>CM066575.1:35370000-36756666 GCA_033816785.1 Picus viridis | reverse complement strand
TGGAAATAGCTTTCGAGTTTGGAGATGGCTCTTCATGTACTAACACTCCCAGATGAGTTAAAGGGGGGGGAAGTTCACACCTCTGTGGGTGCCGTTGTTTCAGTCTGCCAGGCTGCAGACTCAGCGACAGTACAGCATGCAGGTTTTCGTGGTGAGAGCTTTTGTCACTGCTAGAAGTGCTAGAAACTTAATTGCTTCCCAAGGCAAGCCCGGAATCTGGAGGACCCAGTACAACCTGCTGAGAGAGAACATAAATCATGAGATACTATCAGGTTTCTGTGCTAGGGCTTGTGTGGAGTGAGTTTGCTTTGTGAGCGAATGCCTTTGGAATACGCTAGTATTTGGTTTTTTTGTTGATTCTTAGACATGGCAGTAATTGTTCTTGGCTTTGTTAATAGGCATCTATGTCCTGCTCTGTAGTTACTGTTCATATTTCCTAAAATGTGTGCAGACAAAAAGAAATATTTGTTCTGCCTTGAAATCATGAAAGCCTTTCTGCATTTAAAAGGATTAACAGGCTCGAGCCAGGTAGTTCCCAGCCATTGTCCTTTCAGATAGGCATGGGGAGAGAGCTGTCTGGTTGTTATTTGACCATTGGTGTTCAGCTTTGCTTAGAGACAGTTCTTACAATGTCAGTATTAATTTGTTCCCTTTTTACACTGGTTTGCCAGCTACTTTTTTCCCTAGCCAAATGAACCGTGCTGGCAACTGAGACGAAACTGCCGTTGGTAGATAAGGAATTGCAATTTCAGATGTCCTTAAATAGCACAGTTCCCTGAGCCTTCCCCCCCCCCCCCCCACTAGCTCTTGTGGAAATCTGTGGAGCTGGTCATTAACTTAATCTGGGGGACTTCTGGCAAGTTTATCCACCACCCAATTTTAAATGTTCTCCCCATCTCCTTAAGTACTTCATTTATAGGCTTTCCATTGATAGGAATACTCTTGATTTATTTTGCATGGAAAGGAAAACAGGAAAAGGTTTTAAGGTAAGCTAACCAAATAATCTAGGGTGTTTTGATGAATTTCCATTAGTATTAAACCAGTAAAGCTGTCCTATTAGATGCTGTTTGAAAGGAAGGTCCGTGTTTAAAGAAGGTAAACATAGCAGCTGACATTCAGTATGTCTTCTCAAGTCACCAGCAGAAACTTCGTTGAACCTTGTTGGCAGAGGTACCTTCTGCAAAGGGTTCCTAAAAACATCTCCCCAGCTATTGGATGAGTTTCTGAAATGCTCTGGCACTGCAGTGGGTCTGGTGCCAGTGCCTGGACTCTTGGGTCAGCTCCAGCTGGAGCTGAAGAAAGGCTGAGTTTAAAGACCTCTAGGATGCCTTTGTGTCCAGAAGAAACTGAGTACTGGAATAACGTGTCATGCAAACTGTGGTGTATTCCTAGAAATGGATGAATGTGCTGTTTAAATTTGAGGATGTTGTACAGCTGAAGTTACTAAGATATGAACACTTAGAAGCAAGAGATCTGCAGCTCTGAAGATTGCCTGGCAGGCAAACATGAGAAGATCTAAAATGCTTTGAGGTGCTGACAGTTATCACAGCTTTGTGCAGACACACCTCTGCCCGTACTGACAAACACAAATACCGGTTTCACATCACTGTGCTCTTCTTGGCTGGTGTACAGCTTAAAATGGTACTATACCTTCACAGCTCTAGGCACTGAAAATGGAAACAAGGGGTCAACAGTAGCAGTGGCCTCTTATCTAACAGTTGGGTTTAAATGCTTTGAGTAAAGACAGTATTTTTAACAGAAATTCCATCTGTTAGTTGAAAATTGGACATGTAATGCATCATGTCATTCTTACCCCAGGTCACTCTGTAGAGGTTGTACTGGAAGCAAGGACACACATTGGTCTATGATGAGGACAGTAGAAAAAGAAGGAAAAATACTGTTTTCTTTCTGGAATAGTGAGTTCCTCCAAACATCATAGATAATTGAAAAAACTGTATTCAAAACAGCTCTGACCCTGTATGCAAATAAATTGTATGATTTTGGCTTTTGCTAGAAATCATATCCATTATGCATCAGTATGACAAAGCACTGGTGAATTAATACCAAATGCTTCCTGAAGAAACTCTTTTGTAATCCAGGGTAGGTCACAAGTGAAAATGGCTTAAGACTCTCATGATCTACAGCATGGACCACCATGTATTTCTTTACAACCATCAGCGACAGCTCACTTGCCTGTGAAAGTTTCACGTTAAGATAAAGAGTGTATGGACAAATCTCAATGTATTTAGTCTCCTAAGACTACAAATTGGCGTCATGGTTGTTGCTGGCCACTTCTGTGAGCTTCTGCCTGCAACTGTGGAGTTAGAAATGAGCAGGCAAGCTCTGGCTGATACCCTTGGCATGGCAGTGTGGGTATTCACAATTTGGCACTCCAGTAGCAAAACTGCCAGTGTTCTCAGCTGCTGCTAGCACTGAATTTAACCACAGTACTTTCAAGTCAGCTTTTAAAGCACCCTAAACTACTAGAGGAGCAGGATATTGCACTGGCTTTGGGTAGCTTTCAGAAGAGCTGGGCAGTGTCTTCGATTAGTAATAATCAAGCATCCTGATTGCCACAGCATAACTGGAGTGCTCTTTTTGACTCAGTGACTTATGTCTGTTGTGAGTTCTTCTAATGAAGTGGTATGCAACCTTCCTGAATTAAAAATTACAGTGGTTATGCTCCTTGAGTGCCTCAGTGGCACAACAGCAGCACTGACCAAAGTCTGCTGTGAGTGCATGTCTGCTGCCTTTATCTCTTCTACTAGATGCTGCTCCTGAACTAAGGGGATCAAGGCAGGCTGCACAGCTGGCACACAGCATGACCAAGGCCTTTGTCAGCTGGAATGTTTTCCAACTCCTCTGTTACATTTCTGTTGTAACATGCAAGATGCTGTGACAGTTTGGGTGACTTTTGTAGCTTATGCTCTGTTTGTACTGTTGTAAACTGAACAGTTGTGTCAGTTCTGGATTGCTTTGTGGATCACCTTAAGTAGGCGGTTGTCTCCTGCATCTTCACTAAGCTCATAGATATTGCTCAGTAAATAATATCAATACAGTTGCCTTGTTGCTACTAAAATTCTCAGTTTTCTGAAAAGCCAGTAGATGGGGTATGTGCAATTCCTCTGCAAAATCACTGCACTTCTCAACCCAAAGATGCAATTTAAATTTTGACTTTGTTGTTGTTGTTGCACAGAGTTGGGGGCAGGCTGATGGTGGTGGTGGTGGTTTTTTCTTTTTCCTGTTAGGGACGTCTCTCCACATGAATCACAAGTTTGGGGCAAGTGGATCCATGATTTGTTTTCCTGAGAAGAAAACACAGCAGAGTATGGCATGAACCAACAGGGAAATAAGCTGGCCCAAGATCATTTATGCCTTTCAAATTGAAGCTGTCTAAAGATGAAGTCCTGTTAGGTAGGTCCTAGCTGCTTATAGCTGACTTGCAGTGGAGAAACCTTCAAGTGATTTGGTAATAATTAACCAAGGGAACTCTACTAAAACACAATGCATATCTGACATGTGCATGTAAGGAGGGAGTATCTTGTAAAGAACTCAGTTAAAATTAGAATACTATATCAGAATAAAGTTATCTTCTGAGAAGAAGCACAAACGCTGATGGCCAAGATCTGCAGCTGAAATTTCCCCAGAGCTTTTGGGAAGAAATGATGTGTGTACACACACATACTCTTCTCCAAGCCATTAACAAAATGCTAAGAATGTAAAAATCTTCAAAGAGCAGAGTGGCCTCAATTAATTCAAAGGAAAAGTTTAGTAGTGGAGTATGACAGAATCCTGAAGGCACCAGTTTTGCTTGTGCCTGTGGTGAAAGGGGCAAATGACATGAACCTGTTACTCTGCACTGCCTTTCAGATGAGAACAAGAATAGGTGTGTTTTAATCTGGTGTGGTGAAGTGTGCCCAAAACACTGTGAACATTTGACAGGTGTGCAAATGATTCACTTTCCTAGCAGACTAATTTTGCGTTACAGCATAATCTGTTTCCCCTCTGTCTTTAATGTGCCATTCTGCTGAGCATGCAGTTCACTTTGGCTGCCTCAGGCAGGCCGCAGGTCAGCTTTTGAATGTAGAAGAATTCATGAAATTAGAGTATTTTGTGTACAGTTAATAGCAGTTGTGCAAGTACAAAGACTTTGCTTTATCAGCAGATGTGGTGTAGGTTTACATTTATGTCCACATTCAATTCTTAGGTTTATTGCAGTCAAGGGGAAAAAAATCAGGAGCTTGGTGTGGTCTTTAACAGTCTGCTTTGGTAGCCAGCCAGTCCACTTACCCTTGTGTGAAGCAAAAGCTAGGGTGGTTCTTTCTTCCATTAACTCTTTGATGCTGGAAAGCAGGGGTGATTCACATGACGTGGAAAGAAAAAAGCCTAAAATAAATGCCAAATCAGCAAAACCCCGGCGCTCACCTGACAAAAAACCCGGAAGGGTTCTGTATACTGTGGGAATGATTAGATGGAAATGTTTACTGGACTGTTGTGGCAGACACGGAGTATTTGAGAAGGTGATCCAGCTCTGCTGGAGTCTGAAGCAGGAGCAGAGGGCAGCCATTCCACTTGGAAACTAGAATTGGGTTGGGCACTTTCTGGTTAGTTGAGAAGGTTGCTGGCTGTTTGCAGTAGCTCAGCTGTTTCCCATGTGACATGGCTGCATTTCCTTCTTGCCACAGCTGGTGCTGGAGTGTGGAGTAGAAGGCATTTTGCCTGTCTAGTTAAGGCTTTTTTTATGTTGAACTGGGAAGAGATGGGGAGAAATCATATCCATGCATGGAGAACTTATGAGAGGAGTGCAGAGGGAAGGCCACACATCCCAGCTTCTCAATGGATTCAGGAATAACCAGTGCCAGTGTGGGAGCTTGTTTGTAGCACCTCAATTTGACCGAGCCCGCCATCCCTCGTGCAGTGAGCAAAGAATGGGGTGGGATTTCCTTGCAAAGTGATTACTGCAAACTCCAAATGCTACAAGGGGGAGTCATTCATGAGCAATGGTAAGAGGTTTTTTCCCCCAGGGTTAAGTGCTGTGCTGTCCTCCTTTAAACCAAAAAGATGAGAGTCCGTCAGAAGGATATGAAAAATAGATTAGCTTAAATTGAAACCTGACATCTGGAACACGTCGAACTTTGGCAGACCTTGAGATAATACTTCAAAGTTGTTCAGCCCCGCTAGGTACAGTATAGTTTTCTGTTTGGTGAAAGTATCACTTGTAAACTGGAGTCAGTCTTGGGGCTTCCTTGTGCTAGGTATTGTCACACTAGGTAGAAGGTAGGTCCTGGCTGAGCTCAGAGTTGTTTGTTCTCTGTCTCCCCGAACATTTAGCAGTAAACATTTACTCTGAATTGCTTTAACCACATTGGGCAACAAAGTGTAAATATACTCAAGCCTTACAGTCTTTACTATCCCCAAATTGTCTTCCATATTTTAAAATAATTAAAGTAAAGCAGGGTAAAGATTCTTTGTTGCCCAACAGCATGAAAGGTGCATGAACTCCTAATTGCCCTGAAATTCAAAGGGATGCAAGAGCACTTGGAAAGTGCTGGGCTCCCCAGCTCCCTGCCGTTTGACAAGTATCTGTCTCCTTACTTGTTTGAGTCTGGGCACTGGAGAGAAATTTAGCACATTGGCTTACCTATGAATTTACCATTCTGGCACTGGTGGGATAATTCCCTGACTTGAGTGTTCAGAGGCAGAGAACATCTTTCCAAGGGAAGTGAGTGCCTGTAATTCACACCATAGCACATGGACGTGCTTTCTCTTTTGGTGGTTAGTTAGGGAGAAAGCAAGTCAGCCTAGCCCATATTTTTTTAGCCACATTTTTATGAAGCTCATTCGGAAATACAGGTATTGCATGCCTGCACAGAGGCAGGATTTTAGGCTGTAAGATTGCTAATTGGTTTCAGTGTTTTTCGCTGCTTGAATGTTGAATTGGTTTTGTTGGTTGGGGGTTTTCTTGGGTGGGTTTTTTTGTTTTGTTTTGTGGGGTTTTTTTAATCTAAGGTAGAAGGAACATCATTATATTTAGCTTAAAATGAAAAACACATTTTCTCTTAAATGTCTTGATATGAAGTAATTTAAACAAAATTTCTGCACAAATAATTTCCAAGAGATTGGTTGTCAAGTACAAAAATGCAAAAAGAGCCACTAAAAACCCCTGCTGCACTTTTACAGGGACCCAATGAGACTTTGCAAATTTAGATCTATTCTCAACATTAAATATGGTTGAAGATGTCATTTTTTAAACAGCTCTTTTAGAAGTAGTTAGCTTAAAAGTATAGCAATTCAAAGCACAGAGGGAATGATTTTGAAGTGCAAAGTCTTGAAACACAACGTAGAGGTTGACAGTTTCACTACAATTAGAAGCAAAGCAGGCACAACTCCCACTTCTGAAAACTTTCCTATCTCACAGTTTCCTCTCTTGGCCTAGAAAACCTCAAAAAAAAAAAAACACAAACCAACCCCAAACCCACCCTTTGAGTGGCTTTGCTTGTTGATTTAACATAGTTAGTAGCACGAGGAGACAGAGCAGAAAGGGCTGCCTACTCTCCCTGTAAAGAGTAATCTTTACAGTAATCTTCACAGGTTTGTTTTTTTGTTTTGCTTGGGGCTGGTTTGGCGGGGGTGTGTGTGTGTTTGTTTGTTTGGGGGTTTTTTGTTGGTTTTTTTCATGTTTTCAGTCTCCTGAGAATGCTGCATTTTTGAGGAAAGCAAGTTTTAGGGTGACGTTTAGGAGGGGTTTTTTTTAATGCATGTTGTTTGGTTGTGAGGGGTGTTTTGGTTGTTTGGGGTTTGTTGGTTGGTTGTTTTGTTTTGAACAAGGCTTGTTTTGTTAGGAAACCACTCCCTTCTGCTTCTGCATTTAGACTCGCTGCTAATTGCCTTTTGGTCGATGACATTTTCCATGAATTGCTACATTCTCCCACACTGTTACAACTTCACACTGATTATGTTGTGTTATGCGGCACTTCTGCCTGCTGCCTTTGGGAGGAGTGACTGAAAGAAGCATGCGGTGTACCTGGGGAATTGCAATTCATTGCTTTCTGAGAGAAGTTTGCTGGAACGGAGTTTAATAGCTGATAAGATATGGCAGAGGCTGTTCCTCTCAGACTGAGATAGGTGTCCATGGGTAGGTGGGATCAGGAGGGCATCCTCTGACAGTGCTGGTTTAAACACCACTCTACTGTGTGCCACTGCTGAGGATTTTGCAGAAGTCATGACAAGCAGGTGTGTGTGGTGTGTCAGGCTGGTATTTTTCATCCTAGTCTTGTGTTGTAGAGGAAAGCCAATCCCAAACCCTGGTACTAGGGTAGTTGCAGAAGGAGCTGATCTTTTTGGGTGCTCCTGGCTCACTGAGCCTCTCGGGATGCCCACCGAGCCCAAGCTGCGAGCCCAAGCTGCAAGCCCACCTTTCTCCCTGGCATGTGTTTGTCCTTAGCCCAGATATTTCTCTGCAGTGAAATTTGCCAGAGTAGCTGAATGTAAGATCACTGCTGACTGAAGCCTGAGTGCCGCCGACATGAGAACTGATTGTAGCAGAATTGTTCAGCGTAGCTAATCCACTTAAACTGTGGAGCTCATCTGCTGATCTGCAAGGGTGACATCGTTCTTAGATGGGATAGCTAAAGAGGCTTTGGCTTGAGCTAATGCTTCAGGGCCATCAAAACCTGCATCTGGGGCTGAGGAGCTGGTTACACTAAGCTGGCCCTGACCCAACCAAAGGTGGTTAAAAGTGAGAGGTCAGGTGAGATAAATCCTTCTGCTTAAGCTGTGTCTTAAGCTCAGGAGCTGATCAACATGTTCAAGTGCTTTTCCACTCACAACTGCTTTGATCAAAAGTGGGGCTTACTTGGTCTGTGAACTGGGATGAGTTTTACCAGTAAAAGCTTTTGTGTTTGTTTTTTTTTTTAATTTAGGATAATTGCATCCACAGTGCTAGCAGGTAAGGTTGCTGCTTTAATTGTGTCACTGCACAACATGAGTACAGATCTTTTACAGGTAGAAAAAAATGATTCCTGACATAGTGAGTGTGGGTGGATCCCACCTACGCTGTGGCTATTGGCAGTGGTGCAGGATGAGCAGCTGGTGTTGTAGCAGGATCTCTGACTACGTTACTCTCTTGTCCAACCTGTGACATAGGGGATTTCATCTCAAAGATGTGCTTAAATAATTCAGGTCTATCTGACGTGCCAGTAGCACTGCTGGCTGCAGGCAAATCCAGCATGGACTTTTCTGTCACGGGACAATTGACAGGGTTGGCTGCAGTCTGCAAAAGCAGTCAGTGGTTACTGCTCCTGCCCTGCCACAATTTATCCTGGATAAAACATTTGTTTGTTCAGTCTTTCCCTTTTTGTGATTGAGAGGAAGGGAGGGGAAGGATGAGGAGCCACGTGTGGCATACATACGCTGCTGAGTCCTCTGCTGTCCACACTGTGGTACTAGAAGGCAAATGCAGAGAGTAAAACGTACTTGTCTGTTGTGTAAAGGGCTCCTAACGTTCCCTCAGACCTGAAGCTTCTCTGCAGCTAATCCTTGCTTGCTGGAGGGAGATTGAAACACAAGTTCTGTGGATTCAATCAGTTCTGGTCTCACTGCAAGTCAGGGCACCTAGGGACTACTCATACCACCCATGTACCAATTGTACCCTTGGGTACAGAAGCCTGCTCCCTCTTTCCTTTCAGCAATAAAAAGAGGCAGAATTGAAGGCAGGACTCTTAAATTCTTTCTGAATTTCAGGAGAGACTAAAGATGGTCTGTTGGAATAAGGAGAGAACCAGGAAACAGGAGCACCTGTGTTGCATAGCTTTGGGCAGGTCAATTATCCTTTCTCCAGTGAAACTCCCCTTTGTATAAGGTATGAATATTAATAGTCAGCTTACCTTGCAGGGGTGTTATGGAGTGTGCAGTTAATAATTTTTTTTTTTTTTTTTACAGTGTTTGTAATATGTACAACCCTAAATGAGTGCAAAGTATTACAGTCTGATTTTATTGAGGGTTAAACATTGCTGATGTGCCTGCCCAGCTGAGCATTTGCTGGCAGTGAGCTAGGCAAGTGACAAGTAGCAAGTGATGGACAAAAAGGAGAAGGGGAGTAACTTACTCCAGTTCTACATACATTTTTCTCTCTTACCACCATACGTTTCCCATGAAGCAGATGGAGGTGATCAAAGTATCAAATTGGAACTCTGTATTTTAATAGACTTAAATTTTACTGTATAAAAGGCAAATAAAGGTTAATGGCATGAAAATTTGTCTTGTAGGAGGAAGAGAGAGTGGAAGTGCCTCCAAGCATGCCCTGAATGGTCCTTAAATAATAGCTTTTTGGAAACAGATTGTACCTAAGTGGCTGATTTTTCACTGGGGGTGATAGCGTGCCAAGGGTGCTGGTTCCCACATGTTCCATGCTGATGTAGGTTTTGCATTGGACTAAAAATATGGAGTGAAATCACTTGGAGCAAGTTGGTACCTCCTGGCAGCAGCATGAGCTAGTGGATGTGCAGGTTGTGTGTGTGTGCAGGAGGTTTGTGTGCAGGCACATGTTGGGGGGGGTGCTCCTGAGTTTGAAACATGAGGCAGTGCCAGACTCCAATGTGTTTCAGTGTTAGAGCTGCTGAATCTGAGAGAGGGAAAGACAACGTGTGTGATTTCTCCAGCTTGCTCGAATTCTGTGTGAAATGGGGAATTTCCAGCGGTGAGGTTACTCCAAGTGCGATCGCACCAGCAGGTTTCACGTTGCGCCTCGGCATGCGTGTGCCTCCCATGCATTTTGTTACTGCCTGCTCACTCTCATTAATTTGTATTAGGTGTGAAATGCAAAGGCTTGTCCTAATTATCACTAGTAGATGATAACACAACTGAATAACTATTTTCTGATAATCAGGAGTAACTTCTGCCCTTGGATAATTGCTGGTAGAGGAAGGATTTGGCACATTGGATTTTTTTGTGTGTTAATTCAGTGTCTTTGCTCTGTGGCAGTGTCCTGAGGGACCAGCCTAAGGGTGAAGGAAGCAGAAAAAGATCTGTCCAGGGTGTTTTTGTTTGGGTTTTGTTGATTTTTTTTTTTTTTTTTTTGTAAGCTTTGGGCCAAAATCTGCATCCTACCCTTCTCATTATGTTTGGAAACATTGCTTGGCCCCAGATTTTCTCAAGGTTTGCATTCTTCCCCAGGTCTAAAAGCTGTCATGATCACTTACCTGAACATAGTGACAGCATCAGCTCCTCAGTTAACTTCTCATTTAGTGGTGTTCATGAAAATAACAATCATTGCAAGAAAACAAATGGTAGAGATGCAGCATGTGTTGTACATAATTACAATGTATTGCCTTTTAAAGAAATTACAATATAAAATTTAGAGGACAAATCTTGTGAAATTCATGGTGCAATGCCAGTTTATTTGAAAGAACCTTATATTTGTCCCTAAATCTTACAAGCCCTTAACTACAACTTCATTTTTTTGCATGCCACTCACTTCTAAGATGATACTCCTTTTTTTGGCATTATTAATTATCATTATTGTTGTTACTGTTATTATTCCAGGAGACCTGTATGGGAGGAATGCTGAAATCTGGATTAAAAATAGCATTTTTGTGTCCTCCCACTCACTGTACTTCGTGCACAGAATGCCTTTTATCAATGCAGACTTGCTGCTTGGCTAGATAAAAGAAGCTGTCACTTAATTTCCATAACAAAGTTGTTCCCAGGAGAATTTCATTGTTTTAGCAATAACATATTTCTAAAAGAACTTGTATTTTGCCTGAGAAAGGTAACAGAAATGAACTTCTGAGTGGTTATTCCACAAAACAATTAAGAGAAAGCAAGAACTGTCTTGATGTTATGTAAGGAGATTTGTATGTGTATGGATTACATTTCATGTAAGACAAGAATAAATTCCAAACTGAAAATCAAGTTAGAGACACCCTTACACAAAACCACTTCCCCCCCACCTTCCTTGCAGAGACATCACCTGTCTTTGTCAGCACTCTCCTGAATAAATTTGGTCATATCCTTACATTCAGCCTTACTTCAAAAGGCGCTTGCATGACTTCTGATTCAGATGCTTTCCTGAATTAAATGCAGTCATGAATAATCGTTACCAATTATTGCAGTGCATTCATTTTGTTACCAGGTATGTTCTTCCTCTTGGGGAGGGATAATCTCTGCATGCTGTGATGAAGCTGAGCACTCCTTGAAGTGGGGACCCTGGTTTTGCTGTGTGTACATCTGCTATTGAGCATGGTGGCCCTGGCCCTCCTTGGCTGCATGCAGCATGCTGTCATGGCCTCTCTCACCACTTCTCCATCTTTTCCTACTCCTCCTCTCAGCTGGTGTATGTCCCATGCCAGCATGACGTTTCTTTTTCTCTGAAAGCTGAACATGCTAAAGCATGTCAGAGTTACAGCATCAAAGAAGTGCTGATATAGGAAGCATATGCACTAAGCAAAAGGTTTTATGTCTCATGTTTAGTTCTTTCCTTTTTTTTTTTTTGGGGGGGGGGGGGGGTATCACATTTGTCACCCATTTTGAACCATGTTTGTGTGTTGCTAGGTATGGCTTGATGCAGTTGCCCCTAAAATCACCTATAGAGGCCACTGTATGTGTGTAGGCCTGATTACATGTAATCAAGAACAAAAGGTAAGAGGAGAAAAACATTTTCTTTGTAGCCAGGAAAGCCTTTATAGAGTTGGCATCACACTTAAAATCACATTGTCTGAAAGAAATGCAACAATTTGGGAAATTATTATTTATAGGTTGGTTTGTGAATTCAGGATGTGATATTCTGACTCACCCAACAGCAAACATGTTTGCACTCTGGCTGGTATGACTCACGCTGGCATTTGTCTCAAGTGTGGCAATTGTTTTAGCCCTCAGCTTGGTGCATGATGAATGAACCGGCCGAGGTCCCCTGTTGCAGATTTACTACGTGCAGCTACGCTGGTAAATGGCAGGCTCAGCTGTGGAGTATTTCCTGTAGCACACACGCACGTGCACGCGCACATACACACACGTGCACGTGCACACCCCCTCCAGTAACACTTTACTTTTAAATGCTAGATTCATAGAAAGGAAATGCATAATTACAGCGCTGGTTTGTGCACCACATAAAGCAGCCCACATCAAAAGGGATTCGCCATTAATGTTTCAACAGGTAATCTCTGGATTTACTGCCAAACTGAGTTCCTGTTACTTAGCACTCGCTGTTGAAATCATTGAAATCTTTGTTGTAAGCTAACATAGTCATCTTAATCCTGCAGAAAAGTTAGTCAATAGTGCCTTTGTTTTCCAGCACTGTGTTTCACGTTACATCAGCAGAGCAGGAGACGTGGCTGTGCTGGAATCAGGGAGAAGGTAAAGGGTGGGTTCTGGGCTGGCTTCCTAAGGAAGCAAGACTCATGTGGTGGCATTGTTGGTGCCTGTGCCTGCATGTGTGTCCCTGGCCTGATGGTTTGTGTTACTTGGGTCCTACTCAACAGAACCCGCTACGCCGGTAGAGGCTATAGGGAAGCTGCTACCTGAAAGCTTTGTCTAAGTAGACGGATCAATGGCTGTGGGAACTTGTGGCTGAGCCCAGGGCCACAGCTGCAACTCTGATCTTACTGGCACCAGGGAATTGGTACAGTGGACTTCTGCAGGGATTACTGTTGCAACAAAAATCAAGACTTTTTTGCCATATTTGTACATGCTACAACTCATAGAACTGTCTTCTTCAGGTGGTTTACGTTTGGCTTGTTAAAATATTGCAAATAAGCAGGACCTCAGCTGTTGGGTTTGGAGCTGCTGGGTGTTTGAGACTTGCAGCATCTGAATGCCCCTTCAGCACCGTCTGTTTGCAGGAGATCTGTAGCAGTTGTCTGTGGCAGTTATCTGTGGGATGTCTGTGTGTTTAACAAAGACCTAGCCCTCGAGCCCATTCTGACCCAAGACTCATTACAAGGGTGCTGCAGTTCTTCAAATACACAGGAGTCTCATTGTCTCAACTCAGGGCTGAGATGCACTTTTTGCATCATAGCTCCCACAAAAGGAAAATAGAAATATTTACATCGTGTAACAGAAGCATTTTAGAGTGGTTATTTTTATTTCTTATAGCTCTTCAACATTACTGGCTCTGAGCCTGACTTGTTATGTACCATTTGCATTCTTTTCAAATCTCTTCAGCTTGGGAGACCTGTAGGAATGACTGTGTTAGAAACATGTAGGCAACACAAGTGGTTTTTTTTACTTAAAACATCTGTGTAAGAATGAAGAATGCTGGCCCACTAGGATTAAATCTGTGTTGGAACTCCCCTTCCTCCCTCTGGCTATTCCTGCTTTGATAGCCATGAGAAATTGGCAAATAGGGGTGCTGTTAATAGGGTAATGGATTTTTATTAGGAAGTATATCATTGACATCTGATACGAGGTATTAGTGAGGTATTCTTCGAATTCTGTGCTGCTGCTTCTTAGACAAAACAATGTAGACATGATCCCGTTAGCTTTCTTTTTACCTGAGCCTTAAGATAGGCACAAAGAACACTTAATGTTAGTTGTGCAAAATCAGTTCTCATGTTTGGTAGTGGCTCCTGCACTGGCAGGTGTGAGCTGTAGCCTTGCCCCTTCAATGCCACATTCTGGTCCTGTATTTCTGCTGTTTGCAGACTGATGTTCCCATCCTGCAGCACTTCGTTTTCTCAGTAATCGAGCACTGACACTAGAAATGCAATTCACACAGGAAAGGTGCTCCAGGCTGGGGTGGCTCATGAATACATTCACAGAGCAGGGGAAGGCATCATGTGTCTTTATCCCTCAACTACAAATTGCGGGGCAGGATGGATTGCTTCCTTGTCTGAGCCCCATGATCTGCATGGGGCTTTTCTGGTTTAGGACCCTCAGGATATGCAAAGTGCTGACAACTTGATTTACTACTGCCTTACACCCAGATACAGTTATTCACTCTGTAGAAAGTGGGTGTAACACCTTGTGAAGTTGAGCACTTCCCTATAGACCACATGCAAAGCCATGGGAGGTGCCTGTTGAGGTGACAAAGCTGTCGAGAATCAAGCTTCAGATGAGGAATGGATACTGAACAGAGATCAGAGCGATGCCTACTTGTTTTATGCAAATGAAACCTCTTCTGTGATAAAGTGATATTCTTTCACCCTAGCCTTAAAGTAAGCATAGTGGTGATTTAAGTCTTTTTTTTTTTACCATAGTGGAATAGTTAACAGAAAGACTTAGCCCCATGAAGAGCAGCTGTTGTACACTAGACAAATGTCAGGAGATTGTCAGATGGGTGAAGTTTGGCATGACTGGTGGAGAGAAGCTTTTATTAACTTGAAATAAAAGATAGTGGATTCTGTTTTCTTTTTAATTTCCAATAGAATCTTTTCTATGTGACAAATATGTGACAAAGCAGTGAAACCTGTTGAAAAGAATGTGAAAGGTTTTTTTTCCTGAAACGATAGATGATGTGCACATTAGTTGAAACTGCACGTGCTCCAGGAAGATACAACCTTGCTTTTCCCACTTGTGGTGGGGCAGGATTGAACCTGTCTAAAAGTATTTCATGCAGAGGGAGAATAAAGGAGGAAATGAATTATGGTTTTATTTGAGTTAAAGGATTAGTTGTGGGATAATAGCGAACAGTCAAACAACTTGGGAACAATGCTGCCATCTCTTAAACAGTTTTATTAGCTTATGCTGATTTGTGAATTAGGAAACCAAATTATGTGATGCAAGAGAATATAGAATGGCAATTAAAAACCAAACCTGCAGGAAAAGACTAGAAAAATAGTGTCCTCTCTCTGCCTGCTCTTCAAAGCAAGATAGAGAGCATGACCTTTTCTTGGAATAAATACAAGTTATTGTAAGAGCCAGCTTCTAGTTTTCGATTTGGCCAGTTTGCAGTTGCTTGCCTGTACTGTGGTCCTTATTTGTTGGTTGCCCTGGGGTCCAACTTTAGTATAAAAATACTCTAAAGAAGTAATCCCATGTTCTTTGATTTGAGGTCTTTTCATCTTTCAATTAGATTTCTAATCTGTCAACTCAGTGTCCTTTTCTTGTACTCAAAGTCAAGGCTATGCTGTGTTATTGGAACAGCCATGATGCTGTGGGACCACAAAAACCAGCTTCCTTGTGTAATGCTTCTTCTTTATGGATGAGATGTGATTGGTATCCCTGTATGTGATTCATTGACCAGGTTGAAGCTTCAGTAGCACAGCCTAGGTAAAATCTAGTAGTACTGCAAACTGGCCTTCCTTTGATTGCCCCTCCAAGTTATGACCCTCTTGTGTGTTCTGAGAAGATTATGTCATTGCAGCTGATCAGATCTGCATACCAAAAGATCATCCCAATTAAAGAATGAGGGCTCTGGTCTTCCAGCAAGGATTGTGCTTTGAGAAGCAGTGTGTTGCTTGTGAGTCCTGAAGTTTGTGCCATGCTGTCATTAAATCTGAAGCATAAAAACACCTGGGAACATTTGCAGGCAAACGTGCCTTGCCCTTTGCAGAAAGAAGTGCCTACGGGTAAGGTCAAATGAGCATGTTGTAGCAGATTAAACTAGCTTGTGAATTTCCAGCACCTCATATGCTCCATAACAACTGGCTGTGTGTGCAGTGCACCCTCTGGTATATACAAGGTCTCTCCCCTTTTTTCCCTGAGGGGTAGGCTAACTTGCTTCCTGTCATCCTTCCTATGAAATAAGAGTCCATGGAGAAGGATATCTGCCACAGACCACCACTGTCCTGTATCGCACAGATGCTGCTTGTGGCTTGTTCCAGTGTCCACATGCTGGCAGGGGTCTGCAAGACAAATTCCAGGGTGATAGCAAGATCATTGCATGGTTAGCACTTAATGCTCGCTCCTGCTCCAGTGATCAGAGCCCTGGTACAGGCAGTTGGAGCCTTGTTTAACTTGAACAGAATCAAAATCCTATTCTTGCTTGCTGGATTTCATGGAAGGGGCTCCACTCAGTGTGGTAGGTTTCAGCCCAGTGCTACATAGTGCTGACTGCAGGGGTCCATGCAGGCAGGAGCTGCAAAATCTGTTATGGGAGTCAAGGTATGCATGGAGTAAACTTCCTTCCCTGCTCTTTCTTTCTTGTAGTCCTTTGGAGTCTATTTCTTGGTCCCCCTGAATGTTGGATGACAAGAGATGAAGATTAAATGATGGAAGTTCTAGGGGATTTTTGGATGGCCAAATTATTGAGGGAAACCCCCAAATAATTTAAAAAATGCTGAGGTGTTCAACACTTAGGAAAAAATGTTTGGAGGATTTTGAGCTCAGAAGGCTTTTTAAAAAAAATAAAGGGCTTGAAAAGAGTTCTTTTGGGTTAAGCAAAATTTTGAGGGTTGACTTAAAAATAGTTGGTGTTTCTCTTTTTTCTTTTGCTTTCTAAACAAAAAGCTTATTAGATCATGTCTGACCATGTGCTTCTCTGCAAGGTAAGCAGCAGAGTCTCATTTTAGTAGAGGAGAGAAGCTGTTGACTGAAGTCTTGGAGGCGTAGCTAGGACCTGGGTAGCTCAAGGATCTTCAGGTTGGTTGCGGTGCTTCTGTCACACAGGAGCTGTGCTTCCAGCTCAGAGTTTCTTAAGCTGGGGAAGACTTCTGTAGCATATATATCTTACGTTACTGCAGTCTATTGTGCAGAGGACAAAGGACACATGTAACTGAGAATAATGGTCATCATTATCATTGCCAAGTGCCTTGGAGAGTCCCAACCAGCCCAGTGTCTGGTTCACAGACACTGCTCTGTGAGAGTTTAGCCTCAGGCATTAAATCCAGGAGCAGTTTTACACCAAAGCTGAATCAACTGAAGAAATACCGGTTTGGATTTGGAAGGTTTTGTTGTTGTTGCTTTGTTCAACTAGAATGAACTGTCTCAGGACTGTACATGAATAGTTGTAACTGTTGCCTTCCCGCTGCTCTTCACCCATGAACTGCACTTGTCCATCTGTCTGATGTGTTTCCTGCCTTCACGTAGGATGAGATTCATCTGCATGCATCTGTAGCCATCTAATCTGAGCTCAGTGTCTAGACTGGCTTTACGGAGAGAAAGAAGCAGACCTTTCTGGAGAATGATTCATTCTGTCCTAAAGGAGATGCTTGCGATAGGTCAAATTTAATAATCTTCTGGATTGTCTTGTTTCCCCCAGTGATGGTAAAGAGAGCTTGTGCTGTCTGAGGTGCAGACTCTTGTCCTGCACGTATTTTCAATTCAGGGATGTGGATTCTGCCGTGGCGCTGATGGGGTGGGATCCACGTGCACAAATCCTGAAAATACACGTGAAATGTGTAAGGAGCATTGCATCAAGGAGATAGGAAGGCTTTGTGGCACAAAGAGAAGCTAAGAATTGAGGAAGCTTGAGAAGACCATGGGAACCCAAAGGAAAATATGTATGTATTTCCCTGTGGAAATACACACTCAAATTTCCATGTTCTGTGTGGGGTTCACATAAAAATGAAGCACAGCAGTTTTCTCAGACTGCAGTAAAAAGGGAGAGGATAGTCTTGATATCGTGTACAAGTCCACAAAGAATTTCTGTCAAAAAACAAATATGAAAGAACAGCATATTATTAAAAATCTCAGATGTGAAAAATGCTGGAGAATAACAAGAGTACATGTGTGTATTTTTGGATTCCATACTCCTCTGTTGCTGTATTACAGAAATAGATAAGTGTTTGTGTGTCCCCTTTGAGGAGTTCATTGAGAGCAGAAGTCTTCCGGTATGGATCTCACTGCACACAGTGGGCTTTGTTTGCAGCCACAATCCCAAGTACTTTTTTCTTTCTCTTGTAATGGCAACAGAAGTATCCAAGAGCTATTTTAATTATTTATCTGCCTCAGCAACTCTAAACTGGGTTTTAATTGTTGGTAATATGAAGTACAGAGCAAATAACTGTTCCTATCCTAGATCACTCTTTGATGTATTCTCACTCTATACTGGATTCTCCATCCTGGGTGCTCACTAAAAAATGCATTTTCTTCTAGGAGATGTAGGCATAAATTGTTCATTTGCAAAACAGCTCTGTGGATTTTCCTCTTTTTATTCCTTGCTTTCCTTCCTTACTTTGTTTTGCTTTTCTTTTCCAGCTCTGTCTTACTTTAATTGAAAGAGGAGAAACAGCAAGGACCAGTGAGCACTCCCAACAGTTTCTGAAAAATCTTCATGCTAGAGGATACTCCAGAATTCCCTGAAGAGTATCATAGTGAATGTTGTGAGTTCCTAGCAGTGATAATGCGTACTTGGAATTGTCTTTTGGAGGGTGGTATCTGCACTGTAGCATTTGCTCCTGTACTTGTGCTGAGCGTCTTTTTGCTCTGCCGAAACCAAAGCCAGGTGTGTTTGGGTTGGGCTGCAATGCCAGACTGAAATGTCTCTCTTTTTTTTTTTTTAACCTTTTAATGTCTTCAAGGGTAGAATAGTGTTAGCTAAGCAAAGATGCTGAGTTTCTTTACCTTGGACTCCTGCAGTTATTTAATACATTGCTGTCACTTTCTAGATAAATATCTAAGCCTGTATTTGAAGGGCTTGTGACTGTGTAGCCTAACAAGAATGAAAAAAATACAGATAACAGTTCAGCAGTCTACAGGTCAGACAGAGGAGTTTTATACAGGCTCATAAAAGGCTTGAAGTTTTTTTGATCATTTTCAAGTTAGAGGAATGCAAATGCAGATATTTGCGCCTAATATTCCAAACTCCTATTGCTTTGATCAGTTTGTTACATTGCTTTGAGTATTTTCAGTACAGGTGCTCCTCACAGAGGTTTTTGTTCATGGGAATTGGAGTAGCACATCTTTTGGTGGGAAACACTGTCATGTAGCTAAGAACTTGCTACAGCCGTGGCATTTAGTAAAGGAAACCATTCCCATGAGGGATGGCTAAAGAGAAGGCATGAATCTTTTTATATTCATTCTTTTTCTCATGAAGCTCAGTGCGTTTCTGGGCTGAAGTAGGCAAATGTGCAGTTCAGATGTAAACATCCTTACAAACAGAGCAAAACAAGAATTCTCTGCTTGCTAGCTTTGAGATTAATTCTCATGTTTTCATTATAAGGAACCTTGGGAATTCAAAATTAGGTAAGTTAGGATTTAAACTCTTCAACCCAAAGTATGCAGTGCTCCTTCAGGATGCTAGTAGTGATAAACCAGCTGCAGATCCTTCCAGTCTGAACAAATTAGTTTTGAGCTTCTAAATTTAGTAAACACAAATTTATTTTCTGACTGCTAGGTATGCCTGCTAGCTCCTTGAAAGTAAGTTGGATGCTCTCCTTTGCTCTGCTTTTCTCTTTGGGTTCAGGCTTTGAAAAGCAGATTGAGGCAGTCTTAAGTGGTGCTTCTTTCCCCAGAGTCACTTGCAAAATAAGTATTAGAGAAGACACTGAAAAATCTTCAGCATCTCTCTCCTTTTTGCATGCTTCAATATACACTGAAATAGTTAACAAAGCTGACATTTGGAGTTGTTAGTTGCTAGTACCTCTAAGCTGCCAAGTTAGTAACTCATTAAGATGAATAAGGGGCCTCTGAGACCTGGAGCTTCTCACTGTCTATGTATCCAAGCAGAGGTGGCCGTACCACTTGGAAAGACTTACGTGAAACCACAAGGGCTTACTTGCATGCTGATGTCTTAATTGCAATAGCAGCACCATCTCATGCCTGGAAGACCATTCCCTGGGTCTTCTAAGGCATGTAGTGTGCCAGATCTGCCAGATAAACTCCATGAGAGCAGGAGGCAATCATTAGCCATTACAGGGAATGAAGTATCTTTTGAAGGTGCTGTTAGTGCGATGATTACATTCTGCTCTGTCCTAATTGGTTTAAACTGAGCCCACTTAAAGCAGTGTGGTGGTCTGTTATTGTGGTGCCAAACCCCCAAATTACACTCATGAGGCCTGGGTTTGTGCATAAGAAGCAACACTCTTCTCACCTGGTATGGATGGAGAGAGAAAGAGCTGTTGAGAATATCTCTCACTGTGGCATCCAGGACTGGTTTGGTTCAGGGAGTCATTCATAGGTGGTGGAGACCTTTTCAGAAGTTCCTTGAGAGTGTATTTGTCACCTGGCTTCTGCTTGGAAGACAGTGCTGCAAGAGTGGGGTGGTTGGCCAGGTTCTTACTCTTGTCTCACCTCTTACCTTTATTCTTTCCAAAAGACAAGAATACCAGAGATGAGGAGGGGAAAGGAAATGCTGACAGGCAGTGATTTGACTGAAAAATGCTGCTCTTGTTCCCTGTGTGTTTGCAGGGTGTTGTCAGGTTAAGATATGCAGAAAGCGATTGGAACTTCCCATTGTGAGTGGTAGCTCTTGTCATCCCTTCCACTGTCTCCCCCAGCCACCCAGGCAAATATCAGAGGTGGGGGAGCAGTAAATTGGGCCTAGTGTCTTGTATCCGCCTAGAAACTGCTTGTTTACTAAACAGAGCAAATTTCTCGCTTCCTTTCTTCTGCCCTACTCATTCAGATGAAGCACATTTCTGGAATAGCAGAGCTTGTGCAAATCAAGTCCATATTCCTCTTTTGCAGAGAGAAAAGAGGATGTCGGGAGGATTTGTTAAGGAGGAACATTTATTTCACTTAGTGAGGCATAAATACGAAGTGAGGCAAGGCTCCTTTGCTCTTGCAGAAGAGTACATTGCAAATTCCAAAATAGGGTTCTGTAATTTTCTGGTAGGATTTAGGTATCATGGGGTTTGGGGGTTTTGGGGGGATTGGGGGTTTTTTGTTGTTGTTGTGGGTTGGTTTGTGTTGTGGTTTTTTTTCCCTTCATGCTGAAAACATATGCTGCAGCTATTTTGGAGTGCTAGCTGCACAAGCACAAACACGTACTGACAGGAGCAATGAATAAACTCCTCGTATTCCTCACTTGCAGGCATTTCTTCACTTTTTTTTTTCCCCTGTTGTGCTTATGTGAAAACCTCTGGCATGGTTTGTGGGAAATGGAGAATAAATTTCTAAATCCAGTATGTGTCAATAACTGAAACATCTTCAGTTGATCTTGTATCTATAGCTGTTATTTTGGGCAAACTGCAGATGGCAGGATAGTAAACATCCCCACTCCTCGCTCTGACAGGCTTTCCTCGTCTGCCTTTTATTTGATCCTGCTGCTGTAAGGGCTGATTGCAGAGAGGCTCTCAGGAACTGCATCCACACAAGGCTTAGCTCTGGTCCCATGACATTGTTGAGCGACAGCCTCCTTTCTCCACTCCCTGGCCCTCCTTTGCTCCTTTCACCGTGGTTCTATCTGTTTCCTTTACCCTGGTCCTATCTCATCCATACTCTGTTGGCTGCCAGCTGATTTGCCTGCACCTGGACCTGCATTGGGGCTGGGAGCGGCGGCTCCTGGAGCTGATATCAGTTCTGCTTCCTGAAGGGTCTGGCCAGGCTAGTGGGAGCTCTGTGCACCCCTTCCCTGAAACATCACCTTCTCTTCCTTTAGCAGTAGTTTGCTGTGAGAAGCCTTCTCTCACCCCTTGAGCCTCAACACCACGTTTGTGGCGTGCTTCGAAGCGATGCCTGGTGTCTGTTCAAACAGTGATGAGCTGTGCACGCCTCAGAAGAGTGATGGGAAGTTTTGACACATAGAGCCTTAATGTTTCTGAATGTCTTTGCTTTTTGAATCACTTTGGTATCCATATACTAAACCACTTCAAGGTTTTCTATGGAAATTGCCAGGCTGGTGACAAAATTAGAGATCTGCATGTGTCCATTCTTCCAAACAAGTGCCCAGCACATGCCACTCAGTATTTATAGGGAGAAGGGAAAAGGGAAGAATCACTGTCATTTGAGGAATGTCTCTCAAAAATGGCAGTAATTTATTCCCAGGCATTATTTTTCATTAAGAACTGCAGACAGCTGCAGCTTCCCTTTAAATAGAAATTGCACTCTGGTAAGCATGCTATACATAGGGCTTCAGGTTTCTGACATTTCTCTGCCAAAAATCAGAAGTATTTCTCACCAAATAAATGTTTATTCAGAAAGTCTTATTTTCTGGCTTCTATTTCACATCATGTGTTTCTGCGGGCCAGACAAGAATGGCTCAAGGCTGACATTTAGGAAGAGGAAGCTGAAGCACTTTGGGTCTCTTGTAGGGCTTCAAAAAAAAGTCTCTGACTGTAACTCTCTGCCTTTGGTTTGGCAGTTTGGTTTAACTGATGAATACTGGATTAAAATGGATGTTGCAGAAATACAGCAGAGCTGCTGTGTCTGTGCAGAAGTGAAGTGGGCGGTGGTAGGAGCACATCAGGTCAGCTCACCAGCCCTGCAGCTGCTGTTCTCTGAGCGCATGGGTTGCAAACCTGCCTTGGTGGCACACAGCAACCAAACTCTCTTGGTAGTTGGGGATTCCACATGTAGTTGGTGTATGGGCATCTTTAGTCAGCGTGTGAGTGCTGGGCTGTGTCTGCGCCCTCCAGCAGTGAGGTGGCCAGGGTGACAATGGGTCATATGCCACCAGCGCTCAAGGACCACCACAAGGCCAAACACCTTTTTATTCATGTCTGTTCAGCTTCCTTGAATTTACCTCTTTCTTCTCTACATTCCAGTTGGCTGGCTCATCAACTCACAGATTCCTAACCAATCTTCCTTGTTGTCATTTTGGGCCTGGATTACTGAGCTTCCTCTTTTGTCTCCAGGGCTCGTCTGCTGGATCCATACTTTCTGTTTGGTGTTCCAGTCCCTACCATTCCAGTAGATGACTTCGCTGTTTTCGCACCACCAGTTGGTTGCCTTTTGTAATCTGTGGCTATGATGTTCCTGTCAGATACAAGATGTCTTCCTCTTCCTTCTCTTCCTTCAGTTCTCCCTGCACCCCTAAATTTATGCAATCTGTGTATTAAAATAATTTTTAGTTAGGTCATTCATTAGTCTCTTGCTTTCTTCTTGGCCGATGTAGCTTTCAGAGAACAGAGAAGTTGTAATTTCTCCAGGGCTAAAATCCAAGTCTTTGATAGGCAGGCATGATGCCTGAGGCCACTGCATGTTGCTACCGGTTGTCAGCTTTGCAAAACTAACCCTGCAGAGCAAAGAAATCTGGGCACAAAGATTGTTCTCTTCTCTTACCATGGCAAGCTTGCAGTTTCCCAGTCTGTTCTGCCTTCCCTTCATTGTCTTCTGAGCAAATGGCTGCAAGATTATGACTCCCATGTTTGGACTGAGAACAGCTTTTGCCTGAGCAAACAGATTTCTCTTTGGCAGTCACTGTAACTGCTGCCCCAGCTTTTTGCTGTCAGCTTTGTTTCATGATTTGGCATTAGAGAAGTCCGGGAGGTACTCTAGTGAGTACATGCTGCAAGGAAGGCAGGTAAATGGGTTTGTTAATGATCATAATACTAGAGTGGCTGCAGCATGATCTGTAAGAGCAAAGCATCTCCTGTAGTTCAGTGGTGTAGTTTATGGTTGCTCTTACTTTAACTTGCTGTCACCTAGAGAAACTTTTAGGTCCTGGCCACTCCTTGGTCCAAGAGACGTCCAGTGAAACCAAGAAGCAGCATTGGGAACCAAGCCCACCCTTTACAGACTGATAACATGGCATGAATGCTTCTCTAGTATTTACAAGTTGTGTCTGGGATGAAGCTGACCAAAACACAGGTGTCCCATGCCCATGAGAGTATTTCTTCTGCTGATCTTCTGCTTCTCCTCTGTTTCATTGCTGCTTTGTTGTGCTGCTGTGTTAGTGAGCATCGCTGGTGAGCTGGTTTGCTATATCCCTGATGACCTTAACAATATCTAGTAGCCCACTGAAGTTTCTCTCAAAGCTGATAATGTTGGTGGCAGCAGCAGGAGGAAGAGAATAAAAACTAACCTCTCCTAGAGGGGAGGGTTTTTTCCATTTTCTGTTTGGAGTATGCATTTAAAAGGAAAGGCTGCTGCTAGTGGTGGGTTAGTTAAAAGGGATGACAAGCCCTTTGTAGCAGAGCACTCTTCTGAACAACTTGTTCATTCATATTTATTCCAGGTTTGTTTGCATCTTGCCACGTGTGTTGATCCTGAATGCTTATGTTGGGAAGAAATATTAGATACTCTTACACAAACTGGCAGTATTGATACTATCAGTGTTCCTTCCCATGAGTTTCATGTTTCTGGTTGTTAATCACATTGGTGTTTCCAGCTGCAGACACTGATGAATGTTTCAGAAGCACCTGATGGCACAAAGGTCAAGAGGAGGAAGATAAAGCAGCAAGTTGTCAGGGTTGTTCTTAGCTTTTTTCCCTGTTGAGATGTCAGAACTAGAGACAGGCTAAGGAAGCCTGAGATGCCGTAGTCTTTTACTTATTTCTAATGGGTTTTCCTGGCAGCTCTTTAAGTAAAACAACAAGCCTCCCCACTATGGTAAATCAAGTTTATGGCACTAGTAGCAGTGGGAATCTGGGGAGCAAGGGCTGTATTAGATGAAGAGAGGAAGGTTGTTTGTGAGTTTCTGGGCCAAGTAACCTTCAGTAAGAATTGGGGTGGTGATTTACAAATTACCTTTGTCTCACTTCCAACATTTGAACTGCAGTGAGCCCTGTTAAAGCATTGCAAAGTGCCAGTTGAAAGAAGCTGGGTAAGAAGTGATTCAGCTTCCCTGCTGGGTTAGCATTTGTGACCAAAGCGTGGAGATTCCTTGCAATAGAGAGATGTCCAGAGCTAGCTGGCAAATTGTGTTTTGAGCCTTCAACTGACAGGAGTTTGTCTGGTAGGTAAAACCTCTCTTCCCAACCGCTTGATTTAGCATTTCTGATGCAAATTACTCACAAAAAGGAATCTCTGTTGTAGTAAAAAGTGAGTTTGACACTTGGTGGAGCAACAGGAAGAGCACTGGAGAAGCTAGCACTTTTCATGTTCACAGTTCAAGTGTTTTGGGTCTATTTTACATTTTTTCAAAGGAGTGGTGCTTGTTTGTTTTCTTGTAAAACTGTGCACTGCAAGTAACTTTGTTAAAAAATCAGCTTCTTATGGGGGGGGGAAGGCAAAATAGTGTGTCTCTGTCATTCAGTCTTTGTCATGTACTGCTGCCATTTGTGTAGGAAAGGTACTCATAACTTGTTTCTGAGTTAGTACATGTCCACAGTGAGAATTACTAAGGTTCTTTTTAACTTTTATTAGATACATTAAAATGTTTGTAAAACTATCTTTATTCAGCCTGAGGGATAGCCTGCAGAGCGATCAGGGAGATATAAGAACAAGCACTTCCTTCTTGTTATCATTGACCAGTCAAACCAGTTCAACTGAAGGGGTTTGGCTTGGTGAGAGCAGTGCTGCTGCTCCTGATGACATTCACAGAAAGGGTGAGTGAGCTGCAGAACTTTTTATGTCTTCATTATAGGGTGAAGTTTCTCCTTAAATTAAATGAAGCAGGCAGTCTTCATTAGCTCTGGGTTTTCTTGTTGTTGTTGTTGTTATTCTAATGTAATTATCACTTTTCTTCAGTTAGCCTTCTGCTTGCCTACTTACAAATAAACTCTTCCCATCTGGAGAGTGTTTTGAAATGAGGAAGGTACAGTGAAGTAGTGAAACTAATATTGGCACTGTGTTATTCCTCTCAGTCTCTTTTAACTAACTAGGATGCTATACAAGGAAATAGAAATAATAAATGCATGACAAACGTAGTAGGAGCTTCCTCCTTCCAAAAAGATTATGCAGAAGGACTGTTGAATTACCTGCCTAGGCCCATGCAGTGGGAGAAAGCATCACTCATTGATCTGTAAGACCCCTGCAGTTCTCTGCTTCAAAAAAGCAGCATTGAGAAGTGAGGATCACCTCACTCTGGTCTCAGATGACAAGGCATGTTGCTTCAGCAGTGAGTAGTTCTTGGCCATAATGAAATGCCTGCTGACTGCAGGGTGTAAGAAAAGCTCAGTCACGATGGGTCTGTCTATTTGTGAATCTGAGGCCTGTGCAGAGATTCCCAGGCTGACAAGGTGCTTTGCTCAGGCTAATTAGGCCTGCTTCTCCCTTTACATCTTCTCTGATTATGCTAATTAGACTGAGCAGGGTGCTGTCTGACACTGGTGAGAGTCACACAAGTGTGTCTGTAGAGCCCTGCCCTGCAGTGTGCCCTATAAATGTCTGAGCCTGCTCAGCACAAGCCCACGAGTCTGTGCTGTGTAGCTGTGCAGCACAGGTATTTCCTGGAATTTCATTGTGTGTGCTAACCCTAATCACTCAGCCTTGGGTGGTTTGCTGGGACTGCAGTGAAGATACTAAGCATTGGGGAAGATCTTGAACAACTCGCTGCCTGTGCCCTCCTTGCTCTCAGAAGAACATATGCTACTAGGTGCCTCCTGTCCTCTTCTTTTTTTGTTGTGTGTGAATGTCTTCCTGGTTCTGGACATGGTGGTCTGCACCTCCGAGGGGATCAGGGAACAGAACTATGCAGGCAGACAATCAGTAATGCTGAGACTGAGGAATGAAAGTGTGAAAAGCTTGTACTTTCTGGTTTTCATCCTATTTGCCTGTGCAAGATTGGCAGAAAAAATGGGTTGGCAGGTTGAATTAGATTGTGAAACCTCTCTAATTAGCTGTGCATTCCCCACTCCACCACTCCTTTCTTCTTTCCTCCCAAGTGGGATTCTTGCAGAATGAAATTAGTGCAGGGATAGGTGACTTTCATAATCTGGTGTTCTAACATTCAGTTCCAGCTTTTGCAAAGTATCTTTTCAAAGGCATTGGCTGAGCTCACCGAAAACAGGTTTTAGAAGAGACTCTTAAAAAAAAACAACAAAAAACACCGAACACCAACCTCAAAATTGACAACAAATAGAACTATTTTTGCTTGTTATAATAGCAGTGGCTTTTTACACTCCTGACTGTTCTTCCTCTGACTGGCACCTCCCTGAGAAATGCGGTTGAGAATGAGTGCATAAATATACACACCCGCCTATCTGTGTGTACATTGATTTTAGTGAGCCTGGGAATGTAAAAGCAAGTGCAAAAAGATGTGCTGGTTCTGCAAAATTGTTTGGTTTAGTTGCACAGTTCCCTGATTTTTCTTCATTTAAGAGGTGTGGTTATGTTCTGTGTATGGAGCCTGAAGTGTGGTAGTTGGATCTCTTGTCTGTGTTTCATTCCGTATTGTGAAATGGTAGTCCTTCAAAATATGTCAAGCTACTACCTTGAACAAGTAGCTGTGTTGTATTATTTTCAGGAGCAGCAGTTTCCAAGGCAGTATGATTGCAGCCATTAAGTGAGTAGAAAGTGTTTTGAAAGACAAGAAAGAGCTTTGCTGACTGAAACGGCTGGGTCACAGCTGAAAAGGAAGAGTTTGCTGTTTTAAAACGTAGCACATATTTTAGACATTCTTATCAGGATGTTTCAGTAACTCAGTTGTGTGAAAGACTGATAAGGGAACGTGCAAGAGCAGCCCTCATAATTTAAAGTGCCCAAATTTGGCACGTTCTGTAGTAACGTAAAATAGTAATAAATATAAATCTCCTGCTCTGGAATTCCCGAGTCTGCTTATTAGCAGATCAGCGTGTAAACACTGGCTCAGTGTGTCTGGTACTAGAAATATGTGTGTTGTTCTTGTGAAGGGATGTCTGCACTCCCAGAGCCTGCATAAGGCAGGCTACATTTGAACTGAGCTGTACTCCACCTTTTCTACAGGAAGTCTGTTTTGTATAAACAATATATATAGATAATCTTTCACTGTAATGCAGGTATTTCACCAGGTTTAAATTCCCGCTATTAGTTACTGGTTTCTTTTGAGCTGCCATACAAGATCTCACCAAGAACACCTTAACAGGGCAACTCAGTCAGAACTGCACATTCAATATTGCTCCTTGGTCAGATTGGGACTGGCAGTTTGCAGTTTGATCCCAGATCTGCTCCCACAAAGTACGTAAAACTGGTTTGAAGAGTGGGAAGAGCTTTCTTCACTGAAAGAACTGCACTGGGATTGAAAGTGGAGAGTGGCAAATGAAAGAACACCGGACCACTAGTGGCAGGGGATAGGTTGCAGTGTTTGGGCCCCATGGCCCCTGTAGGCCTGTAGTAGCTGGCTTTTTTCTGTGCCAAACTTGAGCAACTGGGCCTGCTTATTGACCTCTGCATGCTCTTAGGGCTGTCTGATGTGTCAGAGCTGGAGCTTTGAAGCAGTAGGGGGAATGGTGTTTATCAGTGGTCAGAGGGAAACCACCTTGTCAACACAAAGCCTGTTAGTCTGATGAGACCAGTGCTAAGGGTAATGTATAAAGCAGTGATAATTACTTCTTCAGGAAAGCAAATGGGATCAGGATAAATGGCCTTTAATTGAGTTACGATTGGTATTTTAAGGTTTATGGCATAATGCATTTAAACTCAATGAAGGCATTTCTTTGTAAATGTTCCTCCAGGGCTTCAAAACGTTACAAGAAGCAAATCAAGCTATCTGATTGTGATTGTGCAGAGCTAGCCTGGTATCAGTGTAGCTGAAACTGAAATTGCACTCGTAAGAGTTCAGTCTCAGTGCCTATATTGCGCTGGGAAACCCAAATGATTAGCTATAGAAAAGACTTGTCACAGCAAAGCATCTCTTTTTGGTTCTGTGGGTTTTTTTTTTGTCATTCCATTTTTGTTTCAGTGAAGATGGTGTGGGAGACGAGGAGCTCAGATTGGTGATTGTTTGTCTATGAACAGTTTTACTGGAACAGCGACTGTCAGAAGCTTTCTCGTGGCACTTAGTCAGACCAGTGTCTTACCTCAACAGTGTTTGACCCTTGAAGATGCTGCATGTGGCTCTCATCCAGCCTACCTGCCACATGAGAGTAGATGATGCGGTCATGCTTGCAGAAGAGTTAGAGGAGCACTCATTTGAGGAACCATTCCCATGTGTCAAACCACCGTGTTCTTGAAAGTCTTTCCTTTCTGATGACAGCTTTTCACTTAATTTATTTTAATGTATTTCAAAGGTGTTCCAGGAAGGAGAATTTGTTACCTTGATGAAGGAAGTCACAAAATGAGGGCAATGCTGTCTCCTGGCATCACCATATGGTACTTTTTTTCACATTGCATTAATGCAGTAACTTGTAGTGGTAGCTATGCAGCAGCTCAAAGCAAAGACTGCAATAACTTTCACCTCAGACAGTGTTTGTCACTACAAATGCAATTATCTGTGTGGACCGTCAGCCTTAAGACTAAGTGTGAGAGAGCTTGGGGTATGCAGTCTGAGGCATTTCTACCCTGCTGATGTTGAACAGGCTGACAAGCAGGTAGGAGACTGGTGGCAGAGGTCAAGCCTTCCTGGGCTTACTATTTGCCGTCTGTTTTATGGTGGAGCAGGGGAGAAATTGTATGCATCCTTGATACTTACCTGAAAACAACAGAAGCAATAGAAGAGATACAGAGGAGGATATGCATTTAGAGAAATAAAATGGCACTTCTCTTTCATACCATTTCTTGCATTTACAAGTAAATTCAGTAATTCATGTCTTCTTGTTTTCTGTTTTTTTAGATTCAACTTACAAAGACAGGAAACATTCTTCCTTTGGTAAGAAGTAATTCTGATGTGCAAAATTTTTAACCTAAGGGCTAAGACAAGGGAGATTTCGTTGTTTTAATCAATGAGGAATCGCAGAATTGTTTGGGTTGGAAGGGACCTTCAAGAGTCATCTAGTCCCATCCCCTGCAGTGAGTGGGGACATCCTCCATTAGATCAGGTTGCCCAAACCCCTGTCAAGCCTGACCTTGAATATTTCCAAGGATGGGGCCTCAACTACCTACCTGGGCAACCTGTTCCAGTGTTCCACTATCCTTGTGGTAAAGAACTTTTTCCTAACATTCAACCTAAGTCTACTCTTCCGTATTTTAAAACTGAAGTGGCTCCTAACCGATTACCAATTGCTTTATCGTTGTACCTGCAAAGGGAAAAAGGAAAGTGGTAAGAATTTAGCCTTGATAAGGCTTGGCTGAATAGTGCTAAGCATAGCCAGATTTGAAGTGTGGTGGAAACACTGGTTTCTTGGAGTGAGTCCTTTGGAAGTTTGTGAAGACACCTGATAGGAAAACTGGAGTTCAGATCCCATCTTATCCCTTCCTCAGTCTTTTCAAGGTTTCTGTTTTGATTCTGGTTTTCTTAATATAAGCAATCACCTCTGTGTCCTGCCTGTGGTCAGTCTTGTCCTGTGCTGCCTTTTCATGAAATGCATCTATAAGGCCAAGTACCTGGAACCTGGTATAGGCAGATGTTGCCTTTTGGAAGGAGAACTGCATTTCTTGGTTCCTATGGTACCTTTAAAATCCTTCCCATTCCTTCCTGTCTGCAAACAGACCAGCTGGTGTTTAGGTAGTTGTGTATCAACTCCTGCAGCCCCTTCCTCTAGCGCAGCCTGTGGTTTGGGATGACTCCACTGGTAGGGCACTGACTTGAAATCAGGAGATGTAGTAGCAGAGCCAGACAGAAAAGCTATCTGATGGGTGACTTGAGGCATGTCATGACCAGTCAGTGCTGCAGCCATAAAATAGAGATAATGATACTGATATCGCTCCTTGGTAAAGCATTATGAAATGTTTTTGTGAGTATTTCTGCTTCAGAGACTGGGTGGGTTTAGCCTGGATTCCAAGGAAGTGAGGTGTGCATAGAGGTGATAGTAGTGATGTCTGTCTGTCTGCTTGTCTGTCTCCATTCCCCCTCTTCAGTAACACTGAATGTCTTGGCTAGTTCCCATCAAATCTGATAGGAAGTAGAAGTCTCAAAACCAATTGAATTTCTGCTTGTTATGTTGCTAAACTCATCAGGCAGGAGAGGTGAGAGGCAGGGGTCAGTGCTGAGGGGGAAGAGACAGGCAAGCTCTGCTCTTGCTGACTGTCAGCGCTGCATCCTGTGGGCCATAGCAGCTCTTGTCCATGTGGCAGACTGGTATGGCAGGATGTGAAGCAAGGCTGGGCTGTTGGGGGATGCCAGGGGAAGATGGTGCAGAAACAGGTGAATGTGGGGAATAGCAGAGACACAGAGCACAAACTCTTCTTTGTCTCTTCTTTGCCACAATAGGATGTGTTACTAGAAAGGCTCCATCTGAATCTTCCATTCAAAATACTGGTAATGGTTTTGTTTCTAGTTGCTCTAAACAGACCTTCTGCATGTTTTTACTTATCTTCAGTGTAGAGCTGGGCTTCTGTGCCACAAAGAGCTCTGAATATTTTCTGGCACCTTTGGTAAAGCTTTTGTGCACCTTCCTGCTCCATGCTGCTTGTGTTTTATTTCTGCAAAAAATACAAATTTAGAGCTGCCTTCTTTCCCTTTAACTGTGGGGCTTTTCCCTGTGTATCCTGTTCTCATAAAGACATTTTTTCGGTATCCTCGTTATACATATTTAATACTTGTCAGTCTCTGTTTTCAGAGACTGCTGAATTTCTCCTTTGCACAGCTCTATTTGTGCCTCCAGAGTGTTGGCTTTTCTCTGCACAGGGCCTCTCACTTACTTGGCACTGTTCTCTGGTTTTGTATTGCTCTGTACATTGAAGGCAGCTCCTTGGTACCAGTCATAATCACAGGGATGCAAATTTTTTATCTGCTGTTTAGTAACTCAGTGGGGGCACATGTTTCTCTTGTACACTTGAGTGCTGTTTTTCAATAGTACTGAATATACAATAGATAGATAGATAGATTTAAAGTTGACTAACCAAGAAAACATCCTCGAGGCTGAAAGAATAAGCATGAAAGATATGCAGGAGTTGCAGCCTGGTTTCTAGCCCTGTTCTATGTCTGGCATGTTGACATACGTGGCTGTAGCAGTTAGATGTCTCATTTATGCACCCAGATAATGCCAAGATAGTTTAAAGCAATCCGATTCATTTTGTGTCTTGGAAGAACAAGTTTATACTTTGCAAGAGAAGAAATTTGCAAATTTTAATATTTTTTTTTAAAAGGGAAAATCTATGTGAGCATCCTTGCAGTGGGAAGAAGGGACAGGTACACAAGTAGCCAGCTGAACACAGTCTCTGTGTCTTCTGCAAAGATAAATATATGAAAACCAAGACTCTGACTACCTTCAGGTCAGTTCTTTTGAACTGTTTTAGTGCAGGTGGATTTAAAGTTCATTTGTGTTGAAATGGAGAAGCCATGTCCAGGAAGGAACATGATGAAAAAAAATCAGTCATGGAAAAATACTGTAACCTAAAGTCAGCTTTGAAGTCTCTGAGATTTTTTTTTTTTTATTGACTTCATAGGCTTTAGGTTAGGCCTTCAGTAAAGTCAAGATCAGACACGTCTCTTAAATTATTTCTCAGGGATTATTTATGTGTGTGATGTGTACTTCTATTTAATAAGAATCTCTCGTATCAAACTTGTTATTGTTGCTATTATGGCATTAGGCTTGTAGACCTTGGTCAGAGCCCTTTTTGGCTAGGTATTTGCATACGTGAATGGTAATAAAAACACTGTCCAACCCACAGAGGTCATAATGTGCCTGTGTATGTGTACGTGGACAAGAATGGAGGTTTTGGACAAAGAGTATGTACCTTGGCTCCCAAATCAACATGCCTTTGCAGTAAGTTTTGCAGATGGTAGCCTGGGCTGTTGTGCAGCGAATGGACTTTAGTATTCCAGGAAGATTGCCTGTAACTTCTAGCTGAAAGTCACAGCTTTGAATCAAAAGGACTTTGATTAGTTTCAGATCTTTGTCTATTAGCTCATACTTTATTATTCTTTTTGTTTTATTTTCATGTACCTTCTGTTTGCATTGATGTAAGAGATACAGGAGACCTATATATGCAGATTGTGCTGTGTCCCTTCCTCGCAAGATGAGACAACTCTGCAATGCATTTTTAAGTGTTTTGCCCTATTTAATTTCCAGTGTCCAAACCTCATGACTTTCTCTACTTCTTTAAGGAGTTGTTAATAAGCCTTATGTCATACTCGGCCTCATTTTCACTTTTAAAAATTTCCTAAGTCCTACAAGACACAATCTAACATAATTCTGTCTTGGTTGTTTATGATGTTGGACATATCAGCTGTAGCAGCAGTAATAGGATACTGCAAATTGTCTGTCCCTTCGGCACATACTGGAAGATGCTCCTCAGAAGCTGTCCACATAATATATCAAACTCCAAAGGAGAAAGGATGTGCTCTGGACAGACACTGAGACTCTGAGATGTTTGGGTTTATCTGAAGCAAAATAACTGAGCCTTTTTTTACTGGCTGATTCAAGTGGTGTGGCTGCAATTCAAAGTTTCTGAAGGCCTCATTTAATCACTCTGCCTTTAACTTCCTTCTGTTGCTCTCAGTTCATTCTTATTTTTCTGTCAGTCCTATACGCTCTCTCAACACAACATTTTCATTTCTTCCTTTTTAATTCCACAGTAGATGGTGGAGTCACATCTTGCATGGCTCTGCCATCTGGAACAACTTCCCTGACTCATATTCTTTTTGAGTTTCAGCGTTATCCTTGCCCTCTGTGTGTTAATCTTTCTTCTAATAAAGCAATCACAACTTATGCCTGAAGGCTTCCATTTCTTCTCTGTTCAGTTTTTCTCCTCAAGACATGCAGCTTTTGCTACCCTTTGATATGCAAGGTATATTGTGATACGTGCTTATTATTAGACAAGGAAGACCTATTTTAGAGACACCTAATCATATACTTAAGTATAATTCCTGTTCAGGACAGCACTTCAGGGCACACTTACCTTTTCAACACACCCTTATCCCTTTGATTTCTATCGGCTTCCCTGATTTAAAGTTAGGTACATGCTTAAGTACTATGAATAGGATAAAGCCTCAATGGTGAAAGAGGGTTTTTTATTGCACAGTCTGGAAGTAATGAAAGATTCAACTGAGAAGTAAAATTACAAATTGCTGTAACATCCTCTTAAGTCTTGTCTTGAAGAGGTTGAACATGCTGAAGAAAAAAAAAAATCCAGCAGCCTTGCTTTTCAGTCTGTTGACTCAAAACTTTTTCTCCTGTACACAGAGATTTTCAGTAGTTGACATAGTACACAGTTGTTTTTGCTAAATTAAGAAAGTCTCAGGCTCTCTGGGATCCCATAGTAGAACTGCTGAGTTGCAACACTTGCATTAAAAAATTGAGGTTAGTTTATTGAGTGTTTGGACACAACTTTCAGAGTAACTGCTTTTCTCCTAGCAGCTCCCTTAAAACTTCCATGAAATGGGGGGAAAATACAGCTAATAGCAAGCTGTGCCTGGGCACCACACAGACCCAGCTTTGTGCAGAGGATGGCTTTGGCATCTGGAGTGGGAGCTTGGTGCACATTAGCAGCCATACATTCATAGACATAAACCACTGCTAGAGCAATGAAGGAGTGCAGCTGTGTGTTCTGTGAGCTCCGGATGCAGTCTATCTCAGACTCACCCTGAGATCATGGAAGATCTGCTCAAACTTGTGCCTCAGCCTGTAAGTCTTGGGTGTGGGGCACCACAGTCAGATAACCACTCACTTCTTCAGTCAATGCAAGCTTAATTGCATTTTAGCCCTATCCATTTTCCCCCTATCTTTGCCCCTTTCTTACTATTTCCTTCTTCCGCCCATGCGGATCTGTCCAGAGAGGACCCACAGGAATACACATCCTCCCTAATTCATAAAAAGTGAGGAGGTGGGAATAATACCTGGCTTCAGAGCAGCCCTTTAAAGGAGGCTTGTTTTAACATCCAGCTGGTATGGAAATTGGCTGTCCTAAGGGAGAGCACATCACCTTCAGTGTGTCTCCTACTGAAACCAAGAAAGGGAAATGCATTCTGATTTGTCCCAGGAGTAAAACTTCCTTGGTGTGTCTAAGGTGCATCTTAGGAAGTCACAGTACTGCTGAGGAGAAGGGACGGGGAAGGTACAGTCAAACTAAAGTGGCTCAGACTGCTCTTGAAGTGTACAAAAGCAAAGCTAAGAATTTTTTATGGAAGCCTGCATGGTGCCGCTGTGACTCAGCTTTGGCCAAATCAGAATGAAGAGGAGAATGATGTCATAGGCTGCAGAATCTTTTCATAGATTTCTAAAGGGTTGGGTTTCTTGCTTTGTTTTCATTTGGTTTAGCGTTTTTTGTTTGGTTTGCTGTCCCTACTTAAGCATCCTTTCCTTGCTCTGTATCACAGGGGAGTGATGCAGTGACTTCTCTTTGCTTGTAGAGTGATGGCACAAGCAGCACCGTAGTGTAAGGATGTTTTTGTGGCCCAAGTGTGTACAATTGTCAGTCAGGGGAGTGAGGTTTAGTACAGAATTTGAACCACAGTGCTTTGTTAGGGAGGACTTTGACTTTGTCCTTAAGATGAGGAAAGTTACTGAAGACTGTATCATGCTTAGTTCCTTGTGAATCATGAGGACAGAACAGCTAAAAGTGTATTTGCTGTAGTCCTTTTAAAATGCATTGCTTCTGTGAGCTCCAATGAACCTCTGCTTCTTTAGCTCTCTTAAGTGCTCAGTGGACATGAAAACCTCCCTATGTGTGGAAGTGGAAATGCTAATGCAAGTAAAAAAAGGATTCCTGTTCTTTTCCCATTCTTCATAGTTTGTGGAGATTTTTGTGGAAAATTCACCACCTGAGGACCAAACTGAAGCCAACCTGAAGCAGTGTTTTAGGAATTTCTGCAAAGTTTGTTGTCCCCAGTGAAATCTCTTTTTACTCTGCTTCTGCAGAGAACACATTCCTCACACCAGCGCTGTTGTGCTCATCAGTTCAGCAAATGTTTCCTTGGCATTGCATTTGCTGTTTTTGAACCACAAAATGCTTTTAGGTAAAGTTATCATAACATAAACTGAAAATTGACAGGATGAATAGTTGTGGTTAGTATGTGCTATAGTGGTGATGACATGGGAAAATATGTTGTTTTTCTCCAGATGACTGTTTAAGGTTAGTTCTAGACCATTTTGTTCATGACATGGCAACTAATGTTATGAGAGCATGACTTAAGTAAGCAGGTTCGTTTGATTTCTCTTCTTTTTAAAAAATCTGATAAAGGCCTGTTGGTAAAGAATGAATGTTGTTGTTATTTGGGGATTTAAAAATAATAGAGCCAACCATTACAAAGAGTAAAAGGTTAAAAGGGCTAAATTTCCCCTTCCAAGAAGTTCATCTCACTTTGTAATCTAACCAAGTGTCTCATTTATGGGGCTAGCATGGGCAAAGCATGGCCTGCAGGGCAAAACCTGGCAGAGGCCAGGTGCTTTATCTTCAGACAACATGATAAAAGTGAAAAGGGGGTGAGTAGCAGCAAGCAAAGCTGGTGCTTTCTACTGGCAGCAGAGATAGCATTTTATAGACCTGATCTTTTTGTACCTTTCTGGTATTCAGGGCCAGGGCAGTACTGCATTCTTGCAGGAGGGCAGCTCAGCAGAGCCATGGGGGCATCTTCCATGTTCCATAAGTTACGGGATGATCCTCATGCACCAACAGATGTCATGGTCTCCCCTGAGCCTCCTCTTCTCCAGGCTAAACAACCCCAGCTCCCTCAAGCTCTCCTCATAGGGTTTGTGCTCAAGACCTCTTACCAGCCTCATTGCCCTTCTCTGGACATACTCAAGTGATGTCAGTACAGCCAATACTCTGAAGAGTTTAAGGCCCTAATTCAGAGAAGCTCGAAATTTTCCTACTTCTGATTAAATGTTGTAAAACAGTTAAATCCATTTTAGTTCAAATAGTGATAGCATATTAATATGCTGACCAATATGGTTGTTTAATGAGCTTGAGCATACTTGGATATAAATACAGTGAGTGGCTGTGATCATCCAAATGATGACCTTTCAGGGCTGGTGTTTGTATGTTCAGAAATTAAGGAGGTGGAAAGAGCTAGTGACTTTTCTCAGGCAAATGTCCTTCAGAGTTTACTGTGAGGATAAATTGTGTTGTTACATGTTGTCTATCTAAAATAAAAGGTGAGATTCTCATAGCTCTCCAGTTCAGCTGTTGACATAGTATCTTCTCACTTTTCTGGGGTCTTTCACCCCACACATGATTTTTTTTTCCCATTCACTGGATGATGATGCTGTTTATAAGATAGAAGCAAGACAAGGCAGCAGTAGGGTGGGAGGAGATGTTTGTGTCTACATGTTTAATGATGAAAACAAAAGTGACTCAATTGTCACTTTCTTCCAAAACAGGAGCCTTTTTGGTGTGGGCTGCTCGTGCATGGTAGGATGTGGTGGCTTAACTCACCTACTTCACTTCCACAGGACTAACGAGTTTTTCATTTCCATGGCTACACTCCCTGTCCTTGGGACAAAGGACTCAAAGTTACGCTGGGAGGACATTCAGACGCTCACAGTGGGATCCTGATCCTGACTGGGTTCTCTGGGCACAATGCTGTCATAAATTTTAAATAATAATAATACTGTAAAAAGTTAAATAACTGTGTCAATTTTATGCCCCCCCCCAGGCAAATCAGCATAAATTGAATTTTATAATAATTAGTCTAAGCAGTTGTCACTGAATAGATATACCTGATTTCTGTGAATTGTGGTAGTATGTGGAAGACTGATCCTGCAAGGAGCAGGGATTCCCAGACAGACCCAGCAGGATCAGGTCCATTTGTATAGATCATAGAATCATAGAATCAGTCAGGGTTGGAAGGGACCACAAGGATCATCTAGTTCCAACCCCCTGCCATGGGCAGGGACACCTTACACTAGATCAGGCTGGCCAGAGCCTCATCCAGCCTGGGCTTAAACACTTCCAGGGACGGGGCCTCAACCACCTCCCTGGATAACCCATTCCATGGCTTCACCACTCTCATGGTGAAGAACTTCTTCCTCACATCCAGCCTGAATCTCCCCATTTCCAGCTTCAATGATGCTGTGTGAATAAGTTTGCCATTAATTGCCTTAGTTATAGCTTATGTGTGCATTGCTGTATGGTTCAGATTTTGGTTTCTTTTATTTGCAGCCTTAGAAGATGCACTGAACTGTCTGCACCAGGCTTATTAAACTGTTGTAATAAACCATTTTACAATTCCAGGTGGCCCTTCCCAAATGTATTGTAGAGCCAGTTAACAAACATGTGCCAACTTCAATTGAAATGTCTGAGTGGCCCGATGGGCAGTGTCTGTTGCTGTGACACAGAAAGCAGGGCTTGCACAGTGCACCAGCCGTGGCAAGTAGAGGTGAGGCATTTAGGAGAAGGAGGGCTTCAGGGAGCTCTTGCCTTGTCTTTCAACTGGTAGATTTTGGTAGTAAGAAGGGACAAAAAAAGAAGGAAAAGTAGGTCTGTGAAAGGCAAATAACCTTTCCGTTCCTTGTTACCTGGCTGTGACACAAGTCTCGGTACATTTCAAGCTTTTCTTCCTCTCTTTTTTAAATTTTCTTTTTTCCTCCCTCCAAGTTAAGATAAGGATGTGTAAACAGATCTTTTCCTCTGTTGTTGACTTGAATGAGGGCTGGCTCCTGGTACACGTGTGAAAATTGCTTGGCTAGGAAAGATCTCATGTTCATTGCATTGTAGGTTTGGAGATAAAGTCCAAACTCCCTAGCTGTTTGTCTTGACAGGGTGCTGCTTGTATGTGTTCACTTCCAGAGACTGAGCTTAAAAAAGAAGAGGGGAGGAAAATCAGCCCAGTAGCATCTCAGAAGTGTTTGTGGACCGCTTTTCGTTTTGTGTTCAGGGATATTTTCTTTTTTTAAAATAATCATAAACTCCTAATCAAAGCAGGCTCAGCAATCTGCATGTTTGAATGGTAGCCAAGACACTAAACTGGCAGCTGTCCATTCTGATATCAATGTGAGTGAAAAGTGTACTCAGTAACTGGATTCAGGCCCTTCATAGTTTGCAAGCAAATATTTCTGCCTTTGCAGATCAGATAAGAAACAATAAAAGCTGTGTGGCTCTCAAGTGCATAAGGGAGAGGGATCTGCACCTTTGCAAAGGGACATCGGTATTTCTCTGTGTGAGCCAAAGTCCTGTGTCGAGTTGAAGGCTATGTTCTATTTCCAAAAGGCATTTAGTTGTCTTTTAATGTTTTAAGTACTAAAGCTCCTTGTATAAAAGCTGTTAAGTACCTCAAACTGGTAACAAGCTGTGGGAAAGTGAAGTGGTGTTTTTTAAAGAGGTTGTACCAAACTAATGGAAAGATTTACAAATCAGCTATGATACAGCCAGATTTGCATTTCATCTTGGATTTAGTGATGATATGCACAGCGTGACAAGAGGCTTGCCTCTTGGGATGGTGCATGCACTGGTGATATGGTCCTGTAGGGTCAGTTTAACAAGTATAACATCGTGTTTTTCCATGCAGTTTCTCAGAACCACTGAGCAGCGTGCAGCAATAAATAGCGACAGAGAAAAATGATTTTTAAGAGTACATACATGTAGGAGGAGGGAAAACTGTTATACAAATGCTCCACCTTGCCAAAAGAAGGTTAGCAGTATTGTTTGGGGCTGCTCAACTTTCCAAAGTGACTGTCTTCTGCTGTTTTACTTCTTTCTTCGTTACTCTCTGATGTAGAAAACATCAGGACAAGGAGGTGATGTAGAGTGCTTGCACGCTGAGTGCTCAGATCATTAAAGCAATAGAGGAAGGCAATGTGTTCCAAGCAGCTGACTGTGCAGTTTCAGTCTTTGAGTTCATTGAACCAATGGCAGCTCTTAAGACCTGTTGTTTTGCCCAGCTGAGAATGCAGGTAGGAACTTACTTGAAGTTTCTGATGATAATAATGCTGTTCATGGGAGGAAAACATGCTAATTAATTCCCTTGCAGTCTGTTTTATGTTATAGAGACATGTATGCTTTTAAAATGTTGGTGGAAAGTACCTCTGAAATGACCTTACCTGCATTTTCTCTCATACAAGTTTTGCTTCATTTCAGGAATTTATTTAAATTAAAGGAGAGCAAATGAAATGGTAGATTGTTTGATTTGGTTGTGGTTTCTTGGTTTGTTTGGGGTTTTTTTTCCTGGCATTGGCTTTCACGTGCTGCATGTACTCTCCAGCCACCTCTTTGAACTTTCTGCTGTGGAGATGGAACAAATAAAAATTCCTGTGTGTGCTTCACTTGCTCCAGCACCCCTTCCCAGTTCATGGGCACTGTGTCACAGTTCCATTCTGTCATTCAGCACTTCATTCAGTGCTTGGTATTTTCATTTCCCATGTCGTGATCCTGCATCCCTTGAAGTGAATGAAAAGTCAGCTGCTAACCTGCAGTAGGCTTTAAGCTGGGGTCCTGCAAAGACTGCTCAAGAGCAGCATTGCTCCTTAAGGCAGGGCTTAAGCAGTTCAGTATGTTTTGGACAAAGACCCTGGTACAAGTCTGTCCCAAGCTTAAGTTCTGTCTTCCTGTGACCTCAGCATACCCAGTGTTGTGTTAGTTTGCCTTACAGAAGCAGAAGGGAGTTTGGCTGCTTTCAAATGAAGTCTGCCAAAAAAACCCGAACAGCCCAGCAAGCATCTTCTTTTGTTTTTTTTCTCCCCCTCGGCTTTCCTATAAATAGTCAAAACGTTCTTCAGGGAAGCTTAGTTAATGCTTTGTGGTGGTGAGTGAACACTGTGACGTTGCGATCTGTATTGTGCTCCTTAATCTTACTGTAAGATGCTTGAGCGTAATTTAATTTGGTTGTTTTTTTTTTTTTTTTAATGGGAGGAAGAAAGAGTGCTATAAAGTCTCATCTAAATTTTGTCAGTGACTTCATGAGCAGTCCTTTGAGTGCATTTGGGAACAGTTTGGCTTCTCATTGAGCTGTATCGTTGAATACACATTGAAAGTTTTCCCTTATCCTTACCACACAGACAATCACGTCATTCTTGAAATGAATGCTCCTTTTGCTGTCCATATGCAAGGAATTATGCAAACATCTGTGTAAGTCGCAGCATACAAGAAGGCAAGTTCTTGGTGGCAAGCTGCAGAGCCTGTGTTTCAAAACCCTGTCTGCCGAGGCTCTGTGTGCAGGCATCAGCTTTGTTCTTGCACCACATGCTGACTCTTGGTTTTGTGTTCCACTGCTTTGCTACTAATAACAACTAGTAGGGTTTTGCCTTTCTCCCTTTTTTTTTTTTTTTTTTTTTTTTTTTTAAGCACCAAAAGTATAGTTTCGTTTTGGCAGCTTGGTTTTATCAAGAAAATGGTATCAGAATTGTGTGGGATTTTGTGAGTCATTACCAGAAATACTGCAGTGGGTGGATTAGCCCCTTCAAAGTGGCTGCTCTGAGTGTTTTCGGGGTAGTGAGGTGCAGGGAAAACAGGGTTGTGGCTGTTATTTTTTTTTTGCGTGCACCCTTGGGAATACCTTTGGTGAGCTGTTCTGTTGGCACCACAAGGAAGATAAGTGATGCTTCTCAGTCTCCCTGCAAACAGAGTGTTTCTAGCAGCTGTCCCTTTGTGACAGGATACTGTAGCACATAACAGAGGTGTTTCATTTGTGGGCCTGTGTGATACAAGCCTGTGACATGAGAAGCCAAGCAGCAGCACTTGCAGAAGTACCTACAAGAGCACGCTTAGGTGTCTGTGTGTCAGTGTTAAGGCTTTCAAATCAGCCTAGCCAGCTCATGGCTGGGTTTATTTCAGTTGCAGGTGTCAGCTTTCCTTCTTAAAGGCATGCTGCCTCTCCACCTGCAAAATGCAACTCTGCTTCCATCCCAAAGCTTCCCTGAAGTAAGTCAAAGCCAAGCCCCATGTATCCAGGCTCTCATCATCAGTCTTGTCTGACTGGTAACAGCCTGTTACTGGACACTTGTAGAAACATTTACCAATTTAATCATGCAGTGTGCAGACTTCTCATCAGGAAAGCCATTTGGGAATAATGTGCAAGACTTTTTTGAGTCCTGCTTCCTCCCAGACAAAACTATGGTCTTTGGAGGCCAGTGGCAGGAACTGCCCCTTTGATTCTATACTGCCAGGACTCAGAGCATGTGAGCTTGCATTAGTACATTCTTCCACCAACATATTTTATCTTTGACTTGAGGCAGAGGAGATATGCATGTGTTTGATTTTGTGTCCTTCTTCATCCAAGCATTTAGCAGCAAAGTTTCTTGCCTGCTTGTTTTGGATAGAGGTTTTCTGGTGAAATCCTGAAGTCTCATACCATCCCGTGTGCTGAAAAAATACTCCCCCTTCCAAGAGATAACCAGAGTGATGTGAGCAGAATGTTTTGAAGTCAGAATGGGAGAGCAGAAGAGCAGCAGAGATCAGTCTCCTGCTAGTGTCCAGTTAATGCTTCTAATAGAATGCAGCGCAGTGCTCTGACGCTGTGAGATGGATCTCCCGCTTCACGCGTGGGCAGGCATCCTCTCATGCACAACTGTTGCGCATGCAAATGACAAGTAGTCATTTGGTATTTCAAGGGAGGAGCAGCATCTCTTCTACACAAACCTGTAGCCCCTTAATCTTCCAGCAGGTCACCCATGCCATGGAAAGAGCAGAGCAGGTGTGCAAGATGGATCCTGTTGGAGTGAGCAGAGAGAGAGTGATAGATACAGAATCATAAAATCATGTAGGTTGGAAAAGACCCTTAAGATCACCATGTCCAACCACTAATGCAGCACTGCCAAGAATGCTTTGTATCTGGCTCCCACTCAGAGGCACAGAGATGTGGTGTGAGGAGGAGCAGAAGGAGCATCTGCTCGGTGTGCTGCTGGAGCTTGATGGCTTTGGCTGCTTCACCAGGTCAAGTTTCTACATGTCTCAGTCTGGCAGTGATGGCTAGACAGCAGCTCTGGCATTTCTTTCTTGCCTTGATTTGAGTGGCAGCAAGACATGGCTGCGGCTGGGTGGGGGGAACAGCTGTCTGCAAAGATTAAAAATCCACTTTTGCATGCCACTGGAGAAGCTGTGGGGATTAGCCTGTCTTGGCATGGCTGCAAAGCCACCTCAGTTGTAGCCTGTTGGAGCTCCTGTAAGTGAGGAGATGATGGTGGTCAGCTGTATGCCTATGAGTGCTGGGCACGGGAGTTGAGACTTTGTATTTGCAAACAGAGGTCAGTGAGACAAGTCCTCCAGTGTCACCCGGGGAGCCCACATGCTGAAACCTGGGGCAGAATGTGCTGTGGTGGTGTGGCATGGCTGGGAAGTGGTGGCCCATGTGAATACTGTGCCAGCAGGGCTTGTGATGGGAACAGTTCTGAAATGATAGCAAAGGTAGCAGCTCACTTGATGAAGTAAACTGCAGCATCTTTCAGAATGCAGCAGGCAGGGTAGAGCCAGGTGCTGTCCTAATCCTGGTCCTGGGGAAAAGCAGACCTTTGTGGAGAACTGTCCCTTGTTATTACATGAGTCTTATGCAGAATAGAATAGAATTAACCAGGTTGGAAAAGACCTTCAAGATCAAGTCTGACCTATCATCCAACACAATCTAATCAACTAAACCATGGCACCAAGTGCCTCATCCAGTCTCTTATTAAACACCTCCAGTGATGGTGACTCCACCACCCCTCTGGGCAGTGCATTCCAATGGACAATCACTCTCTCTGTATAGAACTTCTTCCTAACATCCAGCCTAAACCTTCCCTGGTGCAGCTTGAGACTGTGAAATACAGTTCTGGATTTCCCCAGGCATCCATCCATCTGTCTGTCTATCTTTCCATTCTCTTTCTCTCTTTTGCCTCCCCCTTTTCCCCCTTTTATTCCTTTTTCTGTTTGCCCTGTTGGGAGCCTGAGGTTTCTTTTTAGGGCCTTTTTGTTTGTTTTGTTTTGTTCAGATGAGGTTTTTTTTTAAGAAAACGAAATATCGGTAACAATGAATTGTTTTTCGTCTGAGGTTTTTGTGCCTGTGATGACTTAGTTGGAGCCACAGTACAGTGTCTGACTGCATGGATTTACATTTGGTGATAGCAGCTTTTCCTCTGCAGAGATAAAAACTAGCACTGTGCTGTGTGTGTCTACTGTAGGCCTAGTTTGTGCAGTCTTCTTTTAGTCTGAAGCATAGGCACGATCTTGCATGCTCACAATATATGCACATATGGAGATGCACTTCTCTGGCAAGCCCCAGTTAGAAACAGGGCAGCCCCAGATCAGTGAGTGTCTCCATTGAGTCCAGCAGGCAGTGCTACTTCCTGGAGCCAGGAACTTCTCTGGTCAGCCCTGCTAAGAGCATCTCTCACATCCCTGATGCAGGATGACAGTTTATGGACAGGTAGGCATGTGTTGTCACATTGCCTTTTGAGTCAGTACTACAGCAGGATGGAATGTCGCTGCTGTGTTTGAATATTATTCTTTGCAGGGCAGTCGTGCTCAGAAGCACAAATGCACACGGGAAGGATTTGCAGAGGCAGGTGGTAGCCTGTATTTTTCTTCTGTTTCCAGTTTTGAAGTAAAAAAAAAAAAAAAGAAGAAAATCTTTTCGAGTTCTACACTGTCAGGTGTGTGGGTGTCTGGATGAATGAAAAAAAAATAAACTAAACTTGCATAATAAATACACTAGTACATTTGCAGTTCCCCTAAACTCTTAGCATAAATACAACCACTGTGAGGGGTTGGTTTGCTTGGTTGCTTCTTCAAGGAAGAGGAACAGCTTTTGAAGTTTCCCTGAATGCCCTTCCTTATTATAATTATATTAATTATTGGCAATGCACAAAGGTCCGTGCTCCAGTTACAGCATGAAATGCTCTTGTCCAACAAAATGAGATTGCATGTGAGATACGGATCAAGACCCCAAAGGCCTTGAGTATATCTGCCTGTGGCTTTATTTATTTATTTAACAGTGCTGGGGTTTCTTTTTCAGCATTTTAAAAATTTTAGATTTTGCTTAGGGACTGAAGTAAGCGGGATGGCTTTCAAAGCTTCTGCCTACCTACAGGTCTCTGTGAATTAATTAAAAGCAGATGGTCTTCTTGGCAAGTTTGACAGAAACAAGTAAAAGATACTGGGTGCCCAGCACCTTTGAAACACTAGCAGCTTATACAGATGCCTAAAGTTGGAGTTAGGCATTTAAATTTAGGCACGCAAGTTAGAAAAGTTTTGGCCCTGTAATCATAACAATCTCTGTCCCCTCTGTCCTGAAGTGCTGTAGCAGAAATTTATCCCAGAAGCTGGAGGTTCATACGTGGGAGTGAGTGGGGACAAAGTATGTGTCTTACTGTGGTGCAAGTGAGCTCAGCTGTCTGCCTTATAGCACATGCAAATGAGGGTCAGATGGCTTGACAGTTGGTTATGAAACTAAATGGGATTGATTTTACTCATATTTTTAGGTTTTGTCTTTTAGGAGCATGAATCTTTAATTAAAATACCAAAGCGGGGGGGGGGGGGGGGGGAGGAAGTACAGAGTACAGACAGCAACTGTTGTTTCGTGTATATACTGGATGTAAAGTAATAGCCTGCTGTGCTCTTTTTAGGGATCATTTTTATCCCATTGCAACTGAGAATACAAAACCATCTTGCAACTTGCCAGAAGTGACACCTGCTTTCATACTTTCTAATAATTACTTTAGCTTTGACAGAAAATGTTTGGCAAAGTGCATACAAATTATGACTTGCTTCAGGGTACAAATAATGTTAAAATGACTTTAGGAGTTTCTCTTTATGCTCAGGATACTTGCATGTGCATGTTCTGTTGGTATGAAGCAAGTGAGTAAAGAAGAGGTTTGGGTGACTGTAACTTCTGAATAAAAATGTGTGTCGGATAGTATAAAGCATACAAAAAGGGAAACAAATAGTCAGGTTTTCAATGGCTATGTGCTTGGGTTTCTTTGCAGCTCTCTCTTGCTGTGAAAATGCCCTAGACATTTACAAGGAGTTAAGTGGTTTCTAATGCTAGATACTCACAGCTGCCTTGCTAGGGGAGGGAACGTGCCTGTGGGTAAGCAGCACCAACCAGCAAGAACTTTTTTCCCCTTTCATATGTAACAGTAAGTGTGTTCAGTTTAAAGTGCATCTGGGTGATGTATGTGCTTTTTCCCATTTTTTCCCTATTCTTGTGGGTCCCAAAGAAGATTATCCCTTCTCCGCATTATTTTATCATTCATCAGGGACTTGAAATTCTAAAATCCTAAGGAAAAGGAATGTCAAATTCAGATTCCCTGTTAATGTCTGGGGCCTGTCTCCCTGCTCAGTTGTTAGAGGAAAAAGGAGGCAAAGGAGAGAGCAAGGGGAAGATGTAGGGTACTGTTAACCTCTGATGAGAAGTCAAAACAATTCCTGAAAAACCAAAACCAGTGAAGTTTCTACATGAACTTCCTTAAAGGACTGGAAGAGGAAGGCTTCAATAAATACATTGCTTTGGTGAGGCAGAATGAGCAATTGTGGAAAACGGTTGAAAGTCAGGCAGTTCCTTGTCTGAAAAGTGGTAGAGTATGTTAGTTTTGCAGCTCTGTTAGGGGACTTAAAAAGACAAATGCCTTTTGCTTCCTGTCTGAATGAAGCTAAGCTCTTTCTATAAAGAGAATGAATTTGAAAAATGTTTGGTGTGTTTCTCTGTGGGTGCATATTAGTCCATGTGTTTTATCAGACAGATCTTTAAGAGATACAAAGTTCATATGTGTATGGATCTTTCATTACCAGAAAGACTTTGGCAAATTCCAGGAAATTGAGACAGCTGCAACAAAAGTGATTAATGGACTAGAGAGGAGAAAAGAGATTAAGAATCAAATATGTATGGTTTGTCTGAATGAGGGATAAAGAGGGTGAAGGAACAGGGTGATGTTAAAACTACCAGCCCTACACTCCAGGGGTATAAATATTCAAGTTTGGAGAAGAACCGTTTTGAGTCATCCAAGCAGTGTGACTAGGAATAATAGGATAAAATTCAGCACAGAAAATGTAGGCTGAAATCCAAATACGCTTCCAGCTAGTAAGAGCTGTTAGACTGTGGAATAATCCTCAGTGGGAAGGGGTGGAAGCCATGTCACTTGAGCCAGTTGAACTAGACTGAACAAAGGCAGAACTCTTGAATATGGGACAGGAAGGGTCTTGCATAGGGGAGGGGTCCTAGCATCATGTTTGAGGCATCCCCCTCTCCTCCTCATATCATCTGTGGGTGGTAAAAACACTGACAATGGTTGCAGGTCACGTGGGGATTTCTAAGAGCACTGTATTTTAGCATTTATTTGTAAAGAGGTTTCCTTGCAGAAACCAAAACATCTCTCTGTTCAACTTTCTGCCCTGCAACTGTCTTTGCTTGTTGTACTTGTTTAAAAAAACAACAACCCAGACCAGCACCTAACAAAAGAGAGCAGAAGTTGCTTTGCTGTAAAACTACTAGAGATAAAACTTTTTTATACTTGACTTGGAATAGGCTCATTGGGCTGTTCTCAAAGGCTGAGGAAGAGCTGTTGTTGGCACGCTGCTTTACAGCCATTACAAGTGAGAATGACTGAGCAGAACAGGCCTGGTTTACTCATTCACTTTTCTTCTGTATCCAAGCAAGTCAGAAGTTCTTAAATTCCACTTTTCATGTAGTTATGTTTTTTGGGAGGGTTTTTGGACATAAAGCTGATTTTTCCAGTACACAGCTAGAAAGTTACAATGTGAATGATGAAAACTAGTGTTTGAGTTTTATTAATAAGCCTATGGAGTTTTTAATGTTGCTTATGTTTGTGGCACCATATCCACCATAGTTATTCTGTATGGAAAGGAAAGATTTATCTGCCCCTCCCCAGACTGCTGTAGTGATGGGGCTTTGGATTGCTTATCCTGTTTTCTCATTGTTGCATTGTTTTAAGGAGATAAACCTATTGCCTCCTTCCTCTTGCTTTCTTCAGGTCCTGCCCATGCTATGAAATTTTAGAGAAGAGTCTGATGCTGAGATGGTTGTTCCCCTGAAGATTGCAGGGATTGCATCCTTGGATGCTTTGTGTTGAGAAGGTAGGGTAGCGAGCACGGTGTTTCCAGTGTAGAGTTCTGCTGTGGGGTGCAGACCAGGCTGGCAGCATCCTGCATCTGTTGCTGCCTGGTGTTTCAGTGTTGTGTTTTCTTTCTCCAAGGAAGAGGATTTGTGTAGCTTCATGCAGGCTTAGATGTGACAGCTGGATTTTGTACGATTTTCAGAGTCCCTGAAAAGCAAGGTTAATGACTCCCTACTGCCACCTCAGTACTGGAACATGGGTGGGGTACCACAGAAAAATATAAGTCACGGTGGTGTTGAAGCATCTATTTCCTTAGAAGGAAGTATTGATCCTGCACACTGTATTCTATTACAGTGGCTTTATTTCTGCTGTATTAAATGACTGATGCAGACTATATTTAATCAATTTGTGTGATGGATGTTGGCAAACCAACATAGCAGTTGGTTACCATGCACATCTTAGTCTGCCGCTGGTTTACAACAACCCAAAAATAGGGTTTGGCTTGAAAACTGAGTTTTAAAAGGTTTATTTTGTTACTTAGCAATACATTGGGCTCTGACTGCCTTATTTACTCATTTTTTTTAATCAGCATTTATTGACACTGCATAATGCCTGCAAATAACTAAATGGTGCTTCTGCTTCTTAATGTGCTTTTGTCATCTTCATTGTTTATAAGCCTGTTTCAAAGGAGCGGTTGGGGTCATCTCTCAGACAGCATTGTATCTTCCTAAGCACGTGCTTGTAATAAAACAAAAAAGGTTCAAAAATGGTTTGGAACCTTTTGAATTAAAGCCCATGGATTTCTTCTGGAAACAGGATTGGTATCACAGGGATGACTGAGGTATTGCTGACCAGTGCTTACACAGTGTCAAGGCTTTTTCTGCTCCTCACATCATCCCACCAGTGAGCAGGCTGGGCGTACACAAGAAGTTGGGATGGAACACAACCAGGATAGATGACCCTAACTGACCAAAGTGATATTTCCATACCATATGATAACATGCTTAGTACATAAAAGTAGGGGAAGAAGGAAGAGGGGGTGTTCAGAGTGATGGTGTTTGTATTCCCAAGTCACGGTTACACATGATGGAGTCCTGCTATGCTGGAGATGGCTGAACACCTGCCTGCTGATAAGTGGTGAATGAATTCCTTGTTGTGCTTTGCTTGCATGCATGGGTTTTGCTTTACCTATTACATTGCCTTTATTTCAACCCACGAGTTTTCTCACTTTTATCCTTCCAATACTATTCCCCCATCCCACTAGTGGGGGGAGCGAGTGAGCTGTTTTGTTGGGCTTAGGTTGCTGTCTGGGGTTAAACCATGTCAGAATAATCTATAAAATGCCTGTCACCCCCATCCTTTGGTAAACTAATTTTAGCCTAATGACTCAACTGCAGTGTTGCCTTCCTTAACACCTTTACAGAAGGCATGGTACAACATTTCTGTGGCACGTGGTTAACTTTCTCTTCGGAAGCCAGCCTGTTCATTGCTGAATGAGTGAATGGTTTAGGGTATGGCAATACTTTTGTTTCTCAGGTGGGGAAATCATTTAACTGCTAAGAGTGGTTTTAGAGAATTTCTGGGTGGTAGGTTCCCATTACTGATGTCCTTCTCACTTCTTTAGTGCACTTTCTTTTCCCTAAGGAATTGGACAAGAATTTTGACATTCAGCATCACTAACAGCAAAACTGGAAGGCCAAAATCCTGCTTTTATTTTTATTTCCCCCCTGCCTTGAGAAGCAAGGCACTCACTTTTCCCAGCCATCTTGCCTTGTGGACATGATTCAGCCAGGAGCACCTCTCCTATGAGGACAGACTGAAGGAGTTGGGGCTGTTCAGTCTGGAGAAGAGAAGGCTCCAAGGTGACCTCATTGTGGCCTTCCAGTATCTGAAGGGGGCCTACAGGAAGGCTGGGGAGGGACTTCTCAGGCTATCAGGTAGTGATAGGACTATGGGGAATGGAATGAAGCTGGAGGTGGGGAGATTCAGGCTAGATGTGAGGAGGAAGTTCTTCCCCATGAGAGTGGTGAAGCCCTGGAATGGGTTGTCCAGGGAGGTGGTTGAGGCCCCGTCCCTGGAGGTGTTTAAGCCCAGGCTGGATGAGGCTCTGGCCAGCCTGATGTAGTGTGGGGTGTCCCTGCCCATGGCAGGGGGTTGGAACTAGATGATCCTTGTGGTCCCTTCCAACCCTGACTGATACTGTGATACTACGTTCTGCTGATGTGGCTGCTTGGACTGATAGCTGGGAAGGCTCCATCTGGCCCTGGCCAGCAGCAGAGGAGTGTGTATTTCCTGTGGCTTTTTGCTGAGGCCTTCCTACATGGGTGCATTGCCTCTGTTCTTTGTCTGTGGAGGTATGGGATTGTATAAAAGTGAAGAACAACCCCTTCGCTCATCCTTTTTCGTCAAGGATATGAGTCCTACTCCTTCAATAGCATTTGTGTGGACAGGTTTGGTCATTTTCCTGCCCAACACATCAGTTTGGTGAACAGGGAGTTTTCAGTGACTAAGCCAGGCTGAAAGTGGATGCAGTTTCTTACAGTACAGCAAAGAGGATAGAGAACTTGCCCTTAGCATACAGCATACATAGAGAACTTGCCCTCCCATACAACAAGGGAGTTGTGCTTGGCTTCTCTCCCTTCTATGCCTTGGTCTCCAGAGCTGTCAGTTCTCAGATGAATGTTGCTTAAAATAGAGAGCAATAAAGGACAGAGAAAGATGCTTGGAGAAAAATTACCTCTTTTTCACTAACAAACCATAATGTGCAAAGTACCATCTTGCAGATAGGGGTAAGCAGGCAAAAATTACATTGTGATGGGTCAGCAAAATGTTCTCTTAGAGATTCTCTTGCAAGTTTAAGAGGCAGAGGAAGTGAGCAACAGATAACTCCGATCTTGGCCTGACATTTGCGGACAGCATGTCAATGAGTCTGGGTTGTAGCTGTAAAGGTAAATGGGACACCAGTGTCGATGAGGTGGCACAAAGCGTAGAGCAAATCAGCCTCACATGGCAGCAGCTCCCTTTAGAACTCATCAGCACTGCCAAGTGTGAGACAAGCATCTTGGATGAGATATAAATGCTTCAGCAGTAACTGTATTTCAGGAGTGAAGAAGCAGGAACCAAAAGGTTATAGGAGAAGCAGGCGGAAATGGAAGAAGTCAAGGGACTTGACTTGCAGGGGATGAAATTATTCAGCAGAGTGAAAACCTCACACACTGGTCTTGTGGTAAATGAAAATGCATGTTTCAGTGTATCGTAGACGGTCTTTGCCTTCTACATGCACAGGCCCAGTAGACTCACCTCAAAGATGGTATAACTCTTATTTTGTGAAAAGAGCTGAGGAGTTCTGTTGTGATTCTTGGCACATCTGTGTACCGCAGGCTGCTTTAGCCGAGCCTCTCCATCCTTCTGTTTCCCAGTAATGAGACTGGGATTTCTGTGTACACCCATGGACAGACTTCTTTGCCTGTATGTGTGACTTTTTTCTGATAGAAAAGTTTGCCTGTGTGTGCTTATGTCGGGGTGGATGCGTGCAGGAACAATCATCAAAGCGTTCTCATTTTTATTTTTTAAAAGTTCTTCAGTGAGTTTCAGAATTAATTTGTAAAGCTTCAGTGCACATTGGAAAAGCATTAAAGAAGTCTAAAAATCAGATGTGATTTTTTTTTTTTTTAAATGCCTTAACCCCAGAGGAAAAAACCCGACCGCATTGCACCGTATTTTTTCTGTAGGAAAAGAATAATTCAGTTCTTGTATTTAATTCCAGAAAAGAAACAAATGCTTCTGAATATGGCACGTGCAGCTCCTTCTTTCATTGTGAAAGGGGGCATTTTCAAACATGAAAAAAAATAGATATGAAATGATTAATGTAAGAACCATCTCATAGTTCTTGTATCAGCAGATCTCCACTTTCAGTATCACTGGGAGCTTGCTTGATGCAGTACAAAGAGGAGGGTAGCATTGTGAAAGTCATTTTCACATGGAAGGAGGTGATCTTTGTAGTTCATCCCAGCTCTATCCTTCATGAGTTCAGCAACAGCAGAAATAAACAGAATTTAATGTTAGTTTTCTTTCTGGACTTGATGCCGTGTCTGTTGCCTGGTAGTTTGTACTGTACTGGTTTGAGTAAGGGGAAGGCCTATCCACATGGCTGGGATAAGGGCCTTGCGATTGAGAGGAGGGAGCATGGTTTGCCCATGACTGGACTTGAAAATCTTTTGTCTTTAGTTCAAACGTAAACTGAGTAATCTTTATGGTTTTCTGCCTGTCCTGCTGCTTCCGTGGGTGTGCTGGGGCAGGGAGGATGGAAATTTTCTCATTCTGTTCGCACTTAACAGTGCATCTTGGGAGACAGCTGCTTGCGCCCAACCTCATGGGGCAGGAGGGGAGGGTTAGTGCCTGGAGTTGTGTGTGCAGCCCTGGCTGATGTGGGTTGGCCCTGCTGCCCTATGCACATCTCTAGACCACACCTTTTTGTGGTAGACTAAGGAGGGGAGCAGGGAGCAAAGGTGTGCAAACACATAGCTGTTACAAAGCAAAAGCCAGAATTTGATTGTTTCCTGACAAGCTCTACCTTGGGTAGTTTTATGTGTCTTGATTGCATGCATATCATACTGTACCTTTCAGGCACATTGGACTGAGTTGCACTCTTCCCCCTTGTGCAGTGCTGGTGGTTTGGTAGCTGCAGATTTAGAGACAAAAACTCTTACTGTTAGTATTTTCACGGGAGAGGAATGACATTGTGACCCGCCTACAAATGTGCCTGAGATCGTCTGGACTTCAGCCCACATTGGGGAGGGTGAAGTCCTGTTTCCTGGGGATTATTCAAGGAAACCACCCCTTGTTACTGGTTCTCACAATTTCACAAGCCCAAGTGAGCATATTCTGGTGTTTCCAGGTATTCAAGAAGCATACGCCTCCCAGTTGTCCGATTAAAGAAATTCCAGATAGCATGGGGATCGTTCCAGAGTCTTGATGAAACTGAGATTTCCTAAGTGCAGTATTTACAAGCCCTCCTGCTAGAGAAGTGGAGGAAGGAGCTTCTTTCCAAGAAAAATGTAGGCTGGGTAATCTGACATCATTCAGAGTCACATCACCCTACACCCACCAGAATTCAAAGATAGAATGGAAATGGCATAATCTGTTCTCACGGTAACACTAATAGTACTGCTGGCGCAGTTCATTGTGCGTTGTCCCCACCCCACCATCGCCACAATTAACATTTCTTGCAATGACTTTGAAAAGTGTTGCCATAACAAGGTTGCTGATCAGCAGCTACAAAAATCTTAACGACTTACCTAATGGAGCTTTTTGTTTCCATTATTTCTGCTTAATATATTCTGAAGAAGTCAGGAGGTGTTAGCCTTGCCTTCAGCTGCAGTACCCTGGCACGTTTAATAGAATACCACTTCATTTGTACTGAAGGTAGTGCATGCTAAAAGGGTTTGGAGACCCCTCTAATGTAGTCAGTCAAATTGGTGCCTGAAGCTAAAGAAAACGTATATCCAAACATGATTTTGGTCTTGAGCTAAACAAAAGTGCACTTCATGTTGAATAGCCTCCTCCAAGTGCTGCAGTTAATAAGCCATGTTGTGTTTTTACTGGAAAAGTATGCTTGTAGCCAAGCATTCTTCGCATTTTTCCCAGGATTTAGTCATAAAATCACTTTAGACATATTGCAAGTATAAAATGTATGTGCATCAGATAAAGGGCAGCAATTTTTGTTTTGCTGTACAGCTCCATGGAAACATTTTTATCACCATCAAATGTATTATCCCCAGAAGTCTGGCCCCTTTCTTTAATGTTAACATCTATCTGGATAAGAAAGCACTGAATGAGAGACCCCACTAACAAACTGTAGGTGATGGTAGTTTGGTGAACAACCGCACAGCAGCATCCCCTTGAGTTTGGTGGTATCAGAATCCTACTTCATTTTGCGTAAAGTCTCAGACACAGGTATCCCTGGTGTTAATAGCAGGCCGGTGTGCAGATGTATGTCTTCAATCCTGGCTGCCTAATTCTGCATGCAGGAAAAAAAAAGTGAGAAACCTGGAGACTTGATGAACTATTTTAGGCATTATTATTTCAAGAAATGATTTACGCAAGCGAGAAAAGCCTCTAGCACAGTCGGCAGGCTCAGCCCTTTGAGGCAGTTGCATCTCACAACGCACTCTCGCAGCCCCCTCTGCCTGATGCTCTCAGCATCGTTGCTCTGCTCTGGAGTCAGCTGCAAAGTCTCGCTGATGGCTGGAGGAAAACCTTCCCAGGGTAGAGGGGAGTGAAATTCCTGGAGGGACCCTCTGCTAAAGTCAGCAGCAGCGAGGTTTTAAAAGAACAAGTGTATACACAGTTTTATGTATTGGAATAGAGCGATCTAGCTATCAAACATATGTTCACACATACACAGTATACAGAGTAATGTGTATATACCACCTCGTTGAGCCAATCTGTGTTCTGAAGAAGAGAGATATTTAAAGCAGCTCTGCAAACTTTATGGCACTGGGAGAATCGAGCTGGGTTTGTCTCTGCAGGAACTTGCAGTAGAGCTGGACTGATATGCATTTCTTTGTATATATGATGTGACTATGTATTTGTGGGTAGCTATATAAATGCTAAGAAATGGGCACTTGGATTAGGACATGGTTGAAGGAAAAAGTCCAAGGAATAAAGAGGGTTTACCCAGTCTAAAATCTAATTTGAACCCCGTGAAGGTGTCATGGAGTGATGAAGTGGGGAAGGAGATTATTTAAAAGCACTGGGAGTACTGAATCATTACCACCTCGCTTTGTCTTCAGGACCTGCATCTTTCTCCTCACTTCCTTTGGCAGGCAGCTACCTGCCTGGTTTGAAGAGCAGGCAGAAGCCAGCAGAAAGTGAGGACCAGCTATGCCATGCTCAGGCTTTGCATGGGGAAGCAGAGTGGAGGTAACAGAGTGCCAGCTAATTGTTTGTCAGCTCAACCCAAAGGAGTTAGAAGGCCCTGCTGTTCACCTTTCATGGTGTAGGGTGTTCACCACCTGCCCATGGTGAGTCGTATTTTTTAACAGATTAATAAAACATCACTGCTGTGATACTTCTTCTTAATCATCCTGGGAAAAGATTAGCCGATAGGTTTGGGGCCTTCTGCAACCAGCACGTTTGTTGGTGAAATTTTCGTTACGGTATAATATGTCTGGGTAAGTTTTACAGATGCATGTGCCTCCAGGTCAGATGCTGAGTGCTGTTCTCACCTGGGTCAGGAAAGTGTTGTGTATGTGGCATTCCCATACACAGCACACTATAGCACACCCTTCTGCCATGGGAGCATGCTGTGAAGGAGCTGCCTCTGTGGTATTTAGCTGGCTGGCAGGACTGCTTACCTCCAACCCCTGTCTTCCTGGGGAAAAAAAAAGCCAATTTCTAAGCCTAGATCCCCTGAAACAACCCTGAAGGGTAAGAGATAGGACATGGGATCATCAGAGAGAGGACTGATTCACTGAAGCTCTCTCTCTGCTCCCTGGCATCCTGTTCAGGATATGTCTGCTGGAGGTTCTTGAAGGGAGGAAGCTCTCCAGGGAAGATCTCATTCTTTTTGCTGGCCAGCTTCCACCAACAGGAGCAAAGTACCAGCAGAAGTCAGAATAAGATCTTGAGGGCAAATGTCACAATGACAGTGAGAGTAGTTAGGTTTTCCTTTGCAGGGCCAGAGGTATCCCACTGCATTCATTCTGGATCAGATGGGGCTGAGGTTTCTCCCATTATGAACAAATCTCTAAATCTACTTACTAGTTGGGTATCTGGAATATTGAGCCCTTTGCCTTTTTTCAGCAACTCAGTATTTTTCACTGGTATGCACTGTAGCAGCTTTCATAGATGAAGAACTTTTATTCCACTGCTGTCCTGCTAAAGGCCTTTTGTTGTTGTTGTTGTCATTGTACCTAATCGATCTTGCCGTGTTACTAAGAGCAACATCCCCGTTGGCCAGTCAGAAAGCTGGAAGTCTTGCATGGCCTGGTGTGTAGCTGGGCACAAAGCTCCCTTTCATGGCTTCAGCTGGCTGCGTGACCAGCCATGCTGAGATCACAGGCCCAACAAAATGATGTTGAAAGCACTGAGTGTTTCAGCTTCATGCTCTCTGTTGGAGCGATAATTTTAGAATGTTCTTCTCCTCGATAATAGTAATTTTACAGCAGTGTAACTGTTGGATTTAAGAGGTAGATCAGTTTAAGTGAAGGCAGAATCAGATCACTTCTTCTGAGACAAAGAACAAAACTCTTTATATCAGCAGTTATAGATGTATAAAAAAATTCAAGTGTGCCTGCACACACAAAAAAAATTCCACATCCTCTTAAGGCAAGACTGTAAATAATTTAATATAATAACCTGCTTACAGGTTCAGTATAGGTATGTTAACTTAGTCAAGACATTTCAGATTAGTCCTCTCACTTTATTTTATTTTATTCTGCTTCCTTTACCCCCATGAATGTAGGTAGCTTGCAACTGCAGGGAAAACCAGCAAGCATTTTTCCAAGCATGTTTTTCTAGGGCTTGGTTTGATTTGGTTTTTATTCAATTTTTTTACCCAAAAAATAAAATGTGACACATTATATCCACATTCCTAGGGGCAGTGTTTGCAGCTCTTTGCAAATAAAGCATTTAAAGACTACTTGCAAGGTGATTGTACTAAACAAATGTAGTAAATGATCCTGAAATTGCAATGTATCTCATTTACATTTCAATGGAATTACTTAGATGTGGGATGTCGATGGTACAAGTGGCTCCAAGTATGCTGCTGTTTCGGTTTTTGTGTTCACTAATACAGGCAGCTTTATCACTTGCATGTATAAAAAGCATGAAGCTTTGAAAAGGGTATGAATCTCACTTGACTTTGCTCTTCTATGGGTGACTGAAGTTAGCAACCTAAATAAAGCTGGTCCGATACTCAAAGGTGCTGAACAATTGTGTCTTCTGTTTAAATAACGAGATGCAGCTGCTCCACTCCTGTCAGTGCTTGACTTCAAGTCAAGCATTTTTTTAGGTCTGTAAAAATTGGTTGAGATGCCTAACTTAGGAGTACGACATTCAAAATACTGGTGTACACAAAGTCCATTTCATCCATGAGCTGAGCAGGGACGCAAACGTGCTCTGTTTGTGCAGAGCTGCACATCGTAATTACTGCCACGGAGCAGTGCAGGACAGAAAAGGCTTTCTTCAAAATCCTGCTTTCACAGAGTTACCAAAATTCAAGAGGGAATTCAAGGACTCGTAATACCCAAAATAATTTTGCTTCCTGCAGACAGAGATTGTGAGCTAGAAGTCCCAAGTTCTGGTCTTTGAGGACTTAAAAAAAAAAAAAAAAAGCCTTTCAGAATGTAATGGTTGCCTCTTAGCATCAGGGATGTAGGCATAGGACATAGCTCCTTTCAGCTATACTTCAGGTGAAGAAGTGAGGTTAAATTTGACCTTCTGTGCCACGACCTAAATGCAGGATCTAAAACTTGCCATGTTTTAATCTGTCTGCAAAGTCTTAGTAGTTTTGCAGTAGTTTTGATTTTTACTTTCTTTTCCAGTAGACAAAGGTACAGTGATACAGTACCCTAAATCTCTCCTCACGTGGGCAATTCAATGAGTGTCTCAGAGGGTACAAGATTTATTTGCATATGAGTTATGGAAGTAATACGTTTACTAAAGAAAAAGTTAGCCAGCTGTCATGCTGTCTGAGTGATCATAAGGTGGGTTAGATCAGCTGGTAGTGCAGTGAAAAAGCCTTTCACAGCATTGGTATTGTCTTACTTCCTTGTTACTGTCAGAGGCTTGGCTTGGGCTGAGGGCTGTTCTATGTGCATGAAGGCAAGAGTGCTAAGCACTCCTAAAAGTAAGTTTATCAGACATCATTTACATTTAGGAGGGGAAGAGCAGGGATTCCTGCTCATAGCTAGTTGTCAGCCAGCCCTCTGAACTTGTGTTGGATTTATCTCCCTTAACTAAGCTGGGAGCAGCCCTTATGCACCAGTAGCAGCAGCAGCATTTATGTGCCATTTGCACAGCAGTGAAGTATGAGGCAGCACGACACTTCAATTAGCGTTCTGCTTGTTGATGGGTAAGGACAGATGCTTCAGCATGTTGTAAACCCTTTCTGCATCTGCTGTGTTGTAGGATCCAGTGTGCAGTTTTGTGATGTAGCTAAGTTACCTGGAAACCCTTACCAAATAAATTTGCTTGATAGCAGTGACTTTTAGCCCACCATTCCTTTGGGCATGTATCACGTTAATTTCGAGAGAATCAGCAGTCTTGGATCCAGTGGGTGTAGAAGTGGACTTTGGGGTTCAGCGTATGCCACTGATTGGTTTCAGGGAAAAGGTCCTCTGTGGATTATGTGGTCAGCAATTGCTTAAGAGATGGTCTGTGCATTTCTGAATGCTGTTACACAGCTGGACAGGTTCTTCAGCACCTGCTGCCACTGCACTGACATGCATATGTTATTCTGACTGGACTGGGATTGCCTTATGTGCTTGTATTGTGGCAGGAGCTTTCCTGTCTCAGTTTTACCAGAGTGTGCTTGCCTCCCTTGATTTTGCCCTTATTATGTCCTCTTTTGAAATGTGTGCCTGCTCAGGCAGCTAGATTTAGATGGGGTAAAATGTCCTCAGCTCATAGATTACAAGGAAGACATAAGCAGAGTTGCATGCACAGTTTCTCTTTATTTTAGGAAAAGCATTCGGAAGATCCAAGAATTTTGACCAGAATGTTTAGATTTAAAAAAATATTATTCTTCACTTGACTTGCCTTTGAGCATTTTCTTAAAAGAAACTCTTCTAATGAAGCATAAAAATTGATTATTTCTTGCCAGGAGGGATCGTCATCAATCTTCAGATACTAAAGACTTCATGAGAACCACAAGAAGAATATCTTCTTGAATCATTTACATTTTTCCCCCTTTTGCAGGCTTATGTAACCATGCAGAAAATCTAATAATAAGTGTGCTATTAGTATCCAGTGTGGCACCTTCTGCAAGCTGAGGTGTCATATCATTACAAATGATGGTGCAGAAATGTTGTAGATGCAGAGAGCTTCCATACATGGCTTATTTGAGTAACCTTTATCAAAAAAAGCTCTCAGGCTAATTGAACCCATCTTTGCGTCTGTTTTACAGTTGTTCAGGGGAGGAAGAGCCTGGCTGCTTGCTTTTGTTTCTGTGAAGTTTAACATGCTATTAATGGTGTTGGAAGAAACAGGCTAGTAGCAGTACTAAGAACCAGGTGTCTTGTGGTCTTTTATTTTTACATACGCACCCACCCCTCTTTGTTCAGCCATCCACGCTCTTGAGGATTAAGTTGAACCTACAGGGGTCTGTTTTGATTCTGGTCTCAAGTTGCTGGTCAACCTTGTGATGAGCACTCAAGTAGGCAAGGCTACCAGGCTGATCTGCTCGTACTGATGAGTTCAAACTCAGCTCCACATTACTTACTGATGGGACTGCAGACTTAGCTTGAAGCATGGCAGCCTACTGAGCAAGCAACCTGCAGGTTTTTTCTTCCCTAACTATTGCAGGCGACTCCATCTTTTCTGTTGCAGGCAACTCCTCTTTCTTGGGTGTTGCTGTCACCCTGTTACCCTAACATCAGCAATAACCACACGCAGAGCATCTCCCCTCTTCACTGGGGAGCACAGCCTCCTCTCTCTCCAGGCAGTTCCTTTTCCCCTGCCATCTCTTCACCTGGTTTTGTGCAAGTTCTGTACTCCGTTGTTTTTATGGGTGAATATTTAGATCATAAGTCCTCTCCTCTGTGGTTGTTACTGTGGGCTTTGATGGTAATGAAAAGTGTGATGCTACTCTTGTGTTAAATGACCTCTCTAAACTAATCCCTGACAGAAAACAGTGCATGAAAATGCCATTGATGGCATCTCCCTGCTTCTAAAGTATAAGTGTGCTTGTCTTTCCAAAAATTGTTGACAAATTGTCTTAGTCACCAAAAGAAATTCATGAAACTGTAGGTATGCCTGTGGATGCTTAACTTTGGCCCATTCTTTGATTGTGCATGGATGCAGTCCCTCATCCTTCATGGCCATGACTGCCTGACACAGCATGGAGCCAACTAACCCTTCCTGGCTGCAGCCTTCTCATGTGGAGATGCTTTCAGGGACCATGCCATTCCTCCTGGTTGAGTCTTGCTGGTGAATGAGGCTGTACCTTGGGAACCATGATGTACTCTTCCCACATCCTGTCTCCCTCTGTGCCAAGACTTTACTCTTAAGAAACTGGCAGACATTTTAAAATGTGTTTAAATGTAAATGTGGCCTAAGGGATGTCTGCAACTTCACTAACCTTGTCCCTCAGCAGTTTAGAGTAACTGGTGCCTTGGACTTGCAGGCTTTGCAAGGTGGGGGTTGAGGGGGTGGTTTGGGGTTGAGGGGAGTGGTTTGGGGTAGATGGCAAGACTAACCATTGCTATAAATGATGATTCCTTGCTTTTATAAGCAATAAGTCACAGAAAAAAATGGTTAATGCCCTGTACTGCAAAGCACACAAGAGCCTGGTTGTTTGCTCTGCCCTCAATGAAACAGCTAAAGAAAACAGGGAAAGAAAACCTTTCAGAAGCATTCAGTACCCTGCATTGGCACAGCAATTCCAGGTTGGGGTATTGAATCTGTTATTGTACCAGCTGATAGTGTTCGGTTATATGCAAAAGACTCTGTGCACAGGGTAACTCTCCAGGGTTGACTGTTGTTTCCTCTTGTGTGTTTTCCCAGACAATCCTGCAAGTTACCAAGCACCATGAAATCCCATTACAGCCACCTTGAAGAATTGTAACTTTGTTTGATAGAGGCTGTGGTGGTGCTTTGGCAGTAGAAATAAAGCTATGTTTAAAGGTTGTTGTGTTGTAAGCTTTTATAAAGCTGTACTCTCACAATGAATCTCTCTTAAATCTGTACTTCTCCCTGCTAATCCTGGAGGCTTATTTCTTTCCCCTTTGGTGTTCTGGCTTTGATTTTGATTTTTTTTTCTTTTTTCTTTTTCCTTTTTCCTTAATAATGTATTTTCTTTCATGGCTTCTCTTAGTTCCTTAGCTTTTCAGCCCTTCTCCTACTTGGGTGGGTCTTTTATGTCTTTGTTAGCTGGAGATCATTTCCCAGCAGTGGTAGCTATGGGACTCCTGAGGTCTCTGCCACTTGAAATACTCATTCAGAACCATATTGGATAATTTCCTGACCCATTTCCCTTCTGTTTTACTTTTAAACATGCGATAAGTTTGTTTACAGAAGCTAGGGCTGTTGATGCCAATCTAAAGGAGGGCTGTATTCACAGACCAGGAACTAGGGAGGGCCAAGCTGAGGGACTGCAATGCTCACATGCTTGCGGTAAAACAGAGGAAAGCTGTTACCTACTGCAGATCTAGAGCCAAGTCCAAGCCTGAACCCATCCTGGGAAAGCTTGGATTTTGCTGTTTAGGAGTCATTTAATGTTAAAGTATTTGTACCATCATCACATGGATCTTTTCAGTTTATTAGGAGGATAGTGACTTATCTCAAAACTATCTTTCAGATGTCATGTAGAAGCTTTTCCAGGCCACTTTTTTGAGAAGAAAACTGGCTGTGAAATCTAGGCAATAGAAATTGTTTTACTGAACTGGCAAAAGCCATTCTCCAGAGTCCAGTCCTTGCAAAACCAGTCTTCACAGGGAGGCCTCTGAGGACAGCAGTGCAACTCTTTTCTATAGTTGCAAGGCGCAGACCTTGATGTTGTAGACACACGGCTGTGCATCTGTTTGTGACATGGAAAGCTTGGTGGAGGTGCCTGGTAGTGCTTCTGCAGGGAAAGAGCCAGCCCCTTGCATGCTGGTGAGTGAAGACTGCACTCTGTCATATTTCTCCTGGGCTTGGGGTTTTGTCTCTTTTGTTCCTTTGTCACCAAAATGGGGGATCAAACTCCTTAATGCTGGGTTTCTCATTAACATGCAGGTGTTACTGTAGTATGAAGTTGTGCAAATTTGGGTGCTAAGGGGCATTTCCACAAATCTGGCACACCAGCTGAAATGTGCTACAGACACTTACACAGTGAAGTGTAGAAGTTACAACTCAAGTCAACATCTACTAACTATCCATTGGTCAGCTTCTTACTTGCTTTGCATTCAAGGTTTGGCTTCTCTTAAATTCATTATGCATTCTCAGAGGGTGGGGGGTTTATTTTGGGCAGGGGTCTTCCAGCTGGGAGGTATAGTCTCTGGGGTCTCTGGTGGTCTTTCATGCTTGAACTTTGAGCTTTTGAATTCCTTTTCATTTTATGGTCACAAGTTAGAGCATCGCTTTCTTTGCCAGGTCCTGTACCATATTAATTGGATTTCTCTAATTTTGAAGGACACTTTGTTAGTTAAGGAAAGATATACATGGAAGCTTCATTGACAAGGATGCGAAGACACTTTGTTACTTACAGGCAATAAGGATATGGTTAAATTGCTGAGATGGCACAAGCTACCCAAGCTAATCTAAATTTGTAAACATTTTCTAACACCTTGATTAGGCTTTATTGGCAGGGGGAGTGAGTGTAAGGTCAAGACTCAGCTGTTTATTTTGCTTCTTGGCTAAATGAAAAATACAGCCTTGCTTCACTGCAGCCTGCCAGAGACCAAACTTAATGTCAGTGTTTTACTTTAAGTGATGCCAGCCATTAGACAAACAGTGTAAAGGGTGCAGTTGTTCAGCCCTTCCTTCCAGCAGTGTTTCTGTACACCTAAGGCTATTGACCCCCTGCTCACAGACAGCTTGTGGTCAGCCAGTGGCTGGAGGGCAGCTGCCAGGCCAAGAGACCTAGGACTTAGCTGTGCACCTGTGCCCACTGCAGAAACCTCCCACTGTAGGAGAGGGCCCAATCTGCAGTGGTATCCTGCACTGCTCCTTGAAGATTCTTCTCTTTGAGATGCAGGGTCTGTGTTTTGTGTTTTCTGTGAATGCAAGGGCTTGTACTTGTGTCTCTGGGAAAGGCTGGTGGTACTGGCTTAGCTTCAAAGCTGCTTTTCAGAAAACACAGGCATAAGGCCTTTGGTCAGACACTGGTAAATGAAGGCATCCAAAAGAGCAGGCTATCCGAAAGCTTTTGTCTTTTAACCCAGTTGTGTTTCTGCGTTGTGAAGATGACATGAGCCTTGCTGTGAGGTGACATGCTGGGAGCTCAAGATCACTGCTAGGAAGCTGAGGGGAGGAGGAGCAGGCTCCTTCCCTTCACGAGTTTCACAAATGGGAGCTTTTCTGGTACTTGGTGATCATCACATTCCCTCTCCCGTGACAAGGAAGGAGGCTACTCCCCTTTCAGCCTCTCCCACTCGTAAGCTGTTTATTCACATTAAGTGGTGAGGAGGCTGGATCAGCCGTGCTTTTCTGGTGTCCTTAGTTAACTCAAGGATCTGGCAATAGTATCTCCCATTATTCTCTCACCATCTTTACTTTTTAAAATATTTCTCCTTAATTGCTTCTTTGTCAGCTGTGTAATGCTGTACTGGGATCCAAAGGTGCTTGTTAAATAAGGGATTTGGGGCTGCAGGGGATTGAGCTGATTATTATGAGTCTGAGAATGGGACCTGTGAAGCATGTTATCCAAGGCCTTTGTGGACAGTTAAATTATGTGAATGCTTTTGTGATAAACAGCCTTTTTCAAAGCAATAAATTGTGTGAAAGCAGGGAGTAAGCCTCAGCAACCGGGATAGTGAGGGCTGGAGAGCCACAGCTGCTCGCTGTTTCCATTGCAATGCCATTAATGAACAGCTGGAGACAATATCCTAGTCTCCCAGTCCAGTGTTTCTAGATCCTTTCCCTATTGCTCATGCAAAAAGGTGGCCTAGAAAATAGGCTAGTAAGCAGAAAGTACCAGGAAAGTGGAGCAGTGAAACAACACTTTACAGTTGTCCCACAATGTCATGGGGCTGCCATGAGCCTTCCTGAGTTGCTTGCTCAGTGGAGGTGTTCCATGAAGGGAAGGGAGCTGCAAGAGAAGGGTGAAGAGGACGGAGATGAAGTATGAACTGCAGCTCCTGCCAAAAAGTGGTGTAACACCTGTCGTGTCTGCAAAAGACAGTTTGCTTTGAGCTTCTTTTCTTTCCTCTGCAAAGGGGATTAATTAGTTGATAGACATCCTTATGATGCTCTAGGGTACTGCTTGGGCCCGTTGGGTCTCTGCCTTCCCTGCGTATTACACTTTGGATCTTCTTGTGGGAAGCAGATACATCCCCTGGTTATGAATCAACATGCTGATGGATGCTGCACAGAATCAGATGCTAACTTGGGGTCCTGTAGACCACACTGCTTCCATGGGATACCCCACTGAGAAGGTAGGAGGAGAGGCAGGGCAGGCTGCATGCAGGTGGAGATGGGGGAGCCATGCCACAGCAACATCAGGTTCCTGCCTTCTTTGCTCTGTTATTTTTCCAATGACCTGTAAAAGTCTAGTTGTATTTTATTTTTTTTTACCCTTATCTGTGCTTTATGAAAGAAGAAAATGGTTTAGTGCCACCTCTCGTGAAGAGCAGCTCATCCTTGCCCTCCCAGGCTTGCCTTGACCTGTGCAGTCACAGTGAGAGGGTGTGCAGCAGGTTGGGTGCATTCATAGATGTGCCCTTTACTAGGCTTTGGGTGGGGGAAAAGGTGAGAGGAAGGCAAATCTGAAAGAGGTCTTAGACAGCAGAGGTCTTCCTTGATCTCCTGCACAGGCATCAGATGCAGTCTGCCTTACAGTACAGACTGGCCAGCAGGAGCACTGTGAGCGAAATAGACATGGACGTAACTAGAGGGAACAGAAGGTGAGATGAGATGTATGGCTGTCCCCTGAGAGTACAAAGCTGGTCTCAGCAGCCAAAGGCCAGCTGGCTCCTTAGAATCCTAATTTCATTGTCTCCTTGCATCAGGGCCAATAGTGTTTGTATTGTGTCACCAGTGGGAGGTTATGGTCGAGGCTGATTCTTGCCTTTTTTGCCTGAAGCTGTGAACTATCCCTTTGCAGGGGAAGGGGGAGGAATAGGCAGGGTGTGGGAACGCTCTCCTCACCAGTGCACTTTGCAGAAAAATATGTTACCCTTCTGTGAGGTCTGGACTCCCTGGTGGCTGCAAAGGATGTCATGGGTGGTAACACTTCCTACATCTATTCTCTGTTGCTAATGGCTATGGTTTCACCATGCACAGGCATGACCCCTTTGGGGCAATGAAAAGCTAGTCTTCTTTCTCCTAAGCTGTCAGCAGTGGGTTTATTTTCATTTTGGTTTGCTGTATCATTGTTTTCTCCATGGATGTAGAGGATGCAGGTTTTCTCCACTGTAGTCCCTGTACACTTGGTGTATAGGGTGTGTTTCTTCTAGCTATCTCTCTCTTCCATCAGTAATGCAGGGAAGATACAGGTTTGTAGCACAGGCATCTGAATTCAGAGGGGAAAAAGTTATTGCTACCTGCCTTGTTTTTTCTGTTTTCATGCACTGCTCAGCCAAGGCTTTCAAGTGGCAGGAGTAGTGGTGTCTGATCAATTAAAATAATATCACAGGAAAGTTGGAATCATCACCTTTCTAACCTTCTAGGGATCTTCCAGCCATGAGGAAGAGGTTTCAGGGGCACCATTTCCTCTATCTGTACACAGAACTGGGAGGTCCTGAGATAAGTGAGCTGAGTGCTTTACTTTCTTCATTTCCCCCCTTTTTTTATTCAGTGTGGCTTGGAAATGGTGGCTGTGGTCATGCTGGGGTTTTGTGCCTTCTGCAGGTAAACTGATTTCTGCCCATAAATTCATGATAGAATAGAATAGAATAGAATAGAATAGAATAGAATAGAATAGAATAGAATAGAATAGAATAGAATAGAATAGAATAGAATTACCAAGGTTGGAAGAGACCTCGAAGATCATCGAGTCCAACCTGTAACCATAACCTCACAACTAGACCATGGCACCAAGTGCCACATCCAGTCCCCTCCTGAACGCCTCCAGGGACGGAGACTCAACCACCTCCCCGGGCAGCCCATTCCAATGACGAATCACTCTCTCGGTGAAGAACTTTCTCCTCACCTCCAGCCTAAACTTCCCCTGGTGCAGCTTGAGACTGTGTCCCCTTGTTCTGGTGCTGGTTGCTAGGGAGAAGAGGCCAACCCCTTCCTGGCTACAACCACCCTTCAGGTAGTTGTAGAGAGCAATGAGGTCGCCCCTGAGCCTCCTCTTCTCCAGGCTAAACAGCCCCAGCTCCCTCAGCCTCTCCTCATAGGGCTTGTGCTCAAGGCCTCTCACCAGCCTTGTTGCCCTTCTCTGGACACGTTCAAGTGTCTCAATGTCCTTCTTAAACTGAGGGGCCCAGAACTGGACACAGTCCTCAAGGTGCGGCCTAACCAAAGCAGAGTACAGGGGCACAATGACCTCCCTGCTCCTGCTGGCCATACTATTCCTAATGCAGGCCAGGATGCCGTTGGCCCTCTTGGCTGTGGTCTGTGGTCCTTTTTGCTTGGTACAAAAGTAGTCTTTGTTTTTCAGCCATATGTGGTTCTAGAGCTATCCAGAGGGAAAATACAGTTGCTGGGACATGTCACTCCCCAGCTAGTAGTTCTACAGGGTATATCTTTGCTATGGTGAATACAGAGCTGATGCTGCGGACTGTGCGATTATACTTCCCCTCACTTCCCAGGAAATAAATTGCACTTGTTATTTTGAGTTCTTAAATCTGAAACAATAAAACATTCCTGCTCCGTACTTAATAGTGTGGGGAGCAAGCAGCTTGTCAGGAGGCTCTCGGAAGAGTGTCTTCAGCCAGGTAATCTGGAAGCAGCATGATTAATTGGTTTTCTTTACTGATCTGTGAACCCTCTTGGTCACCAGAATATTAAGCTTGTCAGCTGTATGGCGTCCTCGGTCTGCCCTCACACACCTCCCTGTGACTGCTTGATCCACGGCTTCACTCCTCGCTTCCAAGTGCCTGTGGTCCTGTGCCTGGGCTGTACCCAGAAACTATGCTGTTATAGCTGCAAGAGGTGATGACTGCAGACCTGGAAACTCCATAATTTATGCTCCCCACGCAAACAAACATGCATATGCCATTCACACTCCTGGTGTATTAATAGCGACAGAGCAACATGTGTTTTCCGCAAGAGCAGTGCACCTGTTGAGGTTGTTCCGGGTCACCAAGCACTTCAGTGATGCTTTCCTGCTTTTGCAGGCTCAGGCATGTGTTAAGGATGGAGGGAAGGGCTTTTATTAGGCTGAAAGGGACTGTGGGTGAGGACCCATCCAGATGTTTCAAGGCTACTTGCTGGATTAATATACTCAGGGCACATTGAGGAGCTGAGCTTGTTACCTGTTTGGTCTAAATCTGTCAGTTGTGATAAGGTAAATGGAAAGTCTCCTAGCAACTGAGGTCAGCATTTGTTGTGTGGTGCATACAGTGCTCCCCTGCAAGGTGCTCTGTTAAATACGTTTTTGTTCCATAGTTCTGTGTCTCTGCACGTCTGAAGCCACTGCTGCAGTCGCTCTCACCCATTTTGTAGGCCAGAAATAGGATTTAATTAAAGCTCTTCTGAGGTTGTTTAAAAATTATCAGATCTTCTGTACCTGGGCAAATAGCTCAAGGGTGTGAAGGCTGCCCTTGTGTGAGCCTTGGGCTCTTCCTCACCCTGCTTGCTCTTCTCCTGCTCCTGAGGACTGCCTTCCTTGATATTGTGGCTGCTACACTTCTGCTGGGCTGAGTATGACTTTATGTATCTTGTATTGATATTGGTACGTAATTAAATCTATTTCAATTTCAACCTTTCAGTCCCCTTGTCTTGACTCCTCTTCTCTTCTGGGGAGGGGTCATCAAGTGGTAAAGCCCCAGATACAGGCTAAATGTAGATGTACCCGAGACAGGATAACTTAGGAGGAACCTCATGCAGGCCTCCTGGGTGAGATCCACTCAGGACTGGAATAATTGTAGGTGGGTAGGTAAAAAAGGGAGAGCAGGATATACAACCAGCTCCTTCCCATAGGACAGCAACATGTGGAGCTCTGTCCGATGAGATGTGAAGAAACTGGGACAAAGTTGTTTGGTGTGCTCCACATGCTAAGGCTTACAGAGTTTCGGAGAATTTTACATGGAAATGAATGATGATCTTGTTGGCAGCACCCTGATCCTTGCAGGTGTGGACAGATCCAGGGAAAGGCGCGGCTGGTGGAGGGTAGGCAACAGGCCATAGGGGCAGGAATTGTCTCCAGAATCTACAAATCGTCTGAGAGGCCCAAGCTTGCACTGGTAATTAGGGGCTTCTGCTGAAGGAACAAGGGCTTTCTGTACTCTTTCAGGTCCCTGAATAGGCTCTCTTACAAGCAATTTCTTAACCTTCAGTCTTTCTGGTTTGGTTTTCCTTAATTTTGTTTTACTGGCAGGGGTAAAATTTGACCTACAGAAATTCTGTTGTTTCAAGGTAATCATCCATGTGTTGCAGAAGATCTCTACAGACCAAATTTCACAAATGTAAGACTTTTCTATTAAACAAATGGGTAGCCAGCCAGATAAAACCAAGAGGAAGCATTAAGAAACCAGATTAAGAGAATTACATTCTTTGTCATCTCTATTCTTAAGTTATATTAGAATGGGCACAAAATAGCTCCTTTATACCCCCAAATGTTCAGCCTCAAGTTACTTAGAATAGCTGTGTGCACAATATACACTCTGTACATTCTCATTGTAGTTTCCATTGTGGCAATCCCTGCCAGTGTTTTCTATTCCTGAGTTTTATCAATCTAAGCAAGTCTGTTCCTGAGGCTCCAAAAGGCAAAAGGGTTGAAAAACATTGTCTGTGGAAATGTCAGAAGAAATGCTTTCCTACATGCTGTGGATCATTAATTTGGTTTCAAAGAAGTGTTTTATACTTTAGGATTCTACAGAGCAGCTATGTGAAGGATTTTTACCTGTTGGACAGGGCATGCTCCCCGCAAGGTATCCTTGTAAAATTCCCTTCACTAACAGGATTGCAGACAAATAGTTTCTTGCCTTTATCCTCCTCTTTTATCTCTGCTCTCCCCAAGAATCCCTGTTAATTCCTTGGTTGCTCTTTGGGGTGACACAAGGACAGCGTACATGAAGTAGAAAATGAGAGACATGCAGTGTTAAACCAAACTGAATCTGGGATGATTTGCCAGGACTGTAGAGATAACCCATGCAATTTGGGTCATTTCACAAACATCAGGGAACAAGGTTCAGGAATAAAACCTTTTGTTAATGAATCTGAAAGATAGCATTTCCCTGAAAGTACTGAGTCAGTCAGAAACTGCTGGAGTTTGCTACTGAGTGTTCAGTGACATCATCATCAATATTATTAAGAGAAAACAGACCATCAGCAAGTATTTTTCAGTTTTAGGGGCTTAAAATACCATACTTCTCTGTTGAGAGAAGTCTGTTGAATAATGACATTAAATTATCTGCAAAGAAACTTTTTTTTTTTAATTAAATAATTTTAGGATGATGGACAAAATTTAACTCTGTTACTTTGCAGGAAGGTGATTTTGGTTTCTTTGGGGTTTGGTTGTTGATTAATTTTTTTTCAATGGTGTTTTTTTTTCTAATGCATGAATCATGCTAGTGCACTGAAAAGTGTGCAGGAATATTAACTAGAGTAGTAATGAGGGTATTGATTGAAATTCAGTGCTGGTGACTGAACTGGCAGCAGCTTCCAGCTGTCCACACCCCATTTCCCTCCTCTCCTCTAAGCCATTTTGCTGGTGTTTCAAAGAGCATGCTGCAGTTTTCAGCATGACTTTTTAGTGCAACCTGCTGCTAATGCCAGTTTGCAGCATCCTCTGAAGAACGCAGTGTGTTTGTTCCTGTGTGTGAAGTGGAAGTAATAAGAAGAGATCTCTTTCTGATGGGGTGTGGTGAGTTCATAGTATCATAGAATCAATAAGGTTGGAAAAGACCTCCGAGATCATCAAGTCCAACTTATCATCCCACCCCTCATGACTAACTAAACCATGGCTTCAAGTGCCACATCCAAACCCTTTTTGAACACCTCCAGGGACGGTGACTCCACCACCTCCCTGGGCAGCACATTCCAATGGCCAATAACTTTCTGTGAAGAAATTTCTCCTCACCTCAAACCTAAACTTCCCCTGGCACAGCTTGAGACCATGTCCTCTTGTTCTGGCACTGGTTGACTGGGAGAAGAGACCAACCCCCACCTGTCTACAGCCTCCTTTCAAGTAGTTGTAGAGAGCAATAAGATTTCCCTGAGCCTTCTCTTCTCCAGGCTAAACAACTCCAGCTCCCTTAGCCTCTCCTCATAGGGCTTGTGCTCGAGACCTCTCACCAGTCTTGTTGCCCTTCTCTGGACACATTCAAGTCTTTCAACATCTTTCTTAAACTGAGGGGCCCAGAACTGGACACAGTACTTAAGGTGTGGCCTAACCAGTGCTGAGTACAGGGGCAGAATGACTTCCCTGTTCCTGCTGGACACTCTATTCATGATGCAGGCCAGGTTGACATTGGCCTTCGTGGCCACCTGGGCACGCTTCATACCATAAAAGTTAGGAACAGATTCCTTGTTGTTAAAGATACATATTGTTACTAGACAAAAAAATGGAGAGTTGGAAACAGCATCTGAGAGTCCTGAGTCTAACCACTGAGCCATTCCTTCCTAGTAAAAAGTGTTTTAAGTGAAGGAATTAAAAATTTACAACACAACACACGTGTGACCAGATAAATATAAATAGCAAGTACCAGCAAATAAAGCAAAAAACTCCCATAGAGCTGCCAAGGGTCTGTGAACACATTTCCACCTTTTCTCTGGAAACTGGATCTGCAATAGTGCATCATATGAAGTATTGCTAAGGAAATTATTTGTTGCCTATGTTTGGTCACTTAAAAAAACCAACCAACCTAAGTGTACTCTTCCCAGCAAGTTTACAGCATGCATCAGTCACAAACATCACTTACTTCCCAGAAAACAGGTCTGTAACTTTTCTGTGTAGGAATGCATGCTGTGTGTAACTTGGGCTCGAGCTTTAATAAAGTTGCTTGGTTGCATGAAGAACTTAGAATTATAGAATGTTTTGGTTTGGAAGTTACCTTTATAGGCCATCTAGTCCAACAGTCCCACAGTCAGCAGGGACATCTCCAAGTCCTGTACTGGAATGTTTCCAGGGATGGGGCATCCACCACTTCTTTGGGCAAACTGTGCCAGTATTTCACCACCCCCAGTGTAAGAAATTTCTCCTTTAGATCTAATAAAAATTTCCCCTCTTTCTGTTTAAATACCTTACTCTTTATTCTGTTACAACAGGCCCCGCTAAAGTCTGTCCCCATCTTTCTTATAGGTCCCCTTTAAGTACTGAAAGGCCATAATAAGGTCTCCTTAGAGCCTTCTCTTCTTCAGGCTGACCAATTTTGATTCTCACAGCCTTTCTTCATGGCAGAGGTGCTCCAGCCCTCTGATCATTTTTGTCCCTTCCTTGAACTCACTTCAGCAAGTCCATGTATCTTGTGCTTGAGGACTCCATTTCTGTTAAGTAGGGCAAGAAACACTGCATTGCACTGAACCTACTTACTATGTAAAGTAGGGGATTCACTGTCTTCATTCACTTAAATGGGATTTTTGCCTCCACCCTACCCCAGATAGCCCTGCCAGGTACAGTGGCAAGTAGGTCTGGAGTCCCAGTGGTCTGATTCAGCAGAGAACTTAAGCCTGCCCATGGACCTAGGTCACTCAATGTCCTCAGTGATGGGACTTCAAGCAGGCTAGTTCCCTGTGGTTACAAGTTAATAGACACTTGAGTGTTTTGTTAGGTCCAAACCTAGAGAAGCACTGCTTTTGATCTTTACTCAAGTGGGTTAAAGTCACTTGAGCAGCTGTTTTGTGCACCCAGATATCCAGTGAGTGGGTCTATATTAGAAATATGGCATTTGGATATAAGCAAAGGTTTCCATTAGGGGAAAAAATTGTTACTAGATACAGAAAAGATCTCAGAATTAAAATTGAGAACCATTCAGTTTGTACTCTAAGGGCTGCTCTCTACTTTTATAGGTTTTATATAGACGTGTTGAGGACAACTTCATTTTTATCATATGCTATTAACACCCAACCTTATCTCCTCCTACAGTTGTTTCCCTCATAGAAATCAAAGATATTCTGTATAAGATACCACTGTTGGACACCAGGTTTCCATCTATTATTTTATTCCTAGGTCCAACATAAATGGCATCCTGATCATAATCTACACAGGTGTAGTTTGTGTGAAACTGGTATGCTCTTCTGGAAAGCCATGTTAGTGCCCCAGCAGCCAACAGTGTCTTGATGCTGTGCCTAGAAAAGGTTTTTTAGGAGAGAAAACCTCCCAGGGTATCATCAGACAGCTTCCATTGTACAGCAATATTGATGACAGGAGGCCAGGTGACACATGGCAATATCCTGAACCAGAGAAGTTTCACGGAGATTTTACCTTTTGTTCTTCTGGGGTGAGAATTTTGTCCCTGTTTTGAAATGCCATGAAGGTATGCAGCCCTGCGAAGCATAGGAGCTCTCTTGGAGAATGTGGCTGTACCTTCTGGTCTCCTGGTATGTGTCCACTCTTGACTGAACATAGTGATAACTGGAAAAGGACTCTCAACTCAGGTCTCCATCCTACTGCTTACAAGTGTATGCATTCAGTGAGGCAAGACGAGTGATTCCTCAGAAATGGCAAACACAAAACCAAGATTGCAAACAGCAGTTGTGCAGCTGCAGTTGTACAGCTGTTACGCTCCGCATTCCTTCATGCTCAGTTCTTCAGTAGCGTGTTGGAGCAGCTACCACTCACATCAGCAATGCAATTCGGCTGTCAAGAGTGGAAGCTGCAGAGGTCAGATGAAGTCTTTTCTATTGCTTTACACTGTTTATGTCTTGCTTTCATAGTTTTTGCCTTTATGTGGGGTACTGAATGTTGCCCATTGCCAGCAGCCTGGGAGGCCAGATGTGCTGACACTGTGGGAGTGCTTTAGGAATTGATCAAGAATATATTTGCTTTGTTTTGATGGAAGTGTTGTGCAAGATCCTGTCACCAAATGCTTATAGTCTAAATGGGCAGAAAAAGAAAAGGAAGCCAAAACTGATAGAGCAGAAAGTTACAAGGAAAATATTCTGGGTTTGTAAACTTGTGGCCAAGTGTTGTCTCCTGTAGTCAATCAAAGCTGTTTGTAGAATCAGAAAAAAAAAGCTGTTTGTCTCAGCAGTCCTTGATTTAAAATCAGAAAGTTGAAATAGATATATGACAGGTACTAAGAATTACTTCTGCACTCCATCCTTTCATATACCTTTGTGTATTTCTTTTTGTATCTCTTTGTTTTAAAATTCAGACACAGGGAAAACAACACTAATGACAGTTCATGCTTCAGCTCACAATTGCAACAAGTATTCTACTGTGTTTCTGCCATTGTTGAAAAACTGAATTCAACATCTCTACAAAGTTGTTTTGGAAAAAAGTGTGGTCAATAGTATGTTGTCAAGAAAGTGTTTAAACAGTAACCTACCATGAGATCATGCTGATCTGAGGAAAAATATCCTTGGGAAGCCAAATGCACCATGTAAATGAAATGCAGGTAGAGTTAGCAGGAAAAGATGGAACTGCCTTAATCTGACTGTACTGTTTCTGGCCAATCCTCTTCTAACTCATGAGAGATAGAGGAAAGTGTAAATGTGAGTGCATTATGCACAGCTAGCTGTGGTGAGAAGACTTCGTTAAGGACCGGGGCAAAGCCAGTGATAGTTCACTTTTACTAGACCAGACTTTGATCTTGACTGCCCTGGAAGAAGACGCATCCCTGGAGGGGACGGTGAGATTTCTGCAGCTTCCACACAGTCAGGCTTAGTGAAAGCCTGGAGAGCTTTTAACGCAACAAAATAAATGACTTTTTATCCTAAGAGGCCATTTTGAAACAGTCTTAGGGTGGATGTGCTGAGCTTGTTAAAATGGCTGATGGTAGATGGGAGGATGGCTTCTATTCCATCATTAATTAGATGAGGAGGTTTGTGGTGAGGTATCTGTTACATCTGTAGAAAGTATCTATAATTTTTAACTGTAATGGTTTACCCTTCCAGTTCCCAGTGGCACGTGTCCAGGGTCTGATGGCTAGGAAACACAGCTGTAGCCAAAGACTTCTCTTCAGCATGTTAGAAAGGCAGGCTATTTCTTCTTCTCTCTGCTTCTGCAAGCTAGATGGAGGGCTGTAGTGCTCATCTGTCTCTCATGGGGGTTACCTGAGTGATGAGCATGTGTAAAACATGTAAAGTAAGGGAGGGACTTGATGAAGATGGTGCTGGAAGGATGCTGAGTGTCAGCATTGCTCGGAGATACATGATTGTTCCCACAGAGGGTAAGGAGCTTAAGTTAACATCCTGCTGCTGTGTTTAGTTCACTTAGACTTCAGGCCCGGGGCAGGAAGGCCAGCTCCTGCCAGAGGTCGTTGTACTTGGCTGCAGTTAAATCTTTGTGATGCTAAAAGCAGTCCTGGAAAGCACTGGGGTAACATCTGGTCAACAGGAGACAATGCAGTTTGAACAGACTGTAGTTGGACTTGCCTGGACCTCCACTAGCTTCCTGATGCTAAAGTGTGGTCTGAGTATCCATGCTGTGAGGTCCTTGCATCCTTATCAGCATCCACCACTCGTACACGAAAGAAGGAAGCGAGAAATGATTCAGTTTGCATCCGGGCCCTGCAAACAGTGTGTGCAACTGCCTGGTCTCCCCTCCTTCTGGTTTCTGCATCACCCCTCTCTGCCTGCTACTGTTGTCCTCTGTGTTTTACTAGCACTTCGAGGAGGCACTCATTTTGTTCTAACCCAGGAAACAGGGTACATTTAAGCAAAACCAAACTACACACACATCCTTCCCTTCATAGCAGTCTTTCCCTGCCAAGCAGGCTGGAAAGGCTGTGATGAAGTATACGTAGAACCACCAGTATCAGCCATCAGCCTCACCTCTGGAAGCCAGTGGGCAGCCTGGATTTGGGATGAGGGGGGAGATGCTAGGGAAGGAAGTGCTCCAGTTTCATGATGTGTAGATGGTAGAACTGTGAGGAAGGACCATCGGCTCCCATCTCGCCAGCTGGCTCACTCAGCAGTTTTTGCAGGAAGTGTGAAGAGAACACATTTTATGGGAGATATTTATCATTAGCCTGTACTGCTTAAATATAGCCTGTGTAGCAGGTTAGAGCTTGTTAGGCTTTTATCTTCTCAAGTTGGAGGATGATGTATTAATCCATGAGTGTTTCAGCCTCAAGTGAATTACAGGAAGTCATCCCCAGTGAGTAAAGATAAATTACATTTGGAAATTAACCCATTACATAGCCTCTTGCAGTCAAGTGCTTCCTAAAATATTAAATTGTAAATGAAGATGCTTCAGGTCTTATTTGAAAGTCAGGAAGACACTTATTTGTGATTCTTATTTTTGTTTTCTCTTGGAGATTTCATTTCTCCTGAAAGGTTTGGGACTGACAGCCCCAGAGGACAGAGTCTCTATTAATTCACTGAACAGGCACAGCAACTGCTCTGCAAGCTGCTGCAGCCTTTGCTGAGAAAGGGACAGTCCTGAGGGATGTGGTGTTGGCTCAGGCTTTGCAGAGTCCCTCCTCCTCAAAAAAAAAAAAAAAAAAGAAAAGTTGTTCAGCTCTTTATTGACCTGCACCTGCATTAATTAAACTGGGTTTAACTCTTCATTTAGCTGGATTTAAGGTGACCTACTGGGCAGCATGGACCCACTGTAAACTTTTCTGCCAGTGTAGGTCTTCCAGATTCAGTCTGACCCAAGATGCACCTTGAAGCTGAGCCTTGCTCAGATATTTTAGGAATAAGAGCAATAATAATACCGAGCTGCACAGGAGTGAAAACACCCTTGATATTTTCAGGCAAGTCATTCTGGTTTTACAGTAAGATAAGATGCATGCAAGTTTCATACAGTCACTGTTGGTGACATTTCCTGTGGAGTAAATATCCTCATTCCATGCTAAAATCTATTCGTATGCTAACAAAAAGCTAGAGGCGACGTTTGCGAGAACTTCCATCTGTGGTGATGGTTTTTATTCTCTGAATGTGGAATTGGTCTGAGCCTGACAACATCAGCTCACTTCAGAGAGGCTGTCCAGCAGGAATGCCTTTAACTCCCATCCTAAGCTGGCTCCAAACCACAACCCAGAGAGCAGAGCCTATCCTTCCCATTCTCTTGCCTTCAAGGCATCAGAGCCAATTTCCCATTTTCTTTTACTGTTAGCAGCTAGATGATAACAGAGAATTATTAAAGCCATATAACATTAGATATGATGGTGATTAGATCATCTCCTGTAACTGTCAAACTGTGATTTTTAAAGACTGTGTTTCGTTGCTGGCTTTTTCTTTTCTAATGGCAAAGGACAGACTTTGTCTTTTCTGTCTTGCAAGCACTGCCACGGCATGGATATAGCCCAGCCTGTGCTCCTGGGGAGAATTTGGTTCTGCTCATTTAATTGCATTTGGCCCATCTCATTTCTGATTTTACTGCAAGGCTTTCAGCAGCCACCCTGGAAAGGGTGTTTGGAATAGCATATGCGGCCCTTAGAGGCTTGGTGTCACTTGGGATGGTGGAGCTTCTAGGAGAGATTGCTCTACAAGGAAGACACAAGTTTGGTTTGGAGACTGACTCAGACTGTCCTTTTCAGTAAGCTTGGAAACAGTTAACTGGTATAGTAACATACCCAAATAATTTTGTGGTTGAGGTTCTTGGATGTTATGGAGGCAAAATGAGACCTGCACTTACTGAAATCTTTGACATACTGTTCTGCAAGGGAAACCTTTGAAAGTCTGGTTTGCTCCTGTAGCTGTTTTCAAAGGCACATTGCTTGTGTGCTACTGCTGTAATTAGGCTTATTGATGATTAAGGAAGGCCCAATCTTGTTCTCATTGCAATAAAGATATTTTAGCAGTAAAGGAACAAGAGTTTCAGTAATACTGCTCAAAAAGTGTTTTATTACTTTTATTATCTGACCAGAATCATCCTGGTTGTGTTAGGTCCTCTGCATCAGATGTCTTTCCTTCAGGCAGAAAGTGAATGTCTTGCATCATCTCTTCTTTTTAAAGATTATACTTAGATACTATTAATTCTAAAAGAAATGGCAACTCACATGTGCATTTAATGTTGATTAATCTCTGTTTGAGTTCAGCAGTTTGAATTTTTACAGGAATTTTGGACCCACCTGCCCATGAAGAGTGGATTCTCTGCAACAAATGTGAATGGAATAACTCCCCCTTGCCAAGGGTACAGGAAAGCCCTCTTAGGAAAGCTCTTTCACCACTGGTTTATGTCACTAAAAAAGGAGCAATGCAAGGACAGTCATCCTTACGACCATGTTAAAGATACCAGTTAATGCCTGTGTGAGCCTTACAACCTTCTCAGTGTGTTTTTCCATAGGCTTAAAGTTCAGAGGTGGGAACAGACAGGACAGAACAAAACTTTTTTTATAGAGAATGATTTAATAAACAATAGCAGTCACCTGCTTTTTTAATGAAAGGCTGGACTAGTGCAGTTTTGCTGTTCTGGACGTCAGTGAGTGGGGATGTAATCCATAGTACCTTTTTTTGGCTTTTAGTAATTTCTTCCTAGAGTCAGAAATGAGTGAGTGCGCAGTCTCAGTTCTGACTCAGTCTCATGCTGTCAGTGATAGTGGCATTTTAACTGATATTGAAGTAAGGACAGGAACTAACATTTAAGAGTGAGCAAGAGTGACAGAATGCTAAGATGAGGAGAATAAAGAACAAAATTGCTAAAACAGTAGTTCAGAAAAGAACAGAGTGTGGAGAAAAATAATTTTAGACCAGAACTTGTAGAAAAAGTACTTGACCACAGACTGGAAATTGGGTAAGCTGCTATTTTGTGTCAGACCAACTTGATTTTGAGTCTAAGCTGCTGAGCAACAGTTTTTCTCTAGTCTGATCTTGTATCTGTTAATTAGCCAAGGTTGTCATCCACATCTTGGAGATTTTCACATGAGCGGGAGCTCATCTCTGTTGATGTGCTCACAATCTGTGTGCAGCGAGCATGAGTTGCTGGTGATCAGAGGGCTGATTTGTCTGCCTGTTCCACTGGATATATTTCTGTGATCTGTATGAGAAGGCACCTAGTCTTGTTGGAGCATTAGTTCTGTGCAGTAGGTGGTATGCAGGAGGTTTCTTGGTTTGCAGTCAGCTGGGGCTTTACCTGTAACCTGTATGGAGTTTTGATGGGTGTTGGTGTTGCAGCTTCATGGAAGAACCATTACATGCTGATTCAGTGTGGCTGTGGTTGCCTTAGGTATCCATGTTGTACACTTTGAGTATATTGATGAGTAATGTTATGTTACCCCCACCTTAATGTGTCCTCAGGGGAATGGTTTCATTGCAGCCATGCTGAGTGATGCCACAAAATGTAGCTGTTGAAATCACCTGCTAAAATCTATAGCTTTTGAGAGTCTTCCAACATTTTTAGTGGATATGTGTAATGAGCATATTCCCATCCTTGCCAGTAGAGTGCTAGTGAATTGAAATTGTAGAGGTTTCACTGATAGAGGTGTAGCAATGCATCCCATGTGAGAAATGCAGACCTCCTCATTAGCCAGCTTCCCCAAACAGCAAAAAGCCAAGGCAGCCTCACCCTGACAGCCAAGAAATTTTGTGCTTCCCCAGTGTCTTCCAGCAGCAGCTCAGATGTATACACATCTTCTTTCTCCCTTCTTCACCTCTGAATGGGATGGCTTCTGCTGAGATACTGCTGCTCCTTTTATTTCAATTCACCAGACAGGCCAGCAGTTCCCTTCCCCCTCTATTTCCCTCTCATTAAACCAGTGTGGTAGCCGTCATCTCAACCCAACTGTACATCAGAAAAGATACTGTGCTGTTTCAGCAGCAATCTGAGCTGAAAGGAATAATTTTTGCAGGCAGAACTGGACCCTTGGGGGGGTGAGTTGAGTAATGCTATCACAGAAGAAGAAAGACTCCTTTTCCAGTGCAGTTCATGTTTTTTACCAGGCAAGAGCAAGGATTTGACTATTCATATACATGGGTAATCAGCCTTGCAGTGTTTCGGGATCCTTGAGTAGGTCTTGTCCCAGCTAGAAAAGATCAAAATCTAATTAGAAATTAGACCTAGGAGGAAATTATATTTCTGCCTGTGAGAATTTCCAAGATCTCAAAGAATTGTCTTATGCTATAATGAGAGGAAAATTGGAAAGCTGAGATATGGTAAAAATCAGATAATAGGTTAAAAAAGTGTTTTACAAAACCATACAGAAAAGCCTATAGCTCTATATCCTAGCTCGAAGAGAGTTTAATTTCAAAACAAATTTCTCTTGCAGTCACAGCATTTTTAATTACACCTTCATTAAATGTTTAGAACAAACCTTGGGTTTGGGCCCAGCAAAATGGATGAGTTGTAGTTTTTAATTATTTTTTTTTTAGTAGTAGTACTGGGAAAATATTTACAAAGAAATTCCAACAGTTTTCCCTGGCTGTAAATGTATTTAAACATTTTTGCCTCACCCATATATTCAGGTCTGAAAACAAGCATTTCCTAATCTCAATTTTCCTTGAAAAATTCCTGCTACTTCTGTTAGAACCCTTTTAATTCTTACTTAATTTCAGCCCAAGGGCAACAGTGACTACCTTATTTTGGTTTTATTTTCACGAGCCTTACAGCAGAGGGATGTCAAAATTTTTCCTCCTCAGGAGCTGAATAAGTTGTGATTGATCATGTTTTAGTCACTCAATTTGTATGATCTCATGGTTATGCCATATTTTCCTAACATGTCCATTGTACCAAATAGATTATGTGTGTATTTGGTTTGGCTGAGCTGGAGTTAATTCTCCTCAAAGCATCCTTCTAGTGCTGTGTTTTGCAGCAGTAATTGATAACACCCCAATGTTTCGGTTACTGTTGAACAAGTATCCAGGCTGTGTTCTTCCAACATTTCCTCACCCCAAGAGTACGCTGAGGGGCAGGCAAGTTCTTGAGAAGGGACACAGCCAGGCCCACTGACCCAAACTGGCCAAAGAGGTATTCCATGCCATATGATGTCAGCTCCAATATATATACTAAGTGAAAGAAGGAAGGGGGGATTTGTTCATGGCATCTGTCCTCCAAAGGAACCACCAAGCATAGAGAGCCCTGCTTCCCAAGACCAACCCTCATCCTGCTGATGGGAATCAGAGATTAACATCTCTCTCTGCTTTTGCTTCTGTGCAGTGTATCACTTGTGCTTATTATTATTAAATTGCTTCTATCTTATAGCTGGCTTTTGTTATATTTTCCCTTCTCCCCTATCCATATAAGAAGGGGAGTGATAGAGCAGCTTTGGTGGGCATTTGGCCCCTAGCCAAGGCCAAACCATAGCAGTGTATTATCCATTGCAGTAGATATTTCACATTTCTAAGAAAACACAATATTCATTCATAAACACAAAGAGAACAAAAGACAGAAGAAACAACATTGTATGCCATTTCTACCCTAAGGAGTCTACAAGTCAAAAACCACATATGAAAAGAAACTAAAGCAGAGAAGATGTAAAATTATTATGCATTCAAAAGGAAAAATCAAGGTAGGCAAAGAGAGAGAAAGAGAGGTAAACAAATCAGATGATGGAGAATCACTTAGTCCAGCACTGAATCCATGTAAATAAAAACAGGGCATTGCTGTAAGAATGGTGATGGCGGGTAATGTTACTGTGGCCACAGGGGAAGCTGGGGGTGAGTGAGGTGTGTGCACCACACCTATCACTTCCAAAGTACACATATTAGACATGGGGTGCCTCTGCAAGCAGACTTGGCTGACTGTTAGTGTTCCCTCCTTGTCCTGGTTGGAGCAGATGTCTTGGTGAGATGAGGCAGTTTTTGTAAGGAACTCCTGCGGGAGCTTTCATCTTCCAAGAAAGTCTCCCCATTGAGTTCTATTTGCAGTGGGAGGGTCTGAACCTATTTTAACTATTTTCTTCTCTGGGAGAACAGTGTTTAAACACTGGTTTGAAGAGGAACACACAAAGGTTTTGAGCTGTCAGATCCCAAGTTGAATCTTTTTCCCTTCCTCTAATTTAGTCAGAGCACTTCTGATATGTCCTTAGCTGACGTGGAAACTGAAATCCTGTCATTAGGTATTGTTGGTTAGAGAACAGACTTTCACACTGGGTCTTTCCTTAGTCCCAGTCAGGAAGGAGCACTCAAAGCCCATGTAGGTAGTATCCTCTGAAGTGTTGGCAAACTGCAGTTGGCTGTATCTGTCACTATGAAAGGGCTAATGCAGTTTCAGTGGGTGCTGTGTAAAAGGCTGCTGTAGCTGGTAGGAGAGCTGTCAGGAGAGGATGCACAGTCATTTGCTGGATTTGCTGGTATGGGTCCAAGGAGTGCTGCTAAATTCTGAAACTGCACAGTTGTGCATTTGTGCATGAAAGGAGCTGTACAGCAAGTCGTACCTGCCATGTATGATGTGATACAATTAATTTAAAAGGTCAGCATCACAGTCCACTCCTGTTAAAAAGAAAATTCCACAAAAGTGAGTTTCTATGCTTAGAAAGTTGGGAAGTCCCCCCTTTGCAGCTGAATATTGAGATAATCGATTGTAAGTGAACTGCTAGCTTTTGATTGCTCCTGCCCCACTTTCCAATTCAGGGCAGTGGATATAGCTAAAGGTAGCAGCTTTGATAAAGAATAGAATCAATGTTTCTGTTTCAGGCTGTTTGTATAAGCAGGCAGATGCTAAAATGTGCTGAAGTGTAAGGAATGTGAGCAGAGAAATACCAGAAGTGAGGGGAAATCTCTAAGAAATAACACTAATACATTGGACTGCAGCATTTTGTTATAGGCATAACTTGTGTTTTTGCTTTCAGCACCAGGTGGGTGAATGGGGCTACAATAAATGGTATGTACAATCTGAATTTTTCAGTGAGTGTTTGAGACATGATTCTATTTCTCTAGCCAAAAAAAAGATTATTTTTTCCCCTGCCATTTCAGGGATTAGGTAAATCCCGTAAGTGATGATAACAGACAGAACTGGGGCTTGCAGAGATACGGAAGGGAAAATATACTTGACAATTGTGAGAAGTGAACTCTGAGCTGGTGGTATAGTTAGACATTCAAGCCTCATTTCACAGTGCTGAAATACTGCCATCTCATTCTCCTACCTTGAATCGTGAGACCCCGCATTCTTCTAATGATTCTTTCAGCAGGAGAAGTGAAATGATTTGTACGAAGAACTAGAATTTCTCAAACCACATCCCTTTTATTTGTCTAGACAAAACTAGAACCTCTGGCCAAGTTTGGACCATTGGAGATAAAATACTCGGTGCTCCTGGGCTGATTTTCTTCTCCCACTCCCTTATGTTATTGTCCTCCTTCTGATAGCCTGCTTGCCTACCTATGTCTGGTGTCAGAAATCACACCTCTCTACATGCTCCCATGTATGGAGGAGAGGCTTAAAAGGTGGAATGTCATAGTGCGTTGCTGCCCTATGCCAAGAAAGGAGACTGCTGCTTTAAAGAAGGTTTGAGCAGCAGTTCAAGCAGGAGAGGTAAAGCTAGGCATGGGCAGAGGAGCATCCTGAACGTGTCTTGAATGAAGTAGTTGTATCAGGGAAAGTTAAGCAAAAAGGAGCAACTTCCAAGCTTCAGACCCCATTTAGAGAACGGTTAGAGATGGGGACAAAGGTAATGAAAGACATGGTGCTTAAGCGCTTGAATAATTTAAAGGTCTGAGACTGAACTAATGGTGAAGGAGTCTGATTTGAGTGTAGAGTACAAGGAGGCTGCTTGTCTGATGTTGTACGCATTGTGGATTGCAGAAGGCTAAGGACTAAGAAACATGTTGCCTTCTGACACCTTTTCATCCCTTTCTCTTTTTTAATTCTGTTAATGCAGTAAAAGCACCCTGAGTACTTTTTTTAGTCTGCAAATCCTGTGTGCTGTCATGTAGCAGTCAGAGGCAATGTTCAGGCGTTCTTCGTTGTTCACTTGTTGATTGAGCTGCAATATGTAATATTACTTTGTAGCCCTTACATTTGTCAAAAGCTGATTGCCCAGGAGCTGTTTGCTTGTTAGCTAGGTACTGAAGTGTCCTTCAGTATGTCCACCTACAGAGAAATTAAAAAAGGGATCCAGCAGTTAACTGTGAGTTCCTGCTGTATGGTCAGAGTAACAGGCATTGGTTTGGCATCTTTTATATAAATACACCTGAACTGCAGACCTTTAGCTAAGTGTTGGCCCCTTTTGAAAATCTCTCTCTGATTTGCCATTTGTGTTGTGGTTTGTGGCAGTGGCCATAAAAGATCTGGGTTTTCTTGTTTTGTCTGAAGAGAAATAGCAAATTGGAGGTTAGCTAGAGATGAGGTGATCAAGGTTCCTACAGGAAAGATTTGTGCACTCCATGATAACAGAAGGTGTAGGGTTGTGAGATCTGATTTGCATTACTGGAGAAAGATGGGAAGTGTGGATGCTCTTGGCACTTGTTGGCCAGATTTGCACCAAGATCTGTTGCTTTCATCATATATAGTCTCAGTGCTCTGTATTTCTGTGTTTTAAGGACTAGCTTGGAGTAACCTGCCACTCAGTATTTTTTCTCACAGGGCAGAATGAGGTAAGAGGAAAAGATGCTGATTGCTTTCCCACTGTTGCCCAGCTTCCACTGTGGGAAATGTAACACCTCTCCCCTTTCTTTAATGCCCAGCCTGGCTCACTGCACGAAATTCTTCACAAGTAGAGCAAGTGCTGACTCTCGAGGCCTGTGTTTTGGAATAGTCCTAAAGCAGATTTCTTGTAGTTTTCTTGCTGGAAAAAAAATGCAGCAAAAGTCATTCTGATGACAGCCAGAGGGAAGAAATAACGTTCCTTGAGAACTTACATGTAAAGACTGAGAAAAACAAGTGAAGAGCTATGCAGGGTAGGGGACTCTGATGCTTGAATGCCACATGCCTGTAGGTAGTCTTATGTTTACAGATACAGAGGTCAAACAGACATCTCCATTACCAGTTGCTCTTAACATTGATTGTGTGATGCTTCCCTCTTTTTGATTTTTTTTTTCCTTCTCTCCTTTCTGTTCTGCTTTGTTCTCTCCTGTCTGGGTTAAGCTGTGGAGCATATGTGGTATGTGCAAAAGAAAGGGTGGCAATCTTGCAGTAAAATGACTTGAGTTGATCCTGCCATGATTCTTTTTTTGCCTTGTGAGTAATCAGAGTAATTAATTGGTCCATTGCTCTGGGAAAGTACTCCAGTCTGCTGCCTTCTGGCTGCACTGACTCACAGTGCTGGTCTGCATTTCATGATCTCCAGCACCAGCCTCTGCCCCCACCACAGTTCCTACACTCTCTGTGCTTTTGGGAAGGCTGTGGCAAAGGTGCATGTGTGCCCAGGCTGTCATGTCCCTCTGAAAGCCTGAGGGATGTTAGATGTTACCCTTCTTCCAGCCCTGGCAGCTGATGTGAGCGTGCTCCTTGTATGCATGGCACTGGCTATTTGCCAGGTTTAGTGTGTTTTTTTGGTGTTTGTTTTTTTTTTTTTTTTTTTTTTTTTTTTTTTTTTTTTTGAATGAGTGAGTGAATGAATGAATGAATACCTGATTAAGTTAATGAAGCTGAGCCAATGGTGGGAGGGAGCAACTTGGCTGCTGCCTGCTCTAAGAGCTCTGGCAGCATATTAGACTTGCATAACGCTTTACAGCTCCATGCTGCGCTCCATATGAGCCACAGGAGAGGGCTGCAATAATTACTCGGCTTTTCGATTGAAACCAGCTGCAGGTAGCTAGTCATCCTTTTGTCCATTTCACTGGTGTTGGGGAGTCACTTGTCTGTGCGCCGTGGATTTCCAGTGGCAGATGGGTAAGATGCTTTCACAGAAGTGATTGCAGCGGTGAGAAAGCATGTTCATGGCTCAGTGGCTTTTACAAAAGATCCAGATTCAGATTTCCAGGCTGTGAGTCACTGACCCACACGTCCAATAGAGGAACGGTTTTGGTTCCTGAGGTCAAAACTCCGGTATAAATAACCTTTATGTGAGCTGTGTGATTTTTATTTTCTTGTTCCTTCTTCATTTGGCTGGGAGAAGGGGAGCAAAAGGGTTTCTGGTATCTATTTTTTTCCTAAGAGAAGTAATTTTTAAACCCTTCCAGTTCTTTCAAATTGCTGTTTAAAGTGAGTTCTTTTTGGCAGTCTTGGTACATACCTTTCTTTCTCACATACTTAAATTAAGAGTATTGGCACTGCCTGTTAGCACACCGCCTTCGTTTGTCAACGTTCCCCGCTTGAGAGCAGCACTGATGAGGATTTGCATTCTTAGTTGGAATGGGTGGAGTTTTTAATTGCAACTGGAGCTTGTGACTTTGGAGCCTGCTATGTTGCCAAAAACTTGCATTATTTCGATTTATTTTAATGGCTTTCAGTATCACCTTGTCAGGTAGAACAGTCTGAGCAATTTCACCCTCACTCTGCTGGCCTCAGTCAAGTGATGCTAGTGTTGGATTTGGTTCTCTGTACCCATTTTATCTGCCCACCATGCTCCCCATGGAGCAGGAGAGGCTCTCTGCAAAGCTGAGTCAGGAAGAATGACAAGTCACTTAGCTTTGTGGGCTGCAGGGCCAAGACAGGAGTTTTATGGGGAGAAGAGGTGCAGAAGAGTTGGTGTGGTGGGTTTTTTTGCCCACTTGCATTCATATGTGTGCTGACCCTGCTATGCTGCCTGTGTTGAGATTGCCTGTTTGAGTGTCTGTACAGAACAAGCGGGCAGTGCTGTGGGGCACACCCAAATGTAGCTGACTGAATGAAGAATTTAAAAAATTATGAATGAACTAGAGAAAGGAAGACTGGAGAAGTTGCTGGGGGAATGCTGAGCTTACTCTCAGCCTTCTGCAGCACGGAGGGAGCATGATGTATGCCTTGGGGCCGGGGTGAGCTTCTGACATTTGGGTCTTGTCAGTGGTGATGGTCAGTGATCCTGATTCGAGGAGGCACTGAGTGTGTGCTGAGGCTATGAGCAAAGGCTTGCGCAAAACTGCTTGAAGTTAAAGCTGTGCTAAATGAGCTTTAGAGAAGGTGAAGCGTTGGAAACTGTTTCAAGGGGAATTTAATGTCAGTTTGTGTTTTGCACTTTACAGGTAGACTAATTATAGTCTAATTTGCTAGCACATGGAATCTACCAGAGAAGCAGTCGGCAGGGGGACTTGCAAGGAAAGGTATCAGGCGTGCAGCTGACCTTTCCAAACCTGCCCCTAAAGCCACGCTCTCACAGCATCTCCCTGTCAGCCAGGATTAAAGGCGCACTCCTCCCCATGAGCGCCTCTACTTATCTGCAAAATGGCTGCTCCAAGTTGGCTGCTGCTTGCTGGTGTTACTGGTTGGATCTTTGAAGGGGTGAAACGCCCCCAATTTCTGTAATTTTTTGTGGGGGTCTTATTCATGTCTCTTGGCAGGGAACCCAGGCATCTCTCTTCATTCTGTTGCTGAAGAAGAGAGAACATTTAGCGAGGGTTTTCAGACACATGGAAGGAGACCTGTGTGACATATCTGCGGTGCGAATGTGTTCATACAGGCATGACAGTTTCTGTCACAAGTTAAAATGAGCGGCGAGTGGGTGTCGCTGCGTTTATAGTCACTCGTGAAATTTTCAATGGAAAATTGTGTGGGCAGCTCCCATTGTAGCCAGGCACATTTTAGATAAATGAAAATCACCAACAAATTCATTTGAGTAATGTACTTGTTTATAAATTAACTCTCTTCACTCGTTTAAGCTTCAGAAGTGCCTCTAGGGGATGGGTGTCAGAATAAAGGATGTCACTGTGCAGTATGAGACAAGCCAGTCCTGCAAACCTGCTGCGCTCACAGCAGTTGATGTGGTACAGGAGATAAAAGGTTAGATGCTGCATCTAGCCCCTTGCAGAGCTACATACATGGGCTCCACCTTTCCAGCCTGCTTGACAGTGGGTTTGAAGGAGCATTTAAAAACATGTAGCATCTGTTCTGCCACCAAAAAGCACTGGCTGCGTGTGAAGGGGGAAGCTGCCTACCCCAGTTGGTGGTCCTGATGTTCCTGGCACAGCCACCTCCAAAGCTTTGGGTGTGGGGCTTCAGAGGCATTTGGCAGACTTCTGTTAGGTTGTAAAAGCTTCAGTGTGGAGTGGCAGTAAGATCTTATACTACTGGAATGTGCCCCAGTGTCACACCTGTATCAGTTTTGCCTGCACAATCATGTGGTTCATGATCAGCTTGCACTGAAACCCCAGGTCCAAGTTGCCCCAGTTCTTTCCTCTGTGGTTGCAGATAGAGGTGCTTCTCATAGAGTCAACTGATGTGCACTTTCTGCCATGCAATGGAGAAAGTGTCAAATTGTGCAAATTTGCACGGCTTTGCCTCAGGGCCGAGATTCTTAGCAGATGAATCCTTTTCCTCCTTCCTCCATAGGTGCAGAGGGCTCTGGAGTCTGGTACTTCACCCTCAAATTTGTTAGCAAAGGTGATGCCTTTTAAAAATTTTAGTGTTATTAGCATCATCAGCTCTTAATTTTTATTACTAGTCTCCAGATATCTGATGCAGTCTCTCAAAATTTAACTTCCTGGTGCCAAGTGATGAGATGGCAAATTCCACTTTTAGATAAAATATTACGCTTCTAGCCTCGTGGGATGCAGGGAAAAACTGGAGACCTTGAGCCTGAAAGGCCTCACAGGGCAAGATAAAAGAAAATTTTAAAAAGTTAATAACTTCCATAGCTATAATTTTAGGAAATCTTTTAAAAATATGTTTCAGGAGTGAGAAGCAAGGCCTGGGTTTGGCACTGTTAGACAGCGAGTTTCTGTGCCAGGGAGCAAAGGTGCTGCCCACAGGGGGGCTGGAAGGGAAGAGAAGCAACCAGCATACGCAGCCCTCAATGTTAGTCCTTCCACAGGGTCAGCTGGTGGTTCTTGACTTGGTCCTAGCCTGGCTGCCTACCTGGCATCTTGTGCTGTGCTCTGTGGTACCATCTCTCTGCAAAGCGTGCTGGAAAAGGAGGGATCGCCTTTGCTAATAACTTTATTGGTGAAAAAACATAGATAAAATGATGTCTGAGAATCTGCTCAGCTCGCCCATGGCACCACAGTCCTACATCAGGACGTATGTGTAGCTGCATTGCTATATACATGCACAGCAACATGTGCCACGTGGCCAGATCATGCCATGAGATGTTGAACATGTTGGCATTTTTTCTCCTGCAGAATCAGGTGATAGCACAGAGATAAACTGATGGCAGAACCCTGCAAACTTCTGGAAGTTACTTCCAAGTCTTAATTAATTCAGCAATGAGCCTAACTGAAACCAAAGCTAATATTAGCACTGTGAGAAGCTGTCGCTACTGTGCAGCTCACCAGCAGCCATTGCACAAAATAATTGTGTGTCCGTAACTGCAGTGTCACTGTAGCAAAACAGGCATACAGGAGTAATGTGCCCTGCTTAGAACATGCAGATCTCTTATCCTCAAAATTCAGGTGGTAAGGAATGGATAATTAACTGTATCACCTGCATTTAGAAATGTCATCAAGTGAATGACTGTCCTGGAACTCCATCATCTCTGTTCTTTGGGGAGAGTCCTTTATGCTGCTTTTTCTTCCTAAGTCTTCCTCTCTTAAGGCTGGAACATACATATGTGCATCATAAAATTTCATGGGAACTTCGAGCTGTTGGGCATCTCAAATCCAGCAATGAGCTTGCTGAGCTTTGCTCATATCACTTGCTTTTTATATTGTGAGGAAGCTGTCTAGCCTGACCAGGGAGAGGAGGACCGTGAAGGAGAGCTGCTCACTCCACAGAAACCTCTAGCACTTTGCTGTGGCAGATGCCCAGAGTATAGTAAGAGCTAATACTGCATTGGACAATCTGTCTTGCAGATGTGGTATTGATCAGGAATCCTTTCATTCTGGGAGGAGAATTTCAAATTCTGTTAGAGGTTTTCATGTGTCTTAGTGATGGATCTCTGCAGTTGGCCCTCCTGGGACATCTGCCAGAAAGCTGTGAAGTTGGTTGGATTGGACAATAAACTCCTGTAGCTATTGTTGGCATGCACTGAGCTGCACATGGCAAGGCTAATAAAATCTGTAGCAGCTACAACTATGAATATGTAGCTGGCAGCAGGCAGGGTGTAGAGAGCGGGGGGAAAGCTGGCATATACATCTGAGAACCAGAATGCAGCTGCAGAGCCCTCTGCAATGTGCCTGTCTTTAAATCTTTCTGAATCTGATCCTGCAAGATGCCAACTGCCTCGGAGGGAAGGCGAGAGGTGGGACTAAGTGCCTTTCCTTCCCACTGATTTCCAGTGCTGCTGTAATTGCCCACTCATTCTTTTGTGATGGGATGGGCAAGTGATTTGAGGTGGGAGCATCAGACTACCATGCCGGTTCTGCCTGGTAACACCCCAGACATAACAAGCCTCGTCTCAGACTTGATTCAAAGGACTATTTTTATTTGGTGTACTCTTCGAATATTACATTGATGTATATGTGCCAGGCAGGGCAATGGTGTGTGAGAGTGTGGAAACATAGTTGTTGTTTTTTTTCCTTCATTGTATGGATAGATCTGAGAATTTATTGGTTATACCTGGAGCTTGAAGGTGAAAGTTGGAAAGTCATACCAATCTGTGTGTTACTATGGTTTGGGATGAAAGGAGCCTTTTGGCAGTGACTGGTTTGAACTGAATATCCCTGAAGCTGGAGGACTACAAAACTGCCCACTTTCTGAAGGCAGTGAACGCCCCACTGTTTGCATAGCCAGGGTGCTGATGTGATTTGTGACTCTGGCCCAAACTTCTCTGCACCCAAAACTCAGTCCTGGGTGGTGGGTTACAGCATATGATCATGGTGTCTTTGGAGCCTTGTATTGACTGCAGTGAACTCTGGATAAATAACAGAGGTTGCCCCTTGAAGCTGTAATGCAGTATCCTGAGTTTTACGTTTATTAGATTAAGTAAATAGAAAAATAGTGATTTGGGAGACATAGTTAGTTTTAAAGTGCCTTGCGGAGAGATGCTGGAATTTTGTATGAAAAATGCACTTCCTGAGCTCCAGTGTGCAATTCCTTTGGGACCAGAGCAAGCCCAGATGGTGACTCCTCCAAGCAATTATTTTTCTGCCTTAAGCCTTTCCAGGAATTTGAGTGTGGGCAGGCTGCCAGGGGACACTGGCTGTCCAGACACTTTAGCAATGTTCCATGTGTACTCGCTGCCAGAGATACCGAAGTCCAGCTGCTGTCCCTGATCTCTTTGTCCCCTTTACCTTCCCAGCCATAATTACACAGGCGTGCACATACACACATGCACAAAGCAGTAGCAAAACATCACCTAGTCTTTATTGCTCATTTGCATATCTCAAAAATCATGATTGTCAATTCTGAAGTTAAAGATAAATTAAGTCTTGAGAGTCAGAAAAATTACTTGGGGGGAAAAAAAGGCATACAAATAAACCCTGTGGCACACCACAGAAGGCAGACATTTGTCTTTCTAGGGCAGCCAGCAGGAAGCAGTTTAACCAGGTTTTGTACCTCTTGCCTTTGAGACACTTTGGATGGGTTGTCTCCCTTTTCATAGCTTCCCTAGAAAAATCAGTCCTGTCTTACCTTTCCTGTTGCTCAAACTTGAAATATGCTGAAAACTTACCATTTTACTTTTAATTCTTGAAGCAGAAGTAGGCTGGTTTATGTTTCACATTTGCATGTTTTCAAATCCAGTGCTGTGTCTGTTAGAGTTCAAAGTCTCACTGAGAAAGACTTGGCCTTGGAAAAGTGGGGCAGTCTTCACCACTCTACAGCTGTCTCATCCCCTGTCTCTTCTAAGCATGTTCATTCCTCTGGTGCTTGCCAGGAGATTTTGGGTAGCCCTTTTGTTGCCGCTGATGATGAAGTCGGCCAAATGAAAGATTTGCACATAACCCCCCTCAAAACCCAAAAGATTTATATTTGGAATTTTTGAAGGATGTTGACTTTGACTTTGGAGGCTACCCAAAACTCAGCAGTTCAACACTATTAAACAGAACAAAACCTTTGCTTCAGCTCCTGCAGTGTGAAGCTTCACAAGGTTTCATGGAGCTTCGTAGTAGTACTTCCAAAGCAGAGAAGCTGAACCCAGATGCCTGGGGCTTTTGGAACGACTATTTTTGGGGAGCCCGATTTGCCCATCCCAGCAAAAGAGACTGACCCTGCTTGATCCCACGTACAAGCTCCCTGTACAGTTGCAGGCAGAGGGGCCAGCCCTCTGCTCCCAGCTTTTCCCCTTGGGAGTGTATTTAAATTCTGGATTTGCAGCTCACATCCATCTGCATAAAAGACACTAGCACCGTCTGAGCCCAGCATGAGCTCCCTGTGTGCAAGGGGAGTGGGACAAGTGCCCCACATCAAGGGTGTCCTACCACAGTGTTGCTGGGCAGCCTCCTCAGCCAGGAGCTGCTGACTTACCTGCCAAAGCCAGCTGTCCAGGACAGAAGACTACAGTGAGCTAAAGTTAACCAAAGATGACTGCGCAAATGTGAGCTTGGTGATTCTATTTTTAGTCAAACTTAAAAATAAAAATCTGTAAGTCATGTGTAATATAATAATTTTAGCTGTTGCCAAGACACGCTGAGCAACTGTTGGGAGAAGGGGGAAGACCCGTGCTGATGTGGCAAGGACTCATTCTCCTGGCTGCCCTCATCTGGCAGCACCAGTGGGTTGAGGCCAGCCAGGGTAGCAGTGCTGCTGTCCCAGAGCCACCATGCTCAAGGCATCCACTGGCTCTTCTTTTTTGAGGCTACCCTGAGTCCTTTCATCTTTCCTCTCACTTCAAAACTAGGGAATCCAGTCTGAAATGTTAGTGGTTTACCCCCTCCCTTTCCCCTCCCTCCCCCCAGCTCCCTGGCTATTGGTGTTTCATTACTGTTTATCAATATTTAAACAACTGAATAATTAACTTAAGTCTGATTGTATCAAACCAGTAGAAGATTTTGACTTTTCCTGCAGGCTTACAGCAGCTTGGAGGATCATAAACGTAAAGAGAGCTCTTAAAAGATAGGTTTAATCTCAGTGTAGTATGTCTTCAAAGTACTGCATATGCATATAAACATCAGGCTTATTGTTCATTAGAAGCAAGGCAGCAGAGAAAGAAGTCCCCCAAAGGAATATTACATGCCTTAAGATAACTATCATTACTGCTGCTCAGTATTCACTTTAAAGTGGGCTATATCCTATTTCCATCTTCTGTCACATTGACTCTTAATCCTTTCTCCGTTTTTCTGTCATATAATGCATGCTTTTCTTGTTTGGGTGTTGATTGTGTGAGGTGCATAGTTTCTCAGCACACAGTCTTGCCTTCAAAACAGCCAGAAATACAGTTGGCAAGTGGTGGCTGGATAGGGCCTAAGGATGATTTTCACTCACCATAAAGTTTGTTATGGGACAAAACAAGGTAGGTTTCAGGAGGGTATGGGGAGACTGTCAGCTCCATTTGCTTTTTGATTCAGAGCCAGATGGGATTTAGTTATGCTATTTTTCGTCCACAGATAATGAAAGAATTAGGAAGGCTCTGTTGACTATGTTGCCTTTGGGTAGCTGAAGTCAACAAATTGAGCAATGCAGAGCACAGAATTTTAACTATTTTCTCCAACAGTGAAACTACCCAATATAATATCATGAGCTTTTACAGTAGTGGGGGCTCCTGGTTTGGATCAGGAAACTTAACCATACTTTTCCAAGCAGTCTTACCAATGCATCACCAGGGCTGAATTTGCATGGGGTTTGGACATGTGGCCATGGCTGCAAGTGCTGTACCCACAGCCTCTGTGGCCTGGTAGTAGCTACAAAACTGAATGAGTTGGAGATGGTGCTGGTTCCAGGCTCTGGCATAGCTGTGTGTGGTAGGGGTATCTCACAGTGCAGAATCGTGCCCAAGCACCTGGATGTAAGGTGTCAGTAGCAGAGGGAATTCAAAGCACTGGGGAGAAAACCCCAGACATGAAAGACTTGGCTCAGAGCCACTTCTGGCTCTATGCTACTGCTGTAAACAGATCACATGGCCAAGGTTCATTGCCAGACTGGTAAATGAAGGCCACGTGTGCCTGTAAGAAGCCAGGGCATGGGGGAAACGAGAGACAGCAGCAGCTGCTTTGACTCCATGGCATGGCCTGGTGTGACATGAAGTCACCCTGTGAGTGACTTTGGAGGTCATGGCTTCAGGAGTGACCCATTTGTCTTCACCCACACCACTAATAGCTGCTTGTTGCTAACGTAAATATTTGCTGCATGTATGGTCTCTGGGACTCCCTGTCACTTTTAAAAGTAAAGTCAATGTCATTGTTGCAGGGGAAGGAAAGGCTGAGAGAGTGAACCAGGCACCTTACGAGACATGGAGGATTTTCTCAGAGGAAGGAGAAAGTGAGCTTTAGGAAATAAATGACTGCTGCTGTATATGACAAGTTAGGGCCAGATAGTTTCCAGTCTTCCCTAAGTTTTAGTTGTTTTCATGATGTCTTATCAGATATACCCAGGACTTTTGTTGCTGTTCACAGTGCAGCAGCTGTTCCATGAGACAAGAGCAGCAATGCCTGGCCAGTTCGGTTTTTTTTCACCAGAGGTTTTTCTATGGCTCGCTTGTTGTTTTGGGGTGTCTGCTTGCTTGTTCTTATTTCCCAGCACTGATTGTGTGACTCCCCCTCCCTTGCCCATCCTCTCGTTGCAGAATCCAGAAAAGCTGTTGGAAAATCGTGCTTACGGGGAGATGATTCCTCATGAAGTCACTGGATCCCTTGCAGAAATCAAATGTGACTTTCCATTTATCAGACTGAAATCAGAGTCAGCCAGACAGTGAAGCAAGCACAGTGGAGGGGGACGGCAAAAGATGAAATCCAACCAAGAGCGGAGCAATGAATGCCTGCCACCTAAGAAGCGAGAAATCCCTGCCACTAGCCTGCCTTCAGAGGTGAAGCCAGTCCTGCCAAATGAAAACCACCGAGCAGATAACCTAGCATGGCTCCCCAACACACCTGGCAGCCAGGGGGCCTGGGCGGCAGGCACCGGCCTGGGGGCACATCATCGGTGGAGGTGGGCTTGCAGCAGGGTTTGCACAAGTCGCTATCTGCAGGGCTGGACTATTCCCCACCAAGTGCGCCAAGGTCTGTTCCAGCCTCCACCACTCTTCCCACAGTGTACTCACCTGCCCTCTCCCAGTCAGGGACCCCCATTTCCCCTGTGCAGTACACACACCTGCCACACACCTTCCAGTTTGTTGGGCCCCAGTACAGTGGATCATACACCGGATTCATCCCCTCGCAGCTGATTTCCCCAACGGCCAATTCTGCAACCGGCACCGTGGCAGCAGCCACAGCTGTTGCGACCACTCCATCCCAGCGCTCCCAGCTGGAGGCCTATTCCACTTTGCTGGCCAGCATGAGCGGCTTAAGCCAGCAGGGACACAAAGTTGAGCCGCACTTGGTCAGGACACCTGGGCTGATTGCCGCCGGGTCTCCTCCACCCACCCAGCAGAATCAGTACGTCCACATTTCCAGCTCTTCTCAGAGTACTGTCAGAAACGTCTCTCCTCCAACCATCCCAGTCCCCCTGCACCCCCATCAAACAGTGATCCCACACACTCTCACCCTCGGTCCTTCCTCCCAAGTGGTGGTGCAGTACACTGACTCGGGAGGCCACTTCATCACCAGGGATGCCCCCAAGAAGCCTGAGAGCAGCCGGCTGCAAGCAATGCAGGCCAAGGAGGTACTGAACGGTGAGATAGAGAAGAGCCGGAGGTATGGCATTTCGCCCTCTGCTGACATGGGTCTAGTTAAAGCAGGCAATAAACCAGCTCCCCATCATTATGAGACCAGGCATGTGGTGGTCCACTCAAGCCCCATTGAGTACAGTGCTCGGGATTCCTCAGGTGTACGAGCCTCCGTCATGGTGGTCCCCAACAGCAACACGCCCACAGCAGACATGGAAGTGCAGCAGGCCACCAACCGTGAGACCTCTCCCACAGTACTCAATGACAAGGGAAGCTTGCACTTGGGTAAGCCAGCACACCGGTCCTACGCCTTGTCTCCACAGCAGGCTATGGGCCACGAGGCGGTGAAGGCGGTGGCCACGCTGTCCCCTCACACCGTCATTCAGACCACCCACAGCGGCTCTGAGCAACTCCCTGTCGGGCTGCCGGCAACGGCCTTCTACGCTGGGACCCAGCCACCAGTGATTGGCTACCTGAGCAGTCAGCAGCAAGCCATTGGGTACCCTGGCAGCCTGCCGCAGCACCTGGTGATCCCTGGCACCCAGTCCTTGCTGATACCGGTTGGCAGCGCAGATGTTGAGCCGTCAGCAGTCACACCTGCAATTGTCACGTCATCTCCTCAGTTTGCAGCAGTGCCTCACACGTTTGTCACCACCACCGTCCCTAAGAGCGAGAACTTCAGTGCGGAGCCTCTCACCACCCAGCCTGCCTACCAGGCCACCATGGTGCAGGCACAGATCCACCTGCCTGTGGTGCAGTCCATTGCCTCCCCTGCTGCCGCACCTCCCACGCTGCCCCCTTACTTCATGAAGGGGTCGATCATTCAGCTGGCCAATGGGGAGCTGAAAAAGTAGAGGACTTGAAAACAGAAGACTTCATACAGAGTGCAGAAATCAGCAACGACCTGAAAATAGACTCCAGCACTGTGGAGAGGATTGAAGACAGCCATAGCCCAGGCATTGCCGTCATACAGTTTGCGGTTGGGGAGCATCGAGCACAGGTAATGGTGGGGTTGGAGGGTTGGAGTGGGGTGCATGCTATGGCCCCACGGGTGCAGCTTCCCTCAGCACATCCATCTACGAGACAAACTCAGGTCCAAAAATCATCCCACTCACTGTGCTGGGGGAGCCATCAGGGTCACATGACTGATAAATATAGTGTCTTCAAGGTAAACTAGAAAACCCTCAGGAGGAAATCCACAATCCTCATGGGTTTGGATTAAAATACAAAATGGTATAAGCACTACAAGGGGATATAGTTTGCATTTTGATAGGTGATTTTTTGCCTTCCACACAAGAAAGCTCAGATTGGATTCAGTTCAAATCCTCCCTTAAGAGATAGGTAGAGCACAAGGCAGTGAATTTTCATGGCTTGAAAATCTGGAACTGCCTGGGAGTGGCTCCATCATGCACGTAAGTTACTGAAATGCACTACAGACTTTTACAAAGTGTTGCTTGCAGGTGGTTTAAGCACTGCACAGCTCGTATAAATTGTGTGTTCAAGGGAAGTTTGGAAAGAAAAAACATTTAGGTGGCTGGGCAGGCTGTGCTTCTGACCTTTGTTTCTCATTGGTTTGCAGTGTAGGAAGAAAACTTGTAACTTTCCAAAGTTATTTTTAGGTTGAGAATGAGTCTGTATTGATCACAAAGCATTATTCCTATTATTTAGTAAGGAGAGCTTTAAAGTAGAGTTGCTACCACTCTGAGGCCAGTGCCAGTAATTGATGCCCTGAGTCTGGAGAAGGATCACAGACCAGTAGAAGATGACCTGAAGTACATGAGAATTAAATTTGAGCCAGTAAGTAAATCAGCTTCAGTAGAGCCTGAACTTAAATGCCTCTATACTAACACATGTAGCATGGGAAACAAACAAGAAGAGTCAGAGACATGTGCACATCTACAGGGCTGTGATCTACATCACTGAGATGTGGTGGGATGGATCCTATGATGGGAGCATGTGAATGCATGGATACAAGCTCTTTAGGAAAGAGAGGCAGGGGAAAAGAGGAGTGGGTGTCACCCTCTGCATCACTGACCAGATGAAATCCATGTTACTCCATCTGGGGAATGATGAGGAACTGCCTTAAGAGCTTACAGGTCAGGATTAGAGGGAAGGCAGGGACAGGTGATGTCGTAGTGGGGGTCTGCTACAGACCAGCTGATCAGAAACACAAAGCAGGTGAGGTCCTCTATAGACAGATAGGAAGGGCTTTGCATTCACAAGCTTTGGTCCTCATGGGGGGCTTCAGAAACACTGATATCAGTTGGAGGAACACCACCACAAGGCATCAGCAGTCCAAGAGGTTCCTGGAATGCATTGATAATAATTTCCCCCTCCAAATGGTAGAGGAGCTGATAAGGAAAGGTGCTATACTGGACCTTGTTCTCACCAGTGAGGAGGGGCTGGTGGACAATGTGAAGCTCAAGGACAATCTTGACTGCAGTGCCCATGAAATGGTTGAATTGTGATCCTTAGGACAACAAGGAGGGTGCATAGCAAACTCACTAGCCTGGACTTCAGGAGAGCAGACTTTTAGCTCCTCAAGGACCTGCTTTGTAAGGTACTGTGGGATGAAGCTGTGGAGGGGAGAGGGAGCCAAGAAAGCTGGCCAGTATTGAAGGATCACTTCCTCTGAGCCCAGGAGCAATGCATACTGACAAAGAGGAAGGTGGGCGAGAATGCCAGGAGGCCTGCATGGATGAACAGGGAGCTCCTGGACACTATTAGTTGCTGCAAGAAATCCTAGAGAGGGTGGAAAGAGGGACAGGTAACCTGGGAGGAATACAAAGAAATTGTCCAAGCAATCAGGGACCAGATTAAGAATGCTAAGGCCCAGATAGAATTAAATCTGGTTAGGGACATCAAGAGTCACAAGAGGAGTCTTTGACAGTAGCAAAAGGAAGGACAGGGAAAATGTAGGCACTCTGTGGAAGGAAACGAGGGACCTGGTCACACAGAATATGGAGAAGCCTGAGGTATTCAGCAACTTTTTTGCCTTGGTCTTCAATGGCAAGTACTGTAACTTCATCATCCAAATTGCAGAAGTCAAGGAGGGGGCTGGGAGAATAAGGATCTGCCCACTGTAGAAGACCAGGTTTGAGACTAGCTGATGAACCTGAGGGTGCCCAAGTCCATGGGACCTGAAGAGATCCATCCATGGACACATGGAATAACAGATGAAGTTGCAAAGCTACTTTCCATCATGTTTAAAAAGTTATGGTGGTCTGGCCTGAGGAGCTACAGGCCTCATTGCCTGGCAAGGTGATGGAGCAGGTCCTCCTGAAGACTCTGCCAGGGTACATGGAAATGTGTGCTGACAGCCCCAAAACCCAACTGTATCCTGGCTGCATTGAAAGATGTGTGGGCAGCAGGTCAAGGGAGGTGATTCTCCCACTCTACTCTGCTCTTGTCAGATCACATCTGGAGTACCACATCCAGCTCTGGAGCAAACACAAGAAGGACATGGATCTGTTGGAGAGGGTCCAGAGGAAGGCCACAAAGATGATCAGAGGGCTGGAGCACCTGCAAGGACAAGACTGAGGGAGTTGGGTCTGCTAAGCCTGAAGAAGAGAATGGTCTGAGGAGGCCTTACTGTGGCCTTTCAATATCTGAAGGGGGCCTACAGGATAGCTGGAGAGGGACTGTTTATAAGGGTATATGGTGATAGGACAAGGAGCAACAGTTTTACACTAGAGCAAAGTAGCTGTAGATTTTAGATTGCAGGTACTCATTTTGAATTATCTTGTTGCAAAACTTTTTGGTTTAGTTTGAGTGCTGCAACCTGCAGCATCTGCAGCCATCAGCACCTGCAACCCTCGGCTTTGGAGAACCAGAGAGAGAAGCTGGGCCTGGGCGCATGTAGTAAAGTACATCAGGCTGACAGTTTGTAGAAGAAAGGCCAACAGCAACAGTACTGAGAAGCAGATTGCACAAAAAATTATTACAATCACAGCAGTCTGCAGCCTGCCCTTCCCAGTACATGCTACTTAAGACCTCCTTTCTCACGTCAAATGTGCAGACACAGTGTGTGGTTTTGTTCATGTCTGTGCATGCATCTGCACAGCTGATAGAAGCTGGGCCTCTGGTGACTTCAGTATTACGGAAGGCTTTTTCCTCTCTCCCCTTCAGCTGTATTTTGGTGCATCTCAGGTCTTGTGATTAGAGGAACCATTCTTGGATCTGGATGTCAGTTAGTCTAATTTGCCCTGGTGCCCTGAATAATGAGATTTCAAAAGTAGCAATCTCCCATCTGCAATTTTCATCTTACTCTCCTTTCTCTCCCTGCAGCCAGGCCACTGGTTTCTGCACCAGCAGAAGAGGTACAAATTAGCAGGTAGCATTTGTGTCATGTCTTGTTTGCAGATCTGTCAATGCAGGCGATGTGTTGTAGTCCCGGGTTTGCGTGGGGTGGAGTGCCATCCTCTGGCAGAAAGCAAGCTGAGTCTGAGGCTATGAAAGTCCAGGGCCACGCTGGGTCTCACCCAGCAAAGTGTCACCTTACAGAGAAGCCTATCAGGAGCAGGCTGACATCATTGCAGCCAAAATATTCCCCAGCTGTGTTTCCCACCAGGGATGCTTCCAGAATGGAGGACGAGTCACATAGAGATATGATTAGAAACAAGGGTTTAATTTAGGTTTCCTGCAAATTCCGGGACTTGGGCCTCTTCCCAGATCAGCTGTGTCCCTGCTTAGCGGGGACAGCTCTGCTGGTTTTCCCTTGACTCAGTTGAGAGAGAGAGAGAGGTTTCTATGTGCTTGAGTCTCTGTGACCTCACCCGCAGCCTGCTGTGGCTGTATGAAAGCATTTGGTCTTGTTAGCAGGCATGCGGCAGTCATGACTCGTTAGAAAATGGTCTGTGTGAAGAGGGCTTAGTCTTCTCCTTGAGACAAGAGTATTTAGTTGTGCTGCCTTGAGCAGAGGCACTGCAGAGCTGCTGCACTTAAATATATTTTGACTTTGGAGTACAGTGAGGATATATCTGCATGTTTAGTAGCTTCACAGAGTATTTTGTTACAATTAAGTTTCAGGCATACTCGTGGAAGGAGGGAGCTTTTCAAGTGGTATTATCAAGGGAGAGTGAGTTGTAGAGAGTAAGTGCCATACAAAAATAGCACTGTTATCATTAGCTTAGGCTCACTTACGTGTTCCTCCCAGGGATCTCTGGGAAGTCATTATGATATCGATGAATTTGCATTTTCAGGCTCTGTGCAAACATGAGCTCATTTTCTCTCCAGTTGAGGGACAGAGGTAGATTACTTTTTGCCAAGCACATTCACGACTGCACTGTAAATAGGGAGGCACCGAGCAGCTGCTGTTGTATCTTACCACGGCAAGCCCATGGCTGCCCTTCCCCAGCACAAGAGGTCATTCTCCCTCATTTCCCTGTCTTCCAATCACCCAGCAAATTCAACCTTCTTTCTGGTATGGAAACCTTGGGGAAAACTAACCCACCTAAAGTTACATGCTTTTCAGTGAAATAACTGAAATTGCCCACCTTACGTGCTGAGGTTGGCAGAGGAATAAAATGACAAAGGGTTGTAGAAAACTGCTTATATTCAGCAGCCTGCAACAAAGGCATTTGGGTGTTTTCACTTACCAGTCTTAAAAACCGTGAATTAAAATGTAGCTTGCAGTAAAGCCTCTGTGTGCTTGAAAAGGGACCCATATTTTGTTTTCTTGCTTTATTGTCTTCGGAAAATGAAATTCCACATTTCTTTCTCTCCTCTCGTAAGCATGGCAGGATATTGGGGAAGGCTGCTTTTACAAGTAATTTCTTTGTGATTAAATGCAGTGTTAGAAAAAAATCATGAACAGATTTGTTTTATTGAACTTTCGCACTTTAGAGGTCTTTGACTTCTATTGCTTGAAGAGAATGGTTACCTTAAATCCCAATCAGCTGAATCCATCAGTGACCAGCTGAAACAGGACTTGATGCTCTGTGAGGGAACCCATTTCAAATCCATAGTTGTATATGCATGCTGTAATGGGATTGTGGAAATTCATGCATTTCACCATCTTTTATTATGTTACTCATGATCACCAGCACCAATTCTGGGGTTTGTTTCGGTGATGGACAGTTCAGGCAGGTGTTTTGGATGCCACACTGGGGGGAAAAAAAAAGTATAATGTGTGATGAAAGCATGTTCACATCGAGAGAAACTTGGGTGTCAGTGAGGATGATACCTACAGGGCATATATGATTCTCACAGATAAAAATAGATTTTGACAGGGATGGAAAAGAAGAAACAGGGGTTAAAAAGGGAGGAAGGGAGGAAGGGGAGAAGGAGAGAGGGAAGGGAGGAAGGGGAGAAGGAGGGAGGGAAGGGAGGGAGGGAAGGGGAAGAAGGAGGGAGGGAAGGAAGGAAGGGGAGAAGGAGGGAGGGAAGGAAGGAAGGGGAGAAGGAGGGAGGGAAGGAAGGAAGGGGAGAAGGAGGGAGGGAAGGGAGGAGGGAAGGAATGAATTCAGAAGGGAGAAAGGGATTCTGAAGGATGGGAGGGAGACAGCAATATAAAGGAGAGAGCAGTGGGGGTATCTTGTACTTCTAAACTGCTCCTTTTGAAATTCCTTGCATAGTGACCTCCTAGGTTGGGCAGGTAGAGTGGCAGGATAAAACATGGCAGTGTTACTTGTTGGCCTAGTTGCAGAAGTATAGACACAATATAGCATATACCATAGAATCATAGAGTGGTTTGGGTTGGAAGGGACTTTTAGAGATCATCTAGTCCAGTGCCCCTACATATATAGCATATATTTACAGGCTTTATAAGTTTTTTTTCCCCCATCAGAATCTACTGTCTCATTGACTGCTGGTGCATGGCATGGGCTTAACCAGTCAGAGGCACAGTCAGCATCTGATGGGAATATCTGGTTTTCTGTTCTGGAGCCTCTGTAACTGAGCTGTGGGATTTCACTGATCAAGGCTTCCTGCCCCAATGGGATGTGGAGCTGCTAAAGTACAAGAGAAGCTGCCTTGGGCCTTGCTTGCAGGGAAGGTGCCTCTAAGAGTAAGGGAAGCAGCAGGGATGCTGGGTCCTGTACTGTCACTGTGTCACTGAGTCGAATCTCCTTTGTGAGGCAGGCTGTGCAACTTCATCCCAAGGTTCACATTATTGTGAACAGAGATACTTGAACACTGGAGTGCAATGTGCTTCTCAAACTGCTTATATTCCTTAAAGCTGAAATTGTAACAATACAAAACCATGCTCTGTATGACAGTGTTACTTGCTCCCAAGGGTGAGAGGTGGTTTCACAAAGCTGCTGTGCTGTTTCTTTCAAGCAAGTCAGAGTTCCTGGAAAGGAAGGGTTCTCCAGGCAGCTGCTATGCTCCATGCCTGATGAATGGCTCAAAAATGAGATGAGCACATCTATTCAAATGTTCTCCTGCCCTTTAGCACCTACCAAATAGGGGTTATACCAGGAGAGCAGGATCCTGTCCCACATGCCTGAGAAGAGCTCCAGAGGACTTGGGGACCTTGGGAGCAGAACAGTGGGTATCTGACTTCAGCATAAGCCACCTTCTTAGAGCTGCAAATCTCACTGCTGTTACACACAGCAAGTTAAAAACAGGTGACAAATTTAGAAGTAATAGAATATCCTGCCTGTGGTGTAGTGTGTGAGGTGGGGGAGGGTGAGCTTTACTCCATGGGTTGTGACTCACATGAGTCCACAGCAAGTGCTGGAGCCTGCAGACAGTACTGTGCAGTGAGCACTGGACTGCTGGTGCATGCAAAGAAAAGCAAGTGTTAGGTGATTTATCATGTTGGGACCTCAAGGTCCCACATGCAAGGTCCTTGCATTTGCAAGGTCAAGGAGCAGTGGGCACTGTTGGTAGTCTCTTCTGGCTATGGGAGCTCCTTGTAAGATGGTTAGGTAGGATTTATAACTAGATGTGGTTTTACAATGGGTGAAGTGAGGGCAGAAAAGGAGACCCAGTACAGAACTCAGAAGAGATCCTCTGCCTAAGGGAGTACAGGGATGTGAACTCAGATGGAGTGGGAGAGCAGACATGAGAAGGAAGGAAACTGGACTGGTAGACTGCTGGGGAAAGACAGGTTCAATACTGACAGCTCTTGGGCCTACAACTCTGCATACTCATGCCCTTCCCCTCAAAATCAGCATGCCTTCAGCAGTTTCATGCTGGTAAGTATATGCTGCTTCTGGCAGAGGTGATGGTGATATTCCCTTGGTCATTTAGGAAATCATGTCAGAACTGAGAGCTTTTGTTGCACCATCCTGTGGTTGGAAAGTGTCTTTAGATGTGAATGACAGGCTCTTGGTACCACAAGGGGCTGGTGTTTGTCAGATGCCAAAGCAGTTTTGCCTCTTAGTCTCTGAATGACTGGATAAAGGTAAAGCTTGACTCCCACTGAGGTCCTGCGCTAAGAAACATTGAGCTCAGAGAAACCTGTGTGACAAGGCCAGGCGTGAGATCTGGTGGTCAATGTCACTGATTTTGTGGAATCTGAACAGTACTTTTGCCATTTCAGCTTTATCCCTCTCCCCGCAGCAAGAGCCGCTTGCAGTGCGCGTGTGTGGGGGCACATGGGTGATCTCACGCTCTTCCCTCTCTCTCCCTCTGTCTCTCTCTCTGTTGTCTCCTGTTTTTCTGCAGGTCAGTGTGGAAGTCTTGGTAGAGTACCCTTTTTTTTGTATTTGGACAAGGCTGGTCATCCTGCTGCCCCGAGAGAACCAGCCAGCTCTTTGATTTGCCATGCTCCAAACTCTCAGTGGGGGACGTCTGCATATCGCTCACGCTCAAGAACCTGAAGAACGGCTCTATTAAAAAGGGCCAGCCCATGGACTCAGCTAGTATCTTGCTGAAGCATTCAAAGAATGACAGTCTAGCTGGAAGTAGACACAGGTATGCGGAGCAGGAAAACGGGATTAATCAGGGAAGCACACAGATGTTAGCTGAGAATGGTGAACTGAAGTTTCCGGACAAAATAGGATTGCCTGCAGCACCTTTGCTCACCAAAACAGAACCCAGCAAACCCCTGGCAACGAGGAAGAGGAGGTGGTCAGCCCCTGAATCACGAAAACTAGAGAAATCAGAAGAGGAGCCACCTTTGACTCTTCCCAAGCCTTCTTTTATTCCTCAGGAGGTTAAGATTTGCATTGAAGGTCGATCCAACGTAGGAAAGTAAAAGCTGTTTGGGGAACGGAAATTAGGCTATCCCTTGTCATTTTTATCCAGATTACTGTACTGTAGACTAAATAACCCAGTATTTACATGTTATCATCTTATTTTAGGTTTATGTTATAACCTTGTTGTTATAGTTGCAGCTGGTATTATGCAGGAGACTGGTGCATATGTTTTTCCACAAGTGTTTGTCAGTGACTAGGTTTATTGAGAGCTACAGAAGGGGCAGTATCTGCTTCACACACCCTTAGTGGAAATGAATGTGTTGTCATGGCTCCTGTTTTCTAACACCTCGTGTAGGACAGGGTCCAGCTGTGATTTTGTTTTCTTTTTGTTGTCAGTTTTGTTTTGTTTTGTTGTTTTGGTTCCTATTCTAGTTTTCTGGGGGAGGTGAGGAGAAGGGAACTGTAGCAGTGGTGTATGTCAGGCATGGAGAGTGTGTGTGTGTGTGTGTGTCCGTGTGTGTCCGTGTGTGTCCGTGTCCCTCCCTCCCAAGGAGGAACTGCAGCTCTGTGGTGGCTTGGTGAAGAGGTTTCCTCACCCCAGGTGGATGTTGCAGGCACAACCCATGGGTGTTACTGAAAAGGATCAGACAGTCTCTGACATTCTCAACAACAAGCCAACTCTTACTCAAGGCTCTACAGTATATATATATACATATATATATATATATATATTTGTGTGTGTGTATATGTATATATATTTTTTTCCCCCATGGGGTCTGACTGCACTGATTTTTATTCCTAAAGCAACTGCCACACCAACATTTCCTTTCTGCTTGCTAGTGCAGTTCCATTGCTTGGAGTCAGCAGATGGGGAGGCTGTACAGACTCTTGCACCGGTCACCCTGCAGGGTTTTCCTTCACGGTGGGGGGTGGGGGGGGGGCGTGCATGTGTCCTGAGTGTGTGTGAGTGTGCACGAGGAGGCCTCTGGCTCCCCAGATGCGCCTGGCTCGGGTTCACTCCTGTTTCTGTGCAGTGTTAGACAAATTGACCGGGTAACGCCATCAACATTTGCTTCCACAAGGTAGACGCATACTGCCCCTTTGAGATCACAGGCATCCTTTGTTTGCAGTTAGGTTGCAAATCTTTAGTACTGTTTTTTTAGTTCATGATTATGGACAACCGGTGCCACTTTTTTTCAAATCTCGGTGTGACACAGGAATCCGCTGTTGAAGATGAACCTAGAATGTCTTTAAGCACTTAAAATGCTATTCACACTTTATTGCTGAGCATCCTGGTCTAACACTCAGTACGTACTGTATCTCACTTTAATCTGCTCGGAAAGAAAGCAACAACAACAAACAACAAATCTCTTCAACACTGTAACTACATGCAACTATGTAGAGTTTTCTCACAGGCAAGATGCTGAAAGTTTTAATGTGGTTTCAAAGGGATGAATGTGAATTATTGAACTAGTATGTGACAGTCATTGTCCACAAAGGACTACTTAATAGGAGGCACTTTTTAAACTTTAATGCTTGAGAAAGAGTTAAAGGCATATGTGAGCTGACAGGTAATAATTAAAGAAAAAAAAACAATAAGAGAAAGGAAAAAGGAGAGAGGAAAAAAAAATCATTGTCCAGTGTTTTTGAAAAAGATGGACTTTAAAGAATCTTGCAATTTGCACATCTTGAGTTTATCATTTGTGTGGTATTCCTGCAGTTTTTACCTAATAATGTTGTGGGTTGGGGGGTGTCTGAAAGAGCATAAACAAATGTAGCAATTACTCACTAACCTGCCTACGCTCTAGGCCATTTCATAGGGTTATGTTCCTTTTGGAGTTCATTTTTGGTCTTTCTACCGTATCTGCCACACAGAACCAGGTCCTACTGGGACAGCTCTGAGAATATTTTTCTTCAGACTTGCTGAGAGAATTTTCCACAAGAAACATTTCTGTATGTAAGCAAGGTGTCTGTTTGTTTTGAAAACAAACCTATTTTATTATTATTATTTGTTATTTTAATTGCATCATTTTCCATTGGAAAGGCGAGTTTTCAAGAGTTTGGTACAAACCAAGTAAGACTGGGGGAGGGGGAGGGAATTCATGCTGTTCAGTCTTTTCTTTCCCCAGGTAGGGCTGGATTCTTTGAGGTGCTGTGCACCCAGCCTCCTGCATGAGCCTCGGGGAAGTGCAAGTATGAAGTACTTGGGGGCCGAGTTAAAGCCTGTTGCTGCCACTAGAGAGACTGCGTTGATTTCAGTGGGATTGCGCTTGGGCCCTATGCGAGCAAGCGTTCGCGTTGCTGGTTTTGGTTGGCGAGTTCACGTCCTCCAGGTAGTTTTGAAGAAGCTATACTGATAGGGAGAAAAGGAAATAAAAGGTTGTCATTAGAAATGCAATGACCTAAAGTGAACAAATCTATTGAAGAACTCTTGGTTTTCCCTCTCCCCTAAAATACAGTGCTTTTATTTAAGAGGAGAAATGTTAACCCTGAACCCCAGCTTTGACTCTGTCATTTGTTACTTGAAATTTAGCTCACACCAGAACTAATTGTTTTTATACCATATTCTGGGGTGCACCAAAAAGTTGAAATACGTTGAAAATAGCTTGAAACTTTTCTTGAATTTCCTTGAATTTTATTAATCTCTCGGCAGGCTACCAAATAGCTGAGTGGGTTTCTTCTCACGGTCACACTGCTTAGTTAGTGCTTATTTGTTAATATCTCTGCTCAGAGAAGTTGCTTAATCTTCCATATACTCTGCTCAGGGCACTTGCAATTTATTGTTTCATTTTGTTTTCTGTTTTGTTTTGAAGCTTTGATGGTAAAGGAATAGAAAGAATTAGAGATTTTAGTTCACAGTCATACCACTATTTCCATACTTCACGTGGGTTTGGAATAAAACCACAAATCTCAAGTAAAACCATCATGCGCATGCACGTTTGTGGTTAACAAGGAGGCAGGGGCTATTAAACTGACTGGATCTGTTCAACTAGCACTAAAAAGAAAAATAATAATAATAATAATAAAAAAAAATACATTTGGAGCAATAGGAATGTATTAGTTCTGTGCTTGTATTTCAGACTGAGGAATTCTGAAATAACTGGTTCTTTCCAAACGATTTTCCCTTTCCATGCTTTGGCTTTTGTAGGACGTGCAATACTTTATGTGCCAACTTAGACTCACCCGTGTGGTGTTAGCTAGATCTCATACCCTCTTCTGATTTTCCTTATTGGGTTATAGTTTTTTAATTTCCTTGGTTTTACGCTCCCCACCCCACCCCCTCCTATTCTATTAATAACTCCCTCCCTATCCTCCTCCCTGCCAAAAAAAATAAATTAAACATATGAAGGGTCAAGCATCCCTCACCCCAGGAAACATGGACCCTTTTTAGTTTAAAAAAAGATCCAGAACCCCCCCCCCCCGAAAAAAAAAGGAAAAAAAATAAAAATAAAAAGACATATTAATTCCTGCATGCTGCCCAGGTGGAGAGTGGCCCTGGCCTGTACAGATGAGTGGCACCCTCTGCCTGGATGGCACACAGAGGAGACCTGACTCCCACCAGGGAAAGAAAAGTCCCCTCTGGGACCAAGTCCTTTGCAAAGGGGAGCTTTGCCTCTTCCCCTGGCCCAAGCATCCCTTGCAGCAAATCCCCACACCTGGAAATTTCCATCCATCCCCAGGCGCACACAAGACCACTTGCAGGCATAAACGCTGAGGTGAAGCTGAAGGAGGAGATTGAGCCGCTGCTTCTGCACGGCGTCCACTTTGCAATAGTAACTGACAGTTGTTTTTCTCTTTTTGTCTTTTTCTTTCTTTCTTTTTTTTTTGTAGCAGGGCTGTTTAGTTTACAACGAAATGCATACAATCACCAAGAAATTAGTCAGGGCAAAGAAAAATAAAACAAGAACCTCTTTATAGGTATTTCTGAAAAAAATATCTATCTGTCTATCTATCTATCTATCTAATCTATCTATATATCTATATATATTAAATGACTGTTCCTTAGAGTGTTTAACTTAGGCATTGTTTCAGTTTATTTGGGCCACATCATGGGGAATTTGAGTTTGATGTCACTTACCTTGAGTCCTCTGGTTGAGACCCAAATCGGAGTCGCTGTTGACCTGTTTTACCATTTCATGTGCTGCCCTCGGGCTCACTTTCCCTCGAAGACACAGACCTTGGGAGGAGGGAGGGAACACATGTTCCTGTTTTGATTCCTTTAATTCCTTTGTCCCACTGTCACTTTGTTTGACCTGTTGTTTCTGTCATTTTCTCACCATGGGGAAGTGACATCACTACTCTCGTTTCCCTTAAATCAAGGAACATTTAGAAACCTTTCACACCTTTTACTCAGGGATGGGGCTGGCATATGTGTGGTACACTGATGTGACCAGAAGCAGCACTTTTACTGCTCCGGAGTAGGGATGTACAATGTTACAGACAAGTTTGGATTTCCTGCATCTCATGGTTTAAACTTTGTAGATCTCACTTAGATTGCAATACAAAAGCAGCAGGCTCAGTTTGAACTGTAGCTGTTGGTTATCATGAAAATTCATTCTGCAGAGATTTATTTTACTTTCAAGTGTGTTGCCAATAGTAAAGAGGAAACAGTGAAATTCTGTTAATACTTGCAACTGCTTTAAAAAAACCCAAACAACAGCCTGTATCAAGGAGAGCAAATCCTCAATATTTTAAAACACTAACAGTATTATTTGAAAGAGGGGGCTCTTGGCACGATGCTCTGTACGTGTCCTGGGACCCAGTTCTACAAACACTTACACACGTGCTTATGTGAGGTCCAGACTGGCCAGCGAAGGCTGCTCAGGAGCTTACTGTGAAGCACATGTATAAATCTTTGTGAAATTGAAGCTTTGTTCAGTCAGGGCCAAATCCTGGCCTTAAAACAGGCAGCTGGAAGAATCTTGGGGTTCATCCAGGCTCACCAGGGTGAAAGACCCAGGTGGGCAGGAGGGATTTGGCCTGTTGAAACACTTCTGCTGTCCCAGGAACTTGACAGGTGTCAAATGGGACATGCACTCGTACCAGTAATTTCCATTTCTCCCCTCCCCATCATCACAGGTAACAGGCCTCTGGCCTGTGCTGATGTGAAAAGCAAGGAGAATGAAGACCTCACCAATTTCCTTTCCCCTGGTTTATCCAACCCTCCCACCCTCCAAATCCTGGAATAAAGAGCAAAATGAGGATTTGTCGATGCAGATAAGTGTACGTGCGCACCCCCTCCCCCCAGACAGAAGCGTCTGTTTGCACACAACTAAGTACGTGTGAGTTTTTTCACGTGTATGCCTACACGTCTGCTTGGATTCCCTGTCCTGAGGACAGCCTTGCTTTGTGTCGATAGGGGAATTCCAAACGCGTTGCACACCTCTACTCCAGAGTTCAATTTCTTTTACATAGACGACCTCGCTTCAGATGTGTTACCTTTACTGATAGGATCTTTTCTTGTAGCACTATACCTTGTGGGAATATTTTTTGATGTAAACCTAATTTGAGAAGCTTATTAAAAATAGAAACTTTTTTTGAAGCACTCACATTGAGGAGTACAGGTAATGTTTTAAACAATTGCACAAAAGAAAAATGAATGTTGGAATGATTCATTCAGTGTTTGAAAAAGAGATGGCTCTGTTTGAACAGTGAGTTTCATACCTTGTTTGTAAAAAAAAAAAAAAAAAGTTTTTAAATACAAAAGCAGAGAAAGGTTGAAAGTTACATGTTTTTTGTATATAGAAAATGTCCTGTCTAGATGACCTGATTTGTATTGGCTTTGGCCAGGAAGAATTACTACTTAAAAGGCTCTTAAAGAACAACTGTGCTTAATTTTCTGTTCATATTACATGGGTCCCATTTCTAGGGAATGGAGTCATGCTTCACACTGTTTATTCCTGTGCTGAAAAACACACCTTGGAGCAGCAATTCGCAAGTGCAGCTGCTTGGCACTTCAAAGAGTGGCTACTGTGCAGAATAGGAGTCTCACTCTCCGGCTGTATTTTGGCTTTAAGTCTCTCCTGCCTGCGCCAAGGGGGCCTTGGGCAGCCCACAAGGCATGGCCGCTTTTGAGGGAGGCCTCATCCGTGCCCTTCACCAGCAGGGCCAGGATGACCCTGGTATCAGGGCCCTGCAAGAGCCAGGGCTGGCAGCAGCCCTGGAGTGGAGAGCCGATGCCAGCTGAACATGACCTGCTTAGTTCCTGCCTGAAATCTTTCAGTCCCATTTTTTCCTTCTTTCTGGGATGCTGTTCCATGTTTTTTCAGCACTTCCTGTTCCAGACAAAACCCAAAGAGTATAACCCTGAGCAAGAAGTGCTTTTAACAAGGGATCCTAGCCCAGCGTTAAGCAGCAAGAGTGATACTCAAGGCAAGCCTGCCTTCCAGCACCTGTCACTGCCCTTCTTCCCCGGCTCTGCTTTCAGAGATGCTGGGGAGCAGCTAGTCACACAGAGTGAGTTTCCAGTTGCAGTCTTGACTGATGGTAAGACTGGTGTTTTTCAGAAGCCAAAAGGAGAGGATCATGAAGCAGTTTCTGAGGAGAGGGTCCTTTTCCTGTCCAAAGACTGAGATGGTCAGCCAGGAGCTGATGGCAGGGTGGAACAGGTGAGGTTTTGGGGTGCTTCTCCCCCTCCCCCCACCTCCCCAAGAGGTAACCCAGGTTTCAGCTCCCACTGGCACACAGGGCAGAAACACTCACCCGTTCCAAGTGACCCCCCCAGGCGCTAAGAAAACCAGCCACAGTTGTGTTACAGTGAAGTGCATTCAGCCAACAGTAGTATTTATACCTAACAGTCTCTAAGGTTTCTGTAGTTTTTTTCTTGTCATTAGCTGAAAGGACTCAAGTCTTCCACTGAAGATTTTATGGAGGCTTCATCCAAGGTTGTTTCTTTTTTATTCATTTCTGTTTTGAGCAGTCAAAAGCTCTTGTGCCCTTTCCCTTGACCATGCAGTAGGTATGCATTGGAAGTGTTGTTTGCAGCAAGCGTTAGTCACTCGTTGAAGCTGTCATTGCTGTACTATGGGATTGCTGATGAGCAGGACTTCAGGGCCCAGATCCTTGGCCGGCGTGGAGCCAGTGTGGGACTGCCAGCACCCTGGGCAGTGCTGAGCTGTCCCTTCACACCAGCCAGCCCGGGGAATCCTGCCCTGGCGTTCGCTCTAAAAATCCAGGACCCACATACTCTCCCTTTTAACATGCTCTGCAGAACTCCTGTCCAAGTCAGTTGGGTTTGGATCTGTGTAGCTGAGGGCAAAAATGGGCCAGGGCTGCTGAAAGTGGCTTGGTCTGCGTCTTCTGCGTGGCCGTCAGGCCGGCCTCTTGGCAGAGTTACTAATCTGTTAAGGCATAGATGTGGCTCTTCACGACAGTCAGCTAATGTTGAAACTCACTAATATATGTATTTGCTCTTTTTTTTTTTTTTTTTTTTTTTTTTTTTCTGTTGGAATAATATATTAACTTGTTCAACACTGTCCTTTTTGCAGTGTTACAAAAGGGGGAGGGGATTTCCCAACCTTTTTCAGTTTGGGTGAGCTACTGAAAATCATTTTGTACTAGCTATGTCACCGCTCCCAGCAGCCCGGCGGAGGCATGAGGCCATACCGGGTAAGAGTTAGCCATTCTACAGCAGAAGTTTTTAAGGTCTTTGGTTTTGTTTCTGTTTTCTAAATCGTTTGGTATTACAGATGAGGGTTGTTGCAAATCACACTTCCAGTTGTAGTTCCTAGTGTAGGCCCAGTAAAAGGGATATTTCAGCTTTGCGTTAGGGAGAAATTGAGCTGACATGGCCAGTACAAAGGAGAAATAGGGAGGGAATAACGTTTTGCACCTTATTGAAAAGAGGAGAAGATTTTAAGTGCATACAGACATAGTTAAGAGCTTTTATTGTGACAGGAGAACTTTTTTCCATATGCGTGCATACTCTCTGTAATTCCAGTGTAAAATATTGTACTTGCACTAGCTTTTTTAAAACAAATATTAAAAAAAATGGAAGAATTCATATTCTATTTTCTAATGGTGGTGTGTCTATTTGTAGGATACACTCGCGTCTGTTTATTGAATTTTATGGTCCCTTTCTTTGATGGTGCTTGCAGGTTTTCTAGGTAGAAATGATTTCATTATTATAATAAAACAATGTTTGATTCAAAATTTGAACAAAATTGTTTTAAAGAAATTGTCTGTATACCAGTACAAGTTTATTGTTTCAGTATACTCGTACTAATAAAATAACAGTGCCAATTGCAAACGCTTGTCTGGTCTTTATGAGTTACGGCTGCACAGGAGAGAGCACACACACCCCAGCAATTCGTTTGAGAGCGTTTGTCTTTATTCACCACGATGCAGAAGTACACACGCACCCATCCGTGGCCATAAACCCATTCCAGATCATCAGAGTAAAGCTCACTACAGCGTAACAAAATCAAAATAATTTACAACTTCCGACCATTCTATTGCAAAGGATGGTGGCGTTGCACACGCACAGTCACTGCAGATAGGAGTGGAGGCAGCGCTCATCACCTCAGCAGGGCTGAGTGGAGCACTGGATGTCAAATGCTCATCAGCTCTTTTTGGCTGATTATGCAGAAATGCTTCACAGTTATTGCAGGCAACACCATGGAGTTTTGGACTCTACGTATGAAAACTTCCACCAGTAAACACTGCATCAAGTAAATGCTGGGGAGGCCTCACTTAAGCATCTGAGCCACAAGAGAAATGAAGGCTGCAGGGAGGTTGTCCATGCTGGGTTTGGGAGTATGTCTACTTGAAACAACGCTTCAGCCCTTCTGCTCCCAGGCAGCTCCCTGCCTGCAGGGAAGCCCACAGAGGCTCCCAGCTCACAGGTGAACAAACTGCTGCTCTTGGCCCTGGCTATTTTTTTCTTTCTCCCACACAATTGAGGCCATACCTGGCATTTGGAAAAGCTCTCCTGGCTCCAACAAAGAACTTCTGGTATATAATTGACATTAGCAACTAAAAAGCAACATTCTATGATTTCCCAGGCAGAGGAGTCGGAAACAGTGATGGACAGACACTGCACACACCCTGGCAGAAAGATGTAGCAGCACATCTCTTCAAGACAGTGGAACTCCAGAAGTATAAACTAGGGACTGCTTTGTTCATGTGCCGGGGTTGGCTGATTGCTGCTGTTTCTCTTGCTCACCCCCTGGCCCTTCTACCTTTGCTACTGACTAACTGGAAGGAATACACTGGCACACTTCATAAGGGAAAATATAAGCAGAAGCTTCACCTGCTCCTGCTTACACCTCTACACTTACAAGGTGACCCCATCCTACCTTCAATTGCCCACCCCACTGTGCCCTAATATGAGAAGAAAGCTACACAGAAGCACACAGCCAAAGCCTTTGCCCTATGGCCAGTGATGTTAGACACTGTGCAATGAGCAGGGGGTGAGGGACACCCCTTGTTAGACAAAGAACACCTGCGTGGCTGGTTTGCATTTGTCAGGATGGTGGTTCAAGACCCACTCCTCTCACAGGCTGGCCTCCCACCTGAGAAGTCTACACTTGCGCTCCCCCCAGCCACATGAGCAAGGCTGTTGCTGTGCAAAGACCTCTCTCCCCAAGGAGAGTTCAGGTAAGCTAGAGGAGCAGGACCACAATGCTGAATGTGGTACAGTAAGACTTCTCCAGAAAATTAGTGGTTGCAGCAATTGTGTTTTATGTCTCCTTACATTTCAAGAAACCAGAGATGGACACACTCAGCAGGGATTGTTTTAATAATGTAATGTTCCCCTATCCAGCGTCTCTGCTTGTAGATCTTTGGTATGTTTTAACCTCAACATTGCTTTTGGGTGCTCAGCAGTTTCCTGGCTAAGGTCATGAACTTGACCTACAGCACAGTTCACCACACGGCTTTTGTCTGGACAGAACAGGATTGCTGTGGTGGGGTTAAAGACTACCAGGTTAGGCACTGTCACCCACCACTAAAAACGACATTTCCCACAGAAGGACACCAAGAGAACCTGGTTAAATGTGCAGGTGAGGTAGATCCACAAATGGCATATGGTGTCTGTCAGTGGTTCTGCTCTTGCCAGGCATAGCATACCCTCGGCTCCAGTTCCTTGTGCGAGTGGGAGCAGGCCACCAGGGATAAGTGATGATTAGGGCAACTACTAGAGCACAGAAGTGGGTGTTAAAGGATGGCTCGAGCTCATCTTTTTTTTCAGTTTTGCAGCCCTCAGAGCTGGACATGTACAGTGTGGATGGTGAGCACTGACCTAGCTGAGGGTCATCCCTGAACACCTGCATGTAACTGTGGGTAAGATGCAGACATGTCACCAGCTCAGCCTTTCTGGAACTGCTTTCTCTCTCCTGCTCACCAGAAAGAGAAGGAGAAACTGCAATAGAAAGACAACTTACTGCTTAGCAAAATGATGGCAAGAACTGCTACTTAGAAAAGCTAAATACCCTAAGTCAACTCTTTATCAGTAACTGTTCTTGGTATCACTGTCATAAGGCCATGGCCCTGATGGAATGGGTGAACCAAGAGTGAGAGAGATCTATTGGTTTTAACACCACAGTAAGAAATTGCCAGCAGCCAGGCCCCATCCCCTGCTGACATTCTGGAGGCTGGCAGTTGTGCCACAAATATATTTTTTTTGCCAGGACTAAGATTAAGATTTTTTTTTTTTTATTATTTGCCCACACAATTCCCTGCCTCTTTTTCTCTCCCAGTCTGCAATGCACTGCCAGAAGTGGTAGCTGACAGGTCAGTCTTACAAAAAGGGAATGTGTGAATGCGTGCAGGCGTAACAGCCATGGCTATACAAGCCAGTTCCTTGTTAACTGAGGTTTCAGCAGCTATTTATCAGAGGGTGGGGCTAGGGAAACAGGTGACAAAATGTTGATTAAAAAAATAAAGTAGGCACAATCAAAGATGAGGCTATTGCATTTTGAGCCAATGGCACTGTGTTAATAGCACAACCTTCCCTTCCAATCCCCAGCCACAGCCCCTCCCATGGCTGATGCTGCTGTTCTGAGAGAGAGAGAAGAGTTTGCCACTAACACGACATGGAGGAGAAAGCAAACCAAGACAGCAGCCATACCTGCCCCTCTCCCCCACCCCTCTCTCCCCAGCGCCCCAGTCTGGGCTAAGAGAAGACCTGGTTGTGCTGCTGGGTGACTCGGATAAAGGTTGTTCTCCTGCTCAGTTCCTTCAGTTTGGCAGCTCCCACATAGGTGCAGGTAGAGCGCAGCCCCCAAGGATATCCAGGATGGTGAGTTCCACATCCCCTCTGTATGGTACCTCCACAGTTCTGCCCTCTGAAGCCCTGGAGAAGAGATCAATTATGGAATTTATGTCTAGAAGCAAACCATAACTGTGTTTACTGGAGCAATGTGGAATTTAATGCTCTGCATGCTGCAGCTTACAAATGTTCCATCAGGTTTATTGCTTGCTTGTCTGTTGCTGCTTGGTGCTCTCCACACTGAAATGCCTCAACTGCAGTCACCACCAATACTGACAATTAGCAGCAGACAAATCTTGTAGATGCTCCAATATGCCATAAGCAAGATATTCACAGACCTGTCCTTCTCCTCCATCTGCCCACAAGCAGGTAACACTTCCACATTTATTGAAAGGTTATTTTGACCTTGCAACTTGCAAGCTTTACAGTTCAAGGGACAGCCGAGCTCAGGCAACTTGGAGAAGTGTCAGAGCTGGTTCCCAGTAGGCACCACTCAGCACAGCTCTAAAGAGGCTTCACAGCCCCTGGACTCTGTCCCATGTCACTGACCAGATGCCAGTGGAAATGCTGTCACCTCCTAGGCTGATTCTCCAGAGCCCAGAAATTAAGTGGAAAGCCTGTTAAGGAAGCCCATTGCAGAGCTGTCCTCCAAAGCTAAAAGGTGAGCTAGCACAGTTCAGAGCCAGGCAAAAAGGCCAGAAAAAATAGCAGTGCCATGAATGTTGTCGAGTATAGGCATATGCCAGCACAGGCTGAACTGTTCCCAAAAGCACATCTGTAGAGTTGGAAGATGGAAGAATCCAGGCAAGTTAACTTTCACTTCTTTCCCTTCAGCTTTCTCCATCCTCATGCTCAGCAAATGCTTCTGTGTTCGCTAGACTTTAGAACAAGCTTGTTCTGCTCAGCATGTGAGCTCCACTGGAGACAAGAGGCCTTGGGAAGAGAAGTCTAAGAGAAACACAGAGGGGGAGAGGGATTGCTCTTCTTATCCTTTACAAGACAGGGACAAGTCATGGCAGGCACACGTCACTGTTGTAAGCTTGGCTTTACCTAACGAGATGAGGAGAATTAAGTTTTGCTTCGGCAATTTTGTCTACCCTCTATTTGCTTTAGTATGTAGTCCTTCATGTTAAGACATTTAATGTGTTTGCTTTTCTGGTTACATTACATAGGATCTAATGCATTTGTACTCTATATGGTGGTGGTTCTTTTCACCTCAGTGAAAAGGCTTAAAGCTATGGTGTTGGTGTGCTGGTTACTGGTATGTCTGACACGGTGTGATCGGATTGTTCATATCATTATTCACGAGTTTTGGTGTTTGTACGCAGTGTCATCATTATCAGTGATCTCACCCAGCTGATGGATGGAAGAGCAGAGAACACTTTCTCATCTTTTGAGGGTTTTGAATATCCTTGGGACACCATCACCAGTCTGTTTCTGTTGTCATGTCTCCTACGTGTGTGCCTGGTCCTGACCTTAGTAACACAAATCTTTCTCAATACCACTTGGAGATCTGACCCCAGGATGGATGAGTGGCAGGGTATGTGGGAGAATATGGGCAAGTGCCCTAGGATGGTGACCATTATTTCAGCTATTAAGAGCAGGCACTTCCATGTCCAAGAGAGAATCTGGGAAGCACACACCACAGTGTACTCTACGGTTATAATTACATGATCCTGGGGAGAACATTAGAAAGTGGAACAGAAAATCCACTTCAGTCCTAGCTGCATAAGTCTGTAAATTGCAAGGAAACCCTTCCCATATGAACACTGTCCCAGTTTCCAGCAGAAAGTCTCCCCAAAAGAGCAGATGACTTAATACGTCTCTGATCCTCTTGAAGGGACTTCCAAAGCATTCTTACGCTGCTTTGGAGGGATGTCCAGCACACCTGGAATCAGCTGCCCCAGGGTGGAAACACAGCCCCACCATTTGCCATGGACTGATACAGACTGTACTGGAGCAGGGTGGAGCTCCAGACACTTGCATTACTGTGGCAGTTTTTAGCTGGGTGCCTCCTGTTACTGCCACATAAGTTACACCTCAGATGTCCAGAGGGTCCAACCCAGTAGATGGACACAGGAAAGAGCATATTTCATACCCATAACAGCCCGCACCCTATAAATCCACCTGCAAAGTCATTCTCTTCCTCTTTCTTCCATCTCTGCTCCTGTGGGAGTTACTCCCCCACTGTTACCCAATAGGGAGCATTTCAAGGCCTCTTAGGCCTGGGGCTAGGCTTAACGCCAGGAGGAAGGAGAAGGAGGGGAAAGCAGTCTCAGATCTGGCCAGCCTGGGACTAGCCTAGCGGGGGGTGGGGGGTTGGGTAGAAAGAGCCTTGGGAGTTTTGGGTATACCCTCAGGTGGGGAGAATGGAAGTGTTGGGAGGTCTTTGGGTGTGCTGTAAGGGACCTTGTACACTCAGGGATTCTTTGTCACTATGCTTTGTAGTTTCTATAAAACACTGCTTTCCATTCAAACTTTCCATCACTTTCCAATCCATTTGTGTGAGTGTCATTCTTCTGCCCCTTTCAGGGGCAATAGAGGATCTGTCCAGCCTCAAACCACGACAAGTACATTGATGATATCATTGCTTGGGGTGACACAGCAGAAGACATTTTTGAGAAAGCAGAGAAAATAATCCAGATTCTTCTGAAGGCTGGATTTGCTATAAAGTGGAGTAAGGTCAAGGGATCCACAGGAGAGATCCAGTTTCCAGGGATGAAATGGAAAGATGGGCATCACCAGATTCCAATGGATGTCATTAACAAGACTGCTGTTATGTCTCCACCCATGAATAACAAGGAAGCCCAGGCTTTCTTGGGTGTTGTGGGTTTATGCAGGATGCATATCCCAGACTATAGTCTTACTGTGAGCTCTCTCTACCAAATGACTCAGAAGAAGAATAATTTTCAATGGGGCCCTGAGCAGGGACAGGCCTTTGAACAAGTCAAATAGGTGTCTAAGCCTGCAGTAGCCCTTGGGCCAGTCCAGACAGCACAAGATGTTACAAACGTGCTCAACACTGGAGCTGGGAAGAGTGGTCCTAAATGAAGCCTTTGGCAGAAAACATTCAGGGAGACCCAAGGCCTAGGATTCTGGAATCACAGCTACAAAGGATCTGAGGCCAACTACACTCAGACTGAAAAAAGAGATACTGGCAGTGTATGAATGAGTTTGAGCTGCCTTGGAGGTGACTGGACTGAAACGCAGCTCCTCCTAACACCCTGACTACCAGTGCTGGGATGGATGTTCAAAGGAAGAATCTCCTCTCCCCATCATGCACCTGATGCCAAGTGCATTAAGTCGATCACACTTATAATACAACACGCTTGAATAGGGAGCCCTAACCACCTGGGAATCTTGGAAGTTATCATCAACTGGCCAGGAGGCAGAGATTTTGGGATGTCACCAGAGGAAGCAGAGGTTATGTGCTGAAGAGGCCCCCACCATAAAACAAATGGCCAGACAATGAAAAGCAGCATGCCCTCCTCACTGACAGGTCCTGTCACATTGTGGGAAAACACCAAAGGTGGAAAGGTGCAGAAGCTGCTGAGGGAGAAAGTTAAGCAAGTCAGGTTGCAGACATGCAGAGCTGACAGCTGAGTTAAAACCAGAACAGTAAGACAGTGTGTGCCTGGGATTTGGTGAAAACACTGCAAATTCTACCCACCCATATCCTGCCATCTGCATGCTGTATTGGGCAAGAAATGCAGGGTCTACTGCCCACTCAGTTCATACAGCAGAGTCCAATTAATGTGTGCATGAATGTCCCATCACTTCAAACATGAACGCCCTGTTAATTCAAGCTTGGACATCATGCAGGGCAGAAGCTGCAGGGGTTTGATAGCAGAGAGCTGACTGCAAACAAAGGCAGCACCAGTTACAGTGATTCACCAGACCTGCAGAGATGGGAACATTGCTCTCAAGAGTGCAAACGCCTGGAGGTCCTTTTTTCAGAGCAAAACTACAGAAATGTGGGACACTTACAGCCACTGCCTCTACAGTAGCTATGGTGGCGTTAGGAAGCTGAAGCTTGTGGCATGCCACTTTTGGTTTTGGAGACCAAAACCTACTGAACTGGTGACCTCCTAACATCAGAGGCTCAAAGGACTGACAGCTAGACAGTTGCTACTGCTCCTCTAGAATCATCTGGTAAGCTAGTGGGATGTCCCACTAGTTGATCAAGTAATCTATAGATACTGTTCTAGGGGAAGCACACTGGAAGAGAGGTGTGAGGAGTTGCACCAAAAATACTGAGAGTACAATTTTGTGTTCATCCTTAACAAAACTGTCAAAAAGGACTGAACATTCTCCATGCTCTCACCCTACCTGTTGGGAATAATGGGTATTCCAGAAGGAAAAGGACAAGTAGAGGATGGAAGTGGCACAGGAATCTAGAGCTCTGAGTTGAGCAATTGTGCCCATAGCAAAGAGATCAGAGCTCAGTTGTTACTGCTGTGGAACAAGCTTCCAGACAGCAAGAATGTGACCTGTGGTGAACTTAAGGGGAGCTGAGATGTGGTGGGGCAAAGAGGTTTGTTGTCTGGCTTTGCTGGAGTCTGGAAAAGGAGGTGGAAATGCATTTACTTATGTGTTTGTTTAATTACTCAGCAGTGGATAAAAATTGACATTTCTATTAAATGAAACTAAGTAAAAATTCCCAAAATTGACACCATTTTGCCAGCCACAAATGCCTGTGTGCAGGGGACACACGGATTACAAGGGGTGTCACAAAGCTGGCACGCTTGGCAGAGAGCTGCATACACAAGTCAGAAGGAACTGCTAAGGAATTTGCCACTCCAAGATCTCTCCTCAAGTTATGACCTGAAACTAACCCTTTCTCAGAAAAGAATGGAGAAGATGGAGCAGCTGGGACTCCCAACAGCTGGGAACGGTGTGCTCAGATGCTCTCAGATGACACTGTCTTTCACTAGCCACTGAACTGTGAACAGAAAGGGAGACCTATTTGCTTTACATTTTTTTTGCACAGGGTCCAGTCTGTGGTGTGCCCCAGAATTCCTGGCCAGTTCAAAACTGGCACAGTGGGTGGGAATCCTGGTAGGATGGATGGAGTGAAGCACAGGTGATGGTGCTTTGTCAGACCAGCAAAATGTGGGTCAGGCTGCCCCAGCATAGGGTAACCTTAGGAGTGAAGCATGTAAGAAATGGCAGGAACTGGGGGAAGGTCTTCCAAACTATCATTTGGGTTACAGGAAAAGACAGTAAGCAGCAGCCAGCTGCTGGTGCTCTTCTGTCTCTGTGGCCCAAATTCCATCTCACAGTTACTATAAAGTGCCAAAACCAAGCCTAGCAGCAGCTGTGAACTGCTGAGTGACCACAGGAGAACTGCAGCATTCACAGAAAACCTGTGAAATCTCAGGGTTAGCACAAGCAAATTGGCTGTAACAGAACAATACTGTGTGCAGTCTCTGTTCCTGCTTGCCTTATTTTCTCCCATAAAAAAGCTTAGTAATTGCCTTTCAGAAATTCCCAGCTTTGATCCTTCCTTATGGAAGGAGGTAAAAATAAACCAATATATAAAAGTAGTTAAACTGGGTAAACAGATTTCATACAAAATTAAATGGGATCAATTTGATACATTCATTACCAAAACAATTGCTCTTGTGACTTCATTCCCTGCTGCAGCCATCTCACCTTACCTGTCAGTATTAACTGTTTGATGGAGGCTCGAGTTCTCCAGCCAAAATGTGTAATTTTCAGAAGATGAAGTGACAAACAGTCTTATTCTGCAGAGGACTGAGCAAACTGAGCTCCCCAACACATGAAAAAAATCATTCTGAGTGCTGAGGCTCTTTGAAAGACAAAACAGCTTATTGGGGCCACTGATAAAGACTTAGAGCTGGGCTTTTTAGAAGCATATAAAGAAGCTGCACTAACTTGACCTGTTTGGGGCATCCAGCATTTAAAATGCTGACTCAGAACCCTTTTAGTTCAAGTTTGCCATAGGCTAAACTAGTAAGTGACTAAACTTCTTGTAACTTCCCCTGTAAGTGCAATTCAAAGCAAAGCCCTGCCGTGTTTCACATCATCCCCTCAATGTCCAGCACATTTACAGTGATGGACACATAACAGTTGCTATTTTTAAGCCACGGTGACACTCACAGTGGGATAGGCCAAGCAATATCAAGACCAAGGCTGGTATGGGTAGCTAGCTCTGCATCATATTTGCAATGTGATTGAGAATCAGCTCCACAGTCAACAGCCAAGGATTACACATTTACTATTTGGCACTGGTGTAGCTACTGGAAGACCAGGGGACTCCTCCTATGTTACCTATTAACGGCACAAAAAGGCAGATTCTCAACAGGAATGAAAGACTTCAGATTGTGCTTTTTCTCCCTTGTTGCTGAGAAGGTCTCAGATCTTGATCCCCAGGCAGCTCTAAAAATCAGGAAGCAAATCAAAATATAGCTCTGGATTAAGTAGAATTTATGTAGTATTGCCCATAAGGAACCAAAAGGTCTATCCAGGCTGTGCCAAATACAGCACTTTTCTGCACATCCTTTACTCCTACAACACACAATATTTGCATTTAATCTCATTCTTAAGGGGGACCAGATCACACACACACTTACCTCGGCAGAACAGAATTTGACAGCTGCCTTAGTCCTTGTTGTACCCATGGGCCAAAGCTTTCTCCAACTCTTCCTGTGACTTTGACCATCTCTGTGGTGGCAAGGCCCTAAATGACTATGCTCCTCTGAAATCCACGCAGCACGCTTGGGCTGCTCTGTGATCTCTCATGGAGCTGCTGTTAACTACCAGCATCAGGCCTTTCCCACACTCCAGCTGACATAAGTACAGGGTAGCAAAGGACAGGAAGTAATCGTAGTTCAGATAAAAATTTGCCAGCATCTCTGTCTAAATGGCAGGTGCTGGTTTTAAATTGTGAGATAATGACTAGTGCTGATACATATGTTCTCCTCAAACTACAGCAGTCGCTGTTTATTTCTGCCTTTTAAGAAATGCCTTTTTTCACTTCCTGAAATAAAAACCACCAAAAAACAACCAAACAAAACCCAAAACCACAAAACCAAAAAAACCACCACCACCAAAACCCCACAAACCTAAAACAAACACAACAACCACCACTGCACAACCCTTGGAACTTGCCAAAACTAATCAGAGGCTTTTTGTCCTTGAAAAACTCTTCACCATTACCTCCCATGCCCAACTAATTTTCTTCTCTTCACAGCTCTTTGTCAGAAAGCAGTACTATACTACACTGTGTCTAGTAGGCACACACTATCAGTTAAGAACCATCCACAAGCTCTCCATGTCCCCATTTTCACATAGGTTTCCCTTTCAATAAGCCTCAGTTTTCTGTCAGACCAGGAAAGCTAATGTCTTCATTTGTCTCCAGCTCTCTCCTGCAACTTAGTTTCCATTATTATTGCAGACTAGAAGCTCATCACGATTTCATTATCTTCATCAACGACATAGAGAGCACGACCGAGTGCACTCTCGGCAAGTTTGCAGATGACACCAGGCTGAGTAGTGTGACTGACAAGCCTGAAGGATGGGATTTCATCCAGAGGGACCTGGACAAACCTGAGATGTGGTCCCATGTGAATCTCATGAGGTTCAACAAGGCCAAGTGCACCTGGGTTGGTGCAATCCTCACTATCAGTCTAGGCTGGGGGATAAAGGGATGGAGAGAAGCTGGGCAGAGAAGGAATTGTGGGTACAGGTGGATGAGAATCACAGAAACATTCCAGTTGGGAAAGACCCTCAGGATCACCAAGTCCAACCAATAACCCTACTCTATAAGGTTCACTCCTAAACCATATCCCCAAGCATCACATCCAAACGACCCTTGAACATATCCAGGGTTGGTAACTCAACCACCTCCCTGGGCAGCACATTCCAATGCCTGACCGCTGTTCTGTGTAAAATGTTTTCCTAATGTCCAGTCTAAACCTACTCAGTCATAGCTTGAGGCCATTCCCTCTTGCTCTATCACCAATTACCTGAGAGAAGAAACCAGCACCAGCCTCTCCACAACATCCTTTCAGGTAGTTGTAGAAAGCAATGGAGGTCTCCCCTCAGCCTCCTCTTTTCCAAACTTAAACAGCCCCATCTCCTTCAGCCACTCTTTGCAAGATTTGTTCTCCAGGCCCTTCACAGCTTTGTTGCCCTCCTCTGCACTTGCTCCAGCACCTCCACATCTCTCCTGTATTGAGGAGACAATATTTGAGGTGTGACTTCACCTGAGCTGAGTACAAGGGAACAATCATGTCCTTACTCCTGCTGGACACAGCATTTCTGATACAAGCCAGGATGCCACTGGCTTTCTTGGCCACCTGGGCACACTGATTGCTCATATTCAGCTGCTTGTAGATTAGAACCCCCAAGTCCCTTTCAGCCAGACAGCTTTCCAGCTGCATTTCCCCAAGCCTCTAGCATTGCTTGGGGTTGTTGTGACTCAAGTGCAGGACCCAGCATTCAGCCTCATTGAATCTCATCCTGTTAATATTGGCTCATGGATCCAATCTATCCAAGTCCCTCTGTAGAGCCTCCCTACCCTCATGAAGATCAACACTCCCAGCTAACTTGGTGTCATCTGCGAACTTATTACTGATGACACACTCTATGTCTTCACCAAGGTCATCAATAAAGATGTTAAATGGAAGTGGTCCCAACACTGAGCCCTGAGGAGCACCACCGACTCGTTTTTTGGCACACAGGGACAGCCTGCTCCTGTGCCTTTAAGACTTCCCTCCTGAAGAATACCCAGCCTTCTGGGACTCCTATATCTTTCAGGGTGGCCTCCCAAGGGACTTTGTGAATCAGTCTCCTGAACAGGTCAAAGTTTGCCCTACTGAAGTTCAAGGTGGCAGTTTTACTAACCCCCTTCCTTCTTTCCCCAAGGATAGAGAACTCAATCATCTCATGATCACTGAGTCCTAGATGCACTCCAACCTTTATTTCCCCAACAAGTTCTTCCCTGTTCACAAGAAGCAGGTCCAGGAGGGCACCTTCCCTGGTTGGCTTCCTCACCATTTGTTCCTGCAGGAAGTTATCCTGCAGGAACCTCCAGGATTGTCTCCCTTCTGTATTATATTCCCAGCAGACATCTGGGAAGTTGAAGTCTCCCACGAGAACAAGGGGAAGCAATTGTGAAACCTCTCTTAACTGCATATAAAGAATTTCATCTACCTCTTCATCCTGGCTAGTCTATAACAGCTTCCCAACACAGTAGCACTCTTAGAATCATAGAATTGTTTTGCTTGGAAAAGACCTTTAAGATCATCAAGTCCAACCATTGTCTAACAAGTCTGGGGCTAAACCATGTCCCTTAGCACCACATCTCTGCATATTTTAAACACCTCTAGGGATGGGGATTCAACCACCTCCCTCGAGAGCCTGTTCCAGTGTTTGAGAGCCCTTTCAGTGAAGAAGTTTCTTCTAATATACAATCTAAACCTCCCCAGGTGCAGCTTGAGGCAATTTCCTCTCATCCTATCACCTGTTGCTGGCCTTACTCCTGATTCTTACCCATAAGGACTCAACCCTATCATCACATTCATTACATTGCATAGTTTCATATGTTTCCCTAACACAGAGGGCCACTCCACCACCTCTTTTTCCTTGCCTATCCCTTTTGAAAAGTTGGTACCCATCAATGGCAGCACTACAATTGTAGGAGTCATCCCACCAGGTTTCTGTGACGGGTGCTGTATCATAGCTTCCCTATAGCACAATGGCCTCCAGCTCTTCCTGTTCATTGCCCATACTGTGTGCACTGGTGTATAAACAGTTGAGGGAGGGAGCTGAGTACATAGTTTTCAACCTTGAGGTGGGGTAGACCTTCTGGTTATCTAAGATGCCCACACACTGCTCCACAAACATTGGGCTACTACACCCAGAGTTCTCGGTGTCAAGACCAGCTACATCACCATCCCCCTTTAAAACTAGTTCAAAGCCTTGTCAATGAGCCCAGCCAACTCATGTCCCCTTATGGGACAGGTCAAATCCATCTGTCGCCAGTAGACCCAGTACCAAGAAAACTTCCCTGTGGTCAAAAACCCCAAAGTTCTGTTGGTGGCACCAACCTCTAAGCCATGTGTTAAACACATGGATTTTTTTTTTTTTCTTTCCTTATTACTTCCTGTCACTAGAGGGACTGAAAACACCACTTGTGCTCCTGAGCTCTCAAGTAATCTCCCCAAAGCCCTGAAGTCTTAAGTGCTTTTGTACTCCTATGCACCACCTCATCACTCCCAATCTGCACAACCAACAGCAGGTAATAGTCTGATAGCCACACCAGATCAGGGAGTCTCTTAGCAATGTCCCTAACCCATATCCCAGGCAGGCAGCACACGTCCCTATGGGATGGATCTGGCCTGCAAATTGGGCCCTCAGTTCCCCTGAGAAGGGAATCACCTACTACTACCACCTTTCTGTTTTTCTTGTTTGCACTAGGCCTAAGTCATGGGGCTGGCTGACAAGTCCTGGGTGGCTGCATGGATGGATGTTCATCTCTGTCCTTGTTTGTCTGGCCCTCTGGTTCAAGACCCTGCTGTGTGTGGGCAACTGGGGGATTGGGAGGGGACTCACCTGCCTCTCCTGCCTTGCTGGAGGGGGACCTGCCTCCATTCCTCCCCATCTCTTAGGTTTCTTCCTATTTCCAGGTGACAAGAAGGAATGGGATCCCCTGCTTCATGTGCCACCCACACCTGTTGACCCTCCCCCAGGGATGGCAGAGTCCAACTCCCCAAGTCTATTTCCTCTCCATATGCCGTTATAGTCCTTAGCCTCACAACATCTTCCTTGAGCTCAGCGACCAGGGTGAGTACATCATTCACCTGCTCACATCTAATACATATGTTGTCTCTGCAACCTTCCATTGCCAGGCTCCAGCACTCACCACGGCCAGGGGCCTGGACACCTGCAGGTCTGCTCAGAACCTCTGTCTGGGTACCCACAGTTTTCTATTAACAACAGCCTTCAGCCTGGTTGTAACTATTACTGGATCTCTATCATTAACTGACTTCACAGGCTGATGGGACACACCCAGATAACTTACCTTGCTTGTTGAATGACCTTGTTCTGTGTACAGGAGTCACCAATCCCAACGAGGTATGAACAGCTGCAACACCCCCTGAGGCACCCACAGTCACAGTTTGATCACCCTGTGCTGTGTGTCTCTCCCAGAGACTTCTTATCACCTGATCAAGGATGGGTGGTACTGGTTCTGCCCACACGGGTGGGTGGTGGGCAGTGCTGCTCTCTGCAGCAGGTGGCCGTTTGCCATGTTAATGCCTCGTGTAGATGCTGGAGGTGCTGGTTCCACCCACTCTAACTCAGCAGCCCGTCCACAAGCTGCCAGCCCCCAACACAGTAAAGCTACTTTTCCCAGATTCAAAAAGCCCTAAAAAGAGCTTTTCAGTGGCTCTTTAGGCTACAGATCCCCTGCCCAGCACAGCCTTACCTGCACTGAAGCTGATCTCTACAGCAGAAGCTGGACATGAGCCAGTAATGTGCACTTACGGTCCTGAAACCAGCTGTATCTTGGGCTGCACCAAAATCTCAAAGGTCACTTCCAACTTGGTTAATTCTATTCTAATTCTGTTCTAAAAGCAGTGGGGCCAGCAGGCTGCAGGAGGTGATTCTCCTGCTCTGCGCTGGGGAAACCCAGTGCTGTGTTCAGCTCTGGAGTCCCCAGCGAAGGAAAGACATGAACTTGTTGAAATGTGTCCAAAGCAGGCCACAGAAATTATCAGAGATCTAGGACACCTCTCCTATGAAGAAAGGCTTCGAGAGATGGGGTTGTTCATCATGGAGAAGAAAAACCTCCAGAGACCTTTTCGTGCCATTTCAGTACTTACAGAAAAGATGAGGACAGACTTTTTAGCAGGGCCTGTTGTGACAGGACAAGGGGTGATAGTTTTAAACAAAAAAGAGGGGAGATTTAGACTAGATATAAGGAAGAAATTTTTTATATTGACAGTGGTTAACCACTGGCTGATGTTGCCCAGAGAGGTGGTAGATGTCCCATCCCTGGAAACATTCCAGATCAGGTTGGATGGGGCTCTGAGCAGCCTGATCTAGTTGAAGATGTCCTTGCTCACCACAGGGGAGTTAGACTAGATTACCTTAAAAGATTCCTTCCAACCAAACATTCTATGGTTCTAAGTGAGGTAGGCCAAAGAAGACAGGTGTAAATGCTCTGAAGTAGGCTGTGTCTTACCACTTTGTAAAATGCTAGGTGAACTAGTGCACATTTTTATGGTGCATTTTTACTTTTTAGTAGTGGCAGACAAAAAGCAGTGCAGCCAATGTCAGGGTGGAGGACAGGAGATGGGATTGAAGATGGCTTCTATGTAGCATGATGTCTGAGATTATCAGCCTATCTCTTTGTCAAAGCATGAATTCTGTTTTGAGCTGTAAGTCAGAACTGTGCCTAATGACTTCCTCGACCACACAGCTGCAGTGACAGCACACTGCACTGGCTGCAATCAAGTGAACAGGGCTGCTCTCAGCTAGCCACCTCTAGCTCCTTTTCCCCCTCTCCCCCTTCATGTCATCCCTTTCCCAGATCTCCTGCCAAAGTAGTTTTTAACAGCTTCCTGAACAGGCATGGGCCTGCTTCCAAGAGATGCCTTTTACACAATTCCACTCCATAAGTTACTGGATAGCTGGCTCACTGCAATTGCTCCTGTGTGGAATTCATACCTGTATTCAGCAACCCCTCCTGCATGCTTCTTCATAGCTGTATCAGAGCTCATTCCATAGAAGAGTTTCACCTTCTTGCCATTCTTTTCTATAATCTCTCCAGCACACTGGTCATGGCCTGCAAACATTCCTCCAAGCATGACAAAATCAGCACCAGCTCCTGTGATCAACAAAGTAACACATAAGCAAGGAAGAGAGAAATTGGTGAAAGACAAAACAAGAACACAATAGCCTCCAAAAACAATAGCCAGCCCTAAACAGCTTGGTACAGGGAGTCCTGTCCTGTAGTGGATGTGGCAAACTTGGAAGAAACACTTTGCTGCAGAACTTACACACACTGAATTGTATCTCTCTGATATTATAAATGGAAATAATCCTTCTCTGTTGTTGTGACAAAGATACAGATTATTCTACTCCCCTAATCGTAAAGCTGGGACCTGCTGAACTCCATGCTGTACAGAGAAGAGGAGAGCTCCTACTTCAAGACCTTTCTAGGCTACCATCTCTGAGCGGGAATGTATCCTGAAGGAAGGCGTATGCATGACTATAATCTCCTCCTCCCAACATGGACATAAACCAAGCAGATTTTTCAATGAAATTCAAGTTCATCAGCTGTATGTGCCCAGAGTAGGTCTGGGTGATCCCTTGCCACAGAGATCTGCATGGATCCGCATTTGATTCTTCTTGTTTAGAAATGTTGGGCCAAGGACCACCACCCCTGGGTTCTGTGGCTCTCAGCAGGCACCACAAAGGAGGTCTAACTCCCAGCCACAACTCCTAAGTATGCTCCAGATACTGAACAACACTGCATATTCAATCATGCCTGCTCAGACTGTCCATCTTCCCTGCCTCTGCAATTCATTAAACCAGTTCCACTGGGGCTAAGATTAGGAAGGTTTTTGGAATCACTCTGATACTTTACTGTGATTTCCAATATTCTGGAGAAGAGCAGGATGAGAGGAGACCTTATCCATGTCTATAAATATCTGAAGGGTGGCCCTCAGGAGGATGGCAACAGTTTCTTTTCAGTGATACCCAGTGACAGGACAAGGGGTAATGGATGTAAACCCAGTCACAGTAAATTTCATCTCAACATAAGAAAAAACGTTTTTACTGTGAAGGTGACAGACCACTGAAACAGGCTGCTCAGAGAGGTTGTGGAGTCTCCTTCTCTAGAGGTCTTCAAAACCCACCTGGAAGTGCTCCTGTGTGACCTGCCCTAAGTGGTCCTGCTTTACATGGGGGTTGGGCTCAATAATCTCTGGAGGTCCCCTGCAACCTCATTCTATGATTGCATTATACTATGATTATATGAGTTCCAGCTGGGCACATTTAGTCTTTATCGGAAAACTTTGGCTTTTAGTCTTTTATAAGCCTGTGGTAACCCATCCCTGAAACAAAGCATTTTCTTGTTTGGACTCTGCTTCTTCAATGTGTATATGTAAAAACAGGCTTGCCCTCTGCCCATCTTCTTCCCAGAACTGGCAAAAGAACAGGACTACAGAATTCACTTCATAGAAAGCAGATGAGCCTGAACTAACCCCACTGTGTTATGAATATGTTCAAACTCTGGGGAGATCTCAGGTTAGGTAAGTCTGGCACTAAGATTTGCTGTGATCTCTGTTGCTATCCAAACAATGGCACTAGACCTTGAAATCTGAAGAGTGAAATAATTATCAAATCTGTTCAGCTTCTGCCATCTGTTTAAAAGCTCTGTAGACAAACCTGAATTTGGGAATATTTTCACCTTAAAAAACATTACAACTGTGGAGTGTGCAATGATTTATAAAAGGCTGTTCCCTTCCTCTACCCCTGTGCCCAAGAGCAGACTTAGCATCACTGTCTGGGAGCAGAGCACCCAGCTGCTCTGCTGACCTCCCTCCCTTTGCCTGGTTGTTGTTTGAAAGGAACAGTATGTCCATGGTAAAGAGATGTTTAAAATGAGGCTTGTACAACATGCTGAGCACATCACAAGCAGTATTTATAACCACCACCCATTCAGGTGTCCTATCATGCCAGCTACCAGGCACATTTTTCCTGAGCTCTCTTGTTTCAGGTGGCTGAGTTTTAAACTCTCAGTTTGAGTCATGTGTAATACTACTATTAACCTGCCAAAATCAAAGGGAATGCTCATGATTTAAGACATTTTCAATTACTGCTCCTGTTAATAATCCCTGGCACAATCTTGCTCCACCTTTACAAAAATAAGTACCCTAAGAAATCTGCTTGATGTCTTCTTCATGGGTGGAAGAAAACAACAGGAGGGAGGAGGTACAGATTTGAAGTCAAGGTTTCAAAGAGGCTGTTTAAACAAGGCAATGGCCTGCCAAAAGACACTCCAGGCTCTTTGCCTTGTTAATACTATCCCCTGATCCCCAGTTCTAGTCCTGTTTCTGGCTGTGCGTCTCGCAGCCTCCAAGTTATTAATGCAGAAGAGTCACATGAAATCAGCACTTCAGAATCGTAGAATCTTGGTTCTTTTGCTCTTAAGTATCTATTTATTGTTTTTCTTTTGACTATGTACTTTGGAAGGAAAGCAAATGTTCGAATCACATTGATTGAAACTCATCCAACTTGAGTAACTTTTGCAAACTACAACATAATTCATCAAGCTCTTCCAGAAGAGAATAGCCATGTAACAACAGATGCAACACATCTAAACACTGGAATGACACATCTTCACTGCCCTGCAGCTCCAGCAATGACATGTCCATGTTAAATACATTTTTCTAATGCTCTCCAGAACTTTCAACACTGCTTCAGTGTTGCAAAGATGTCTGAAAATACAAAGTCTGTTTAACTACTTTGTCCTAGTTAACATCCAACGAGGAGGCTGTAGTTTTCACTATGGTCTTGCTTTGCTTATGTATGATTTGTGTCCAGAAGCACTGGTCATGTTTGTAACACCCAGCTTTAGTCTTTAATTTGCAAGTACAGACAGACAGCCTGCTGTTATTTTAGGTTGTGGGGAACTGGCAGCATCTGGCAACAACCCTCTAGATACCAGAGGATGTGATGGGGTATGACACGTACAAGCATTCTAGTAGCTTCCCCAGATTTTACTAGACTTGTCCTGTTTCCACACAAAGCCACTTCCATGCATTGATGCTGGAAAGAACCTTCCCTCGAGGCTTACACTGCATCTAGGCTGATTTTGCCCATTCACATTTCGTGGTGCCTTTCAAGCCATTACAGAACATGCATGCTGGTGCCCATGCACTCACACAATTCTGTTGGATCTGGATGGACTCCCTCGGATATCTTTTGCACTGCTGATAATACAAAGTCACAGATAGTTAGATTGGCTCTGCACTAATTCAGCTGGAGTCAGCCTGGATCTGTAGCCTGGGCAGCCCTCCAGATGGATGCAGCGTAAGTTTGCCTGGACCACAGCTGGTCCTGGAAACAACATTCACCTGTGCTCCAGCTGAGCCAGCGGGCCTTTGTAACATAGGCATACACATGCAGCCACTTAAAAGAGGGGAAAAAAGCCACTATGATCTGTCAGGTGTATTTTGAACCAGGATATGTCCCCAGTTGACTTTTCCATGTGATCCTTCCTTCCTTTTCCTTCCCTGCTCCTATATCTCTTCTCACCACTGCTGTAAGGAACAGCAGTATTGTGTTAAAGATGCTGGCATAGAATTCAAAAGGCACATTCTGTTCCTGGCTGTGCCACAAAAATATATGTGACCTCAGGCAACTGAACTCAGTCCTTCTGTGCTTTTGACTTCTCATCTTTAAAAAAAGAAGACATTAGTGCTTCCCTGGGGCATTCTGAGAAATGTATTTATGTTACCAGCCTTTCCATTTGAACCATCTGAGAGCCTAATACAAAGTTCTTTCATGTTTCCTCTCACTCCTTTTCCTGATAAACCCACATCATTTCCATTATCATCTCCAATATCCATGTGGAGATGACATTTTCAGTTTCCCAAATCCTTGCAAGATTGCCATCCAGCCATTTCAGAATTCCAGCAGTCTCTCCCACAGTATCTGTACCTCCCAGTTTTGTCCCACAACTTTAGTGCTTTTCTGTTGTTTTTTTTTCCAGTAGGCTTCTACCTTGTTTGCCCTCTGTACAAGTGCCCAGCCTGCTTCTGATTCCTGACACCAGTCAGTAGTGTTACATTCCACTCACAAAGCTTCTCAGCATCTTCCCTGTGGTTCTTTAAAACTTTTCACTTGCACTCTATCCACTCTACTCCTGTTCCCATGAACATGCCTCCTCCTGTCACATCTTTAGGCATTTTTCCATGCTGGTCTTCACATCTGGGATTCCCTGTCTCACACTTTTTGTCACTCAAATGACTACTTTGTAACTGCTTTATAATGACTACCTCAACATCCCTTTTGTCATGGGTTGAGTTGAATCTGCTGATGTGTATTCACTACCATGATGCCATCCTGCCAGCCTCAAAAATGGAAGTGCTGGCTGGAGCAAATTATCATGGGGCTTGAAGTTCAGATCGTAACATGAGATGCTTCCTGTTTGGGTGTCTGCTTCTGGTTTCCAGGTTTGAGGTGTTGGTCTTTTCTGCTGTGCTGGCTGCTGCACACTTGGGTGGGGGAACCATTTTAGTGCTGGCTTCTGCTGCTGCTTTTGCTGAGGTAACTGTATAGCACATCATCTAAGTGAACTTTTAATCTCAACCCAGCTGGCTTTTGTGTTACTTTCCTTCCTATCTTGCAGGGGTAGAGGTTTGCTTGTGAGAGCAGGCTGTGTTAACCCAGGATACCTTTCATGAAGACCACAATGATCTGCCAAAAATAGACAGCATGCTCTAACCAAAAGTCCCCTTTGCATGCCTCATCCATGCTTTGTCCAGGCCTCCATCCACAGGTGAAAGTGCACATCTGTCTAACAACCAGTACTTGCTATCCCATGTATTTATGTAACTCCTCCCCACCCAAGAGGCTCTCAGGAAGTGCAGAGTTCTGTGCTAGACAATTCAATATCAAGGCTTTGGCTCATAAAGGCTGGGCATGGACATTACCTATTGCATGGCTCACACAGCCAATCACCTCAACAGTATTCCATAAACACTTGATAGTGATAACATTATCCAGAAGCTCATCTCACCACCCATCTTTGACAAATGCACATTTGGCTCCAGCTAGTCAGATGTCCACAGTATGTCTGCTTCAATTTATACATAACCATATATAAGTTTATTGCCTCAGAGTAATCTCTATCAGGGTTCAGCCATGTACCTGTGACACACAGGTCAGACTGATCTGTTTGGCTTACTATCAGAGAAGAACTACTGCTTCTATAATGCAAGTTTTCTGATGCTTGTCTGTTACAGGGACTATCCATGGTAGTTTTCACATACCACTGTGAATCTCCTGGACAAAAATCTGCCCTTTCACTGGTTTTAAGTAAGTTTCTGTTCAGGTAGCTGAAGAGACTAAAAGGACCCTTCAGAGTTGCTATAAACATCACAAAGGAAAACATTTTAAACAGCTTGAAGCTGCTTCCTGTTGTTCTAACTTCTGGAGATGCTGTTGTTGAAAAAAGACCTTTTCCACAGGCTGGGTTTCTGCGCAGGCAGCTAGGAATGTGGTCAGGTCACAATCCCAGTTCACAAGCTCCCAGTGACAATGCCAGCAAGAACTGGGTGAGCTGTGAAGCCAGAGAAAGGCAGAACAAAGGCCTCACTGCAGGTGGTATGAAGTCAGAGTGGGCTGGGCTGAGGAGAGGTCGGGTTGTCTTTTAACACAGTCTTGTTGTCAAAGAGGGTGGATGCCACTGTTCAGCTATGTCCTAATCACCCAACTGAAAGCATCTATTCCCTAAGTCACATCACCCACTTGGTAACACAAGTGTGCTGTGAAATCCTGTGACTGAGCAGACTCCCTGCTGGTACCAATCTCTTCACGGCTGTGCTTAAAATTATCCAATTAAGTCTTCCTTATCATCTGACCTGTCTAAAAACAGAAGCTGTCTGCAAACTTAGAAGACAGATTTTGGTTTCAGCCTTTCCAGGAGGCCTTGAGTTTTTCTTGGCAGGTCTGTAATCTGAGTTTGAGACTATCCCTGCTTTCCATACTTGCAAAGCTTCCTGCCATGCAGACATGCTGCATCATAATGTCCTAGCTCTTATATCATACCACCAAGAAATCCCAGTGAGAGACTGTGCTGTCTCACTGTATTCTAGGTAATACCAGACTCTGACACCTCCATGGGGTCTGGCATTTTGGGGGTAGAGAAGTGTCTTTAAGTCCTGTCAGCCTAAAATGCTTTTGGTGCCTGGTTTACATACCCCGCTGCAACAAGATTATGGCTAAATGGCAGTCCTGACCTTGACTCCCCACACCGATGTAGCACTCATGCCCAACAGAAAATACCCACAGATTAAATCCTCTGTTCTATCAGCAAGAGCTGGTGCCATTCACTGAAGGTAATGGCAGGACAGCAAAATCTGTTAATAATTAACTTAGATGTTTTAGACATCTGTTCAGCTCTAGGAGATAGAGTATAAATAAAACCTTGTCTCTTCAAGCAGACTGCTGATCCCAAGAACATCTCCAGGGATCTGGCCTGCCTTTTTGTTTTGTTCTTCTGTCCAACTCACATTCCACTAACTCTTTGTCCATTCAAGGCCAGATCTGGCAATGTTACAGGCATCTTTGAATCCCACTCAAAAGAAACTCGTAACAGTTTTCTTTGTATTACTGTCCCAGTGGATGTGTCCCACACACACCTGGCAGACAGTTTCTAAATAGGACTTCAACCACTGTATGTTTTGTGCTGCATAATTTGCACTGGTGCAAAGAGCAAATCCGTGCCTGGTGTCTTAATTTCGCTGGAGTTACCCTGAGGGACGCAGGTAACCTACTGCTGATTACACACTCCGGGTCAGCCTGATTCCTGCGCCACGGGTGAGGGTGCTGGGGACGCGGGGGTGTAGCCGGTGGCACGAGGCGCTGTCCTTACCAAACGCTTTGGCGACATCTCCTGGACAGCTGCATCCTCCGTCCTGCATAAGGAAAGCACACAGTTAAGTGGCAGCCGGCTCACACAGGGACCCAGTGAGCACTGGAGCTTTGCGACCTGCAGCAGAACGGCCCCTGCTCAGGAACAGGGTGTCAGGAGCTGACTGTGCACCACTTGTATACATTATCTTGGCTGAGCCTTTAGACCATTCATATGATCCTTTCTATTGCTTTCTTTCTTTAGGCTCATTTACTTTACTGCACTGATATTACCACTTGCGACAGTAGCAATGCAAATTCCTGTCTGAAATTTCCTAAATCACAGAAACTAGAAACAAGACCTCTTCTGATGCCCTGAATCACTACCTGACATTTTAAAAGGTTGTGTGATGCAGAGGTACCACAAACCCCCACCTTAAACCACCAAAAACATTTAAAATAACTTTCTCAGCAGTTTACAATACATTAGAAGGTCACAGTGGGAGGGGTGAGGAAATAAACCATCAGCTATGTTGGATTTTGATCTGATAATCTCTAGCAAACTGGGTAATCTAGTCTTTGTCAAGTGGAAATGAATCATCATACTCCTCACTGTTTGCCATGGGTTTGGTAAGGAAACAGCACTTTGAGATCTTTAGCATTTTAGACCTAGGTGTTTCAGTTTCAGTGCAAAGAAATAGCTGATGAGGGTGTTTCGATTGTGAGGAGTTACATGTGTATGTGCTGTAAAAAGGAACAGCACATAGCACAGCTCATCACATGCTGCAGTTCCTTAGGTTTTGTAAAGGTCTGAGTATCAGGTGAAAGGCCGTCCTACTCTGCAGTCATTGTACCAAGAGAGCTCCCCATTCCTTTAAAGATCAGGGTCCACTGCAGACTGCTGACAGCCTTCCTGCTTTCAAAGCTGCTCTGCCAACTGGATGGTTACTTCGTTTCACTTCCCCAGTGCCAGAAACGCATGCCTGTGAGACCTGCAGCAGAGCATAGCCAAACATCCCCACCAGCAGCCATTTTAGAGCTGGCTGTCACAGGTAGCTGGCAGTGCAGCGGAGTTTTAGAACCTATCTGTGCACAGAAAAGGATTCAGACACAAACTGAGCAGGTGGGTCTGAAAGTGAGTGACTTTTCAAAAGGCATCCCACTGCAAACAGTGCCTGGTACAACTTGAAAGGCTTTTATTCCATTTGCTGATAACCTCTAGCATATTACCCCTTTTGTCAAGCTAGACACTCTTGCTGTCAGCTCCAGAAAGGAGTGCTGGGCTGACAGCTGAATCTCTTGCTCCTGTTAAGGGCTCTGCTTGTGCAATTCTTTCCCTCTGACAAGTCTGTCAGAGCCTGGAGGAGGGTGTGAGTGTGTGTGCATGTGTCAGTGGAGGAAGAGTCAAGGTACAAAGAGGGGTCTAATAATCTTCAAAGAGCAATGTCAGGAATTTCCTGACTCTTACTGTCTGACTGAGACAGGCTCTCTGGCAGAAGGGTTTCAGTCTATTCTTACTGAGTAGCTCAGTTTCTGACTTTTATAATTAACCCACTAGTAGCAGTGATGGAGGCTTTATGCTTTCAGAAGTACCATGGGGATGGAAGCCTTAGTGTGCAATCATTAATCATGTACTTCAAAAAATATCACTTTGAATGTCACTAAATTACAAAATCCTGAGCAGATTAAGAGACTCCAAAGAGCTCACGAGTTACCATTTAAGATGAAAGGAACTGATGATGATGAGTCACGGCACTTCTTTATCTGTAGATGCCTGCACTTCTTCACATAAACAGGTAAATGTAGTGATTCACAGAAAGGGGAACAAAAATGGGACACACTAAGCAGTTATGCCAGAGGATGTCATATAATAAAGCTATACATTCATTCCATGTGAAAAATCAAATGCTCTGTTGAGCAAGCAAGACTGGGATTCTGCTGCATTGTCTGGGAAGTTCAGCTTGTCCCAACAGTCAACAAGTCTACAAGTCAAAATGACTTGTAGAACTGCTGGCCTTCAGTCATGGAGCTTGTTGCAGGCTCAGCCCCTACCTCAGAGCTCTGGGGAAATGTATCAGTACAAACGCCCCCATGAAATTCAGGACAACTGGCATTATCCTGAAGTAAGCCTACTTTGAAGGGTAGCCATGGGGCCTGTAGAAGGCGTGAGTGAGAGACAACTGGATGCTGATATGAAGCAAAACAACTTTCCAGTCAAGAGAACTATTTTAACATGGTTAAAAGAACGTTATCTTCCACAGTCTCCTTCTCCAAACAGATAAAGCATTTTACAACGAAATCTGGCCTGAGGAACAGAAATACAGTATAGAAAAACAGTATGAACTGGTGGAATATTTAGTATTACAAGCCCCTTATGCTTATAGTGATGATTTGTATATTTCAAGCAACCTTTATAATAAACTGTCTAACTAGCACTTCACAGTATCAGCAAACAGACAGCTATTTATTATGCAGAAGATATATAAAGTACATGGCACATACAGCAGCAGAAACAATACATATGGTGCTTTATTCTGAACTACATATGCTGGGCATTTTTCTGTGTGGAGGGAGAGATGGTATGGCAGAGGCTGCATAAAGAACCCCTTAGTCATTCTTTTCACTGAACTCTGGTGGCCCATCACTCAAGCAGGGTGTGGTGGAGTAGGGTGACCGGGTGAAGGGGAAATAGTGATCTCTATCAAAGGATAGCCAAGAGAGGTCACATGCAAGGTTGCTTTCCATTCCTCACATAGATGGCTTACTAGAATACGTGACTGCCTCTCTGTCCAGCAGAGCAGTTCTCTGACCTACAAGAGACAGAAACTTTATCTCAAGTAGGACATCTCTGAAGGAGCTCTCCTGCTAAATGGCCCCTCCACTGTAACTCACTGCTACATTTTCTCAAGGCCAATGGATTAGCAAGAATGAAAACTGAGACCATTTGCTCTCAGACGAATAGCAAAGGACAGAAACAGTGCTTGTATCTTTGATAGGGTTTCCACTCTTCTTTCAGTGAGTCATGAAAGATTCATTTCTGATGTGAGCTTTGAGTTCTTCAAGATAATTTAGCATGAGGAAAGCAAATTTTTGCCTTCTCCCTTCTCTGAGTACATGACTCTACAGAGACAATAGGTGTTCACTTGGACTACCACATTTGCCTAAATATTGCCACATTCTTTGGTGCTGTATCAGCTCCAAAAAATCATACATGATCACTTCAGCAGTACAAATATTTTAGATCCCAGTTTGTGCTGCCATCCTAGCAGAACTACTACAGAATGAGCTTCAACTGTGCTGTGTTCCTCACAGTGCCTGTACTGCACCAGAATTTTCTGAATGCGTGGGACTCATAATGTAACAAGAAAGAGAAGCAGGTTGATGAAAGTACTGGACAAGCCAGAAATGGATGCAAGAAGGCATCCCATAGCTGGTAGGCTTTCAGTCTTTTCACATCTTTCCTGCTACTTCTGTATCAATAAAAGAAGTCTTCCAAATTTTCCTGCTGAATTGACATAAATAGCTGTGGGAGTACTCTAACTATAAAGGTCTCCTTTAGTTCAGGCTGGGTGTGCCCACTCCTGAAATCTATATGATGACACTAGTGAGACATTGTAAGGGATGCCATGTATACTTGTTGCCACTAGACCAAACTATATACTTGGGCTTGCTCCAATATGGTGTTTTTCCCTCAGAAAGACACCTCTCTTTTGTGATATCTTTGTCAGAGCTTTGGCAATGACCATGCAGTTCAGTCTTTTCTCTCCTCAATAAACCCACCAATATGCATCTGAATGTTGCAGAATTCAGCTATAATGTCCTCACCCTTGCTTTAGTCTCCTGAACTTGGGTGACAGAGTTGAGTTGCAGTGGTGTTAGAGACCCCAATAATAGCTGAAGGTAATCCTCTTGGCCCAGATGTTGTAGCGGAGAGGTATTAAATTGCCCCCTCCCCAATGGCTAGGGGATTGATAGCTGCTCACTGAAGCAAACATGACCTAAGCAGGTGAGAAACTGATCTATATCCAAAGCAGGAAATGAGAGGAGGAATAAATAATACAGAATCATCACTTTTTTCAACAGTCTAAATACACACTCCCTGTTTTCTTGTAAAATCAGAACAACATTCTTCTAAAGGTTGCTGGCAGAAAATAATTACGGCCAAATTAGGATGGATTTCTGAACCACTGCTAGGATGACACCTATGGTTATCCAGCACTCATAGTAATTAACCAGTCTTTCATGCTCTATTACTCACATGTGCTGTGTCTGCAACAGACAAACATTTGTAATACTACCCAAGTCATAAAGTGCAAGACTGTTTTTCCATTGAGAGGAGGGACTGTGCATTGATAATGAAGAGCAAGAATGATCTGACCCAAGAAATACAGTCAAGCCCTTTGCCCACCCACGTTTTTTGCCCATCTGGAGTTTTTTCTCCTTTCCCCTCCTTCCTTAAAAACACAGCACACACCCTTCCTCAGATGGATACTAGCCACAACCAAGTCAAACAACATTGGGCTTTGCAGTGATTACATTTGGCAGTAGAGCTAAAATACAGTGTGGCCTCTTCCAGGGGTGTCTGTGAGTGTACCTGTGAGCACAGCATGATGGACAGTCCCTATGCCTTCCAGATTACCAGCTGTCTCACAGACAGCCTGCAGTGCCTTGTGCAAGCCTGACACAGCCACTGTGTCACAGAGACTGGGCTGGGCATGCCAAATTACACAGAACCTCTGGGTGCTGAAGGCTGTGGTCTAGCTCAGTCTGAGGCCATGCTTGTGGATTTACATTTTCTGTGAGGTAAATCAGGTCTTGCTAATGGAAGCTACCATTAGCCATCAATACAAATACATGCACTGTTTTTCTCTACAGACTTGTTACTCCCCTAGAACTTTGTGACAACTTAAGTGGCTCACATGCCTGTTTAGCTCAACAGAGCCACCTCTGAAGTACTCCTGCCCCTGCACAGAGAGCTCTACAAGGGTGCTATCTGAATCTGTCCAGCTACTGGAGCACAGATAGACTCATACTGCTTTATCTTGTACTCCCCTCTACTGCTTGCCTGTCCCTCACTTCCTCTCCCTGGGGAAGGCCCTGTTTTCATTTCACTCATTTTTCAGAAATCTTTTATAACAATTACTGCTTGCTTCAATGTGAAAATGCTACCAGGCTTCCTTTTCTGTTCACCTAACAGCTTACTGCATTCAGGGAGCAAGAAGCAGCTTTCCAAAAGCACAGACAGGAGCAAGGTGCTCAAGTCCTTTTAAACATGAGAGGGAGTTGGTTTCTTTACATTTGAATTTCCACTGACCACCCCGGGAGCAAGTACAGGGGTCATATGGAGACATGGCAGAAGGACAGCCTTTAACATGCAGCGGGTACTGGACTGTTTGATTCTTCTCTTCCATAAGGATTTGCACAGTGGGAATGTGAGAGTAGATGATATTTACTTACAGAGATGATATGTCCTTTCAAGCCATGTGCTGAGTCTGCACACTCAATAACAGCACTTAGCTGCGGATAGCCCACCCCTGTCTTAATCCGAGTGGTACATACAGAACCTAGGAAAGAGAACAGAAGAAAAGAAAACTGTAGTCAGAAAAAAATAGTGCTTGTTTTCTTTTGCCTATGGAAAAAAAAAGTTTGTATTTGTCTGTATTAATTTTTCCTTCTACTGCCCATGTTGCCTTCCTGTGGATAAAAGGAACACGTAGCAACTTGATTTTTGAAATGCCATCTCACCACTTTGTGAGAGCAGTAACTGAGGTGACTAACACCAATCCTTTCCTCTCCAGGACCACAATTCTCAGTTTAGGTAACATCAGTAGTGCTACCTGGTGAGGGAATTACAGCATCACAAGAAAGCAAATCTGACTGAGGTGCCCAAAGGGAAGAGGGACTAAAGTCATAAGCCATGAGACTTAGTAGCAACATTTGATGCCCAACTATTTACTGGAAGCAATATTTCTGTATCTTTTCTATTATGTTTTAAAAAATAATAGGGAAAATCTGGGGGGAAGGGCAGTGTTTTGGGAGGGTGGGGGTGGGGTGTTTATTTGTGGGGGTTTTGTGGCAATATTTCACAAGGGAGAGAAACACATTTTTTGCCTAATACTTATGGAAGAAATACTTGGTTGATTCCAGTAGTTTGGAATACAGGCAAATCAGCACACAGTATTTTAAAAGTGGGATCAGTAATCATCAGAAAGCTGTACAGTGTAGTATTACTGGAAACATGCCAATTTTATCTGATTATTAAACTGTATTACCTATTACTATATTACACACATACATGGTGCTTGTATGTATCTATATCTAAAGGTACATACATATATACAAAACCCCCACTTCAGTTATAGTTCAACATGGTAACACAGTTATAGATATTTTGAAATCTCTTTCCTATTCTTCTCTTCTTCTTCTTTAATTAAGAATTAAAATGAGGACAGCTTGTTGCCAGCCCAGGTCTTATGAGATACAGACCCTACAGAAAAATAATCAATGGCAGTATACTCTGGATCCCTTCACTCAGCTGATATCCACATATACAAGTAAAGGGAAAGTTTCCAAAGATCTTTCAAAGAACTGACATGATGAAACCACTCAGAAGTATTTCTGCAATGTAGGAAGAAAATTAGTTTTAAAACTAATCTCCTCAAGGTATATACTTGTATATGTAATGCTTTATAATCAATCACTGCCATTTTACACAGGATGCACCGTTATCTGGAAAAGAGAGTCAAGATCCTATCTTCTGTGAGGAACTTTACTTGCAGGTTTGTGTGGTCAACTTGTACAGATCTGTTCAGGAAGGTCTCTAGGGAGGGTACTTACTCCTAACTTTTTCACTTCAAAGCTATGAATTATATTAATTCTTCTATTATACCTGAACTTGCCTGTAACAATTTCACCACAACATCTCTGGGTTTTATGCTTCATGTATATTGCAGTATTTACTGTTATTTGCTGTCCTCCTGGGCATAACTAAATCATTTGCTCTACTCAAATTATCCACTCATTGACCAGAACTATTTGATATTGTAGAGTAAATGTGACTGCACTGCACTGCATGGGCGGATTACAGGTACACTATCAGTGGCACTTCCGTTATCCACTTTAAAATCTAACCTATGTTTGGTGATCCCAGATGCAGTCTAAGACGAAAATCCAAGATGAAGGATCACATGAAGAAATGCACAAGGGAAGAAAAAAAATGAAGGCAATATGGTAGTATATGGCAGAAAACATTATTAGGGAAGAGAAAGTAGGAAAAAAACTCTAAGAGTTTAGGGTCTTCCCAATTATCCATGGGATTGTTACAGTAACAGGTAACACAGAAGTGCATTAATGTAAGTTTTGTCTCCCAAGCAATAGTAACAATTAGAGGCAATATTATCCATACTTCGCACTCAATGCTATTTCATCTTTGAAGACTTGACAAAATAGGCAACCTCAGCTTAAGAGAACACAATCACAAAGCTACTCAGAAATCTGTATTTCCTTGATAGAAGTGGATACCTGAACACAGTATCATTTGAGCTTTAGTTGACATGATTCAGCTGTTTTTCAACAGGATAGGAAAAGTGCTCCTAAACACAACACATATTAGCAGTGATAATGTCAGCAAATAAATGTGTCCAATAATGGGCATCTTCACTGCCAGAAGATGCAATAGGTACACTTTGCAGTATGAAACACTAGCACCCTGGCCTTGTAGTTCTTAAATATACTCTGTGCAAGGGCACTGTTACTTTATTAACTTTTGTGGGTCTAAGCATCCCAATGGACAGGCAAACAGCATAATACACTGGTTTCATCTGAGCAACTCTTCCACCACCATTACCTTAAGTCACCTTGATTTGATTAGATTTGACTTACCTGGTCCAATACCCACTTTAATAATATCTGCTCCGGAAAGAATAAGTTCTTCTACCATCTCTCCTGTCACCACATTGCCTGCCTAGACAGAAGGAACAGCATCTCATATATGGAGGATTTCAAGGCTACTGCAGTAAAGGCTAACAACAACAATATAGAGTTTTAGCCCAAGTTTTCAGGAGTTGAACTATACAGATTTAGGAAGAATATAGTTCACTGTATTGTTCATTGGGCATGTCACAGAGATTAAACAAATCACACAGGTATATTCTCAAGTCAAAAAATGTCATGCTTGGTCCAGCAGACCCTAATCCTCAAGATCCCATTAGGATAGCAGCTTCATTTTCCATCCTCCTAATCCTCACCCAGATGCTCTCGACCACATCATCTGCAACTGCAACAATTTAAGCCCTGCCATTCTTCACCCAGCACACTGTGGACTGCTCATCTCACAGCTGGACAACTTGTCCAGAAGGAAGCTGTGAGGCACAGTATCAAAAGCCTTACTAAAATCCAGAAACACTGCATCCACCACTTCATCCATTAGGCCTGGTGATCTTAACTAAATGGGACTTTCCTTTCATGAACCCAGGTTGATTATGCCTGCATACTGCACTGGTCTTTAAATGCCTTTCAACAGCACTCACCATGATCTTCTCCATAATTTCTCCTGCTACTGAGGTTAGACTAACAGGTCTCTAGTTTCCCAGGTCTTTACTCACATTCTTCTTATAAACTCAAATAATGCCTTCTGTCAGCAGGGACCTCTCTCCCTTTGGTTGGTGATGGAGAGGGGTCCTGCTGTATCATCTGCTAGCTCTGTCAGTACTCTGGATCTCATCAGACCCATTGTTCTACTGGATATTTGAAAACTAAGTATGGTTTGCATTTCAGCTCTGTTGCTTGTTTCATGTCTACAGCATGCTCCTAACTAGCAAAAAATGCATATAATAAACCTGCATGAAACACCAGTCATTACCTGCATCATCCATTATGCACTTGTCCCGAGACAGGGTATTAATTTGTGGACACCTGAATGTAGGATCTAGAGAGGTTCATAAAACCTCTTATGTGTGATATTCCCAGATTTAGCAAGTGTTTGTAGCAGTGCTGATATGGGCAAAGCAGGAAGCAAATCCTTAAATCCTTACTTAATCTTTTCTTATTTTCTATTGAAACAAAACTCTTGCTGAAGGTAACAGCTACCAAGGGAATGCTGGGCAAGCCTTATTCTCCACTTACTGATTTTTGCCTCCTATTTTACCATTTATTTATTTTTAATGAATTTTACTTCCCCCTTTTATCAGCCTGAAATAGCTGACAAGCCACCACCTGAGGCACTTACAAAACAATGATACCGTAAGGCAGCAATTTGTGGTCTATGACAGAGCACCGCTTACTTTTGCTCAAAACTGCTGATATTGATTAAAAATAAAATAAACCAGAATAAACCAGAAAAGTCAAGAAATAAAGAATATAGAATAGGCACAGTGTTTCCAGCTTAATCGTGCTTCCTTTCTGCCTCAGTGATAATCTGTTACACTAAGTGCTGTGCACTCCACAGTAAGGTGTGGCAGAGAGCACACTGCTTACATTACAGAAGGAGCTGACATTTGGAAAGCAGATGACTACCTGCACAGTATGACATGCAGCACATTACCACTTGGTAAAATACTGCAGTACCTCCAGGAATAAATGGGTATTAAAGTCAGTGGTTCCATGAGATTCAAGATCAAGTCTGTATTTAACTTAAACAGCAGTGTCATCTTATTAGCAGAGCATAGCAGGTTGTCAAACTGTCTCTTCAGAAATGCTAACCAGACGTTTAATGTTAAGTGACTACTAGAGAATGTTGGAACTGCATATGTTGATTCAAAATGCTCATCCTAGCAGGGAAAAGCACGTTATGTCCCCAGCATACATTTTTTTCCTGGAATGCATGTACACACATCAGTGGTTTCTGTCTTTCTCAATCTACAGATCCTTAACGAGTTTTCAGGGAAGACATGCAGCTCTACATAGCAGGCTTCAACCTGCTGATGACAGGCCGCCTTCTTTTAGGTAATCTTTGCAGACCTCATGAGAGCACAGAAACACGAGAGGCACAGCTAACTGCATGTGAAGAGACCTTAGTTTCACAGCTGAAGAGCAGGGAAAGCTGTTTTCTCACATCCAGCTGAACTCTGCTTCCACAGAAACAAATGCTTGCTTTACCATTGATGTCAGAATGACAGCTGAAGAGAAACAAAAGGGCTTTTGAAAGCCCCACCTGTAAGGTAAAGCCAGAATACTTCAACTAAAAAAAAAAAAAAAAAAAAAGTGAAAAGGTGAATATAGAAAGTCTGAGACTACAGAGATGAAACCCCCTTAAAATTAACTCAGAATATAAAATGGAACTTGTACTAAGAAGCCACTACTGACAATAAATTTTGGTGTGTATTTGGGCAAGCAGTCAGGGCCCACAGAAATTGGTGGATGTACTCTATTAGTGAAAACTATGTTCATGTGAATAACAAGCCATGTACTAATGCATTTATAATCTGCTATAGATCTGGCTTTCTTGAAAGAGGTGTAGCCTGGTAATTATGTTACTGCTAACCTAACTGCGACTGCTGGTAGTAAAATAACAGCATCAGTAATGCTTTCAGTGTGGTCAGTTATTAGGGGCTACAACATATTACCCTGGCCTTACACATGCAGGGCAACACTCAGCTGTACCATCGCTCTGTGTGAGGTTTCAAGTGAGCATTACCCTGGCTCATTCCAGCAGTATCAAGGCTGACTGAACTGTGGGTCAGTCCTGAGGGAAATCCTGGCCTCAGAAAAGTCAAAGGGAGTTTCACTACTGACTTTAATGGGATCAAGATTTCACCTAACAGGATTATAAAGGCTACAGCTTCTCAGACAGAGATACAAAATCAGTGAACACAGTAGGGCAGTGCCTCTGAATTTCAGTCAGGCATTTGATACTGTGCCTCATAAAAGCCTGCTATAAATATCAACTCGCACTAAGACAGGAACACTGCCGCCCTGATTGAAAGCTGCTGGCAAATGGCAATGGATCAAGCTGGGGAGAAGTGTCTGTGACAACAGTTCTCAAACTTTCTTCTTGTATCCTATGAGGAAAGCACAGTCTGTGCCTCCACACTATCAGGATCACTGCCAAAGGACACTTCCCACCCACCAAAGCAAGGGGTGCTTTACCATAAGATGGAGAGATGATGGCCTTTGCAAGGCTGAGCCATACCAGGTGGGTGTTTGCACTCTACTGTGACTGACCCAAGACAGCCTAGGCAGTATCACTGTACCCTACCCTAGTATCCCAGCTGGTCTCTGCTCTGAGACCCCCCACCATGCTGGACATGCCATGACTGGACTGACTCTTGCTGTGTGTTACAGAGAGAAACTGAGATCAGTCTGCATGGCATTCTTTGAATGAATTCTCCCTCTACTAAAGCCCTGATAAGTTCTGCTGCTGACTTAAAGTGGAGCAATAGTTTCTGGCCCATGCTGTTTACTTATGCTCCTGCTTTATGCTTCCACTTGCTTCCCTTTCTGGCACACATCTTGTGGGTGCTACAGCATCCACAAGTGTGTTCCTGCTCTTCACTCCTGCCACACTCCTTGTTCCTGTCCCTAGGGTTTCTTCTATGTAATGAACAGAGAACACCATGAAAAGAAAACTTCACAACAAAAACTTGGAAAAGCTTCCTGGCAAAGATAACTGAGCTTGCTAAACAGACTTCCGGTAACACAGCGGAACCATAACGTCTACAAGGACTATGCTTACTGCAATATAAAGGCTCTGACCCTCAATCGTTAATGTCAACTGACGTTTTGCTTTAGACTTCAGCAGGCAGGCAAAACCCAAGCACATGATGTGCTACAGTGTAACACCCCACTGGACCTTTACTCTTGATTCTGGGAGGCAGTGCTGCATTTGTAAGAGGCTTGAATAATGCTCTCCCTCCATCCTCAATTTAATGATTGATTTAAGGCAAGTCATGTTGTGCCTTTGTGCTCCTGTTTGTCCACCCTATCCTTTGTGTTCCAAAAGACTGATCTTTGTAAATTACTATGAAAGGTAAGCGTGAAAAGAGCTTGTCAGAGTCAGGCAGAACAATATAAGGTAACATGATTATAAGACAAAGTATTTTAAAAGGCAAGAACATGCATTTGAAAGGTCATCACATAAGAGACATCCTGCATCTGCACTGGAGTATCAGCCACAAAGTGTACTACGTTAAGCACAGTTGCTTTGTACATCACCTTTCAGCCTCAGAGCTGAACCCATTCCGTGGCCCCTAAGGACACACATTCCTTGTGCCCCGGGGGTTAGGTTACTGTTATGTACTGCTCTGCAGCTGACTGTGGAATGAATCGTCATGCTGAGGAAAGCAAACAAGGCAGCCTGCAAGGTCCTGGAGATCACTTTCAGCTATGAGAAAGCTTCTTTATTTTTGTACCTTCTCTTTAACTGCTAACCCTTTTGTTTGAAAGCTACCACAGCAGAGCTACAGGAGGCATAGCAGAGGGACATCAAAGACGACAGAACAAGTAGCAGCAGGACATGTCTTCCAGAGTATCATAAAAAGGAGCCTGCATTTAAGCCAGGAATAGCTGCAAAAGGCCATCTTGGCACAGAGTGTAAAGTAAACTCATTTGGAAGTGGGGTAGAAGTGTGTGTGTCTTGTTCAGAGAATTTCAGGGACTGCAGAGACTCTAGAAAACAGAAGCTTTTTGAACACCCCAAGTTTGTTAGCAAGCTTTTAGGAATGTAAATTATCCACATGCAGGAGATTAAAAACATGAGCCATAGTAAGCCACCTTCACAGAAAGGAGCTAGTCAGAAAAGGCAGCTGAACAGGTCAGGGTTGTGTGTATGTTCAAGCAGGTGGTACTGTCAGGACAATGAGACTTGGAATAACAATAACCTTAAGTCACAGAAGCAGAGAAACTAAGCAGGTAGCTTAACAGATCTGGGAAGTAGATGAGACTGGCTCCAGAATCCAAGACTGAAATCTGGGCTTAATATGTGACTTTGACATTGACCTGTGCTTTCTGGGCAATTCATCTTGGTTGTTTTCCCTCCTCAGTCAGCAAAGTCAGCAGTCTGTGGGGAAGTGGAGGAGCAGAGGACACAATTTTCTTTCCACTTTTGATACAGATTTTTTTTTTTTTTTTTTTAACTACATGCTTTAAGGTCCCTCCCACAACTCTTCAAGCCAAAGACACTGGAGTAATCATGTTACTAAAGTCAATACTTCAGATTCAAAGCAAGAAAAAATCCTTCCCTCACTGCAGCGAAAAAGGAGCAAGAAGCTCAGAAAGACCACATCTATTACTTTCTACACGGAGAGAGTGATTGTCCATTGGAATCGGCTACCCGTGGAGGTGGTGGAGTCACCTTCATTGGAGGTGCTCAGGAGAAGACTTGATGGGGTGCTTGGCTGCATGGTTTAGTTGTTGGGTGGGTTGGATTGGTTGATGGGTTGGACGCGATGATCTTGAAGGTCTCTTCCAATCTGGTGTATTGTATTGTATTGTACTTCATACTTCCAAAAGCTTTCTCCAAAGCCATGGGAAATATGGCCATACAACAAAGATTCCTAAGGTCAGCTAGTAGCTGTGGAAGGACATCTATTTATATTAGCCTATGGTAATCTATGGAACTATGGTAATCTATGAATCTATATTAGCCTATGGTAGCCTATGGAACCCCTAAGGCTTGATTCCATTTTCCAATGCCACCATAATTCAGAGGCAAGAACACCACCTTTCTCCAATATGGAAGGAAAGAAAATAGTCTACCCTGAGTGGCCTGACCATGCAGTTCCCTACTGAACGAAGGCAGTGTGTATTTATGACCATTTCTACTCCATGTTTACTTTGCAGGTGTGAAGTTTTGTGTCTGGCATGAAAAAATGAGAAAGTGTTGCCTAAACATGATTTTTTGCAAACACCCTGCTCTTAGTGCAAAAGGGCTAGAGGAATAATGGCATTATTGCACTGAGAAGGGATATCAACATTGCAGAAAGGACATAAAAACCACCAGCACTGACTGTTTGCTCCCTAATGACCCTGTTCATTACACAACACTCTCTGATACTTACAGGCAAACATTAGTCTATGTTCAGTTGTCTTCACAGTGATCTAATGGATGAAAACAGTTATTGGCCTCAACTAGCCAGAAACATCAGTGCATTCCCACAGCAAACCTCACCTCGAAATCACCAAAATACACCTACACGCTTTATGCTTAGAGGTCACACCTGGTGTGGCAAGAAGGATGTGAGTAGGAAAAGTATTTGATCCACTCAGCCTGTCCTGCCAACACCAAACTGCTCTATCAGAGCACAAACTGAACAGTCCCACAGAAATTATCAGTAATGGAAGACTGACAAAGCCAACACGTTATTAAACAATTGTCATATGGCTCAGAGTCAATATCTTGCTGAATTGAAAGGGTAGGTGAATAAAGCTGCTCTCTGTATTCCCAGAAGGGTACCTGTCCACTTGTGTGTGTTTGAAGACAAGAGGTTTGAGTCATACTTTTTCTTTCTGTCTTCCTTTTCTAAAATTGATGGAGCTACCACAGAGCTTCTGATGCCTACCAGCTAAACTCTGGGCCCTGTTCCTGGACAGAACTCCCACACACCCCCTCCATCCTGTCTACACACTTACCATAATGGTGTGATGTGGGAACAGGGCACGGACAGACTTCACAAACTTCACGAAGTGCTCAGAATAGCCGTTTGCCACATCCAGGCAGATGTACCTGATGGATGGAATGGCCTCTAGAATACTTGTCAACTTGTCCAAATCATCTTTTCCACTACCTGAGCTTGCTGCTACATGCTAGAAAGACAGGGAGAACAAAAGGGAGTAGCAGTTTGTGAAAACTGAGATAAACACCCACCCTGTGTGTCTTTTTCTGTATAGTTTTGAAAACTAGAAAACTAGAGAAAATCACACTACTTAACATGAAATAAATACCTTCCTGGGAACATCAGTGTTACTTTTGTTTTGTTTAAAGGCTTTAAAATAAAGCAAAATTATCATTTTATCAGCTCTTCATTCACAAGTGGATTCTCACAGACAAATATAATCGTCACCTGAGATGGCTGACAGCTCAGCCATATTCATATTAACACAAATGAAAGAGAAGCCCTAACTTGGCATATTTCCAGGAAGGCAGAGTAGCAAAATTTGGGGCACTGTCAGAGAGTGGGATCTGGGCCTTTAAGTTCAACAGGTACTACTGTGATCTACGGAATCACAGAAGAGTTGAGTTTGAAAGGGACCTCTGGAGACTGTATAGTAAAACCCTCTCAATCAAGCAGGGTCAGCTACCATTCAAAACAAGCAGATTGCTTCCTCCTTTATCCTCCTGAAGTTCTTTCCAACAGAAAAATAGTTTCCACAGCTGTTGGCCCACAAAACCTCTGCAGAGATCCAAGGTCACAGAACAAGTCAGTATTTAATCACTAGGAGATCCTACTCCAGTGATTATGAACCACAAATAGAACTTCTAAGTGCCCAAGCGTCCAGAGACAGGATATTCCTGGGACCACTTTCGACCCTACAGTGGCATATTAGCAATCCTGATGAACCTATGTGATAGGCTGCTTTCAGACAATCCTGTAATTAATAGACTTTACAATGCAGTGCCACAGGTAAAGATGCAGTACAGCTTTGTGGTATTCTTTTCTGTACAAAAAAGGTTTCAAAACTGTACAGAACTCCAAGGAGGAGGGGAGACAGCCAGGCATGCTCTTACACCACCTCTTCTAATAGCAGGGGCCTGCCAGAAGGACACAGAAGAAATCAAGATATGAAAAAGTCAGTATTTAAGTCTGTGTTTGAATTTAGTAAATGGTGCTTCTCTGTAATAGCTCAGGCTAGGACCTTGTGATCAAGTGGGGCAGCACAGCTAGTAGTTGCACAGTGTGAGCTCTAATGCAAGGATGTAAATGGAGGACAGGTATGCTCTGATAACTTTCAGTGCTCATCCCTGCTTGGGCCCAGAACTTGGGCCCCTCCAGCCTGAAGGCTCTGCATCCACCTTCATACCTAATAGCAAAGACTCTGCCTAGCATGAGGACATACAGGGCAGGTTACTCAAAGCTATTTGCATTCGTGGTCTTGGACTTGTCTCTTACCAGGACTACCACAGCTCCTCCCGACAGCAACAGAGGCAGAGCAGTTAGACCTATCACCAAGTATTTCCTTCTTATTTGTTCAGGACGTTTCTCTGTTTCAATTCCAGGCAAACACAAACTTTGCTTTTTTGCATCTTTTAATATAAGCACTTTCATAATGGACTCTCATAGCTATTCTTTTTAAACCAGGACAAACCACTTCCCTTGATGCATTTAAGAACAACAAATATCTTCGATCCCCAAAAACCTCACTTGACAACAGTATTCACAAGAGACTCCAGTGTATATGAGCTCAGAACAAAGCAACAAGCCATAATAATTTACAGTATGAAAATGTACCTCAAGGCATTCTGGGTGATTGGCAGCAAACAGTTTCCATTCTTCCAGAGAATAATGCTTGTGAATTGCAGTGAACATTGCATGCTAGCGAAAATAAGGAAACTGATATTAATGTCCAAGTTAGCAATCTTTCCCTCAGCTATGGAGTAACAAGATACTAGAAATTCCCATTTTAAGCATAGCCTTGTCCTGTTTGAAAGAAAACAGTAATTAACAGACCAGGCAACTCCACACGGTTTGCCAAAGGAAAAGTAGCACACGTATCCAACCTCTCGAGATCAGGTTTCTGATGTGTTTCCTGAAGCTATGGTCAATATTCTGAACGTCCTTAAGTACTGAAGGTGAGCCTTGAGGCCAGAGGCTAATTAACTAGTGAGTGCTGGCTGCTGCAGGTTTATCCAGTAATTGACACTTTCAAAACTTTTGTAAGCTACTAATTTTTTTCTGGAAGGGAGCACAATAAAGACCTCACAAACTGAGCTCTAGAAGCTTCATCTGAATCTGAGCTATATCAAAGCTGGAAGCTTCCCAGTAAGTGTCTCCATCTTGTACGTGGAGCCCTGTCTCTGGTAGCTGTATTGCTATTCAGTGCACAAGCACAGCTGCTTTGCACTGAAACCACACCTTCTTGCTCTGGATTTTTTAATTCATGTCCCCTGTTCTCCACCAAACATAGCTAAAAAATAGAAAAGGCTGCTTACTGTCACCCAGTGGCTTCCCAATTGTTGCAGTAATGAGAATCCAGACTTACTTTTGCCATAACCACAGCCATTTCAAATGTCCCCACAGTGTCCATGTTTGCCACTATAATGGGAATTCCTGTGTATGTCTGCTTGGAGTTGCGGAAGGTGAAGGTGCGCGTGAGGTCAACCTGCAACAAATAGGGACATATTCCTTTAAGTAACTGATTGCAATCTAACAAGTCATGCCACTGACTTCAGATACAGCAGGCTTGTACATTGTTTCTTAATCTTTCTCTTTTCATTTCACTATTACCTCACCTAATTGTGTAACAACTTCTACCTTCCAAATAAAAAAGAAACTATGTAAGTAAATCAATGCTTTCTGTGTTGCAGAGTGCTCCTGCTGAAGGAATAGAGAATAATTTATTTATTTTTTAATTAACAGGTCAGAAAGGGTTGAGAGGTAAGAACTCTCCAATGAGGAGAAGTAATCCTCAGTTGTTCTTTTGCTGCCTGAGAAACCCAAGCTGATATCCTAACCCCACAGAATTCAGAACTAGAACTCCATCTGCAGAGCACAGAGGGCTTTGTCCCAGTCTTTACTGTAAATGAAAATATAATAAAGCAATTTCTTAGCACATTTGCCAAGCAATATGAACAATCATACCTTAGCTTATTAAACCACAAGGCTGCATCAGCCTTCACCTTCAAAGTTATTTCTCCTCCAGTATCCTCAAATAGAATAGAATAGAATAGAATAGAATAGAATAGAATAGAATAGAATAGAATAGAATAGAATAGAATAGAATAGACCAGACCAGGTTGGAAGAGACCTTCAAGATCATTGTGTCCAAGCTATCATCCAACACCACCTAATCAACTAAACCATGCAACCAAGCACCCTATCAAGTCTCCTCCTGAACACCTCCAGTGACGGCGACTCCACCACCTCCTGGGCAGGCCATTCCAAGGGGCAATCACTCTCTCTGCATAAAACTTCCTCCTAACCTCCAGCCTAAACCTCCCCTTGTGCAGCCTGAGACTGTGTCCTCTTGTTCTGGTGATGGTAACGACAGTCATTTTGTTCCTTGCGTTTGCAAGAGGTAGTATCATATTTAGATTGGTTCTTACTGGTCTACTTAGCATCTTGCAATAGAGAAATAAGAGAAAACAACTCTTAAGAAATGCACAACTCTTAAGGGATTAGGTTAGTCTCTTTAGTAACAGTGAAAATTAAGGATCTTTTATAGCTTTTTCCTTCTTACTTCAGCTTTAATCCAGGAACATTCAGAGACCTAAAATGAACTGAAACCCATCAACAGAAAGGAGGCCATATGAAAAGATACAGGACTTCAATAATTTAACAGATTTTGAGCACTGTAGCAGGCTACATTCTAATTGATTATTATGATGGAGGATTTATTACCTGTATAAGAGAAAGAACTCTCGATGTATTGTAGAAGAGCTCCTTGTTTTGTGTAAATTCATAATGGAAGGGTCACTTAGGTGAACAAGCTAAGATACATCTTTAATGGAGACTTAACCCTCTTCCCATTTATTATCAGAGGCCCAATTCTCCACCCATCACTGATGCCATAGCATTCTTATGGGAATTTCTGCTGCAGCCAACACACAAGAAATTATTCTTACCTCCACTTACTATAGATTCTCATGTGTGACTTCTAGCCAGATGCACCTCATGCAATTATGTACACAACTGGCAATTTCATAACAGCAGGCATTTATAAGGGATAATTGTGAGGCTTTCCCTAATGAGGCTTTTGTTTTGTAAGAACAGGAGAAATGCCACACTGGGTTGGAGATGTTTGTGTGATGCCCTCCAAACAGCCAGTACTATGTCTGGGAAGGGAACATAAGAATGAGGCAGGTTTGAAAGCGTCTTTCCCTAGCCTACCTTCCCAGGTTGCAAGAAGCTTCTATTTAGAGACCTTAAAAGACAGAGGTCTCCTCCAATCCATTGTGCTGAACAGCCATTCATAAAGAATCTACCTTGCAGTTTTTTCAATCCCTCACATCTTTAGTCGCTCCAATATCCCATAGCAATAAATTCCACAAATGAATTATATACTGTATAAAAACTATGACCTTTATCTGACAATAACATTTAGTGCTCCCTACTTCTTCTTTTGTGAGAGACAATCAACAGACACTTATCAGTTTCACCTTTTCCATTTCAGTCCTCACTTCACAGACTTCTAGCATGTCCACCACAGCTGCTGCTTCTCCATACTAAAAGGTCCTAGTATGTTTACTTTTTCCCTCATGTGGAAACCAGTAAATACTACTGATCATCCCGGCTGCCATTTCCTCTACCTAATTTAGCACATTTTGCTGTTCTCTTGGAGGGACCACCAGAACTGTGTACTCAAGGTGAACACAGCAAGGAACATCACAAAGCTAACCGGTTTTCCTTAGTTCTTCTAGTAAGATTCAGAATCATCTGTGTCTCTTTCCTGAGTGGTAACAGCTAATCTACAGCTTATTGTTATATGCATTATGAGAAAATAATTTCTGACCCTAGGATTGCTCATCATCATTCCACAACTGTAAAAGTTTATTTAGAAAGAAAAAACATAAACCTAGGCATGTGACATATAAAAATACTAGGACATTGGCTGTTCTGTTAAAACTCCCTGGACTTACCTGAGTTTACAAATTTTAATTAACGACTAGACTTCCTACAGAACACTTGCCTGCAGAAGCAAGTCTAGCAAAGGCAAAAATAGTGGGCTACTGAGACCCCACAGATAGACAATGCTGCTCCCACTCCAATCATTGCATGAATCACTTTTGAATTCAAGCTTCAAATTTTCTGGTATCATTTAAAAAAGAGAAAGCAATCATGGGAAATTAAGGCAGTATAAGGACTCAAAAGCAAGGACCAACACAGCAAACATACAAGAAGAGCTGCAAACACCCCAAACTGCCTCTCTAAGAAGCTGACTTAATCCTAGTTACTGCATAAAAAGCTATCCTTGCACAAAACGAGGCATTCACAGCAGAGAAGCAGACACTTGCTGATATAAGCTTCAAAGCTGCAGCTCGCTGCGTAACAGGCACTGTAGTATGCTGCCTCTGCTCCTCTGCCAGAACTACTTATTTATATTCTTGTTTTGAAGCAGACTGAGGCTGTCCATTTCAGATCTGGCTCTCACAGAAACTGTTTATTCCTGTTGCTACAGCCTCAGTGATGGTGTCCAATTTCTTAACCTTCATCAGCTTTCACTGACCCCCCTCATGAAATGCACTTTTTCTCATGTGAAATGTTTTTAACAGTTCATCATAGCCACCCGCTACAACCCTGCCCTATCAGCTCATGTTCCTCCTATCACTTTCCCTTCCCAGCAGGCCTTTTTTCCACAGCCGGCACACAGCTAAATATATGCAACACTGCATTTGAAGGAGCCATGTGTCATTTGGTGGAGCACAGCTCCACCAGTTTGCCAGGCCACCACAGTGAATTTTAAAAAGCGATCACAATTCCCCAAGCAAATGGCTGGAAAAGTCCTATGAGCCTTACAGGCAATAACTTCACACAATCATAGATTCACAGAATTGGCTTGGTTGTAAAAGACCTTTAAGATCATTGAGTTCAACCATTATCTAACTACCAAGTTTGGTGCTAAACCAGCACCACATCTGTGAGTCCTTTAAACACCTCCAGAGAGCCAACTACCTCCCTGGGGAGCCTATTCCAGCGTTTGATAACTCTTTCAGTGAAGAAGTTTCTTCTAATATTCAGTGTAAACCTCCCCTGATGCCACCTGAGGCCATTACCTCTCATTCTATTGCCTGTTACTAACTCCTACCTCACTATAACCTCCTCTCAGGGAGTTGTGAGACCAAGGTGGTCTCCCTTGAGCCTCCTTTCCTCCAGACTAAACAATCCCAGTTCCCTCAGCCACTCCTCAGACCTGTTCTCCAGAGCCTTCATCAGCTTCCCTGCCCTCCTCAAGATCTGCTCCAGCACCTTAGTGTCTGTCTTCTTGTGAGGGCTCTGAAACTTAACACAGTATTCAAGGTGTGGCCTCATAAGCGCCAAGTACAGAAGGAAATAATGAGGAGTTATTCAATCAGGGCACTGTTTTTTGTAAATGAAAAATTCCTAGCCTGAGATTACCTTTCTACTGAGTGGGCCTCTGCAACCTTACACCTTCATAATGGCAAAAACATTTTGCTTAACTGTTGCCCTCAAAATCCCTGACCATAGGCCTGTAATAAACATGGGCACTCTGCTTCCCTTTCCAGTCTTGTCTTTCTACCTCACCTAATTTGTCTTGGTCTCCCCCTCTTACAACTCTGCTTCTCGTGGAGGAAAGTTTAATCCACTTTCCATCCCCCAACAAAAGGTAATTCCTTCATTAGTCAAACTAAACCCTTGGTTAACCTTGAGGTTACATGAGGTAAACAAGAAGGCACTGAGGCAGCCATTTTATTGTGTGGGGTTTTTGTGTTTTTTTTTTTTTTTTTCGGTAGAGGCAACCCCCACGGGATTTCACGGGGTCTTGATCTCTCCTGAGAAATAAGTACCGCAATATCTTGGCTAGTAGAGGCCCAGGGCCAGCAGGGACGAAGAGCCTCATGCAGGATTGCCCGGGGACTACGGCTGGGCTTTTACCACTTAGGTCCCTAAGCAACGGGAGGCAGGTCGCAGCGGGGTTACCGTAAGTGAAGCTGCCATGAACCCAACCGCCCTAGCCGGGATCCCAGCCCGGGGCGTTCTGTGCCGTGGGAAGCACGCCACAGCATCTTCAGTTAATTTTTTTTTAAGTACTATTCCTTTTCAAAACGAGAACGTCGGTTAGTCTGTAAAAGCACTGCCCACAGTCCCCGAAGCTGAGGTATAAGATGCCAGCCGGCCCGCACCCACCGGCATTCTGCCGGACCGAGCTGCGGGGCGCGTAAGCAGGCACCCCCCACCCCAGCACCGGAGAGCGCGGTCGGCTCACCGCTGCCCTCACGGAAACCGGAGGCCACCCCGCCACTTTGAGCCGCTGAAATCCGCCGAGGCACCTGTTAGGAGCAAAAAAATCCTCCTTACACCATCCCCCCACCCTTTTTTTTTTTTTTTTTTTTTTTTTTTTTTTCCAAAGGAGCGGGAGAGGACAGCGCAGCACCGGTTTGCGGCGCCTGCCGCCTCTTGCTCAGCCGGGTTTCGCCTCTCCAAGGCGGGGGGCTTGGGGGGGTGGGCACGCCGCAGGCTCCGTAACCCCAGCCCCATCCTCCCCTCCTCCGCGGAGCACCGGCATCTGTCCCGCCACGTAAGAGCGTTTCGATCGGGGAGGGCATTGTTACGTTAGACTGAGGAATAAAAATAAAGCAGGGAGGGAAGGAGGGTTAAGGAAGTCAGGCGCTGAGAGCGGAGAAAAAGCATGCCGGGTTTAAGTGCCCCCACCTCTGATCTGCTTTTGAGGCTGCTTCTTTTAGGTCTGAGAAGGACATCTTTAAAGTCCAGTTTGAGGTCTGCATCTACCCGGGGCATCTTGCTGAGGTGCGGGGACCAGGACTCTCCTGGCGGCAGCAGTGGTGGCCCAGCTGCTCTCGCTCCGCTCCACTGCACCGCGCCGCCTGCAGAGCCGCGCCGGCCAAAGCCCGCGGGCCGCGCACAGAGCCTATTTATAGGGCGCGGGGATCGCGACGCCGCGGCCCGTGCCCCATCACTTTATTAGGAGAGGGTTGTATGTAGCTGAGTATCCGGCCCTCACCTACCCCTTCTCCCGCCGCAGCCATCCCTGCTTCTCCATCGGCCTGTCCGTTCTGTGTGGCTGAGGGGAAGAGGGAGAAGGGGACGCGGCGCCCGTTTGCAGCCGCCGGTGCGGGGCGCGGCGCGGGCACGGCCACCGCTGGCAGCACAGCGGCATTAAGGGCAAAGCAAGGGCAGAGGAAATGGCGCCTCCATGTGAGCGAGCGGGCGGCTGCCGGGCCCGCCGCCGCCGCGCGAGCTTGGCGCTGTCGGGTAGCTGCTGCGGGGTTGAGCTGACATGTTCCTTGTCCCTCTCTCGCTTCCCGCTTCCTCCACCACCGGCAATGGTTGTGACCCGCGGGGACAACCCTGAGGCGATCGCACCGGAAGGGATTGGAGACGCTCCCCAGCATTTTTCAGGCGGCTGAGGCACGGTCCAAACCTTTGTTGTCTCTAACCCTATAAAAGGCCCTGCTTTAGTCTCCGTGGGCTGGGGTGGGAATAAGACTTTACGAGATGCTGAGCCCAGACCTGCCCCCTCCTTGTTAAAACCAAGAGTTGACCAGCTCCATGAATCCTCCTAGCTGGTTCCCCATTTGCAGAGCAAATTAAGTTTCTGGAGTTGGAAACATTGAGAAATGTGCAGCTGCTTGCTCAAAGCAGAGCAGTCACAGCACAAGGCACCTGAAACTGCCTCTGCACAATAATTTCCTATTTTAGTACATGTAGAAAAGCAACTGGAAGCTTGTTGGTTTGTTGGGTTTTGGGGGAGTTTTTTCCCCCTCCATAGTATAACCTTATGTGTTACTTCGTATGATCTGTTTTCAATGACTAGCCATTGTTCCACGTGTAGTCACAAAACCCCCATAGCAACAGGGTTACACACACCGAGTCTATCTCCATCTGTTGGCACAAGGGTCAGTGCAGGGTTACCAGGTATCATATGAGATGACTCACAGGAGCTTTGAGCCTTAAAGTCTCTTTAATTATGAAGTCAGTGGATTGTCTTTGGAAGACACATGAGTTAAGTGTTGTCAGTGACTGGAAGCTGAAGCTCAGGATCATGGCTGGCTTCCCTTCCTCAGACACATTGCAGGACGAGGCAGTGCTCTCTTTATCTAAAGGCTGCATGTCTGGTCAACACCCTGCTTCCAGCAGAGCTCTTTTACACCTCTTTGTCCAAGACTCCCACGATAATTCAGTATGACCAATCATGAGGTCTAGGCTTTACACAACCAGCAGGGCATTTGAATGCTTGCAGTTTTGAATGTCCAGGTTGAGAGACCTTGAATCTGGTTTTCAGAAAGCCTTGGCACCATGGGTATTTCTCACATAAATACTCAGGTGAAATTTATAATTACTCTCACCTGCTTGACAGAGGCCATTCTCTTGGTGGTTTCTCCACCAGCTTCAACAATATAACAGAATCTTCCATCATTTACTATTCAGTAGAATAGAATAGAATAGAATAGAATAGAATAGAATAGAATAGAATAGAATAGAATAGAATAGAATAGAATTACCAAGGTTGGAAGAGACCCTGAAGATCATCGAGTCCAACCTGTAACCATAACCTCACAACTAGACCATGGTACCAAGTGCCACATCCAGTCCCCTCCTGAACGCCTCCAGGGACGGAGACTCAACCACCTCCCGGGCAGCCCATTCCAATGACGAATCACTCTCTCGGTGAAGAACTTTCTCCTCACCTCCAGCCTAAACTTCCCCTGGTGCAGCTTGAGACTGTGTCCCCTTGTTCTGGTGCTGGTTGCTAGGGAGAAGAGGCCAACCCTTCCTGGCTACAACCACCCTTCAGGTAGTTGTAGAGAGCAATGAGGTCTCCCCTGAGCCTCCTCTTCTCCAGGCTAAACAGCCCCAGCTCCCTCAGCCTCTCCTCATAGGACTTGTGCTCAAGGCCTCTCACCAGCCTTGTTGCCCTTCTCTGGACACGTTCAAGTGTCTCGATGTCCTTCTTAAACTGAGGGGCCCAGAACTGGACACAGTACTCAAGGTGCGGCCTAACCAAAGCAGAGTACAGGGGCACAATGACCTCCCTGCTCCTGCTGGCAATACTATTCCTAATGCAATAACATTTTGTTCAGGAGCAGAGATTACTGATGGGAATGGGTTCTGTGAGAGTGGCATGCCTGTAGCAGAGAACTGAGAATGGACTAAAAACAAATGCCTTCTGTCTGTGCCTGGCACCATGTCTTCTCTTTGCCCTCATGGCAGGCATGTGATGCTGAGAAGGGAGAAAGGAAGAAGCAACTGCAACTACACTGTGAATGCAAAAGGTCAGCACTGTCGCAGGGAGTAGGAGATGGAAGCTAGCATACTTGTATGTCCCAGAAAATCCTGCCTGGTGCTGGTTTTCATTTTAGGTGTTTTTATTTTAGTTTTCACTCACAGAACTCCCTGTGCTATTTTTTCTGTAGATTACAGTATCTGCTAATATTTTCCCTATGTACGTATACCAACAGACTAGTTGGATCTCTCAGATCTGCTCTGGTGGACTTGAAACTTTACAAAATCTTCCGGTTTCTTACTTCAAGATACATTTTCTGTAATTAATATTCTGGTTTCTTACTGAACCAGCTCTGTCTTTCCTTTCTGAAGTAGAGATAGTGGAAAGGACATGATCAGTAATCACATTAATATCATAATGAGAAAAGAAGATGGGAAAATCACAGAATCACAGGATGGTAGGAGTTCTGGAGATCTCTTTGGAGATCATCTAGTCTGACCCCTCTGCTAAAGAAGATTCACCAAGAGCAGGTTTCCAATGATCAGGTGGGTTTTTAACATCTCCAGAGAAGAAGACTCCCCATCCTCTCTGGGCAGCCTGTTCCAGTGCTCTGCCATCCTCACATGAAATAAATTTTTCCTCAGGTTCAGACAGACCTTCCTCTCTTCTAGTTTGTACCTATTGCCCCGTGTCCTGTCATGGGACACCACTGAAAACTGCCCAGCTCCATCCTCCTGATGTTCAGCCTCTAGATATTGGTAACCATTAATAAATTAATAAGATCCTTTCTCAAGTTTTCTCCAAGCTAAAAAGCCCAAATCTCTCATCATTACTTTATCAGAGATGTGCTCCAGCCTCCTTATCATCTTCGTAGCCCTCTACTGGACTCTCTCCAGTAGTTCTCTGCCTATTTTGAACTGGGGAGCTCAGAACTGGACACAATGCTCCAGATGTGGCCTCACTAAGGCAGAGTAGAGGGGGAGGAGAACCTCCCTAGACCTGCTAGCTATGCTTTTCTTAATGCACCCCAGAATACCATTGGCCTTCAGGGTCACAGGAAAACATTGCTGCCTCATGATTAACTTGTTATGCACCAGGCCTCCAGGAGTCTTCTCTGCAGAGCTGCTTCCCAGTACCCTTATCTGTACTGGTGCATGGGATTTTCCCTCCCTAGGTGCAGGACCCTACACTCACCCCTGTTCAACTTCATTAGATTCCTCTCCACCCAAGAATTTTGTGTGTCGAGGGCTCACTGAATGGCAGGACAGACTTATGGTGTTACCAGCCACTCCTCTCAATTTTGAATGATCAGCAAACTTGCTCTGTCCCTTCATCCAGGTGACTGAGGTTGGTTGCCTTGCTCTGTATCTTTGCTATTTCTCTTTATACCTGCAGTGATCCCATAGTATCTCTTTATGCTATGGAAGAAAGAGTGGTTCAACTAGGCTGTAGTTTTAGTATTTATCCTCTAAGTGCAGATGAGCTATCACTTTCAGAAATTTTCCTTCAGAACTGTTCTTTTCTCTACTTCATTGATTTAGACTTATATTTAAAAGCAGATGGAAAAATGCACTCAAAAGAGAACTTAAGCCACTGTAGCTGAAAAGACCAATGCCAGCATAGCTTCATAGGTCTTCTGGAAGTTTCCTGAACTTGGTTTTTATTTTTGAGAAGAGGGAGAAGTGGTCATAATAATGCACAAAGTTACTACTATGTCTCAAGAAGTATCTCTCTGACTTTATGATTATCTAAGAGTTATAGTTGTCCTTGCAATGTAATTGTAAATGCTGTTATGCTTCATAACAGAAATGAGTTCACCAATGGGATGTGGTGACAAAAGACATGGAAGAGGCAGAGGTATTCATTGGTGTCTTCACCTTGGTCTTTGCTGGTAGTATTTGCTGCAGGAATCCCAGGCCTCTGAGACCCATGGGGAACAGAAGCAGTGAAGACCTACCCTCAGAAGAAGAGGATCAGTTTTGGAGAAGGGGTGTGGGTGTGTGTGTGGGTGTGCCTCCTGAGGACTGCAAAAGAAAATATCCGTCTTTAAGAAGAGCAGGAAAGAAGAAGGGTCTGGGTAACTATAGGCCAGTCAGCCTCACTTTGATGCCTGAGAAGGTGATGAAGCAAATAATCCTGGAAACCATATGTAACTCTATGAAGGACAAGAAGATCACTGGAAGTAGTTGTCATGAATTTACAAAGACAAAATCATGCTCAGCTACCCTGATTACCTTCTATGATTAAATGATTGATTTGGAGGGTGAAGGGAGAGCAATGGATATTGTTTATTTTGGCTTTGGCAGGGCTTTTAACAGACTCCCATAATGTCTTCAAAGGACAATGAAGTAGACTGAATACTGACTAAACTTAAAGGGCTTAAAGGGTTGTGATCAGAACATGAAAGCCAGCCAGAGGTCAGCCATTTGTGGAATACCAGGTTAATTGTATTATAGCATTAAAAACACCTTTGTTTATCCAAGCTTAGTTTTCTTCTAATTTAAATAAGAACATTTTCCTTACCAACTTCTTGGTGCTGAAAAGCATTCGGTGATAACCTTGAAGTATGAGCACTTCTAAGCACCAGGAACACCTCTAGGGCGAACACTTAGTGAGGTTGTCATTAATTATCAACAGAAACTGGTCACGGCATATGCACAGCTGACAAAATTGAAGGTACACACTGACTGCTTCACTGTGGTTCCTAGGAAAATGCTATAGCCTCACATAGCTCCATACAGGCAGCCTGTAACATAATTAGCATGCGTGTTTAAGGAGTGTGGTGAGCAGCAGTGAAAGCATTGCTCAGCTGGCAAGTGCTCCTGCAAACTGTGTGTCACAACTTCCCAGTACAATCCCATATCTGGAAAGAAAAACATGCTGCAGGACATGTGATGATCTTTCACTGTCAAGGAGAAGCAGTACATTTGGGAAATGAGCCTTGGTTTTCTTACAAGAAATTTAAATCACTTTTATTATTCAGTTTGAATTTGGACCTTGCCTACACTGAATAGCATTTCCCAGTAGAAAGATCAAGAGACCTAACTCAGCAAACACCGCAAGTGCAAGCAGAAGATTTCTTTTGGTGTTGGAGATAAGGGGGTACCTCTCAACTATCATTTGTGTTACAGCATCTACACTAGGGCTTTTGCTGGCATTGATAGCCACCAGAAATGGGAGGAGTGGGGCTGACACCCTTGACTTACAGAGCTATGTCAAGCAGACTTTAGCCACATCCATGAAGATCACTTGTATGAAGACACTCATATGCCATAAATATTTTCATTAAATTCAAAGGTCTTGGGGTCCACCAGTAAGCATAAGCTTCAATTAAATGATGTTGCTCACAGCCCCATCCAGCCTGACCTTGAATGTTTCCAGGGATGGCATTTCTACCACCTCTCTGGGCAACCCGTGCTAGGGTTTCACCACCCTCATTGTAAAATGTACTTAGCAGGTTTCAAATGCCAATTGTAAGTAGTCACAGCAATTAATGATCAGTTGGACTATGATCTTCCTTGGCTTATGAAATACATTTAGAGTCTGTCTGTTGTGATAAATAAAATAGACCAAGCCCAATCACAGAATCACAGAATGTTAAGGGTTAGAAGGTACCTCAAAAGATCATCTAGCCCAACCCCCATGCAAGAGCAGCATCCCCCAGAGAAGGTCACACCGGAATGTGTCCAGGGTCAGTATGAGCCACCAGTGTACACTTGCAGCCCAGAAAGCCAACTGTATCCTGGGCTGCATCAAGAGAAGTGTGGCCAGCAGGTCAAGAGAGGTGATTATTCCCCTCTGCACCACTCATGTGAGACTCTACCTGGAGTACTGTGTCCACTTCTGGAGCCCCTATTACAAGAAAGACATGGACATGCATGTCTAGAGAAGGGCCATGAGGATGATCAGAGGTCTGGGGCACCTCTCCTATGAGGACAGGCTGAGAGAGTTGGAGTTGTTCAGTTTGGAGAAGAGAAGGCTCCAAGGAGGCCCTATTGGGGCCTTCCAGTATCTGAAGGGGGTCTACAAGAAAGCTGGTGAAGGACTTTTTAGGGTGTCGGGTAATGATAGGACTAGGGGGAATGGAACAAAAATAGAAATGCGTAGACTCAGATTGGATGTTAGGAAGAGATTCTTCACCATAAGGGTGGTGAGCACTGGAACAGGTTGCCCAGGGAGGTGGTAGAAGCCTTGGACTCCTCTTGGCAGGGGTGGGTATTTCTAGGACCTCTTGTATATTTTCCTCCTCTTTCATTCTTTGGCCCTGGAGCCTCATGCATACCATTAGAAACCCTGGCTCCTTGATCTGCCCATGTCTGATCAAGGGAATGGAGGTGTTTTGTCTTGACAGGACATGAGCTGATTTACCAGGGTTTTCCAAAAGCTGCTAGACCAAACAGCAACACAAGCAAGGTAGCAAGACTCCCTCAGCAAATAACTATATTTGCAAATAAAAGCAATAGTACACAACTGCAGAAGTGTTTGGGTTGAGAATAACTCAGCAAAAAAATAACATCTGTTGCTCCCTGTGTACCAGCTGATTATTTTTGTCAGCAAACCACCTATTGTCATGACATTGCATGAGAATTTCACTGTGTTACAACCCAGACTCTAATGAGTCTGGCCATACTCCCTCCTCCCTGCAGTGTTTGCATTCAAACTTGGATGCAAGCTTTGCACCTGAACTTCATCATTTCCAGTCTAGAAACTCTTAAGAATCCATTGTCAGTTTAACTTGCTCATGTAAAGAGAGGATAATGCTGGATTCAAGAAGCAATTTTGCACAAGTGTTTTTCTGGCCAGCCCCTGAATTTGCAGTATGCAATACATCAGTCACAGCACTGCTGAGGCAGTACAAATACTAATATTGATGTTTAGTTCTAATTTTAAAAATTTACTTATTTTTAATGTACCTATATCAACATGTAGCTTCCTTCATCTTAGCCTATTTATTGTGGAATTAGTGAGTTGTAGGTTTATTCCCCAGCTTGTGCTACTCAGCATCAAGATGGTTAACAAGGAAATGGTTTCTCTTGCACTTAACACCAGTCTCTCAGGCATGAGACAGACTGAAGTCCTGAAAGTCCATTTCCTGCTTATGGAGAAAGGTCAGGACATTGGCTCTTTTAGCCCTGATAATTGTTTTGGGGTCGTTTTTTTCTGGTTTGGTGCCTAAAGCCTGTTTGAATAAGCACACAGCCATCACTGTATGAACAAAACTAAAGGCATTTGATCAATTAAAGAGAACACAACACTGTGGAACCAAATGGCGTTTTCTTTATTTTCTGGGGTTTCCTTGACATTTTTGTGTTGGGTGGAAGTCTTGCTACAATTTTTAACTGGAAAAATGTTTCTAAACTGTGAACATCTGGTAATGACTAGCTTTCAAACCCCATTTAATCTTTGTTTAAAGACAAACTTAGTAACTTTGTTGCCCTACTGCACCATCTACAGGCAAAAAAAAAAATCTCCATGTTGATACTACAAAATGTTAGAACTGCGTTAAGCATTTTCTTTAATCATTGCAATTCATAAATAAAAGTGGAATTTTCCATTTTTTAATCTCAATGAGTAGGAGGATTTATGCCTTTTGTGTTTAAAATTACATTTCCCACAACTTCTAATATCTTGTACGCTTTGGCCAGGAAGTATTCCTTCCACAGAACTTGTGTTAATCTTATCAGGGGGAAATATAAAACAAGATTGGCTTGGAATTCTATTGTATTTTAATGAGAGTTTGATGGGATGTAGATAAAAGCTGCTGCATTTATCAGCTGTCATATACTTTTTCATAAATACACCTACCTGGGGATTATGATTAACATCAGCTCAGTTGTCATTACTGTGCCTTTTCAACCCGTAATTCCTCGCTGCCTAAAGTTATTCTTAAAATGACCTAGAAAATGCTGCCTCTCTTCCCCACAGCAAATAAAAGCTTGCTAGATATTCTTGAATATCATTATGATAAAATAGGAAGGGAAAATTCAATGCCTGATCTTGTAAAATATGCACTAGTTTTGCAAGGCTGTTTAGCGAGTGAAGATTATCAGCATGTGAAGCCACAGTAGCTGCACATCTGTAGCTATTGGTTTATGTCTAACATGCGGTTTGGGTGTCATGATATTTCAGTAGTCAAATAGGACAAATATGACATGAAACTGATGGAGCAAATCTCATTAATTGCCTGCCTCTTTCTTTTTTAGGAAGAAAGCAGATTGCCTTTAGCTGTTCTTTCCTTCCTGTGAATGCATGTGTTTTAAAATATATCCAGGGGTAAACTGAAATACAGTCCTTAGAAGTGGTAGATAGATACATGTGTTCTGTCAAGAAAATCCAAAGGAATTTAAGAGTTTTTGTTCTGGTAGGCTAACAAGGGTCTAAATTCAATCTAATTTATTTACTTGGATTTTAGTCTTGTGTTATAGTGTTTTTGCTGGGAAACTCCGTGGAGCAAGAACATTACTCGTTGCAGCGTGTCTGCAGCACCCAGAGTCAGTAAGGCGTGGATCCTGGTTACAGTCTTTTTCTGTCAGTTTAATGAAGACTTCTAAAAATACTGCATTTTTTTGTCTGCTATTCCACTTCTTTGCCTAGCAAATTATTATTTTGCATTTTGAGTCATGCCTACCTGTCTCTCCTTTTTTCCTGAGCAGCTGTGCAACATTGCTGGTTTCCAATGTTAAAAGAGTTGGCAAGTTTCACCCTTGTCGTCCATATTTCAGCAAAGGTAGAAGTCACTTCCATAAGTGATTCGCAGAGTGCTTTGGGATCCTTCAGGATGAAAGGTGTGATATAAATATAAGATACCATTCATTCCCTTTTCTCCGCAGCACACAGAGTGCTAATAGGTTTTGCTTTCATCTTGAGCTCCCCTGACTAAATTGTCAAACATCTCAGTAATACCATGAATGTTTGCTTTAGGCACAATCATAATCACTGTTCTGTTAGCTCCATCCTTACAAAAGGATGGCTATTCTCCAGGCTCACAATTGACTCTCCTACTACCAAATGCTTCTTTCTTCTTCTTGTCCTCAATAGCTTCTGTAACAATTTCCCTTGAGTTTTCTGGCTTCAGTCTAATCCTTTGTATCTCATTCAGGTCCCATTCCCATTTGTCATGTCAGTTTACCTGCAGTACATTGTAAAGTCTGTGCTGATTCTGTCCCTGAGCAAAAAGGGACCAGCATAGGGGTATATTTCTTTTCTAAGTCTTGTGTCTTTCTTTCTCCTTTCCACTGTGTTTAGATGGCAAAGGCACTTCCTTTTTAGCCTGTGAGGAAAGCAACAATCAGCTTCTCCAGGCTACCTGAGCAGCACCTCATTCTCAGAAAGAAAGAGGCAAAACAAAAATTGCTTTTCTAAGCCCTTCTGCCCAGCTCTGTGGGAAAGGGAATAATTTGCCTCATTGTTACAGGGCCAGCAGCCCCTTGCCTTCCCTATACTCCCCTTACTTGACCCCACTGTATTGGAACTGCAGCCAGGACACAACAAATACAGCTGAGCAGACCAGCTGCTTCCAGCTGTGTCCACGACGCTGCTTCCCACCCTTTTTCATGTGCTGCTGTGGCACTCACGCAAAGCACACAACTGGCCCTTAGAAAGCTCAGACAGTAAATGCAGGACATGCTGAGACATTTCTTCACACTCCTCCTTCTTCATTCCTCATTATATTAGCTCAATTAACTTGGCTACCATGTTTCTGGATTCTCTTGCATTCAGCTGTAGGCTACTTCTTTTCACCCTGATGCACTTCTGTCAGGTGGCAATATATAGCTCACCAGAGCAAGAATTTATCAGGAAAACTGATAAAATGGAGTGTCTTTCTGGGGCCAGGCCAAGAAGTTTGTGGAATTTGTTACATGAGATGTGTAGGGCTACACTGTCACGTGGGGAAAAGGATAGGAATCAATAAATGGTTAGAAATATTTGATTTCCTGATATTTGAAATTGATTCATTTGAATTACTATGTCTGGTGCCAGATTTGGCCATAAGACATCTTTCTTTACTCCTGATGATTACTTTCTTAAGCCTACATTTGGTTGTGGTATAGCATGGAAGAGAGCTTCCCTCACTTACCCAAGTGTGAACTGGGGCTATGTCTATAGGAGGCAGTGATAGTGTCACCATGTAAAACTTGTGTCTGTGATCGAAAGGAGGCCTTTATTTTTTTTTTCTTTTGTGACAACTCAAAGCAGAGCTCAGAAATGCAGAATCATTTTCATATTTAAAAAAACATTTGATATTTAATCAGAACAGAAATGTGGCATGTGAAGAACATCAGCATATATCTGAGCTGAGCTTTGGGAGCCATTAATAATGAATTATGCTGCTAAAGAACAGCTGTATTCTTACATCACAAACCATGGGGACAAATAATTAATTTGCTTTCATTAATTTCACAATTCTTTCCTGGCAAGAAGTCCAGAAATGCTTAAGCTACAGCTCTAATTGCCACAAGAAGAGTGTGTGCATTAAGAGATTGTATCAATTATTGGGCCATCAGACATAATTATGAAAGCTGATTTCTGCAGCTGCAAAGTTAAGATGCTCCCCTTGCTTCTCCTTGCCTCCAGTCTTTGTTGTTGTTGTTGTTAGCTACTAACAGGACATTTGGAGAAAATAATGTGATAAAATGTGATGATAATTTTCTTATTTAATAGAGAGGAGCCTGAGTCTGTTTCTGAATCTCAGCTGAGTAGGGTTTCATATAGCTGTGAGGTGTAAGTGGGGAAACAGGGCAAAATGTTAATTCCCTCTTGAAGGACAACAATATGGAGGCCACAGCTTCTTTGTTCCCCTGGTCACTCTAGACTATATTTAAAAAGTAATCCCTAGGTTAAAATTTGCTGGGTTTAAAGTGTGGTTTAAACCAGAAAAAAGGAAAATCAAACCAGCTGATGAGATGAACATGGGAGTTGAGTTGGGTGGCAGAGGAGAAGGGTAGTGGAGGGGTGATGAACTAAATGACTTTTAAAGGTCCCTTCCAACCTCGCCTATGCCTCTATGAACTGTATTTGAAAGGATGGTGCAGATTCCACTTACCATGCTGGAGAGTGCTCTGCCCCTGCCACCATAGGAAGTCCTCATACTTGATAGAGCAGGCACTATATTGTTTTGGTCACCCAGTTTTATAGCCTGAGGCTGCAGAGAGCTGGTATTACAGCAGACCACACTGACTCTGATGAGAAAGACAGGTGGAGACCTGGGATGCTGATTGTTTTCTGACTCAATCATCTTTTGTGCTCCTTAAGGGAGATTCAGCAGTGCTGAAAATTCTGCATGAAGTCTCTTGGTGGTTGAGGGAGTTATGTACCATATTTGTGACACACTACACTAGGGTATGCTCCTGAAGAGGTGACCTTCAGGAAAATGGAAACTTGAGGGTGGCATTGCTGCTTCTAGAGCTTAAGCAGCTCAGATGGGAACATCAAAGAGAAGGCTTAAATGTTTAAAAGCCATTTGAATTTTCTCCTGGGCAAACTGCTCTGCTGCTTGATGAGCAGAAGGTTGAACCAGAAACCCTCCAGAGGTCCTTTCAAACCTCAATCATTCTGTTGTTCTGTGATGTACCCATGCAAATGGACTACATACCTTGATATACAAGACCTGGAGAAGATCTTCAAATATTGTCAAGACCTGTGGACCTCAGAGCTTATGGGAATGAGCATCTGATTCTTTCACAGCAATTCAGTAAGCACCCACTAGGGAAAGCTCACCAAGAGGTGATGTGAGAGTGATATAATGTAGAGGCATCAAATGAGCAGTGGTCAAGTCTGTGATGCCATAGCTGTGGCTTCAGGAGTTTTGACAAGTGGATGATACTGCTGATGACATTGAGCTTGTAGGCTTTGTTGGTAAAAAATAGTCCTATGTGCAGTGTGGCAGCAAGTCCAGTCTTTGCTTGTCCATGCCTTTGTGGCAGTCCTCCTCCTGTTCTCCATGCTTCCCCACGCCCCTTTCATTCCAGAAGTCCTTCTGTGCCTCTGTGCAACTGAATTAGAAGTTCTACTCAGTTTGAAAGATAATTCCCTCATTTGCTTTTATATGTGGTAACATGAAGGGCTGGGCCAGAGTTTCAGTGAGAAAGAGAGGCACTGGTGCAAGCAGAGTTGTAAGTGCCTTGGAAAAACACACATGGCAGCATCTCTGGAAACTGTGGGAGTGCTGAAGGGTTCAGAAATGGTTGCAAATATTAGATGAGTTAGGTGGTATTAGACAGGCTGGGAAGCAGGGTGTCAGTGAGAGGATAGGCTGTCAGTGAATTGGAGGACTGTACATTGTGTTTTCCTCAGCCAAGGAATTGCAAATTGCTTTTAGTCAGTCTCTGCTGAGCAAGAAAGATTTAGCATCACCTCTGCAGCTAGGAGCAGCTGAGCCACTGCCATTCTGGAGGTTGCATAAACCAGGAGGAGAAGGGGGAAGAGTCACTTTCGAACCATTGGTGAAATGCCCTCTATGTGTTAGAGGCTCCACAATCCTGTCTTCAGCACCTAGTACTGGGACACAAAGGGCATAAGTGCTTGCAGCTCCCTGGCTCTGTTTGATGCCACCTGCCTGTTGACCCTTGCTCAGAGGACACAGGGCTCAGAGGTGTGTGAGCCAGATGCCCACCTCAGACCACAGGCTGGGCAGGCTGAGAGCCCATCCCTATGTTTGGCCTTGCCTCTCTGAGCTGTTGTTTGAATGTATATATGGAGGGATCATCACACTTGAAAATGGTGTTAGCATATCTTCCAGATTCCTTTTTGGTGGGTTTTAAATTACATTTCTTTCCAGCTAAGACATTCTGTTAACAACATAGTAAGGAGCTATTTGTTCCCTGTATCTGAGAACGCCTTTAGATGCTGCGACTTGATTTATTATGTGTGACAGTAACCTGCAGAGGGCAGCTTTACTCTTGCATCATAGGCCTCTGCCGCTTGCTGTGTGTCATCACTGCTCAGAGCAGTGCTGCTTCCTTGCTTTCCCCGCAAGAGAAAACAACAACTTACATCATGTAATTTTTCTCTGTGTCTTTTTTTTTTTCCTCCTAGCCTTCTTGTGAGACAGGGAGTCCCCCAATCTATTATAATCTGTTTGGCTAAATAACACACAGTTCATTTGCATGGCATGTGATTACAAGGTTCTGGAGGATGCTAATTAGGAAGAAATTCTGGGGAAAGAATAGGGATTAGGAAGTATCTGTCAGTCAGATGCCTGTCAGCCAGCAGAATAATAATAATTAATCATGATTAGCGATACATTCAGTGTCAGCAGTGCATCTTATCTGAGGACTCTACAAGCATTTTGTATGTAATCTGTGCATCTCCTTCTGAGGGCAATAGGCATGATAAAATATTTAGAACTAAATTTGCAAATGGCATTTCTGAGATGAGACCCTTAAGGCAGCTGTAAGCAAGCACCAAAATAAAGTGCCTGGTTTTCAGATGTGCTGAGCATCTGCAAACCCCAGAGTCTGTGTGCTTTGATGTTTTTTAGCACAGAGAACACAAGTAGTGCCAGTTTCTTGGTAGAGGACATCAATGTTTCAAGTGATATGCAGGCTGTGCTGGGAAATGCAAGTCTGACCCTGTGGTCATGACTGGGTTTACCTCTCACCTATACTGGTTTGCATGCAAGTATGCAAGTAAAGAGCCTAATCACATATGCAGGAGCAAGTTCTTATGTGTGAACTGTGCAAGGCCAAGCATGCCACAGGTCAGCTGACCTGCAAATATTCCTGTTCCAGCTCTTCTTAACCATGGTATGAGTGCTTTGAATACAGCTGGGACACTGCCAGCAATGATGGAAAATGTGCTGTTTGCAGGACTCTGTGTACTTACTCTTGCTAAATCAGCGCTCAAACCATAGTGCAGACACTGTCCAAAGCACTGAGAAGTGTTCTGGTAAACAAAATACTAAGTTGCCTTACAAGTCAAACATCTGAGTCATAACCAAAACAATAATGATGAGAATAAACTTCCAGCAGTGTTGTGAAATAACTTTTGGTTTATATCTACACATTTTTCCCCAGTATTTTCCCCCTCAGATAGGTTTTCAAGATGTGTAATGCTAGTTTTAGTAGCACTAGGACAAAAAAAACACCAAAAAAATCCAGATTTTTTAGTTCATATGTACAATGCCTTGTTGCCACATTTCCCACACACAGATTTCTGACACTTTCATAATCAGCAATCCTAAATCAGAAGTGTTACTCTGTTAAAGCTCACCTTCTTCACTTCCAGGTTCACTGGACAGATTATGTGCCATTTCAGATAAAAAGTGTGTGTTTTGTCCAGCTTACTGTGGTGAGTCACTTAATTGGATCCTACCTCACCTCTTGCAGACCTGGCAATTTTTTGCTAACACAAGTTAACTGAGTAAAGGCAAATAAACCTGTGCCACAAATTACTCTCCATGACCCCAGCACATATAGCCCTTCCTGGCCTGTGTTCAGACTTGTCTTTTTTTTTTCCCCTGCCATCATTGCAACAAAGAACTGGTATACACTGTAGGGAGGGAAGCCTAAATTCCAACATGTGGTCTCCTATGTCTGTAGCACAGTACTACAGTGGTAGAAATCTTCCACATTCTGTAACAAATGCAGATTAGTTAGAAAATCTCTCTTTAGAATTAAGTATGGAAGGAAAAAACCACATCCAGAGTTGCAGCTTTACTGCTACTGAAAAAAATTCTTCCTTTTTTATCTTCCTTTCCCCCCCCTTTTTTTTTTTTTTTTTCCTAGTTCTCAGATTTTCTGCTCTGCTGCAGTGCTGTTGAACCAGAATAACACAAACTCCTAGAAAATGATGGGTATAGGACAAAAGATTAGGAGTTCTGGCAGTGGAGCAAGCAGCAGATTATAGGTTCGCAGTGTCCTTTTTCAGTCTCAGAGTTATCACCAATTTGTAAACAAATGGGCAAGCTTCACAATCCTCCTAGCTGTTGTTCCAGCTACTTGGGAACACAGGCAGAGGATTCTGCACCAGTTACAATCTCATACTGAAGTCAGTAATAATCACTACCATGAGGCCCAGTGCATTTCCTCTGTCTCTAAAGTTCTGCTATTCTCTTCTATAAGACACATAAAAATTTTGTTTGTAGATTTGACAGTGTGGCTGCAGAGGTTTCTGGGGGTGTTGAGAGCCCACTGTGGCTTTTCTCTGATGCTCAGCTGGAGAGATGTCTCAGCTCCTGCACAATTCTTTCTTTGAATTTTATGCAGAATGTTTTTTTTATTTCCACAGATGTTACTGTCTTTTCCACCCTATAGGTAATGTCAACTGTGCTGTGACTAAATCCTCTTAAACTGCAGTTACTCCTGTGCTTGCAGAGGACAGAATCACTTGGGGCAGGAAGTGAAAGTTCATCCCTTAGGAAAGAGCTTGCCATCATTTTGCACGGCACAGCAGTAACCTGGTAACCGACATATCCATTCCTGCAACATTTTCTAGGTCAGCATGAATCATTCTTAAGGGAGCAGACTTAAACAGGCAAGTTGAGAAGACTGTAACTATCCTGTGTTCTCCTTCCTAGCTGGTACTGCCTAAGGTGATGTTTGTGCTTGCAGGGCAATGCAGTCCTCATCTCTTCCCCATCCTCCTGGGGTGCTGCACACCCCTGATTTGCTATTGACAGTGAGGCTAACAAAAATTCTGGTTCCAAGGATCATGTCCCTGGCATCCTACTGAACAAATGCAAAATAAAGTGAGAGAATAAATCGATTTCAGTCAGTTAGAAGACAGGAGGTGTACATGCCAGGGTTCAAGAAACCTGCGTGAAGATGCTGCTCAAAATGAGAGGCAGATTCCAAACCAAGGTACCAGGCAGAAAGACAGTTGTGGTATGCCTGAGTCCAGCCCTGTATCAGACTTGAGAATAAATCTATGAGCTTGGAAGCATTAAGGGTTCCCTAACTACACACGTCCAAGTATAGGGACATAATGTATGAAAACAGTTCTCTTTCATGTGCTGTGAACAGCAGCATCAGCAGTTGACACATGACTCCATTTTACCCCATTGAATAATGCTTTCCTGCAAGACAACAGTGTGTAACATGTAAATTTGACCACACTGCAGTATTTCTTTCGTTATCTCTGAAGATACTGTGGGTCAGAGTCTTGACTGTTTTAAAACCTGAAACTCTCATGCCATAAAGCTAAAAAATGTGCTGGCAGGAACTAGAGACTGCAGTGATTTGGGGTGGTGACCAATAGGGTATGACATGCAGATTAGCATTCAGTCTTGAGGCAGCAGTTTGTGGGCAAAGGGCATGTCTCAGCAGGAATAAACCATGAAAAACACAGAAGACATTATCATCAATTTCTTATCCCAGAGTTATCACCAATTAGGCAAATTCATTTCTCTTGTGATTAACTTCTTTTTTGACCTTTCAAAGATACTCCACTTCCTCGTGCCTCAGTTTCCACACAAGGGATAAAAACATTCCTTTAACTTGCAGAGATGTGCTGATTAATTAATGCCCAGCTGCACTTTTTAGACTCTTGAGATGAAAAATGCAGTGTATGTATTTACATTTAAAACTATTTTACTATCTTGCTGAAAAAGACATCATCTGAACCACTGCAGTGTGGGGAGAGAAGAGGAGAGAAGAGAAGAGGAGAGAAGAGTTCCCAGTGGACATGGGAAATCAGAACTAAGCAGATCTTGTGTACCCCCCAAATCCTGCTCTTCCAGGACTTCCTCAGTGCTCATTGCAAGACCAGAATGTCTGCAAATTACCTGCTGTCTCTATACAGGTTCAATTTTGGCTAAATATTATTCAGGGAACAAATTGTGACAGCTTCTGTTCAAATACAGTAGGCCTTCTGTTAATGTCAGTAGTTGTAGGAGAGACAAATTTGACTGTCTGTCCCATTTTAGTGACTATATGAGTGTTTATATCTCCTATGTGTAACACTGAGTGTTAAAGCAGGTCAGGATTTGGTTTAAATTCCTCAGTCTCTGGGGCTCTCTTTCTTCCTGCTGAAGAAATCAGATCTACAGCAAAATGTATGTCACTGCAGCAGAATCAGGGGTGCCATCTCCAGATAGAAAGCTGTACTCCACAGAATTATGCCTTTGCTGATGCTTTTGCTTTCATTAACTGCATTGCATCCCCTCATGTAGCCTCTTGAATGTGGGTCTTTATATTGAAAACGAGGTCCTGGGGTTTTTTCCTATCAGAGCAGCACTTGCTGTTTCTGAGGCTGCTGCACAGAGTAAGGTGAATACAGTTTTATTTTGAATCCACCTATGCAACAACACCAAAAAGGGTGTGACAAGGAGAAACACCTCCACTGTGCAGGGGACAGCAGGCTCTAATGTGAATTTTTAGATACCAAGAAAGTGTGGGGTGAGTAACTGAGCAACATCTAAGAAACTGCAGAAATCAGAGTTTTCCTAGATCTAAGAGGTTTAACTTTTCCAGTGGAGAGTGACTGTGGCCTGTTGTAACAAAGCTGAATGGTTTTTTAGACTGTGTATAAATCCTTGATTTTGGCAAGTAACGGCTGACTAGGAAGCTGGAAGCCATGTGCTGTGCATGCAGTCTGTAAGCCTTTTGTCATTCTGAATGTTGGTTCAAGTAATCTTTCTTTGACAGCTCATTTGCATCTAAGCTATCCCCAAAGAGTCTGAGAGTTTGGAAATAATAGAGATGACATTTGGGTAAGTGTTTAAAAATGCACAGCAGCAGCATGCTCGGAGGCTTGCATTAACAAGCAGAAATGAATCCTGAAAGTGAGCTATATATAAAAAAAAGGTAGAGAATCTGTCTGAATGAAGTCAGCTTCACTGGGCATCTGATGACTAAGTAGGAAACGTTTTGTGCCAAAACTTGGGAAGGTAAGCGTTACTCACAAGATGACAGCACCAAAAAATAAACCAACACCAGGGAGGCTTATGGCTAGAATGCAGTACTGAGCACAGTGTACTCCCAACCTCTGTGAAGTGCTCCATTGAGAAAACCGCTTGCAAATCAGGCTGAATGGCAATGGAAAAACAGGGCAACAGAATGGTTTCAATGAGCCAAAAAAATTATGTGATTTTAAATGTTCCTGTCCTCCAGCACAGGCACAGTGCCAGCAAATCTGTTTGAGCAAGCTTTGAGGATTAGAGAGATGCAGCTTTGCTAGTTCCCAGGCAGTTGATGTCATGTGCAACTCTGGAGATGTTGCTGAGTAGCAGTTGGGTGTATCCTGACAGAAAAAGAGCTGGTGGCTAGTGGGTTTGGAAGAAAATTGCTTATGCCAGGATGGGTACCTTAAACTGTCTAGGCGTGGCTCCATGCAAGTAAAGCAACAGAATTGTAGGCATCAGTATCATCAAAGTTCATGAATTGGATTTACCATGGGTGGCTCCATGATGTGCAATTGTTCTGATTTTTACTCTTATTGCTATTGTAATAGCTCATGAAGGCAGCAGTTCAGCTCAGGGCCTGATTTTTACAAACACTTAATAAGAGACAGCATTTGCCTGAAAGCTTTTTAGTCCAAATGAGGTGAAACAAAGAAAGAATTGAATAAAAACAACAACAAAAAGGCAAGGGGAGGAATCACCCTGAAGTGATAAGACAAATTCGGGTGAAGCCAGAACCTCCATGTTCAGCTCAGTGGATATGAGCCACAACTGTATCAGGACCAGCAATTTATACTCATTTTGCAAAGCATTATTGTCTTCATAAGGGAAGGCAATGTGATATGTCAGGCCCTCCAAAGAAAAAGGAAAGAAGCACTCAGGAAGTTAGCTCTAAAATGGGTATTTTGGGCTCTGGAATGTTAAAAAAGTATACTAATTTTCTGTAGAAGAATGGAGGTCAAATTCAGGCTGCTTACAAATTCAGGACCTACCTAGGCACATGAGGGCTTGATCCTGTACAGGATTTACATGGTGGTCACTAGAGCTTTGAATCATGGCTTGCACCTGCCTGAACTCCTGCCTGCCACCATCTATTCTTAACAAAACACAACAGGAGCTGCTGAGCATTGGGAATAAGTTTTAAAGGTCATTGATTTTAGCCATTTATCCTTCCCCTTTTCTACATGCTGTACTATGTGGTCTTACCTGGAGGTTTTTTTCAGCTTTCTCTTCTATGGTATAAAAAGTCAGTCTGCAGTCTGATCTCCTTTGCCCACCAGTGTCATGCTCAAGAGCACACAAGAGCCAGAAAGACACATAGGATTTACCTGCAAGGAAAGATGAAAGGCAATGAGCTAGTGTTGACTGTTCTCATTTATTTCAATGAGCAGTGGTAGTACAGCATGTACCTCTTTCTAACTCTAACCCTAACTCCCTTTAGAGACTTCTCACAAACAGGCTGCAGCCTGTAAAACAATAACATTCACAAAGTCCATTAATATTCATGAACTACAAGAAGCTCTGGAGAGATTTTTGAACGCTTTATGACTAAGGTAGTCTCTGTGCTTTTTCTAGATTTTATTCCTTCAGACGTCTCCACTGTATTTCCAAATCACTCATGTCATGGATGTGTTTATTCCTCCAAGACAACATCTCCAAAGGGAGCAATACTTTTTCTGAGCTTTTGTTTGGTTTTTTATTTGCTCTTGTTTCAGATAGATAAGGTTGAACACTGAGATCGTGTGTATGGTTATTATGTATGGTTACTATATATGGTTGGTAACATGAAATGCCTTATCTGTGGCCACATCTACAGCTGCATTTTGATTTGGTGCAGCACTGTAGTGTTGAAATGAACCCCCTGGTCATTTCCAATTGTGGTACAAAAAATGACTTGGCATATGGGAACTGTGCTTCTATTGAAAGAAACTGCACCAAAAGCTCTCCTCCAGATAGGCATCAAACATGCCCCAGCTCCCTGTGATGATATAACCTAATGCCCATCCATCAGAGAGCTTCAAACCACCTGCCTGGGGATAATGAGATGGCACACTGTGTGAAACCAGATGAATTCAAGCTCTAGATGTGCCTTGTGCAAAAGGCAGAAGGGAAAAATACAGCCTGAACTGTCAAATCAAGTCAGACAAGTAAATCCAATAGCACTGGTGCAGATCAGTGTCTTCCCTGGAGATGATTGCTGCATGTCAGTCAGTCTTGCTGACTGAATGATTCCCTCTTTCTGTCTACATTTAGCCCATATCCACGGCTGAACTATAGCAGTTGCTTTATCGCCCAGCCATAGACAAACCCACTTCTTCACATAAATGTTCTGTGGTCTAAACTATTTGGTAAAACTAAACTATTTAGTTACTATTTACATGACTTTGCTGACAGCATTTTGTCACATTTTTCCTATATAGCTCAAATTTTGTTGAGAAGGCTGAGGGTAAGCAGCTCTTGTTTGCTGTTAAATTGCATGCATTAAGTGTTGTATTTCTCTCTGAAAAGCAGTGATATTAACTGTCCTGCCCCTTGCACGTGCTTCATTCTCCAAATATTTTAAGAGGCCAGAGCATTCCTGGTGAGCTGAGTACTGTGCTGGGTATACTTAGAACCTCAGTGTTTCCCTAACTCTGCTGTAGAAGACTCGGGGGATTTATTTGCATTTGTATGCTTTATGATTGCTCTGTGCTTCATGCATCAGAGCTTCTTCTGTCCTCTTGCTATTATTCTGAACACAGAATACACTGGGAAGGCACATCCTGCACACTGGTGATACTTCACGCCAAATGGTAAAGGTGAGGAAGTTTCTGCACCTGACAGCTAGAGGAATTATAGCACCATGTTGAGTTGCTTTGGATTCACTCTCTTGAGTTTCATATAGAATAGAATAGAACAAACCAGGTTGGAAGAGACCTTCAAGATCATCGCGTCCAACCTATCAACCAATCCAACCCACCTAATCAACTAACCCATGGCACCAAGCACCCCATCAAGTCTCCTCCTGAACACCTCCAATGATGGTGACTCCACCACCTCCCCAGGCAGCCCATTCCAATGGGCAATCACTTTCTCTGTGTAGCACTTCTTCCTAACATCCAGCCTAAACCTCCCCTGGCACAGCCTGAGACTGTGTCCTCTTGTTCTGGTGCTGGCTGCCTGGGAGAAGAGACCAACATATGGGACAGCCATGAGATTTGAGCCAGACTTCTGGACCTATAGCAAAATTCTGGGTGATTGCACCAGTGGGCCATGGCATGGGTCTAGTGTCAATCTAGATTGCACAAACCCTTAAGCCAGCAAACCTCAGCAAATCAGTATTATCCTTCTAGTTCTTTTTGATTTCTCAAGGAAATAAAGGCTGCCAGTGACACCCAACACGTTTTAATACAATCAAACCTCCAGGTATCTTTCTGGATAATCTTGTTTTGAATCTCTTCTGTCTGTTCTCACAAGAATGTAAATAGGACTTCAAACCTTCAAGGTCTTGTTCCATACTCATCAAATGACAATCATGCATGAGGCATTGGGGTGCTGGCTTGTCTTCTGTGGGCTGGTTCTGTAGGTAAGATGGCAGATCAAAACCGTCCTGATCTCTGTCCAAAAATCACTGAACTGAAATCCCATCCACGAAAAATAGACTCCAAGAAAAGGATGAAAACATAGCCATCCTTTTTTCTGATCTGTTTCAGCTACAGTGTTAAATACAGTGAAATGTTTGTAAAGCATGAATAATTATTATAGTCTTATTTGCCTTTCTGCTATATGGAGGAATTAAGCTCCTAGAAAAAATTAAGAACATTGTAGTCACAGTGCACTAGAAACAATTATGAAGGCAAAGAAACCTGAAGTGCAGCATCATGGGCTACCCACAGAGGTGGTGGAGTCACCATCACTGGAGGTATTTAGGAAGAAACTGGATGGGGCACATGGTGCCATGGTTTAGTCTATTAGATAGTGTTGGATGATAGGTTGGACTCGATGATCTCAAAGGTCTTTTCCAACCTGGTCAATTCTATTCTATTCTATTCTATTCTATTCTATTCTATTCTATTCTATTCTATTCTATTCTATTCTATGTACCCTTGTTTTTTTAATTTATTTAATAGAATTTCCTCTCCTTTTATTTTTTAAATAGCTTTACTGACATCATTATGTCACATTTTTCCCTGAAAAATTTGTTAATTTTGTAAGATGTTGTCTTCCTTTCTTCAAGGCTGATGATAAGACGAATTAATCAAGGCATACTATTGTTCTGCAGTTCATATCAACCTCATTTGACATGGATACATTCTTTGCACACTGATGTATGTTTTGTTTTGTTTTTGTTTGTTTGTTTTCTATATAAAAATCAAATGAGAATCAAAATAACAAAACAAGAAAACATATGCTGTGAGAGGACGGTCCGGCAAAGCAAACCACCAGGCTGGTACCAGCAAGGATTATTGATATATTTACAAAAAGAATCCTCCATTTCCATCTCAATGTACACTTGATTTGAATGTCATTATGAAATTCATTGCTCAGTGTTGGGAAAGAGCTCCTGTTAATTATAAATAAACAATTAGTTCTTGATTTTTGCAATGCTTAGCATAAAATTAGAGCACAGATAAACCAGCACACACAAAAGCCTCTGGCTTTTGGCTGACCTGAGTCAGCACCTGTGTCTGAGGCACTATTGATGAGCAGAGATCTGTAATTGTTGTGTTCTGACCTGTTTCAGGTAGTCAGCTTAGATGGTGGATCTCATTTCCTAAAAGAAAAAATAAAAAGCTATTACTAACTGGCCAGCAGATCAAGAGAGGTGATTCTTCCCTTATATTCTGCTCTAGTGAGACCACATCTGGAATGCTGCATGTAGCTCTGGGGCCCCTCAACACAAGAAAGACGTGGACCTGGTTTGTGGGTCCAGAGAAGGGCGACAAAAATTATCAGAGGGCTGGAGCACCTCTCGTATGAAGGACAGGCTGAGAGAGTTGGGGCTGTTCAGCCTGGGGAAGAGAAGACTGGGAGACCTTGTTGTAGCCTTCTAGTACCTGAAGGAGGCCTACAAGAAAGCTGGGGAGGGACTATTTACAAAGGCACTTAGCAATAGGACAAGGGGCAACAGTTGTAAACTATAGAAAGGTAGATTTAGATTGGACATTAGGAAGAAGTTCTTTATTATGAGGATGATGGGACAGTGGAACAGGCTGCCCAGGGCAGTGGTGAAGGCCCCAGGCCCGGAGATATTCAAGGTCAGGCTTGATGGGACCAAGCAACCTGGTCTAGCTGGTGATGTCCCTGCTTACTGCAGGGCTTTGTACTAAATGAGTTCTAGGAGTCCCTTCCAACCCAGTGCATTCTATGATTCTGTACTTCTTTTCTGACCGACAAGTGAAACTTAATGCTTGGGTCATGCTTTTCTCAGGAACTTCCTTGCATACCTGTAGTTTTTGATGTGAGCTCTGTCTGCCACACACAGGCAAGAGAGCAACAAACAGGAAGAAATCCTGTCGTGTTTTTCTTCTGCAGACTTTGAGACATTTCTTTTTAAAGAGGGTATTACAGCATGGGCATATCCAGGTAAATTTACCACATAGGAAAGTAAAAGCCTTTATTTTCACACAAAATCGCAGAATCCCTCCTCCTGGAAGGGAGTTCGAGAAATCATCTAGTCCACCCCTATCAGAGCAGGATCACCTATACCAGATCACACAGGAATGCATCCAGGTGGTCTTGAGTATGTCCAGACAGGGAGACTCCACAACCCCCTGGGCAGCCTGTTCCAGTGTTCCATCACCCTCACAGTGAAAAAAAATTTCCTTATGTTTCCATGGAACTTCCTATGCCTCAACTTCCACCTATCGCCCCTTGTCCTGTCATTGGGCATCACCCAGCAGAGCCTGACTCCATCGTCTAGGCACTCACCCTTTACAACGTTATAAACATTGATGAGGTCACTGTCACGGAGTGCTCCAAACCCCCTTCCCCCACCTCCATCAGCGGAGGTTTGATAGGGGAAGACAAAGGCGCGAAATTGCCTTCCCCTCCCCCTTAGGGACAGGTAAAAAGGCTCCATTCTTCCCGCCGGGAGCTGAAGCCCCTCACAGGTATTCACCCGCGGGGAAAGCCTGCGCTGGGATTTGGAGCTGTGACTGGCTGGGTTCTTCGTGCCCATATATATTGGCACTGGACACATTGTCTAGGGAAATCTTAAACAGAGTGACCAGAAAGCGGTCTGGGCTCTCTTTTTGGCTCTCCTTTTGCCTCTCATTTTGGTGCTCATTTTGGACTCGCTCTGCTCTCGCTCTGGATTCACGGCGAAATTGGAGAGATCAGCACTCAGACATGGCTCCTCCCCGAACCTGCCTACCCTGCGGTCCTGCTCCCTGCCTGCTGCTGGAGTGACCCTGCCTGCCGTAACGCTGCGGCTGTTGGCTGGCACAGGCCGGCAGCGCGGCTTCCCGCGCCCTGCTCAGGCAGTGCTGCTGCACGAGCCTTGCCTCGTGTCAGCTGTGCCTAAGGACACTTCGATTTTGGCGGGTCCCTTTTCCTTTGGATTTGTGCCGCATTATCCACACATTGGATTATAAACTCGCAGTTCTGGAGCCTGCCACCGAAGAGAGATCTAGGGACTACCTCCCAATTCCTGCTCCGTCCTGCTGTGTACAACCTGCACTCTCATTGGTTTTCCCTAAGGTCCTGGCTTGCCTCCGTTTTGTGAGTGGGGTAAAGCTATTCGGTGGCTTCGCCTTTTCCATTTTCTGAATTCTCTGAATTGTACTAAAGTTGCCCCTAAGCATCCTGGTAGAATTCATGACTGAATAGAAGCTGTAAAATAAAAGCTAACTAGTTTGTACATCATTTGGGGGCAAGGTTTTCAGCAAAATAAAGATAACTGTTTTTTTATAATTCCGGCCTCATTAATTTAACCCCAATCAAAACAGTCACCCCTCAGTCTTCTCCTCTCCAAACTAAAGAGCCCCAGCTCCCTCAGTCTCTTCTTGTAAGGAAGATGTTCCACTCCATTAATTTTGTGGCTCTGCAGTGGACTTTGTCAAGCAGTTTTGACACTTAAGTATCTCTGAACTCCATGTTCAGCTGCCCAACAAGTATGGTCTGTGTTCAGCCAAAGGACCACAGAGATTCTCCTTCAGCATACATGGAAAGGACTTACATCTTTGTATCAGGAGCCTGTGAGCCATCTCCAGATATCCATGGCCATTGGTGCAGTTTTATCTGCTGAGATATTGAGGCCATGCGATAGTTCTGGATATATTTCATAGTAAGGAGGTAACATAAAGAGGCATTATGACAGGTTTCCATATGGTGCTGCCTCTTCTCTGAGCAAAAGACTCTGCATGCAAGTTGGCTATACATGACTGTTGGCTTCTTCCAGCACAGCTGGTGATTGAAGTGACTCTGTTCTTTTTTGTTGACATTATTAAACTGAGAGATAAAGTAACTGTGGGTATGTAGGAAGGAAGGCAAATAAAAGAAAAAAACAGAAATGCAGGAAGAGGCAAATTCATACAACACAGCACAAAAGCACTCACAGAAGTAGGCTCACAGAAGTGTCCCTGCACTGTTCTCATTTGCCTTTCACCTCACCATAGTGTGGGAGAAAATAGGCCTCATGATATGCTGAAACACTGGAAGAGGTGGGCTCCTGTTCATGTTCCTCCAGGAACTTTAATTTACTAACACTGCCCTTAATTGGGATTGAAATGATAGTCAGAGAAGGGCTTGAATAGGGATGCTGGTACTCTTCCTTGTGTCCACAGGAGTGAGAAAAATACCTCAGGCCAAGGTTGTTTCCCCAGAGGTATGTTTGTTCATTTAGCTAACAGACCTTGCAGTTGGCAACACCTATATTTAATTACAAGTTCTGTGTCATGGTAATGGAAAACTGCTTTTCCTCTGCCCTCAGAGTCTTAGATGTCAGGCTTATCTGCTGCTCTTTTCCCACTCCTTGATGGAGCTGCAGTGAATAACAAGCTGGTGCTTCCGGATGCATTGTGCATAAATGCTAGAGGAAGCTACCTAGAAAATACCCTCCAGGAAAATTCCAGAGACACTCCTGATGATTCAGGCAGCACTAGTGAACCACCTAACTGGATGTGAGCACTCATCCTGTGGAAGGGACTTAATCTAATAAGCAAAGCAGGAGACTGCCTCCCAGCCCTTTTATTTTTTCTCTTCTTTCAAGCCATCTGCTCTTCCGACCTATTTCAGAACATGCAAATTCACAAGTGAGGTGAAATTTCCCATTGACCAGTAGCCTGTGAAATATAATTACTGTGCTAATTTTGAATTCCAAGTGGTCAGCACAGGCTAGGAGTGCTCTCTCAGAAAACACATTAACACAGTTATGACCAATATTAAAAAGAGCCGCACTGAGATTTGGCAGTGACTCCAGAAAATGACAGGTAGCTTTTCTAGGGTCAGAAAACAGGCAACAAAATGCTGGTTTTATGTATTACACAGATGCATTCACAATAGAAACAGTGGAAGGCAAAAGGAAATGATGGTGAGAGAGCATAGTATTGCATCCAGGCTGCTTACCCAGCAACACTCAGAAAATGAGAGGCTGTTATGAAACCTCTGCTCTCTTGTGAGGTCTTTGCTACCTTGTATGACCTCTGTCAAGTTATGTGCTCATTCAGCAATGCAGCCTGTCTGTAACAGAGGCTAATGACACTAAGCCTGCTGGATAAATCCATGTGGGATTTATGGCTGTGCAGAGCACAGCGTTTCAAGGTATACAGTATGCCAATTTGACAGCATCAGTGAGAGGGGTAAGGCTGTGAAGCTGTTTCAAAAAATCTTAGAAAAATCCTGCTTATGAGATCATTTTCCTATTCTTCACAATGAAATCAAAGAGAGAGATTTAATTCTGCATTTGAATGGAAAGAATTTTGCTGCTTCCAGTAAAGACAGAACATGGCTGATTTTTTTTAATCTTTCAGGAACACCTTTGGGATTGATATAATATTAAAGAGTCTGTTTTGATGGTGACAGCAGATGCTGCATGACCTAAACTCTGGAGTAAATTGTACTCACACAGCCTCACCAAAGTAACTGGGAACATCAATTTTGCCCATTAGCATCTCTAATGCCAGTTGTAAGATCCATGCTATGATGCTTGGTAGAGGGAGCTCAGCTTGGCAAAGCTGGGAGTTTACCCAGCTGGGTATTTACCCAGCTCTCTTCTGAGAAAGCAACACTCCTCCACCTGCTGTGCTGCTTACCTTGGAAGAGGAACTAGAGGCACTGCTGATGTGCTCATAGCACTTAGGATGTGCTCATACCTGAGGAAGTAACCATTTTGCACACTATCTTAATTTATTGGGAAGACATGTACAAGGTGTGCATGGAGTGGAAAGGAGTATGCCTTCCTGCATCTGAGACCAATTCCAATCCGTTGTAGCACAGACAGAAGAATCAGAGACTTCAGCAGAAAACATACAGGAGAAATTCTCAATGCAAAGACAAAATGAAATGTCCTAATGAGAAGGGCATTTGGGCAGTACATGTTTAAATCAAACAGGCACACAATTAGAGAACTGCTTCAGATGTAATCTGACTCTGCTTAGATCTGACTGAAAATCCAGTTACAAAAGGTAATTGCTCTCTCCCCTTGGCACTGCCTGTCCGTGGAGCAAGAGCTGGGGGACAGAAGACCTACAGGTGCTGCTAGATGGAAATTCCAGGCAGCATAGTGCTGGCCTGGTGCAGGTACTCATGGGAGAGCATAGAAGCTGTCCTGCAGGTTCAGGACAGCAGTCTGCAGCCATCTGGGGAAAGCATCCTACATCACATGTCTGGCATCATGTGGCAACTCCACATAAAAGCAGAATTCAAATCCAGCTCTTCAGTGCTGAGAATTGCTGCTTAAACATAAAGCAGTTTTCCTCCTCTCTCCCCAACACTAATGCATTCTCCAAGTCAGCGCCATTTGAATGAGGCAGGGTAGGAAGGAAAATAACCACAAATGAATAAAATACCCATCTCTATATGCACAGATACATAGATATATGTGATGATGTGTATCTAAATGATCTGGGTGGTGCATGCACAAGGGGTTTGCATAGGGAAGAATTTTCAAGATGGCAAAACAACATATTTTTCCTCAGCATCATTTTTAGTTGAGGTTTAAAAAACCCTCCATCAGTCTGAAGCAGACAGGCAACACAGTAAAGTAAGTTTTGAGTGCTGCAAATTGGCATAGTTATTTGACTAGAGTTAGAGGCAGACATAATATTTTTTCCTGCCTGCCTTTATTAAAATGTCTCTGCTATACAAAATCTCCCAAGTTGCAACTCAAGTAGCTGTCTGAGCTTCTTTCCTATTTATGGTAAAACAATACAGAACATTTCCCTGGGTCACTGGACAAACATAACGATAAGCAAATGATAAGGACAGGCAAACAAAACCATGGTGTTATTGTATGAGATGTCTGACATTATATCTGACTGGAAATGATTCCAGAAGTCCACATATGCAAGAAGTTAAATATGGCTTATATTTTCCCTTTGGTCCCAGGCTCTGACTTCCTTAATGGCAAACACTTGCGAACTCACCATCTGTTGTTGAAGAGTGAGCAGTTTAATGAGGAGGGTCAGATTCTTTCCGTAGCACTTAGTCCTTGGTGCTTGTTCCATTCTCTGGGCAATTGTCATCTGCAAGTAGTACAAAATTTCCTTTGGTTTCCTTGAGCTGTCGATCCAGCTCTTAACTCCTCAGATTGGTGATTCGGGATGCAATTAAGGATGTCAAATACTTTTTACGACTTCTAAATAATTTGCTGTTGAAAGGAAAAATACCTGATGAAATCACTTGAAGATTGTCAGAGCACCTGTACAATTGTATTTTAAAATATGGGACCAGCAACAGACTCATACAGGCATGCACCTGTGCACACACAGTCTCTGCAGTCACTTCACTCTGATTTTCACTGATCTGCAATAAAGCTACAAAGGGAGGTGGTACTGGTATCCCTGTGTCCTTCTTTGCTGGGATTGTTTTTTGCTGAGCTTTGGGACTGGATGGAATCCACACAAGGTTACTATAAGAGCCAGCAGAAGTGCTCACCAAGCCATTCTCCATTATTTATTGACATTGCTGGCTGACTGGGGAGGTCCCAGTTGACTGGAGGCTAGCAAATGTGACACCCATCTACAAGAAGGGCCAAAAGGATGATCCAGGGAACTACAGACCTGTCAGTCTGACCTCAGTGCCAGGGAGGGTTATGGAGAGGTCATCCTGAGTGCCATCACATGGCACATGCAAGGCAAGCAGGCAATCAGGCCCAGTCAGCATGTGTTTATGAAAGGCAGGTCCTGCCTGACTAACTTGATCTCTTTCTATGACAAGGTGACCTGCCCAGTGAATGAGGAAAGGGGTGTGGACATTGTCTGCCTGGACTTTAGTAAAGCCTTTGACAGTGTCTCCCACAGCACTCTCCATCAGAAACCTATAGTGCAAGGCTTGGATAAGTGCACTCAGCACTGGGTAAAAAACTGGCTGGATGGCCAGGCCCAAAGAGTGGCGGGGAATGGAGTTAAGTCTGGCTGGTGTCCAGTCACAAGTGGCGTTCCCCAGGGTTCAGTACTGGGGCCTGTTCTCTTTAATATCTTTATTAATGATCTGTATGAGGGAACTGAGTGCACCCTCAATAAGTTTGCAGATGACACCAAGCTGGGTGGCTGTGTTGATATGCTAGAGGGTAGGGAGGCTTTACATCAGGATCTAGGTAGGTTAGATCAATGGGCTAAGTTTAATTGTATGAAGATCAACAAGGCCAAGTGCCAGCTCCTGCACTCAGGTCACAACAACTCCATGGTAAGCTACAGACCTGGGGATCTGTGGTTGGAAAGCTGACACTTAGAAAGCAACCTGGGGGTATTGGTTGATAGTTGTACTAAATATGAGTCAGCAGTGTGCCCAGGTGGCTAAGGAGGCCAATGGCATCCCAGCTAGTATTAAAAACACTGTGGCCAACAGGAACAGGGGGGTGATTGTCTGCTTCTACTTGGCACTATCAAGGCCACACTTTGAATATTGTGTTCAATTCTGGGCCCTTCACCATAGGAAGAATATTGGGGTCCTGGAGTGTGTCCAGAGAAGGGCAGCAAGGCTGGTGAAAGCCTTGGAGCACATGACATGAGGAGTGTTTGAGGGAGCTGGGTTTGTTCAGTCTGGAGAAGAGGAGGCTGAGGGGAGACCTCATCACTCTCTACAACTACCTGAAAGGAGGAGGCCAGCCTCTTCTCCCTGGTGGCAAGCAACAGGACAAGAGGAAATGGGTACAAGCTGTAGTAGGGCAGGTTTAGGCTGGATAATATTTCTTCACTGAAAGGGTTATTAAACATTGGAATAATCTGCCCAGGGCAGCGGTGGAGTCATCATCCCTGGAGGTGTTTAAATGGCATTACCAGCCTAGACTTTAGGCGTGCAGACTTTGATCGCTTCAGGGATCTGCTAGCCAAAGTGTCATGGGATGAAGCCCTGGAGGGAAGAGGGACCCAGGACAGCTGGTCAGTATTCAAGGACCACCTCCTCTGTGTCCAGGAGCTATGTATACCTACAAGGAGAAAAGCAGGAAAGAATCCTAGGAGGCCTGCCTGGATGAACAAGGAGCTACTGGACACACTATTACTTAAAAAGAAACTCTACAGAAAGTGGAGGGAAGGACAGATAGAACAGGGGGTATATAAGGAAGCTGCCTGAGCAGCAAGAGGCCTGGTTAGGAAAGCCAAAGCAGAGTTTGAACTGAATCTAGCCAGGGAGGTTAAAGGGAGCACTAAGAATTTCTACAGGTATATTAATGGCAAGAAGAAGACTAGGGAAGGTGTGGGCCCCCTCAGAAAGAAAGTGGTGAATTAGTCACAAGTGATATGGAAAAGGCTGAGGTACTCAATAACTTCTTTACCTCAGTCTTCACTGCAAGGGCCTCCAGCCACATTCCTGGTGTCATGGAAGACGATGCCAGGGACGGGGAGGAAGAACTGCCCATCATAAGTGAAGATCAGGTTTGTGATCACCTGAAGAACCTGAAAGTGTTCAAGTCCATGGGACCCAATGGGATACACCCACGGGTGCTGAGAGAACTGGCAGATGAGGTTGCTAAACCCCTCTCTATTATATTCCAAAAGTCATGGCAGACTGGGGCAGTCCCCACAGACTGGAAAAGGGGAAACATTGCTCCCATTTTCAAAAAGGGCAAGAAGGAGGAACTAGGGAACTACAGGACTGTTAGTCTCACTTCTGTGCCCAGAAAGATCATGGATCAGATCCTCCTGGAGGCACTAATGACTCAGAAGAACAGTGAAGAGGTGATTTGGAACAGTCAGCATGGCTTTGCCAAGGGCAAATCCTGCCTGACAAACCTGGTGGCCTTTTATGAGCAAGTGACAACATTAATAGATGAGGGGCGAGCAACTGATGTCGTTTACCTGGACTTGAGCAAAGCCTTCGACACTGTCCCGCACCACCTCCTGGTCTCCAAGCTGGTGACACATGGGTTTGATGGATGGACCACTAGGTGGATAAAGAACTGGCTTGATGGCCGCACCCAAAGAGTGGCTGTCAACGGGTCCATGTCCCAATGGAGGCCAGTGACAAGCAGAGTCCCTCAGGGATCAGTCCTGGGACCAGTCTTGTTCAACATCTTTGTGGGTGCCATGGACAGTGGCATCGAGTGCACCCTCAGCAAGTTTGCTGATGACACCAAGCTGTGTGGTGCAGTGGACACGCTGGAGGGAAGGGATGCCATCCAGAGGGACCTGGACAGGCTGGAGAGGTGGGCACAAGCCAACCTCATGAGCTTCAACAAGACCAAGTGCAGGGTCCTGCATCTGGATCGAGGCAATCCCAGGCACAAATACAGGCTGGGCAGTGACTGGCTGGAGAGCAGCCCTGAGGAGAGAGACTTGGGGGTGCTGGTGGACGAGAAGCTAAACATGAGCTCTCAATGTGCGCTTGCAGCCCGGAAAGCCAATCAGATCCTGGGCTGCATCAGGAGAAGTGTGGCCAGCAGGTCAAAGGAGGTGATTCTCCCCCTCTACTCAGCTCTGGTGAGACCCCACCTGGAGTACTGCATCCAGTTCTGGAGCCCCTATTACAGGAGGGATGGGGACGTGCTGGAACGTATCCAGAGAAGGGCCACAAGGATGATCAGAGGGCTGGAGCACCTCTCCTGTGAGGAGAGACTGAAGGAGTTGGGGCTGTTCAGTCTGGAGAAGAGAAGGCTCTGAGGTGACCTCATTGTGGCCTTCCAGTATCTGAAGGGGGCCTACAAGAAGGCTGGGGAGGGACTTCTCAGGATATCAGGTAGTGATAGGACTAGGGGGAATGGAATGAAGCTGCAGGTGGGGAGATTCAGGCTAGATGTGAGGAGGAAGTTCTTCCCCATGAGAGTGGTGAAGCCCTGGAATGGGTTGTCCAGGGAGGTGGTTGAGGCCCCGTCCCTGGAGTTTAAGCCCAGGCTGGATGAGGCTCTGGCCAGCCTGATCTAGTGTAGGGTGTCCCTGCCCATGGCAGGGAGGTTGGAACTAGATGATCCTTGTGGTCCCTTCTAACCCTGACTGATACTATGATACTATGTGGTCCTGATGCTTAGGGACATGGTTTAGTGTTGATTTGCAGTGCTGGGTTGAAGGTTGGACTGGATGACCTTGAAGGTCTCTTCTAACCAAATATATTCTGATTCTGTATGGTATATCTTGCACAGTACATTCCCCTCACTGAGTTGGTGCACTCATCTCATATAGGCCTTTTCCAAATGCCCTGCTTTGGTTTTGCCTCCATTTGGCAAAAGGCTCCAGGTCCTTTCCCTGAAGTTTCTCAGCACTTCTTTTTCACTACAAACCTGCCAGGAGGAAAAGCAGGACCATTTGCTCCAGGAAGCTGATGATTCTTGTTCAAGCTTTACCCAACTGAAAGCCACATTAGCAACCAGCAAGGAGCCTTTGAGTTACCTGAGGCTTAATTTTCATAAACCTGAGTAATTTATTCCTGTAATCCCATTGCACAGCTAAAGAAGTCTGACTGGCCAGGTGGAGCAGCAGAGGCTGACACATTCCATCTCTGTCTCCCTGTGGCTATTTGGCATTATGCTGCATTTGTGCCAAGAAAAATGCTATCAGGGGCCAGATGAAGGTCTTGTTATGCTGCTGTCACCATGAAACAGGACCTCAATATGTCCCTTTTACACAGCCCAGCTGTTTTAACAGTGCTGTGGAGAAACTGGGAATCCAGTTGGTCATAGGAACAAAAAATTCCATTCCAGGCTGAAGTCTGCTTCAGGCTAATTCACAGCAAAGAAAAGCAAAGGATTAGGAGGTTAAACAATTATCAACTCATTTTTTGGAGACTCTGTGGGTAACATTGCTGTAAATTCTTGTCTGGGATGAGTTAGCTACAGACATGCTTTTTCTCAAAACCTCCATAGATTCAAGAACATCACTAGCAAAGTATCAGAATTACTTATCGGAGTTTAGGTTCCTATTTGTCTTTTTCCTCAACAAGATAAAGCAGCATCACCGTTTTTGGACTGCACATCTGGAAGGCCAGTTGTCTTGTGTTTCTTTTGATACTCAGATCATCAGAGATGCCAAGTGTCCATGTTTTCAAAAATGCAGCAATGTCCTTTATGAAAAGGCAAACAGTCAGGGAAACAGGCAGTTTGTAGAAAGGGCCAAAAGTTTATAGGTAACTGCAGGAATTTCGCTTCAATGTGTAGCAAAGAATAGAACAGCGTGCACATAAAAGTTGATGTAGAGTTGATGAAGCTGCCGTGCTCCTGAGGTTTGTGTTCAAGGAACCACGAGTGCAGAAAATGACAATCTGAAGCCTTAAATTGAGCTAAGAAAGACATAGTTCTCTTCTTCCTATTGCAGCAGAGGGAAAGTTCACTCAGGGAATGACTGGAAGAAAGCAAATGTCACTCCATTCTTCAAAAACGCAAGAAGGAGGAACCAAGCAACTACAGACCAGTCAGCCTCACCTCTGTCCCTGGGAAGATGATGAAGCAGCTCATCCTGGAGGTCATCTCTAAGCACATGGAAGACAAGGAGGTTATCAGGAGTAGCCAACATGGATTTACCATGGGGAGATCCTGCCTGACTATCTGATAGCTTTCTATGGAATTATTAAATGGGTAGATGAGGGAAGAGCCTGTGGCCAGTGGTATTCCCCAGGGATCAGTACTGGGTCCAGTTCTGTTTGATATCTTTATCAATGACCTGCATGAGAGGATTGAGATTACCCTCAGCAAGTTCACTCATGATACAAAACTGGGAGGGTAGCTGACACCAATGACATCTGGACAGGCTGAAGAGTTGGGTGCAGGCAAACCTCGTGAAGTTTAATAAGGACAAGTGCAGGGGGTCCTGCATCTGGGCGGGGGGAGTAACAACATACACCAGTACAGGTTAGGGGCTACCCTGCTGGAAAGCAGCTCCACAGAGAAAGACCGTGGAGTGCTGGCGGACAGCAACTTCTCCAAGGGACAACAATGTTCCCTTGTGGCCAAGAGAGCCAATGGTATCCTGGGATGCATCAAGAAGGGTGTGTCCAGCAGGTCTAGGGAGTTTCTTCTCCCCCTCTACTCTGCCCTGGTGAGACCACACCTGGAATACCATGTCCAGTTTTGGGCTCCCCAGTTCAAGAAAGACAGAGAACTGCTGGAGAGAATCAAATGGATAGGCATGATGATGATTAGGGGACTTGAGCATCTCTGCTATGAACAGATACTGAGATCCCTGGGGCTATTTAGTCTTGAGAAAACAGAGAGGGGACCTCACCAATGTGTGTAAGTATCTGAGGGGTGGGTGTCAACTGGAGGGGGGGCCAAGCTCTTTTCAGTGGTGCACAGCAATAAGACAAGGAACAACAGGTTCAAACATGAACATAGAAGATTTCACCCCAGCATAAGGAGAAACTTCTTTATAGTGAGGGTGACAGAGCACTGGCACAGGCTGCCCAGGGGGGTTGTGGAGTCTCCTTCTCTGGAGACTTTCAAAGCCCACCTGGATGCATTCCTGTGTGGACTACCCTAAGTGATCCTTTAGGTTGAACCTGATGATCTCTTGAGGTCCTTTCCAACCTCTAATATACTGTGATACTATAACAGGGAGTGAATGAACTGGAAGTAATTTACTTCTTCAGCCCCAGGGGAGGTTCAATGTGTGTATTCCCCAGGGCAGGATGACTCCAGAGACAAGGTGGCAAAGCACCACTCTCAGTGTACTAAATAGAAAGACTCTGCAACTGCCCTTCAAGAAAAACACATGTGCTCTCAGGATACTTTGGTATTGCTTCACTTTGTGGAGAGGAGAGGGGAAGGAGGAAGTCAGCTGCTTTAAAGCACAGCAGAGCTGAAGGTATTTTTAAAAATTCCAGTTCAAACAATGACACAAGCAAACAGCTTTAAGGTCAAACACAGACACCTGCATATCAGTGCATCTTCAGGGCTAGTTTGCTGCTGTTTTTGGAACTTCAGCTTCTGAAGCAAAAGCTGGATTGGCTTTGGAGTGGAAGCCCAATCTTTGGCCATGTCTCCGTGCCTGGTTTACTTCAATGATCAATACTGTTTGAATGAGAGTCCTCTATTGACTATTTATAATGCTAAACAAGGAAAACAAATACTGTCTCTTCAGATGAGCTGCCAATGTCTCTGCAATTCCCACAGTTGTAGTATTATGATTGGAATTTGGTGCCAGATGCCTGGATTCCTCAGACAAACAGCTTTCTGGCAGGATGGAGTATGATCTGGCTCAGGCAAGACTGTTTGTGTAGAAAGTTGCCATGTTACCATCTATCATTACCTGCATTGATTTGCTATGAAGCAGAGAAGCTAGACATCAACAACTGGGTAAAAATAGAGATGGCAAGCACCTTCACAGATCCACACCTAGTTAAACCCATTGTAAATGCTAAATGACCATAAAAGGTTAGCTACAGCCAAACATTTTTGATAAGGCACCTTATTGGTGAAACATTAATTTCTGCTTATTTTTATCTTGCTTATGCAAATGGAGATGATGACCTTTGCAGATCCTCACTGAACAGCATTGACCAAAGAAAGTCATACTTTTTCCCTGAGGGGAGTTTATGTGGCCAGCTGGTAGAAGAAGGTTAGCTTCAGAGCCTGGATCCTGGAAACCATTGGTAAGAGAAGTCTTCAGGAATAAGGAAGGGTCAGGCAATAGCATACAGGCTAAATCAGGTCACTCAGGAGAGGGTCAAAATGAAGGCAGAGAAAGGCATCAGGTTTTAGGAGCACACTGATTGCCCTCTCACTCGTGTTTCACCCTCCCGCAGCTTCCAAGCAGCTGAAAAGGCTTCTGCATTTTAGCTGATGAAAATCTGCAAGTGACTTGTTGTTAAGCTCTAGGCAGGCTGGCATGGTTTTCTTGTTTGACCTTTTTTTACCAGGAACTTGGTGTATGCATGAGCACTAAGTTAACTGTTAGTCAGCCTGCACCACTTCCTCCATCCTGGCAGGAATTGGAGGTCTTCTGAACCTTGGTCACCATCTCTGAGCATAGGACAAGCATCAGCCACATTAATCTTCTAGGTCACTTACATCCTGCACTCAAAGGGAGGAATCACGATTCCCACTAAGTTTTCAACATTGGCACAGTTTGTGTTTTCCCATTGCTGCACAAACCAGAGAGAGTCCTTCATCAGTGTTACTCCTTCCTAGCCCACACAACCCTTTAGAGGAAATTAGAAGACTGAGACTTTGATAGCTTTTACCACTTAGTACTGCTGAAGGTTGTGTTGAACCAAAGGGCTCAAGCTAGTTTACCTTGAAGTCATGTGATGTTATGAGCTCCTTGCAGACAGAGAAGCTCAGCTGTGGCCTGCCTGGGGTGTGCTCCAGTGTGAGTTTCCGAGAGTTACCATCCTGGCAGTGGCTTGCCTGCCCCAGCATGCCTTAGCACCTGCCTGGGCCTGTTCTGTCTCTCCCAGATTGCTTCCCACTCACTCGTCATGCTGAGGCTCAGCAGCACCTGTCCCAGGAGCACCCATGACTATGGATCCTGCACCAGGAGCCACCCCAGGAACTCCCTACACAGACTTCCTCCAGCAAATCAATGCTCAAGCCCTGCTGTGTAGTCCACCTTTCTTCTGGCAGTTGTGGTTTTCCCCTTCACAACTTTACTGAGATCTTACTTTTAAACCCATTTGCCAGTTGCTACTTTCAGTTTGAACAGTCTCCTGCTGGCTAAATCCATGGGCACAAAGGCAGCCAAATCCTTTATATGGCACTATTACGTATTTTCAGAGCAAGGGGTTTTCAAGAACAGCATTTGACCAGGAGTTACTGAAGCTAGGAGTTATCAATCCACAATTTGAACGCTGCATGGAAAGTTTGTTGTTTAAAACCATACATGGGAAATGTGAGCTGTAATTTTCCAGTCTTTGATCAACACAGCAGTGTGCTGCTGTGAAGTGAAACAGTGTCGGCTGACAGATGAGAGTTTTCCCCCAAGGGCATTGCGCTAGAAAAGCAACAGTGCTGATTTAGCAAGGAAATGTATCTTGAAACAGATGCATGCTGCTGTGCATGTGCTTTTATGGCTCTTGAGGAAAAAATAAGTTTTAAAATACAGCAGCTTCATTGTACATTTTTTTCTTTCGCGTTTTAACGTTCGTATGTACCGTGAAATGAGGCAATGCAGGGTGGAAGACAACTCTGCTTTTGGAACAGCTGTAACTTGAAACATCTCAACATCCTGTCTTTGTAGTCCTTCCCATAAACAGATCTTGATGGAGCAGGGATAAGATGAAAGCAAAGCAGATACCAGCGAAGGGCTGGGAGTTGCTAATCCCCCAGATTGTTTATTAATTACACGTAAGTGTAACAGTATTTTAGTAAGAATGAACCTAAGAGAGAGAAACTCACCACCCTCTCTCCATATGGCCACTTCTGAATGCTCTTCTACCATCAGGAGGTCCAAAAAACTAACAAGGCTCCTGCTCTCAAAATTACCCAGCAAGTCATAATGTCTCTGAAGGCAAGATTTTCCCATTTAGGTACCTAGTAGCAGAAATAGAAGCCTTTAAAAATTACATTGCAAACAGCCAATAGGATTACAGCAGCTGCATCACAACTTTGAAGATAAACAAGAACTGAATTTTCTGTGAGTTTTCTTGTCAAGCTGTACTAGCTTTGGGTAGTAGTACAGTAGTACAGTAGTACAGAAACTGACTTCATTATAAGTATGCACATACAGATATGAGGTGTGGGAAGCACCAAAGAAAGCTTTGTGATCAGTCCTCCTGCTCCTAAGGAAGAGTATAAAGGGATGCAAACACCAGTTTTCCCCCCAAAACTATTTGCTGGGGTTTATTGTTGGTTTTGGCAGGGTTTTCTCCCCACTGGAACATTCAAATGAAGTTTCTTAAGAGAAAGAATCATAGAATCGTAATCATTTAGGTTGGAAAAGTCCTTTGAATCCAGTTGTTAATCCAGCACTGCCAGATGTGGCCAGCTGGCCAAGAAGGCCAATGGCATCCTGGCCTGCATCAAGAATAGAGTGTCCAGCAGGAGCAGGCAAGTCATTGTGCCCCTGTACTCAGCACTGGTTAGGCCACACCTTGAGTACTGTGTCCAGTCCTGGGCCACTCAATTTAAGAAGGATACTGAGACTCTTGAACATGTCCAGAGAAGGGCAACAAGGCTGGTGAGAGGCCTCAAGCACAAGCCCTACGAGGAGAGGCTGAGGGAGCTGGGATTGTTAAGCCTGGAGGCTCAGGGGAGACCTTATTGCTGTCTACAACTACCAGAAGGGTGGTTGTAGCCAGGAAGGGGTTGGTCTCTTCTCCCAGGCAACCAGAACAAGAGGACACAGTCTCAAGCTGTGCCAGGGGAAGTTTAGGCTCAAAGTGAGGAGCAAGTTCTTCAGAGAGAGAGTTGTTAGCCATTGGAATGGGCTGCCCGGGGAGGTGGTGGAGTCGCCATCCCTGGAGATGTTCAAGAGGGGATTGGACGTGGCACTTGGTGCCATGGTTTAGTAGTCATGAGGTCTTGGGTGACAGGTTGGACTTGATGATCTTTGAGGTCTCTTCCAACCTTATTGATTCTATGATCACACCAAACCCTGTCTCAGCACATCTACACGCCTCTGAACCACCACCAGGGATGGTGCCTTCACCACTTCATGGGGCAGCCTGTTCCAGAACATGACAACCCTTTCAGGGAAGAAATTTGTCCTAATGTCCAACCTAAGCCTCCCCTTCCTCTTGTCCTATCACTTCTTACTCAGGAGAACCAACCAACCCACCCCCACCTTGCTACCACCTCTCAGGTAGAGAGCAAGGTGGTCTTCCCACAGACTCCTTGTAAGAGTAAGGCTCTAGACCCTTCTCACCAGCTTTGCTGCTCTTCTTTGGATAAGTACCATCACTTCAATGTTCTTCTTGTAGTGAGGGACCCAAAACAGAACATAGTATTCAAAGTGTAGCCTCACATGTGCAAAGTACTGGGGTATAACCACCTCCCTGATCCTGCTGGCCACACTGTTTCTGATAAAGGGCAGAATGCTGTTGGCCTTAGCCATCTGGGTGCACTGCTGGCTCATATTTAGTTGTCAACCAACACCCCCATGTCCTTTTCTGCCAAACAGCTTTCCAGACATTCTGCCCCAGGCCTGTAGCATAGCTTGGGGTGGTTGTGACCCAACAGCACATTGGCAAACAAAAGCCAACTCTTTCTGCAGTATGGATACAAGGCATGTGGAGGTCAAGATTCTCTCCTGTTTCTTTTATGCTACTCACATAGCACTTGGCTGCTCACGTTAGACTCAGCACTTACTATGAAAGACAGTGTAGTGGAACTGCAAACATTGAGCAACGCTCACCACAGCCGTTTTGGATAGTTAGTATATAATGATCAACTCTACTCCAAACAATGCTTCTAAAGAAAACTGTCTGAACAAATCAAAGCTATTCTTACATTTCTTTGTATCCAATCAAGCTCAGATACAAACTGAGGCTTTTAGTGACTTGCAGCATTCAGAAGTTACTCTGAAAAGCTTTGCAAGAGCAGGCACAGTCTTTGCCTGAATTCCACTGATGCCATTAAAACATGTCATAACCCACCCTGATTAGAGTTCTAACTACGGGAATTATTTTTATTAGGGATGTCTAATTACAGAGCCAATTTAATTAGAAGGACCTGAAGTTAATGCTTGCCAATTTTAACAGTTTGATCTTGTTGAGTTTTAAATCAGATGCCCATATTAACACCTATTTGTATTAATTTACAATCTATGTCATCCAGCTGCTGTAGAATGATGGATTAATGTTACTAACTCAACTCAGTGCAGAACAAAGTGATTTTGAGAAGCAGGGAAGGTTTGCTTTAGCACTACTGTACACTGGCACAGCAGCTGGATAGTCTTATCCAAAAACACTCATTTACCAGTTCTGTCCTTGCAAAGGTCATACAGGTTGTCACAACAACTTTGTAAGTGACTTCAGTACACACTTGCCAGAGTAGATTCCAGAGGATTCCAAAGAGCTTTTGTCTGATCCCAGCATGTCTTTCTTACGTCCTTCAGCATATTGGTGGGGTGGTATGCCCAAGACCACAAGTAATCAAGCACCATCTCTTCAAGAAAAGCGGAGTCCTAAGTTAGTAAATACAAATGGCTTCAGACAAAACCACACTAACACATCTGTAATTAAGAACTTTCTGCTGAAACTCCAACTCTCAAGTGACATTTTGTGTTTCTCTCATCTCACTGGAATATACCCCACATATTTGGACAATTTACTGCAGGAAGTTCTTCACAGCCTTAGTTCCAAAGGCTGTTTTACAGTTGGTGCATGTTAGCTATTCCAAGTACAGGGCCTGAACAACGGTGGTTATACCATGCTATTTCCTTCCCTCCCTGGATATTTGTACACACCTGAGCAAATATTACCTCTTAAACCAGGACACAACATTCAATACTGTAAACATGAAACTACTTCAGAATGTATTTCAGTTCAGAAATGCCTCAGATGAATTTCAGAACAAAACGGAAATCTTATTGATAACACAAAAGTAGATTTTTAAAGTCCTTTATTAACCTGAATATAAAAAGACAGAAGTTGCCTACAATATAGGACAAAGCTCTTGCTTCATGAGGAAACAAAATTTTCTTTACAAAGTGAAAAAATAAATAGCCTCTTTGAGTAAGGTTTATATGCTAATGTGTCATAAAAAAGTAGAGTTTTAATATTTTGACAAAATGTCTGTGCAAAGAAACAGATGCATAAACACACATTACTGCTACATTAAGGCAATATGAAAGTATAGTCAGAAAATCTCAGTAAAGTGACAGTGTACTTTTTTAGCTTTGATTAAGCCAGTATTGCACCCAAACACAGCCTCCAGTTCCTTCTGTACCCTGGAAAATACACTAGGAAACCAGAGCCCAAAATGCCCAAGTAGGAGGGGGTGGAGATCAGGAAGTTTTAGCAGGAAATGACATACCCAATAAAGATGTTAACTGAAGAAAGCATTTAAAACTTATTTTAGAAATTAATGGTACATGTTTAACAGTTTAAAATCAGTCTCTAAAAATAAAGCCAACTGAAAGGGCAGCTGACTGCAGCTCCCAAGATGATCAGGTAAAGCAGATGTGGGTAATGTGGCAGTGCATCCCCCATCCAGAATTTCACTGTGAGTGAACTCGCGTTAGCGCTGTCACAGGATGCTGCCAGCCATACTTTCCTGACCCACCCTCCATGCCGAGATTAAACCTTCCCACTCTTCCAAAGCTATTATCTCAGAATTGTTCTCTCTTTAATAGAATTCTGAGTTTAAACACAGCTGCTTGATGAAGCCTTGTAACTTCAGTTTAAGAACCATTTTTTAAAAGAAGTTCTCTCCTCTTTAAAGCAGTTTACTAAAAGCAAAAACTATGAGCCATACTAAACTGATATTTGTAAAAGCCAGTCTCACTATTAAAATAAATGGAATGCCAGTACTAAAATAGGATTCTGAGAGTGTGAAACAGAAGGCTGCATTGCTCTCACAGGGTGTATTGATGTGTGTGCACCACATTTCTCCAGGTTACCAAACTTTGTGGCAATGCTGCCATGCTACAAACTTATACATCGTTCTCTTAAGTAACATGAATTGCTTATGCTTCTGCTCTCAAAAGATGCCCCAAACCATTCTGGACATGCTGAAGGAAGAATATTTATGTGAAGAAATGCAGTATTTTTGCTTTTGATGGTGGAAAGATGCCAGAGCGAATGCCTTCTTCACAATCAATGGTTGTGTTTCATATTAGTGCAGTTTAAAGAGTACATGATGGTTTAAAAGTAGATCGTAGATCATATCACAGTCAGATTGAGAAGACTGGTGTGGGTTGGCAAGTACACGTGCTGGACATGCTCTACACGAGACCTGCAAACAGGACATGACTGGAAAGGAAAAACATTAGGAAATTAGCTTACTTGGTATTTTGAGTGCCTACACTTATTGAAGACTTCCCTCCATGCACACATAACAGCACTTTTCCATCATCTCCAACTATTGTCAGAAACATGCAGCTAATTCTTACCCTCATGGCAGTAAAGTTAGCACAGCAAAAGCTCACCTTTTTCAACATCATCTGAACAGGTACTTTTAAAAAAAGTAAGTTTTACTAGAATATCAACAGACACGTTTTAATCCATGACTCTTAGATATTCAGAAAACCAAAAATTTCAGGTGTTTGGTACGTCACATCTCAATAGCAAGGCAATTACCTGTAACTGGGCAGCACAGGTCTTGCAGCATACTGTGTGGCCACATGGACAAAAGGTTGAATTGATTTCTTCTTCGCAACACACCATACAAAGCATGGACTCCTTTAGCTTCCGCAACTTCTCTTGCAGAGCTTTTGTTTGCTGGCAGCTAAGACCCTCACAATTATCGCAGTTCATGCTACTTTCTGAAGATTTAAGGGGAGAACTTGGTGGGGTTTGATCACTTCTTGAAACAAGATCCACAATGCCGGCATTGTAAAGAGCTCGCCTTGCATGATCATAAACTTCTTTTGATGTTCTTTTAATGTCAAAGACATATTTTTTACCAAGATTAATGTTTTCATTCAGGAATAGAGATGCTAGGTGGCCCTTTAAGTCTCTGCTATACTGCATCATGACAGCACTGGTGACAGTGTCACACCTATAAAACAACAGGACAAATGCAAGCTTTGTTAGTTATTACCACTAAAATTATCCCCACAATAATTTGTTCCCAAAGTTAAAAGTAACAGCACTGAAATTCAACCAAACTAAGCTCTTGAATGTTGTTTGTGTGACAACTCTTTGAGAAGTATAAAGTGGAAAAATGACAGTTATTTTAAGAGCTACCCATGGAAAGGGCCTTAACACATATACGAAGAGCCAACACTTGCTTAATCTAGAGTTCAGCTTTACAACACCTCTTTACATGGCAATTTCCAAACACTGCATTAAAGAATTCCAATTATTAATCTTTGGCCTAATAGTTCTTTCTTTAGGCATGCTCTCAAGAATTTAGCATATAGTCAAGTAATGTCTTTAACCAAATTTCCACCCAGTACTTTACATACTAGTATTATATCATCTGAAGGGAACCAGTGTGAATGCAGCATAGAGAATTAAGCCATTAGCATTTGCTGCTAAGGATTTCAGACACCCCAACCATGCCTGTCACATATTTCTGTGATACAGTTAAAATCCACAGAAGCCTATTAAGGCAAATCACTCCCCTAGACAACATAGGAAACAAAATACAAACACCCAGCAGGGCCTCACAGGGTCTAAGATCAAAGATCTAAGCTTACAGCCAAATACTATTGCCTAACTAAAATTATGCTACAAATAAAATCAGAAACTACAAAGGACAGCAGAAGTTAGAAGCAGAGCCAAATATCAAAATGTTAAGACTGATTTAAGAAGTTATGTTTGAATGGCCTGGAAATAAAGTATGAAGAGTGCAAAGCAGCAATGGAATGGCATGTAATTACAGGGCAGAATGAGACACATTTAACATCAGGCCCAAAACATAAGCAGTGGTTAGAAAGACAGCTGGTTGATGTTAATTGCTGTAAATGATGATCTAATGAATGTAAATGAAAATGATGTAATTCGAAAAGCTGAACAGATTTTTGCCTAGTGTACATATTTTCCTCTGCTGTAAGTCCATTTTTTCTCTTAAAGTAATTGAAACCAGTTATGTGGTAGTTAGAAAACTCCAAGTGTCTTTGGCTTGCCATTTCAACAGGTTTAGCAATCCTATAAATGAATATATATAAAAAAGAAAGGTTATTTAGCTCTTAAGGATAAAGGCACTTTCCACAAACTGCTATGTTGCACTTTCAAAGTAAAAATGAACTCCAGGTGTCTGTAATGATGGACTGAAGGTGCTTCCTCAAAAAATACATACAAAAATTGATTGTCTTTAATACTTAGTTCTACTTATCAATGTTGAGTAGGAATGAAAAGAGATTTTTAAAAAATCAGCACACAACAAACGAGTCTAGCACTCCTACTTCAAAGAACAACAGGATAAAAAGAATGAATGGATAGCTTCTGGCACAAAAAAAGTCCTGGGAATATGGACAATGACAGTGGAACTGCAGGAGGATTAAAATACATGGGATGGGAAGGTGGCACACAAAAAACTTCTAGCAACTGGAGGAGACAAAGGAGAAAAACCATATGTGCATATGAGCTGCATCTACATATTCGGGACAGGATCTTTGATCTCCTTTGCACTCTTGTCCTCCTTCTTATATGGGGACAAAAATTGTACATCTTGTTTATAAAATACCAAAAAACACTTTAAGTTTATATTCTGAAGAGTTGTTATATATTGCAGTAGACTGAGAAATGTTGCTTACTTGTCTTGCATTCCCATGCCACAAAATGGAAAGCAGCAAAAACCTGTTCAGCTTCTGGACTTAAGAGGAAAGTAGAGACTGCAAAGAATGAAATATTGCAAAGAACTGAGGTGCTGTCTGGCTGCTGGATGCTTAAGCATTTAATTCAAATACTGCAGTAAAAAGCATCAGCAGTTGCCTCTAGTGGCAGTACTGACCTGTAAAATGCATGTGTCTCTGTAATTGCTCTGTAGAGTCCACTTGCTGCCCTTGTACTAATCATCTTAAACAAGAGAACTACACTATTACCAGACTCCTTGGTAACAGTCAGATAGACATTCTTCCCAGACTGAGTTGCCATTTGAACAACAGGATAAGCAATTCTGTAAATGAATATAAAAAAAAGAAAGGTTATTTAGCTTTTTAAGGATAAAGGCGTTTTCCCCAAACTGCTACAGCGCAGTTTCACAGAATTTACAATGATCTACAGTTGCTGTCTGTAATGCTGGATTGCAAATGCTGCCTCAAAAACGCATATAAAAAAATCAAGAGCATTAAGGCCAGCTGTCATCTTGATTATAAGCAGATAGTGACCTCAGACCCTAGATTCTGATAGCTCCTTTCAGTAATTCACAGAGCAGTTTTGCATATTTACATAAAACTACAGGCATGCTCAGTACTTCAGAAAAGGAGATGAAAATGGTTCCACAAAACACATACCTGTTGATAGGACTGAAGTCATCTTTACAGATGGATATGCCTTCAGGTCCAACACCAATAAGAAGTTTTTGCCCTTCACTATCTCTCACTGAATGCCACTCCACCCCATAGTTCTCCAGTGTTGTAACAATCTGTAGAACCTGGTATTCAGCAGAAGCTTGGCTGAGACCTTCTAGCTCCTTATGTTTTGCAATAATGCTGTTGATAAGAAGATTGAAGACAGGTGAAAAAATCAAGTTGATGCCATTACTGTTAGCAGCTTGTTGTAACTTTGTTTCTTGACACCGTCCCCCTCAGCAAACTCCTGGCCAAGCTATCAGCCCATGGCTTGGACAGGAGCACACTGCGTCGGGTTAGGAACTGGCTGGAGGGCCGAGCCCAGAGAGTGGTGGTGAATGGTGCCACATCCAGCTGGCAGCCAGTCACTAGTGGTGTGCCCCAAGGATCAGTGCTGGGCCTCATGCTCTTTAACATCTTTATTGATGATCTGGATGAGGGCATTGAGTCCATCACCAGTAAATTTGTGGACGACACCAAGCTGGGGGCAGGAGTTGATCTGCTGGAGAGTAGAGAGGCTTTGCAGAGGGACCTCAACAGGCTGGACAGATGGGCAGAATCCAACGGCATGAGATTTAACACATCCAAGTGCCGGGTTCTGCACATTGGCCACAACAACCCCATGCAGTGTTACAGGCTGGGGTCAGAGTGGCTGGAGAGTGGCCAGGCAGAGAGGGACCTGGGGGTACTGGTCAATGGTAGGCTGAACATGAGCCTGCAGTGCGCCCAGGCAGCCAAGAGGGCCAATGGCATCCTGGCCTGCATCAGGAACAGTGTGGCCAGCAGGAGCAGGGAGGTCATTCTGCTCCTGTACGCTGCACTGGTTAGGCCACACCTTGAGTACTGTGTCCAGTTCTGGGCCCCTCAATTTAAGAAGGATGTTGACTTGCTGGAGCGCGTTCGGAGAAGGGCAACAAAGCTGATGAGGGGTTTGGAACACAAGCCCTATGAGGAGAGGCTGAGGGAGCTGGGGTTGCTTAGCCTGGAGAAGAGGAGACTGAGGGGTGACCTTCTTGCTCTCTACAACTACCTGAAGGGAGGTTGTAGACAGGCGGATGTTGGTCTCTTCTCCCAGGCAGCCAGCACCAGAACAAGAGGACAGGCAGTCTCAGGCTGTGCCAGGGGAGGTTTAGGCTGGATGTCAGGAAGAAGTGCTACACAGAGATAGTGATTGCCCATTGGAATGGGCTGCCCGTGGAGGTGGTGAAGTCACCATCATTGGAAGTGTTCAGGAAGAGACTTGATAGGGTGCTTGGTGCCATGGTTTTGTTGATTAGGTGGGTTGGATTAGTTGACAGGTTGGACACGATGAGCTCGAAGGTCTTTTCCAGCCTGGTCTAGTCTATTCTACTCTACTCTACTCTACTCTACTCTACTCTACTCTACTCTACTCTACTCTACTCTACTCTACTCTAACTGAGCTAGTTAGATTAAGTGCTCCTGACTTGCTTTATCTGGCTACAGATTTCCAGTAATCACGAACCAGAGGGAATTAAGAATTACCAAAACATCCTGAGAATGTTCACTGGGAGACGCTGCTTTGAAATGAAAAAGCTACATGTAATCAAGGCTTTCCAGCTAAGACTCCCACAACTACCTCAACAACCATTAAGTTCATTAAAAAAACCAACAACAACAAAACCAACAACCAACCCCCCCCCAACCCCCCTCCCAAAAACCTACAGAAATTGTGACACACATAGTTTCTTGATGTTCAGAACTATCTATAAGAGTGTCTCAGGAACCCTATTTACTTCCCAGTTTATGGGTACTGAGCCAAATAAATTCTTTTTGCTTTCTTTCACAAGTCTAGGTTTAAGGCATACTTGCAATTTGATTACCCTGCTCACAGTATTTAGGCATCTGTATTTCCCCTATTTTCCCAAGTACTGGAGTTCAGTAGTTTTTGCTTTTCACAAAAAATACTCACAATTGAGCTGAAAATTGAACTGAAATTAGAACATTAGTTCAAAATACAACCTGCACATTTACCTCCAAAATTACTTATCATTACCTTTGACAACACAAGATGAGCAATCAGCACTTAAGAGGTTTAACAAAAATCTTAACGTTTTGGTCTCAAAAAAGGAGGTTATATCATTGTGCTAATCTTACCTCTCCAAAATGGTAGTGGTGAGCTCTTTTGCACATAACTCTTCATAATTGTACTTGGCAGTGTTCTGGTTATAATCTCCAAACTTCATCTGTGCCAACAACGCACTAAGTTCAATTGCATGCTCTGAAGAACACTGAAGATTACCAGCAAGAAGATCTTCTTTTATATGCAAGAAAAACATATGCCTGCAATAGAATCAGAAATGTTTGCTTTCACAAAATGTTACAAGATGTTTGTAACCAAGACACTAGTCAAATAATGTATCAGATGTTTGGTAATCAAGATTTTGCAATGAATGTACCAAGCAGAGAAAAGTCTGGCACAAGGAAAGAGCCTCCATCCTATTATTCACTTACAAAGATGAGGCTACAAATGAAGGTATTATCTAAAAGCACTGTTATAAGAAATGAGCACTTTAACATCATAAGACTAGGAACTGCTTAAGTCGTAAGGCTACCTAGTAATTTTAATTCCATGAGTAAAATATCAATAAAATGTATTTGGATTAGTTTCACATGTTTAAGTTTTCTTGGTTGCCATTTACAAGTTATCCTGCAGAAAAGCAAATGTGTGAAGAAACCAGCAGGCGAACATTTGTTATGCCACAGAAGCCTGTTTTCTCTACACAGCTGAAACCTCTGCCACCAAAAGAAGATGGTTAAACAGAATTAAACATCTGAAAAGACATTGTAAAAAAAAAATACAAAACCATCTATAGTGTAAGCATGTTTGTCAGACAAACCTTTTTTATGCTTGGGATGCAGGCAGGTTTGACATCTAGTTGGAAAATACACAAATCTGCACTTAATTATCTAACAGATCAGGTAATTAGACAACTTGAAACTTCCTACAACACTTAACAGCAGGCTGGTAATTTCCCCTGCAGTCTACCTTAAAGTCCGTAACTTCCGTAACCTCCTCTTCACCAACAGGGAAGGGCTGGTGGGTGATGTGGTGGTCGGAGGGTGTTTAGGCACCAGTGACCATGAGATAATTGAGTTTTCAGTATTCAGCCAAGCCAAGAGGGGGAGCAAGAAGACCTCCACTCTGGACTTCCGGAGGGCGGACTTCAGGCTACTCAAGGAACTAACTCAGAAGGTTCCTTGGGAAACAGCCCTTAAAAACAAAGGGGTTCAGGAGAGCTGGACCTACTTCAAGAAAGAACTCTTGAAGGCGCAGGAACAGGCTGTGCCGGTGTGCTGGAAGATGAGCCGCCGGGGCAGACGGCCAGCCTGGTTGGGTAATGAACTTCTAAAGGAACTAAGGGAAAAAAAGAGGGTGTATTATCTTTGGAAAAAGGGGAGGCAACCCATGGAATGTTTAGGGATGTTGCTAGGTCTTGTAGGAAGAAAATTAGGGAGGCAAAAACACATTTGGAGCTCAGACTGGCCTCTGCTGTGAAGGACAACAAAAAGTCCTTCTATAAATATATTAATAGCAAGAGGAAGGGCAAGGAGAAGCTCCACTCCTTGGTGGGCATGGAGGGGAATATTGTAACAAAGGATGAGGAAAAGGCAGAGGTGCTTAACACCTTCTTTACCTCAATTTTTACTAGCAGGACAGAACAGCTTCCAGACAGCTGGCCTGCAGAGCTGGCAGAAGGAGCCAGGGAGCAGCATAGTTTTCCCCTGTTCCAGGATGGGATAGTTAGAGATCTTCTCAGCCGCTTGGACCCCCACAAGTCCATGGGACCGGATGGGATCCATCCTAGGGTGCTGAGGGAGCTGGCGGATGAGCTGTCCAGGCCGCTCTCCATCATTTTTCAGCAGTCCTGGCTCACTGGAGAGGTCCCAGAAGACTGGAAGCTGGCCAACGTGGTGCCCATCCATAAGAAGGGCCAGTTGGAAGAGCCGGGGAATTATAGGCCTGTCAGCCTGACCTCAGTGCCAGGCAAGATTATGGAACGGCTCATCTCGAGTGCGATCACACAGCACTTACAGGATGGCCAGGGGCTCAGGCCTAGCCAGCATGGATTTAGGAGGGGCAGGTCCTGCCTGACCAACCTGATCTCCTTCTATGATCAGGTGACCCGCCTGGTGGATGCGGGGAGGCCTGTGGATGTGGTCTACCTGGACCTCAGCAAGGCCTTTGACACCATCCCCCACAGCAAACTCCTGGCCAAGCTGGCAGCCCATGGCTTGGACAGGAGCACACTGCGTTGGGTTAGGAACTGGCTGGAGGGCCGAGCCCAGAGAGTGGTGGTGAATGGTGCCACATCCAGCTGGCGGCCTGTCACTAGTGGTGTGCCCCAGGGATCAGTGCTGGGCCCCATGCTTTTCAACATCTTTATTGATGATCTGGATGAGGGCATTGAGTCCATCATCAGTAAATTTGCAGATGACACCAAGCTGGGGGCAGGAGTTGATCTGCTGGAGGGCAGAGAGGCTTTGCAGAGAGACCTCGACACGCTGGACAGATGGGCAGAGTCCAATGGCATGAGATTTAACACATCCAAGTGCCGGGTTCTGCACATTGGCCACAACAACCCCAGGCAGCGCTACAGGCTGGGGTCAGAGTGGCTGGAGAGCGGCCAGGCTGAGAGGGACCTGGGGGTGCTGGTTGATGGGAAGCTGAACATGAGCCAGCAGTGTGCCCAGGCAGCCAAGAGGGCCAACCGCATCCTGGCCTGCATTAGGAATAGTATGGTCAGCAGGAGCAGGGAGGTCATTGTGCCCCTGTACTCTGCTTTGGTTAGGCCGCACCTTGAGTACTGTGTCCAGTTCTGGGCCCCTCAGTTTAAGAAGGACATTGAGACACTTGAACGTGTCCAGAGAAGGGCAACAAGGCTGGTGAGAGGCCTTGAGCACAAGCCCTATGAGGAGAGGCTGAGGGAGCTGGGGCTGTTTAGCCTGGAGAAGAGGAGGCTCAGGGGCGACCTCATTGCTCTCTACAACTACCTGAAGGGTGGTTGTAGCCAGGAAGGGGTTGGCCTCTTCTCCCTAGCAACCAGCACCAGAACAAGGGGACACAGTCTCAAGCTGCACCAGGGGAAGTTTAGGCTGGAGGTGAGGAGAAAGTTCTTCACCGAGAGAGTGATTCGTCATTGGAATGGGCTGCCCGGGAGGTGGTTGAGTCTCCATCCCTGGAGGCGTTCAGGAGGGGACTGGATGTGGCACTTGGTGCCATGGTCTAGTTGTGAGGTTGTGGTTACAGGTTGGACTCGATGATCTTCAAGGTCTCTTCCAACCTTGGTAATTCTATTCTATTCTATTCATCTGTATCTTGCCTCAAGGAAGACAACAAAAATTAGCATTTGTTCTTAAACCTTAACATATTTATGAAAACCAGATGATGTGGCTATGTATCACTGGAAAAAAAAGTAATGTAATATTTTAGTAAATGAAGCCTGTTGCCCACAGGAATGTGTGCTGTGGCATCCATAGTAATGGAACATTAACTTTTTACTTTTCTAATAAAGCACAGCCTACTTTTCGTAAAAAGATGTATTGAATTACTCATCACTGAAATTCAAGATGCTAGTAAGTTATTTGCTTTCCTTCAAACAGCAATTTTTAATATTATCTTACACATCCTGTCGCAGCACCTTGCAATTCCATGTGTAGCAGGGCAAACAGAGCTACTTCTTCATTACTACGAACAATTACATAGCTTGCAAAATTTGTGTTTACTCTTAGCTCTATGGTAAATGCTGCAGCTGCAAACATACATACTCTCCCCCAAAAGATGCCTCACATCCAGAACTTTTGAAATCAGGAGAAAAATAGCTGTTAAATTATCCCAAATGCTGCCCTACAACCCATTTCCTGCAGCAAGTCACAGCTCCAACATCTGCCTTTGCAAACAGTTTGAGACATGCTAGAGTTTCAGTGGCAAGAGGACCATAACTTCAGACAGAACAGTTGTCTCCACCGTTTAGGCTTTTCTTGGAGGAAGTCCCAAACCTCTGCTCTGATCCCTTTATCTGACCTAATTCTTAACTCCTTTCTGTGTGGCTTAGGCCTCAGAAATGATGAACACTCCTTTTGGGGCTCAGTCCACAGATCTAAAGTATTTAACTAAAGCACTGGCCAAAAGAACTCAAATAGTAGATACGTGCCTAAATACCAATACACTGCGTAAAATAAATTACTCTCTTCCTGCACCTTTGATCCTCTGTCACTATCAGGCCAGGTTTTCCAGTCATCATAACTGTACTAATTACACACAGAGTATTTTAAAGAAACATCTGACAATTTTATTCTCATTAGCTGACACACATTTACAGCTACTACAACTAAATGCTTGTAGTTTTATTTTATGCATATGACAGCACCGATGACAGAGGAAAAACTCAGCCTTCTCCCCTTCCTGGAAAGACCTTATTGACAGCAAGAGGAGAGATGAAAAAAAAGATCATTCCTGCAAATACAGATGTATTAAAGAAACAACTGCAGCAGAGGAATGGCTTTGTCACATTCCAGTACTAAAAGGCCAGTAATGGCAGAGGGAGACAGAAGTTTAAGGTACAGCGTGAAGCTGCATCACATCAAGTAGTGTGCAGTAACTTCCCAGAAGTGGCTTGTATCACCTAGGGGAGGGTATCTCAGAAAGTAAGCCACCTGGCATTTTTCAGACACTGGGGCCAAAGGTATAGCAAATATAAGGGATAGGCAGAGCAAAGTAACTAAAGCTACGCAAACTGATGTCCTGGCTTGCACTATGACAAGCTATTTTTTTAAGTCAGAAAACAGACAAAACCATCTGTATTTAACAGTCCATTTCACAGTCATTGGTCTGCACCTAACAAAACCATTGCTGTCCCAAGTCCATTGCCTAACCCCCTACTATAAGAGACCAGAAACTAGTTAATAGAACTTGCCAGTGAAACAGGGTGTCATGGGTTGAGTTGATGGTATTCTATACCATGCTGCTATCATGCCAGTCTCAAAATGAAAGTGATGGGTGGAGCAAAAGTATCATGGGGCTTGCACTTCAGAATGTGATATGAAAGGCTTTGTGTTTTGGTTGATGGTTCCAGTGTCTGGACATTTAGGGTGTTGGATCTTTTCCACTGGGCTGGCTTCTGCTTGCTGCTTCAGCATTTTTGCTACGCTTTTCTGCCAACAGGCTTAGGTAATTGTGCATTGTATAATTTCCAGTAAAACTCTTTATTTTAACCCAGAGGGGGTCTCTTTGTGTTACTTTCTCTCTCATCTGTGTGGGGAGAAAGGAAGGCTTATGAGAGTGGGCTGTGTTAACCCAGGACAGTCCATATTTGGCACCCAACATGAGGTCTGGGCCCAAATATCAAGTTGAAATAACAGTAGAGTCCAATTCTGCTAGAGCAGATTTGTTCATCCTATTTTTGTTTTGGTATATTCCCCTTCATGTCAAGGCATTTATTTTACTGGCTGTGTTGCCTTTTTTGATTACACTACATAAGCTCTTATGCATTTTTCCAACTTGTTCTGCCTACAGTATCCTCCATGGTACTCTTTGTCACCTTGGGCAAACAGTGTAAGGCTGTGGCAGTGCTGTGCTGTTTAGTGGCATGTTTGATACTATGACTGGATTATTTCACTGCTTCTTAAGATGATTTCTGCATGCAGTACTATAATTTATCAGTAATCTGACACAGCTGACATGAAATAGAACACTTGTTCACCTTTTGATGGTTTTGAATATCTTTGGGACACCAACACCAGACTGCTTCTGTTGCCATGTCTCTTAAATGTGTGTGTGCGCCTGGTCCCGACCATGGCAATACAGATCTTTTCCAAGAATACCATTTGGAGACCTGTCCTGAGGCTAGATAATTATGAGAGGCAGAATATGTGAGAGTATTGGCAAGCACCGAGATGGTGATCACCTCTTGTGGTTTGGAATTCCACCCAAAACCCTGACAAGCTGGTGAAATATTTGGGAAGTCTGTTGTCAGCCCAGAAGTTCCCAAGAGACAAAAATCACTATTGAGAGGTCTGGCCCATGCCTTTTAAGTCCTTCTCATCACTGTTCAGAGCGCTCAGAGGCAAGAGAAGGTCTCTGGGCATACAGACAGACCAACACGCATGGCAGCTGCACCAGAGAACGAGCCTGTACCAGTACCAGCTGCCCCTGTACAGAAAAGAAAACATAAGGAAAGGAGATGCTCTGGTAAAGGATGGGATCAGTCAAGGTCATCATGGGAAGGGGAAGCAGAACAAGGGGTGGTCACTCAGCCTTTTTATCTCTCACTTTAAAAGATGGCCAAGGACAAAGAGTGGATGACATGACTAGCAGGCTCTGGCAATGCAAGGAAGCCCCTCTTCCTCCACATAGGTCTGTGTTTCAGCTGTGAAGGAACTGTCCCACATGACTGAGCAAATCCAAGAGAGCACTTTATGTTCCCCACAGGTATGGTCCCATGTTTCAGCCGTAAGGAGCAGGTGCTTCCCTGTCCCTTGGGGAAAACCTGCGAGGTACATGCCACAGGATACCCTTTAGTTTTACTTACATGACAATGGGGAAAACAAAGTGGGATAAGCTGCGTAAGTACATGAGTTACATGGAAATTCTCCCCAAAATAATGATGACCCAGTTTCCAGAAGAAACTGCTGGTACTGCTTCTGAGCTGCCTGAATGGATTCCCAAAACATCTACACAAGATGCAAGTAATTCCAGTCAGAATTAGAGAGGCCCTGCCTCCAACCAGATAGAGAAGGATAACCTTTTTTTCAGACTGTACAGACCCCATAAGAGAATATGAACCTTTAGGAGATACAGGCACACAATGTAGTCTGATGCCATGAAACTACAAAGGGTGGAACCTGTTTGTGTTTCTGGTGTGACATGGGGATGCCAACACCTGGATGTGTTGGAAGCAGAGCACCACAATGCAAGCTACAGTTTGCTTTCACCTGGGTAGGTGGAAGGAATTGCTAGAATTGACTGCCCCAGGGTGGAAACAAAGCTCCACTATTTGGACTGGTCATGGACTGATCCAGACGGTACTTGATCACAATGGAGCTCCAAAGCATCTCCAAGGAGAAATATTCTGTGCACTGCAAAGATCTCCTTTTGAGTGAGAAGAGACAGTGAAATGATGTATGATATACATTGTTTGATGTTAATTGCTGCTGGGCATGACATAGATGATATAGAATAAGGGGCAGAGAATGTCATGGGTTGAGTTGAATCTGCAGATGATATTCAATACCCTGCTGCCATCCTGCCAGATTCAAAATGGAAGTGCCGGCTGCAGCCAAAGTATCATGGGGCTTGAAGTTCAGATTGTAACAAGAGGCTTCCTGTTCCGGTTGCTCCTTCCAGTTTCTGGGGTTTTGGTGTTGGGTCTTTTCTGCTGGGCTGGCTTCTGTGTGTTTGGATGGAGGGAACAATTCTATCACTGGTCTCTGCTGCTTCTGCATTTTTGCTGTGCTTTTCTGCAAATAGACTAAGGTAACTGTGCATTGTATAATTTCCAGTAAAACCTTTTATCTGAACCCAGAGTTGTGGGGTTTGTGTTGCTTTCCCTGCTGTCTGAGTCCAAAACTCTGAACTTTACCCATCATCAATGACTGTGGCAGCTCATCATCTTAAAACATGCCAGACATGTTGGGACACTGAACAACTAAGAACAGAACAGAACTTTCCATTTCATTTGTGGTCCAAGTTGTACACATGACAGCATTAGTACAAAAGACACAAATCTAAACCAGCCCCATAGATCCCCCTCTGGACTCATGCTAACTAGATATTCCTGTATATTCAATTACAGAACACTTCCTTTGAGCTTGATAGTTCAAAACAGCACACAAGTACTTGACTCAAGAAGAAAACATGAAGTTTGCCAAAGCTAGACTTCTTTAGTCACTGCACAGGCAGATTTTTTTGCCTTTTGAAAAGAAAAAGCATTATTAGAACGGGATGACCTGCTTTCTTCAGATACACTGATAATTTTATATTCAGAGTCCTCATTTTTGTGTCAGTGCTTTACATACAATTTAAGCTTTGTGCCGGTCAAATCCTTCAGTAAAATCAAAAGCACACTGCGATTAATCTATTTCAGTTGCACAAATAATTTGTAAGAAATGCTGCAAAAAGAGAAAGCTGCAAGGAGATTTCAGCAGACAATTTCACAAAAACCTATGCCACTGAAGTCACAAACCTGGACATCACCTCAATTGCCTTTTGCCTTTCTCTGAAACCATTTATGCAGGCTGACTATACTGAAAACCACTACCAGAAACGGACATCAGTATTTCACTACAATGAAATTGCTACAGGACACTTCATTATTGCCAATGGAATTGGTAAGTGCTATGAGAAGTGTGGAGTAATACACAATACAGGATTAATTTCTTTCTTGGCTCACTGAAGACAATTCTGTGCATCAGGATTCAAAGTTGTGCACTGAAAGCGTTGTTTCTACTACAATCTAGGAAAGGAAAACAGGGAAATTAGATACCTAAAGACTATTAAAAGTTTTAAGCTCTAAATTTTACTGCCACTGAAAAAAAGCGACAAATCCCAACCCTTTAGCCATAAAGTTCCTGTATACAACTAATAATTCCTTAACTAAAATTAGAACCAAAAAACCCATTCTCTTGCTAGACTACCAGCATGAAATCTTAGCATACATCCCAAAGAAATGTCTGTTCTTTGGGATATGACATCCCTTACCACAGCTTAAGGCTCTTTCCTACTGTGAAGCAAATCTGTAACTCTTGGGTCTAAGGGAATTAAAGTTCAGAGATATTATTGTTCTTGTACACATATTGATAAAAGTACCTTAGCAATATAATATAATGCTCTTTAAAGCAGTTAAGACTTCTCCGTAACAAAAAGCAAAGCCATCACAGTTACAATTATGTTCTTCAGCATCTTATTTGTTCTCAACGAAGTGGGTGAAAGGTTACCAGCTGCAATTCAGCCCTAATTTAAACAAACAGATCCATTAAACTCACCCTGGTGCCTGTAACAGCAGTCTGTTTTACCACATTGTAACACAAACCACACCACTGCTGCACTGGCTAACCAGTGCTGTAAGATAACAGCATCTTTCTCAGATTTTTTACCTTCTACACATCTAACTGCTCGAAGTATTTTACAGGACAGTTCTTAATTAGAATTACTAGACCTGGATGATGCAAACCCAAGCTACTTTGTAAATAAAATTAACATGCTGGCAAACATCACAACTTTTCAACAGCTTCCAAAGCAATTATCCATCTCATGACCAGCAAAATACAGCTCTTTTGCATGCTTTGTGAAATTTCATGGCTTGTTAGCACCCGAGATGTTAAATTGTCATGGCTTATATAGGAATATTGGATTTTCAGTCACATTACACAGGACAAGTAACTTAACCCATTCTGAAGTACATCTGGGTAAATGTTACATTGCTCAAATTGTTTGCTTCTGGATTATTTCTGCTTCTGTGCAGTTCCTGCAATGTCAACTTTATCTCGCCACACTGAAATACACTGTTCTCCCGGATGAGGGTTTGGCACAACAGCCCTCTTGTGCGGCTCAGCAAACACTCTCGTTGTGACGGTGGATGCAAGTTTCAAGACCTCTCAGCCCCGAGTTTCACAAAGAATGCTTTTAGGCCAAGCAGAACTTTCTGCCCCGAGACGGTGCGAGCCAATCGGGAGCTGCGCTGCCCGACCTGCCGGGGCTTGCCCCAGCCGCTGATTAACAGCAACTGAGGTTACTGCAGGTCTCTGACCTGGGGTTACACCACTCGGCGCCCCGCGGTAAGTCCCCTTTTCTCCCCCTATCACAAAGTCTCCTGAGCAGTGAAGGATAATTATTTCTAAATCCCAGCTCCTCGCTGGAAAAGTCAACAACACCCCCAAAACACAGAACGCCCATAAATCACTGACTAAACCTGCTCTTCTGTTTTTATTTTTACTAACTATAGCATTACCTAGTTTGGGAGCTCTCACGACAAGAAAGACATTGACGTGTTTGAGCAGGTCGAGAAAAGAGCAAGAAAGCTGAAGAGTCTGGAGAAAAGGTCTTCTGAGGAGCAGCTGAGGGAACTGGGATTGTTTAGCCTGAAGGGAAGGAGGCTCAGGGAAGACCTCACTCCCTATAACTACCTGAAAGGAGTTTGTAGCAAGGTGGGGGTCAGTTCATTCTCCCAAGCAAGAGAAAATGGCCTCAAGTTGCAGTGGCCAACTACAGCTTAGTTTGGATACTAGGAAAAATTTCTTCACTAAAGGGTTGTCAAGCCCTGGAGAAGACAGGCCAGGAAAGGGGTAGAGGTATTCAAAAGATAGAGATGTGGTGTCCAAACCAAAACAATTCTATGATTCCATCAAGAAATACATAAGCAGTGAAAACAAACATGACGTAAGGAAAAGTTTATAAAATCATAGCATTATTTGGGCTGGAAGAGACCTGTAAGATCATCAAACCCAACCAATCTAGAACTTGGATCATCACATTTCTCTTAAGCAGAATCAGTCCTTTTAAAGTCAGTGTGATTTTCCAGTCAAAAAATGTGAGGTTGCTCCAACTCCTTTAAACAAGCACACCATTCACATTTCAGACTTGTTTGTACAACTCTATTTGACAGCAGCATATTAAATTTGAAAAGCATTCTTGCACTGAAGCACTTTGATTCCACTGAAAACAACTCCAATCTACAAAAATTCAGCACCACGCAGTTAAGCTAGAAACCAAAACTGAGATCCAAAGAAAAACAGAAATAAACCAGTTGCAACCCTGTAAAAGCAAAGAAAGTGTAGTAGGAAGGTTTTTCTTCCATGAATTCTCCCATTCCAAAGGGCCTAGTGAAGGTAGATTGTTGCTACAGTGGTCAAAGGTACAAATAACCTGCTGTCTTTGTTCTCAGTACTAAGAGAGCTTCCTTTGCTTAAGATTAAAATGCACAATGTCCCGATCTTCTACTGGATCACACACCAATGAAAGATAACAGAAGACTCTGATGTTCAGTTGCTAGCTTTTCACATAGACTATAGAAGCCTGAATGTTAAATTGATACATACTCCTCAGTCTTAAACTGAAGTGCAAGACAAGGATTCTAATGAAGCAATTGGACTGAGGTTAATAAAGCTTCCTAAGTATAGACAAAACTCAGTTACAACATTCACTACAATCATCATGAAGCATAACAAAACTTGGAATTACATGCAGCTTCCCAGATTCCAAAAGCAGTCTCAACATACATCTGATTTATATCTAAAAACTACCAGAATCAGCAAGACAAATTTCCTTAGTGTTCTACACACAAGGGACCTTTCTGGCAACAACTCTGCCAGAAACACCCTCTGCATCAGCTGTGCACATAACTGCTAAATTGAACCAAGGATACCCATCATGATTTGTCAACCAGTACACTGATTTTCTAAGTAAAGATAAGACAGAAAGTGTCAGTGCTCCAATTGTACAGCTAATCCTTACAAGCCTATGACATAACTGTTGATGTCAAGTGCAGTGACCGGCCTAACAAGTTTTTCAACTTCTCCTTGTTACCATAGATGCTTACATGCAACCAATGTGAAGAAACAGTTATGTGTATATGCAAATCCTCAAGCAGACCCCAGCATAAAATTTCATCTACTGAAACTGTCACCACCACTGAAATACACATTGACCACAGGCACTATGGAAATCCAGGTCTGCAACCCACAGACTACTAGGCATATACCACTAGAAGCCAGTTACTGCAAACTGGTTTACAACTTGTATTTCTAGCAAGAAAGCTAAAAATCCTCAGGATGTAGACTAGAATAGAATTAACTAGCTTGGAAAAAAGCTTTGAAATCATCAAGTCCAACCTATCATCCAGCACTATCTAATCAACTAAACCATAGCACCAAGCACCCCATCAAGTCTCTTCCTAGACACCTCCAGTGATGGTGACTCCACCACCTCCTAGGCAGGCCATTCCAATGCCCAATCACTCACTCTGTGAAGAACTTCCTCCTAACATCCATCCTAAACCTCCCCTGGCACAGCTTGAGACTGTGTCCTGTTCTTCTGGTGCTGGCTGCCTGGGAGAAGAGACCAACCCCACCTGGCTACAACCTCCCTTCAGGTGGTTGCAGGCAGCAATAAGGTCTTCTCTGAACAGTTTAGCTGAGGCCTCAGGACTATTCGCGTTTTCAGATACAGTGATGTTAAATTCTAGTTTCAATAGTTGTTGCTTTCCAAAGTATTTCCAGAGTAGATTTTTAATACATCTCTTCTGATGATTGTGTCTCAGTAATAAAACATGTTAAGTTTAGGGCATTCTCATTTCATGCATAAAAGCTCGCTTATCCCACCATCTCTGTAGTGGACAAACACTTGCTCCTTTGATGTATGCATACAAGCTGTTATTCTCCCCACACAACCTGTCTTTTAGGCCCCTGGGGTATGTTTCACCAGTTCAAGCCCTCTATTAACTTGCACAACCTGCCAAGTCTTGCACTGACAGTGTTGAAGGCAGGAACACAGGTGTCTGCAAAAACCGGGTAAACATTCATCAAGGACAGCATAAAAATGCCAATCCTGTCAGCTTTAGGTTTCCTCAGATTCACTCTGATTTGGTCTGTGTGGTGAGATGCAAATAAGCTCAGGGTAATCTCTGCTGCAACATCAGTTATAAAATTGGTTTGCTCCCTTTGTTCTACATGAAAAAAACTTTCATTATCTGGGTTTATACTTATCCTCACTAAGAGTATTTCAAGAGGAGTACAAACATCTTTTAAGTCCAAAGATATGCTACAGAGAATTCATCTTTTCAAAAAATAAGGTACATCCAAACTGGAATTTGCTGAGAAAGCACCTGCCTATCTAAAGCTACTACATAGGACAGCTAGGGGCTAACTCCTTAACATCCCAGAAACTTCAACCAGAATGGTACTCCAGAAGCTGCTCCCCTGCACATCAGTTCAAAAAACATGTGCATGGTCCTAACTCAAACCCTTTTTCCTACAAAGTAATTCTTTAGACAAATATTCTGTGCAGAGCAGACATGTTGTATCCATGGTCTTAATTTTCCAAGTACCAAGTTAAAGTGGTAGTCAAACATGTTTTGTCATTATCATATAGACACTAATTTCAGTTTACCCCATTTACATTAACTGCACTAAAACTAACAGGAAAAAAACGCCTAAAGGTGAGGATTAAATAGATACGTGCTCTGCTTTAAGGATAGCTCAATTGCAATTCACGTGGCAATCAAACTCAAGGAGTAAAAGCAAGTACTATTAATCTTAGAAGGCTAATTCTTACAACTGGCTAACAGCAAAGCAGTGTAGTTAAAACTGTTCACAGAAGAAGCTGAACAGCTGTTTCTTTCGTGGCCTCAAAGGGCCCATAGCTATTTGAAAGTTAGTGTAACATAATACCAGACAAAAAGGAACTCAGCAAGTTTTTTTTGCTCTGTGGGAGGAATTGTTTCCTGCCTTTCTGTACCAGTGGTTTCAAACGACCTAGAGTAACACTAGTGAAGAGGGGTTACTATCGGACACACAAATACCATATAAATAATTTGCTACTGGTAGCTTAGTTTCTTTCACTTTCAGCACTAAGTGCTCATGGAGTTACCTATACTCATTACTTCCTGGTAGCTACATGACACCTACATTATTACCAGCTTTATTATTTTAAGAAATAAAAAAAGGAATTACACATTTAAGCAACACTAAGGTTTCAAAACTATACAGAAACATCAAGCAAGGTTACTAAATGGAATAAATAAAACGAATGTGTAATCACTTTCGTAAGTTATAGAAACCGAAAACAAAGTAAGTTAAATCTACTTACAGCTATCTTTAACTTACCTTGTCTGTTCTTGTAAGATAAGATGTGGCTCTACAAAAAACTTGACTCTTAATTTCAATCGGTAAGGGGCTAAACCATCCATCTGCTGGGAGATCCTGTTCCTCAAATTAAGCCACAAATTCTCCCCTTTGCTGCCAGTGAACTGCAGTCCAAAATAATCAACTTCTATTATTCCCAACCTTCTGCAAACCTGAAATAAGAAGTTCTTTACTGCGAGGCTGCAACACAATGATATAAAGTATTATCTGAACCAAGTACTGTTTCAGACTGCTCAGTTAAAAAAATACATCATTCTGTAAGCATCTTTATATAAAAGATTGCTTAATTGGATTTTAAGTTGCACACAGAACAGCGTGCAGACAAACACTAAGACTAAACAGGGAATTTCTCTACTAGCTGAAAGCTACATGAAATTCCACGGTCAAATTCTGTTTCCCCTTCTCACCCTCAGGTAGGGAACTTTAGACAGCGGATTTCCAGAAGAGTCAACATCACAGCCAACAACACTTTCTAGGCCAGAAGGAGAAAAAAGTACAACCCACAAGTTTTATTTAGATGCCACCGACAGGGTGGGCTGCTACGTTTGGCCCCCTCCGCAGTCCTCACGGCAGCCGCCGCAGCGAGGCGACGGTAACAGAAGAGCAAAAGCACCTGGACGGCAGCTTGGGCCAGCACGGTCCCAGCAGGCCACGGAGACCGTTCCGGCACCGCCTGAGCGGCGTCACCTCAGCCAAGTGGGTTCCACCCGCGCTCCCCACCTTAGGAACGGAATGGGCTGCAGTAGGGAGGCCGAAGCCCGCCCTCCCAAAAGGCGCTGTAAAGCGGAAGGGCCGGAGAGCCCCCACGGCGGGGGGACGCAGCAACCTCAGCATCCATAATGGGGGGGCGGCGGGATGAAATTAAAGAGGAAAAAGAAAAAAACCCCAAAGAAAAAAAAAGAAGCCAGAGCAGAGCAGGGAGACCGCGGCGGCGGCTCCCCGCCCCCACCGCGCGGCCGCCCCCGCACGGCCCTGCCTCGCGCCACCGCCGCCCTCAACGGCCAGAGCGCGCACCCCCGAGGCCCCGCTCTCCGCGCCCCTCTTGCCCTCTCTCCGCCAAAGCCGGGGCGCGCCTGTCGGGGACCAACGCTCCCCGCTGCCCAACGGCCACCACTGACCCCACATACGCCACTGCCACACATCCCCCGAGCTCTCGCGCCCCGGGAAGGCAGTGGCAGGAGAGCGCGGCCCCTCACCTGGTTGAGGCAGTCTTCGCCGTTGGCTTTCGCTTCTACCTCTACCTCCATCACCACCGCGTCCGGCCTGGTCACATAGCACAGCATGGCTGAGGACAGCCAGCGCCGCCGCCGTCACGGACACCCGGAGCAGCCGCTGAGGCCGGCGGAGAATCACAGCTGACGCTACAGGCTGAGGCAAGCACGCGTACCCCGGCCACCGCCCACACAACCAGCCCGCCCACGCTTGGACACACAGCCACCGCCTAGCACGCTGTCCCCACTGCTTGCGCTCCGCCAGCTCTACTCCCTCCACATATATCCTCCCTCTCCCCCTCCCCACCCCGAGCGGCACCTGCGGACCAATGGCGAGACGTCGCTCATCGCTGCGGGCCGCCGACGCCACCAATCAGCGCCGCCGACATCCCCGGCAAACGGCGGCGGACGGGGGGGCGTTTGTTGTTGTCGCTCTCTGGCGCCCCCTACCGGATTTCAGGGTCAGCAGGCTGCCCACGGGACAACCCCCAGCACCCCTGGCGCGGAGCGGAGCAGCCGAGCCGCAGGCTTTGCCTCTCCAAATTAGATTCATTAGCCGCCACTTGCAACAGCCCACCACTTTTTGCCCTGGAATTAGGTCCACTTAAATAATAGACTCGTAGAATCATAATTGTTTTGGTTGGAAAAAAGACTTAAGATCAGTGAGTCCAGCCGTTAATTCAACACTGCCCAGTCACCATTAAACTATGTCACTCAGTACCACATCTACACGGTTTTTAAATATGTCCAGGGATCATGACTCCATTATTGCCCTGGACAGCCTGTTCCAGGGCTTGACAACTCCTTCAGTGAACAAATTTTTCCTAATGTCCAATTTAAACCTCCCCTGGTGCAACTTCAAGCTGTTCCTTCTTGTCTCATCTCTTGTTACCTGTGAAAGGACTCCAACACTCATCTTGCTACAATCCCCTTTCAGGCAGTTGTAGAGAGTGAGACGGTCTCCCCTCAGAGTACTTTTCTCTGGATCAAACAACCCCAGTTCCCTTAGCCACTTCTCAGAAGGTTTGTCCTCTAGACACTTCGCCAAGTTTGTTGCACTTCTTGGACGCACTCTAGCACCTCAGTGTCTCTGCTCAATGAAAGCAGAAACCAAATTCATTCAGCGGGGACTGTGCACGAAATTAATCTGAGAATAAGTAGCCATGAGCTATGTGACAAGCAAATATTTTCATCACTTGCCTCTAGGTTTTGCAAACACTCCTTTCCATTACTGACCAGATTAATGCCCTCTCTCTCATACTCTCTTTGGCCTTAGTCCAGCTTTGTGTTATGCAGCACTCAAAGCACAGTATCACAGTATCACTAAGGTTGGAAGAGACCTCGAAGATCGTCGAGTCCAACCTGTCACCACAGACTTCACGACTAGACCATGGCACCAAGTGCCACATCCAGTCCCCTCTTGAGCACCTCCAGGGATGGCGACTCCACCACCTCCCGGGCAGCCCATTCCAATGGCGAATCACTCTCTCGGTGAAGAACTTTCTCCTCACCTCCAGCCTAAACTTCCCCTGGTGCAGCTTGAGACTGTGTCCCCTTGTTCTGCTGCTGGTTGCGGTTGCTAGGGAGAAGAGGCCAACCCCTTCCTGGCTACAACCACCTTTCAGGTAGTTGTAGAGAGCAATGAGGTCGCCCCTGAGCCTCCTCTTTTCCAGGCTAAACAATCCCAGCTCCCTCAGCCTCTCCTCATAGAGCTTGTGCTCAAGGCCTCTCACCAGCCTTGTTGCCCTTCTCTGGACATGTTCAAGTGTCTCAATGTCCTTCTTAAACTGAGGGGCCCAGAACTGGACACAGGACTCAAGGTGCGGCCTAACCAAAGCAGAGTACAGGGGCACAATGACCTCCCTGCTCCTGCTGGCCACACTATTCCTAATGCAGGCCAGGATGCCGTTGGCCTTCTTGGCCACCTGGGCACACTGCAGGCTCATGTTCAGGCAGCTGTCAATCAGCACCCCCAGGTCCCTCTCTGTTTGGGAGCTCTCCAACCACTCCGACCCCAGCCTGTAGCTCTGCATGGGGTTGTTGTGGCCAAAGTGTAGCACCCAGCACTTGGACTTGTTGAATTCCATCCCATTGGACTCCGCCCATCTGTCCAGCCGATCGAGGTCCCTCTGCAGAGCCCTTCTACTCTCTAACTGACTGACATCTGCTCCCAACTTGGTGTCATGTGCAAATTTGCTGATGACTGTCTCAATCCCCTCATCCAGATCATCAGTGAAGACATTGAAGAGGATGGGGCCCAGCACTGATCCCTGGGGGACGCCACTGGTGACTGGCCTCCAGCTGGACGTGGCACCATTGACCACCACTCTCTGGGCCCGGCCCTCCAGCCAGTTCCTAACCCAGCACAGAGTGTTGCTGCCCAAGCCACGAGCTGACAGCTTAGCCAGCAGTTTGCTGTGGGGGACAGTGTCAAAGGCCTTGCTGAAGTCCAGGTAGACCACATCCACAGACCTCCCCACATCCACCAGGCGGGTCACCTGATCATAGAAGGAGATCAGGTTGGAGAAGCAGGACCTGCCCTTCCTGAATCCATGCTGGCTGGACCTGAGCCCTTGGCCATCCTGCAGGTGCGCAGTTATTGCCGCCAGGATAATCTGCTCCATCATTTTCCCTGGCACTGAGGTCAGGCTGACTGGCCTGTAGTTTCTGGGCTCCTCCATCCGTCCCTTCTTGTGGATGGGAACCACATTGGCCAGTTTCCAGTCATGTGGGACCTCACCGGTCAGCCAGGACTGGAGGAAAAGGATGGAGAGTGGCTTGGCCAGCTCATCTGCCAGCTCTCTCAGGACCCTAGGATGGATCCCATCTGGGCCCATGGACTTGTGAGTGTCCAAGTGGCTCAGCAGGTCCCGAACTAATTCCTCATGGATATCCAGGGCATTACACTGCTCCCTGATGGAAGCAGTGGAAATGTGAAAATTTTAAGAAGGACCAGTCAAGGCCAGGGAAGGAACACCTGCACCAGGTGATCCCTTAGAAATATTAGACAAACTTACCCAAGGTACATAAAGTGGAGTTGATGATGGCTGCTTTAACAATGCAAACTAAAGCAGCAGTGAGACCTACATACAAATTAAGCAATGAGCAGATTCCCTGAAAGAAATGCAGATCAAAGAAGTACTGGGCAGTGCAGTGGTAAGGATCAAGTAGGCTGTCAGGGGAAGAACTAAGAGAGGAATTGCAGATTTGAAAATGCAGTAAAGGATAATAGGAAGAAGCACTAATGCAAGGTCACCACTGGGGTGAATATTAGCTTGTTCTCATGCGGATGGGTCACCTGCTTCCACATGGGTATTTCTGCTGTGCTTATCGGGGTTGTTGGTATTTTTAATTTGTGTTTAATGAACTCTCAGAACAGATGCTCTTTCTGCTGGGAACTCTGCAAACACAGTATACGGAGTTCTGTCCATTTAGTTCATGTGAACTCTGTAACTAGAACTCTGCTATGTTCTGAACCAAGCAGAACAGTAGGAGACAAGAGTCAGGAAATGACATGCCAAACCTGAATGATGCTGCATTTCACCTGTATGCTTACCAGCTCAGGTTTTCATGCCCGGGTCTTTTTCATGCCCAATGTTTAAGTGAAGAGCTTAGAGTTTTAAAACACTAATGGAGTAAAGGGTAGAAAAAGGGAAACAGCTTGAAAGAGAGATTAATGAAATTGCAAAATTATGTTAAATATGTGACTTTACGGTGAGTGGGAGGAAGCCATCTCTTTGGGAGGGCATTAATTATGAGGGCATTAAACTCTAACAGAAAAAAAAATCACAGAATATTTTACTATAGAAAAGAGCTTGGATTTACATTTGTTCTTTAGTTTCTGTTGGAGAGGGTGCAGGAAGTAAAATGTAAGTTTTCTTTTGATTTTACTTCAACATACTGAGATGTTACTGTATTTTGTGTGATTTCAATGTTTCTGCCATAATCAAAAGAGTCCTAGGGTTGCTATGAAGAAGAAACACAAAAACTGCCATGATGACTCATGCCATTAGTATTCTGATATCCTCTCCCTGACAGTAGCTCAGATCAGATGCTACAGAGGAAGGTGCAAGAAATCTTTATGTAATTGTGAGATAATGTGCTTGTATATTTTCTCTAGTACTAAGTAGATAAAGCTGGCTTATACCTAGTAGGTTCACCTTTACTTATTGATCCATGTTACTTGTGTAAACAGGAATCAGTTCATCTTGTGTTAGGCATTGCCCAGACAGACATCTCTTGTTCCAGCAATCTTACTTTTTCATATCCATCCTGTATTTTCCTTTTATCTGAATTAATATAAATGTAGGTGTTCTTATTCTGTCTGCAAAAGTGTTATCCTGCTTTGAAATCTGCTAAACTGTAAGCCACAAAAATAGCTTGTGGCAATAAACTGCATAAATTGTTTAAGCCCTGTGTAAAACAAGTATTCCTTTTCAAGGGTGTCATCTGGACACCACTGTCATAGAAATACATTCTATTTCACAGTCTCCCTGTGATATTTTATTCATGCTGTACAGGAAAGAGTAAAGGACTGCGTCCTGCATTAACACACAGGAGACAGCTCTTGCGACAAGTCCCTGTTGCAACCCTTTGGGCTCTATCTGAGACTGAAAACTGAAACAACTTACAGTCTCCTGCCTGGTCTCTTTGATGAAATAATAACACTGAGGTAAACTACTCAGAGCATGAAATGCTTTGTAGTATACAGCAGTAGCATCTTATGATAGATCAGTCTTTTGCTACTTTGCATAAGTAATTAATTTTTATATGTTAATATATTTATATTTCCTTACCTAACACTGGTTGATTATTTTCCCTTAATGTAATTCCTCCATGAGGTTCATTTCTGGTCATGTCCTACTTCATTGTTGTCTGACAACTAAATGGAAAGCCTATGAAGTTAGACCCCAGCATGGACGTATTGCCTCTTATGTCCAGTAAAAGCTAATGCTTTTCCTTGTGTAGATTTTTGCTCACAAGCTTTCCCTGGTTACCTTTGAGGGTCCCTTCCAGCCTGATGCAATTTGTGAATCTGTGAAAGAAATTTCTTACAATCAGGGTGGTGAAACACTGGCACAAGTTGCCCAGGAAGATGGTAGATTCCCCATCCCTGGAAACATTCCACGTCAGGCTATACTAAGTGATATTTAAAGATCCTTTCCAACCCAAAGCATTCTATGATTCTATAAAATGCTCATCTCCTGCATGTGCTCAGGATGAGGCTTCATCAAGTATTTAGAAGTACCTATCATTTATCTTTACTGTCCATTGGTGGCATCACATTAAAGGTATGCATAGAAGTACTGCCTTATTACAAGTCTTGGTGCTAAAGGTGTGCTCTGAAGACTGTGAGGGAGATGATAACCCAGACAAATGATGACCTTCTGTAGCCCTGTATAAAATGGCAGCTTGCCCTTTTCTAGGAAAGTTGAACACCAACAGACTTGTCCCAGTGCTAGTTGTTTGTGCTGCCTTTTGTTCTAGAAAGGATGAATGGCTGCATGACAAAATATTTTGCATTGTAATCCCAGTTTACATAATAGTCAGAGGCAGTATGAGGTTGTAGACCCTGGCTTCATATTTCCCTATTCTTCTACCTTGTATATGCTCTTCTCCTGTTCTGATTTATCACGTTCTCATTTTGCTTGGCCTAAATAAGACATACTAAATAGGTTTCAATGGATGCAGTTTGTAAGGCTGTTGAGAGATTGCTGGGTTATCCCCCACACTCATCACAGGAAAGCCATGAAAGGCCCATCTTCATAAGCCAGAGGAGCACAGAGGGAAAAATGGCAGCCAATAACCCAAATTAAATGCTAAGAGGAAAGGAAACCCTGTTTGGTTCCCTTCTGGGATTTTCCCTGCAGAGCCTCAGTCCCAGTATCCAGGCATGCAACCCGTCACCATGAGCCATAGGGAGCAGCCTTCCAGGTTACCTCTTGGTCTAAAGGGGATTGCCAGTCGGAGGTGTGGGATACATAAGGGAATGCAGGGCAGGAGTGTTTGGGGATTGCACAGGATTTATTATGGAATGTGCAGGAGAGGAGCCAAAAGCAGGACAAAGGAAGGATTTAGGAGATTTGAGCAGTAACAAGTGTGGGATAAGGGAATAAAAGGGTTCATCTGTAAAGAGTTGGCTGACCAGGATGCTTGTCTGGTGACCAGCACCTTCTGTTCTGTCTCCTTACTAAATTCCATCTTCAACTGTTTTCCAGTAAGAGGCTCTTTACTTTGTGTGTGTGTGAGGAGTGTCTGTGGTGCAGCAAATGGAGTGTGGGTGTGATTGCTAGCAAAGATCATACCAGACCAGCCAGTGGTAAAGTGGGCTAGGGGCCAGGATGGGTTTAGAGGTCTATGAGGGCCACCTCTGGATATAAGAATGGCTGCATGTCTGTAGGGGTGAGAACACAAGAGGGTGGCTACTGGAACCATGGGAGTCCTGGGCATCACTGGCTCTGTATGGGTATTATGGTCTGTCCCAGCAGCTGAAGTGGACCTGCAGCCTTGAGAATTTCCATGATCAGGTGTCAGCAACTGTGGAGCCTACTGGACAGACTGTCTAAACCCTACTGCAGGAGGGCTCTACCTTGTAGATATCTATATCTATATCTATATCTATATCTATATCTATATCTATATCTATATCTATATCTATATCTATTTTCCCAGTTATGGACCTCCACCCTGCTTAGTAAGAGCAGAGAGAAAGATGAGGCTGGTGGTGCTGTCAGTGTTGGTGTGAGTGATCTGTGTGTCTGTTATTCGTATAGCCAGCAGTGTATATTTGTATATTTATGGTGTGTACATGTGCAGTGTGCATGCATTTACTGGGAACACATCTTCAGCCTCAGTACTTGTTGGACCTGGGGGCATGGTAGCAGCCTTGCCTCTCTTAGGCTGCCAGATTAGGTAATATTTTCCACTTAACGAATCCTTCAAGAAAAGCACTAAAAAGCATGTACTACACCATTTTTACTTTAGTTCTGCTTTCCTTTTTCTTATTTTCTGACTGTCTCTTTGTATTCTGTATCAAATCAAGTAACCAAGGATCAGATCATCAGAAATGCATCTTAGGATGATTTGAAGTGAAACTGAGTGGGATGACACAGTTGTAGTCAGTATCTTCTCTTGTCTCCTCGCTGGGTGAAATTGCTTTGTGCACAAACACAATGGTAGTGTCTAGCTTTTTTCCTGTCACTGTCAAGGCTGCTGGTCGTGTTGTAAACACACATCACTCACATGGATAATGATCTTCCAACTGAGAAGCAAGGAGGAGGACATAAAATTGAGGAACTGTTCTGACAGTGATGGTCATTTGGGAGAAACACCATCATCCATCCATAAACACACAAACACTTTGTTTTCTACCTGAAAGATTCTTTTAGTGTTCTTATATATATCATGCCTCTGCCTGAACTTTCTGAAAAACATTCCTCTGCTCCACTCTGTTCTCAGTGTGTAATCAGCTTCTAGGAAAAAAAGTGTGTGTCACTGACTGACATGCTTGCTTTAGCTAAATAATGAACACAGAACAATGTGCTGCGATTGTCCTCACAGCTGACAGGCCATAAGGTGACTGCTTTAGGAAGCATTATCTGCTCCTCATCCCGCAGACTCTTGAGAAAACATAAACCCAAAAGTTAGGGATGTCAGTTCAATCCTGAAGTATCTGGCCTGGGTCATTTTAAGAACATAAAAACAATCCTATGAGATCAGACCAAGGATTTGTGAGGAGAAAGTTCTTCACTGAGAGAGTCATTCGCCATTGGAATGGGCTGCCCAGGGAGGTGGTGGAGTGACTATCCCTGGAGGTGTTCAAGAGGTGGTTGGATGTAGCACTTACTGCCATGGTTTAGTCGTGGGGTCTGTGGTGACAGGTTGGGCTCGATGATCTTTGAGGTCTCTTCCAACGTTAGTGATACTGTGATTCACATAGCTCTGAATCTTTTTCTTGGGGGTTTAGTCCAGTGGCAGACTCCACACTTAATATGCAAGAGGCAATTGTTGATGCCTACATATTGCCAAATGTCCAAGGCCAACACCTCACAGTATATCAAAAAAGTATAAGAAGAAACTCTTATTCTTACTCCCTAGAATCCCGTCCAAGCTTCCACTGATTCACAGCTCAGGGGCTTCTGGTCTATTTTTGTGTTAGATAAATACTTTTATCAAATAGAATTGCTTCTAACATCAAATCACTTTTGAATTTGAGCTTGTTTTCCAGGTCATCGACTCCATTTCTGAGCATTTTACTTCCTTTAGTGCTTGTAGAATGGAGTCATTATTGATTATTTTCATGGTCTTAAAATGTGATCTTGTGGTCTAGAATCAAAGCTGTCACAAATTAAATTCTCAATAATGTTTGTTCCTACTACTGTCACTATAACCTCATACACTAAAGCTGTTTCCCCTTCCTTACACCACTTTCAGAACTGCCAGGACATTGAGAAGAATATGTTGGAATTTAAATGGATTAAAATATGATGAAAGACATAGAATAACAGTTATTGCTATGTGTCAAACAGCCAGTAACCACAATTTAAGAAATTTAGGTATATCTAGGAAGGTTTCACATTTTCATCATAATTAAAGTCAGTTCTACAACATATGAAGGAGTACAATAAAAAAAATAATAATATCAAAGGTATTTTTAAAATTCTGTATTATTACAGCTGTCAAACATTCATTTTGTAAGTTTTGTAGTATAACTGTTGTGTTTTTAAGTCTGTCAATCAACCAGTAAAACCTTTTTAATGTGCTTTTGTTCCAAGTAGCACCTAAAAAAAGAGACCTGACAGAGCAGAGATTTCTTTGGTTTCGGTTGATTTCATCTGTGTATATGACCTAACTTTGCCTGTACTCACTTCCCCTGTTTCTCTAGTGCAAACCCATCAGCTGTTTGTCTGAAAAAAGGCAACACACTGGCAATGCTGGAAAAACTGAAACAAACCAAATAGCATCGTTATGGCTTGGTATGATAATGGACACTAGAAAATAGTAAAATAATTTAAATTCTCATCATCAATTCTTCTGCTTTCTTTCTGTTTTGGCTTGTTTTGGGGTTTCATTTGTTTGCTTGTTTGTTTCTTAGTTCATTTGTTTATTCCAAGTTTAATTTTTTAATGTCCATGTTTTTTCCAGCACTAAAGCATAGAGCTTACAGCAGCGGTTGAGCTCCATCTCATGGGATGGAACTCAATTTTAGAAACTAAGTCAGGCCTACTTTGAGTATGACATTTCCTACAAGATGTAAGACTGAAGAGGTATTTGTACCTTTGCAGTGAAGCATTTTATAATATACTAGATGATATTGATGCATATTGACATTTTAATTCTTAGTGCTGAGCATATATTTCTAAGCAAATTAAGCATCAGTTGGATTGCTTAATCACCTCTGCCTTGTCTCTTTTTTATTTTGCATGATGTAATACTTCTCCAGTGCTCGTGAAATGAGATTGATCTGTTCCCAGCTGTTACCATTTCCAAGCAATTGTATTCAGTGTGAATAATACATTTCTGTAACAACTGTAACAGAGGAACTTAGGAGGGTATATTTTCCTTTATTTCACAGACCCTGTACATCAGTGAGTGTTCTGGGCAAAGAGAAGGTTCCAGAAGGACCTTATGGCACCTTCTCTGTACTTACAGGGTGCTTATAAGAAAGATGAGGATATCTTTTTTGCAGGGCGTGTTGTGACAGGGGTGATGGTTGGAAACTAAACAAAGGGAGATTTAGTCTAGATAGCAGGAAGAGACTTTTTACAGTGAGGGTGGTGAAAAACTGGCACAGGTTGCCCAGAGAGGTGGTAGATGCCCCATCCCTGGAAACATTCCAGGTGAGGTTGGATAGGAATCTGAGCAACCTGCATCTAATTAGAGATGTCCCTGCTGACTGCAGGAGAGTTGTACTAGATGAGCTTTAAATGCCCCTTCCAACCCCAACCCAAACTATTCTATGATTCTTTGATCCTGAGCACAGATTCATCCTCTCTCAGGTATCTGTCTGGGTAGTCAAAACACTGTATGATAAAGCACACATATGAGCAGGAGGAATTTGAATGGGAAAGATGATTTTAATTAATATTTGGAGTTCATGGCTTTGAACTAACTATTTAAGAATTTATATAATAATTTTTTTTTTCATTTAAAATTAAAAATCTCCTCTCTGCCTCTTTACCTTCTTTCCCTTGTTATATTTTGTTTCATCAAATAGCCTCAGTATGATATTCTTAGGCACTACTGAAACATGAGCTCCACCACACTGGCCTAACTGAAAGTAACAGAATTATTAATAGCAATAGTATTTTATTAAAAGAAAAAGAAAGAACATTTTCCTTTGTGGAAAATACAGGCTTCTGAGACTACTCAGTAGTCAAATGATGACACTGGTTATTTGCTTGCAGAACCTGAAATTACATGAGGTGAATACCTTCAGAATTTTGATTGGACAAAAGGCTCTATTTTGGATTCTATTGCCCAGTAACAACAGCCTGTTCTTTGGATTTCAGAGCCACTTGTTAGGTTTCATGGATCCATGTGAAGGTCAAAAAATTTCATAGTGCCTTTTAAAAAGTGCTCTATCTTATGAGTCATTCACAAAAAAGGCAGAAAGGCAAGTGGCTATTTTCTGCCAAGAACTTTAACAATAGGTTTTCCTTTGGCTTCTTTTAAATATACATTCTGAGGAAAAGAGTATTCTGGTTACTATTACTAATTAGGTTTATATTTTTAACTTAATTTAGAATTCATAGAAACACATTTTTTTTTTAACCTACTAATATTTTATAATGATTAGTATCTCCAGAATATTTTATTCTATTATTTTATTCTACATCCTAATTTCTCAGTTACAATTAGTATACATTTAACTCATACCATTCTTAACAGCAATTGAATACATAATTTGCTTATACACTAAAAGGGAAAAATAAGAAACACCTGGGTTAATATATCTCTGTGTCTTTTGATATACTCTGAGCAATACTGTTTGCCACTAAATATCATGTCTCTCAAGTATTATTATTATTAAAACAGCTTGTTTCTGGAGATAGCATTTGATAGTAATCAGTGGTATTTACTTCCAAAAAAAAATGTAGTCTCTAGGAATTAAAGTCCCAGTATTTAGTAAATGGAATTGGCTGAAACAAAAGTGCTTGATCACTAAATTATTTGACTGCACAATTTTATAAGCATATTTTTCAGGAAACATTGATACTTATGTTTTGGTTTATGTGTCAGCCAACAAGATTGCCAACAAAACAGAAGCAAAGCTGGCTGATCTTAGAACCAACATAATTTACCACTGCTAGTGATTTTTTTTCCCCTTACAGGTCTATCTTCAGTAACTTCAGTGTTCTTATTTAATAACTAGAAAACAGTTTAGAGTCTATGGCTTTCATGACCACAATAACAAGCTCATAAACTCATAAGATAAATATTGAATAATTTTCAAATGTCTCCTATAATTTTTAACAAAAGCAAAATAGAAGTTCCTCTTCTTTAGTGCTCAAAGCATCAATGGAAATAGTTCTGAGCAGAAGAGGAATATAAATCAAGTTGTGGTAATTCTAGCTAAGTAAAAATACAATGACCAAATTAAGACAGGTCAGAAACTTTCAACTCTGCCATAAATGGGAAGTACAGATGTGATTACACCTTTCTGTGAAAAAATTTACTCTTTCCTAAGAAAAGTCAAAGTAAGCAACTGTAGATAGAGTAGGTTTGGAGAAGTTAACGCAGTGTATGTTGGTTTTCCTTCTGTGCCATATTTTAGGGAGAATTTCGGTCAAAGCCAGTGATTTTATCACTTGATGGATCCAGTACTTACCATTTTTTGTACACTTTTTTGTACAAAAAAGGAAGATTTAAGTGTCACAGAATTCTGCCACTGTGGTGGCACAGAGCATTTTTCTGGGCTGAGGTATGGAGTAGGCAATGGCTTCTTTCACAGCCCTGAAGGAAAATTAACTGACAAATTAACTGCTTAGCCTACATCAAAGATTTAGTGTAGGGTTAGGGAAAGGAAAGTGAAACAAAAAAGCTACTTTCTCATTTAGTTGAAGAAAGAAATCCTTCCTGCTGAAAATACACACGTAATATATGAATAGAATAGACCAGGTTGGAAGAGACCTTCAAGATCAAGTCCAACCTATCACCCAACACTATCTAATCAACTAAACCATAGCAGCAAGCACCCCATCCAGCCTCTTCTTAAACACCTCCAGTGGTGGTGACTCCACCACCTCCCTGGGCAGCCCATTCCAATGGCTAACAACTCTCTCTGTGAAGAACTTTCTCCTCAACTTGAGCCCAAACTTCCTGTGGCACAGCTTGAGACTGTGTCCTCTTGTTCTGGTGCTGGTTGCCTGGGAGAAGAGACCAAACCCCACCTAGCTACAACCTCCCTTCAGGTAGTTGTAGAGAGCAATAAGGTCCCCCTGAGCCTCCTCTTCAGGCTAGACAATCCCAGCTCCCTCAGCCTCTCCTCGTAGGGCTTGTGCTCAAGGCCTCTCCCCAGACTCGTTGCCATTCTCTGGACACGTTCAAGAGTCCATTCATATGCTGAGCTCCCACAATAAGAGAGATGAAAAGGATGAGGCAGAAGTGACTGCGAGGAGTACCAACATTTCCTGCTCCCCTTTCACTTTCTGCTGCAACACATGGCATGTATATGTGTACCTGTACTTTGATTATTCCAGGTGTGAAAGGTTAGTTACCTTGCATTGTAATTGTTTCCCCAAATGGGTGATATCAATTGGCTCATGAAGTCAATGGAAAACATCGCCGGTTTCAAGAAACGGATGAAGTGTAACAACTGAGTTTTTGAAACACTTGTCTCACAGTTACATGACACATTTTCAGCAGCACCAGGAATTTGTTAAGACAGGAGGCAAATCTCATGATACTATGTTCTGAATGGATTTGTTTGCATGAATTGGACCCCCAAGCTGACACTTGCTTAGTGTATTCTTGAATATGAAAGAAAAATAGTAATATTTTTCTGAAAGGTGTGGGCTGGCAGGTAGACTGCTTATTACAAATATGTTTAGTAAGCTTATGAAAAAAGGTATTTTATTCTTAGATCTCCCCGAAACTTGGTTGTAGCTGCCTTTACAGCAGGTAATGAAACTGCTAACAGAGCTGGTAGAAATAACTTGGTATGTTATTTGATTAAATTAGTACAGTAAATGATCCAAGCAGAAGTCACAAATGTACATCTTTAAAGATACATAGCTAATATATGTGAAGGGCTCCACAACCTACATCTGCAGCTTACAAGCACTGCAGTGGTTCTATGGTACAGGTATGAATCTACCATGGAAAGAATGAAAAGAACATTAATGAAGATACAAGGCGAGCAAGTATTTGGGAAGGAGCATTTGTATGAGGTCAATTGTATGAGATTTTAAAAAGACCAAGTGCTGGGTCCTGCACTTTGGTCACAACAACCTCATGCAATGCTCCAGAACTGGGGAAGAGTGGTTGGAAACTGCCGAGCAGAGAAGGTCCTGGGGGTGTTGGTTGATAGCCAGCTGAATACGAGCCAGCAGTGTGCCCAGGTGGCCAAGAAGGCCAACAGCATCCTGGTATGTATTAGGAATGGTGTGACAAGCAGGACCAGGAAAGTGATTGTGCCTCTGTACGCTGCACTGCTGAGACTGCACCAGTGAGGCTGCACCTTGAATACCATGTTCAGTTCTGGCACTCTCACTTCAAGAAAGACATTGAGGTCCTGGAGTGGGTCCAGAAAAGAGAAAGGAAGCTGATGAACTGGTCTTCCAAGAAGCAGCTAACAGCTGGTGTTGTTTAGCCTGAAAAGAAGGAGGCTCAGGGGAAACCTCACTGAACTTCCTGAAAGGAGGTTGTAGCAGAGTGGGCATCAGTTTCTCCTCACTAGTAATAAGTGATAAGAAGAAATGGCTTCAAGTTACACCAGGGAAGGTTTAGGTTGGATATCAGAAGAAACTTTTTCTCTATTTGCCATCTTTTGAATTTGATGAGTGAGCATGCCTTTCTCTAGGTAGCAGAATATTTTTATAGCCTTTACTGCCACAAGTGAAAGTGCGCAAGATCAGTCAGAGAGATTGAGATAAAACACAAAGAAAGTGTTTCAGAATACTGCTTTTAACCTTAGAAACCAAAACCCAGTCACATTTCTCAAAAGGTGAAATGAATATGCAGAAATAGGTAATCCTGTTTGAAAATAATTTTAATGTTATGGTTGATTAACAGTTGACCATAGCTGGAAAGAGGGAAAAAATAAAGTTGTAGGGATCTCTATAAAATATATGCTACAAAAGTTGAAGTCAGGTAAATAATCCATGTTCTCAGAGGCTTCTTTGTATGTTCTACAGCTTAGCAAGAAAAACAATAATCTCCATCTCTGTTTCTGCAGTTTTTGTGGGAGAACTGCATTGCTCTGAAAAAAATTCCAGTGTGTTTTGTTGTAGTCTGCATGAGTCATGCAAGTTATTAAAGTTGGAGCCTGTCCATTGTAAACTCATCATTATTGTGTGGGCCAAAGTTAAAAGGAAAATGTCTGGTTTATGATTTGACTTACTCTTAGAATCATAGAATCAATAAGGTTGGAAAAGACCTCAAAGATCATCAAGTCCCACCTGTCACCCAAGAACTCATGACTACTAAACCATGGCACCAAGTGCCACGTCCAATCCCCTCTTGAACACCTCCAGGGATGGTGTCTCCACCACCTCCCTGGGCAGCCCATTCCAATGACTAACAATTCTCTCTGTGAAGAACTTTCTCTTCTAGCTCTATATCAGTTCTTGGAATCAGAAAAGAAAAAAAAGAAAAAGTGTTTAAGAACTGACAATTCTTTGCAATTTCCAAAACCACAGTTCAACATCCATTAGATAGCATCTCTTTGAAGACTCCCTTGGCTAAAACATTATGTTTGCATCTGGCAGCTCTCACAAAAGTTTAAAGAAAACAAGGAGGTGCGGCTACAAAATAATACATGCACAACTATAACTTTCAAAACAGAACCTGCCATTTCTCTGTTTCTGCAGAAGGTCTAAAAGATCCAGAAATTCCATTTACAAAGAGGATCATATATTCTTTATATTAATTATTATTTTAATCTGAGAAGAAAACAAAACCAAACTAGAAAAAAAAAAAAGAAGAAGGGTGATGAACCCATGAAAGAGCACAGGACCATCTCTCTTGCTTGAGGAGACCTATTTTTCATGTGCCATCAACACAGACTCTTTCACTTGACTTGCTCTGTATTTTTCACAGAGCTCTAACAACTTTAATGTCAACATTCATTTAAGGACAGTATAAAACCATCTGTCTCTTCCCATAGATTTTTCAATCCCTAAATGACCTCCAGATAGTTTATAAAGTGGGTTTGTTTTTATCTTCTCTGTAGTGCCTTAAGAATCACCAACCCGATGCCTTTAAATATTTCCTTCCTCTTATTACTGAGGTCTTTCTATTAACTAGTGACTGGAAATACAGTGTCCTGTGCATTAGTCTTAATTTCTGTTGTGGTAACTCATGCTCAGCTGGAACTCCGTGAGTCAAAACCTACATTTTGTAAGAACACAGTTCCCTTTTTAAGCTGTCAGCTTGCAGGTAACATAGGCCTCAATCTTGTTCTGCTATCGTTTTACCAGATATTCAGAAAGGTTGTAGTTGTTGGGTTTTTTTACCTTTTTAACATCAAACTATTCCTGGTTTTGTATTCAATTTGCAAATCGTATTTTGATAGGTGGAAAAAAATTATCTGGCTGCAAACCTGCTTTTTGCTATGGCAGGAAGTCATTAAGGGGCCGTTTCAGTGGGTGCTGGCATCCCATAAATAACAACTACTTCCATCAGCATCAAAACTAATGAAGTCTGTGGATTTGTCTAGTGGTTGAATTTCCAGTTGCTTAATAAGTTACTGCATCTCACTGAGGCTGTTCCTTTGTCTCATGTGGTTTCTCTGGTGTCCAATAAAGCCTGGGTTTGTGCTGCAATCTTTCCTCAGTGGAGAGACTAAACTGCCTCTCTTCTTTGTATAGGTACCCAGTTTCACAAAACTTGTATAATAACTCGATATTCTTGAGACCGTTGCCCCTCTGTCAGGCTTTGCTGAGACTATTCAGCAGTTTCAGTAGTTACCAGATTAGGAATCAGAAAATAGTCTGATACATGATGATATTTATTTAGGAAACCAGACTCAGCTTTCTGTTTTGTTTAGGTTTTTGTTTGTTCGTTCTGAGGCCACACTTTTCATGTCTATTTGTTTATGAATGTCTATCAGTTTTTACCAGGAAGGAATAAATTATGATTGTAAGAAGAGAGTGTTGGTACGTGTCCTGAAATCCCCATGTCTTTTTCACATAGGGCAGACTCTGTAAGTACCTTTCAGTGTCATAAATTCCATTAAATTTTCTGTTCCAGGCATCTTGCAGTACTGGCTGCCTGACAGAGCGCTGCCCTCAGATTGTTTGTGCAGGAAAACCAGGTTATGCAGGAGTTTTTCTACAGCAATTGTTTTTCTGATGACTATTTGCACCCCATCTCTATTGGAAAGAATTATCAGTGAAGACCAATACCTCAGGGAGTATCTATACACTTGCTAATCCCAGCATGCTCATTCTATTATCATATATTGACATTTGTGTTTGTTCAGCCCTGGCCCTGCAATAATGTTGTTACTCCAATTTGTATTCGAGTGTTTTCAGATGGTCTGTCTTAGATCAAAGCCAACCTCTATGCAAACTTTCCTACACTACATCAAACCCAGTCTCTGGCACTTTGTGGTGAAACATCTTATGCCAAATGAAACAAATTTGGCAATGTTTGGCAAACATTTTATAAAACAAGTATTTAAGTGTATGCTAATATGCACTCTGTTTTGCCAACAGAACTTGACAGAACCCTGCACGTACAGAAAAAGAGGCAAAATATTTGGCATAAGTTCATCTAGAATTTCTTACTTTGTAAACAGTAGAAAGTATACATTTTAGATATTTACTTGTTTTTGCTATGTGAGGTACTACTTCAGTGAAGTGTTGCATATTTTCTTTATATGTTATTTCCTCTATTTGTTCCATTTCTCCCTGAGGAAAAAAGCATTTCAAACATTATTTTAGCATATGCTTTGTTTACAGTTCTGGAGCTCCTATTACAGGAGGGATGTGGACGTGCTGGAGCGTGTCCAGAGAAGGGCCACGAGGATGATCAGAGGGCTGGAGCACCTCTCCTATGAGGACAGACTGAAGGAGTTGGGGCTGTTCAGTCTGGAGAAGAGAAGGCTCCGAGGTGACCTCATTGTGGCCTTCCAGTATCTGAAGGGGGCCTACAGGAAGGCTGGGGAGGGACTTCTCAGGATCTCAGGTAGTGATAGGACTAGGGGGAATGGATTCAAGCTGGAAATGGGGAGATTCAGGCTAGATGTGAGGAAGAAGTTCTTCCCCATGAGAGTGGTGAAGCCCTGGAATGGGTTATCCAGGGAGGTGGTTGAGGCCCCGTCCCTGGAGGTGTTTAAGACCAGGCTGGACGAGGCTCTGGCCAGCGTGATCTAGTGTAGGGTGTCCCTGCCCATGGCAGGGGGTCGGAACTAGATGATCCTTGTGGTCCCTTCCAACCCTGACTGATTCTATGATTCTATGATTCTATGAATCACAGAGTATGTGTCTGGGAGAGACCTTCATGATCATCTAGTCCAACCTTCAACACAGCACTGCAAGGTCAACGCTAAACCACTAAGGCTGCAAGGTCAACACTAAGCGCTAGGTCCACAAGCTGCTTGAATACCTCCAGGGATGGTGACTCCACTACTGCCCTGGGCAGACCATTCCAGTGTTTGAGAACCCTTTCAGTGAAGAAGTATTTCATAATATCCAGCCTAAACCTCCCCTGTAGCTTGTAACCATTTCCTCTGGTCCTGTCACTTGTCATCAAGAAGAGGCTGCCCCCTCCTCATTCCAGCCTCCTTTTAGGTAGCTGTAGAGAGCAGTAAGATCTCCCCTCAAGCTCTTCTCCAGACTCAACAACCCCAGCTCCCTCAGATACTCCTTGTAGGTCATGTGCTCCATGGCCTTTTGCTGGGGTTTCAAAATGTGCTCCAGCAGGACTCTTTCAGCTCTGTGAAGAGCTTCCTTTTGCCTTGGAAGATATCCTTAAACTCTTTCTCAGTTGTTCTATTGTCCTGAACTTCAGCTGAGATCAGCCTCTTGATAACATCAAGAACTTGCTATAATTTTGGAGTCAGTAATAGTTACTTTAAATATAGTACTATTACAAATTACATGCCTCATGGAGACAGAGATAGGGGCTTAACATAATTTCTTTAACTGCTGATAGTCTTTCCTGTGATGATCTGTTACTTTAGGGACACTGTGTGGTTATGTACATTGTTGCCCAATTAAAATGGACAAAGAAGTATCCCATTTACTGTCAGGTGTCCATCTTCTCCTGTAAATACTGGATTTTGTAATGATGGTGATATTTTTTTCTGAAATGAAGGTGCTGCTCTCATTCTGTTTTGCTGTATGTACACCAGCATGCTCTGCTAGTACTTGCAAATTCTTGCAAAGTGATACAGTTCACTGAAGTTCCTCTATCTTACGTTATGACTAAAAAGGCAAGTTTTGCTTGTGTTTTTTTTTACCACAACATGTGATGCTTTTTTTGCAGACTTATTTTGACCTCCACATGTCTTCCTGCCTCAAGCTTCGTTTATCAGAACTGCATCATCTGAAGATTGCCTGTTCTCTAAAACTGTTCTGGACAAAATAATTCATTGTTAGGAGATTATGGTTCTTTTGTTATGGACTAATTTTTGCCTGCCTATTGCGCTTGTGCTCTCACATCTCTCCATTATCTTTGGTCTTTAATAAGTTCTGTGTTGCCTCCCCAAATAATCAGTTTGTCACTTCCCCTTTTGATGCAGACTATTTTTCTAAAGTCTTTGTGTAATCACAGATTCACAGATTCAGATCAGGTTGGAAGGGACCCTCAGAGGTCATCTTGTCCAATCCTCCTGCAGTGAGCAGGGACACCTCCAACTAGATCAGGCTGCCCAGGGTCACACTGAGTCTGATCTTCAATGTCTCCATGGATGGGATCTCAACCACTTCCCTGGGCAACCTGTTCTAGTATTTTAATGCTCTCATTGTAAAGAACTTCCTTATGCTTAACTTAAATCTACTCTGCTCTGGCTTAAACATTGCCCCTTGTCCTATCACTACAAGCCTTTCCAAACAGTCCTTCCCCAGTCTTCCTGTAGGTCCCATCCAGATATTGAAATGTAGCTATAAAGTCTCCCCAGAGCCTTCTCTTCTTCAGGCTGAATGGCCCAAATTCTTTCAGCCTGTCTTCATAGGAGAGCTGCTCCAGCCCTCATTTCTCTTTTGTTGGGGCCCCCAATGCTGGACACAATACTCCAGGTGAAGTTTTGCCAGAGCAGAGTGGCAGAATCACCTCTCTTGACCTGCTGGCCACACTTTTTTGATGGAGCCCAGGATGAAATTTGCCTTCTGGGCTGCCAGTGCACATTACTGGCTCAAGTCCAGCTTCTCATCCACCAGTACCCTCAAGTCCTTTTCTCCAGGGCTGCTCTCAATTTTATCATCCAGCAGACTTTATTGGTATGGAGGATTGCCCTGACCTAGCTGCCTGTACCTTGCACTTTGCTTTATTGAACCTCACGAGTTTATCCTCAGCCAACCTCTCCAGCTTGTCCAGGTCCCTCTGGATGCCATCCTGTTCTCCAGTCTTATCAAACACCACACTCAGATTGGTATCATCTGCAAGTTTACTCTTTCGTGGATATTTAACATACCTTTAGATAACTCAGTTAGAAGGTTCATCTCCTACAGTTTCCTATGTAGTCAGTGAAGAGGAAGAGGAAACACAAGGACAACTGCAGCATTTAAATGGGGCTCTGAATTACACTTTAAAAAGCCTCCCACTCCCAATCCATCCCTTCTTCTCTCATTCTATTAATAATCTGTGAAGACTATCCCTCTAATTTAGCTACCTGACATAAGACTAAATTTAAGGAATTTGAGTACTCCTAAATGCTCAATAATACATTTCAATGTGGTTTATTCCTAGATGTCATAATGTTACTTTTCTATAAAGTTTAATATTTAGCTTTTTCTGCTTAAGCTAACTGAAAGCTATGGAGTCATGCAGTACTGTTACCCAAAATAAAGCTACCTTCTGTTAATCATCCTGTTTTGCTGGCATTCACTGATTTTACCTCCCTCAGTTGTCCTCTGCACTCTACCTCTCCTGCAGAGCTTTTAACTGCTCCATCCCTTTACTGAGGTTATTTTTTTTCATTTGTACCATTACTCCTCCTTACTTAAAAAAAAAAAAAAAAGTAATTCAGAGCCAAATATCTGACAGAGCCCTGTTTTGTCCAGCATCTGACTTTGATCAGCACTGTGTCATATAGATATCTGAGTAATCCTTGTCCACTGGCAGCTGGCTCATGTCCAAGCTTCCTAAAAACACAGCTCTTCAGAAGTATTCTCCAAAACATTGGTATTATATATATCCAAATATATTCTTCAGAGCAAATCTAAAGAAAGGTCCAGAACATAAAAGTCACAGACTTTGAAGCCTGTTCCAACTCTGGCATCCCAGTTTCTGACGGCATTAGTCTACAGTTAGCCACAATTAATAACCATAATGAAAGAGAAACAGTAGCATAGGGTGAACTCTGCAAAGCAGATTCCTAAAGCACTTTTGGCAGATGGCTGCACTAATCCATGAAGACTAATTTACAAAACAAGACAAAGATGTTCCAATGTTAAGAAATAAACTGTAAACAGGGGTACTAGATCATGATGTGATTTTATTGAAAGTTATGTAGAATTTCATTAAATTATTTTCTGTGCTCTAAAAGCTGTAGAAATAAAACCTATTTACTCTAGCATTACATGTGAAATTTCAGGGTTTTCCATCATTCATACTCAGGGCAAGGATTTATTGAACAGGGAGCAGGGGATTTTGATTGTGGAGGCTTATGCTTACATCTTGCAGACAGTTCATTGAATAAAATAATATTTTTCAAATTGGAATAATTTGATAGGAATCCAACATGCAGTGCAACCTACAGATTTAAAAGTACCTGCTACTATTTTTCTTTGTTACTTAAAGTACTAAAATATCAAGGTATCTTCAGCATGGATTAGAGTCCCGATAGTTTTAGGCATAGCCTAAAGCTGCCATAGCTGATGTTTTAGGCACTCCAACAGATGGGACATACATTTTCTACTTTTCGTATTTGTACAAAAGCTGTGACTGAGTACTCTGTAACACGAATTGCTTTCACCGTGTATTGAAACGGGTCAGTATCAATCTAAGAACAGGAGGTATTTTATACAGGCATCACTGACCTGTCAAATCACCCATTTAAGTAAAAAATCACAGATGCCCACAAAATATACACTATACACTATATACAATATACACTAGAATATCAGTCTTACATTTGAGACTTTGATCAATTCGGGGGTAAAGCTTATCGTTGCTTCTACTCCTGGAGAGTGCAGAGTGCTTTACTGATGGTATCATTTTGAAACAGATTCTGAGTTATTCACCTATGTTGATATAATGTGGGTTGTTGGTGTTATTTGCTATTAGATTCATCAGTATCTTATGCTATCATGGCCCTAAATAATATTGATACGTTCTAGGTCTGGAGGTGGATACACCTCAATGTGAAAGCACACAGTGCTGATAATGAAGATCTCAAGGATAAACAAATATTTCACATTGAGTGGTATTTATAGGCCAAAGTGGCTTTTAAACCTTCACCAGAATTAACTAAAGCAAATAAAGTAAAAGAATACAACAAGCTAGGAAATTACATATTAGAGGAAAATCTATCATACAGAACCTGCCTGCAGGTTACAGGATCACAGGATGTTAAAGGTTGGAAGGGACCTCTAGAGATCTTTGAGTCCAGCTCCCTGCCAGAGTAGGACCATAGAATCTATACAGGAATGCATCCAGACAGGTCTTGAAAATCTCCAGAGAAGTAGACTCCACAACCTCTCTGGGGACCCTGTTCCAGTGTTCTGTGCCCCTTACAGTAAATAAGTTTTTCCTCATGCTGAAGTGGAACTTCCTGTCCTCTAGTTTACATCTATGAAGGTCCATCTATCAGCAAGAATAGATGATGCAGGGCATCATCCTGGGCAAAACCGCTTTCCAAGGGGCATTCTTTGGAAGTTTTAATGCTGGATGATTTTGTACATCAATCATAACAACTATAATCATCTATGATCCCTACATAGGCCCTACAGAGGATCATCTTTATAATCTCTTTTCTAGAATAGCCATGAAAAGTCTGCAATGCATTATCGTTTGTGCTATGGAATAAATAGTGATATATGGAGCTCCCCAAAAAAAAGCAATTAAGAAAAGCTTGACAAGGGCAAATTATGCTTAAGGAAAGAAAGGGCTAGGACCACATCTGTGGATTATGCAGACAAACAAAGGAAGCACAGAGTGAACAGTAGGTAAGTAACCTGGATCATCTCAAGGGATGAGAGTTTGTATTGTACTTTGCCATGACTGTAGACTTACTCATCTTGATTGCATCACTGCCACAGGACTGAAAGCTGCATTTGAGCTTCTAAAAGGTTTTACACTGCTTGAAAGGACTGTTCACAAAAAATGATTTCAACCTCCTCTGGGCATTTCTCTTGTTTATATCATGTACATAGAAATAAGAAAATTAAATAAGACTTCCTAATAAGACATTCATCCAAATAAATCTCTAATTATTTTGAATTAAAAGTGTCTATGAGATCCTGAATATGATACTTCATCTTTACAAACTATAAGACAGAGTTTGACAAGCAATTAGGAAACTCAGGATAGAAAGCACCATCAAAGGCCAAGGTATTCTTATTATTAATCATTGTGTAGCTCCCCACTGCTGTAAATCGACATCAGTACATTGAAGTCAATGAAGTAATTGAAGCAACATTGATTTTTCACAAGCTGCAAAGATAGCCCAAAGCATTTCAGTTTTAGTCAGGTGTTTTTTTGAAGCAATATAGTTATATTTTTTTATTTTCTCTCCCTTTTTGTAAGTTGAAGAAACTAAATACCAAAGCTAACATTAATTAAGTGTTTAGAGTTGAGTATGAGAGGATTAAGAATGTATATTAAGTTTTTTTTTTCCAGCCTTTTATTTATATAATGTTACTATTCCTGTTTCTGAACCAGATTGCCATTTCAGTTATGGCAGCGTGGCGATGGAGCGTCGCTAATGAAATACAGCGCTGTTATGGAGATAAACATCTGACTGATAGTATTTTGTGTGCACTCCAGCGATAAATTTGCATTGTAGTAATTTTTCTTTTGGGAAACATTTGCCAGAATGCATTACAAAGATATTTGTGTAGTCATAGAATGGTTTGGGTTGGAAGGCAGTTTAGAGATTATGCAGATCCAACCTCCCTGCCATGGGCAGAGACAACTTCCATGAGACCAGCCCTGTCCAGTCTGGTCTTGAACATTTCCAGGGAGGGAGCAGACACAGTTTCTCTGGGTAACCTGTTTCAGTGCCTCACCACCCTCACAGTAAAGAATTTCTTCCTAATATCTAATCTAAATCTACACTCTTTCAGTTTAAAACCATTGCACCTCTTTCTATCACTATGCTGCCTGATAAAGAGCCTCTCTACAGCTTTCCTGTAGATACCTTTTAACTACTGGAAGGCTGCTATGTCTATATTTGCTTGTTATCAGACTGAAAAATAGATGCAATGGATTAATGAGAGCAAGGGAAGTTCTTACGTACACCCAACCAAATACCATGCTTGTGGAAAGCAGACGTTTGTCTGCTTGACTTGTTTTGAGCTGTCACATTTCCAAAAGCTAAAAAGTTGGAGCAGGGGAGAGAGGAGAATATCCCTGAAGCAGCACTGGAAGGGGTGGGTGAAGAACAACACTGCGCATGTCTATCCTTCCATGCCTGTGCCTGCTCTACAAGGTGGCAAGGACAAAGACTGTCCTTAATTAACCCCAGTAACTTTTGATCTACAGTATGCTGTGCTCCCCACTCCTCCCATCACATCCCCATCCCCTAAAGAACTTCTCACAAATCTCCTTTCTGCTAAGATCAAGCTCCTCCAGGCTTGGAGCCTTATGCCTCCTCCTCAGGTCCCCAGAAGGCCCTGGTACATGTCACGCCAGCACAGTCTCCTTCAGCTCTTTCCAGTCAGCTGCTGTTTTTGCTGTCTTTCTCCTTGCTGTCTGTGCTCCCATGGCTACCAGCACACAATTAGCTCCCTCTTGATTTCAACACCTTCCCTAAAAACTCTTGCTTGTGGCATATGAAAAAATCGAGGTTCAGGTTTTATTTACCAAAATTCCCCTTATATGGGACTCTCAATTATAAAAAAAGAGTAAGACATGCTAAGAAGAAAACCCCACAAATGTATCATGGCCCTAATAACATATCAAATTTAGCATTGTATAATACATTATTTGTTTGAACTCGGTGTTAAGTAAATACAGACTCTGTTATGCAATATCTCACATCACAGAGAATACACTGTACCATGAATTTATCACATCTGGCATACAATAACCTCAAGCAATAGGTCAAAATGAAAGCACTTTTTTGATTCTTACTCGCAGTCAGACCCAATTACCCCATGGATAATGTGCAGTTTTGAAGTCTGTAGAATGTCAGTTAGAAATTTGTGTCGGGTACTCTGTTAGATCTATATTTACACAAGCCCTGTCAAACTGCCCTTAAACAACTGTTGTAAATAGCTCGTCTTGAGTCATGCAGGTTTATTGCTAAATAAATGAACCGAAGAGACAAAGAAACGGAAGAACAGAAAGGTTTAATGGATTAACACAGCCCACTCTCAGAAGCCCTACTTCTCTGCCCACATAGATGGGAGGAAGAGCAACAAAAAAAACCTCTGGGCTGAGATAAAGAGAGTTCAATGAGATGATAAGATGCACAATTAATTTACCCTGTTTGCAGAAAAGCACAGCGAAAGGCAGAAGCAGCAGCAGGAGCCAGTGATCTACCCTCTACCCCCTGCAGCCAATCTTATCCTGGGCTGCATCAAAAGATGTGTGATCAGTACACTGAGTGAGGTGATTCTGCCAGTTTGCTCTGGTGAGACCTCACCTGGAGTACTGCATTCAGGTCTGGAGCCCTCAATATAGGAAGGACATGGATCTGATGGAGAAGGTCCAGAGGAAGGCCACAAAAATGATAAGGGGGTTGGAGCACCTCTGCTATGAAGACAGGCTGAGGGAGCTGAGGCTATTCAGCCTGGAAAACAGAAGGCTGACAGGAAAACTGACAGGATGAGATGATGTTTGAAGTGTACATATAAATATATGTGTGTATGTTACTGAGAATTAAAGGAAAATACTCCTTCAGATGGCTTTACAAAGAAAAGAGCTACAAGAGGCAATTAAAATTTTTCTTTTGTAATCTAGAGAGTGTAAAATTATTCTGTCTTCACAACCTCAAGGCAAAGACAGTCTGCTTCTCCAGCTATAAAAAAATCTGTCAGATTTTTTTTTTAAAGGAAATCACAACTGATTTCTCCTAAAATAAAAAAGCAGGAGACTAGAGCTTTGTGGTGACGATGAAATCTGCTCAAAACTTTTACAGTGAAACCCAGAGCTCCACTGAGGTCCTGCTTGAGGCATCGATCCTGCAATAAATGTCTTTTAGATTCTGTATGTTCAGGGCTTGTCTTGGGTTAAAAGGGAGCAAGACAGTCTCTTTTAGTCTCTCAAAGGAATTAAAGAAAACTCCACACACAGCACTGGACAGAAATACAGAATATATTGGAAGATTAAATGGAAGAGCTATTCATAACTACAATCTACTGTGCAAAGCATAAAATAGACAAAATCCATAGTCTGAGTTTAACTCAGAACTCCATCAGGCCAAAACCTTCTTCAAACCTCCACCAGTCAGGCAAAAAACTCATGCCTCAAATGCCTCACCCATACAAAGCCTCTCTGCACCCCCAGTACCAAACCCTTGTGTGCAGCTAAAACTCAGTTCACCAGTTTCAGGCCCCTGCCAAGGCCAATCACAGCCTTACTTCCCCGCATTGCAAAGATAAGGGAGCAGCATCAGGAAGGGAGAGAGGGTAAAAGGGAAAAAGGGAAAAGGGGGAAATGGGAGAAGAGAAAGGGGAAGAAAAGGCCCAGACACTGTCTCTGTGCCAATTTTGTATTGGCGAAGCAGGGCACTATGGGAATGAAATAACAATTTCCTGTGTCCACCCACTGGGCTAGACTCCAGCCTCTTGTAAGACTTCTCTATGGTTTCTTAAAGACACCCATGTCTCAAACCATGACAGGGCTCGAACTGCCAAACATTTAGACCTCTTTATTCATCTGTACTTAAATGTTTGCAAAAATTCCTATATTTGAATACACTGAATGTTAACAAAATTAAAATAACCTGCAACATAGAAGCCCCACCCTACAGCATCTAAAGAATCCTTGTCTTGCCCTTAGAAAAGCATTTGCAAAGCAAGTGGGAAAATATTTTTCTGAAAATACAGTTCTAAATAAACTGTGTCATGTAAATTGTTGACTTTGCTACTCTGCCATATTATGTGTAACTATGTCCAACTGGCATTCTTTTTGTATACTACTGATTTGTTGTAACAGCTATTTTCTAGCTCTGGGGTGGTGCTCAGTTGTTTCTGTTTTGTGGATTTGAATATGATTATTGTCTCCCTAAAGCTGTCAAGAGCCCAAATATTAAATTATTGGACTACCTTCTATGAAAATAAATGTTCTTCTCTTTATCTAAGGCCCACTCTAGTGCCTCCGAAAAGACTCCAAATAGCTTTTTGAACCATAAGCTCAGGCACTTGGAGTAGACTCAAAGGAAATGAAGTGAGAATCCAGCTTTTCTGCTTAAACCCTTTTTGCAAAGGCTGGATCATAGTCTTATTTGTGCAAGCAGGGTGTGGAGCAGTCTTCCAGGACTGCTCAGGCTTGGTCATTTGCCAAAACAACAGAATCTGTCTCCAAATTAGCAAGTACTTAAAATCAGGAATGTTACGTTTGTGTTTGTCTCTTTAGTAGTTAATGTGCTGTGGAAGGTGTGCAAACAATCAGTCCCAAATCTTCTGAATTCAGGCAATTACCTCTTCTAAGTTATTCAAAGTCCAGGATAGTCTTTAATATACCAGTTTAGAGAGACTGAAGTTGTGTTAGGTGCTGGCTAGCAGAGAGCTAGCCCAGCTCTTGTGCAGATAAAAAGATTCACAGCTTTCCCTGATAGGTAGGGATAGATTTAAAAGAAACAAAAGATAATGCAGTCGCCATTGGAATGGGCTGCCCGGGGAGGTGGTGGAGTCACCATCCCTGGAGGTGTTCAAGAGGGGATTGGACGTGGGACTTGGTGCCATGGTCTAGTCATGGGGTCTGTGGTGACAGGTTGGACTCGATGATCTTCGAGGTCTCTTCCAACCTTAGTGATACTGTAATACTGTGATATAAATAATAACTGGACAGCTACAAAGATGATGGAACCTAATTCTTCCTGGGAGTTACAGACTATGCAAAAAGAGGAAATCAACACAGAGGTTTGGGTTGAATATTAAGGAAAATACAGAGCCATGGTGGAGTCCCTGTCCATGGAGGTTTTGAGGTGTGGGTCAGACAAAGCCATGTCTGGCAGTAGTTCCACTTCAAGGGGACTTCCAGAGATGCCTTCAACTAGCATTTATGTCACATGATGATGTCAGACATCAATTATCTGTAGGCTCAATTACATACTCTTGTGCTTTTGGAAATCCCTACTTTAACAGGATTTTAACCTTTACACTGGATGCACAAGCGTGGAGAAGGAAGAAGCAACAATTGGTTGGAAAGAAAGGATACTCTACACTTACCTTGATTGATATTTTGCAAGTCTGAGGAAAAACATCAAGTGTTTTGTTACTGACTGAAAAGATGTGACAGTCACATAAACCCCAAAGAGGTCACATTCAACACTTTTAACTGAATTGTATTTGGATTTTCTGTATGCATACACAAACCTCAAAATTCAGGGTAGGTGAAATCTAAGAGACAGAACCTAGTTGCATAGAGCAGGCTGGCATTTTACTATTAAAAAGTGTGTTTTCCAGATAGATGCAGTAGGCAGAAAATACTAATAGCATTCAGGTAGATGCAACAATGCACCCATCTTCCCTGAACAAGTAAGAGCAGAGTCTGGGCCTGGAGCAATAAATTTGTTTTGTATGTAAATGGCATTTGCCTTTTTCTTATTTTAATGGAATCTTCAAATTCAGCTTTGCTAATACCCGTGTTATATTTAGAAAGAAATATGCTTCCATCAAAGAGGAGTTTACACCACCTCATCAAAAAGACTGTGATAACTCTCAAATTCTGTGATCATTCTCAAAGCCCAGGCATGCAACCTGTCTTCATCTTCAAGCCAGGTCTTTGAAAACAAGTATGCATTTTCAGCTACTTTAAGAAGCTTTGGTTTGGGGAAAGGAACAAGACTGGAAGCTGACTTATTTTGCTTGCAGTCAAGTGGAAGAAGTCTCACCCTATGTTACCATAATAGAAGCATGGGGAAGGAATGAGAGTTGTAAAAACCTGCAAAGTTGCCTGGAGGCCAGAGCTGAATTTATGGCAAATTGCTCACCTCTGATCACAAGAGACCTTGTAGCAATGCAAAAATGCAAGCATTCATACCAGACCAAGCCAAATACTACACCTATTTACAAAGAATAACATTGAGAGCAAGTTTTTTTTAGAAAATGCCCTATTAGTCATGGTGGTTTAAAGGCTTCCTACACAACTTAAGAAAAAAGGAAGAGAATATTTTACAGCAGAACTAGGAATTCACCTACCACACTACTTAACGTGCCACTGGAACTTAAAAAGGTATTCAGCTGTTTCATAAAATGATGACTTGTGCAGCATTAATTCTTGCCTAGGAAAGGAGTTGTTATTTATAAAAAAAAGGAAAAGATTGAGAAAGCACTTGGCAAGATCTCCTGTCACAAACTGCAGATCAGATTCCTCATTTACAATTTATAATTTCATGAGGCCATTCACTGTGTAATTTCTTTTCTTCCATTTTCTGTCACCAAGATGTGAGAACAAAGACAGAAATAATGAGTCGGAGAGAACATTTTGACTCTAGAAATACCCTTCCACTGAAACTAGAAATCATATTATAAATTTATCCACTAAAGTAGAGTGAGTTAATTAGGAAGGTAAACCATAAAAGGATTTTGTAGCTTCAGTTTTTATACAGACCTATTTCTATGTGCATTATATATTTTATAAACTATGTATCTACCTGAAGTGCAAGTCACCATCACCCACCAGAGCTGCGTTCTGGAACATCAGTGAGTACTCCCAGCTCTGCAGCCTTGTGGTGGCTCCACAGGAGGACTGCCTACCCACATTCACTGAAAGGGAGACATGACAATTTTCTTTCTACAGATGAACCAGAGTGAGCTCAAGCTTCCTTAAGCATGCCTGCCATATTCATCCAAATAACCTGAGGCATACCAGCAGAGAGATTAGGCTGCATTTTCATGGCATCTTTAAGGCAGTCCAGTTGCAGATGGCAGCTGAAATGCAAGATCTCACCCTTCCCTGGCACCCTGGAAGATGTTGCTGCTCCCATCTTTACACTGGCACTTGCACTAATGTGTGGAGGGGAGCAAAAAGTAATCTGGCCAAAAACTATTGGTTCTTGCTGGGTTTTCAGACAGAGCAGTTCCCTGATCTCACTTGCATAAGAATGCACAAATTTTCATGGCATCTTGTGGTGCTTTTAGGCTGTGCCTTTAAAATTTGGTTACAGATTTTGAGCAGAAGAGTAGAAAAATATAAATAAATCACTATTGGGTGCAAAAAGGAAACCAAAAGATTATTCTAAACAAATTCATTGGTTAAATATCTAGTATAAGATGAGTTGTACCAAAACAATTCCCTCTCTTCTTTCCTGATCTCTGCTGTGTTGCTTCACTCAGGAGAGATTAACCTGCTTGTCGGCTGGCCTTGGCTGCGTTGCTTAGTTAAGTCTAACCCAGTGCTTTCTCTCAGCTCCTTTTCTCTTGTGGGAGAGGGGGAGTGGGACAGTGGAATGGCTTCCCTGGTCTTTGACTAGGGGGCGTTTTTGTGTGGTTTGCTAATTGTAAATATCTGTATAATATTGTAAATACTGTATATTTTGTACATATTCATTGCATTCCATCATAGAGTGCAATTTTTGCTTGTAAATGCAGCTTCATTTGCTTCTAACTGAGTTGGTCTGGCAAAGTTAATGGTGGGGGGGAAACTTCAACCCACCACACATCTTTAAGGCAGTCCAAGCACAAACAGCAGTTGAAACATGATCTCATCCTTCCTTGTCTCCCTGGATGATGTTACTGCTCCCAGCTTTGCACTGGCACTTGCACAAATATGTGAAACAGAGCAAAAAGTAATCTGTCCAGAAACGATTGCACTTTGCTGGACAGGGCAGCCCCCTGACCTCACTTGCGTAAGAGTGCATAAATGTCAACAGAAACACAATGAAGCACGGGAAAACACGGCATTGAGCAGAGGGGTGTGTAGCAACCATCTCTTTCATCAGCAGCTATTGCTTAAATGATCTCAAAAGCACTATCACACTCATTTTTTCATGGCACCTCCTCTGTGGGGTTCAGAGTATCAATGAAACAGTGTCCTTCCTGGCTAGGCACCTTCCCAAGGGCAGATTGCAAGGATCAAAAATTCCTTCAGAGTGTTAATCTGTGGCATTTAAAGTTCTTGTCTCAACTGCTCAAATTTAAGATACAAATTTTCAGATACAGCTGATAGCAAGTAGGCTGCAGAGACCACAAAGGGAGAGTTTAAGATCCTCAAGGCACCAAAGAAGGTGCAAAGAAAGCTCAATACTCTGGATTTCAAGAGAGCAGATGTCACCCTCTTCATCTTCCTTGGCAGAGTGTCATGGGATAAAGCCCTGGAGGGAAGAAGGGCCCAAGAAAGCTGGTCAATATTCAAGGCCCATCTCCTCCAAGCCCAGGAGCAGTCCATCCCAAGACAGAAGAAGGTAGCCAAGAGTGCCATGAGGCTGGCATGGATGAGCAATGTGCTCCTGGACTTGGGAAAAAAGTGGTCTATAACCAATGGAAGCAAGAACAGGCTACATAGGAGGACTACAAAGAAATTGTCCAAGCAGCCAGGGATCAGGTTAGGAAATCAAAAGCGCAGACAGAATTAAATTTGGCTAGGGACATAAAAGGGAAAAAGAAGAATTTTTTCAGGTGCATCAGTGACAAAAGGAAGGGTAGGGAACATTGCTTTCTACAACTACCTGAAAGGAAGTTGTAGTGAGACTGGTGTTGGTCTCTTCTCCCAAGTGATAAGATAAGAGGAAATAGGTTTAGATTGGATATTAGGAAAAACTTCTTTACTGAGAGAGTAGTGAGGCAGTGGAATGGACTGTACAGGGAGGTGAGGGAGTTGCCATCCCTGGACATGTTCAAGAAGTGCATAAATGTGGTGCTTGAGGATGGAGTTTATTGATCATGGTAGTTTGGTTACAGTTGGACTCGATGATCTTAATGGTCTGTTACAACTTTAATGATTCTATGATTCCATGATGTGGGCCTCTCCAAAAGGAAAATGGAGACCTGGTCAAAAGGGTTGTGGAGAAGGCCAAGGCACTCAGTGACTACTTTCCCTCAGTGTTACTGGCAAGGGCTCTAGCTGCACCTCCCAAGCGCCAGAAAACAAAGGTAGGGAATGGGAAAAGGAAGATTTCTCCACTATAAGTGAAGATCAGGTTTGAGACTATCTGAAGAACCCGAAGGTGCACAAGTACATGGACTGAATGATATCCATCCACAGGTCCAGGCAGATTGTGGATGCCCCCTCCCCGGAGGTGTTCAAGGCCATGTTGGATGAAGTCTTAAGCAATCTGGTCTGGTGTAGGGTGGCCCTGCCACCAGATCATTTTAAGGTCCCTTCCAACCCAAACTATTTTATGAATCTTCGAAAAAAAAGGAAAAAAAGGTGGAGAATTGGGGAGGGAAATGGGGTGGGAGAAGAGCAGCGTGTGATCAGGTCGTGGTCTAAATTGGTTACTGTAGGTCCTGAAATACTGCTTGGTTGTAAAATGTCACTATTTGTGTCCTGGATGAAATGAAGTCAAGTGTATATCAAGCAGCCAAAAGCTTTGTGGGGATGGAAATCAAATGCTACATTAGGAAAATTGTTTTAACGTGCTGATCACAACTTAGAGTTTGCATACAACAACTGTAGATTATGCATTTTGATAGAATAGATATGACAGACCAGAAAAGAGCCTAATATCCTGCCTTATTTCCTGTGAGAAAAACATTGCCCGTAGATTTGTGTGGCATTGGCATGTGCAGTTTAGAAGACAATTTGTACACACAGAGATCTAGATAGAAAGATATTGAGACATTTGAACGTGTCCAGAGAAGGGCAATGAGGCTGGTGAGAGATCTCGAGCACAAGCCCTATGAGGAGAGGCTAAGGGAGCTGGAGTTGTTTAGCCTGGAGAAGAGGAGGCTTAGGGGAGACCTTATTGCTCTCTACAACTACCTGAAGGGAGGTTGTAGACAGGTGGGGGTTGGTCTCTTCTCCCAGGCAACCAGCAACAGAACAAGAGGACACAGACTCAAGCTGCACCAGGGGAAGTTTAGGCTCGAGGTGAGGAGAAAGTTTTTAAATGTTCCATCCACACGAATATATTTTCAAGAAAAAACCACCAAACAAACAAAACACAAACTAAAAATACAACCCAAACCAACCAACCAAAAACCTCCAAATGCCAAAGCTGGTTGTTTAGCTAAATTCTCCTTTGTCACAAATTAAACTAATTTGCCATTTCCCTTAGGAAAAATGACAATTAGACAGCCACAGTTTTATCAGTCCCTCCTTTATAACCTTTATAGCCCCTTTTTTTGTTACATCTCACTTGAATTTTCTTGATTCTAGACCAAAGAGACAATTGTTTCAAACTCTATTCATAGGTCATATTTTCTAAATCTCTTCCTCCTTCTGTTCTCTCTTAAAGCCTCCTCAGAGAACACTGACCTAAGCTGGCACACACCTAAGCTGGCACACACCTAAGCTGGCACATATCTCCCACAGAAGCTTTTACAGAAGGAGCAGAACACAGTAAGTATCTCCCATGTGTTCTTTATGACATTTTGTGTTAATATGCCCCAGAGTACCATTTCCTGGTTTTGGCATCACATTGCTGGCTCATATTTCACCTGTAATTCTCTATTAACACCTTGTTTTCTGCCATGATGTTCCTCTGCCAGATATTCCCCAACTAGTATTTCTACATTTAATTTCCCTTCCTTTACTGCAGCACTTCATACTCACCTTTTCTGGAGTCTTTATACAGGAGATGACATCCATATGCAGATTATCAGTCAGCCTGACTCCCTTATTACAGAAGAAGTATGTGGCAGCAGTCCTAGGAAACTCTACTCACAGGTGTGTGGATGATCAGTTACATCTACTAAGGGAAACAGAGGCATCTAGGGCTGCATTTGGTGGCAAAACATTGATCAACTATTGCGCAATTAAACCGCAGTGTGGATTCAGCAGTCCCTCAAACCTATGCTATGCTTGCAGATCATTGCCACAAAGCTAATGTACATGTCTCCTGGAGAATATCACAGAGAGAAGGTGAAACACACAGTAAATTTATGACAAGAACAAATGTATGCATTTGTGCTGCACCCCATGAAACTGATGGATCGCAGCAGAACAGCAGGGCTGTAGGAGTCATTTGCTAGTGAAAGATGTGCAGAACTAGTTTAAACCTTTCAGAGCACAAAAGGGAACAAGAATTCAAGTTCAGGCATGGCAGTTACCATATGCCAGGGCTTTTTTGTGTATTTTTCCTGAAAAATACAAGGTGGAGGTGGGAGAACATCTAATTCATGCAGAGATTGCACTTATTTACATTTATGGAAGTATATGAAGACATTCTCCCTGTCCTCTCAGCTCAGGTTACCCACAGAGCAGCCCTGATACTCAAGAAGCCATTTGTTTTCTCTGTCTGTCCTACTGCTCCCCCAGGGAAGCTGCTAAGCTCAGATGATCAGTATAGTGGACCTGTTTTTACCACCCTGCTGAATAAGACAAAGGGAATACACTGCTGTGGTAGGTTAAGGGAAAGAAAGAGTTAATCGGTATAACCACAAAGAAAGATTCTCCAAGGATTAGAGAGTCCCAGGGGGATGGGCAGTTCATCCCAGGATATTGTAATCTATTGTTCTATTCTGTTTTCCTGTATTTCTCTGTTTAAGGGAGTGTACAGCCAAATCTCTCCCTGCTCTCTGGTCGGGACACACGCATGCCTTGTCTTTATACTTTGTGGGGGTCCTGGCCTTGGCTGGCAGGGGCTTTTGAGCTATGCCCCAGGGCCTGGTGAAGCCTGCAGTGGGCCTGAGCTCGGGCAAGGGGGGCAGTTTGGCTGCTCTTGGGTCTGCCGAGGTGGAGTGGGATAGAGGTTTTTGGAAGGTGTTAGCCTGATAGGCCCAGGTGTATTCCTTTTACCTGAATGCCTTTTGTATATATTTGTAAATAGAATTTCCATTTAAAATTTCCAATGCAGTGTGGAGCATTTATCATTTTACTCCCTGGAAAGGGGTCCTTTTGCCCTGGGCAGCTTGTGGCTCAAACCCAGGATACACTGTAGACAGTGCAGTTCACACATGACCAAGTGCACTTCATCAAAACCTTGAAAGCCTGCTCCTGCCTGATATGAGAGCTCTTTCTTATCAAGAGGTGGCACTGCATAAAAGATTGTCCTAATTGTCACAATCCAGCCTTTGTCAGCAATTCTTTTGGAGATGACAGCATGGGGGAACTGAGGGGCATTTTCCCAAGGAAATATGAGCTACTCCTTTCTATAGGCAAACCAGCTTTGTGTCTGTGTGACTATGTGTATCATCATCCAGCCAACAATTTTTGCTCGTGATAGAGGTATGCCCGTGTATTATCTGCTTTTAGTTTACTTGTACTAGTGCTAGTCAATGGGAAAAGGCTGTTAACTTCTCTGAAAAACCTACATTTACACAATTGGTCAGCAAGGCTGTGGTGGTTTAGGCTGGGTGCTGGCCCGGATGCCACTGCACAGACCACACCTGGGATGTCCCAAGGGGTGGGCCCAGCCCAGGGGGTGGTCACAGGAAACCAGGTATTCCATTGCCATAATGCCCTGCTCCCCTATAATACATCAGCGCGGGGTCTTCACTTCCTCTTTCGTCCCCTGCTGCTGCCTAGGTAAAATGGTGTGAGCTGCCTCCCTTGGGCCTGCCCAGGCCCAAGGCTGGGCTGGGGGGAAGAAAGAGCCCTGGGGGGGTTTGGGGTGTACCGCCAGATGGGGATGGGACGTTCTTGGGTACGTTTTGGGATCTCTCTGTCTTTGTCGTGATGCTTGTGGTTTTCTGTAACACTTTCATTGTTTTTTCCATTTAAACTTTCCACCATTTTTTTTTTTTTTGCAGTCCATTTGTCTGAGTCTTTCTTTGCCTGTGGTGGGAGAATTGGTCTCCCAAACCACAACAAAGGCCAGACTGGATGGGGCTCTGAGCAACCTGATCTAGTTTAAAATATTCCTGCTCGCTGTAGGAGGATTTACATATATGAGCTTTAAAAGGCCCCTTCCAATCCAAACAATTCTATGATTCTATGGTCTGAAAACTTCATTTAGGTGAACACAAATACTTTAATAAGGACTACTACAGTAACGATGCTTGTGCATTAATATTAGGGGTTTGAGAAATGAAGACTAAGTTATTTGGTAGGGTAATGCGAAACGGAAATGGAAAATCATACCGAAAAGTTTGTCTCAACTGCAGCCACTCTGTTAGTGCATCTATCAAAAATCATTCACCACAAACCATGAAACAAGTGGAATTGCCCCTGAATATACATAACTATTGTGTTGCATAGTTCATATACCTGCTATGCTGAACCACGTACGCTAGGGTTTCCGATTCTTAGTGACACTGATAACTACTTATATGTGTATATGTACATATGTGTGTATATATCAATGCATAAAAACATAGACATGATACTGCACTCGTGTTTTTTTCTTTTTCTTTTTTTCTTCACTTGCAAAGGGTGGGTAAAAACAGTAGTTTAAAATGTCATACCAACTCTATAAATGTTTCACTCAAAAATTCCTATAAAGTTGCTTTACACAAGCTGTTTTCATTAACATTTTCCTCTGAATTTCACTTTTGGTTCTTGAAGTTAGTATTCGGGTTGGAATACTCAGCATTATGAATGAAATGCAAAACCTAGATCTCACTGAGAGCTTGCATGAACTCTAGGACAGTGAAATCACATCCCTTGAATATTCATGTCCTAGGAGGCTGTCTGTGCCTTGCTACTGAACAGCTTCCGCAAGTACTTGATTTGCTTCTCTCTTTACAGCCTGTGACAGGTTGAAGACACTTGGTCATTGAAACTTCTCTCTAATTCTCTGTTCCCTGTCAGAGGACCACTGATCAATACCTTAAAGGAAAGACTTATCCTCAAAACTTTGCTTTTCATGACACCAACTCTCAACCCATTCATGAAGGCCTGAAACATATTCCATGTCAGATACTATCAGATAAATTTAGGATTTGTGTACAATGACAAAAATTCATATTGTCATTATGATTTCTGCTACTAAGAGCAAGTCCTGGTGAAACTGAGAAGAATTTGGCTTGTTGGATAGTCTGTGTGAAATGAATTTAAAGATAGCAGTTCCAAATATGTTGGCTTACGAAACCAAGTATCACCAGGCTGTCACTGCCTCTAAAGAAAGCAATAAATTAAATACTTGCTGACATCCATTAGACTATTAATGTGGCAGTCTAATGATGTAGTTTCATAGTAACAGACCACCATGGGAGCATTTTAAGGTGGCCCTGAGGCTGCTTTGTGAATGCATGCCACATGCAGGTATAAGAGTGAGTATGGGTATGGTGGATAATCAGTATGCCTTGTTCCTGTCGAAGTCACCCAGGATCTCTCTTAAACCAGATAATCTTTAAAGAGGAAAGTGCATGTTGATTGCAGCTGAATGTAAAGAAGACAAATAGAAAAATAATAAAAGCATTGTGTAAAATATAGAGTTACTAAAATACATTCCAGTATATCATTATGGATCTGTGTGACTTAAGAAACTGAAAGAACCACCAAAATCTTCTACCTTGAATGCCATTTCTAAGTATTAACTTTCTTCAGCTCACCTGGGTGGTCTTACTCTGTATCTCCCAGAAATGCTACTAGGAATCTTTGTGCCCTCTCCACCCTTGTTTAGCACTGAATGGTCTACTTTCCCAGGTTTTTCCATGTTACTTAATTAACACAATTCTTCTTGGCAAGAAACTGTTTGCTCATCCTACAAGTGCCAGATTACACAAAGGGATTTTTTTTCTGTATGTCTCCAGTCAACGGATGCCAGTGCCAAACTACATCTGCTGAACTACTCTTTGGATTGTCTTGTCAAGATTATTTAATTGAGGCTGGATAAAATTATTATGGGTATGATTAACTTTTAGCATGTATCATGTTCCACAATGAACACTTTTGTAAGGGGCCAATATGCAAATGATCAGTTGCAACAACCATTAAGATGACTTTCTTCAACTTCACTCCTAGACCCTATTTTATGCATCCCATCAAATCCTTCCATACAACAAGAAGGACAAAGCCAGAATCACTCATAGCTTACAACTGGCCATGATGCTTCTGGATGAGAAACTTGCTACAGATATAGTAAATGCAGGGTCATACATTGTCTGATTCACTCCTCGGACAAGGACCTAAATTCATATTATCATGATCAAGCTCCATCCATAACTTAAATCACTGCACCTAGGATCATGAAAGCTCTCTGTCCTGCCTTGCTACTGTGGATAAGGAGTGCTCTGCAAATGCAGAAATCACAAGCAAAACACTCCACCAACTGGAAAGACACCAGTTGTTTGTAGGCAAAATAATTTGCTTATTATATTGATAAGACAGTCTTTCAGAAAGTGGTCTTGCCTCCTTCTGACTATAGCCTAGAGTCCAAAACACTGACCTTGAAAGAATTATACATTGAACTTATTTGTTTGTACCACCAGGAAGACAACACTAGCTTTTGCAGATGCAAACCAGCATGTGAGCATGAAAGGAAATTATTTACCTTAGAGCTTCTGTGGTTCTTTAAGATTCATCAATGTGGAGTTCATGGCTCACTCTCTGTGCTAATTTTGTTGCTCTCTACATCAGCTTCAGATCTCAATTATGAAGGAACAAGGAACAGATGGCAAGGGCAAGTCTTGCTTAACTAATCTGATATCCTTCTACAACAAGGTGACCCACCTGGTAGATGAGGGAGCATTTCCTACAGCATCTTCCTGGAGAAACTGGCTGCTCATGGATTGGATGGGTTCATACTTTACTGGGTGAAAAACTGAATGGCTGGGCAGTCTGGCCAATCTCAAATGTCTTTCACCTCTGCAAGAGTAAAATAAATTGGGAAAGGAAGAAAACACTGTTAAAAGGGTAAAGGATGAGGACAGACTCTTTTTGCAGTTTGATGGATGAGTTGTTTTACTTGGCCCTGCATATAGCTCATATTCTTGCATCTTACTTATACTGAAATTCTTAGTCAGTAACTCTTTTCAATACTATCAATGCTAGTAATAAAGTTTATAAAATCTTAATCTGATCCATCCTCCTCACTCCCCACTAGTTCTGCTCCCTGGAGGGCAAAAAGCGAGCTTATCAGTCCACCTCACACAATTTTCTTACTCTTTGAACCTCTGTTTTTACCTCTGAGCTGACACGAATTCAAGTCATACGATCCCTGTTTCTGTTTTCTTTTTCCAGCTGTTCTGATACAGTAAAAATTACTCACACCAAGGACCATGGACTTGCTAAGAGGAAATTGGCAAATCACTTTTTCACTTTCTTTTTCAATTTGCTGTTTTTAAAAGGAACTCATTAATTTTCCTGCCTCACTGGCACATTGGAAAACTGATGGTACAGTTTCCCTGTTGTGAACTGATCACCAAACTATTACCAAAGTTGTCAAACATCCATATAATCTTGGTCATCAACTGTACCATGGAAATATGAAGAGCAACAGTGAATTTTGAGGCTATTCTAAAAGAAATTAGGACTCAGCTGATATTTAACTATTCAAGACTAGCCCTGCAGTAAATGAAACAGTGAGGAAGTAGTGTACACTTCTAGCCGTCTCCAAATGTGCTGGACTCAAACCTTCAGCTGGCATTCATGTTTATCTTGGTATTTGGGTGCTTTTGTCAGATACTGATGCATTTAGACAATAAGCAATAAATACCTTCTTCTCTGTTAACAAGCTTGCCAGTATGATGGGGGGTGTCATCTTTTAAAACTACAATTTCTCCATTTGTCTCTAAAATGTGTTTTTCACTTCTGGAGGATGGAGTCATAATTCTACAATCCTTCTCTATTTTGTCATCTTAGGGGTTGCTGGTATATCTTATATTTAAGATAAAATGCTATATAATGTTAAACAAAAGCTCTGGTCAGTGTCAGGGCCACAGTGAAAAAGCGTCAAACTAGAAGAAAAGCAAGCATCTGAGGATGGAAATTCTTCCAGTATTGTCTGGATGGTGAGATAGGAGAAAATATCTTGTCTTCTATTGTAAGGTAAGGGCTTTTTTTCTTTAGCAGTACAGATAAAGCTGGCACTCCAACAGAGAGATCATGGGCTGGATTTTGAGGAAAAAGATTGTATGCTAGGGATATCAGTTTATTAGAATTACATTTCACCTTCACTCTACTTATATTTCACATTCACAATACTTCCACTCTACTGAGCAACAGGATCTGATCTCTGGTGAACAATAAGTGATTTGCTGAACCAGTTCCCTCCTCTTGCTCCCTCTTTTTTCCCCAGCCCTAGGATTTATGAAAGCTACCATGCTGCTTTTCAAAATTTGCTTTGCAGTTATATATGAATCACTTACAGGAAGTCTTTAATCACAGAAGCCACAAGAAACATATTTTGGAAAAATATTTATATTTGTCTATAAACATGTTTTATATGAGAACAATGTTCTTCAGTTAAGAGCTTCTAAGTCACAAAATTAATATGCTAGTATTGAACTAAGGCTATTCAGCCTGCTGCTTCTCTCCTCTTGCATTCATATCATGCCTGTGGGAAATAATTTTCTTGTGTTCAGAATGATACAGTCTTAGACCATGATGACAAATTCTTTTTCTTATAGGAACATACCTCATTTGGAGCATGGCCAGATAGAGCTGAATTAGTGAGCAGCTATTCAATAGGCTGCTTTCTTCTTGCTTAGCATAAAGCCGCAAGGTCTATTAACATCACCCACCAAAGCCTAATAAAAGTGTCATCATAAATTTTCACAGGGGTTATGACTGACACCTCTAGAGTGTCTTGGTAAATCACCAGCACATTCTGGCCCAGTTTAAGACTTTTTTGGACTAATGTTTTGTGACTGCTTAAGATTACAGAGTCCAGCTGATTTCAAACACAGTCATGAATGCTGCAGCACTTCCACGTGTCAGTCTCCTTAAACAAGCTGCTCACAAAATTAAGACTAAAAAATTGTGACTGTTTATGGAAATTGGCTCAAATTACTTAGCTCACATGACAGGAATCTGTTGTATAAGTAAGCTGGAGTTACTCAGTATGTTCATCTTTTATAGATAATTTAAGAATAACTAACATGAAGGTAGTCAAACTTTCATTCTCCATCCATCTTTGCACCTGACTGCTTTCCTGTCTTAACCATGTGGGAACTGCTGGGCAGTTCCTGCCCAACTTTATGGAAAGTCAGTGATGTCAAAGATAATTAACATTCTTAAGATTGCATGCACTTAGGTAGAAGTGGGGACCCAGAATGGCTTAGACACAAGATGCAGCCATTTGCTTAGGCAAACTGAAGTTACAGAAGAGTAAAGAAAGGCATTTAGGCAACAGAAGGCTGGAAACCACAGGAAAACAGTTTTTATTAGGTCTGTGGTTCAAGAAATAATTTCTTTTTCTAAAGACTTACATGCAGCCCAAATTTTTTAGGTTATTAATCTACTTCACTCTATAACCCTAATTAACTCCCAGAGAAAGTTTAGGGGGAAAAAACCCACAAACCCACCAAAACTGCTGTCTTTGAAGACTGCACATGAATGTATATACGTCAACAGAAAATATGTGGATAGCAAATTAAACCTGCACAAAGCTGCCTTAATTCTGCTATTTCCTACCTCATAAGTGTTTGAGTCTTAGAAACCTTGCTTTTAACGAGGTGTTTTGTAAATCTAACCTTTACACATACACAGATGGGAACCACAGAACTAAGAACACATGCAAAGCATTTCTGACTGCAACGTCATTCCTGCAATTCAGCGTTGGAAATACAGAGTTCTTGACATTGTCTTATTAGTGAATTGCTAAATCAGTCTTATTTTAAATCTCAAATTATTTGAAAGCAGGACACAGTCACTGAATTTGCTTTTAGAAGTGCTCAAGTGATAGCAGAATGTGCCAAGTATGACAGCTTTTTCATGTTGATGCAGCTGGGTCCTGAATTAAAAAAAACTATTTTGCGGCTTTCAAATAACACATTTAACGCCTTGAATCGTGAAAGAACGGGACAGACAGGGTTTCACTGATTGCAACAGACTGACTTACAAATAGTGCAAAGGTAACAAAGTTCTACTTGCACATTTTTCCCCCTTCACTCTTACAGGAAAAACAAGAGACTTCTGAATGTATTGTTTCTTCATTCAGTAACTAGATGATAATTGACTGACGGAAAAAAACCCATCTCACAAGATATCTGTAGTTAATCAGTGTTGTGATACCTGAGCCCAGTGAGAAAACACAGCTGTAAGCAGAATGTAAGCCTCTAGGCTACACATATAAATTACACTTCTACGAAGGCAAGTGTTAATTACACATACCTTTGTGCTTGTCTCTCTCCATACATGCATATGTACACCTAGTCATGCATGGAGATTAATTATGAAAAAGCCAATATGAGGTTTTCTAAGGTCCTAAATCAACATTCAAGGCAACACAGTCCCAGGTTCTCACAGACTGTGTTGCTTTGGGCTTCCAGGGTCCAGGTCACAGTTACAGCTTTGACATATGCTGACGTCTATTTGGAATCCTAAGGTAGAAATTTGTATCTGTGCATGACTAGGGCAGGAATTGAAATACACCAAGATACTGATGTAGAGAAAAGAAGAACTAAAATAGTGGTACAGGAAGCACACAAATGGATCAGATGGAACTTTTGCAAAGTAAAACACCTAGGATCTATTGAAGGTGCCTTACTGGCTAATATGGTTACCTTGTTAAAAATCCCTTTGAGACCTAACGGGCTGAGAGTTTTGAGTCAACATGATGACAGAGGGAATGAAAGCACCACCATTCAGTGGCATCAATCACATATGCCTGAGAAGTTTTCTCTCCTGTGATTCCTGTATGATGGCAATTTTGTAGGAAAAATTGAAAAATGTGGTAAACTTAGGGCACAAATTCCTGTGTGATATCTCCTAGCAGCTCTAGCCTTGTCCCCTACAATCAGGAACTCTGCATTGCCTTTCTTGAGAAATAGGGGTTTGCTGATCTGTTTTCCCATGATCAGAAACCAACATAATACAGGAAATTATACAGGAATTGCAGACAATGTTTCCTGATTTGCTTAAAGAGAGGAAACTGTGCAAGGAATAACTGGCAAAGGGAAGAAGTTGTGAATGGAAACAACATATCAAGGCATTCACTTAAACATTTGATGGCTTTAATCCTCTGTGAAATTCCAAATGAGGATTTGAAAGCAAGCAAGTCTCCTGCCTGTGGCCAGGTCAGTACTTCATTTCTAATGGGGTGGCATCACCCAATCAGACACAAATAGATTGCCCCTCCACAGAACCAAACAGCCAAGCAAAATCTGCAGGAGCTCCTTCCAGTTCATAAATACAGCCAGGCTACAAACCCACAAATTAAAGGCCTTTAAAACCACCAATTATTTGGGCATCTAGTGTGATAAACTATCACATGATTTAATTGTCTTCTACAGTATCAGTCTAACACAATCCCTCAAGTCATGCCATTGAAGTCTGTCTGCACACCGAGAAAATGTTTTGATTACATCCTCTTCTGCCCTTTGGACACAGAGGAAAGCACATTTGTCAGTCGTACTGAAGTATCAGGCACCAGTAGTCATCTTTGGCAGCTTATGCTTGCTCTTAGTTTTTGGTGCTTGTAACATCAAGGAGCAGAAACCAAGGTAGGCACACTTGTTCTGCCACACCTTCCTTTGGAAGTTTCCAAACTTCCAAATGCTTGCACCTCATTGCCTTGTACAACCCACAAATAATTATGTAAAGAGGTCAGAAAAGCATTCAGAGGTGCCTCCACTTAAGCAAGGCCTCATTCTCACATATATCAGGGGGATCCAGTTCCTCTCCTTTGATCCTGCAGTAAAGTTGCATAGCTGATACACAACAGCATCTGTAAAGTTTGTGCTGACAGAAGCTCACAAAAGCTTGTGTGAGATGGTAAGACTAGCATATGGTTTCACTTCAAAATAAAGGAAAGCTGAACAGAAAAAAAAACTAAACCAAAACAAACCCAAACCCACTCCACACTATCCCTTAGTTTACAACAGCTAAGGAAAAACCATAAGGTGAACACACTTGACAGCAGAACGCCTGGGATAATGAATCCAGTACAGCAAGAAAGGAACGACAACCTTTTCCTGTTGTGGAGATGTTTATGAAGAAACTCTACATGTAAGCAGGCCAAACTTTGGAACAGCTCGGTGCCAGACCTAGTGTGGTAGCTCAGTTATCACTGCTTGTGCAGGGTGTGTTGTTTTGAAAGAAGCATTGTTCTTTCCTGAGGTCTTTGCAATGGCCAATGTTGTCCTTTAATCATGCAGCACAGGTTAATTCTGCCTAGATGAAGGGTAATGCACCAGCAACACATGAGGTTTGGACTGGGGAGCCAGGCCCTGCACACATTTGGTTTTCCTATAAATTGCACAGGCTCCTGCTGGGTTTTCAGAAAACCTCCTCCTCACAAGGGGAGCAAACCCAATGCTCACATCCTGGAAATGCCATTAAAAGCAAAAAAGCCATCAGGAGACAAAAAGGTCTTTGCCTTTCCAAAATTTGTATACCAGATCCCTGGTAACAAGTGAACAATGTTCAAGATGGTGATGCTGAAAGTTTCAAAACATCTTTGGAGTTCAAGAAAGCAGATGGATACAGGGAGATGAGTGTGTTAGCTTTGCAGTCAACACCATCCTGTTCCCTTGCTTGGTTGAATTCCTGCAAAGGAAATTCTCCCAGTAGAGTGATTTTGTAGATAATTAATTATTTCCATTGAAGCCATGGCTTAGTAATCATGAGGTGTTGGGTGACAGGTTGGACTTGATCTTTGAGGTCTTTTCCAACCTTATTGATTCTATGATTCTATGAATATTACAAATATTACCTTTAAAGACTCTCTCATCCAAAGTCTGTCTCATATCTTACATGGATTTCAGAAAGTTTGTTATGTTCTATCAACACGAATTGCAGATTACTCAAGTGCATAAGGAGTATGGCAAAGAGAAAAATCCTTTAAGTGAAGGAAGCAGTCAATTACTCCATTGATGTGTGCTGCTTTATAGGCTTTTCAGTGCCAATCAGTGTCACAGCTTTTCATCTCTTTTTCCAAACAAGTGCACATTATTTCACGCAGTTCGACTGATTTTAGCCTGGCAGCACTCTGTAAATAAAGCTGTTGCTTGTCAAACAGTTAACTCCTTTCCCTTTGCACATCACTGCTGAACACTGCCAGAGAAGCAAGCCACTGTCAGTGGTTACTGGCCCAGACAGGCACCAGAAGGCAACCTGACCACGTCCTTTTCATGTCAATGGAAAATGCAGCTGGAGAATACAAAGTATATTATTTGTAGTCTGGGAACCATCTCAAAGTGAAGAAAGGTTCACAGTATCTTCCTCTGGAGCCTTTGGGCAGGAGGTAAACTCTGATTACTTGGTGCAAAGTTGGAGTAATCTGATATGGAAGTAGCAGCAGTCTCATGCTGGCACTGATTTTATCTGCAGCACTCTGAGCATTTTGTTGCAATTTTTTCTAGTTAATGGTTTCAGCAAAGGTTCCTTTTCAGATAATAAAGCAATAACAATATAAACTGTTGAAGACCCTTTCCACTCACACACAGGGCTCTTGAATCTCTGAAACACTGCCCGTTGCACCAGAGACCTCTGTTTATGTGGCCTGTCATAGGCTCTGGCAAAAAGACTAGACTGAAAACAGGAGATTGTTGTGTCCCTCCAGACAAAGAAAAAATAAAAGCAACGTTCAACCAAGACCTTCTCAAGAGGGTCTTGCTTGAGTGAAATGGTGCTGGAAACCCATAAAAGCTTTGCAATGTCCTACCCAGCTGGGAAGCATGCTTACTGCACAAGAGACAACTTAGTTCATTCATGCTGTACAGCAACACTCACATTTTTCCAGCTCAGTGACTCTGATATGCAGACATGGATAGAGTGGAAAAGACAGACACTTCAGCTTTTCCCTTCAGGCTTTTAGCTCTAAGACAATATTATCCAGTGATTAGGTTACTGCTATCCAGACCCCGCTGTTATTTTTGGATCTGCCCTTTTCCAGGTTTCTGACATCAGACAGTTGCTAAAGTTTTGTGTGCCTCAGTTGCCTCATCTATAAAATGGTGGTGAAAAAAAGCTTTTAAATAGGATAGCCAAACAGTTTTTAAATGCTGGGATGTTTCCTGTCTTACAAGCAACTCTTATTTTGTGGTCTGAACCTGGTCTTTTCAGATACACAGCAGAATTCTGTTGTGACTGGGTAAACAACTTTTACTATGTCCACCAGGAAAGCTGGTATCAGCAGTTAGATTTAACTACTTGGATCCAAGTAGACCATCAAAAAGCACTCATGCTACATATCTTATCTGCTTATAGAATTACCCAACAGTTCAATAGATTTTTTTCCCCCCTCCAAAATAACTCCATATGGAAGCATGCCTTTAAGGTTCACATCTTTCAATGAAATCAATCAACAATACAGGATGAGACCCCACTAAAAATCTTTAGAGACACTTTCTGGATTGATCTGCTCAGCCAAACTGTTAGTTAATATAAAGAAATGTCTTGTCCAATTTCAATTCACACAGCTCCAGAGAGATGTCACAGAAAAATACTGTTCTCCTTGCAACGAAAATAGAGGAAAAAAATTATTCTAGTTAAAAACTAGGTTTTTTTATTGGAATATGGTCTCATTTCTGCAGTGGTGAATTACTAGTATCCCTGGAAAGGGACTAACAAACTTTGACAGAACCTGCAGGAACTGTCTCTGTAATCCAAGTACAGCCCTTGCCTGGTGGGATGAAGTCAGAAGATGTAGATCTACTTAACTCCATCAGCTGATCAATACATGACATTTTTTCATGTTATTTTATGAGATTGCACAAGGCATGGAGAAAAATCAATCAAACTTTTTGCAGAACATGGGAATGCAGGAATGACAGTGGTACTGCTAAAGAAAACCAGCACCACTTAAATGTGCCTTGCAAAATCAGATGAACAAACAAATGCCCCTTTCACTACATAAGCCATCGACACCTTTTTCCTCAAGACTGTTTCCTTAAATTGTTGATGTCCAGAGTATTATAGAATTGGTTTTACTTCTCATTGTGATGACCAAAACTTTGTCTTTCTGCCCAGGATGAGATTGATAACTGGCAGATTGAAAATTTCTGCATATATTAGTGAATTTCATTGCAAAAATCAGAGAAAAGATACAAATTGTAAACATTAGTAGAGAAACTAAATGTGTGCATAGTTTACAACCTAGTTAAGACAAGCCTGCAGAGCTTCTGAACTATAACACTAGGCTAAATGACACTCAATATGCCTACTTAACCAGTGGTTTAAGGTGAGGAAGAATGTAGAAGAATATTGTAATAAATGTAGCAGATACATGAGAAACAAAAGAATTCTAGGATGTAATAATACTGTAGGAATTACTATTGAATAATTTATAAGTGTCATTGCCAGAGGCATTACCTGATGTGCTCAGGAAGGGGAAATTATGTATTCAATTATAGGCTAGAATCAACGCACACAAAGAGAAGTCATAGGGTGTGGCTTTAAGTTTGGCCCATTTCAGTTCCCCAAAATTAGTGAATCTAATAATTTCAGTGAAAAATACTGGTTCTGACAGTCATTTGCACTGTGATCTCTTCCCATCCATCTGGAAGTACTAAGTGGCCTTAAAGTAGATGCAAGATTTGCTATGCTTTCTCCTTTCTTCACTAATACAACAGTAAAAAGAGTTGTGTGTAAGAGGAATTGAAAGCCTACAGTAATATACTGGCCAAAAAAGATAAAGATGGTGTTTTGGAAACAGAGATCTAGGTGCACTTGCTCAGATGCATCATTTACCTATGAACTGTGTCACAATATTGCTGAATATTGCACTTCATCATAATGCTTAATTCTGGCAGACTTCTGCAGAAATTAAGAAGTTTCATAGGTGAACATCTGCAATTAAAATTTCCAAAGAACCTTTTCTAGCCCAGTCTACCTCTTTATATCCATGATCTCTTTGCTGTTTTATCAGAAATTGGAGAGCCTGGTAAGGCTTAACTTGTACAGCAGAACTTTCAGGAGGCTGCAGGCATTAGCAGGCATTGTAGGAAAAAGCACGTACTGGTCTTATCTGGGGGAGGTCAGCTCCCATGGAGACTGGCTGGCAGCAGCTCCAGTACCTGAACGCATTGCTTTGCAGTTTCTAAGACTGCTCCACAAAACAAACAAATAAATCTCATCTCTAAGCAGCTAGCAAACACCACCTGTTCAAGGATTCCTGGCCCTTGTGCTCAGGAGTACAGGAGTCAGCAGAGTTTGGCCCCCTGCATCAGTGTCCTGAAAGGTTTCAGGAAAGGTTTGGGTCTCTTTCATAAAGAAACACAAATCTAAATTGTTTATAGGGGAAAAAAAAAAGACAACAAACCACCCCCCAACAATAAGAGAAAAGATATTTCAAAAAAGGAAGCTGAAGGTATTGAGGCAGAGCAGCAAGAGGACTGCAGAATAGCTGAGCTCTGCCTTACCCTGTGGCATCTACAATGTGTCTGGTTTTATCTGCCTTTTTTTTTTTTCTTCTTCACAGCTTGTCTCTTGGCTTCCTCAGCCACCGCAGCCCTGTATTTACACAGCTGCCTCTGAAGCTGTAACTCAGCAGCAGCAGTTGTTGCACAAACAACAAGAACATGTGGATCTTGCCAAATATCACTCATCCTAATTTTCCTCCTCCTTCTTAAGCAGTTCATACTTTGGCACTCATGAACTTCCTGAAAATGAAAACAAAACACTAAAAAAAAAAAAAATATAAAAAATTCCCCAAACCTGCTTTCTGCTGTGTTTCATGTATAATTCATATCTGGTTTGGCAGAACAAAAGTTTTGAATAAGTTTAAGATGGGAGAACATACAAATAAGAGAAGTTCAGGGTAAAGCAGCAACATTCACACGTCACATCAAGACCAGTATTGAGGGTGCTGGGTAACAAACCACTGAGTCGCAGAGTCCTCTGCGCTCTCAGCCCTGTGCACGATCCTTTGGCTTTGGTTGGAGAGACACGTCCTGCTAAATCAGGTTAAGGTGCTGGGACCAGACTCAACAGCTGTGCTTGCTTTTTTCCCCCTCCTTCAATCATGCCCCACCATGGTCAGGCTATCAGAATGTCAAAACAGTATTTCACACCTCAGAGAGATACTTTAAAACATTACATATTTCAGCAGCATTTTGATGGCAGATTGACTTCTGGCATGAGGAACATTACTAACCAACCTCCAACATCTCTTTTCCTAAATTTTCTTTTCTTAGTTATACCAGTTCTGGTAAAGGAATTTATGCTATTGTTTGCCTCTGCAGGTGGAAAATAGCTCCCACATGCCAAATATAAATGCTGTGCAACGGGGATCACCGCACTGAGTATAGGATACAGATCACAGATTGCATTGGGTTGGAAGGGACTCTCAAAGGCCATTTTGTCTAACGCCTTCCTGCAGTGAGCAGGGACATCTCCAACTAGATCAGGCTACCCAGGTCTCTAGGGACATTCTGGGCAACCTGTTCCAGTATTTTACCATTCTCATTGTAAAGAACTTCTTCCTTCTGTCTAACCTAAATCTACCCTGCTCCAGTTTAAAACCATTGTCCCTCATCCTATGACTCATGCCCTTCTAAACAGTCCTCTCCCAGTCCTCCTGTAGGTCCCCTTCAGATATTGAAATGTAGATGAGATCACCCTGGAGCCTTCTCTTCTCCAGGCTGAACAGCCTCAATTCTTCCAGCCTGTCTTCATAGGAGAGGTACACTTCTGGTCATCTTTGTGGCACTCCTCTGGACCCACTCCAGCAGGTCTCTCATTTTGGGGGTCCTGGAGTTGGACACAATATCCCAGGTGAGGTCTCACCAGAGCAGGGTAGTGTGGCAGAATCACCTCTCTTGACCTGCTTGGCCACACTTCTTTTGGTGCAGCCCAGGATGAGATTTGCCTTCTGGGCTGCAAGTGTGCAATGCTGGCTCACATTCAGCTTCTTGTCCACCAGTTCCCCCATTTTTTTTTTTTTCTGCAGTGCTTCTGAATTTCATCATCCCTCAGCCTGTATTTATAGTGAGGATTGCCCTGACTTATGTGCAGGACCTTGCACTTTGCCTTATTGAACCTCATGAGATTCTCCTCAGCCCACCTCTCTAGCCTATCCAGTTTCCTCTGAATGGCATCCTATCCTTCAGTCTTATCAACCACACTGCTCAGTTTGGTGTCATCTGCAAATTGCTGAGGGTCTACTCAATCCCTCTGTTTACATCAGTGATGAGGATACTGAACAGCACTGGTGCCAGTATAGATTGCTGAGGGATACCACTTGCCACCCATTTCCATCTGGAAAATGAGCCACTGACCGCTACCCTTTGGATGCAATCATCCAACCAATTCCTTGCCTGTTGGACAGTCCACCCAACCAATCTATATCTCTCCAGCTTAGAGAGAGGGATATTGTGGGCGACTATGTCAAAGGCTTTACCAAAGTCCAGCTAGATGATACTTGTTGGTCTTCCCTTGTCTGTTGATGTAGTTACACCATCATAGAAAGCCACTAGATTGGTCAGGCAGGACCTGCCCTTGGTAAAGTCACGCTGGCTGTCTCAGATCACCTCCTTGTTCTTTGTGTGTTCAAGTATAGCTTCCAGGAAGACCTGTTTTGTGATCTTTCTAGGCACAGAGGTGAGGCTGACATGTTGGTAATTTCTAGGGTCCTCTTTTTAACCCTTTCTAAAAATGGTAGCAATGTTTCTCTTCTTCCAGTCTCCAGGAACTTCACTTGATTGCCATGACCTTTCATGTACTGCAGAGAGTGGCTTCAGGATGAAGAGATGTATTCTAAAATTAAATTATCAAAGGTCTCTGAAGCTACAGATGTTGTTATAAATAGATTGACATCCTGCATTAATGGAAACTTCAGATGAGTCTCTTTCATAGAACTTCATTGCTCTATTGCTCTAACTGAAAATACAGACTGGGGTGGATTAGGTTGTACCAACTTCAGTAGCAGAATGTGTTACTGAACACAAGAAATAGCCAGATATCTATTTAGCAGCATTAGATCTTTGTGAGGTTATGAGGGACCAGCTGAAGTCAAGTTGCACAAGGCCAGGTCCTTTAGTGCATCTTACAGAGCGGGGTACCTTTCTGGACATCCATGCCAGCATGGTATCACCTGCATTGTGAAACATTTTTCTTTGTATCAGGCTGCAGTTTCCTTGTTTGTAACTTGTGTGTGCCGTGTCTGCTGCCTCTCCTATCACTGTGCACCTTTAAGAGAAACCTGACTAGAGCGCATATACATGGGTATAGAGAAAGATTTTGTTTCTTTAGGCCAAATGAATCCTATTTTCTGGGTAAACCTATTCAGCAGTTTCTAGCATTGAAGGCTTTCATTCTCTCACTGCTCTGCTTCCTCCCCAGAACACAAATGGTGTCAAGACAGGCTTTGTGCAGAGACTGAACATGAAGAAATACTGTGTTAGGAGAAATGAGGGTCATAAGGACCAAAAGCACTTTAGTCTCACCTCTCCTTTTAGCAAATGATCATGGCCTTTGCCAGTTACAGCTGTGCCAGCCAATCATAAACATAAATATGAGTCCTTTCAAACAGAACTACTGCTGCAGGAAGCAGTCTGCCTACAATCTCAATACCTTTTTTTGTTGCACCCCACAATCTGCTCAGTTTTGGTCAGTGAGGTTTTGGTGTGAGTAGAAAAAAAAAAAAAAAAAAAAAAGGAGCAAGTAGGAGTACCTGATGGAGGAGATGTAAGCTCTCCAACACTTCATCTCATGTGATGAGGTATTGAAACACCACTGTCACACCTTGCTTGCAAAGTACTGTGGTGCTGACAGGGACATAAACCTCAATGCCTTGCTCAAATCCATAAGGCTGAAACTGCTGTAATCTACTGGGTGGCCTAGGTCCAGCCTAGAAACCCTGCCTACCTGCTTGGCACCCCTGCCTGCCTTGCTTCTGCAGCAGGAGGGGTTGATCACTGTCTGGCACTTTGTTCCAGGGAAGTACTTTCAGATGCACGGGTTGGGACGCTGCCAGTGTCAGCTCTTGACACATGCCTCTCCTCTATGATGCAGCCCCTGAAACAATAAGATCCCTCCATGAAAGGCTTAAAAAAAAAAAAAAAAAAACCAAAACAAACCAAAAAAACCAAACACCCAAAAAAACAACCCTTCACAAAAAAAGTATGATCCAAGAGAGCCATCCTGTTCTTCAGACCCCACCCTGAATTTGCAGAGCTGCTGCTAAGGAAATTGTCATACTGGAAACCACCTCCGCAGAACAGGCATGCATAAAATTAGAGTGGCAAAAGCCCATTTAGAGCTTAGACTGGCCCCTGCTGTGAAGGACAACAGAAAATCCTTCTACAAATACATTAATAGCAAGAAGAAGGGCAAGGACAACCTCCACTCCTTAGTGGACACGGAGGGGAACATAGTAACAAAAGATGAGGAAAAGGCAGAGGTACTTAACACCTTCTTTGCCTCAAATTTTAATAGCAGGATAGGTTGTCTTCCAGACAGCTGACCTCCTGAGCTGGCAGATGGAGGCAGGGAGCAGTATAGCTCCCCTGTGATCCCAGAGGAAGTACTTAGAGACCTCCTTAGCTGCTTGGATCCCCACAAGTCCATGGGACTGCATGGGATCCATCCTAGGGTACTGAGAGAGCTGGCAGATGAGCCGGCCAAGCCACTCTCCATCATTTTTCAACACTCCTGGCTCACTGGAGAGGTCCCAGAAGACTGGAAGCTGGCCAACGTGATGCCCATCCACAACAAGGGCCAGAAGGAGGAACCAGGGAATTACAGACCTGTCAGCATGACCTCAGTGCCAGGAAGGATTACGGAACAGGTCATGTTAAGTGCAATCACTCAGCGCTTACAGGATGGCCAAGGGATCAGGCCCAGCCAGAATGGATTTAGGAAGGGCAGGTCCTGCCTGACCGACCTGATCTCCTTCTATGATCAGGTGACCCACCTGGTGGATGTGGGGAAGCCTGTGGATGTAGTCTACCTCGACTTCAACAAGGCCTTTGACACCGTCCCCCACAGCAAACTCCTGGCCAAGCTGTCAGCTCATGGCTTGGACAGCAGCACTCTGTGCTGGGTCAGGAACTGGCTGGAGGGCTGAGCCCAGAGAGTGGTGGTGAATGGTGCCACATCCAGCTGGCGGCCTGTCACTAGTGGTGTCCCCCAGAGATCAGTGCTGGGCCCCACGCTCTTCAACATCTTTATTGATGATCTGGATGAGGGTATTGAGTCCATCATCAGTAAGTTTGCGGACGACACCAAGCTGGGGGCAGGAGTTGATCTGATAGAGGGTAGGAGAGCTCTGCAGAGGGACCTTGACAGGCTGGACAGATGGGCAGAGTCCAATGGCATGAGATTTAACACATCCAAGTGCTGGGTTCTGCACATTGGCCACAACAACCCCAGGCAGTGCTACAGGCTGGGGTCAGAGTGGCTGGAGAGCAGCCAGGCAGAGAGGGACCTGGGGGTACTGGTCAATAGTAGGCTGAACATGAGCCAGCAGTGTGCCCAGGTGGCTGAGAAAGCCAATGGCATCCTGGCCTGGATCAGGAATAGTGAGGCCAGCAGGAGAAGGGAGGTAATTTTGTTCCTGTACTCAGCACTGGTTAGGCCACACCTTGAGTCCTGTGTCCAGTTCTGGGCCCCTCAGTTTAGGAAAGATGTTGACTTGCTGGAACATGTCCAGAGAAGGGCAACAAAGTCGGTGAGGGATTTAGAGCAGAAGCCCTATGAGGAGAGGCTAAAGGAGCTGGGGTTGCTTAGCCTGGAGAAGAGGATGCTCAGGGGAGACCTTGCTGTCTATAACTACCTGAAGGAAGGTTGCAGCCAGGTGGGGCTTGGTCTCTTCTCCCAGGCAACCAGCACCAGAACAAGAGGACACAGTCTCAAGCTGCACCAGGGAAGGTTTAGGCTGGATGATAGGAGGAAATTCTTCATAGAAAGAGTGATTTGCCATTGGAATGGGCTGCCCAGGGATGTGGTGGAGTCACCATCACTGGAGGTGTTTAGGAAGAGACTGAATGGGGTGCTTGGTGCCATGGTCTAGTTGATTAGATAGTGTTGGATGATAGGTTGGACTTGATGATCTCAGAGGTCTTTTCCAATCTGGTTAATTCTATTCTATTCTACTCTATGGAAGCCCCTTGCTTGCATGGTGCCACCATGCTCATTTGCATATGGAAGGCCCTTGCTTGCAGCATTTCCCAGCAGTCTTTGCTCCTTGAGACATAATTGGTGGGGCTGGAGGTGTCACAAGAACCTGGGCTGGCTGTTGCCAGGACACCCGGAGTGATCACAGAGGTTGGAAGAGATGAGAGGTGGCTCTCTGGTTCATCCCCCCACCCCCAGGAGCTGGAGGAGCACTGATATGGGTTCAATATCTCCTGTGGCATTGCCAACGTGTTTCATTGTCTCCAAATGTCCTCTATGCTGTGCAGGGAAGGGCAGAGGATCGTCCAGCCCAAGCACATCCGGGTCCTGCTCCCCACTAGGGACTGCTGGCAGCAGTGTGTGTGGCAAAGGATGGAGGAGGCTACTGCTGTCAAGCTCCCAGCCCCAGCTGAGCTGCTGCCTGTTTCCCCAAGTATCCTGGAGGAGAAGACTGAGAGGGCTGCTCAGCCACCCCTGCAGCAGAACTGGTGGAGAAGACTTCTCTCTCGCCTGTGGAACAAGCGCTGGACAGCAAAAGTAGCCCCTGAAACACCACTGGCAAAGCCAGACCTCTGGGGTGAAGAAAATGCATCTGCAGAGCCTGTTTGTTCAACCTTTGGTTGGTTTTGTTTCTAGTTCCCCAACCTAATTAATTTTTTTTTTTTCCAAAATCTATGTCTCTTAAAAACGCCTTTTAACCATCTGTCTTCTGACTGATTCTCTCTCAGACCTTTAGCCAAGCACAGAGTTTTAAAGTGGGGGGAACCAAAGCTGCTGAAATCTCAGCAAGTTGGGTGGCCTTCCTTCAGCAAGCAGAAAGGAGGCATCACGGTTTTGGCACTTGAAGCCACAGTTTAGTTAGTCATGAGGTGCTGGGTGATAGGTTGGACTTGATGATCTCTGAGATCTTTTCCAACCTTATTGATTCTATGATTCTATATGAGTGTGGACTGGGCTGCTATATATGTGTGTGTGTGTGTGTGTATGTATATATATGTCTATCAATTAGGGCAGCCACATTTCATTCTTCCTGCTAGCAATCATTCTGAGAAGAAAAAACAAAGCAATAAAACAGTAGGGAATCTCTCTAATTAAGGTCTCCCAGACTGCCCTGAGGGATTAAGCATGAAGAGCTGTCACTGAGCTGCAAGAAGGCTGCAAGGCATTATAACTTGGGGCCAGCAGGTTCAATGAGAAATATTGGTACAAGAGAATTCATTAGCATTGAAGATTAAAGTGCCTTTTTATTGTTTGTTTTGTTTTTAAGAACTAGAGGTCCATGTAAGCCTCAGTGATTTTTTTTTTAAAATTTCCTTCTCTTAGAAACACAGAATTGTAAAATGTTTTGGATTAGAAGGGACCTTTAAAGGTCATTTAGTCCAACCCCTCTGCAGTGAGCAGGAACATCTTCAACTACCTCAAGTTACTCAGAGCCTCATCCAACCTGACCTTAAATGTTTCTAGGGATGGGGCTATATCACCTCTCCAGACAAACTATGCCAGTGTTTCACCACCTCCAGCATTTAAAGAAAGTCCTTATATCTTTCAGGTTCTGTTAATTACACTGTTAATATCTTCAGCCAGGGTAATATTTACATCTTTTTGTTGTTGGATTCTTTTTCTGCTGAGGCTTAATGAGACTTCAGCCTTTGGATGCACCTGGGATGGTAAGCAGCAGTCACAGCCAGCAGCAGTAGCTTTCTATAGGTGCTGAAAGGATTTGGAAAGACACTTCTTCAGTTTGAATGTGTTGGGATCTGCATGAGCATTATTTTAAAGAGTATCTTTATTAGGAATTAACTTTTCTATAATAAGTTTCAAGTTCCAAATTAAAATATTCCTATACCAAATTTTCCATAATTATTATTAGCAGTGACACAAAGCAAGTCTAACACATGCATTTTCACTTTTCATCAAGAGAAACTGAAAACCTAAACTTCCCAATGCAGTTCAAGACTTCTGGCATTTCCTGAACTTTCTCTGACCTCTAACTGTGAATTCAAGCCAGAAAGTCCAGTACAATATATGCTGTGCTGCTGAAGACTAATTATTTCACTCACGCTAACCCATAAGGGGGTCAGACTTCATTAATTCTAATCTATTTTACACAGATGTTAAAACAAATTAATTTTCAAGTTTAAATAAAACACAGGTTTTAAATATAGATTAGCAATATCTTAGAAACCAAAGAGGGTAGTGCTGCCATTATTGAACTTACACCCATGGGACTTCAACAGATGAAATAAGCAGACCCTTTCATTTTTTCAGTTAAATAGCCCAGATTAAGTGGTGTCTTAATGGTGAAAACCAGACATTTGTCATCCCCAAGCACGTCATTTACAAAGTTCACAAGCATATAAACTCAGTGATTTTTTTCATGTTTGATTTCAGTAATGCCCTGAGTCATGCTCATGGCTTAGTACACCACCATCCAAAAAAGACCCCAACCAAGCAAAACCCCCCCCAAAACACTGACAAACAAACAACCCCCCCAAAACATTGAGAGGGTTCTTTAAATACTTGCTTTCCCTTACTTTTGGAAAGCAATGGAGTCAATGGAGTTTGGGGACAATTATGGTAGGAATAAACAAGCTGATCAGAAATCAGAGACAACTGTTGCCATTGTAAGGCAGCCCAGTTGTGCACATGACACTTGAGAATATTTATACTGGAGAGAAAAAGATGTGCTTTTCAAACCACTTGTTTCTGAAAGAAGCATAGCTAGATGGAGGTGTCTGCATGAACATAGCAGCATATGTTAGTAGTGTGTTGCAGTGACACAGCTGAACAGAAAAATTTATAGCTGCGCTATAACAGCACAGGATTTGTGCTGAAATATCAGCTGGGAAACCCATGAAAAGTTCCCAGTCAAGCATACAAGGAGTAGGAGTATGCTGCTTTGACAGGATAACTTTGATGGTTATGGCACTGCCTTTTTCTTACCAGAAGTAGATGGTATCCTCAAGCAAGGCAGTGAAATTGCTCTGGCAGATACCCTTACCCATATATATAGTACGATTTAAATATCAATAACACAGTGAAACTTCCATTTAATAAAGTGTTTTAAAAATGGATAAGCAAGAAGCTCATTACACTCTGGGATCCCCAAAAAACATGTTGAAATGTGACCTCTTCAAGGCAATGTGGTGATTGAAAAATTGTATGGCAGATTACCTGTAATCATGAAACCGAAAGACAAGTGGAAATGACACAAACTGTCAGCAACAAAAAACCCACAACCAAGTAAAACAATCACACCAAAACCCACCACCACCACCTAAAAACCCCACAAAAATTAAAAAGGTAAATCACAAGAACAAAGGCACAGAATTTCCCAGCAAAATGAAGATATCCAGGAAAATTTATGTGCAATAAGCAAGCCAAAACCAACTGTCCAATATCACTTCCCATACCTTTTAGTTTTCCTCTGTGTTCCTTCCCCCCCCCCAAAAAAAACATGCATCAATGAAAGGAGCTACATCCTATATCCCATCTAAAGGGTAATTCCTTAGATGTACTGTATTCAGGAGAATCTGCTTGCATCATCTCTTCTGAGCATGGCTAAGCCATTAGATTGCAAGTTAAGTTAAAATATATCACAGAGCTTAAAAAATGTAATGCAAGCACACAGGTTAGTCATGCTGTTTGAGACTGACCATGGATGACATGTCAGTCTCCATCCTTGGAGGCGTTCAGGAGGGGACTGGATGTGGCACTTGGTGCCATGGTCTAGTTGTGAGGTTGTGGTTACAGGTTGGACTCGATGATCTTCAAGGTCTCTTCCAACCTTGGTAATTCTATTCTATTCTATTCTACCAATACCTCCCAAGAAAATGCTGGTTCATGTTGAGAGGAGACAGACACATGGCCTTTTTGTATTCAGGACTGACAGTGAGCACTAAAAATGTATTCCAACAGTAGACACATAATCCAAACATTTATGCTGTGGGAACAAATTGAGTTTATCCACTAAACCAATAAAAAATTCAAAGCACCCATCTTATAAACAGTTTCTTGTGAACAGAGTCCTTTTCAAAAGAAGAGCAGCCATTTGAACTGTCTGCTGCATTAACACTGAAATAAAACTGGAGGCTTTTAGAACAAGAATAAATTAAGATGCAGCATTTGTAAGATCGTGCTGATTCTATTTGTATCTGTACTATCTCTAAAGCAAACAGAAGAAACTTCAGATCAGGGGTAAAAAGAAGGCACCTAATACTTTTGCCCTGCTGTACAAAGCAAAGAATGGTATTACTATATTGCCCAAATATTTACTTCTTGAAGTAAGGCTACTTTGTAGTTCCAGGAAGAGATTTTGCAAAGCTAATTTCAAAGGATATAATAAATTACTCTAATGACAATTGGCATCAGAGTTTGGAAAAAGTCTATCCAGAGAAACTGAGTAAAAACTGAGATTCCAATAATTTATAGTTTTGTCCTGTTCTAACCCATGACATAGGAAAAGCAGAGGAAAGCCAGTGAGAGGTTTAGTTGTCCCAGCCTCATCCTCCAGCATATGGCTGATAGGGTCTAATGAGACAGAGCCACTTGCTACTTTTGAAAGACCAGTGCTTCTGGATGCTCCCTCTCTTTGAATCTGAGGGCAGTAAACTTTGTATGTGCAAGCCCTTGGATAGGACAGGAGCCTTCCTCTTGGTGCCAGAACTTACCAGCTTCACCTTCTCCAAAGATTGCATTTAAAGATTGCATTTACCTCAATACTGGGATAAGCACACTGATTTACTCTATTGCAGATAGAATTCAGGGCTCTTCAAGCTGCTGTATTTCAGAGAAGAACCTATCTCCCATTCCTTTTCTATGTGCTATTCTCCTTTAACTCCTCTACTCTGCAGTGCAGCTCCTGCAGAAATGACAGCCTTCCCTCCTGGCCTCAGAAAGCGGCCCCAAGCACAGGGGCATTTGCATGTCTGCAGTCACCATCTGGCACTCATTCTGTATTGAAGCCTTTACCTTGGCATGGAGAGCTGCTGGGAAAACTATTGTGTGGCATGTTACCACCATACCCAAAACTGTTACAGCAGAACAAATTCATCCAAGTCCTTCTTCGTTACAGTTTTTGAACACACTGCTCTACAAGTTGACTGAGCTCTAGGAGCTGCACTCTGTATATAGTCCTCACCTGAATACCATCTGAAAGAGTGCTTGACCCTCCCTAACTGAGGCCAGCTGCAACAAAGGGTCTGGGCACCTGGGTCAGTTCATCAGCTGCTAGAGCAGCTCCCCTTACCTTGTTTGTCCTCGTTTGGTAGCAGTGGGTAACCTGGTGTTTCTTAAAGGGTTCCCAAGCATTCCCTGATGACCTTGGACCCTGTTACCAGAAAGTCAAAAAACTTCCAGAGCCAACCCCAGAGACTGTTGTACAAAATGATGCATCTGTTGGCTGTCTCTGTTAAATGTGCTGTTGTAACATCTAGTTCATAATATTTTGTATTGAGCCTCTTTTAAAGCCTTCTATGGGATGGTGGGTCAGTAAAATGCAAATAAAACATGAAAAAAAGTTTGGTAATCTTTTTTCACTGCAGCTGCAGCTTAGTCTGTAGCTGCCTCTCACTCCAGCTCTGGCTGGAATTGCAAAAAGATCATGAAATACTTGCATTTCTTCCTCTTCAACTTTACAATGCCACTTCAGATACTGAAGCTGGAAGATTAACCTTCAATTCACTATCATGTTTTATGGCACCAGTGGATGTTTGGGTAAGCCATGCCCCTGTCCAGTTTTTAATCCTACTAAATTCTTGATCACACTGTGTTAAGGCAATGAATTCAAGAGTCTGATTCTACAAAAAAAGATGACATTTCCTATGACTCATTTTGCTGACACATGTTATCATGCAAGGAGCTCTTATCTGCATCTAGTTTGGAAATGGATAATTTGGGTGCTGTATTGACCCTTCTACTTTGTTCAACAGAGACCTTAAAAAGAAAATGACACTAGATCTTACAGGCCTTGAACACAGCCCTGCTTTTTACCAGACTCATTAACAGGCAACCCAGATCCTTAGTTAGCTCAATGAGGTAGCTCACTTCTGTTGTTGTCTTGACTCACCAGGTATGAAAGGTGGTGTTTCTTATTTTAGTGATACAGGGCACAAGCAAACATGGCAGAGACACACCCGACACAGCCACAGGTGCCTCCATCCCACCACTCTCTGCTCACTCAGGCCACCAGGAGCCTGCAGGGGATCTTGGTTGGCACCTTCCTCTGCACCAAGCTCTTCATCATCCTCCTGGTATGCGTCCCCTTCATCTTGGCTGCCAGCTTGTTGCGGTGCTGCTGATGCTGATCTGGCTGCAGGCTGTGTTGGTCACCTCTGGCCAGGCCTTTGGCAGGCAGGTGGAAGGGTCCAACCAGGCCCCTGGTGCTCCATGGAGGGCAGCAAGCAGGCCCAAGGGAGTTTCAGGGAGACTTTGATGGCTTTTGATGCTGGCCCAGCATGGCCAGCTGCATGTATCAGGAGGGTGAGGGGGTAGTTCAACCCCTGAACCCCCCAAACAGCTTCCCCTAAGCCTCTGTGCCCTCACTGGCAGCCCATGTTGGCCCTGGCCACAAGCAGGAAGAGCAAAGGCCCAGCCCAGAACACCTCCTGGATCTCAAAATGTCCCCCCAGGGCTCAAAGGTAGGACCCCAGGACCCTGGGATGGCTCCCCAAGGAAGCCAAGGCACCATCCTGGGACCCAAAGGTGTCTTTCTGGGACTCTCAGTTACTCCCCTGGCACCCCAGACCTATGCCATGGGAGCCAAAGGTGCCCCCTAAGGCCCAGGTGTGCTGATTTAAGTGTGTTTTAAATTGGAGGCTCAGCCTGATCCCAGGATGAAGAATACTGCTAGGCTGGCTCTTGGTGGGTAGAAGTAGAAGGTCCAGCTTGAGACCAGTGAGTGAGAAGGGAAGGGGCAGGGGGATTCAGACAGTGCTAGGAGGAGTGCTGGTGCGGGTGTGGTAAAGAATAATGGAGAGAAGAGATAGCTGGACAGATGGGTTCTTTAACGAACAGCTTTACTCCATCTGCTAGAGGCTGTAAAAACCCAAAAGGCCAACAATGTTTGGACCATTCCAGGCTTGCATACAGCTCAGGATTTTTCATTCCACTAGCATTAGGAAAGCTGCTGCCATTAAGATAGGGGCAGCATGGGAGAGTGCTGTGGTAGGTAGCACTTAGATAGGGGTCAAGGCTGCTTATAGGTATAGGCCTGACTTTTCCAGTCCTTTTGTTCTAGGAAAAATCTATCCTAGACAGAAACTGTCCTGGTTTGCTCCAGTCTGAGTTCAGGTCATGTAGGACCATTACAGGCTGAACAAATGAACCCTTCCTCATGGCTGCACTGTTGGGATGTCCTGATCCAGCATCGAGGCTGTAAACCCTCTTGTTGCTATGGGCCCTTGGAGAAGGCTTTGCTACTATCCCTGGGGTAGCTTGGTCCATTCATCAGTTCTACTGGGTCTGGTAACTGTCAGTGTGTTCAGAGATTGCTCTTGCTTAAGAATTGTGCTCTTCTTTTTGCCGGAATTATTTTTCTCCAAGGCCACTCCAGCCAAAAAAAATTCCAGGCCAGTAGGTGGAGGCGTGAGGTGAGCCTGGTAGGCTCGGATCTGATGAAGGACATGTACCTGAGGGAGCAGGTCCAGGGAGTTGGACAAGATGACCTTTGGAGGTCCCTTCCAACCCAACCCATTCTATGACTCTCTATTCTCTCTATGGTTTATAGTATGATAATCTGTGAAAAAACAGTTGTAAAAAATAGTATTTCTGATCAGATTCACTACTCTGTTCTACTTTGGCTGGAATGAAACTCATAAAACTTAAAAACACAGTCAATGGAAGGCTTTCACACCTTTACTGATTGATGCTCTGATTGGGTTATTCAAACAGGAAACTTCAGGTCCAGCACTTCATTCCCTGTTTGCATGATTCACTTTTCTTTTTCCATTTTTGCATGTTTTCCAGTAGAATATCAATAATGAAAATCAATCAGTGGCTGATAGTGAATGTTAAAACCCTTGTGACTCTAAAAAGATAGTGGCTTTGGAAACAGGTAACAGGTTTCTGAGGGCAGGGGGCAAGATGTCTCAAAGGTGCAAAGAACTGAGAATTTTTGCAGACTGCTGCAATGCTTCTGGCGCTGGGTAAAGCTACATCACATTCATCAATTCATATGTTAGGAATACCTCTATTTGCCTACAACTAGCAATGACACTATGTGTTCCTCTGTCTAATGTCTTCACATCAAGACACTGCTTAATGATTGAAGCAGCACTAGGGAAAGAAGCATCAGTTGACATTAGAAGATTACACATTGCATCAATTCATTGCATTACAGAGCAAATCAGTTGTGATGGGTGTAACTTCAAATAATAATCCGATTACAGAGGGAAAAAACCAAGAAGCATCCAGGGAATACTACACTATGGAAAAGTGGCAGATTTGGTCTGAATTTAATCTTAATTAAATAATCAGTTTTGTATTCTGGATTTGCATGCACAAAGATGGTGGACTAAATGTCTGTCACTTGAAGGGCTAACATAGGAGTCAGGGATAGAAACCCTCTCTCACTTGGTGAACATTGATGTGGCTATTCATTTCTAGAGGACTTGCATATTCCAAGACTAAACTTCACTTTGTAGCTTTTGCATTCTCAAGGGCACATTTCTGTTATACTCCATGGGTTTCAGCTGTCTTGGAGGGTTACAATTTACAGGGGCACAGTCCAAGTGCTCTATATTGTAAACATTTAAGCTCTTCCTTATGTTTAAATCTGGGTTTACTTGGGTATTGGTAGTCAAGCACATATCAAAGTGTCTGCAGGATTGCTGCCTAGTGAAAGAGACACAAAAGGCTCTAGAAAAAATATACCTTAATTAGATGCTATTAAAAAGAACACAAATGTTATTAAACTTCAGTTACTTTGTTACTGATTGAGAAGTACTCCAACTGCAGCAGTGTCTATTTTCTATTGTAATTTTTATTATTTGGATAAATGCTATTATGCATGCATACAGTGATGTTATCTACATTAATATCTTTCAGATAATCTACTTTGAATGTCATAAACACCTAAAATCAGTTAATTCCTTCCATGTTACAAATGCAGAATACTGATTGTGGAGCTATTAGTAATATGCATTCAGCACATACACTGCACTGACTGAGAAGGATCCACAGTTAAATGCTGAATAATTCAGAAAACTTGACAAAATGCAAATAAGGTGACTGATATGATATCAGAATGCTGAATTCCCAGAGGAATATAAAGGAGGTACTAGTGTTTTGTTCCTCTTGTAGAAAAATTACTTGTGAGACTATGATTTAATTAATTTCCAGTTGTATTTAAAACCCTTTCAATACTTTGACCCATTGTGTATGACAGCTGCATTGCAAAGTTAACAGTGATTTGCAAGTGCAGCTGGGCTCCCTTGACAGTGAGACAACACACAAAACATTGTTAACAGAGAAATTATGGGTGGGGTTACATATATACTTAATTTTATAATACAAATGTTTCAGTGTAATTAATTACAAATATACACCAGTGACATCTGGTGTATATTTTGCACCTATGAACACTGAATTCTCTGCTCCTGTTTTCCTATGACCCAGATCTCTGCAGATCAGTTTTGGGCATGGTGTACCTTGCGTGGCTATTTGATCTTAGGCAGCTAATCCCTCCCTGTTTACCCTGTCTGAGTTACAAATATTGCCATGCAGAGATGTTGAGTTTCAATTTAGGGAACTGAAAGACTGTTTGCTCAAGAAAAATTTATTCCCTTGAAAAAAGAATAATCAAGTAAGGGAGGTAGAAGACCTGCATGGATAAGTAAGGACCTCTTAGAAAAACTCAAAAAGAAAAAGGAAGTTTACAATATGTGGAAAAAAGCTCTGGTCGATTGGGAGAATTGTAAAAATATAGCCAGAGAATGTAGAGATGCAATAAGGAAGGCCAAGGGCCTCTTGGAACTGAATCTCACCAGAGGGGTGAAAGAGGACAAGAAGAGTTTTTTCAAATACATCAATGATAAAAGGAAGAGCAGGCAAAAGGTGGGGCCAATACTGAATGATATGGGAGATATGGTAACTGATGATGCAGAGATGGCAGAGTTGCTGATTGCCTTCTTTGCCTCAATCTTTACTCCTAAAACCAGCCCTCAGAAATCTCAGTCTCTGGAAGCAAGGGAGCAGAACTGGAGGGAAGAGGACACACCATTGGTCAGTCAGGACTGGATTAGAGATACCAACTGAAGACACACAGATCCATCCACATGTGCTGAGAGAGATGGCTGATACTGTTGCTGAGCCTCTCTCCATCATCTTTGAAAAGTCATGGAGTACAGGAGAGGTGCCTGTTGACTGAAAGAAAGCAAAGGTCACTCCAGTCTTCAAGAAAGGCAAGAAGGAGGACCCAGGGAGCTACAGACCAGTCAGCCTCACCTCCATACCTGGGAAGATGGTGGAGCAGCTCATCATGGAGGTCATTTCTAACCACATAGAAGACAAGGAGGTTATCAGGAGTAGCCAACATGGATTTACCAAAGGGAGATCCTGCCTGACTAATCTGATAGCTTTCTATGAAACCTTGACCAAATTGGTAGACAAGGAAAGAGCAGTGGATGTCATATACCTTGACTTCAGTAAGGCCTTTGATACTGTCTCCCATAACATTCTCATAGAAAAGTTCAAGAAATGCAGCATAGATGGTTGGTCTGTAAGGTGGATTGCAAACTGGCTCAACAACAGAGTTCAGAGGTTGTCATCAGTGGCACAGAGTCAACTTGGAGACCTGCACCCAGTGGTGTTCCCCAGGGATTAGTACTGGGTCTAGTTCTGTTCAATATCTTTATCAATGACCTGGATGAAGGGATTGAGTGTACCCTCAGCAAGTTCACTGATGATACAGAACTGGGGGATTGTCTGTGCAGCCATCCCATGAGATCTGGACAGGTGGAAAGCTGGGTGCAGGCAAACCTCATGAAGTTCAATAAGGGCAAGTGCAGGGTCCTGCAGCTGGGGAGGAATAACAACAGGCACCAGTGTGTCCAGCAGGTCTAGGGAGGTTCTTGTCCCCCTCTACTCTGCCCTGGTGAGACCACACCTGGAACACTGTCCAGTTTTGGGCTCCCTAGTTTAAGAAAGACAGAGAACTGCTGGAGAGAGTCTGACAGAGAGCCGTGAGTTTGATTAGGGGACTTGACCACCTCCCCTATGAAGAGAGGCTGAGACACCTGGGGCTGTTTAGTTTTGAGAAGAGAAGACTGAGAGGGGATCTCATCAATGTCTATAAATATCTGAGGAGTAGGTGTCAAGTGGATGGGGCCAAGCTAATTTCAGTGGTGTGCAATAATAAGACAAGGAACAACCTTGAACATGAGGGCTGTGTGTAATTAATTGAAACTTATTTTTGACAGATCTTAACAAACCTCTGAGATAGGAATAATTTGCCTTACTCTATTTGGGTGGCTGGTTGAGGGGCAGAAGTGTTTCAGGCCATATCATCAAGGTAAAACACAGTATGTCATAATGGTTTTGAGGGATTGTGTCAGAACTTTGAGTTCTGTTTGCAAAACTGTCACATGATTGTCTGTAATCATGACAATCAAATTGCAGCTAAGTTACACGGAGACAGGCTTAATCCTTGTATACAACCCAAAATATGAACATTATTCAGCTGGAATCCTACTTGGGGCAGAGCATTCAGTACTTTGTCCTTGATACTGTTTTCATATTTGGATAAGAGGCTCTCCATTTCTTATTTGAATAAAGGAGAAAAGGTTTTGCTGTAGGTCACAACCTGACCTCAGTCATTTTGAAGTAATAGTGGAATAAGGGATTGGATGTGGCACTTGAAGCCATGGTTTAGTTAGTCATGAGGTGTTGGGTGATAGGTTGGACCTGACAACCTCTGAGGTCTTTTCCAACCTTATTGATTCTATTATTCTGTGAGGAGAAACTTCTTTATAGTGAGGGTGACGGAGCACTGGAACAGGCTGCTCAGAGAAGTTGTGAAGTCTCCTTCTCTGGACACATTCAAAACCTGTCTGGATACATTCCTGTGCAGACTACCCTAGGTGATCCTGCTTTGGCAGGGGTTGGTCCCAATGATCTCTGGAGGTCCCTTCCAACCTCTAATGTACTGTGATACTGCCCTCACTGGAGGCAAGCTTTGGGAAGGAAAGCTTTCCACAGACTATTGCAGTGCCAGACACAGCATATCCTACCCCTTGTGCAAGAGTGTATCACAGCCAGTCAGGCCCAGACTCAGACAGGTACTTGCTTGTAAGCATGTGTTTATCCAACAGCATTGCTTGAAGTCTTAGATTTTCTTTGATGAACTAGGGCCTTGAAAAGAATGTTGGGGCTTTTTGAAGTTTTCTTGTGCTGTATAATACACTACACTACACTACACTACACTACACTACACTACACTACACTACACTACACTACACTACACAATACAATACAATACACCAGGTTGGAAGAGACCTTGTTACCAAAGTAGCAATAACTTAGCCAGCAATTTAGATTTGGTACTTCAAATATATATAACATAAACCCCATACACACACACACACACACACACACATACACATATATATATACATACATACATATATATAAACAAATATATATATAACATATCTAAGTTCTGAAATATTTAAGTTCCAATGTATATCCAGTTTGACTTTGGAAATTTGCAGTGTATCACCTTTCATCCTGAAAGCTTTATAATGGAATTATTCTTTACAACTGATCTAAAATCTGCACGCAAAAAGGCTCTGAGGGAGATTAACACAAACAGTAGTGTCAGGATTCAGACACCAGCCATTGAAAGATTCTTGCCAGCCAGCCACTCATTTAGAGGTGGCCACATCAGGTTTCATGAGAATGTTTCCAGAGCTCAGACCCCACTCAGTGACTGATATTGTATGCCATGCATAAGTTATAATTACACAGCTTTCTAATCCTCACTGTACTTCCTTCCTCTGGCCTATGACTGTCAGTCTTAGTTTGAGCACATCTACATTTCTAATGTTTCTTCTTGGGCACTGCTAGCAGCTTCCAGCAGTGACCTCTCTTACCCTGCATTTTCTGTGTTTTGCTATAAGCTTTTCCTAGTAGCAAAATCTCTTCTTGCCCCTTTAGCTCTCATGGTGATCCAAGCCCAGTTCTTTGTGAGTCTTTTTGGAGGTAGTTGAAACAAGCTGACAAAATGCAATGTGAGGACAACCTCCGCCTTGCCTGTTCAGTGACACATGGAGCATTGCAGGCTTCCACATGGTCAAAGTAGTCCCTCTGATATCACCTCTGTCTACTTGAAAAGCTTACATTCATTGTAGGATGTTTAAGCCTTCACATCATTTTATAGGCTATTTATATGATGTGATCTGTTTGCACCCACTTACTTTGCATCAGTGTCCATTTGTGAGCAAGCCTTCTCACAACACCTGGCACCTTGACACCATGTCCAAGAGTGGAACTTATTTATTTCAGAGCTGATCTGAGCAGCCACCAAAGCACTGCATCCTGACATGCACGCAGACACCACAGTCCTTTTCAAGAATCGAGAAGAAGAATACAGACAGGCATTGTGTTGTTGGTGTGCTCACAAGATACTTGGTTTGAGGCATGCTGAACTAAGACCTGACTTTGTCATCACATCCTTCCATAAGTATTAATTTTAAATAAAAATAAAATTTACTGGAAATTCTGCTTGTTGATAAAATCAATTATCCCTTTTCATTAAACTATACCTCACATAACTATTTAATTCAATGGAATGAAAAACAGTGTGTCCAGCAGGTCCAGGTAGGTTTCCCTCCGCCTCTACTCTGCCCTGGTGAGACCACATCTGAAGTGCTGTGGCCAGTTATGAGCTCCTCAAGTTCAAGAGCGATTCTTTCAATACTGGAGAGAATCCAATGAAGGGCTATGAGTATGACTGATGGACTGCAACATCTGTCTTAGGAGGAAAGTTTGAGAGACTTGGTGCTGTTCAGCCTGGAGATGAGAAAACTGAGGATCTTATTAATGTTTATAAATTCTGAAGGGTGGCCAGTTTCTTTTCACTGGTGTCCTGTCACAGGATGAGAGGTGATGGGTACAAACTGGAACACAGGAAGTTCTACCTTCATATGGGGAAAAAGTTCTTTTTTGTGCTAGAGGCTGCCTGGAGATGTTGTAGAGTCTCCTTCTCTAGAGACTTTCAAAACCTGACTGGACACATTCCTGTGTTGCCTACCCTAGGTGATCCTGCTTTGGCAGGGGGGTTGGACTAGATGATCTCTCAAGGTCCCTCCCAACCCCTACCATTCTGTGAACATTATGATTTATCTATCAGTGGTTTGCTAAACATCTCATTCATTTTGATTTGCATAGTGAAGCTTTGGGATGAGGGTGCTGAGATTTTTAATACCTGCAATCCCCAGTGAAGTTAGAAAATGTTAAAAATGTATTGCAGGCACTCAAAATACACAAATGTCTTGCAGATAGAGCTGGCATTGATCCTTTCCCCTCTCCTGCTAAATCTTCAGCAGAGGAGAGTAGCTATGTGCTTTCCATTGTGCAAGCAGAGCTCCTTGAAAAGATATAAAATCTTTCTAACTTGGAACAGGCTGCTTGGAGCAGAGCTGGATTTCTGTTACACAACAACTGATTATTTCCATCTTAGCAATATCTGGGGCAAAGAAATTGTGCTTTCAAGAGCAACAGCTCTAGGTGAGCAGAAAAAGGACTGACAACATGGAGATGTTAGAAGAAGCATGTGAAGCATTTGACTGGGCACAGGCAGAGCTGGAGTAGCAGCAAAAAAAAAAAGGTGTTTTTTTAAATTAGGAAAAAATGCCAGGGTGTTAAATGTTTGGTTGATTTGAATATAAAGAATAACTGAGTATAAAGACAGGAAATTCATTGTGTCAGTGAAGATAAGTGAGGAACAGTGTCGTATCTGGAAGTATCTCTGATACTTCTTTTAGTAGAGCACTTACTGAAAAAAAATGGATTGACTCATTTCAGAGTTAGACAAATATTTCTTACAAGTGCATGGCACACCTTAGCTCTGACTTGTGAAATACTAGATTAAAATGGTGCATCCTATTTTCAGTACAGCTTTACCAAATCTCTCACACTGAAAAAGACAGAGTAGTTCCATATAGTTCCAAATCTGACCCTCAGAGATGTATATTCTCAGGTCTTGGGAAAAATGGAGAGCATACACAGAAATCTGGCTTTAGAGCAGACACCTTTATGAGCTCTGCTTCTGAAGCATTTCTGTACTGCTTCAGTTTATTGAAGTACGTGTTACAGAGGCATCTGAAGGTTCCTCCTGCTCCTGGAAGTCCTTTGAGCAAGGTACCATTCGGACTTAGAACTGGAGACAGTCTCTGTGGAGTCATAGTCCAATTTGCTGCACTTTCTAGACAGCAGGGAGAGACACAGAAAGTTGAAAGATGCCCTGAGATATTCTCAGCTTTGCATATAAGCAAACTTAAGACATAAATAGGCTTGAGCTAAATTGTATATGAATTTACATAGTAGTTATAGACTTCTAAGGGAATTATTTTTGAAAGGAGTTGGCTGGCTAGACTCCAGCAGCATCCTTCTACAAGAAGATTTGGTACAAGTGCAAAGTAAGACTTGTGTAGCATGACCTACAAAGATGGCAGATAATTTAATAGGAGCTGAAGATGTGCATCAGCTGGAGTCACTTGCCATGTGCTCTGTTCCCAAGAGTGATGGTGTCTCAGAATCATCACAGAATAGAATCATAGAATCATAGAATCGATAAGGTTGGAAGAGACCTCAAAGATCATCAAGTCCAACCTGTCACCACAGACCTCATGACTACTAAACCATGGCACCAAGTGCCATGTCCAATCCCCTCTTGAACACCTCCAGGGATGATGACTCCACCACCTCCCTGGGCAGCACATTCCAACAGCTAACAACTCTCTCTGTGAAGAACTTTCTCCTTACTTTGAACCTAAACTTCCCCTACTGCAGCTTGAGACTGTGTCCCCTTGTTCTGGTGCTGGTCGCCTGGGAGAAGAGACCAACCCCCTCCTGGCTACAACCACCTTTCAGGTAGTTGTAGACATCAAACAACTGCTCTTTCTTCTGGGCAACTAATGAAAGCCAGTGACTTGCTGTCACTATCTAGTTTCCAGAATTTTGCACAGGTAAGGTCTGACTTGTTATCAAATACAGCTGATCTTTACATTAGTATCTTATGCATAAAGCTGTACTTTTGCCCTGCATAACACAGTGCAGGAAACACATGTAAAGAACACAGAGTGAAAGAATATGGATGGGTTTTGCATGACTTCTGCAATCCAGAAACCTCAGAAAGAAAACCTGAATGGGAGTGGTGGGCTGACTGGGTTGCCCTAGGAATGTCTAGTTGTGGCTGTGGCCCAACTAATCACTGCTCTGCCTGTATAGGACTTGTTTGTGGAATGTTTCTGCACGTAAAGCAGAGCTCTCTCACCTACATTTCATTTGCAAAAAACAATATCCCTTGCACTAACAGCTGCCTAACTGAACATTTGAACACATAAAGTGCTCTCAAATCATATGGGAAATCAGGACCTTTTTTCTCTCTAGTACTCCATAATCCTACAAAAAGTTTCTTTTGCAGGTAGTTTCTTATGTCCAGATTGTGAGGTTAAGAACTGACTTGCAGGCTGCATTTAACTTCAACTGCCTTTTAAACCAAGAGCAGCTAAAACACTAGAAAGACCTGGATAAGAGACAGGTGTGCTCTATTTATGATAGGATTATCTTGTTTAATTTAAACTTTTCTCTTAGTCAAATTGAAATGAGCGTGCTTAATATCTATTTAAGTTTTCATATGATTTTTTTTTCTCTTGTTTAATTAAATCCATGTTGAATTATGCTTTAAGACAAACCTGTATAACTCTCAGACAGAGTTACCAAGATCCCATTTGGAAATGGTACAGCTCATTAGCTTTGCTGGCTCCCAGACAGTTCAGAGCAGTTTGAGTTTCCTGCCAATTCAATGGTATTATTTAGTTTGCGTTTAAAAGCTCGTGTTTCGTTTTGACCCATGATGGTCAGCAAGCGCAAACACTGAAGGGCCTGGTCTTTCATCAGCGTCTGCAACAGCAGAAATGCTCTGAGACTTTGGATGAGTGCAGTGCATCGCCTTTTGCTTCCTTTTACTGCTGTTTTATGGAACAGAAGGAATAGACAATGTGAGCTTTTGTACAAAAGTGAGGTGACCTTTCAGTGTTACATGTGGGAGCTGCTGCTGTTTCTATAGAGACCAAATGCATTAACCTGAGTCAAGTGGGAATGCCTGAGGCTCATTGAAAAGGATATCGTTTCTCAGAAAACTGGAAGATTTAAGTAAAAGGCTTGATTCATGTGTTTTACTTTTTAAACAAAGGGAAGCTGCATTAAAACTTCCCCAATTGGATCTTTGAGCAAAGAAACCTTTGTGTCTGTATTTGGCTTCCAATTTCCAGCTTACATCAGCCCTACCAAAAGTCTGTCCTACTTTAGGGTTCCAAATGCTTCTTTGGCTAAGACTCTATAAATGCTGCTTAGTTTGTCCATCCTACATCCATTGAACACATAAACCAAAACCAAATCTCTACTCAAGACAGGTCCTAAGACATAACTCATTCCCTTCAGACCTAAGTGCATCTTGTTTCAATACTCAGAACTAGTGCACAGAATAAAAACCTTTTGACTATGCATAAGAAAGATAAAAAATTTAAAGGGGTCAGTTTCATTAGCTTTCTGAAATCTAACAAGCAAAGGGAACAATGATGAGTTTCTGTACTAACTAATAAACTGTTTTCATTGATTTAAAGTGCAAGGCCTGTTTAATCTGGGGGTGAGTAGACAAGAATCATGTCAAGAATACTACTTGCTTTCTTCTGCCTAGAGATATGATGTCTGATCACAGAAGAAAATTCAGTTTCTGTCTGTGTGAACAGGGAGTTCAGTCTTTAGGCAGGAGGACAGAGGGTAAAGATAGGATTCTCCTGAAATCCAGTGTTACTGTTTTAAGGCTATGCCTGATTTATTCCGAGAATTTGAGTTTAAGCATAAAAAGTTTTAGGGATTTGCCACAGAATAATAGAAGATAAATTTATCTCATTTAATTGGTCTACTGAATATCTTATATTTTGTAGCACAAAACTTGTTTTCTCTCTTATCTATGGGCTGCTCTTGATTTGCTTCTGGCTGCTCTACCTCTGACCTTGCATGCCAGCTGAACTGTCTTCTATTTTGATTGTGTAAGGTACAGGGGGGAGGGAGAGACGGCAGGCTGGCTGTTAATACAGCTCCCTGGGTCCTTTGTCCAGTGGGGGTGGTTTTGTGCTGTTGTTGAGCTGCAAAATATATGTAAATACACCTTGTACATATTTATTGCATTTTATATTTTTATATTTAGTTTGATTTTGTAAATATAATTTAATTTTTACTTCCAAAATTCTGAGTAACGTGTGGTAAATTTATTCGGGGGGGGGCAAAGGGGGCAAATTTCCAATTTGTTGGGGCGCAGTCAAACCCACAACATCCAGATTTCTGTTTACCCTAACAGTGGGACAATATTCCAGTGGTTTCCCTTCTGTGTATCTGGGATTCTGAAAACGTTTTGTTTTGTTTAACGATTTTTTTCTTTAATCTCCTAAACATGAACGTACATGTGCACTCTGGGCTTTGGGAAGAGGGGGTATGCCTGCTGGGCTGTGGAAACTAAAAAAAAACCATAAAATAGCAGTGAACACCAGCTTGTGAAAAAAAAAAAAAAAGGGGGGGGGAAGAAAGGGTTTAAAAAAGCAAACAAAAAATCATAGTTGGAAAAAGGCACAGTTTAAAGAGTGCTTTCAAGGCTAATCTGACAAATGTTGCATGGGAGAGAACCATGTATCCTACAAATAGGAAAAATTCCAATTATCATCCATGAAAAGGAAATACTGCGATTAGTTTGAACTGTGTTGAACTTTTGACTACTTTAAAGAAAGTATTATTCAAAGAGGCAGCCAAAGCATAAACAACTCTTCATCTCTTACCTACCTCAGCTGGCTTTTAGATCAAATGATTTGGATCAAAGTGTGTTTTTGCAAAGTCTCCTTTAGATGTGAGAGTCCCCAAAGTACTTCATTAAATGGCCCTTTGAGAAACATAATATCTATCAGGTAATAAGTTAGAAATGCAGAATTTATCAGAATAAAGAGAGATGCTGAGTATCAGCACTGAAATAATTGGTTTTGTCATCTCAAATACAAAATTAGACATTCCTAAAAGGCTTTCATTTCCCATTCTGCTCACCAATCACCTAACATGTATAAAATGCTGCCATAAGGGCTTGAACACTCTATTGATCTTAATGGTTTTGATAGCACTGCTCACTGCTGTGTGTTAGCATTCCTGGAATGCTTAATGGTCAATATTATCATGCCCTTCGAGAGACTATTTTATAGTACAAGCCAAGGGTGAAGGTTGTATCTCAAACACAACTCACTTAAAGTATTTTTGATCTTCCTTTTGCTGGCTCACTGTTGCTGGGAGATGGAAATTGTCCACTGCTTATACCTAGTGCTCTGGCTGTAACAGGTCATGCAGCGAGAGCATGCAGAGAGGAAGAGAACACCGACAAGAAGAAAAACTTCCTAAATGGGAGCTCTTCTGATTCAGCACTCTGTGGGCACACACTCTTTGTTTGATAAGGGTTAAGCTTTTTATTAAAGACATTCATTTGGGTTCATGTGGGTGCTTTGTGTGCCTGCACAATATGATACCTCCAGATAAATAAAAGAGCATTAGTTTTGAACACAATCCTGGTTTATCCAGTGCAATAGCACATGCATATGAATAGACTGGAAATATTGACATAGAGTAACAGAAAAGGTTAAGTCAATGTTTGCTCAGTGCTGCAATCCAGAAGTCATTTTTAGTGTGGCAAATTCTGAGATTCCTGAGCAGGAAATGAACAAAAAGGTCAAAGCAATTAACAGATAAGTTAGGTGAGCCCAGTGCATACACAAACAGGCACAGTAAAGCATGCCATTTGTTCCAGTCTGCTGGTCACCCTGAACACATTGCCAATGTCTTACTGGTTTTGCAGTTTCCTCCCTTGCATCGTTACTTAGGGATGTGTGACAGCCAGCAAGGGCATTGAGGCTGGGAGGCCACAATGGGGAACATGAATAGAGAGATGTACATTTGTGGGGGCTGCATTTTATAGAAATAGCCAATCTTGTTCAGATTGGCAATGAATATATTGACTATTATTGGAGCAGGACTGGGAGCTAAAGAAGTAGTCATCAATCTTGCTACAGAGTATTGAGCAGCAGTATAACAGATGCTCAATCCAGTCTGTATGTTTTCCACTTGCAATAGCTATGTATCACTAGGTAACATACTTTTATAGGAATTGATCTGATGTCCAGAATCTGTAACTAAGGACAAACTGCAGCTCAGGAAGGTGGGATCAAGCAGGCAGGAGACTAGCAAGTCTTTGAGTTTTCATGGCTAGCAACAAGAAGAGCCATTACTCAGCCAAACCCCAATTTGTCTTACTGCTGCAAATTATACCATCTGTACCACCTCATGCTGGGCAGCAGTGAAGCAGTTAATGTGACTTTTGTGGGAGAGATATGAGCTCCTTGCAAGCATAGGTAAATAAGCCAATATTACAAAGCAAACTCCACAAGGAACCTCGGGTTCTCTGGCAGAGAACCTTCATTAAAGCAGCAAGCAAAGCAGTATGCCTATTTTCCAGGGGTCAACCACATACACCTCAAACTTTGAAAAATGAAATTTATTCCCTGTTTTCCAAAAAACATTCCCTTTGGGGATTATAAAATAAAAAATCTCTGACATTTCCTTGAAATGTCTATGATAAGAAGGAGGGCATAGCAATTGTCTTCAGAGATGGCAACAATCTGAAGGACACTAGAATGCCTTGCAGTGCCAGAGCTCACTTCTTGATTATGTGAGTAACCCTTGGCTGAGGCATGCTACCTGCAGGAAGAAATCAACACTCCAACAAAGTCTGGAAGTACAAATGCTTTTAGGGAGAAACAAAACCAGAACCATTGACTGAAGCTCCTCAAAACTCCACATTCAGCTGCAGGTGTTTTTCAGATGAGGCTTATTTCTATCTGAAATCTCTATTGCATGTTAATGTGAATTGGCAGCCACAAATGTGTACACTTCAAGCAGCATGTGGCAACTGGAAGAAGTCTTGAGCGAATGAATGCAGTTTAGGACTCAGGGGAAAAAAAAGGCAGGCAACATGGTGCTCTTTATTCTTGAGAAGACAGAAAGTATCACAGTATCACAGTATTGCCAAGGTTGGAAGAGACCTCGAAGATCATCGAGTCCAACCTGTAACCACAGACCTCACGACTAGACCATGGCACCAGGTGCCACATCCAGTCCCCTCTTGAACGCCTCCAGGGACAGTGACTCCACCGCCTCCAATGGCGAATGACTCTCTCGGTGAAGAATTTTCTCCTCACCTCGAGCCTAAACTTCCCCTGTTGCAGCTTGAGACTGTGTCCCCTTGTTCTGGTGCTGGTTGCTAGGGAGAAGAGGCCAACCCCTTCCTGGCTACAATCACCTTTCAGGTAGTTGTAGAGAGCAATGAGGTCACCCCTGAGCCTCCTCTTCTGGAGAACACTGTGTCTTCAAAATGCATAAAAGTGCTGCAAAAGAAGCAGCTTCTTTTCTTATTTTCTTGTTACAAGGGACAAGAAATAGTGTGCTTAAACTGTTGGAAGATTCAGGGCAGGCACTATGAAAATAAACTTTCTAGCAGTAACACACTGAAGCACTGGAATAGCTTAACTGGGAAGCTCTTGGGATCTTCTTTGCTGAAGGTTCTGTACCAATCTGGTGATCTAAATATAGTTGACATAATCTTGTGAGGAAGCCAGACCAGCCTGTTTATTCAAGTCCCTCCAACACTGCTGCTTTTGCTCAGGGTCAGGAAAACTACCACGGACCAGGCGAGTTTCAGGACTTCAGAGGAACTTCAGAGAAGGTGCAGGAGGGATGATGTTTAAAATGGCAGAGCAGCCTGTTGAGTCGTGTGCTTTGCTCATGCCACAAAAATAGCTTTTTTTCTTCACTGTGAATTATTTTTGTGATGGCAAATAATATTGAAGATATTTTTACACAGTTTGTCAACTACCCTCTTAGCCACAAAACGTGACAACATGACTTGTCTGAGGGTAGATTTTTTTTAAAATCGAAAATCAGTTTCCAAGTTGAAACTCAGAAATTCAAAGGGAATTGCAGACCAAAGCAAACAATAAATTACTTATAGAAAACAACTTTTCTCAGGCCACACATTTGAGATGCTCAGGTAAATCTTAGAACTACGCCTCAGAACACTGAATGTAATGCACAACACATACAAAGTTGCACTGTTTTCCTTGGAATCAGCTGCAGTTGAGATTTTTATAATACTCCATTCATCAATTGCTTGTTCTATTCTATTCCCACACTGTACTAACCTAAAGTATATTAAAAAAAAAAAAAAAAAAAGCTTTTAATCATTTATATGTAACAGATATGAGACTACAAGGCAGGAAAGTGGAGTGAAAGAGAAGTGCCAGTTAGGTATGTGCAAATCTATGAACTAGCTCACCTGGAGGTAAAACATTAGACATGAAAAGCTTTCATTTTGGATAATTATTCAGTAACAAACATTTTGACTTAAGAAACTAAATGTGTTAGACATTTCATAAAGAGCTCTCTCTGTGTTGAAACTGCTGAACTGACAGGTTAAAATTAAAAGGAGAATTAATTATAATTAGCCTTAGTAGAAATAGGAGACCTGCTGGAAACAGATCAAATTTTTGCAGGAGAAAGGAAGAGGCTGATTAATTACCTACAAAAATATTGGAAGAGTGAACATTTTTTGATCTTGAGATCAACTGATCCAAAGCAATTTGCACCTGAACAACTGAAGAGTGTTTATTCAGTAGCCTGCGATAGAAATACCTAAGCTAACAAGTCAAGATGGGTAAAGGCAGGCTGTGTAAATTAGCTGGAATAGGCTTCTGACATGATTAGACAGCTTTCAGTGCTTCAGATACACTGTTTAAAGTTGTCTGAAACCTTTTCACACTGCACTAGCATAGACCTTTTGATTCTGCTTTTTCACAGCAGAAAACACTATTGCAGTTGAACACAAAAGGTGGCAAATAACTGAATTTTAAGTTGATCTGAAGAGTCTTTTTTGTTTTTTTTCCATTCCCCAGAAATTTTCTTTGTGTTTAAAGACCTTATATATGACTACAGATTTGTGGGTTTTCCTCACAGAACACTGGAACGAGCTGCCATGGGGGGTTGTGGAGACTCCCTTACTGGAGATATTCAAGACTCTCCTGGATGACTTCCTGTCTGACCTGGTATAGGTCTGCTTGGGCACCGGGGTTGGACTAGATGATCTCTCAAGGTCCCTTCCAGCCCCTAACTTTCTGTGATTCTGTGAAGTTTGGTGAACAGAATATCCATGTAATCCTCGCAGATAATTCATGCTTACTCTAATAAACTTTCTCTTCTTTCTCTTAGTAGCTAGATTTCAAATGACTGAAAGAAACGGCACCAAGGGAATATGGCTGAAACAAATCAATGAGCAATACTTGTCGCTGAGTGAGGCAGACAGTGCTATGTGAGGAGCACAGGATGAATGCAAATATTTGCCAGTATTTATAGACAGGCAATTATCACTTCAGTCTTTTGTAGGCCTCTGATGTATAATGTCATATTCACAAAGACAGACATGCTCTCTGACTTCTGCATTTGCCATTTTAACTGCATTTCTCTAATTGAGCTCTTTTGATGGGGTTGAGCAAGCTACTTTAACATGGAAGCTATGGCAGTTCACCTGGAAGAGATGAAGGTCAGTGGGGTCAGAGAAGCAGCCGGATGAGTTAATCATCCTATGAATATGAAAATAACAGAGGAGGGAAGCAGTCTATTCTCTGCAAATAAAGACCTTTCATGACAGTAGCTGATTGAGCTCCACAAAGCTTGTTCACCATAGAAAGTGAATACTAAAAGGGTTTGGGGGGTGTCAAAAGGCATGCGCTGTACTGCTGGCAGTAGTCAGAACCAGAGAATCATGTCTTACCAGAAATAAGTACACCAAACAGAAAAAGACATGAACACTCAGTGTCTTTTTCACTTAATGCACCTAGCAGGCTCTGGAGGAAGCTTATGGGGCTCTGTTTTTAGCTATCAAGGAACCTCTTTTACCCACACCCAGGCTCACTTAAACCACAACTCCAATGGCAACAGATTAGCTCAGCAACAGTGTCACCAAAGCCATCTCATGAGTATGTCTTAAACAGTGAAAGCGGGGTGGGGCTAAGCCTGGAGGAGGCTCAGAGGAGACCTTATTGCTGTCTACAACTACCTGAAGGGAGGTTGTAGCCAGGTGAGGGTTGGTCTCTTCTTCCAGGCAAACAGCACCAGAACAAGAGGACACAGTCTCAAGCTGTGCCAGGGGAGGTTTAGGCTGGATGTTAGGAAGAAGTTCCTCACAGAAAGAGTGATTTGCCATTGGAATGGGCTGCCCAGGGAGGTGGTGGAGCCACCATCACTGGAAGTGTTTAAGAAGAGACTGTATGAGGCACTTGGTGCCATGGTTTAGTTGATTAGATAGTGTTGGGTGATAGGTTGGAATTGATGATCTCGAAGGTCTTTTCCAACCTGGTTAATTCTATGACTAAAGGAAGAAACAAGACTGCTGAGCCGGAGCTGACTTCACTGTCTGGTGGCTCAGGCATAACAAGTTGCAGATTAATGCAGATCCAGTGGACTTTTTCTTAACAGTTTAATGTTATCTCAGTCACTGCAGTACAGACTAGACACCCTTCACCAGCTATGAGAGAAGGAAACACAGAGTTATGCTCTTGTAAACAGATCTGATTCCACCTTTGATGTGTCACTCAATCTCCCAACAGCCTTCCAAAGGAAGGCAGAACACCTCTAACAAAAGTGCCTTTTATTTGGAAGTCTGAAAGTCTTCCTATGGAAGATAAAATAGTATATGTTCAATCCCAGCATTTATGTTATTGTTCCAAAAAGCACAAAAGACAGAAATATTTAGACACTGGATTGTCAGTCTCTGGGATGGGGCTGTGTATGTCTACAGTGCTTAACATAATGAATACCTCTGCAAGCTAAGTAAGTAGTAGCTACTGAGATGCTTCCAATGTCTACTGAGATGCCTCACAACATATGAACAAATACCTAATGAAGCTTTTTTCAGTATCGAAAACATCACTATCAGGAGGAATTATTTGTTACTCCGCCAGTAACTTCAAGAGCAGATACATAAATACAAAATATAGTTATACATATCTGCTGCCTGATGTTTAAAGTTTAAAAGATAAATTATCATGCAGCTTTCCATTGCTGTAGTCTGCATACACCCACTATACTCATGAGCACAGAAAATCAGACTTGATATCCTGAAACAGAGCATTTCCCTACCTGAACAGTGCTCATCTGTCTGTATTCATGTTGAAAAATCTCTGAACATTTCTCTGACATATTTTCCTGCAGGCACTGAAATATCCAAGTCAGTGTGAAGCTAGTGGGTGTTAGGAACCTAAATGACTTTGGAGATCTGAGTCTTAATGTCAGGTGAATTCTTTCTGCCTTCTTTAACACTGAGGTCCTTTATACAGAAGGCTGAATAATGGCTGCAAACTCTGTGATCACTGCTGAGGATATGAAGCCTTTGCAAGGTGGCCTAAAATTAAGCTGTGCTGCTCAATAATGATATACTAAATGCATGACTCATCATTGCATCCGGGCTGTTTAATTATGGGGCTGAAGGAGGCTATTGCCTCAGTTCTTCATACAGATTTGCCAGTATCCTTTAAGGATGAAGCTCAACTGTACATGATAGGGTGGATAATACATCTTTTGTTACTATGTGGGTAAGCACAATAATAGAAACTATTTAGAGGATAATTGGTGTGCTCTATTTTAAAAGGAAATAATCTGGTTTCCAAGGGGACTAACTATGAGTTCTAAACCCTGTAGTTTATCTCAGTGTAGGAATGGGATCATTATGGAGGAAAACAGAGCACCCATCCAATTCAATTACCCCAATTGTATTATGAATGTAAAAGAAGAAATTGTATGTATCCCAAAAAGGAAAGTTTCCCACTCTTCCCGTTCCACCCCACTTGGAACCTACCCTGGAAGCACTTGGTCTCCTGCAAACTACAACAGGGCTTTTGTGCTCCGAAAACTTGCAAGGTTTGTTCCTTGCAGATTACCCAGCTACCTCTTAAGCCCTTCTTCATTCTACATGATCAACATGCTGGAGCTTGCCAGGCTAGGATTTCTGTAAACTGATGCATCTGCAACTGGTATTTTTGCAATCAACAGAAGTATGATTTGAAAAAACTCCACTGCTTAGATGAGGCAAAGCAGTTTCCAAGTCTAAGTCCCCTATTATAAAATTTGGTCCTTTTGGGGAAAAAACTTTACTTGGAACTTCCAACTGAAAAATATTAGGGATGGGGAGAGGGGAGGAATCATGCTACCTACTCCAGAAACTTTTATTTGATATTTGGATACTGTTGTGTTGCTTTCTTCTTTCAACTGGACCAAGATTCCCAGATGAATAGGAGGTTATGCAATCTGAACAGCTGCTCATCATACAGATGCTGGAAATACTGCAGTGGAAAATGAACTACTGATGTTCTGCTCTTGAGGGAGCAGGTGTCAGACTGGGATATTCTGCCTGACAAACAGAGAGCTACTTGCCCTGCTGCTGGGCCCATGTTTAATTAACCACTTCAGTCATCAGCTCTGTTATACCAGTTTCTAACATTTCATGGGCAGGGTGATCTTCTGTGTCTTTCTTCTTGTTAACAGGTCTCCTTTCCCCTTCTTCAATAATCTGGAGTTTTCAGTAATTTGGATCCTGTTTTGGTTCTGTGTGAAGAACCATATACCACATATACCTGTGACTAGATCAAATTAAGCCTTAAAAGAACTCATTAAAAATAAATGCATCTGAGCCTATTTTGTTATTCTGTTTCAAAGAGCCATATATGTGGGCCCAATATGTTGGATGTGGCACACAGAAAGCACACTCAGAGGCCAACACCAGTGCCTTTTAGGATGAATTATTCATAGAATCATAGAATTGTTTGGGTTGGAAGGGATCTCAAGGATCATCTAGTTCCAACCCCCTGCCAAGGGCAGAGACACCTCACACTAGATCAGCTTGCTCAGAGCCACATCCAGCCTGCCCTTAAAAACCTCCAGGGATGGGGCTTCTACCACCTCCTTGGGCATCCTGTTCCAGTGTCTCACCACCCTCATGGTGAGGAATTTCTTCCTAACATGCAATCTGAATCTACCCATTTCTATTTTTCCTCCATTCCCCCTAGTCCTATCATTACCTAACATCCTAAAAGTCCCTCCCCAGCTTTCTTGTAGCCCCCTTAAAATACTGGAAGGCCACAGTAAGGTCTCATGAGAGCCTTCTCTTCTCCAGACTGAATAGCCCCAACTCTCTTAGTCTGTCTTCATAGGAGAGGTGCTCCAGCCCTCTGATCATCCTCATGGCCCTTCTCTGGACACATCCACATCCTTCTTGTAATACAGGCTCCAGAACTGGATGAAGTACTCCAGGTTGGGTCTTATCAGAGGGAGTAGAGGGGGAGAATCACCTCTCTCAACCTGCTGGTCATACTTCTCTTGATACAGCAGGACTTTCTGGGCTGCAAATGCACACTAGTAGCTCATGTTGAGCTTCTCATCCACCAGCACCCCCATGTCCTTTTCTTCAGGGCTGCTCCTCAGCCAGTCACTGCCCAGCCTGTATTGGTGCTTGGGATTGCCCTGACCCAGATGCAGGACCTTGCACTTAGTCTTGTTGAACTTCATGAGGTTGTCATGGGCCCAGCTCTCCATCCTGTCGAAGTCCCTGTGGATGGATCACTTCCCTCCAGCATGTCTGCTGCACCACACAATTTGGTGTTGTCAGCAAACCTGCTGAGGGTGCACTCAATGCCACTGTCCATGTCACCAACAAAGATGTTAAACAAGACTGTTTTTTTGCATGTAGAGAATAGCATGAAGTGTCAGACATCCATCGTATTTGTACAGACCTAACAGGGACACCTTTCCTGGTGAGAATTGTGCCTTCAATATACGACTTAACTTCTGTTAGCATTTCTGTTTTACGTTAAAGCTATTGCAAAGGTTTGTGTCTCCAGCTGTGTCAGGATTTATTAACCTGAGACCATCTTGCAGTTAGTGGATATATCACCAGCAGTCCCAAACCTGTTGTATCTGTCTCTTCAGACAATTAAACTGTTTGATTGTTTTAACATTATGAGGATGCATCAATGTAAGTCCTTACTGGGACACTGGAAAAAGAGAAGCAATATTAATTTTTCAAATAGTTCCAGTAAGAGTCACAGACAGACATCAGAATCATATCCATAATGTGACACTGTGTAAACCAACTCACTTTTTATGGGGGTGAAATTGTAAAGAGTTCCTAAGGTCTGCATATAAGAAGATAAAAAAGTATTCTCCAGACTGTTTAGTTCATTATTTGGCATTAAATCATTCAGAACTTCTAAGTAGTAGCCTAGAAGCACAGCTTTGACATTTGGTGGTTCTCTTCTCTTCTGAAAACTTTGTGTTCACTGCAGTCTTAATAATCTATGTCATCTCACTGTAAAGGAAAGGATGGACCAATTAATCAGTGCAAGTCTATTAAGTCAATATGGTAGCTGGAAAAGCTCACTGCAGATGGGACTGATACCTTGATTTACTGCCAGTGGCTCTGGTAAGTGTTCACAATGAACATCCACCAAGAAGGCCACATCTAATTTTGCATATGCTTCTGCTGCAGCTCAGATGCTATACCACTGAGGCTGGACAGCTGTTGCTGCCTGAGCCTGGCATTACAGTTACAGCAGCAACTTCAGTTTTCAGACTGAAAATATCTGGAAAAAAACAAGTTCTGTGACCCTCTTGTTTCACAACCCTTTGCAGGTGCAGAATATGTGAAATAGATGTTACGAAGACTCCTTTTTGGGGCTTGCAGTCTGAAAAACACGAATTGGGAGCTGATTAACAATCATCAGCTACAGCAGACTCCCTGCAATGTGTTTTATCTTCATGCTCTGCCAGTTTGGCCAAGCTCTGTAGGAACATTTGGATCCTCATCCATTATGGATTTTAGCAGGAATTAGGCATTATGCAGCTGGGCTTCACTATCTATTTGTCCTATTTTTATAACTCAGAGTTTGTTTCAAGAGGTGGGATCCCAGAATAAGCTGCAAGCCATTAGAACTAGTCCTTCAAAATGCAGATAACAGCCATTCAACAAACCACCATCCACCATTAAGGGAAAACAACCTCCATTTCACTATGCCTTCCACAGAGACTTATGATGTATGACTGAAAGAGAGCAAGCTCATCACAGTACCTGTCTAATACAATGCTTGTGTTTAGTGAATGCTGTCAGTGCCTCAAATATGAATTACATTCCCTGGAAAAGTGTTTGCTATTGAAAAGGTTTCCAATGCAGTTGTAACAGATCTCAATGGATAGCAGTATTGTTTTATTGCATGTGAAGTATCCTTTAAGGAAATGATAAGAGTTCTTAAACCATACAGTTTTCAACAGCACCACTTAGAATAGGAAATAATCACAATGTAGCCCAACAACAGCACAGTAAAAGTTGCCTCTTAAATGGCAACTACTAAATGCCAGGGGCAAGGTTACAAAGCAGCTCATTAGCAGCTCAAGAGTACTCTAGCCACTTCTTTCTGTCTTTTTCTCTCACAACAGGAGGCAATTTTAGACTGCAGAGCACAGATGTGTCTGGCAGATACATCCATCTTCCTGCATCTTAAATAAGTGTCTCAGAGATTGTGAGCCATTAATCTCATAAAAAACAGGTACTCAAATAGAATTAGAAAAAATACAAGAATTGTCACTAGCTGTAAGAACCAAATGGACACCTCCTGCAGTGAAAAAAACACTGTCTGCTATTGCTATTATTATTCAGATTTCTGGAACAAAGCCTAGAAGAATCCATTTATCTATATTTCCAACTCACCCAACCATTTGAAACCGAATGCCAATACCAGGTGCATTCTCTTAAATATTTTATTTAACCACTCCACAATGCATGTTTGTGTGTGCTGTCATGGTGGTGACTGATGCAGTAATTTTGCCTTTTTGTCATTATTTTTGACTGGTGAGTGAAGCAAGCACAGGTTCTCCTCTCTCAGCTTCCTCCGGTGAGGCTGATATCCCACAGCCACACTCTTCCTATCTGCCTAAGCAAAAGCAGGAAACTGTTTCACACAGGAGTAAGTGAACAGAACAGCTTTGCTTCACAGGCAGGGATTTTCCTCCCATGTCTCCACATCGCTTAAAGCAGAGTCCAGCAGAAGGAATACGAAAATATTGCATACTACTGATTATAAAAATACTCTGAAAATTCCAGGTAACAATGAGCTCAAATGTCATGGTTCTTGAGACCAAGAAGAAAAATATGAACACTGATGCTTTCAGAGACTGGAGCATGGGTCTCTTTTAATGAGTCATTTGCACAAAGTTGCGCAAATGGTAGGAGCTTTCAAGTCCTGTGTCTAGGACCTGGAGTTCATTATAAACTGCCCTCTGACTATACCTTTTGTGTATCATACATAGTAGATAGGCACCAGATAAAACTAAGAGAAATAAATACTTGTTTCCAATATAATTCCTGAAAATTTAGGTTAGTCTTTGACTGAACCTCTGCACAACAGATAAAATAAGGGCTTGAAAAAGATTAAACCCAGGCTTCATTCCTGACTTTGCTTACACTGACTGACTGTGGGATCCTAAGAAAGTTGTTAATTTGCTCTGTGCCCTTCATTTCCCCACCTGGGAGAGCTGGTACTTCATCCTGGGTACAAACATGGAGCATAGGTGGTTGCTGTTTATGGTACACTTTGACTTTTGCAGAAGTGGAAGTCATAAAAGCTGACTGTAACAGTTTCAGTGTTTTCAATATCAGGTGAGTTTCCTCTCAAGACTAAAATTAATCATGACTTAAAAGGGATATTTTCCTTGCCTAGCTAGAAATGATGCATGCAAAGTAAGGAAAATGCTGCAGAAAAAGCTCAGGCTACACTGTTTAACAACAAAAATATCTATTAATTTGCATTTTTCAGGTACCTATACTTTATCAGTGTTAGAGCTGAGGAAAAGTTTTTTTCTGCTCTCCATTCCTGAGAGAACACATTAAGTCTTTGCCAATCAGGAAAAGTTGGATTTTCTTGAGCACAAATTTATTCTTTCATCATCTTCTTGGCAAAACAACCCATGTCCTGTTTTATGACACACAGTACTCAAATCACATTCTGGACACAGACTTGATGCATCCAGAAGGTGAAATGAAGCACTCACATAGCGAAACCAAGTTAATCTCTTGTGCACACTTGCTCAAGACACTTCTGAATCAGTTTGCCTTCTGAAAACCACCTCTTGGGAGAAAAAAACAAGTTGTGCTACCAAAATCTATGTTAATTCACTAACTTCTATGCAGAACTTCTTACACAAATCTTTACTCAAAACAGTTCTAGCTGGCTTTAACGGTTTACTTATGCTACATCAAAGCTCATATGATAGTTGGTATAATTTACTTACTGCTTTCAGTGTAAGCTTCTTTCCAAATTGCTTCTTTGAAATGAACTGTTGCTTTAATGCTATAAATATTCAGTAAACATCAATATTATGGCCAGCACAATGCGGTTCAGTGTACCAGTGCCAGGTTTTCATTGATTACTGCTTGTATGTGCCAGTTTTAAAACAGGCTTTTAATAAGCTCAAAATATGTTCTTGGGATTGGTCTCAAAATGTCTCTAGAGGAATAATCAAGCCTGTAAGAGTCTGCAGAGAGAAACAATTTTATTCAAAGAATTCCAGCTCAGACATTCAAAACCAGTCAAAACAATTCCTGGCTTAGCCTCATTAAGAAGGTCTCAGGCTGAATGTCTGGATGACAAAGGCAGCTCTGAAGGGCTGCTTAAGGCTTCCCCTGCCCTGGCACTGGGGTCTTTGCATATATTGCATTGCCAACCGATGGGGAGACTTCAGGCTGATCTCCAGTCTTGGTCTCCAAGGCCATTAGCATGTTTGTTGCTCAGGGGGACTCCACTATAACCAAAGATCAGCAATATTTCACACGCTGAATGCAGTCCACCCTGCTCACCAGCTCCTGCTACAATCCCACGTTAACCATAGATTTGAGAGCTGCTCTCAAAACTCTGGGCAACTACTATCCAGATGCAGAGCTGAAAAGCACTGGGGCAGGGAAAGGTAATCAGGCTGTGGGATCTGTGGGACAGCAGTCTTCAGTCTGAAGGACCCAAAAAGCAGCAGAAGGCCATTGCCTGAAGAAATTGGGAAGAGGGAGAAAAAGGGACACAGTAAGGGCAGTATGAGCAACAGCAAAATAAGGGACCCAGTTCTGGTGGAAACTACTAGAGTAGAATAATGTAGCACTTTGTAGAAAAAGCATTTTGGAAGGTGGAATGCAAAGGTGAACATTCTTTCCCCTGTCTCTTGATGTCAAACATAAAGGTATCTTCCATACTGTTATTTTCATTATTATAACCTGTTATTTTCATTATTATAACCTGTTATTTTCATTATTATATTTCAGCAATTCTATCAGATCTGCAAATAAGAATTGAATCAAGTCTGGAGCTTGCTGGGAAATAAAAAAGGAGTGAAATAGGAAAAGGATAATCTTTTCATCTGAGAGCTGTGATTGTTACAGTTTACTTGACCTAATGTACTCAGACCTACTCTACTCTGGTGAGACATCAGCTGGAATACTATGTTCAGCTATGGGACCCCCAACACAAGAGAGACATAGACCTGCTGGAGAAGGTTGAAAGGAGTGCCACAAAGATGATCAGAGGGTTGAAGTATCTCTCCTACAAAGAGGGGCTGAAAGAATTGAGTCTGTTGAGCCTGGAGAATAGGAGATTCTGGGGAGACCTTATAACTATATTTCTTTATCTGAAGCGAAGCTACCGGAAGGCTGGGGAAGGACTGTTTAGAAGGGCTTGTAAGTGATAGGACGAGGGGCAATGATTTTAAACTGGAGTAGGGTAGATTTAGGTTAGACATAAGGATAAAGTTTTTCACAATGAGAGTGGTAAAACACTTACCCTGCTTGCCCAGGGATGTGGTTGAGGCCCCTTCCCTGGAGACATTCAAGATCAGACCTGATGTAGCCCCGGGCAGCCTGATCTAGTTGGAGGGGTCCCTGCTCACTGCAGGGGGTTGGGTGAGATCACCATTGAGAGTCCCTTCCAATCCAATGCAATCTGTGAATCTGTGAACCTTGGAGATAGTGAGTGAATCTTTAAAGCAAGAGTGATGATTTGACCGCATTAACAGTGCTTATACAAAAGAGAAGAATCTAAGGAAAACATATTTTGCCAAAATGGAAAGGAAATAACAAGACAGTAGTTGTAATTTCATAAACTTAAAAAATTATTTTAAAGACTTCAGATCAAACCTAACAAAGCTAATCTTTCCAGACCTCAAGTCAGGAAACGAGATGACTAGTAAAACCTGATCTCACCTAGGGAGATAAGGTACATCTTGCTTTCAAATTTTTTCCACACTGACCAGAATAAATACATATTCTGGAAACTTCTCTTTCAGAATGTGACCCCTTGTCGGTAGTTCAAATGCAAGCATATTTCCCTGCCTCATCTTCACCATCCAGAACATTTCAGGAGCAATAATTCTCATTCTAGATTCAGCACTCTGCCTTCTATTAGTGACTCAGACAAGTTCCCAGGGGAAGATTAATTTGATCTGTGGCAAAGAGACATTCCTCAGGGCAGTTCAAGCTGGGATAACTCAAATGTAAATGAATAGAACAAACTTCGATCTTTCTTTTTTTAACAGAAAACATGCAAACCCAGAAAAAAACCTGTTATTTACGCAGCCTTTCTATGACGTGGTTAGGTTAATTTTGGATTCTGGAGGTGGTGCTGTTTTTGCTGTTCTGTATTTTTAAAGCCTCATCACCATACAAACATTAACTTTATCACATATCATTACAATTATGCTACTTCCCCATTGCAGAGTTAAGAGTTTGAGCTGAGGGTGCACAGGTCTACACAGCCTACAGTAGGCACTTGAAATTAATCCAGGGCTCCTAAGTTTCAATCAAATACTTTGTCATAAGATGACCTTTCATCTAGGTTAACTTTCTTTCTTTACTTGCACAGTGGAACCAGACTTGCACAGAAAGAAGAAAGTTTGGGGGACTGAAGCAAATGTCAGATCATTTTCTGCAGTTGTCACTGTCCTTTTTGTCATAGGACAATTAATGTGTAAGCTTGAAGTTCTGGAAGAAGACCTAGTCTGTTCCGTTTTCTTCCTCTCCCACCCTTTAAAAAACAAACTGTGTGCTTTAGCCTTAAATGCTCAAGGCTAAATTTCCTCTTTGAGCACGTACACAGGAACAAGCTCTTGTTTCTGCTCACATCAAAATCCAGAAGATCCTGTTAAAAATGAGATAACCGCTTCAGAGAATGAATCAATCAAGTGACCTTCTATGGGGCTTAATATATGTACTTAGAAATTGTTTGTTCAGGTGTTTATTTTTTTTTCATGTATTTCTGGCTTTGCCTGAGACTAAAACTCACAGCGTCCAATATAGTTCAGAGACAGTCTTTTTCTTGAATTTCTGAATGATTGACAGTCTTTACAAAACTGATCATGATTTTTCCACAACACTGACTGCTCAGTGAACCGTCAGATATTATGCAGCTATAGAACAAAAATATAAGTGCGCTATTTGCTGGAATTGAAATATCAATTAGATCCCACAATAAGTTAATACATATCTTTAATGAAGAGTGATATTTTTCCTTTGATGTGCAGGAAAGAAAGTGCCCTGAGTATCAAAATGTTTGCTAAGTTTGCAGGAATAGGCAATCGCTCTTTCTCTTCTCCTTTTGAAGTATTTTGCTTAGAGGAGGGGTGAAGCTTTTGAACTGAAAAATGTTCCCTCAGCTTAATGCCTCCTGTCAGACTATATGCATCTGCCTCCCTGAATAATACAATGCAAAAGTTCTTGCATTGTTTTTTTGTGTTTATTTATTAATTTCAGAGGAAAAGAATAGGCCAAGAGAAAGAATATGAGGTAATGTATCACTTTTAGATGGATTTCACTTTAAAAACAAGTGTGGGTTGAGGCTTTATTCCTTCTTCCACTTTTCCTGGCCACTTCTAGTACACCTGTAACCACTGCAACTGCTTGAGTCTCACAGCCCAAGGATGGCAGACTCTCGTTGAAATACAAAGAGGTGGTGAATAAGTTGAAATATTTAAGGACTGAAAAAAACCCCACAGAGTGGCTTAAGTGCTGGACAAGTCTTACAAATACCTGTAAACAAACAGTTATAACAAATAACTGAGAAGGGCTTAGAGTCAAGATGTAACTCTGGAATGTGCTGGCCTTCTACTGATGGTGTCAAAAGAACTTGATGTAACATCAGGTATATTCGATTAAGTAGCATTTTGATTGCTGTATCTTCCTCACGATCAACTCAGTATTCTCAGCTGTGGATGAAAACCAAAGCCTACAGTTTACCTCCATATCCTGAAGATCCTCAGGTTCTGATTTAAATTCACGTATCTTGATTGAGGTGCATCTCAAGAACAGAGCAGTCTCAGTTAACAGTATGTGCAATATGTCTTCAGCAAGACTAATCTGTTCATGCCACCAGAGAGCTTAACAAATGACCATTCCCAAAACAAGAAACTGTTTGCAGTTCTTTCCAGCTAGTTTTTGTCTACTTCACAGAATCAACCAGTTTGGAAGAGACCTATAAGATCATCAAGTCCAACTGATCACCTAACCCTAACTAATCAACCAGACCATGGCTGTAAGTGCCTCATCCAGTCTTTTCTTAAACACCTCCAGGGACGTCGATTAGGCAGGAGAGAAAGGATAGAGCAGAGATCAGGAGAATAACCTAGAGCTCTTCAGACCTGCCCCATTAATTCAGGTTAAAAAATGGAAGAAGAAACCTACTAGCATTATTTAATTTAGTCCCAAGCAGCTAGGCAGTCAGATGTGCAATGTTAAGGACTAACACTATTCTCCTTCAACACATAGCTTAAAACACTTTATAGAAATATAAGATTACTCATAGGAAAAATGACCAAAATTAGAGTGTGTTTCAGGAAGAAGGACCAGTTCAACCCTGCTAGGTACCACAGAGATGAAAATTTACTTACTTTACAGAGGTGCATTCAGAAGGAGTGGTGAGCCAGGAAGGTGAAGTCTCAGTTAAAAAAGGTAGATGCATTAGTGATGTTTATTCACTAAAATGTTCAGGTGAAATGATCTCAGCTCTGCACTTAATGCAACTAGTATGTCATGAAACCATCCGACCGGTGATTTTGCTTTTAAAATTTAGCTAAAACAATTGAGCAACGAAACTGTTCTAATTCTTGGCTGTTGGTCTATGTTTTTTAAGGATTCTTAATATCAGATTTACAATTTGGCTTAAAACAGGAATGATAAAGCCAATATGCCTTTTCTGGGTCCCTAATAATCCCTTTTTTTTTTTTTTTCTTTGAAGAGTAAGCCATTAACACAGAGCTGCTAACAGTGATTAGTGAACCATCCTTGTTCAGAAATAAAAGCATCAATTATATCAGCTGCTTTCCACTCCTACTGTAGCACATAAAAAAATAATTTTGAAGAAGCTGAAAAATACAGCCCATGCCCAGAGCTGTTTAAATGATTCAAAACAAATGTATCATAATTTGGCTTCCATAATCTTTTTATTTGTCTTTTTCTCACGCACAAGAGGCTAAAGCCATTTCCTTTTGTTTGAAGAGTTTTGTCCTCTGAAATGCATTTTCCTGCAATACAGTAGGCCTTTAACGAGGCAGAGAGGATTAGGCCACTGGAGGAATAGTTTATCCTGTTTTTTTTTAATCTAGCCCAAATATTTTTTGAATGGTGCTGGTGATTCTATCATCAACTCTAGTCTAAAAGATGTTCTGAACTTTCTGTCAAAGTATAATAGGACAGTAATATGGGTTATTCGACTGTCCCTATCCTTACAACAGAACATTTAATCACACTAACACTCTCTATCTCTTTCCCTTTCCACCTTATAAATATATACATTATGGAAACAATATTTTGGGCTATCCTTCTCCAGGAAACCCCAGTGAGGCTAAATCAGCCTGTGTATATAGAGTTAAGAGCCATGGGGAGGTCTGGGTAGGCAGTCTGCAATACAGTCACAGTCAAAAATTAGGGCATTAGAAGCCTCATAGAACAAACCAGGTCACACAGGTAACTGTGAGGTTCTTCCAGGAAAACTGTTTCTGAACTGAAGGCTGTTGACAGCTCGGTTATGCTGGTCAAGGTTGCATCTCATACTTTCCCTACTTAGGTAAGCAGATAAAATCTGCCAAAATATCTCTGCTGGACTAAGGTAGAGTGATTTGATGTGGGAGTCTGTCAGAACTGTCACTGAAGGAACAAGCAAAGACAATCTCCATGGCAGTCAGCACAGAAATCTGCCTTTGCTGTGGCCAAATTCAGTGCTGCCAATTCTTCTCAACTATGCTAGCTCTGCCCTTTGAACTACCAAAATACTAAGCCAAAAATCTCCCTGTGTATCCTGTAAACAATACAGTGAAGAAACACTCTCAAACAATTTCCTTCCTGGCTTTTTCTGACCTGGAATTGTGTGTTAAGTGAGACTTTGGAACATGCTGTACTCTTTGGCTGATGCCAGGTCCATGGTATAGTCATCATTCCTGACCTGTACAGGGCAGATTCTGTGCTGCAGTCCAGCAGTTGTCATGAATGTTTGTATTGCTCCCCAGGATGTTACAGAGATACCACATTTGATCCTGACTGCTCTTCTCCCAAAGGGGCAGCACTTGAATAGCCAAAGTATCTGCTCTACCTCTGACAAAAACTTCAGGACTTCTTCAACAGTATTTTTGTGGTTTTTCTCTATAGAGGAAAATAATAATAATTTCATTATAGCATGGAGAAGAGCTAATGCAGGACTACAGCATAGGGATGCTAGTACATTGTACTTCCTTCCCATCCCACAAACTCTATTCATCCCAAGCCAATCCACCCCAAGTGAGCAGTGACAACCAGCTCACATAGCTCTCATCATGCCAGACATTTACTACACTGGTTAAATCAGATCTAAACACCTTTGTCTTTTTCCTGACTCTTTTTTTTTCTCCCCAAATATTGTAGCCCAAATCAGATTTTCTGCTTCATCAGCTGCATACTATATATGTATATTATACTGCAGTCCACTACACCTATGACCCAGTTTCCTGTTTTCTTCCAAGATCACAATCCTCATGACTTCACTTCCCAGAGACACATAGCTCTGCCCAATCTGTTTTTTTCTGTCCTACTCTCAGTCCTCACCCTTGTCTCCCTTACTTCGCAGCACTTTGTCTCCACCTAGCAATCCTCTGACTTTTCTCCACCATTTTTATGGTCCTGAAGCATTTGCTTCTTTATCTGAGTTCTATTTGTAATCTGATTCAATGCTGCTCTTTCCCACGTGTGCACCTTACAATTAATCATTAGATTGTATCTGTCTCACTCTCATTACAAGATTCTCAGGTCACACAGCTCATCTTCCTACAATACTCATAGCACCTATGGTGTTATATAAATAATCTAAATGGGCACTGTATCCTGTGAGCTATGTCTTACATCCTGTACCATGGCCAAAGAACAGATGGAGATTTCTATTCATGGCACCAGTCCTCTGTTCCCCTGTTCTTAGTGCATTCTTTCTACAGATTCTGAGAATAAATGGTCTTCTTCTAGAGCCCAGCTCCTTTGCTTTTTCCACAGTGACTCCAAAGACAGAGGCATGTTTCTTTCTTTTCCATTTCCTCAATCATCTGTGCATCAACAAAAAGACTGTATAGAATACATTGCAATTAGCACTTCCTCAGATGCACTTATCTGTTGAGAGCACTCAGAACTGAACCAGGCTTCTGCAGGTGGGTAGCTTAATGCCTTCTCTTACACATTTATTTATCTCAAGTTAATAGCCAGAAGTGGCAAGCTCTCAACATTCTGCACTGAATTTATGATCATAGAAATAGTTAAGATGATGGATTGTGTGCCTGTGATAGCTACCAGTAAGCCAGAGATGGAATAGAGCTTCTCAGAGCCAAAACCAAGGGCACTTGTAAAAGCTGGCACAGACAGGATGTGGAAAAAGACCTGGAGTTGATACACATTTAGCAGCTGTTAACAGAAGATCCGCTTTAGACTTCCCAGATCCATTTTAATGCAGTGAGGTCTGTCTTTGTAGATGTAAGCACTTCTCTCTTTTACTGTTACAATGCGGGGGACAATGGCTTACAGGTAAAGTACTCACCACTGTCACTAGCGCATTTTCAGCACTGTAGTCACTAGGACCTGCAAATATGACAGAGTATGACAGCATTGTATGCCAGTTGCTTTACCATCTGTCTCTAGGGCACAACAGAGATGGAAACTTTCATCTTCTCCCAATAGAAGGTCTATAATTTTAACTGTACTGGCATTAGAAACCACAATGATAGATGAGATCATCTTGTGTGAGGCACTGTGCAGACAAAAGCAATTCCACTTCCAAATCATCAACAGTCCAATGCCTTCCACCAATAGTCATATTGCCCTTAAAGTCAAATGAATACTCCTGCTTTGCATAAAGCTAGATCCTGTGATATATTAGCAGGATGGGGCCCAGAAAAAGAGGTGGTTAGTAGTGATATGTACTCACACCCTAATCTGATAATTTCTTATAGGTATTGGGGGACATGTGTGTTGTGAGGAAAGACACAAGGGCTAGAGCAATGCTGCTGTGATGCACCAGCCCAGTGGATTTTGTACAGGAGGAACTTCATAGGAGCTGTTGCATCTATGCATGTACTGCATTGACTTTCACAGCAAGCTCTTCCTAACAATGTTTTTGGTGCATATACTGTTGTGAGAAGCCAGCTGGCTGCCATCTGAGAGCAGATGCCAAGTGGCTGTCAGCTTGTCATCTTGAGCTTTAGTATTCAACTCGTCTTTCTGTAAATTGGCTTTTGGCCTTTTTTTCCCTGGGAAGAGTTGTGCCTGAGCCAAACAACCTCAGATTTATCTCCTGTGAAAGAAATTAAAGTCAAGTCACTATTGCTTCTGGTAAAACAATTATAAATCAGAATGTCAGGGCTTTAAGTGGCTTTCAAAAATAACTTTTTTTAAAAGGGGTGTGGGGCTATGTGACTTTTCTCCTGCAATTCCTAAAAGAAATCTCAGGAAAACATATAACAGCCCCTTCAGACAGTTTACTCATTCAATCTGTCCATTATGTAATTAATTAAAAAAGCTGAGAGAAATAGAGTTTTTCAGTTTCTGAGCTCCTGATGCTCACATTTTAAGTTTCCATTAAAAGGCTAGTTGCATACAGTCTTCCATACAGTACTGGTCAGTCCTGGGGAAATGTCACCAGTTTATCCAAAGATGCAAGACAAAAATTAATGAAAAATAACTCAAAAATTCTCAAAATTGTAGTGCAATTTCTCTGTAAGCAGTGATCCAAATGATGCAAGGTTTAAAGGATTGCAGGTTTTAAGCAAAGGGCTTCACATGCTTTCTTTGGGAATGGAATAGTTTTCAGATGTGTTGTGAAAGGCAGTTTAACTCACTGCACTTGCTGGAAAATAATATCCTCAAGAGTTCTGGAGACCAAAATGGAAAGATGTAGTTATTGCCATTGAAGCAAGAAAGTATCTGCTGGGAAGATACTTACATAAGTAGAAAAAGCATGTTTTCCATAAAAACTACTTGCTAAAAATATGGAAGGTCCCAGCAAAGAGCTAGCTCTGAGTAACTTATGCCATCATGCAAGATTTCCATTCTGTGTTATCATTTGACCACCAGACACCCACTGCACTTGTGTTAAATCCCATTATTACAGGAGCATTGTAAAGGCTGCATGTTTGTTTCGTTATTTCTAATTCTGCTAAAGCAGTAAAATAGTTGTTTCTTTGTATACTTCTAGCATCACAGTTAAATTCTGACAATAAAACACTCTTGAAGCTTATTCTATGGCACAAGTATGTGCTTGTTCACTACTGGACTGAAAGAGTACTAAGATCTGGACTGAAACCAAAGCACTCTCACACAGCTACCCCAAATGATGGGATATTTCCCTAGTAAAAAGTGATAGGAGAGGAAATGGCCTCAAGTTGCACCAGGGGAGGATCAGGTTGGATATTAGAAGATAATTCCTTGACTGAAAGGGTTCTCAAACCCTGTCTGAAACAGGCTCCCCAGGGAGGAGGTTGAATCTCCATCCCTGGAGGCATTTCAAAGAGGCAGAGATGTGGTGCTGAGGGACATGGTTTAGACCCGGTCTCAGAAGAGTTAGATAATGGTTTGACTTGATGATCTTAAAGGTCCTTTCCAACAGAAATGATTCTATGATCCTATGAATCAAATAGTGTATGATCTTACTGCCCCCCACTAATGCATGAGATAAAGTGCTAACCATATAGTGAAGATGCACACTTGTTTGTACATTGTTGTTTCAGAGTTACCTCAGATTACTTTCACAGGTTCACTGTGGTGTAACTGTCAGAACAACAGTGAGATGCTGTTTTACATTTCCCAGCTTAGGAACAGATGACAACCTGTTGCACCCCTCAAATCTGCAGGAAGCTCTCAGTTGATACTGCCACAATAAACTGGAATCTCTTCCTTTATTTTTTTCCCCACTGGAAAGAGAATAAGGCTGAGGAAACCGAAAGGAAGAAAGATGGAAAATTTGAAGGACAGGATGCCATCCGGAGGGACCTGGACAGGCTATGGAGCTGGGCTGAGGAGAATGTCATAAAGTTCAGTAAGGCAAAGTGCAAGGTCCTGCACCTAGGTTGTGGCAATCTTCAGCATCAGTGGCGGGGAGGGGTGATGAAATTGAGAGCAGCCCTGCAGAAAAGTACTTGAGGGTGCTGGTGGAAGAGAAGCTGGACATGAGCCAACAGTGTGCACTTGCAGTCCAGTGGCATACTGAAGGCCAATAGCATCCTGGGCTGCATCAAAAGAAGCATTGCCAGCAGATCAAGAAAAGTGATTCTGCCCCTCTACTCCGTTCTGGTAAGACTTCATCTGAGTACTGCGTCCAGCTCTAGAGCCCTCAACACAAGACGGACATGGACCTGCTGGAGCCACAAAGACAATCAGGGGGCTGCAACACCTCTCCTATAAGGACAGGCTGAGGGAGCTGTGTTCATTCAGCCTGGAGAAGAGAAGGCTCTGGGAAGACCTAATAGCAGCCTTCCAGTACCTTAAGTGAGAAGGCTGGAGAGGGACTGTTTACAAAGCCCTGTAGTCATAAGATGAGGGTGTCATGACCCAGTTCTCCCCTTACCAACTCTGTTCAGCAGGGTTGGGGGGTAGCTGTGCAAAAGTTCAGCTAATTCCCTTGGGGTGAAATGACACCAAACAGCTCATGAACTGGGTATATTAGATTGAAATCAGAGCAGAGATCACAACAAATTAAAAGATCACAAAAATGTTGCAAGGACTTTAGTACAGGAAGATCACATTGGTCTGTGCTGCTATCTCCCATAGAACTAAGCTGGTAATGATGAAATGCATTTATTTTTAGGTCCTTTCAAGAAGGAGAGGGCTGATGTCCTTACACAGCAAAAAAACCCTGGGACACTGCCAGCACTTGGCACAGTAATTCTTTCTGTACAACTCATGTGGTGAGAAATGCTGGCTTGGGTGAAGAACTCTTGATGTAATTTTGGTAATAACAGTAGGAGATTAAAATGTTAAAGTGGAGACAGCAAAGAAGAGCAAAACAGTACATCCAATGCAGTAATGTGCTCTTTCCTGTGTATCAGTGCCTGGGTGTTACGGGTTTAGTTATGGGTTTCAAATCACTACACCGGGCTGGCAAAGGTTGGAGGCTCCTAAAATAGACATTGCTCAATATTTGTTGCGTGTCTTGAAGTGCCATACCAGCGTTTCTGAGGTCTCTAAGTAAAAATATTCTCCCATTTGAAAGAGACAAGTTGCAGCAAAATCAGGCACCTTTTCCTTTATCACTGAGTTTCTTGTAAGTTTGCATTTCCAGAAATTTGCAATAGCGCCAAGAAAGAAACCAAAGTATCTGGGATTAGAAGCATTGCTGCAGTGACACTGGAAATCAGGTGTCTAAACTATTGTGCTTGAGGACATGAAAAGCTAGACAAGAGGAAGTGTGAGCAGCAGGGGCATACTTCTTCCAACACCAACCCCATACCTGGGGTTTAGAAGAAGGTGGACAACAAGAAGTAAAAGACATGAATCACTACAGTGGAGATACACAGGAGAGGAAGGGCAGCCCCCAGCACACATTTCACTGGTTCTTGACAGCTCTTCATCTTATTATGCACCCTTGACAGATTAATAAAATGAAAACAAGATAATAATCAAGGCATAGCAAGAGCCAGCAGCACCAGAAGTGGCAGCTCCTCATGGGACTCAACAGGGCTCATCCCACCATGCCAGGCAGGGAGCAGGTCACCCAGGAGGCATCAGGAACAGGGGAAAGGGATAGCCAAGTCTAGTCTAGGACATGATCCACAGCCAGGCAGGGAAGGCATGTGGGGAGCTGGATATTGGCACTGCTGCAGCATTGCTGGGGTCCTGGACTGGGCAAAGATATTGGGGTTGTTGGTGCCCTTGGGTCCCTCACAGATGAAGTTGTACACATTTGGAGAGATCCAGAAATATTCAGGACAAATGCAAGATGCTGTTCAGGAAAGCTGTCAAGGGTTAGGGCTGGTCACTAGAGGAGTGGCAGATATTAGTCCCTCTCCCTTCCCAAAGAGGAACAGAAAAGGAATAAGGGAGAGAGACGTATGGATTGGGGGGAAAAACCCTAAATCAGTTTTAATAAAAATAAAAACAATTAAAAAGAAAAGATACAAATATATACAAACCCACTATTAAACCCAACACCCGAGATGGCAATTATGCTACCATCATCACCACTAATGCTGCTGTCAGGTACTGGGGAAGTTTAGACTGGACTCAGTGGCAAATGAAAACTGGATTCAGAAACTGGAGTCAGGAATGCACAGATCAAGATCGAAGATGATGAAAACCTACTTGGCATGTATTCATTAAAATAAAATAAACAAACCAAGCATAGATTTCTTACAAAAGATTTGGCTTGTTTTGCTGATGTATTTATTTCTAATCAATATGTGTTTTCCTTCCCAGTTTCTCTGGTGCATCTCAAAATCATTGCTTTTGATGGAAAGCTTGTGTCATCTGACCAGTTTTGTTGAAATAAACATTTCTCCTGAAAAATTTATTTTATCAAAATGTGAAATGAAGAAGGGTTTTCAAAAGAAGGAATCTTTACAAGAAACAAAGCAGCCAAAAAAATCAGGAAAAAAAAACACATTTAAAACAATAATCTTTGAAATAACATAAATATTTTAAAATTAAGTTTGGCCTGCAAAGAAGTCAATAGGATAGTTGAAGAGAAAACTGTCTGCGTGGTTGATCTCCAGGAGTTACAGCATTATTGCCATTGAATAGTGAAATGGTTCCCAAAAGGTGTGAAGAGCTCTAAGACTGTTTGGATCCTGGTCTGGACAGATCTCTGAAGGCCTTGCATCTTTTCCACAGGGATGCTGATCTGTGAGGAGAAAAAGGATGCTTCTGCCTGCACTGCCTATGTTGTTCTCTGTGCAAAGGAGAATGCCCCTGGGGCTATGCCCAGGCTCTTCACCTCACTAATGGCTCTAGAATCAAGGTCTCCTGGTGTACAGATGGGAGGTCAGAGACCTCTACTGGGCACCCCATTGCTTGGGTCACTTTCTCCTTTACAGCTTCCCTTGCATCACTGCCAACTCTGGCTGCTGTGACCAACAAACCATTTGATTTATCAGGCCATGACACTTAGTCCTCTGCTCCCTCTGTGCTGCCAAAGGCATGCACCAGCACTGCTTCACTTTGAGGAAAATTACAGCCGCATGTCAGTGATGACTGGCCTGGCCTGGCACTGGCAGGAGGAAACCTACTTCTCCCTGGATAACCCTGGTTACAGCATTCCTATTCCTAGAGGACTGGGGCACCATTTGATTTCTGTTCAAACTGGCAATTTGCCTTTAACAACTTCAAAAAGGAGATTTACCCCACCAAATCTTCTCCTATCCCTTAGTGTCATTTACCAGAAGCAGTGCTGTAGAGATGTCTACTGTCACGACTCTACTACACATACATAAGGAATAAAACATCAGGCTAATTTTTGTTGAAAGCCATTTTCTGTGCCTTTCATGGGTTGCTGTGGGCCTGGGCAGATTAGGCCACCCTTCTACCCCCTGCCTCCTCAGTCAGCTGCCAGAGCTTTTAAAAATTTTCTATAAGGTCATTGACCTACAGATGATAAAAGATGTACAGCACCAGCCCACACTCTGTGATGTCCTTACAGCAAGTTGTGATCTTCTCTCAGCTTCCAATGAAAGCAGCAAATGGCTAGTCCCATGCGTCCCGCAGCCAGGGATTTCTGCTCTGATGTACTTCCAGAAAATATCTAGACTTTCACTGTATAGAATAGAAAGGATTGTGTCCAACAAAGCATTTGGGATCACATCTCCTAATGTAGGTTTTTAGTTTCTGCATAGAGTCCCAGTCTAAAATCTTTACTGGACTTTGCTTACAATTCCTGTTGGTTTCCTGTCCCATGGCTATATTTTCCAATCAGCTCTCTATTAAATGACTTTTTATTATCTTCATGATAATCTCAAGCTTACAATTACACACAGCATGTAGCTTGCAAGAAGGAAGAATAAAATATTTTCCAGTAATGGTTACTTGGGGATTGTAAGACAGCTTGAGAATATTCAGAGCATATAAAAACACAAACGTCTGAAAGATTGGGGGGTGTGTGTGTTAAATTAATAGCATGAAGCTGAATAAAGAAAAAAATAAAAGTCAGATGGTATCAGGACAGAGGTCCTGGAACTCCATTAAACTGCAAAATAATCTCCTGATGGAAATGGGTGGAAGCATCGCTAGTTCAAATCATTTAAAGCAAGACAAGGCAAAGCAATGAATGGACCAATGATCTTTGTGGCCACAGAGTACCACACTGAGCAGTTAATGAAATGCCCTTGTATTGACATTTCAGCTGAACTTTTGGAACTGGTGTAGTGGTCTGCTCTTCACCCATACCAAAGATGTCCATTATATGTTCATTTGGAAGCAAGAAGGAGAAGGCTGGGTTATCTGGAGCAAGAGCAGAAGGACCTGAGTGGAAGCCTTGGTTCATGCAGAACCACGGAGCAGCCACAAGGGGCACTTCTGAGGCTTTTGGGTTTGACCCAGCTGAGTTCCAGCACCCTGTTCTCACAAACTTCCCAGACTGGGAATTAAGCCTGGGCCATGGTGGTAAGCACAAGAAATCTTAACTGCTAGACCACCTGGGGCCAGCAGTGTGCAAAAGTACACCACAGCTGCCACAGAAAGCTGCAGAAAGCTTGTTCTCCCACCTCCACCCTTCTCGGGATGGACAGGAAGGAGGATTTGGGAGTGAAAGAATAACAGAAAACCCTATGGGTTAAGATAAGGAGAGTTTAATGGAATAACACAAAAAATACCAGATTTTGTAGCAAGCATGAGAAGAGACAAAATCCACACCAGCAACCCACAAGTTGAAAAGGGAAACACCCAAGCCTGGAAGTGTGAAAAGAGCCAGCAAAAACCCGGAACAGGAGTCTTCACAAGTCACAGTCTGATCTTCAAGTTCCACAATTCTTTGCCTCAGCCAACTCCCTCCCCATACTGAGGGCATGACATCAGCAGGGTATCAAATATTCATTAACTGATCTCAGCTGAAAAGCTGGACAGCAGACATGAAATATTTCCTTGTTACTCGGTAGCTTCAAGGTCCAGGGATATAAGGGATATGTGTCATGAAGCCTGCATTCATAGAATCATAGAATCAACAAGGTTGGAAAAGACCTCAGAGATTATCAAGTGCAACCTATCACCCAACACCTCATGACTAACTAAACCATGGCTTCAAGTGCCACATCCAATCCTTTTTTGAACACCTCCAGGGACGGTGACTCCACTACCTCCCTGGGCAGCATATTCCAATGACGAATAACTCTTTCCTCAGATATGTCTGTCAAGCTTGTTGGAGAAGACAGAGCCAGATGATATCAAATGAGATACCAGCTGTTAGGGTTACCAGTTGAACAGTCAATGGAAAGTAATTTCCTACAACATTGCTCAAGAGCCCTGTCTAGACACTTTCAGGCACCTGAAGGACTGAGGTTTCCACTGCTTTTCTGATGACATTTTCCCACTTAACATATTCTCCTGTAATGAACTGGTTGTAATACTGTTCTTCAAGTTATCCTTTGGTCAGATTTACTACTCAACCCTCAGCTAAAGTTCTTTTTGTGACACAATTGTCTGATTAACATCATGGTTATGTAATTGGAGTATCTGAAACAACTGATACAAAATAGCTAAGAACATCATGTTATCCCATTTATGACAGTCATCTCCTGATCCATTGCAGTATTGTCAGGCCCCTCCCAGATCAACTGTACGGAAGAACCACCAGAATGATTTTATCAGAAAAGCTCTCTGGCTGCTAACTCAGCAGCATCTAAATTGCAGATGCCTCTCAACATCTGCTCCATGTTATCAGGTGACAAAGACATATGAAATAGATAGCAGGCAATTAAAATTCAAACAGTTTATGAGTAGGAATACTGGTTCAGCTACATGGATCACATTAGAAAGGAAGTTATTTTTCAAAGGAAGAGCAAGACTGTATAATTAAGCAAATCATAAACTCTAGGGTTACCTTGAGAAGATGGATTGCTCAAATCATATATTTTTTTTCAACATTAACCTTTTCCTTCTGGAAAGGTCAGTTGATGCCTCTATTTCACTGAACATGGGAGCTTAAGTGCTGGAATTAATGCATCTTAGGAGCAACTGTCCTGAAAGAGGGCCTGTCAAAGCTGGAACAGCATAAAACAAGGGGATTTATCTGTTGGGTATTTTTTCAGTCTGCTACATAGAATCATAGAATCATAGAGTGGCTTGTGTTGGAAGGGGCCATGCAGCTTTTACAGTCACTACTATAATGCCCTTTTGTAAATCCCTTAGTAATAGCACACTGCATTTCATAGTATCATAGTATCAGGGTTGGAAGGGACCACAAGGATCATCTAGTTCCAACCCCCTGCCATGGGCAGGGACACCCCACACTAGATCAAGCCGGCCAGAGCCTCATCCAGCCTGGTCTTGAACACCTCCAGGGACGGGGCCCCAGCCACCCGCCTGGACAACCCATTCCAGGGCTTCACCACTCTCATGGTGAAGAACTTCCTCCTCATGTCCAGCCTGAATCTCCCCACCTCCAGCTTCATTCCATTTAGGTAACCACTTCTCAATGCCTAATATGGGGGCAAAGAGGCTTTTTATTTTTCAGCTACAGAAGTGAGCAAAGATATTATGGTGCTATAGAGCAGCTCACATAGTGTCCCCCACTTTATTCTCACAGCAGTATCCTGTATTTCTGGATATAAATAAAGCTTTTATTCTGATATTTCTTTTCTGAATTTTTGAAACACATTTTCAACCTTGGATAAGCATTTCTTTATAGAAATGGCCTTTTCTCACCCAGTGATGGTCTTATATTATGCCATTAGCTTTTTGCTGCCATTAACAGCATCAAAATTTAGCAAACACGCTCCAGGTTTGCCAGCAATGATGTGTTCAAATTGTGCTCTATGGCCATTATGGGTTTGCACACTTAGGAGGCTGTAGTTTTAAAATGTAGCCTTAGATGGTGATGAGGAGCAGCTGAGGGAACTGCAGCTGTTTAATCTGAAGAAGGCCGAGGAGAGATCTTCTCTGAGGGAAGACAATTACCCTAAAGGAGGTGGGGTTCAGTCTCTTCTACCTAGTACCAAGTGACAAAAAGAGAGGAACTAGCCTCAGATTGCAGCAGGGGAGGTTTAAGTTGGGTATTAGCAGAAACCCCATGACTGAAAGGATTATAAAACACTGGAATGGTCTTCTCAAGGAACTGGTTGAATCCCCATCCCTGGAGGTGTTTAAAAAACATAGAGATAGGGTGCTGAGGGACATGGTTTAGCGCCAACCTTCACAGAATTAGATAATGGTTGGACTTGATTAACTTAAAGCTCTTTTCCACCCAAAACTATTCTATGATTCTATGCTCAAGGACTGCTTACCCCAGGGTAAAAGAAACCATTTGATGATGTAAACAATCTCTCAGAGAAATGTTCCCCTATAAAGTGTAAATTAATCTTGCAGGCATACTAGTAATCACTGAAATCACTGTTAGTGAGTTTCCAGGCATTCACTTATCTCACCCCATTGAACTTTTGTGGGTTTCTAACCCAAGTACTCACTCAGAGATTCAAGGCAGAACAAAAAGTTAAACCAGTGTCGGATGTGCAAACTTAGAAGTACATTGACACTGTGACATCCTCCCCTCTGCTAAGGCAAATGCTTTACTCTGCTCTCTGCAGTACCCCAGATGGGTCCATGAGATTTGTTGATACTGAATGCATGGCATTTTGGCTCATCTAAAAGGATAAATCTTTTGAGTCAAAAGAAAAACAAACAAGCAAACAACTTTTAGCAAGCACGTAGTTCCTTTGCTACTTGTGGGCTAGGATGCTTTTTGAAGTGTGCTTAAGAAATCAGATACTTCCAACATGCCCCTTATCTCCTAGATTCTGCAACTGTCCATGTAAATGTCACGTTACTAGAATTATCGGAACCCATTCATTGATAAAGGGAGAAGGACATTCGTAATAACGGCAAATATACACTCCAATGTTCCTATTAACTCTAGAAAAGATCCTGGGCTTATTAAAACTGCTTGAAAAGTTTGAGGTAAAAGTGACAAAGAGGCTGTTCATCAAGAAGAGTGGGTAATCTGAATTCCTTGGGATTTCTCTCCCAAGGAAGACATGGAGATCAGTCTGTGCTCCATCCACAGTGCCCTGCTCACAAACCAAGGATCTCTGCATGCAGGAGGAAGAATGCATTGTGAATTGTGATTGCTTTCCACAAGTGATGACAAGAAGAACAAGAGCTGGATCTTTACCAGTATTTGAAATTAGAGAAGCATCTCCCTTTCGATGTCACTTATGAAAATGCCTTCTCACCAGAGAAAAGCCTAGAAAGAGGTAAATGAATCCCAGTCATTTCAGAACATGAAAAGTTTTAATTGTTCTGAGAAGTTAAAAGCAGAAGTAAGTTAACTAAGAGGGAAATTACATTCTTCTTTCTTGAATCTAGCTTGTATTAGTCCACAGACAAATTCTGTAGCCAAGATATTTTAAGGTCAGAAAGAGAATTAAGATATGATCAAGGTTCTGTCTGAAACTCAGAGGCAAACTTAGGAGTGATTTGGGACAAATGAGAAAAATTTATTAACAGAAGACCTCAAAATGAGTCGGAGGACAGAAAGGTAATTGACCCTGTGTGTTTAAAACTATGGCAACTGCACACAAGGGAAAATTTGTTGTGAAATAAGATTTTATGTGCTGACAAAAGTTTAAAAATTCTGAATTTTCACTGGACAAGTAAACTAAATAATTCAAGGCACTTTCACAGTTACTGAATTATGAGCCTAGATTACTGATATTACATATGGTTCAGAGAAATCTGCACCAGTCCATATCATTATCACCTTCAATTCTAACTCTTACAGTTAGAGCAGTTTGGGAATGATCACTGTGAAAATTAAATTCCTTACAAAAGCAGAGCTGGTGAGATTTTGGCTTTACACTTGATTCTTCACTTTTCCTTCACTGCTGCCTTTATTTCTAATTATCTCACATTACAGAACCACAAAAGGAATCCAGAGGCAACTGGAAATTCACTGTGCCAAGCACTGTACATACAGCTAGAGATAGTCCCTGCCCCAAGGGAAAGAGCAGCAAGGTTCTAAAAGGTAAGAAAATAGCCACTGTTTAAGAGCATTTTTCAGGGCTGGAGTGTTGATAGATAACATATCTTCTGGGGCTGCATCATATTCAATTAACAAGTTTACAGTAAAATGAGTCCTAGTACCACCACTTCTGGAATAATGAAGGGGGTGAAAGGCAGCAATGCAATGGCTAACAAACAGCATGTACCTATTGGAAGGTAAATGCAAAATATGAGGGATGGTCATCAAAGGTCTATAAATATAACCCAGAGAAAACTCAAGTGACTATAGCTTCAATATATAAACACCTTTAAAATACAAGTAAAAATGAAGGGAATTACTCAATCTCAGTAAAAGCTGAGACACAGAGGCAAGCTGATGTGGCTTAAGAGTTAATTGGTGGGCAGATGGAAGCCCGCTCAGGTGGGGTCCCCTGGTCATATTATTCCCTCTCCTTTCCTGCCTACCCTCTATTTAAGGGGGCAGGAAGGTCCTGTGGACTCTCTTCCTTTTCACCTTCCTGCCTGGTGGAGAGCTGTTTGCTGGGTGGGAGCTACTGCCACACAGTCAGATCTGCTTCCACATGGTCAAGCCTACATCCACGTGTTGTGGGGGAATCCATTGCTGTCCAAGATTGTGTTTTGTATATATCTGTATATATCCCTTGCCTCAATCTCTCTCTACATCCCTTTTCCCTTAATGCCTTTTATCATTTGTTAAAATTACTTTCTTAACTTCCAATTCTGTGCAAGTCCTTTTGTTTACCCCTTACCTCCTCTGCCTATCTTTTCTCTGAGGGGGGAGAGGGAGAGGGGAGAGAGGGGGTAATCTAAATTCTGTCCTGTGGGGGGTTTGCCCTGAAAACCTTAAACAGTGACACAAGCTAACAAAGAAAAGAGTGGAGAAAAAGCTGAGAGTATATTTCTGAATGCTAAAACCAGTCAGAGTCTGAAAAAGACCATCAAATTTGCTATCACTCTCATAATTCTCAAAAGGCATACTTGGTGAGGCATTCCTGGGAAGAAATACAGACAGGGTGAAATATTGCAATGAGTACAAAGATAAGTTGACCGACCACGCAACATTTCCAGTACCCACATCTGTCTGGTGTCAGGCATGGCCTGAATAGATTTCAACCCTTGGGACAGACGTTACAACCCTCAGGTTCCTGAAGTTTGACAGTAACATAGCAGCTGGAGAGCAAAGAACCACAGTGGTAACAAACCAGACATGAAGCAAGACCATTCTGAAATCAAAAGCCAAACAAAACTCATATTAACTTGGAGAGTTTATGAGAGTTTTTAGGTCAACCTAACCCCAGAGCATTAAGGCTTTTGTCTTTCCTTTTAATGACTGGAGGCTTGTCAAGTACCAAGGTGGCCCACAACTGTTCTCACATGGAGCTGCTGTCCTTGAAAACCTTGCCTCCAAGGATGCACAAGTCAAAATGCAACATTGCACATAAGACTGGCAGTCCCCTAAGCCTGCCTGCAGGTTATGTCTAAAGGTAGCTTATTTTGTGCACATTAGGCTGGGATAGGGGACTCCAGGGGTGGCAATGTAGCATTTGTTTGGGGGAGGAGTGTGAGTTTCTTTTGAGTTTCTATAAACCTTCCCTAATGCTGTTACAATTTAGTCAGAAGGAAGTTGATGTTTTGACCTTGAATGGAAAAAAGTTCACTCAAGAGTGTTGTCAGTGCAACAGCTGTTAGGAAATCACATAGTTGTGGTTCTCCACAGTATTTTAGCCTCATTGTTTTAAACTTTAATTTCTTGTTTAGAGGTAGGGCTAAAATTACCTGTTATTATATAAGCAAAAATGAGAACATTAAAATCGCTATGGGACCACTAATTTGTCCTTGGGTTTTTCAGGTCTATATTGGCAACAGCAGCATTGCGGAAAGAATCCTGACTACTGATTTTATTTTAGATGTGTCACTGATAAACCATGATTTTAACAGTGCAAAATGCCAGGCTTGATAGAGGGTGATACAGCAGTTGCCCTTGTCCTGCCAATTGGGAAGCACTTCAGCGCCTATCATCCTCGATGATTTGCTGAAGACCAAGTCTCTCTTAAAGGCTTTGGATCCTTTAAAGCCCAACTAGCTATAAACAGCATAGAAGAAGGAATAATTCTCCCAGTTAAGCCTCCCACAGAGACTGTTTTCTGTGCCAGTGTACAGATGAATAGGCTTTGAATGCTAATTGTAACACTGTGTGTACTCTTCCTGAGCTAATCAGCTCACAGGGTACAGACAAGCAACTTTTATTATCAATTCCATTCCACCACACAAACCATCCTGAAATGCTTTTCCAATAGCTAATTTAGAGACCTCCTGCCAGCTTAGTTCAGGCTGTGGAAGGTTTGTAAGCAAGCTGTGTTATTCAAGAGGAATTTGCTCTCTCCCTCAGCGCCTCTCTTACTTTGTCTCCCTTGCCTAAAGTATTAGTTAGGATCTAATGGAAATAGTTGCCTAAGAGTGCAAAGCAAAGCATGTTAATACCTACTGGCAAAGGCACATGCTCAGTGTCTCGAGGGGTTTCATGTGCGACAGATAAGAAAGCTCACTTGCAGACCTAAGTAATGGTGTACCATTTGGTTTACAAAACTAAAAAATCATTGCAAAAAGATATTTTCTCCTTTTGATAGTGGAGTAGTTTTTACCATTAGAAATTACATACAACTTTGGAATGAGATACCGTATATGTGATCAAAAAGCTAGCAAAGATAACCTTCAGATATAAAACCTCTTCTGGGAACTCTGCCAACATGAACTGCAGACAGCATCAATAAGCTGAAACCTAAGAGCTTACCCCACACATTGTATGGCTACTTAGATCTGCACTGAATGGGTAAAGAAGTGCTGCTGAAACTGAGTTTTTTTCCATTGGTACAAGTGAACATGACAGCAGTGTAGTGAAAATACCTTCAGAGTAGGTATTCTCTGCTTTAATATCCCCTGTGTAAATTTCCTTCAATCTGTTCAGAAGTCTGCTTTGTTAAAAGTGCAGTTTCACAGGAAAACAAACTAATCCAAACCAAACCAAAACCCCCACCAGAACCAAGCAACCCGTCTAGTGTTTCCATCACTGCTCTGTTTTAAATCTGTAGGAAAAGAGAATTCAGATTGTGGAGAAACAGGCTTTTTTAATAAGTTATAATGTGCTAATTAGCTGGTAGCAGTCCTCAGGGGAAGAAAATAACCAACAACTCTGCCTTAAAAAAACAACAACCAGTAACAGCCAAAGACACCACACCACCAACACCAAAAAAACCCCAAACCAAACCAACAACAACAAAAGACACCACACCACCAACAAAAACAAAAACAAATGAACAAACAAACAAAAAAACCCAACCCAAAACAACAACAACAACAAAAAAACCAACCCAAAAAAGCAGCCCAAGACAGAACTCCTTATTTGACATAAAGGGAGTTTTGTAATTTCTTAGTATTATTACTAAAACTGAAAACTTTTAGTATAGCACAAATGGACTTTTAGAGTCTCTATGTAATTGTTCCCTCCGTGATGAAAGTCCATTTGTTCCTTTTGTGTCCATATTCCACTGTAATAGGCTGTACACTATTGTGAACTGCACCAGGGAGCTGCTGCTGTTTTATGGTACAATCTGTTGAAAGAAGCTATTTGTAAGCCATTGAAAATCCACACTGAATTTGAGTGTGGGCGTACATTCTCATGCTATGGAAATCAAGATGCAAGACAAGGACCTTGTTTTCAGATAAACCACTCACCAAAATCTCAGTTTATGCTGAAAGCTGGAAGAGGAAAACCACTGAATGATGTGGGCTCTTACAGCTGAAAACATGTTTATGAAAGTGACTTCATTCTTCAGTCACTCTCTGTAAGCTATTTTGTTCAGTACTGGGGCCACATGTTTCTAAAGGCCTAATATCTTTCTTGACCAGCCTTTGAAATGGCAAGTGCAGACTAAACTCCCCTTCTGTTGAAGTCAGTAGCAGGATCCCATATCTTCAGCCAGCGAGTAACTGCAATTCCCACTGGCAGTATGAGTACCTCAGGAAATAGTATTCATGTCCCACATAAGTGATGCCTTTGTTTCTCCACATTGACTGTGTGCCACAGCAGCTGCTTATACAATGCAAGCAAAGAATCTGCAGAATATTTTAGAACTGTGTGAAAATGGCATCTTGTCTTCACTTCAGGCAAGGATCTCTTACATATGTTTCCTTTGGCTTTTTCTGGTTAGCGAAAGAGCTGAAAATCTCCAGCATCTCATAGCTCATTATTAATAGATAGTCATTCTTTGCTGGATAGAAATACTGATGGCAGGCCCCCTGAGACAGCAGCACGATTATACAACCCCTCAACATAGACAATTCCTAGCCATTGCTTAGAAGAAAGGACAAGTTACAGTTACTACCAGTATTTGTTAGGCACCAGTAGCATTTGTGGTGCTCTACAAGGCAAACACTGTGCTGCTTTATCCTGAAGAACAACAGATGTCAAAAAACTCTTTGGAAGGTGCAGCAAAAGCGACTACTTACAACATTCCCATTGCTTTTCTTTTTGCTTTCTACTTTTTCTCTTATCATTAAAGGGCCTGTAAAAGATAATAAAATGGTGAGGGCAGGCTAGTGACAACAGTTCTGATGAAATGCACTTTGAGGAAGAATTTGAACGAGAAAACAGAGCTACTCACAGGCTGGGAGCTAACACAGCAGCCAGCAAGAGTGAAGGAGAGACAGTGAACAGAGCACTGGGATTGGTGCTGATAACTACACAAAAGGAACCAAAGTCAGAGATTTAGTTTGGTAAAATGTTGGGATGAAGCATTTGATCACAGAAAAGAGAGATGGAAGATTCAGTGAGACATAATTTGATTGTCAGGCAGGAGAAGGTAGTTGTAGTAGTTGCATTTCTGACAGACCAATAGGGAACAATGAGGATATGCAGAAGGTGGGGAAAGGTTAGAGGTTATCATCAAACAATACTCAAGATGAAAGACAGTAGGATTATTATGGTATTACTTTTAGGTGTTTAAGTACATGGAACATTAAAATGCATTTAGGACATGAATAGAAGGAGGCACCAGACAGATGGAGAGGAATTAGTTCAGTCATGTTGGCATGCGTCACTGAGGAAAGAAGCAGATGAGGAAAAGACCAGGAACAAAAGCTGTTTGGAGAAAAGAAGGTAAAAATTGGTGCCAGAGCCTTTCCTCCTTCTTCTTGAAGTCAGTAATACTTGTGATATTTAAATAAGAAATGGCAACAAGAAGGCTTAGGGAAGGAAATTAAAGTCTCAGAGAAGGATTTGACGAGAGAAGTGGGATTTCTGCTTGAGAAAGATTTGAAAAGACTGTTGGAAATAATTCAGTACAGTTTCTCTGCTTCTGAAATGCCCTTTCAAGGCACTCAGTAGTGGAAGAAACAGAAGAAAGATGTGACTTGTGGTTGGGTGTACATCACTCAAGTACAAAGAGAAATACAAAGTAGAACCTACAGAACCAACTTCAGCACTTGTGAAAGAAAAAGGAAAAGGAGAAAAAGGAGCAGGTGGTAATGAGACCTGGAGCCGCAGACGTGAGACTTGTCAGTAATTTAGAGGGTATAGCTGAATGGACAAGGAAAGAGGAAGGCACAAGGAGACACGAAGGAGCAAAGGCTGGTGACCTCTGAAAATTTAGAGAATGAATAGTCAGATAAGGGACAATTAGGCATTTATATTCAGTTTAGTTTCTTGGCAAAGGAGAATAGCTGATGTTCCAACATGCTCTGGGGTCATGGTAAGAAGATGTCACATTGGTGCAACTCTGAATTTAAAAGGAAGGGTAGTGAAAAAGAAAACAGCCTACAAAACTCTATTTACCCAGAGATAAGGATAAATATAGTGTGTTCTGGTATCAGAGCTGAGAGGCTGCATGCTTAATCTCTTCCTTTCCATTTTGCAGATTTTGACTAGAGTCAGCACTTGCTCAAAGTAATAGATGCATTAATATTGGATGCAATAAAAATACAAGTTCATGAATTTGTTGAGATTCATTCCTTATTTGATCATGGAATTTCTTCCTTAAAGCGATCTACAGGGCAGTATTCTGCAGATGCCACCTTGGTTAAAATCAGCAAGTGTGGAATCTGGTAATTAGAGTATCTCTGTTACTTCAACCTGTGGTTTCTGGATCTCTAAAGAGATCTCTGTTACTTCAACCTGTGGTTTCTGGATCTCTAAAGAGATCTCTGTTACTTCAACCTGTGGTTTCTGGATCTCTAAAGAGATCTCTGTTACTTCAACCTGTGGTTTCTGGATCTCTAAAGAGACATGGTTCATTTCTAAGGATAAAAGGAAAGTCTAGATTCAGTAGGTTCAGATTTGCTGTACAGGATCTGTATCTCCAATGATAAATTTTAAGCAATATCTAAATTAAAAAGGAATATCCAACTATATGGTAGCTTTCAGTTCCTTCTGTCCCCAGATTGTATGGTTGATTTAGAAAAACATTACAAAAGGTAATTAAACATGCAATAGCTTCTGCTCTTCTAGAGTTTGATGAAGATTTTCCTTCTTACCTTTCTGCCCTCAAGGGCATTCTATCTATTTAGGAAGTGTTTGTTCCAAGACAGATTAATCTGTGTAGAAGATCCTAAGGATGAGATGTATAACTGAGGTCTCTCCATTATTCTAGGAACTTACTGTACTTATATGTAGTCAACTGCTTTAATTTTTCATAATGCGACAATCACATTGGAGGATAAAGAAAGAATTTACACTTTATCGAAGTAATGAGCTCCCTTTTCTTTCCAAACCCCCCTGATTTTATCAGCATTTATCCCAGTCTTTTATAAAGTTCTCTCATTTCAGCAACTCCAAGGTTAGTTTTGACATAGAATGAACTGAACCTGGACACTGGGATTTGCTTTCAGAAGGTCACCTTACCCATACCACTAAGTGTTCCAGTACTTCCTTTATTTTCAAACTACTAGCTGGCTTAATGAGAATGGCAGAGTAAAATCTGGAGTTTTCATCTGACTGTTAATTTCTACACGGTATTCTGCAAGCAAGCAGGAGCTCACTCTTCTTGCTCTAAGCCAAGCAGAAGCCATTAGTTTCTCAGCAGGACATACCCTGAGCTTAGTGCCCATCTATACAACTGCTAGAAGTCTTGCAGTCTGAGCAAAGCGAGCTTGCACCTGCCTTCAAAACACAAGCGAAATACACTTTGTCCATGAGCAGAACTACTGCATCCTTGTTTCTCTGATTATCAAAAAAAGCATGTATGTTACTTTTTCTCTGAGAAGTTAGAGAAGGAAAAATGATTACTCTAAGGTTGTGGGTGTTGGTTTTTTTTTTTTTTTTTTTTTGTTTTGTTTTGTTTTGTTTTGTGTTTTTTTTTTAAAAAGGCATTTAAAGACGTGGATGGCTGGGCCCAAAAAGTGGTGGTGAATGGAGTTAAATCTACCTGGTGGCCAGTCACAAGTGGTGTGAGCCTCCAGGCTTAATATTGGGATTACTTCTGTTTAACATCTTTATCAATGATCTTCATGAATAGATAGAGTGTTGATCTGCTTGAGCATAGGGATTCTCTACAGAGGGACAGATCGATAGGTTGAGGTAAACTGTATGAGCATCAGCAAGGCCAAGTGCTGGGTCCTGCACCTGGGCCACAACAACCCCATGCAACACTATAGGCTCAGGGAAGAGTGGCTGGGGAAAGCTCTCTGACAGATAGGGACATGGGGATACTGATCAACGAGTGGCTGAAGATGAGCCAGCAGCGTGCACAGCTGGCCAAGAAGGCCAATGACATCCTGGCTTGTATTAGAAATACTGTGGACCAGGGAGGTGACTGTCCCTCTATACTCTGCACTAATGAGGCCACACCTCAAGTACTGGGTTTAGTTCTGGGCATCTCAATACATGAAAGAAGTTGAGGTGCTGGAGTTGGTCCAGACAAGAGCAACTGATGAAGGGCCTAGATCACAAGTCTTATGAGGAGGAGCAGAGGGAACTGGGGCTGTTTAGCCTGAAGGAGGCTAAAGGGACACCCTATCACTCTCTACAGCTATCTGAAGGGAGGTTGTTGTGAAGTGGGGGTTGCTATCCCAAGTAACCAGTGATAGAAAAGGAGGAATGGCCTCAAGCTGCACCAGGGGAGGTTTAGACATTAGGAACAAAATTTTCATTGAAAGGGTTGCCCAGCATTGGAACAGGCTGCCCACGGAGGTGGTTGAGTCACCATCCTTGGATGTGTTTAAAAGCCATGTAGATGTGGTGCTTGGAGATATGGCTTAGTGGTGGAGTTGGTAGAGTAAGTTTAATGGTTGGACTCAATGATCTTGAAGGGTTTTTCCCAACCTAAATGATTCTGATTCATAGGTTTCCGATTGAAACAGCACTGTGAATGGCAAAGTTAGCTGGAGAAAGAAGCAGAAGATTTGTTCAGTGACATAATTAGGACTTACAATCATCTCAACAGTTTATGTGACATTTGCTGTGCATGAATCCATTGTCTGCAGTGTTTAATGTTGCATACACAAGTTGGCAGATCCAGTGCAATTTTACAATTGTCAAGTAAGGACATAACAGATGACAAAAAAAAAATAAAAGGTGATAGCTGCATTCACATACTGTAGATGTAGGGAAATGGATCTGGGTTCAGTAACTATTTAGTTATCTGCATATGGGATTGTTTTGTCTATTTTACTTGTTTAGGTTTTGGGGGTTTACCTTTTTTGCCTTTGTATATAGATCATTATTACCAAAGTAAGAGCCTAGTATCTGTAATGTTCTGAGTGCACCACTTCATGATTTGGACTACAGTGCCAATTGCTTCTTAGTAACACAGCTATAGTAAGAAGGAACATTTTGAGACAGTGATGCTGTTTAAATCAAAATAGGAAAGATGATAACCTTGCAAATAAAAGGGCATGCAAAAATGTGTGTTCATTTTGTCCATGCAATTGTAAGTCTGCATTCATTATGACAGACTTAAAATACTTGTGCTGAGGAACCTAAACATGCCCAATCATGCTACACAGCAATCTGTGGTTACAAAAGAGTCGTACCAGAGACCACCTCAGAGTTTTCATACCATCTTGCTAAGCCTTTGCCAAAAGGACTCAAGGAAGATCTTCAGCAAGAGGAAGACTTGTAAAGGGTGCCTTTGATGGTAGGCACATTACAGATATAGATATGATCTATCTGGATGGATGTGATCTATCTGGACTTCTGCAAGGCCTTTGACATGGTCCCACACAACATCCTACTCACCAAGCTGGAGAGATATAGATTTGATGGGTGGACTGTACAGTGGAATTGGCTGGATGGTCGCATCCAGAGGGTAGTGCTCAATGGCTTGTCCAGATGGAGAGTACTGACAAGTGGTGTCACGCAGGGGTCTGTACTAGGACGTGTACTGTTTAATATTTTGATCAATGTTATGGACAGTGGGATCAAGTGCACCATCAGCAAGTTTGCAGATGACACCAAGCTGAGTGGTACTGTTGATACACCAGAGGGATGGGATGGGATGTCATCCAGAGGGACCGGGACAAGGTGGAGAGGTGGACTCAGGTGAACTTCATGAGGTTCAACAAGAGCAAGTGCAGAGTTCTGCACCTGGGCTGGAACAATCCTCACTATCAATACAGACTAGGGGATGAGGTGATAGAAAGCAGCCCTGTGGAAAAGGACATGGGGGTGCTGATGGACATGAAGCTGGACATGACCAGACAGTGTGCACTTGCAAGCCAGAAGGCAAATCACATCCTGGGCTGCATCAAAAGAAGCATGGCCAGCAGAACGAGGGAGGTGATTCTGCCACTTCACTCTGATCCGGTAAGACCTCACCTGGAGTACTGTGTCCAGGTCTGGAACCCTCAACACAGGAAGGACTTGGACCTCATGGAGCAGGTCCAGAGGAGGGCCAGGGGGTTGGAACACCTCTGCTATGAAGACAGGATAAGGGAGCTGGGGTTGTTCAGCCCGGAGAAGAGAAGGCTCCAGGGAGACCTAATAGCAGCATCGAGTACCTGAATGGGATGTACAAGATGGATGGAGAGAGACTGTTTACAAAGGCCTGTAGCGATAGGATAAGGGGCAATGGATTGAAAATAGAGAAATTTAGATTGGATGTTAGGAACAGGTTCTTTACCATGAGGATGGTGGAACACTGGAAAAGGTTGTCTGGGGAGGTGTTGTGGCCCCATCCCTGGAGATATTCAAGGTAAGGCTTTAACAGGGCTCTGGACACCCTGATCTAGTTGAAGATGCCCCTGCTTACTGTAGAGGGTGTTGGACTAGACGACCTTTGGAGGTCCCTTCCAACCCAGACCAGTCCATGATTCCATGATTCTATGATATAATTCTTGCTCTATGCAGTCATCAAGAAATACTTCAAATGTAGTTCTGCTTTCTGCTGCCTTTAGTGCCATCTGCAAAACCCAACGAAAAATGAAGTCCTAAATTAAATTACTTCCTCCAGAGCATATGGGTCAAGAACTTTCTTGTTGCCCATTGTAACTTTCTGCTGACTGCAGAGTAGCATCAGAGAAGGAAAAAAAAACCCAACCAAACAACAACAACTCTATTTGCAGTCTATCTGTCTAATACATTGATAAAGACATTACTTTGGAAAGTCCCAGAAGGTGCAGATACAACATACGGACGGGCAATGGCCCTTCTGAGCATTGCTCGCCGTCAGTGGTAACAGGGCTATTTAAACACACTCTGCTGAAGAAATAAACAGCATTTTTATTCAGATATCTGAGCAGCAAGCAGCCAGTCATATTAGCACTGAAAGAGGGAGTCTAAGGTCTCATTTGCGGGAAGGTTGTCTGTGTAACAGCCTCTATGTCAGAGGAGCAATATTTAGTTGACACAACAAAATATTCTTGAACTATTAAGCTGCAGGCAAAGACTGCAAATCAAAATTAATTACAAGTGTGTCTTGGCTGCACAGAGACAGAAATGCTGCAGCACAGTAGAGAAACCAGAAAAGCCAACCAGGGCATTGATGAAGTTTTAAGGAAATTTGTATTTTTTAAAGCAAGGAGTACCTCAGTGGGTGGGGGAATAGCATCTAGCGTCTTTTCCCTTAATTTGGGTACTTTTGTTACTGAGACTTTTATCACTTCTGGATTTTTTGAACGTAAAACTATAGGGCATTTTCATAGTGAGGATGACAACTACCTTTTTTGCTTGACATCTTATTTCAGGCTAAGAATCAGACTTGCCTTGCACCAGGAATAACCTTTGCCCTCCTCCCATTCCCAACTGTTTATTCAACCATGACAACATTTTGGGACAGCATTATCAAATGGCTGAGATAAATTTCACTGTGATTTAACTTGGCAGAGCCTTTGAAGTGAAAGCATTTGCTATTACAGACCTTGATAATGGCACCCCTAGGTACCATACCCTATTTCAGAATATCTGTGTTAAATATTATGAATTCCAAAATAGTTACCTCCTCTGGAACAAAATCATTAAGCTGAGTAGCCTGACTTAATTAGACTTAAATGTCATCAGTGATTCACTCTGTTTTAATATACTCATCTGTTTTCATGTCACTTCTGTAATTTATGCCATAAAAAGTCAGTCATGTTGTTCAAGCGCCTCAAGAGCACAGTCAGGAACTATCTGAGAAAATCTTTAAGGGTTACCTTCTCAAGAGCTTCATGCCACTGTAGCAAATGCAAATGGTGTCTGTGAAGGTAAAGCCTTTTTGGGGAAAGGCATCACAGAGCTTTGGGGCCGCTAGAAAATTTAGAGCTAAAACACCAAAAAAAGAGCACAAGTACATTAGAGGAGGAGCTCTGTTGAGAGCTTTTCTGTAGAGCTCTGAAAAGAAGTAGATCGAGAAGCAGAAAACATAAAGAAATGGGGTTTTATAGGACAATTCTTTCAAAATGGTAAGTCTCAACATTTCCTTGGTAGCTCAGCAGGTTCACTGTTTTCCCTAATTATTTTGGAAAGAAGTGCCAGAGCTGTGTGTCAGAGACAAAGAAAAGGCTTTCTTCAACATAAACAGTCTATTCACCCTGATCTTCAGTTACAGCTGGACATTAAAGTTGCCCCAGAAGATTTGTGTAAAGACACTATGTGCAGTCTGCTGGCAATTTAAAAGTTAATATATGACCTACCGATATATTCCCAGTGCACTCTTACATCCAGGAGGGCAGAAAAGGAACTGTAGTAAGGATTTCACTTCTCTGTATTGAACTGAGTAGGGCACACATACCATCCCAAAGGGAATTTAAGCGCTCTGCAGTGGAGCTGCACACGATAACCTCCAATCCACAAACCCTATGAACGTGCTCTTGAGCTCTCCATCATTTTTGATGATGGAGAGGGGCCAGAATATGTATAAACAACTCTAAGTTACCTAAGTTTCATAAGGCTGGTCCCACTGTGATGGATCCAGTCTAGGGAGAGAGTTTGCTGGATTGGAAGGCTGCTCCAATCTACTTCAAAGCACAGCTGGGAGTAAACAGGTATGATAATGAAGAAATTACATATGCCACTCATTTACTAGCTCTCAGAGGAGCTTTAATAGCAGAAGCTGATTACACATGCAGCAGCAAGAAGGTCCCATACCTGATTAAACACATTTGTACTGCACTCCTGTCTGTGCTAGAGGCATACTAGGACAGGCAATACCAAAGCAAAACTAATTGTAATGCCAGATTATAGGAACAAATGCTTGGTATTTCTAATTAGAGACTAAAAGACACTACTTGGTATCATCTGAGATTAAATTAAAAAAGCCAATTAAATGAGTGTACAAATACCCTATGTATATTTTGTTTGTATGTACTTCTTCCTCTACAAATAGTGTACAAATATGTGCACATGAGTTAGTGCTGACTGGATATTGCTGAAATGGTACATGCTTTCCATTTTGTTTGAAACAGCTCCACTGGAACCAAGTTTGTTTATTTACCTGGTGTTTGACAAATGGTCTCTGACACTCAGTTATTTGGGATTTATGCTCACATCTCTTATTGGAAACTACATTCTCCTAATTGTTGCTGTAAGCAGAACATCTCCAGAGGTGCCTCCAGGTCAGTTGCACATGGGTTTGGTATCAGCCATGTTTTATTACAACTTGTTATACTGGGATCTCTTTGATTGTCCTTCCTAATACTTACACATTTTTAAACTTTTTTTTTCCACTCTCACATACATTCACAGACAGAGGGTACAGAGGGTACATTTAAAGGAATATGTCGATCTTAGTGACCTCTCAAAATTTATCCTGAGGCTAATCAGAGGCTTGCTCTGTTGTGCTGGCTAAATCTATCATGGTATTGAATAATTCACAGTCTGCCTTAAAGGCTCCAGACTAGGTGATTTACCCCATATTAATGCAATGCTTTTGCATTTTAATAGGCTTATGTTAATGACTACAAAATGATAAAATATGCTTCTGAACTCTTCAGTGACAAGAGATGATGATATGAACCACATAATTCTACCAAAAGACAGCAAATAACGTCAGATTTATGAGTGTTACTACAGCATCTGTTGCAAGCTTGGGACAATCAAACCATTTTGTGGAGTCTTATCCCTATTCTGATTGCAGGAGTGGCCTTTCCCAACCTGTCTGACACTTTAATGAAAGTAGTCAGACATAAGAGAAAAGGCAGGACCTTCTGAAAGCAGAACTAAGCTTTCTAAAACTGTTGTAGTACAGTTTATCCTTTGAGAATAGACTGAGAACAAAAGGTATTTCATTGCTCTGAGGCTGGAATTTCAGAGAGGAGTGCTCATGAGTAAGGTCATATTTTTCCATGTGAAAGTTCGACAACCTGTCAGCAGGGCTTAATGTGTTAGCCATAGCTTTGGTATTGAGATTCGTAGAATGCAGGTGATGCAAGTACTCACACCCCTTCCCTCCATCTCAGCTACTCAAAAGATCATGCGTGTGCTTTTACTAGCCTCTCAAAAGAACAAATTAATGGCATTTATATCTTAAAATCTATGTGCTTGCTGTGAGAACAGAGTTGGGAGTGGGGACAAGTTACAGTGTCTCTTCAAAATCTGCTTTGTATATTTCATTGGTAATGGTACTCACACAGGGCAGAAACAGAAGGGAAACACTTCAGTCCCAGACCTTCTGGTAGATAGCAAGGTGGCAAATGAACTCAGTTCTGCTAAATGCAGCCTAATACATATGGGAGGGAACAGGGAGATTAACTGCTTACCTATCTGACACTGGTTGGCTCAAGCTTTTGAGAATGAGACTTGCTGACAGCTTGCATGGAAGATGGTGGCTCTCCATCCTCTTACAAGGAGAAAGAAAGGGAAAAAAACCAACACCAAAACCAAAGATAGGAATAGAGAATGGACAAAAGTACTGAAACATAACATAAACCAGAGTATGAAGCATTATCTGGACCACAGTCTGAAGCACCATTTCTTATCACCAACAAGCAAAACAATTGTATTTATTGATTTTTAAAATAATTTTTTGTTCCAAAAGGAAACCCAAACTAAACCAAAACCCCTCACCTACCACACTTTTATTATCCTTATGTAATTTTGTGTTTCATAATTCTCTTGACAGGGAGGGCAGCATTTAACAGAGAAGACCATCTGGAAATGCTAAGCACTTGGAAGCTCAGGTGCCTATCTAGCAAACAGAATATTAATTTTTAGCTTCTATTTCCTGGGGTGCAGCAGAGACCCAAGCCTCCATTTCATGTACTTCAACCCAGTTCTTAAAATGCCAAGGTGTAGAAGCCATCTCTACCATATGAATATGCAATGCACTATGGAACATCTGCTGTTAGTTTTTAAATGGACTGCAAGCAATTATGGAATTCACCTGGGATACAAGAGACCCAGGTTTTCATTCAATAATGATTTAGATAACTACACTAGCCTTTGGCTTACTGGCTGTTCTGGGGCGGGGCTGCTTGTTTCCAGAAAATTCAGTCTGCACCTGAGAGATGTTCATGACAGCTGGCATGTTTTGTTAAGACATGTCACTGTTAACAGCAGCAGCAAAAAAGTCCACCAGTTCTTCTGGACACTTCTAAAAAGATATTACAGAACTATTTTTCACAGCACATGCAATCAAACTGTGGAGACCATGGCTACAGTTCAAAAAGCAATTATATAAAAAGTGTCTGAACATTTAAAAGGATAATACCACCATTTGGAACTTAAGTGACTGCTATTAATACATAAACTGGAAGAAATACCCAACTGTGTGTTTGAGAGTTTAAGCCAATCTTTGATACTGGATATTAGAAAGAGATCTGTTGCAGATTATCCCATTCTTGCTGTGCTGGTTTGGGCTGGGATGGAGTTAATTTTCTTCACAGTAGCTAGTAAGGGGCCATGATTTGGACTTATGGTGGAAACAGTGTTGATAGCATAGGGATGATTTAGCTATCTCAAAGCAGTGCTTACACAGAGCCAAGGCCTTTTCAAGGTCCTCACACCATCCCACCTGTGTGTAGGCTGGGAGTACATAAGGATCTGGGAGGGGGCATAATAGGGACAGTTGACCCCATCAGAACAACGACTATACCATTCCATATGACATCACACTCAGCATAAAAAACTGGGGGAAAAGAAGGACATTCAGAGGGACAGCATTTGTCTTCCCAAACCATGTCAAACATGCTCATACACAACACAGATTTTTTCATTCCTTTGCTCATTAAGCACTTGTTTGTTACAGTGAACAATCCAAAAACTCAAGCATTCATCTCATTCTAAAATCAAGCTGAGTTAGTGTCAGGAGTAGATGATATGTATTTCTGTTTTAGCACTAGTCAATTTAAACATCAGTCATAGAAGAACAGATTTACATCTGAAATAAGTTTCCTCCTCTGAATAAATGAAGCAGGAAGCCTGTTACTTCCCCACTCAATCTTTTGCATATAGCAGATGTATTGTAAGTATAACCCATGTATTTCAAGGTCTGCAGAATTTAAATGCATCTGTAGCTTTAAACTTATTCTTAAGATAGATTATACTGGAGCATGATTCAGTTGGGAGTGTATTAGGTAATACACTTCCCCTGCAGTGGGGAAGAAACGTTATTCCATAGTCCAAAGACTTTTTTATCTTTACGAATATTAACTACGGAACTAGCTCTTCTCCTTGTGCTAAATACAGGTATGTTACTTAACTCTCTTTGCCTTTGGAAAAAAATTCATATCCCTATACTTAGACAGGAAATTACAGCAGAACCAATTATTTCCCTGAAAGATTAACCATTTCTGAAGTGCAGCCATTGCATATCATTGCTATCATCTGGTCACTCACAAATCCTCTCCACCAAGTTGCAAAGAGTGTTATATGTTTCAGATAGAGTTTCATGCATTAATGTAACAGCAACCACCTTCCTGAAAGAAAAGTCAGCATGATGTGAATTCAAGAATATAAATGAAAATGTTCTTGCTGGATCCTGTGTTCCTCACTCATCAGAGCATGTGTATTAACTTGTTTGTGTGTGTCCTTACAAGTTCTCTTCAAGGCTGAATATATGTGGTGTCTCCATATTAGGGGAGGTATCCATGTATAATATCCATGTATCTTGCAGGATTCTTTGAGTGTTTTTTTCAGCACCTCAAGAATAAAATGAGAGATGCTGTAGAAGTGGAAAGCTTAACAATGGCAATTTAAAAAAATATCTCAACAATGCTGGCTTGTTGCTATTCTTCACTCAGTTTCTTAGCCAAAGCACTTGTCTCCTGCAATCATCTATACAGTGAAATTTCTTATTTACAAAAATAAAAGACTTATCCTGATTAAATTGTCCCTCTTTAAACAAAGATGAACAATTTTCACTGTGAGTCTTCAACACTTAGCTGAAATAGTACCAAATAGCTGTCAAGAAATTGTAAGCACCATTTTAAGAAGCTACTTAAATGCTGAGTGGCTTTGTGTAATTTTAAAATTTCCACTTTGAGTGGCATTATAGTGGAGATTTATTCTTGTTGTAAACCTATTTTTCACAGGGTCATCCAAAGAAAAAATAACAAATTAATTGTTTCAAAGGTGTATGGAAGGCAAAGCCTGAAACAGGTTCAGAAGTTAATAGAACTACATTGTTCCACTTCATGAGCAATAGTTGGTTGAGAAATTGAAGAGATTTGTACTATATCATCACAGAGCAGAATGCACTTTAGCTGCAACACCCTTGGATATTTGTGATGGTCAGGCATGTACATTCTGTCTCACACAGAGGAGTTGAAAACGTGTCTGGCATTTTTAAGTGCAACCACGAAGCAAAAAATCAATTATAATGGTTTTTATACTCTCCAAGTTGTCACTTCAGGGCAAGGACTATTTTTGTGCTTACAGGACACCTAATAAAACAGGGTCACAATTAAATTAAAAGGTCAAAGAGCTCTAAAATTGAAATAATAATTTAAAAAATACTATAGTAATGTATTTCACAGAACCAGCCTGCAAAGAACCTGGCTAGAATGGTGAGTCTGCATAGAGCAAGTAATAATCAACTTCTTATGTATACCAATGTCACATTAGGACTTTGAGTAAATCTCCTTGCTGCAGCTGTAGCTGAGTATTTTTTTATGTATTCATCATGAAGAGAGAGAATGATCATTCTTTTTCTTTCTGAAGCAGCCTTTCATGTACTTGATGATTTTTAATTCAACTCTCTTCAGTCTTATGTTTTTGACTCTCAGTAATACCAATTCACAGTTTTTCTTTGAAGGTCACCTGTTGTAGATTTCTGCTCATTCTCATTTCTAACACCCAATGTACATCCAAAGTGTCCTTCCCGCCCCCACCCCCATTTTTTGTCTTGAAGCGCAATCCTGTCTTCTTGATCTAGCAGGAATATTGGAGTATACAGTTAAATACAGGTTTCCAGAAAGCTGATAAAATGCCATCCTGTTAAAATGAGTGTTGAGTGCCAAATAAAAAGCTAGAGGAATGATAGACCTATAGTGCCTAGAGCATTGTTTGCTAATGTTAACATAATGGTAAGTGCATGCTTGTGTGAGAACTGGCAGGTAGACATATTGTCTTCTATGAACAATTTCAAACCTCCTGGGGGCACTGCAGATAAGAAACCACCACTTCTACCCCAAAAGCAGACTCTAGATAACTCAGTTTAATAGGTAGATGTCATCTCTCCAGCACTGCATCAGTTCAGAACTCAGTATACATGAAATGAGTCATCCCATTATCTCTTCCTACTCCTAATGCTGTCGGCAAACTGCACCAGCTTAAGTATCTCAGAAAAAAGGTGTCTCTGCTGTTTTCTAAACTTAACCCACTTAGAAACCATGCGCTGGGGAACAGAAGTACAGACTGAAGGCTTCCTAGCAGTATTTCAGTGAATAACAGAGGAAATGACTGTTATTTCTGAGAGAAGAAAATGCAAAACAAGTTTAACTAGATACAATGAGCCTGAGGAGAGTTAATAAAAGCCATTCCAGAGAGATTGAAAGCAGTTTCATAAAGAATATTTTTGATTGCATGCCTGCTGAACAACTTAATAGCGCAAAAGATGTCTGAGGAGAGGAGATGAACAGAAGATTGAGACCAGTTTGTATACATTCAAAAAAACCCCACCTGTGTCCTGGTGAAAAAACAGCATGCCAGTCTGCTTTCAAATGTGCAATCAGAACATTTTGGTTTGGTGATGATAGGGAGGAAAGTGGATATCCAAGTTCCAGTTAGCCCAAGTGATTGTGAAGTGATTAATTCTTCAGATACCTGAGGCAGAGTAACTAGAAAAGCAAGATGTAATTAATAACTGAAAGGACATGAATAGTGATGCTCTCTGCATTTGGTGGGAAAGAGTGCATTGCTGACATGGTGTGATAGCTACAGATGGTAACTGAAGTGGGAGATGTGTGAGAATTAGTGAATGTAAGGATCTGTAGGACTCTTCTGAAGACCAGATTTTCAAAAGTGCTTTCAGGTCAGGAATACACAATTCTATAAATTGATTGGAAAAGTTGAGAGATGAAATTTTGTTTGCTAATTACAGATAATGGTAGCAAATGGGAACTCAAAAAATACTTAATAGGAGTGACTGTAGGGTCTACTGTATGGGATTAGACCCTACACATATAGGAGTGACTACTATATATGAGTGACTGTACATACTATAGGAGTTACTGTAGAGTCTACTGCAAGACTGTGTTGGGCAGTTCTTTTGCCTTAGAAATTAATTAGCAGTAAACTTTAACTACTCTCATACTTTACTTCTCAATTTAGGCAGACATTTATTGAAGTATAGATAAATAATTGGAAATATTGAACATATTTAATTAGGAACTTAAAACTGTCTGAAGGCTGTGCTGCCATTCAGTGAGACCCAGACAGGCTGGGGAGGTGGGTGGGGAGAAAATTAATGAAATACAACAAGGACAATTGTAGAGCCTTGCATCTGGGAAAGAACAACCCCATGGACCAATACAGGTTAGAGACTGACCTATCAGAGAGCAGCATAGGGGAAAGGGACATGGGGGTCCTGGTGGACAGAAGGATGAACATGAGCCAGCAATGTGTCCTTGCGACCAAGAAGGCCAGTGGCATCCTGGGGTATATTAGAAGGGGTGTGGCTAGCAGTTTGAGAGATGTTCTCCTGTCCCCTTACTCTGCTCTGGTGAGGCTGCATCTGGAATATTGCATCCAGTTCTGGGCCCCTCAGCTCAAGAAGGACCTCAGCAAACTGCTTGAAAGAGTCCAGCGCAAAGACACAAAAATGATTAAGGGAGTGGAACATCTGCCTTTAGAGGAAAGACTGAGAGAGCTGGGTCTCTTTAGCTTGGAGGATACTGAGGGGTGACCTCATTCATGTTTATAAATATGTGAAGGCCAAGCATCAGGAGGATGAAGCCAGACTCTTCTCATTGGTGAGAAGACAAGGGGCTATGGGTGCAAGCTGCAGTATAGGAGGTTCCTTGTGAACATAAGGAAAAACTTTTTCACAGTAAAGTTGACAGAACACTGAAACAGGCTGCCCAGATAGGTCTCCTTCTCTGGATGCGTTCCTGTGTGACTTACTCTGGGTGATCCTGCTCTGGCAGGGGGTTGGACTAGATGATCTTTCAAGGTCCCTTCCAACCCCGACTAACATTCCGTGATCCTGTAAATTGTATTCTCGGCTGCACAGAACATGAGCCAAACACAGGGAAACATTTCACGTGTAACATTTATCAATGCATGCAACCAGGGTTCCATATTCACCATGTCTCTGTGATTCCACTTCAGTTTTGATTGCCTTGCAGTTAACAAGTAATTATTAAATAACAAACTCAATTACAAAAACAGTATAAATGACTGCTCACATGTTTATGTCAGCAGAAAAGGCTTTTAGCTATTTCTAAGGAATTAAGCAACAACCTTGATAAAGCAGTAGGCACTGTTTTCATGTGAAAAAATAGCAGCATTTAGTAAGGTAGTAAGCTCTCCAGACAACAAAATGTCTTAAAATATTGCTGGCATAATGCAGTCACTTTCAGCAATGCTTCCATCACTGTCTCAATTAGCCAGCATCTCAGTTATCTCCCTCGTGTATTCTAGTTCCTGACAAGCAAGCAGCCCTGAAGAACATATCACAGTCCATGCTTCCTTTTCCATTTTCCAAATAACATTCAGACCCAGGTATGACAGAATAGGGTATTGTGCATGTTTCCTTCTCAGAGGAGGGGTTACATGCCTCAGAGGAGCAAAAATATTCATGAGAAATCATGAAACTTGATTACGTTTTCTTCCTGAAAAGTGAATATTTTGGTGCTTTTGTGGACTTCTTCATCCAGGGTTGGAACACCTCCTATGAAGAAAGGCTGAGAGAGTTGGAGTTATTCAGCCTGGAGAAAAGGAAGCTGTGGGGGGAGCTGTGGTGGTTTGGGCTGGGTGCCCTCTGCTGCATGGTGTACTTCCTGTGTCCAGAAGTCCAGCCCAGGGGGTGGACACAGGAAACCAGGTATCTCCTACCACAATCCTCTGCACTGCTATAAAATCGAGCGCTGGGTCTGCCACTTTCTCTTTCTTCCCTTGCCAGCACCCGGTAACTGGGGGAGACATCTCCCGGCCTTGGGCCTGGCTAGGCCCAAGGCCAGGGGGATGGGCAGTCTCGGGCCTGGCCAGCCGAGACTAGCGAGACTAGCCTAGCAGTGGGGGGAAGAACGAGCCCTGGGGGTTCTGGGCCCACCCTCAGGTGGGGCTGGGATGCTTCCAGGTCTGTTTACAGGTTTCTTTTGTCACTCTGTTTCTGGTTCTTTGTGCACACTCACCCTTTTCTGTTTAAACTTTTCCCATCACTTTAGCAATCCGTTTGTCAGAGTCGTTATTTTGCCTGTGGTGGGGAGGGGGCTGCCTCAACCCGCTACAGGACCTTATTGCAACTTAAAAGGAGCCTATAAGGAAAATAAGGACAGTCTTTTTAGCAAGGCCTGTTATGACAGGACAAGGGATGACAGTTTTAATGTAAAAGAGCAGAGATTTCGACTAGATAGAAGGAAGATAGGAAGATCTTTTTTTTTTTTTTTTACTGAGGGTGGTGAAACATTAGCACAGGTTGCCCAGAGAGGTGGTAGGTGCCCCATCACTGGAAACATTCTGGGTCACGCTGGACTGGGCTCTGAGCAACTTGATCTATTTGAAGATGTCTATGATTGTAGCCAGGAGGGGGTTGGTCTCTTCTCCCAGGCAACCTGCACCAGAACAAGAGGACACCATCTCAAGCTGCGCATGGGGAAGTTTAGGCTCAAGGTGAGGAGAAAGTTCTTCACAGAGAGAGTTGTTAGCCATGGGAATGGGCTGCCCAGGGAGGTGGTGGAGTCACCATGCCTGGAGGTGTTCAAGAGGGGACTGGACATGGCACTTGGTGCCATGGTTTAGTAGTCATGAGGTCTTGGGTGACAGGTTGGACTTGATGATCTTTGAGGTCTCTTCCAACATTATTGATTCTATGATACTATGATTCTGTGATGTTGCTGCTTACTACAAGGAAATTGGACTAGATGACCACTAAATGCCCCTTCTGGGACAAACCATTATGTGATTCTTAGTATCAGTCTCTCAGCCTTGATCATACCGAAGATCATACTCCCATTTGCTCCTGACTGTTGAGCATGTAACAACTTAGGGCCAAGGAAAAACATTGTCTTAGGTATGCAGTGAGTTCTCTGCTCCCACAGCACTTCTAGGTGTTCGTACCTATGCGAAGATCTTATCCGCACCACATTCTCTACTCTGGAAGCAAAAACTAACCTGTAGGGTCTAACTCTCTTCTCAACAAATCAAGATGGCAATATTCAGTTCTATTCCTTTTACAGCTCAGAATGCAGTAAGCCCTCCTTCAGCAAAAGGAAGGAAAGACGTTGGAGTAAAGAAATTGCATGTGTCTTTTTGATCTCTACTATGTGACTGGGGAAAGAAGAGGAGACTTTCAGGGAACAAAGGCTAAGTAAGATAGCAAGTGAATGTCAGCATCTTTTGGTTTATTGCAATATGGGAATTTAAATTGTTGATTTCCTGGGCTGCAGATTAAAAGGTTACAAAGGATGCAGGTAATCTTTTATGCAGAACATGTTGTAGGCTTGTAATTCACTTTCAAATATTTGTCATTGAAATTTTAATTCCCATGTTACCTCTTGGGAACTATCTGACCATAGGTAAATAGCCAGCTTGTCTATTAATGATCATCTGGATAACAATTTACAATAACCTTAGGTTTGTATAGAAGAGAAGGTGCTTAAAATAAGTGTGGTACTTTCTGCATGGGACATAAGAGCAAACTTAAGTATGTTTTAATGAATGAAATTAAACAAATGTTTTTATAGAACTAGATAAATAAGTTCAGCATAATCAGATAACCTTCCCAATCGATCACACACTTGAAATTGTTTTTCTGCTTATGCAGATCTGCATTTATATGTTCCAGGTGCAACTTAAGCAGGAAATAGATACTATAGTCCTGCTGCATAAGTGACCATTTTCATTTTTCCAATATTTTTAGAATCGTCTAGTGCTAATTCTTAACAGACACATTTCATACAAAAAGTATGAAAGTACTGGTTGATGGTAGGCTGAACATGAGCCTGCAGTGTGCCCAGGCAGCCAAGAAGGCCAATGGCATCCTGGCCTACCTCAGGAACAGTGTGGCCAGCAGGGGCAGGGAGGTCATTCTGCCCCTGTACACTGCACTGGTTAGGCCACACCTTGAGTCCTGTGTCCAGTTCTGGGTCCCTCAGTTTAGGAAGGATGTTGACTTGCTGGAAGGTGTCCAGAGAAGGGCAACGAAGTTGGTGAGGGGTTTGGAACACAAGCCCTATGAGGAAAGGCTGAGGGAGCTGGGGTTGCTTAGCCTGGAGAAGAGGAGACTCAGGGGTGACCTTATTGCTCTCTACAACTACATGAAGGGAGGTTGTAGACAGGCAGAGGTTGGTCTCTTCTCCCAGGCAGCCAGCACCAGAACAAGAGGACACAGTCTCAAGCTGCGCTAGGGCAGGTTTAGGCTGGATGTTAGGAAGAAGTTCTACACGGAGAGAGTGATTGCCCATTGGAATCGGCTACCCGTGGAGGTGGTGGAGTCACCTTCACTGGAGGTGTTCAGGAGGAGACTTGATGGGGTGCTTGGTGCCATGGTTTAGTTGTTTAGGTGGGTTGGACTGGTTGATAGGTTGGACGCAATGATCTTGAAGGTCTCTTTCAACCTGGTGTATTGTATATTCAGATGTGAATGTAACTTACCCTGTAACTACTGTAAATTAATATGACTATCCTAAAAGTATTTAGTCCCCACTTCTGCAAAACCAGCTTTTAAAATGACACTGTTCATAAAGACCTTCAATCATGGAGTTGTAGCTCCATTCAGACTTAATAAATAAATTAAAATATTATTCTCAGCCTAAACACCTTTGCTAGGAATGAAGCATACAATAGATGGTAAATGTGCAAACCATATTGGTGTCTTTTCCATAGGAAATACAAAAACGTATCTTGATTTTGATAAATAAAATCACTGTCAGTTACAGCATGGCTGTAGTTCTGTGGCTTGCACTAGTAGAGAAATAAAAACCCTGAAGTCTTACCTAACAAAGTGATTTATCCAGCAACTAGAGACCTTGCTTTTCTCCCTTTCCTTGCAGATATATAGATCCTTCCCCTGCCACTCCCTGGTTGGTATGCATTGTATTCTAGTAGTCTTCACTCATTTTATCCAGGCAGCAGTGGCCCCAAGAACTAGCATGCTCACAAATCCTCTGCTAGGATCATATTATACCACTAGAATTTTAAGCAGGACTTTAAAATGTTCTGTGTTTTAAATAAAGAAAATTAAAATCAAGGTTCAGAGCCTCCACTATTTAATGGAAATTGGAAGCAAGCAACATTCCTAGCAGAATCCTCACTTCAGGAAGATGAAATTCATCAAAGATGCAGTAAGAGGTATCTGATGTCTATATTTATAGCCCAAACCACTGAAATTACATTCTTGCTGCCTTTACAATAGGAATCAAGTGAACAAGGGTGGAAACATATGCCCATATCCTTTTTAAGGACTGAGATTAACAGTAGTTTCTAGAGTTTCTTGCTTCCTATTCACTAGATTATCAAGTGAAAGATGTGTCTCTCATTTTAATTGGCCAAAAAGGAAGATGTATGACCAAATATTTTTTCCAGACCTTAAGATAAGTAGGGTCAGGAAACAATAAAAAAAAAGTTGAAGAAGAGGAGAAGGAGTATGAAGCAATGTTTAATGCCTTTGGCATTCTTTCTTTTAGCATTGAATGCTAAGCAATGCTTCATACTGAGATCACACTTGATCAGGCAGAAAAGGAAAATATCATCTTGTCTGTGAAGTTCTCAGAAAGATGAACCTGTCAAGAGGTAGAGAAATAGGTCACATGAAAGTTAATGGAAAGTAATAAATGGAATACATAGTGCCACAAGGCTTCATCTCAATTAAAAGTTCACATGCTGAATGCCATTTAAATTGACAGATACGTAGCTCTTATCAGCCTGCTTATTTATAGTCTTTGCAGTAACAAAGGCAGTTGTTTATTCCACTGGGTAGCCTCTGGAATCCTCCTGTTGCATATTTTTTGTAAAGAATAATTGAAGTGTAAAGTAGTGAAATGCCAGGATTCATAGGAAAATGTTTCATGGGAGAATGTTTCTTTATTACAGATGTTCAGATGCTTCAGAATAAACTGATGATAAAGACTGGATTTTTCCCTCTAGCAGTGTCCAACACTAGACTGACATGAACTAACCAGTGCTCTTTGACTATAGAAATGCCACCACTTCAAGATGCAGCTCCAACACCCCTTTTTTAGCAGTTCAAGACAAAACTGAATTATTTGGTTAGTAATATAGGGAACATGTCATACCTGCATCTCATGCTGCACCCCAGCTTCCCACACAGAAGTATGATGAGAACAATGAACCTGCTGAAAGGGCTACAAAATGTTAACTGGTCGGTTACAGCTTCATCTTTGCATTACTCTGTTGCAAGAGGTGGATAACAGTTTATAGAAATTACTTGAGCTCCTTGTAGATGAGACAAAGCACTGTGGCTTTATATAAGAGGGATGACTTAAAGCTGAAGGTGATACAAAGAGAAGTACCATAGGTACTATACAATACAATACAATACAATACAATACAATACAATACAATACACCAGGTTGGAAGAGATCTTCAAGATCATCGCGTCCAACCCATCAACCAGTCCAACCCACCCAACAACTAGACCATACAGCCAAGCACCCCATCAAGTCTTCTCCTGAACACCTCCAGTGAAGGTGACTCCACCACCTCCACGGGTAGCCGATTCCAATGGGCAATCACTCTCTCCGTGTAGAACTTCTTCCTAACATCCAGCCTAAACCTGCCCTGGCGCAGCCTGAGACTGTGTCCTCTTGTTCTGGTGCTGGCTGCCTGGGAGAAGAGGCCAACCTCTGCCTGGCTACAACCTCCCTTCAGGTAGTTGTAGAGAGCAATAAGGTCACCCCTGAGTCTCCTCTTCTCCAGGCTAAGCAACCCCAGCTCCCTCAGCCTTTCCTCATACTACTACCATTACTACTACCATTACTACCATCACTACTACCATTTGGAACACGACTGCAGCATGCTTAAGAGAAAAATGTTACGCATCAGAAGGGTGCAGGTTTTGAGTTGTATGCATTCTTTCCAGGTCATCTGCTTGAGTTAGAGCTCCCTGCTTAAGTACTTCATCCCTCTTGTTATGGCTAAACACACTTGTCTCAGTGTGATAGTGGGATACATTGCCTGTGTAATTGCTTGCTGCTCCTTGAACTTGCTCAGGAAATGAGAGCTCCGTTTTGTAGCCCTCGTTCAGTGGGGATCCTTCACAGGATCTCAACCATACTTCCTCCAACTCCACAATAAATGCCTGCATTGTGTATGATCTGGGAGCACCTTTCACTTGCCACATTACACCTGTGCCACTCGGCTGCTTAGATTGCCACAGGCAGTCAGCAAGAGGGAACCTGACATTGCAGGAATAGCCCAGCACTACAAGCAGGGAGGGATCAGTATGGCTGTCGGTTTTGTGATGAACAGATGAATGCCAGAGTGTTATAAACAGAGTACAACAGAAACACAAAGGGTGTTTGGTAACTTTATTGGCTGAGAGCAGAGCTGAGACATAGATTAATCACTTCCTTGCTCAGACTGGGAGGCTAGTGTGAATGTACAGAAGCCTAAAGGTAGGCATGAAACACACTGCCAAAGTGTTAATGGGATGCTTTGTTTTAGGCAATGATGTTTCTTAGTTAAATCACCTAGGGTTTAGCTCCTTCTCCCAGGACTTTTCTTTTTTCTTTTTTCTTTTTTTAATCATAGCTCCGACAGAGTAGTGATTTTGGGAACAAAGACTTAATCAAATCTACAAGCCTGCAAGTGTTCCAGGCATGGTGGGAGGCTGGTCTCTATAAGAGACATCAGTGTAGCCTTCTCTGGAGGGAGGGGGACAATGCTCCTCAGTGGCTAAGAGTGAAACAAAATCCAAGAGATTCATCAGTGAAACACATAGGGCTGTGGCTCCAGTTTACAACAAATCCGAGACCTGCACTGTTCTGGCAGTCAGGCTAGCAAATATTGAAGCCAGGAACAGGGGGAAAAAACTTCTACAACTTGTACAGTTGCACAAGTACACAATATCTTTTCAGAGAGGTTATAAATGAAAAGAAGAAATGTTCATCTTTTGTGTGCATAAGAACTGCTACCATGCAAATCAGAATTGTTTTTATAAGTTTGTAATTTGAAATGTTTGTGATTTGGATATTTTGATAAGTTTGTAATTTGAAAAATATTGTACTTGTGTCTGAAGGTCTGATTCTGAATTGGCTGCTTGCATTTAACTCTCCCAAGCTGTGTATGCTCTAAGGACCTCGACACTAAGGATTTTGCCCTGAATTTTTCCTAATTGTTACCTGTTTAGCATTGTTGAGAAACTAAGCACTATCCCTCTCCTCACCCAAACCCTGTTGTCAAAAGCCTGAAAAAGAATGCATCCAGAGTTATTTTCAAAATGTTTCCAAGTGGAATTTGTACTCAGTTAATATTTAAGTATTGCCTATAATGCATGTAATAAAATGGGAGTATGCTTTGGAAAGCCCTGAGTGAATGTATGTGTCAGCTAGTGCTCTGCTAGCCTAAAGCAATTTGATTTTAATGTAATGTAATGGAGCACAGTGATGAAAACCAGGCTTCTCTTTTCACAGCTTTTATTTTAGCTGCTGACTTAGGTGCCTCTCTACCCCTCTCTCTTTCACAGCCTGTAAGCTCAAAACAACTAGATAAGGTAACTTTTGTTCATGTCATAATTAAATTAAATCTAAGCATCAAACTATAACTTTTCTATTGCAAACTTTCAACTAGTATATCCAGGCAGCACAGACATCAGCTGAAGAAAAATCCTGCAGTAGAAACAACTTTACTCGTGGGAGTAAAAGGACCAAACTGCCCTGTAGGTAGAGGAGAGCTGGCTGCATTCTGTGCAGTTTCAGTCTCCTGCTCATTAGCATCTAGGCAGATCAGACTGTGCTGTGACTTGCACAAGGTACATTAATGTTCAAAAGAGAATAGTGTGAAGCTACCAAATTAATTTCTGTCTGATTCTGGTTTTGAATGCAGGTTTCTAGGGTGAAAGGCTAATGCATTAACTCCTCACGTCAAGCACATCTCATTATGCAGAAGTTAATGCTAATACTCTCCATTTCCTACATTTTTAAGAATCTGATGCTTTCAGGGACTTTCTTTCTCCTTATGCTAATTGTACTATCTGCCTCTTTTATTTAATTTAACATGTAGTTTGTGCCAAAAAACTCCTTTGAGCCAAACAACAACCAGGCTTTCATGAAACACAGATCATCTAGGATGCAAGGGAAGTAAGCTGTGGCAGAATAGCAAAGGATCATATTCTTAGTCCCAGTAGGCAGCAAAGCTAAGCAAATGAGAATTACCAGCTGAATTCGGCACATTGACTCTGGGAAGAAAAATGATTTTTCACTTTAGAAGTATATGCAATTATCCTCTTTCTTTCACAGCCACACACATACACATCTGGTGCTATTTCTGGCCTTTTACAGGATGCTTTTTATGCCACTGTGGGGAAAACATCAAGAAAAATGAAAAGATGTACATATTCTGAACAAGCACTCCTGGCATAAAAGTGCTAAGTCGCCAGCATGGAGAATAGTCTGTGACACATAAGCCTCAAAGATTTTGAATGATGTATCCAAGGCCACATCTGAATTATGTTGTGCTGAACTGAGATGGCAGCAATAACTTCTCTTCCCATCTTGCAAGGGGATTTAGGATGATGTGTAGGAAACCTTGATGAAGTCTGTTGTTGACATTTAAATAAATTAATGATGCACTCTGTATACAAACAAGAGAAGCTGATGTTTCAGCTTCAGATGGGCCTGATTAGTTTTTAATGATGATGAAGCCAGCATTTTAATGGTTTGTGTTGAGCTTTTAAAGCCAAATTTTTGAGGAAGCCTGTTCATGTGAAAACATAATGCTTTTCTTGGCATATTCAGCTAGGTGAAGGTACATAGGTAACAGCTAATTCTAAACTCTGAGTTAAACACATGTTCCCAATTGTTCAAGGAACAAAAGTGTCTCTCTTCACACGTACACACCTGTTTCCTTTCCAAATAAACCACAAATCTGAAGGTGGACAGGAAATGGTGTGTATTTGAGCCTCTCACAGATACATCACTCCTATGCCTGTACATGGGAGCTGAGAAGCGCCTCTGGTTTAGTTAAAGGCATAGCCACTGCCACTTTCCTGTCTGCTGCACTTCTAAGGAAGGAGAGTTTCTGTCCTTCTGTGATGGTAGCTATGAGGCAGCTGCTGTTTTATAACAGCAACTAATGCAAAATATTAAGAGCATTACATTTCCTTGATTTTTGCTTTTCTAGATCTTGAGATTATCAGTCTGAACACACTTTTCTATACACTTTTTGAGTATAGAAAAGAAGTCAATCTCCATTAAGAAAAGGGAAAGTGGGAATGTTCACCTCTGCTTGGTAGCTTCAAGAAATTAATTCAAATTCATATTATTTTATGATGCTGTAAAGATATAGTTATTAGGAAATCATTAGTCTTGACCAAGCCTATAGAGAATTGATTTACATGTTCTTCTTAAAGCTTAAGTAACTATTACAATGCAGATAATTTCTCTGAGTTTCTCTGAAACTTGAAGTAATCTCAAGTCCTTGAACAAGAGATGTTATGCCAGTTAAGGGAACATGTGTAAGTTGCTCAAAAAATACTGGAACAATAATGTTGTTCTCTTACTTCCCTTGCCACTCAAGTGGTGCTTCCAGCCTGTCAACATGGCCCAGACAAAAAAAATATTAGATGGTCTGTCATTAATATATTCTTTATGCTTATTATTTATTAAACAGCAGATGATAATGTAGGATTTTAGGGTTTTATTTCCTTATTACATCAAATGAAGGTTCTGCAATAAGAAAATTGCCAATTGAACTTCCTGTCTGTTGATAGGTGAGAAATATTTTTTCTCACCAACTTGAATACAAAAATCTCAAAATTGTCCCCATACCCCCCAAAAAGACATCTAAACCCACATTAAGGCATTGTGATAAAGCAGACATATGTTACACATCCCAAATGATCCACTTTTTAACTAAAAATGTATTTATACTTTCAACATAAACGTTTTCTTGAGCACAATATCCATGAATGCTGACATAAGTTAAGGATATTTAATGTCATACTTGGAGACCAATTCTGTGGGATATTTTGGTTAAAAGTTGAGACAAAATGTATTCTGTAGCAGTTTAATGTCCCTTATCTTAAAGGCCGTGCTAAAACTTGACAGCTTTGGAATAAGGAACTTGCATTTTGTTCAGCTCAGGTGAGGATAGTAGTATTTTACAAAATTCCTCAGAAACAAGAGTAATGAAACCTGATTTCCTAAGGATATATCTTGTGACTGGATTCACCAGCACTTCACATGGTGTCAGTTTCAGCTGAGCTCTTCCTGTTTCGAATGCTTGTAGCATATAGACTCCTGTGCTTTATAAGGATATAGCTCATGCTACAGCAGACACTCCCTTTACAAGTCTGCTAAGCTGCTGCTTCTTTGCACCCTGGAAATGGTGTTGAATAGAGTATCTTTGGGACAACTAGCTCTTCCAAATTCTGAATAATTCACACAACTTCTGCTAAAGTCATCAGACATAGATCAGACAGATACAGAGGGAGACTGTGTAACCCTTGTTTACTTCTTCTGAAACCAGTAAAAAGGAGCTGCCATGCATGCCCCCAGTAGGACTGAGCCAGTTCTATGTCCTAGTCAGCTGCTGCTTAGCTCCCACCAGTTCCTGCCATAAGACAGTTAATTATAGGGAATGAAAGACAAAAAATGAAAGAAAAGAAGTCCTTATATCTCTTTAGTATGGTTTCCATTTTCATTTACTTAGCAGAAAGTGTACATTGCCAGTTGACACTGACTCAGTCTCACTCTCAGTCTTGGCCTCACTCTGAAATCCTGTAGGAGAATACATTGATGTTTTGAATAGTTTGTTAGCTCAACCTGTTATTTCACTCATGCTGTCTCCACAGCTGACAGAAAGATCACTTTACTGTTCTTATTGAGGCATTAAGACATGTAATATTAATTTGCATTCCTTGCAGATTGCAGTCCATTTAGTATGTGGACAGAATAGAACCTATGCAAGTATATCACAAATGATGTGACAGGTATTTTTTAAAGAATACTATGAAACAGTGCATCAGAAGAAATCTTACCCTTGAACTGCTGAGAAAATAATTTATCCTGATTTTTTTTAAAAAGCCTGATTCAGTCCTCTTAACATAATTTCCTGAGCTTTGAACTCATTGAGTCTTCTAATAACGTACTTAAATGAGGGAAGGAGGTAATTTTCTCTTTCATTGCCTTTAGGGGATCATCAATCATGCATCACTCATAAGTGTTAGCATTGCAATATGGCTGCCACCTTTTTTTTTCCCTTGTTCTTTTTTTTTTTTTATTATTATTATTCTTTAAGAAGCCTAATCATGCATGGAGAAAGTGCTGGAGAGTAAAAGTTTCCATTTATAAATTGCAGCCTTTGTGAAGAATTGCTGCACCTCCTGCAAGGCAATTTTGCTGTAAAGCCCTACAGTAATTCAGCTACAATAATTTTTTTATAACCTTTCCTTCACCTGCTGCCACAGCACATTTCTATAGCAAGCAAATTCCATGGATGTTATAAGGACTGATTTATAAATGAGTTGTACTGTGATAGGGGCAAAGAAGATATGCTTATTAAACCATGGGATGATGCAAATATTGACCTATTTGAAAAGCCAAGCTACTTTTGTTTAAATCACAAGAAACAGGCATGAAGATCTGGTTTGACTGAGCACTTATTCTCAAATATTTGCAAATTCCGTTAATTTTAGTATGAAAAGTAGCAAATTAATATACTCATCTTTTCCACTGGAAAAGCAGACTAGATCACACAAAATGTGATGGTCATCTGAGGCCTCAACTGACTTCTCACATTACAAAAATCAATATCTGCTTTTCCAAAAATAATTGCAACAGGTAGTAGGAGATTAGGAGAAATTAAGTCTGAATACTAGCTGCACCCGGTGGCGCTAAATGTACAGAAGGACAGCATGAAATCTTTTGTGAAGTTCACTGTCTGCTGAAAATAAAAGGCATTTCCATATTAGACTTTAACTTCTTTCAGGAAAAAAAAACAGTCAGAGATGAAACAAAATATCCCTGGTGCCCCCTGCTTATTTACAAAGCTGTTTCCTAAATACACCAGTGCACAGCAAGAGACAGCAACTCTGCTCATTACTCCATGACCCCACAGCACGAGAAGCATACAGGATCATGCTCCCAAGGACTGATTTTTGCTTTTTCACCCCCTCCACTTTCTTCTTCAGCTACTTTCCCTTTAACTCCCACTCCTTTTCATTCAAACAACATTATTTGAACTCCATTCAATCCTCTAATACACATTCCTAAATGGCCCTACATGAACCTTTGCTGTGAGCAGCTGCATGCCCATGTTTCAACAGAACCACAGAATGGTAGGGGTTGGAAGGGACCTCTGGAGATCATCTAGTCCAATCCCTCTGCTAATGCAGGTATGCCTAGATCAGATTGCGCATGAACACATCCAGGTGGATCTTGAAAGTTTCCAGAAAACACAACTCCACAATTTCTCTAGACAGCACATTCCAGTGCTTTGTCACTCTCAAAGTAAAGACATTTCTCCTTCAGTAAAACCTACTATGTTCCAGTTTGTACCTGTTGCCCTTGTCCTATCACTGGCCACCAATGAAAAGAGCCCAGCCCTATCTTCATGACCTCCACCCTTTAGGTAGTTACATGCATTTGCAACATCACTCTCTGTCTTCTCTTTTCCATACTAAACAGCTCTGGGTGTCTCAGCCTCCCCTCATAAGAGAGATGCTCCAGTCCACTAATCATCTTTGTGGCTCTCCATTGGACTTTCTCCAGTAGTTCCTTGTCCCTCTTGACCTGGAAAGCCCAGAAATGGACACACAATACTCCAGTGTGGCCTCACCAGGGCAGAGTAAAGGGGAGAAGAACCTCCCTTGACCTGCTGGCCACACTCTTCTTAATGCACCCCAGAATATCATTGGCCTTCTTGGCCATGAAGGCAAATTGCTGGCTCACGGTGAGCTTCTTGTTCACCGGGACTCCCAGGTCTTTCTCCACAGAATTGCTTTCCAGTGGGTCATCCCCTAACCTGTACTGATGTGTGGGGTTATTCCCCCCAGGTGCAGGACTCTACACTTGCTCTTGTTGAACTTCATGAGGTTTAACTAACCCAACTCTCTGACCTCTCCAGGTCTTGCTGAACTGCCGCACAGACTTCTGTTGTAGCTACCACCCTTCCCAGTTTTGTATCATCCACAAACTTGCTGAGAGTACACTCTGTTCCTTCATCCAGGTCATTGATGATTCTGTTGAACAAGACTGGACCCCATACTGACCCCTGGGGAACAATACTAGCCACAGGACTCTGGCTGAGCCCTGCACAACCCTGTGTGCTCTGTCATTCAGACAGTTCTCAAACCATCTCACTGTCCACTCATCTAACCCACACTTCCTAAGCTTATCTATGGGAGAGACAGTGTCAAAAGCCTTGCTGAAGTTAAGGTAGACAACATCCACACCTCTCCTCTCATCTACACAGCCAGTCACACCACCATAGAAGGCTATCAGATTGGTCAAGCATGATTTCCCCTTCATGAATCCACGCTGACTACTCCTGATCTTCTTTTCCTCCACGTGTTTAGAGATAATCTCCAGAATAAGCTGTTCCATCACCTTTCCAGGGATGGAGGTGAGGCTGACTGGCCTGTAGCTTCCCAGATTCTCCTTCTTGCTCTTTTTGAAGATGGGAGGGACATTGGCTTTCCTCCAGTCCTCACCTGTGGCACCTCCCAGGTTCTCCATGATTTTTCAAAAATTATGAAGAGCTAGCTCCTTCAGCACTCATGGGTGCATCCCATTGGGGAGCATGAATTTGTGGGTGTCTGTGTTTTGGCACACAAGACATTATTGTTTCATAAAAATGCCTATTTATTTCTAACTGCTTGTGAAAAAGGAGCACATCTTTCCCCACCATGGTTTCATTACATTTAACACCAGTCTTTCATGAGGTATATATAGTAGCAGCAGCAGGAAGCAGCCTACACTTGAGGCTAGCAGTCTCACAGAAATACTGTACAAATATGACTTACTGCTTTCTCCTCTTTCATGCAAGACTTGAATAGCTGGCACTGCCTCATGCCTGTCAAAAGACTGTGCTGTAAATCCATTCCGAGCAAAAAAAAAAAAAGGGAAGTGAAATGCACATGTTCACCAAATCTGTTTTTTCACCTTTTGAACTCGAGAAGAGCTTTTTAAAGCAATCAGCTGTAAGTGCAAATGATACCCTGCTGCCACTTAGCCTCCTTTCCTAAGAAACCCATTTGCAAAGTATTATTTGTTTATTCCTCTCAGGACAGAAATAAGTTTTAAACACGGGAAAGTTAATACACTTCATAATGATAAACCAGGGGTTTAAATGAGCATGAAAACTTGCTGAGGCATAGCCTTTAAAATGATATTAAAGCTCTAATAGAATCCCTTGCATGCATTTGAATCACAAATGCACACAAAGCCCTGACCTAGGACATTGTCACTGCAGTTTCTATTATCATTACGACTTTGCAAGCTATCTATTATTAATGAGCATTTAGTGCAGTGCTTTACCTGTGTGGGAACCACTGTGTCTGTGACATGTCCCCCTTCCTTTTTCTGAGAACCATCCCCTAATTAATATGAAACTGCTCTGAAATAAGGTAATACTGCATGTAACAGAAACCCAGAGCAGATGATTTGCATAGTGACAAGACAGTGCAGTGTAACATGGAGATACTTGCGCTACCTGAATGAGCCAGCAGTAATCCAGCATGGGCCAAATGTGGTACTTCCCCACACAAAGAAGGGAGATGTTGAATTGCACCTGCCAGCATTATGTAAGACTCACCTCAGACACACAGAAAACAAAAGAAGTGAAGAATTGTTGGTTTTAAGCATGCAAAATTTTGGTGACGTTTTGCTTTGCAGCCAGCCACCCAGCCATGCACAGGAAGAGCGCACACACAGAGTTTTTCCTCCATGAAGAAGAAACCCTGGGCAGTACACCAGGCTAGGGCTATGGAAGCACTAATCCTGTCCAAGAGAGATAGGTAAAGGAGAGTCATGAAAGACAGTCTTGCTTCTGTCAAGAAATGACACAAAATTGCACATACACTGGGGTAAACCTGATTTACAGGTTAAATGAAGTACTGCAGCAGGTTTTGTGTCCTACTCAATTCTTGATGATCCAACTTAATTCCTAGGATCCCTGAGGAGAGCATAGCTCCTAGGCATCTATCTTTTCTCATCCCAGAGGCACATATGATGCAAAGCTGTATGCATGAGCAGCCTGGGCTGGGCTATGCTTTCAGAGGCACAGACCCTTCTACCTCCTGCAGCACTCTCAGTCTCCCACAGGAGGGCTGATGCCACTGGCACTGTTAATGCAGTACCTTCCCTGAATATGTGTTGTTTTTATGAGAGAGCACAAGTTAGAGAGGTTTCCTGGAAGGCCTAGTGTATCTTTGCAGAGACATGCATGCCTGGTCCCTCTATGCAAGCTATTGCATGGGCTCCTTATCATGTACATCTAAGATCTGGATCCTTTTTTCATGGAACTTTCTCAGGTTTTCATATCAAGACTTTGTAATTGACCCTGCCAGCCAGAGTTGCAATAGTTGAGGTTTCTTTCTGGTACCTTCAGGTTTTGTTTGGTTCCAAATTCATCTGTCAGGCAAATGAGGATGAAAAGAAAAACAGTGTGAGCTGCTTAGCAGGAAACCATACCCATTTGAAGTAAATCTTCAAATAGCTGTTAAAATGCTAGCTTAGCTCTCCTGCTGCTGCACAGAAGCAGCCTCAGTCAGACAGTCATGATGGCCTGTTTACAGAGCAGATTCCTCCCGCTCTAATGTTTGTTTTAATAGCTGTTGCAAGTGCAGCATATAACCAGTGAGCAGTTAAATTTTGTGCTGTGAGAGAGCTCTTACATGTTGAAATTCTACAGCATGTTCACGGCTAAGCAATGTTATGTTTCTAGCCTTCACTAAAAATCTGATATGCTTTGTTTTCCACATTTTGGTCTCCATCAGACATAACTTTTCCAAGTGCTCTACACAAACAAATGCCAACTGACTACTGCCTAACCCAAAACTCATGCACAACTTCAATGCACTGACCTCATGGATCAGAATTTGATGAACAAAACCACCTCATAATGGTAGACTCACCTATAAAAAAATATTTTCTCTTTAAGTAAAGTGAATTTCTTTCTTTTCTAAAACAATTCTTTCTCAGTTCATCAAAAGAAATGTTAGACTTTTAAAAACTTTCCTAAACAAATTACACACATTCTTTTAAGAATACTTGCCCTATATCAGGAAACATCTTCAAAGTATAACAACGCTCCTTTGAAGTACCACATTAAACTTTTTCCTCCTGAGACAATGTCATTTAAAAAAAGAGAGCCTTTTCAAGGTGGCCAGTATTGTTGGAATATCTTCTCATAAATATCATAAGCAGTGAACCATCATGCTAGCCAATTTTACTGAAAGGCTCAAAATATGCAGGATGATAGCTTTACAGGCTTGTTTGTTGGCCACTAGCTTAACAAGATGTTAGGCTGATAGAGGCCACAGTACTCATCTGACAATTTACAAACCATTTCTACTAAGAAAAGAAAACAAATTAAAAAGGCTGACTGCATACCTAATAAGGTGTTGCAGATACAGGAACTCATAAAAGCATGAATATTTACTATGGGAACCTGAACAACTGAATGATTTTACTATTTGTTACAGGTGAATCTTTTATTGGAATCAGCAAGACCACCACAGATTGAAAAACAGGTTAATTAATTTGTGTTGCAATTTCTGTTCTCATTTCTATATGCTCCCCACAGTTTAGGAAAAAAATACTCAGAAATTCAATAAGAAACATTTCCTGTATTTAGAATTCAAATAGTTGTTGCTGTTGGGGGGGAGATGACGACCAAAAAAACCAAACAAAACCCAACCAACCAAACCTGAAAAAAGTGACACAAATTAAATCTTTAGGAAAAAAGCCAAACTAGGATCTAAATAGGAGCTGTGCTCTTGTAGAGCCTCATTTCATAATGATTGAAGAGGTTTTGACTTCCAGAGAGAATGTGGCATAAATGACCTCTTCTGATGTGTCTACTTTTGTTTATTGGTAATTAACTGACTGAATGATTCTGCTCGACCTCCTTTATTCCACTAGAATTTTAACTACTTATTATTTCAGCTTGTTCAGTTTTCACTAGATGTATCTTTCTGAAAATGTGCATAAGTAGCATGCCCAGACTCCATTTCAACATCTTACTCAAAGGCACGATACTGGCATCCACAAATAATGTGCTTCTGTGGGAATCTGTTCCAGTCCATGTGGCTGCACTAGCAGGAACTTTCTGTTTGGCTTTTTTTTTTTTTTTTTTTAAACACAAACCTAGTCATTCTTCTCAAAAAGAATCACAGCCTTCTGTGCTAAAGTTTCATAAATACAAAGCTAGGTACAAACAGAACATTTCTGGATGACATTAATTCCTCTGCCCAGAAATATAGTGACTCTCTGCCTTGTGGAAAGGCAGAGTATCACGGCATGGCTTGGTGTGGCATGCAACTACCAAGCTAACCTGTTGGAGAAAGTTTTCATTCCCTTGGTGAACAAGCCCAAATCTTGCAGTGTACAACTTTCCTCTTCCAGGTATCCCACCTCTCAACTCTATTTTTCTCCTGAGTAATGTTTTAAGAGACAAAAAACCCCCATTATCTCACCCATCCAGGTGCTCATTCAGTCACTTCATTGCACCAGTGGAGAGGGAATGCTTCACTGAAAACTACAGGTACAACAAGAAATGTGAGGGGGGAGCAGAACAATAGGAAAGCAGGGCTCTGCCTACAGCCTGGCTGCAAGCTAATTACAGCCAGGTTATTACTGATAGACAATTTCAGTTTTGATTTGCAATGTTTAAGTTCTGTGCTGGTCAATCTTCCTATCCCAGGATGTTTTCTGAGCAGTTAGAAAAGACTCTATTCTGTTTTCTACACAGTTGAAAATATATTCAAAAGTATGGGCTGTGCAGCCTTTTGCTGTTGATGTGAAATAGCATAACATGAACCAGGATTCAATCTTCAGTGCAGAGATCTCTGTATCATTACAATACAATACAATACAATACAATACAATACACCAGGTTGGAAGAGACCTCCAAGATCATCGCGTCCAACCCATCAAACAGTCCAACCCACCCAACAACTAGACCATACAGCCAAGCACCCCATCAAGTCTTCTCCTGAACACCTCCAGTGAGGGTGACTCCACCACCTCCACGGGTAGCCGATTCCAATGGGCAATCACTCTCTCCGTGTAGAACTTCTTCCTAACATCCAGCCTAAACCTGCCCTGGCGCAGCCTGAGACTGTGTCCTCTTGTTCTGGTGCTGGCTGCCTGGGAGAAGAGGCCAACCTCTGCCTGTCTACAACCTCCCTTCAGGTAGTTGTAGAGAGCAATAAGGTCACCCCTCAGTCTCCTTTTCTCCAGGCTAAGCAACCCCAGCTCCCTCAGCCTTTCCTCATAGGGCTTGTGTTCCAAACCCCTCACCAGCTTTGTTGCCCTTCTCTGGACACGTTCCAGCAAGTCAACATCCTTCCTAAACTGAGGGGCCCAGAACTGGACACAGTACTCAAGGTGTGGCCTAACCAGTGCAGTGTACAGGGGCACAATGACCTGCTGGCCACATTACCCCACAATCACAGCTTTTCATGCCAGCTCTTTCAACATAGCCCCTTTACAGTCTTATGCCCATTTTCTATTCTATTCTTCACAATTGGATACATAATGTCCTGCTCAACTAAGATTTCCACATGGCACATGATCCAGCTAGAAGCCTGGATATTCTTGCTTTCCAAAGCCACCAATTTTATCTACTTCAACACATTTCTGTTATCTGTTTTATACTGTTGCAGTCTAGAGCCAGGCTTATTGCTTCACACTTACTACTCACCTGCCACCTAAAACAGATTGCTTCTTTCTCTCTGCCTCATCAATTCATTCCCTCTTCTCAAATCTCAGTCAAAGGCATACATATTATCCCTGCCCTATGTCTTTAAATTTTTTTTCCTTGTGTTATTGGCTTTATGCCTGAATGCCTTAATTAACTCACTGTAGAGAATCATCACACAATTATTTCCTATTATTTATAGTCCTCTGTATCTTTGAGGGACACTTCAGAGGATATTATTCATGACATTTTCTGTAAAACTGAGCATAGCTGTATTCCTGCGGTCTGGCAATAAATCAGTCTTATCTATAACAAAATTACATCCCCAAAAGAAAGTATATTGTGTCTGTACAATGGAATTAATGAATCAGCTGCTTTAGAGTATATCAAACTACCTTGTCTTTTAAAATTTTCAAATAACATTTGGATCATCAGAAGGGTAGACCTATTTTCAGGTAAAAGTAAGGCTTTTTGACCAAATTAAGTTAGTAAAATTTGTTTAAGTTATGCCCAAAGACCTCTTCTTATTTTCATCAACTACTGATATGTGTTGGAAACCATATACACCTGCCCCAGCATTTTAAATTTACTGTAGGTGCAAATCCAGTTACTACTGAACACGTGACAACCTCACTAGTGGACAAAAAGCAAATGACAATCCAAAGCTAGTGGTGGAAGACATGAGATGCGTCTGACCCCGACCACCAGGGAGTCCTGGCCCTTGCCGCACATTGGCAATTTTCATGGTCAATGTCATTACGTCAGTAAGTTGCACAAACTGTAAAAGTTCTGTCCACACAGATATGGGACAAAGATGTTCATGCTGCTCTTGCCCACACTGAAATAGACACAGGGATAAAATTTTACTTGCTAGTTTCTGCATTAATTAATCCAATTTAATGTTTTCATGGAAAGCTTCAAAATTACTAAACTTTTAGACAATAGTATTTATATTAGTATTCTACTGGATTTATTTATGCCTGTGGCTTAGTAATTGAGGAACTAAATATTATTCTAGGTCATATTCCTTTGCAATAATCTTTCAAGAATACATTCTGAGAGAGGGAAGCAGGAGACAGAAGATAAGGAAAACAATTCAGGAGAAAAAGAAAACAGGTCATAGTACCTAACAGAGACAGTAAGGTCAGATGTCTGAGCAAAAAAATGCAGGAGAAAGAAGTAGACATTAATGAATGTGTGGTGAGAAGAAAGGATGCCGTAGGAGAAGAAAACCTAATCAGGTCCAGAAGATTGCTGTTAATGTTTCTCAAATGGAAAAAAAAAACCCACCAAACAAACAACCAAACCAAAAAAATAAACAACAAACCAATCAAACAAACCCAAACATCCCTACTCATCTTCATTTAGATAAATGGGATAGATATGCTTTAGATAATGCTATTAGAGATTTTAGAAACACGTTAGGTAAAATAGGTAAGTCTATTTATTTGCCTTCTACTCTTTTTTTTTTTTTTTTTTACCACATCACTCATTAGGACTCTACTGAAGCACCTGCAAAATCACAGAATTACAAATGGCAGGGGTTGGAAGTGACTTCTGACCTTCAGAGGTCCCTTCCAGCCCAGACCATTCTATGATTCTGTAGATCATCTAGTCCAACTCTTCTGCTAAAGCACAGACATTGTAGTTTTCATAAGAATGCATCCAGGTGGATTTTTAAAGTCACCAGAGAGGGAGACTCCACAACCTCTCTGGGCAGCATGTTCTGGTGCTCTGTTCTCAAAGTAAAGATTTTTTCTTTAAGATCAAGTGAAAATGGTCACACCGTTTGTCTAGTGCTTGGTTTTGGTTCTATTCTAAAGTTGTTTTAATTCTATGGCATCAGTTACCATTTCCCATGACACAATTTTTCATTCATATGTTCAAAATAATAACTTTTGCTTGTCATTTCAGTTCTAGGCTCCCATCTGCCCCCTCACTCACATGAAGCATGATTCACTGTCCCTGATGGCAGAGGTGTAAATACATATCACTGAGAGTATCTATCAACATGACATTATGGATTCTGACAAACACGGATGGTTCAGCAGCTGCAAGAGCTCAACAGAGAGACAGACATAATGTTATACAGGATCATCTCTACAGAAGACCCAGCAGTCTGACTTTTTGTCATTCACAACACTGTGTGTTTTTACCTCTGCTTGCAATTTTATCGTAACATGTCAGATATCAGCAGGCATTTTAGGGTAGTTTGGACAAAGTACATGTTTATAAAGAGAGATGTAACTCTTTAGCAAGGAATTTGTTTTTCATAGCTTTGTTTCCAGAATTCAAAAGCATTAAGTGACTGCTTAATTTTCTGCAGGCAATGTATTGTTGACTTTCCCAGCTTTGGGGACCTGTAAAATCCAATGGCCAGAGAGGGTGGAAAATGATAAGACACTTATCTCTCACTTTTCTCTCCACCCTTCAGAATGTATATGTATACTGTATATTAGGGAAAATTGTTGTGGTAGCTATGCACTTTTTGCAAGCACTCTCGTCACCCTGCCTAATGACCTTCTTTCCAATATCCATGTTGTGAAGGCAAGTGAGATGTAAGCCTTCTCTCCTGCTCTCTGTATGGCAGGGACTAGAACAGAGTATAAGGATAGGAAACTAAACATGTAAACAGAGATAGTAGGGATTTCCACACAGGAAAACAAAACTGATGCAGGAGGACACGAGCCCTTGGTCCTCCCAATAACCACCCACAGGCAGGATGTTAAAAACAGCAAATGCAAACAATCTCAGAATGCAAACAGCTTCCTAGTATTTAGACCAGAAGGTAGTTTTGAAATTACATTACATTTCCTAAGTTCTTTTATTGGCTGAGGATTTGCTACTTCACTATTTCTAGCCATTTGTACCTGGGCCATGGGAATAGATAAGTGAAAACAGAGCAGGGAGAGGATGCCCCTGTCCTCAGGACAGATGCATTAAATCACGCTCCTAACAGGATGGAAGGTAAAAAAAGTAATGCAACAACAGTAAAGGAGAAATAACATGATCCTAGTCCTATAGCAACAGGGTCATACCAAGTGCATTTATCTATGCACATTATACAATTACAAGTTTCTAGTCACTGGAGGACATGTGTGGAGAACAAATGGAGGTTCTTCACTACTCCTCTGAAACAATACAGTATCCCTTTCCCATATTTTTAGTATGGAATATCCATCTCAGCATGACAGTTTCACAGAAGAGAGAGGTGAAAACAGTCTGCAGAACTAAAATGAAATTCTGGAAGAACTACTATTACTGAGATAAAGGGATGGCAATACAATGTAAACAATTTGTAAGAGTTTTGAAAGCAAGCTCCCATCTGTGCTGGATATGCAAAAATGCTACAGAAGGGACTATAATTTACAGCATAAATGGTAGTACTGATAACCTCCATTTAACAGGAGAAGGAAAATTGCTATACATGTCAAACACCACAGCATTATGGAAATGATCCACAAAGAGCAGAAAACCAAGACAGAAATAACCTGGTATGAGCTATTCCACAAGGAAGATGGAGCCAGAAACCCTCATATACAGGTATGCCTGATACACATTGTCCAGTGCTGAAACATAGTCTGGGATAACTAAATTATAATTATTCTCCAAATTCTTCACATCTGCTGAGAAAAAAATAGACCCTTTAAATATCTGATACAGTCATTATGACACCAGTCTGAGTAGTGCAGTTAACTTGGCAGAAGGATGGAAAGTCATCCAGAGAGATATGGGCAAGCTCAAGAAGTGGGTCTGTTGAATCTGTAAGGTTCAACAGGGCCAAGTGCAAAGCACTGCACCTGGGTCAGATCAAGCCCTGGTATTAATACATGCTCCTACAGTGACTTCCAGGTATTCGATGTCACACATGAAGTTGTTCAACACTCAGCACCTAAGTACATTGAAAGATATAATGTGCAGTAATCAGCAACTCATTACTGTCAGTGACAAGCTACTGTTAAATAACAAAAAGCTTGTGAGGATCAAAACATCCTCCAGGAATTTGGATCCAGATCTTAGACGTACATGATAAGGAGCCCATGCAATAGCTTGCATGGAGGGACCAGGCATGCAAGTCTCTGCAAAGATACACTAGGCCTTCCAGGAAACCTTTCTAATGTGTGCTGTCATATGAAAGCAACACATATTCAGGGAAGGTACTGCATTAACAGTGCCAGTGGCATCAGCCCTCCTGTGGGAGACTGAGTGTGCTGCAGGAGATACATGTTTCTGCCACAACACACACCCCCACATCCTGCATAGAGAACAGGAAGATGCCTGACATAACTTATTACTTGAGACCAGACTTCAACTCAGACTTTAAAAGGTGCTTGTGAAAGCTTACTGCGATGGTTTATTCTTTTTTGTTAGAATGGTCAGATAAGAAAAGTGGGGAAACTGGATTATAAATGCTGATGCATAGGTGAAAGCATTGGAAATGACCAAGATGTGGTGGTGCTGTGGAAGCCAGATGACCCCTGCCATGAGCAGGAAGGGGTGGGAAGGTGCCTGGGGTAGCCATCATTCACAGGACAGTTACAGGACACTAGGTAGAGGAGGTATGAAAGACTATAGCTTCATGCTCTTTCAAGGGCGTCCGGAGAGCTGCCACAAACTGAAATGGGCACATGATTCCTAAAGACATATTTCTGTGCTATTACATATCAAGTAATTCACTCCTTTCAATACAAGAAGCCTTTTCTCCTAGACATCTTGGCAGTGAGAAATAATCACCTGACTGTGAAATGACTAGTGCAGGCCCAGTGCTTTCTGATCAACACGAGAAAGCTCATGTGCTATACTAGGACATAAAACTGATTCAGAGAATTAGTCATATAAAAGAATCAAAGTAATAGTTACATAAAAGACCAATAAAAAAATAGGTGCAGATATTTCTCTAATGTTCCCTTCTTGTAAGAACAAACCAATCCAAATTGTTTAGCAGAAGGCATGTCAAGCTTTGTTTTAGCAGATAATGGTGGTGCCATTAGCACAGGTAATTCATATGTATAAGTCACAACACCTGCACAGACTAGAATTTGCATACTCTAATAGTTTTATATTTGCTTAAACTATTCTAAGGCCCTTAACATTGTCAGTGTGGTGTAAGCTTGCATCTACACAAATGAAAGCTAAACCCACTGCTACGTAATTTGCTCATTCAAACAAGATGTACTCTCAGATACTTTCTATGCAGTTAAGATCAATATACATTTTTGGTCAAGAAATATTTTTCTTAGGTCATACTAACTGAAAAAGCAGCCATTATTTTATCATAGACAGAATTCAGAGATAAAATAAAGCCCACATGAAAAGAATATACACTGGACTTACTCTGCACTGCTGTTCTAGCCTGAAACTTTAGCACTTTGGTTCATTATTCATGACTTATTTTTATGTGCAATGCAACACAAACCCATTGTATTTAGAAGCAGTTCCTACATTCAAGACCTGCTCTGTGAAACTAGGAGTACCTTAGCCAAAAGAAAAATCATAGACTCAATCATAGAATCATGGAATGGCTTGTGTTGGAAGGGACATTAAAGATCATCTAGTTCTAACCCCCCTGCCATGGGAAGGCACACGTCATCCTAGACCAGGTTGCTCTAAGCCTCATCCAGCTTGGTCTTAAAAACTTCCAGGGATGAGGCATGTACAACTTCTCTGGGTAACAACTTCCAGTGTCCCACAACCCTTGTAGCAAAGAACTTCCACCTAATAACTAATTTAAATCTACTCTGCTCTAGGTTAAAACCATTGCACCTCTCTTGATCTGCTGCCCACATTATCTTTTGATGCAGCCCAGGATACTGTTGGCTTTTTGAGCCACAGGTGCACAATGTCAGCTCATGTCAAGTGCCTCATCAAACAGTATCCCCGTGTCTTTTTCTTGCAGGGATAGTCTCAAGCCACTCACCATCCACCCTTTATTTGTACTTGGGATTGCCTCAGCTGTGGTCAGATTGTAGAAATCAGTCACCAAGATCAGCCTCTGAAGCTGGAATGCCCTTGCAGCAGTTTGGCAGAAGGGCAGAATTCAGCATACAGGTGTTTTTTTCCTGAAGCTGTTTTACACATGGTGAAAGGAGCAGCACCATGGTCACCAAGCTGGCTTCTCTCTAGCGAGAGAGGCTGGCAAAGTGTGGATGGAGTTGCAGCCTCAGTGGGCTATTTAAAGACTCTCTAATCTGATCATACTGTTCAGATCATAGAGACCAGCCTCCAAAGCCAAACTGTCCCTGTGGCAGTTTGGCAGAGGGGCAGAAGTCAGAGTACAGGGCCTTTTTTTCCTGAAGCCCGATTACACATGCTGAGCAGAGTAACTGCCCCATCACCAAGGCATCTGCTCTTGTGAGAAAGGCAGGCAAAATGTGAGCAGAATCAAAGAATCGGCATGCTATTTAAACACCTTCCTGAGCTTAGTAGTCAGACCATAGAGATCAGTCAATGAGATCAGCCTCTTATGCCAGACCGTTCCTATGGCAGTTCAGCAGAAGGGTAGAACTCAGCATACAGGGTCGTTTTTCCCCAAAGCCAGGTTACACATGGTAAACAGATCAACCCTTCACCACCAAGTTGGCTGCCGTCAAGCGAGAGGCAGGCAAAGTATGGGTAACATTGCAGAGTCAGTGGGCTAAACACCCTCTAATCTGTTCAGAATGGTCAGATCGTAGAGATCAGTCACTGAGATAAGTCTCTGAAGCTGGACCATCCCCACAGCAGTTTGGCAAAGGGGTGGAACTAAGTGTACAGGGTCTTTCTTCCTGAAGCCAGGTTACAGGTGTGAAAAGTTGCAACTTCCCTCCCACAAACGCAACCACCCTATTGAGGACAGGTCACACAGGAACATATCCAGGCATGTTCTGAATATCTTTAGAGAGGAAGACTGCACAACCTCTCTGGGCAGCCTGTTCTGGTGCTCTGTTACCCTCACAGCAACAGAGGTTTACCTTCACAGTAAACAAATTTTTTCTCATGTTGTGATGATGCTTTGGCAGTCCCTTCAGGAGGACCAGAATCAGTATCAGTTTGTTTGCCCTCCTTGGGTGATTTTTCCACTGGAAATTGAGGCAGCATTCTTTGGGGGACAATTCCCCTTTAACTCACGTAGTCATGCAGCTAGAACTGAAGTGGGTTTTCCATCCCACTTACTCATGTCCTCTCCATGGCCACACAAGTAATACCACAGGTTACACTGGGGTGGGTACCTCCCAGATTCCCTCCCTCAGACAGGGGAGCATCTGTTCCTCATGGCTGAAACACAGGCCTGTAGAGAGGAGGAGATATTTTTCTCACTTCCCTGAGGCCTTTGATAGGTCTATCTACTGTCCTTGGCCATTTTCTAAAGCCTGATAAGAGCTGAGCGAGCAAACAGCAATCAGCTCTCTATTTTTCTTGTTCTCTTGGCTCCCTGGTTCATCCTTATCTTTTGCAGGACAAACTACTTTATGCTTCTTTCTCCCTCCATTTCACCACTGTCCTAAGGTGACACACATCACCACTGCAAGTACATACAGGACCCCAGCACATCAGCCCCTGGAAAGGACATACAACATGCCACAGAAAAGGGAGGTGAGGGGGAAAACATAAAAGAAAACTTACATAATACTCTCTTAACAAGCTTCAAGCCTTAACTGAACCCTCTTGTTATCTTGCTTCTCATTTACTCATTTATCTCAACCCTTTTATTTCCTGCCAAAACTGACTGTCTTAATTAAGGCAGCTGCTTCTGCTGGCCCATGTTTGGCACCAAAAATATGCTAAGGTATTGTACATTCAGTCCCTGGGAAAGTTAGGGAACAAATCCTCCTGGGGACTGTCACAAGTCAAATGAAGCACATGACTGGGGGGCAAATCATGCTTGACAAACCCAATCACTTTCTATGACAAAGTAACTTGCTTGATTGATGCAGAATGAGCAGTTCACATTATCTACCTGGATTTCTCCAAGGCTTTTGACATGGCCCCTCACAACCTCCTCCTAGAGAAATTGACACATTATGACCTAGATAAGTGGCCTGTGCCATGGGTGGGAACTGGCTGATAGACTGCACCCTGAGGAAGGCAGTAAATATTTTTTTCTCAAACTGGCTAACAGTCACAAGTGGGGACCCACTGAGACTGATATTGAGCCCAACACTGTTTACCAGCAGAGGTAAAGAAGTCATTATCTGACTCTACTCAGTGATTGTCAGACCACACCTGGAGTACTGTGTTCAGCTTTGGTCCCTGCTGGAAGGTGTCCAGAGAAGGGCCATGAGAATGACAGAGGACTAGAAGACTTACTATATGATGAAAGGCTGAGAGAACTGGGCTTGTTCAGCCATGACACAAGAAGGCTTAGGGCATACCTTATTACCATGTACCTGCACATACAGGGTGGCTACAAGAAGGATGGAGACTCCCTCTTCAAAAGGAGTCACATGGTAAAAACAAGGGGTAATGGGTACAAGCTACTCCCATGGAGATTCAGATTGGACTCCCGAGTCTAATTGGACTCCAGACTCTCACCATGAGAAGTTAGACATTTGAGTACTCTCCCAAGGGAAGTACAGGATTCCTCTACATTGCCCAGTTTTAAGACTCAGCTTGACAGTGTGCTGGGCCATGTCATTTAAACTATACTATTACCTAGAAAGGCTGGACCAGATGATCCTTGCAGGCCTTTCCAACCTGGCATTCTGTGGTTCTATGCATTATTCTATTAAATTCTCCTCATCATAACCCACAGGGCTTTTTGTGGTTTTTAGACTCCTCATCATAGGAGTCTTGGTGTTGTGTGAGCAACTGTTGTTTGGAATTCAGCCACTGGCTGGGTCAAAACCACAACACATGGCAAACAAATTACACTGAAGAAAAGACCCACAAGATCCTGGAAGTTTTTTGGCTGTAGGGCTCAGCTTTTGGGGAAAAAGGAGAGAATTCTACTGATATATACTGAAAGAAACCCCAACCCATAGTGTTTTACGCAGGGTGTGTAGAAAAGGGAGTAAAGTTGATGGTAGGAATAACAATTGCAGTATCTCCTAACAGGGAGTTTGCTATTATTACAGCCAGCCACAACAGGCTATTAACAGTGGACATTTTGGATACAACCAAGCACAGCATTAAAGGAAGGTCATGCTGCAAAGTTACCATGATATTACCCGCAAAGAACTTCACAACAAAATTTTTGAGCTTGTCATCAATGCAATTGGACAATTGTGGAGAAAACACACGTATATATCTTGGCACAAAGCCAAAATCAGAAAACACTACCCTAGAAGGCTCTTTGGTAAAGGCCTGTAAGTGATGCTTTGCTTTTGCCTCTTTCCCCCTGTCGAAAACATTCCCCCCCCCCTTTTTTTTTTTTTTTTTTTTTTTGGTGAATCAGATTGCCAGAGACAGGTACATATGGTCTGAAGATGCTTGATTGAGGATGGCTAAATGTCTAAGTGGAATTCAGGGATGAATGGTGTTCCTAAGGGGTTGGTTCTGGAACCAGTGCTACTAAACATCCCTGTCAGTGACATGCACAGTGGGATCAAGGCACTCTTGGCAAGTTTGCCAACAGCACCAAGATGTATCATGTAGTCAACTTGCTGGAGGGAAGGGATGGCATCAAAGGGACCTGGGTAGGCTGGAGAGGTGGGCCAATGGTAATCTCATGAAGTTAACCAAAAGCCAAGTGCAAGGTCCTGCACCTGGGCCAAGGCCATCCCAAACACAAATACAGGTTGGGTGACAAGTGGATTGAGAGAAGCCCTGCAAGAGAAGGACTTGAGATACTAGTTGATGAGAAGGCTCAGCATGAGCTGACAGTGTGCATTTGCAGCCCCAAAAGCCAACCATATCCTGGGCTGCATCCAAAGCAGCACAGCCAGTAGGCTGAGGAAAGGGATTCTTCCCATCTTCTCCACTCTCTTGAGACCACACCCAGAGTACTGTGTCCAGCTCTGGAGCCCCCAACACAAAAAAACAGGGAACTATTGAAGCAGGTCCAGAGAAGGGCCATGAAGATGATCAGGGGGCTGGAGCACCTCTCCTATGAAGACATGCTGAGAGAGTTGGGGTTATTCAGCCTGAAGAAAAAGCTCTGGGGAAACCTTATAGCAGCCTTCTGGAATTTGAAGCAGGGCTGGAAAGGGACTCCTTACAAAGACATGTAGTGACAGGATGAGGGTTTATTGCTTCAAACTGGAAGAAGCTAGATTTAGATTATACATTAGGAAGAAATTTTTCACCATGTGGGTGGTGTGGCACTGGAACAGGTCACCCAGAGAAGTTGTGGGGGCTCCAACCCTATAAGGATGCAAAGCCAGGCTGGCTTTGAGCAACCTCATCTTGTAATAGCTGTCCCTGCCCATGGCAAGGGAGTTGGAACTACATGATCCCTTCCAACCCAAACCATTCTATTAATTTATAATTACACACTAGGTGGGAAGCATTTTCTAGAACCCAAAGGGGAAAAAAAAAGCTTATTGATTTAAATATGCAGTTATTAGATTGCTGAGATTTGTTTGTGTTTTCCAATTATGATGGACAGGAAAAAGAATAATTTTTTCTATAAAACATAAAAGGCAAGCACACAGTATTAACTGACATGATTTCTCTTTTGTAGCTTGTTATATTACTGATGCCCTCCAGTTATTTTGCTCTAAGTAGAGACCATCCTCCTGTTATTAACTCACAGTTGGCATTCAAATTGTCATTTGCATAAACTTTGCTGGCCTCTGGCAAGAAGGCAGGACAAATGCCTTTCATGAAATCATCAAACAATTACTTCTCCAAAACCAATTTGAAGACTGCAGCTATTTTTTAGTTTCTGAAATAAATTAAGCTTTCAGCTAATGGATCAAATTTGTATATGTAAGAAAAACTTCAGAGAGTGAACTATTATAAATACAGCACATACTAAAGTGTTGGTAGAAGGGATTTGAATTGGCATGTTAAGCTGAATTAAAATGCAACAGCATCCAGACATAGGAATAATTCTTGGAAAGGTATTCTCCAGGGACTGCTGCAGGAAGTAAGCTATCTCCACTTTTAAATTGATGTTAAATATGCAATCTTGCCAGACTGATCTCTCATCCTAAAATGTACGGGTTTAATTGAGGGAAGATAAAAGCAGAATCTCTGCACATATACTGACAAAACAGCTTTGAAAATAAATACATAGTTGTGTTTTTCTCACAGAATCAACCAGGTTGGAAGATCAAGATCAAGTCTAACCAGTCACCCAACCGTAACTAATCAACTAGACCATGGCACTAAGTGCCTCATCCAGTCTTTTCTTGACATCCAGGGATGTGAACCCCACCAGCTCCCTGGGCAGCCCATTCCAATGGGCAATCACTCTTTCTGTGAAGAATTTTCTAAGATCAAGCCTAAACTTCCCCCTGCACAGCTTGAGACTGTGTCCTCTTGTTCTGGTGCTGGTTGCCTGGGAGAAGAGACCAACCCCCACCTGGCTGCAACCACCCTTCAGGTAGTTGTAGGCAAAAATAAGGTCTCCCCTGAGCTTCCTCTTCTCCAGGCTAAACAACCCCAGATCCCTCAGCCACTCCTGATAGGGCTTATGCTCCATACCTTCCTTCCTGTACTACTCCTGTACAGTATCTTGTGCAGTATTTAAAACTTCTAAAAAGCCAATGACATTTTTTCTCCATTTCTCTTGTTTGCCTTTTACTTCATAACAATAATAAGTGCCTTTCATGTAATAACAATAGTAAGAATAGTAAAAGCTCTTATATGTTCTGGACTAAAATCAAACGTTACAGGGTTTCAAGATTAGGGACAATTTTCATAGACTTCTAAACTGAAAAATATACATTTATCTACATTTATACTGACATAATTGAGATGCTGTTCCATAACTAAAAGCCTAATTATGTCAATCAAATAGATCATCAGGAAGCTAGAAAGCTACATACAACTTGATCATCCTGCTAATATTAATATATAATTAGTTAATAGACCCCTACAGAGGGGAAGTAATTTAAAAAATTGTAGTGCTAGTTGTAATACATTTTAAAGACTCATGTCACTTACAAAAAGGTGCACCTAACTAGGGGTTTTGGACAGACAGTGCACTGCCACTTTACTTTGCAGCAATCTTAGTAATTCATTTAGGAGCTAAAAAAAAAAAGAGAGAGAGAGAAATTATAAGTCCATGATGTGTACTATACAAAGTCATTTGTCATCAAGGATATTTTATGAGAATTTTATGAAGCCATAACAGATGGTGAAATTTTTACTTGGGCTACAGAGAATTTAGGTTTCAAAAAGTAGCTCTATTTGATTTCACCAAACTCATTTTTGCCACATGAAGCAATTATGAAACATCTTCATCTGACATTTCAGAGCTCTTTGACATGTAATGTTTTGTCAGAAAATTGTGACATGGCACAGAAACCAGCTAAGTAGAATCAGATTATGCAGAAAGCAATGCATGGAATTTTAATCTATGAGAAAATCTGGACAATTGTGTAAACATAATAAAATAAATGATGGAATAAACCCATGGAAATTAGGATTTGTAGCTTGTTATGAAAGAAATGCATTTTCCTTGTAAAAAGAGGAATAATCACTTCTCAGTAAACACTTTCAAGCTTTGGATGTAGTACTCTGTCCCTACTAACATGAATATTAACAAAAAATGATGTAGCTCAACAATATAGCTGGTATTGAGCAGCATATTACTTAAGAGTTGTCTGTGTACACAAGGTGCCACCAATAGAAATTCTCTCATCTGAAGAATCCTCTTAAGAGATTGGAACCATTTTTCTCCTGTGATGTTGTGTTTGTTTCAAGAACCTTTCCCATATTTTCCACAGTTCCAGCAAGTGATACAATGGCTGTTGAAACAGAAATGGGAGACTTAGAAGTGCCAAAAGAGTCCAACATCAATTCCCAAACAGGTCCTACCATGGGAAGACCTCCTCATATCTTCTCCCCTCTCAAGATGTGTTATGATTTCCCTCATTCTTGTACAACAAACATCTTGCAATCGTTGTGTTAAAGGCTTCAGTATTGTGTTTAGTAACAGCCTCTACTGATAACCCCTGGACAAATGAATGTACTCTCTAGGCAGGAATTACTTAAACCCAGGTCACTATAATTGAAGAAAAGTAGATTATAGGTTGAGGGCAAGGAGGAAAGGATAGTTAAAATAAAAGGAAGAAATCCCTTATACACTGGCAATAGCAAACCCATCCTCATGTGACATATGCATGGATAGACAAAGTTCTGCTTTGTGGCATGAACAGTCTGCTGGCAAGAAGCCTTTCAAAGGTAATTTCTTTGGCAGACCACCCACAAAAAAGCAAAAACCTGACCTAAATCAAAAGGCTGCGGTCCAGGTTTTTTCTGGGAGGGAACACCAACCAAGACAGCTAGCTGAAACATCTAATAGGTATTTGACACCGTACTGATGTCATGTCCACCGTAAAAAGCGAGGGCTGGCCGGGCAAGGATGATGGGGCTTGGAGTTTGGACTGTGACATGAGATGCTTCCTATTTCTGGGTTTCACTCTCTTTTTCTACCATTCCTAGCTTTTGTGCCCTCTCTTGTATCTCTCGCTTCACCTTGTTTTGCCTTGCTTTTCTCTATGAAAAAATCCATTATGTTTTGCATTATTTTATTACACTCTCCTTATCTCAACCCACAGGGTGTTTGTTTATTCCTTGCTCTTAATCTTCCTTCCTGTCCCACCAGGAGGCTGGTGCGCATGTATGTTTTGCGTGTTGGAACTCAGCTGCTGGGTGAGTCAAAGACATACACTGGAGTCATTGCTTCTTTCCATCCTAAAGGCACAGGGTAAAGTACTTTCCTCTTCCCAGTGTATTACCAATAGGACTATTGATTCCCCTTGGCTTAGCAGGTAGATACTGAAGCATCAATATGTGGGGGACAGTTCGGAGCAGGACCTTATTGTGCCAGACATTGTTCAGATGTAATATAGTAAGACTTTTTAGCCGATGATCTCAGGATCTAAACAGGAAGCAAAAAGAAAGAATGAGAAAAAAGTAGTACAATTTATTACCAACCAAGGTGTGGCAGCAGACGACAGGACAATTTTACAGTTCAGAGTGGATTTTCCAGTTAGCCTTTCAGGCTAAATTATCCTAGGAAGATTATAAGATGAAAGATGAGAAAATGAAGAGAGAACAGGATTAGGAGTCAGGGGGGAAAGAGTATTTGTGAATGAAGGATATTACAAAGAAAGGATTTTGTTCAAAGCATTCGGCAGTATTCAAGAATAACAATATCCAGAGCAGAAACTCTAGTGAAGAATGTGACTTTCAGAATTCCCTATGGCAACATCTTCTTATGGTGTTTTCTATTTGCATCTGCTAAGTAAGCAGGAGCTTGTATACCTGCATTTGAGAGAGGATTGAACCAGAAAAAAGAACATGACCATAATCCAGAAGCAGAAATACATTCATAAAGTAAAACAAATGGAAAGGTTCATTCCCATAAACAATTAAGAGGAATAAGAAGAAAAAAAAAATAAAAAATGCACTTCCCATTTCGGATAAGAGTAACAGAGGCATAAGCAGTTAACAAGGTTGTTATAGTGGTTTTCTATTAGTCCCATGCAGAGCACAGGGTGCAGTGTGATTGCTTCTCTGATTACACACTTGAAAATTCACAGATGTACAGCAAAAACTAAGCACAGACAAAATAAATGCCATTAAACCAGGAGAAGATCTGAAAAGGACTTCATGTAGGGATTGGGAGGGCATCTATTTAGACGCTTACTTTTTGTTTGTGTGAGACATCCTTCCTGAACTCATGAATAAGCATGATGTAAAGGCAGGTGTAGCAGTGTTTCAAAACCTTGGACAATATATTTAGAAAGTAAACTTCACAGGGAATTTGCCAAGTTGAAATGTAAACATTGCAAGAACATGTGCAGGTCCGACTAGTATGCTGTTCTGGTTTAGGGGTTAGAAAGTTCAGAGAGTCTGTTTTTACAAGAATAAGCAAGGGAATTATGCCTTCCTTTTTTTTTTTTTTTTTTCCCTTCTCTAGTCTTTGAGTTTATTCTAACTCATTTTTCAAGTCTATTTTTCCCATTAACCTGAGGTATTTCAGGTGTTTGTATAGATACGGATACCATCTGCATGTTTGATCTAGGCTACTGGTGGTTTGCTCTATCCTTGAGCAGTTATAAAGCAAGAAAGTTTTCAAACCCTATTGTAAACTGGACACTACTTTTAATATCAAATGAGAGAAAGAAAAAAAAAAAAACACAAAAAAACCTGACAAAACAAACCCAACAATTACTAAGAAACCAAAAGCTGAAAAAAAGTAAAACAGCTGAACTGAGTGTGATTTTAAAAGCTTTTATATTACATCTGAGTATATTTTAACCTGCCAGGGCAGGATTCAGGTCTCTTCCAAGATTTTATCATCTCTTACAAATTTGTTTTGAAGCAAGGGAGTCAAGCTCATGGAAATACTTGTGGCATGGGATGTGTGAGCTGCATTGCAGAATTCCAAGGTCTGTAGGTTTACATGGCAATGAGAGAACTCAGCTGAGCTAAAAATTCCTTGGATCTTTCCACCTTGCAAAGCAGAATTAGAAATACAACATCCTACTGAACTGCATTACAATGATTTAAGAAATATGACATCCTGATAAATTCTGTTATGAAGAGGCTGTGACAGTAACAGTCAGGAAGAGCTTTAAACAAGATGCTAAAATACTTAAACGCATCCTGCATGGCACAGCTTGAGGCAGAGGGATCTGACCTGGCTTTGAGTGGCTTCAGTGCTCCCTCAGAGGCTCTACCATGGCTAATTTCAACTTCTGAATTGGTTCTCTCTCTGCCATAACATTATGTTGCATGTGGACAAATTCTGAGGAGAGCAGTTTTTCTATATTACAATTTCTAGTGTGGAAAGCAGTTAAAGTGTGCAGTCAGGTTTCATTTTATTTCGACATGTTTACAAAATCAACGTGTGTTTCAATTTAACTGCTAAGTTGCATTAAGAAAAGGCAAAAATAGCACAAAAAAAAAAAAAGACAAATATTAGTTTAGGGAAAATATTTTCCTTTTCTCATTCTTGTAAATAGATGCACATTAAAGTTTCTGAAAGTGTATAGTCATAGTTGCAAAGTTATTCTCCCCTTTGCAAAGTTCCAGTTTCAGCATTACTTCACATGTTTAACAGCTCTTATGGTTTTGACTCATCCAGCAACCAACTTCCAACACAGCCGCTCACACAAAACTCATGCACCAGCCTGCTGGTGGATTAGGAGGACTAGGACCAAAGAATAAACAAAAGCCCTGCGGGTTGAGATAAGGAGAGTTTAATGGAATAGTGAAAATATACTTTGTTTTTTCATAGAGAAATTGAGGCAAAGCAAGGCAAAGTGAGAGGCAAGAGAGGGCACAAAACCTGAAAGCAGTAGAAAAAGAGTGAAACCCAGAAATAGGAAGCATCTCACATCACAGACTGAACTCCAAGCCCCAACATCCTTTGCCCCAGCCAGCCCCTTCTTTATACAGCACGCAAAACATCATCATAGTGTCAAATACTCATCAGCTGTTTCAGTTGGATGTCTTGGTCAGTGTTCCCTCCCAGATGAAATCTGGAGTCCCAGGTATTCTCTTTTCTTTTCCACCAGTTCCTGTGTTTGCCTGCTGAGAGGCTGCTTTCTTGAACCTACCTGAGCAGTTGCCTTTGTAACAGGCAGTGACAGATAAAAGAGGGAAGAACATTTTATTCCTGCTATGTTTTGTTTGTTACCTTGAGAGACAAGCATAGCTAGCGCAGTTTAGTATCATGAACCTCTTCCTGACCTGGGCCTGATATTCTTTCAAACTTCTGCTCATTTGTAAGTCCCCTCATTGTGGGGTTTCACATGCTCTGCAACTGGCAACTTTTACTAACCAAGTACAGCCATCTGGTTTAATTTGTCATCATACCAGTCAGCCATTCAAAACACCACAGAGAAGTTTTTTACCATTAAAATGCAAAGACTTCCACACAGCAATAAGGAGGAAGAGAGAATGAATTAGGTAATGCTTAGAACAGGAAAGAGAGCAACCCTCAGATACACCATAGATACTATGTTTTCATTTGAAGGTTAGCATGAGGTTAAGGATATGGGCAGGAAGATAAATTGGAAGGGGTAGCTACCTTAAGGAGCAGGGTGAGACAAGTAGGTTTCCAGCTTCCCATCAGCTAGATTTCAGTTCAGAAATGAGGACAAAATCCAAAATACTGTTTATCTCAGTCCTCAACTCAAAGCATCTGCAATACATACTGGGAATCCTAAGTAAGAGAGACTGACAATCTGGAAGAAGTTCGATTTTTATGCAAACAGATATTAAGATAGAACTGAAGAAATTGTTCAGGTCACCCACTAGGTCAGGAGGTGCAGCAAGGCCTTTCTGATCCAAATAAGCCACCATGTTGAAAAGCTGCATTATTAAATTCTTGCAGGACCGGAGTCTGCAGTCACAGAAGCAGAGTTGTTCCACCAGTATTCCACAGATTCTCTGTTACTATGGTGTGCTACTTCCACTAGAGGCACAAATTAATACCAAAAATAAAGCAAACAGCAGTTACAAGAAAATAGGCTGAGCATTCCAGACTAATAACTTAAGCTCCTGTAAATACAGTTCCTTCAAAATGAAGATGTTAAAATCATCAGTCTAGCAGTCTTAAGCATTCTAGCACCATCACCAGAGTGCTTCATCCTCTGGAAAACTAGAAGTGCTCATCTATGATCCCTGAATTATGATCATCCAATCTTGTTATGCCTTTCTGCTTCATAATTATAGATCTTATTAAGAGAGATTAATTTGATAAAAGAATAGGCATTACAAATTGAACAGTTTTCAAAAGAAGGAATCTCACTAGATGCCAGTGAGAATGTTTCTTCACTTACCCCTATAGCCAACACCTGCATTATTGTCCCCATTAAATTAGATTATTTAATAAGACTGTCATTAGTGAGAATTTCCAACACAGAAAAATGTCTAACCAGCTAGAAATAATCAGTTGGAATCATAGTCTTTCCTAGACAACTCTGACATCAGATGAGTTGTAAAAGTTCTTACTGGTTGAGTGTCAGAAAATGTAATACCCAGCACATTTTTGATAAATTTAGGCTTTTTCCATAAAGTTTTCCCTTCTGAAAATAATTAGAAATAGCAGGCTGCAACTCATAGTATTCATTATCTAGTAGTTCATGGACTTTAAACAATTGTCTCTTCTAGCAAAAGCTAAAACTAGTGTATTTCAGTTACAGAATCACAAAATTGTCGGGGTTGGAAGAGACCTCATGAATCATCTACTTCCACCCCCTGCCATGGGCAGGGACACCTTCCACTAGATCAGGCTGCCCAGAGCCACATCCAGCCCGGCCTTAAGAACTTCCAGGGATAGGGCTTCCACCACCTCTTTGGGCACCCTGTTCCAGTGTCTCACCACCCTTACAGTGAAGAACTTCTTCCTAATGTCTGCCGTAGAGATGGAGCAGCTCCACAGGGCAAGACTGCAGACAGGGTTGTTCAGTTTAACTATATTAATCTAAATGTCAAATAACTGCTCAAAACTACTTCCCTGTAGTGTTTGCAGTTTGTACCTCACTGGCCATTCCTATTTGGGCTTGCTTTGAAAGCACTCCCCAGAGGGAGAATATTCCTAATTTCCAAACTCTTTCTTGAAAGTGTAGTTTCATTAGAAAGTTTAGATTTAGTTAATCACCACCTACTTAGCCTCAAATTCCTTTTCCACTATTTTGTTTGTGTTAAGCAGGATTAGCAGGGATGCTAATTACAACAGGGGGATTCCCAGGTGACTAGAGTTCATGGTCTGCAAGGTACCACCACTACAATTTCATTGAATAGTCCAGATTGTGCCCAGAAAGGCACAGTATTTGTCTGCAATCTGTACTGAGCTGGAAAGTTTAGAAGTACATAAACTCCCAGTCCATATGCAAAGCAAGGATTTAATGCATGTCCAACAGCCAGCAGGTTGGAATACTTTATCAGGCCTATGACAAGCAGGTCTTGTTCGGCTGCTTTTTTGCTATCTGTCTGTGACATTATAATTTCCCTGAACTCCCCAAAGAATTCTACATTCAAGTCTGTAGGACGGAAAGGTATCATCTACAAAATAGCTGGTTTAAACCTCCTAAGGAAATGAAGTGGTAGAGCTGGGAACTGACAACAACTTGTAGCTGTGTCCCACTTCTGAAAAGGAGCATCTTACCAAGGCTTCATCCACAATGAATGGGACAAAAGGATCTGTGAAGTCCCTTAATGTCATTTTGGAGTGACTGCCTATTATTATTACAGTCTTGAATATACCATGTATAATACTGAGATTATTCTGATATAGCACTATTATTCTTATATACAGTTATGATCACTGGTATTTTAGTATTGAAGGAAGGAAAATAATAAGAAACTGCTTGGTGTAAATGAAAGGCTTTGGTAGCAGGAGAATTTGCAGGAGTGGTCTCTGTGCGAAGTGCTGAGGGGCTGCCCTTGCTGGATGCAGCCTTTCCCAGCTGGCTCAGCAGTAGATTTAAAACAGGTCAAAGCTGAATTCATCAGCAAAGTTGTTTGAAGTGCCTCAGTGAAAACATGTTTAACAAAGCACAAAAAAAATGCTGGAGAGGCACAGGAAGAGGTAGGAAAAAAAGTGAGAAATGGAGGGGACATCATAGTTAGAGAAGGGGAAGGAAGAGGCGCTCCACATTGCAGGAGCAGGTATTTCAGGCAGCCTGCGGAAAATTGTATATCTGACAAGATTTTACTGACAGCAGCTGCAGTCTGTGGAGAATTCATGCCAGATCAGAGGAAAAGTGGGAGAAGGAAAGAATGGCAAAGAGAAATCACTGTATACAGACTGTAGCGCATCCCCTCATTCTCCCCTGTGCTTCTCTAGGACAGTGCAGAGGAATGGGATGTAAAGAGTGGAACACAGGAAAGGGGAGAAAAGTGTAACATTTATCTTTGTTTCTCACTACCCAAACCTATTTCAGTTGGCAATAATTTACATTAAGTTTTACCAAGTTGAGTCTGCTTTGCCCACAACAATAACTGGTAACAATTCCCCTGCTTTTACCTTGACCCATGAGCTTTCTTGTGACTGTTGATCTTCCTATTTTCTCCCCCTTGTTCTCCTGAGGAGGGGAGAATAAGCAAATGGCTGGGCAGAAGTCTGGCCCTTGGCTACAGTTAACCCACCACAGAAACACAAGATTAAGCCCTGTTTAATTCCAGAAATCAGGAGGCATCTGTTACTTCAGCTCCAATCATTTCTGTATGTCTCTGAAAAGTTTTTATAATAGTTACTGTACTTTAAACTCAAGACTGCTCTGATGAAAGCAGTCCAAGACAAAGTGTAGTTCTCTCACAATCAACAAGGAGTCTTGCTCCAGTGTACCACAGGTAACTGCTACCTTTAATAGGCGGTGAAGTCATTTTGCTTAAGTGTTTGGGAATCCCACTTCTTATATCAAATACCTTGGACTGTTGATAAATGCAATTAACTCAACCAAGCCGTCTGAAAAGAATGAAATGAAACATGCATTTTTTTAAAACAAGGCACCACAAGAAATAAGCAAATTAAAGAATATTAATATTCAGCTCACTCTTCTTGTTTACAAAAGCTGCTAAGAAAATGTCTTGAAAACCAGGCATCAAATGCTAAATGCCAATTTGATGGAATATAACTGATGGAAAAATGCATCTACTCACTGAAATTGCTCAGCAGGAACCTTGTTCACCTGTCAGACTCTGCAGGCTGATGGATTTGGGTGACCTTATTGCTCTCTACAACTACCTGAAGGGAGGTTGTAGCCAGGCAGAGGTTGGTCTCTTCTCCCAGGCAGCCAGCACCAGAACAAGAGGACACAGTCTCAAGCTGCGCCAAGGCAGGTTTAGACTGGACGTTAGGAGGAAGTTCTATACAGAGAGAGTGATTCCCCATTGGAATGGGCTGCCTGGGGAGGTGGTGGAGTCACCTTCATTGGAGGTGTTCAGGAGGAGACTTGATGGGGTGCTTGGTGACATGATCTAATTGTTTGATGGGTTGGATGTGATGATCTTGAAGGTCTCTTCCAACCTGGTTTATTGTATTGTATTGTATTGTATTGTATTGTATTGTATTGTATTTCTGCTAGATGGCTCCTCTTTTCCAGGGAAGATGAGGAGGTCTTCAGTGAGGCAGCAAGAATTACTTCTTTAATGTATGGAATGGAGCTCCTTGAAATCACTTAACATGAATGCTGTAATGGAAAAATAATAATAATAGCCACACCTTATAGACACAAAGACACACAAGATGCAAGCTGGACCTAGACAAACATGTGTACTGTCTTGACATTTCAGGTCTAAATGAGTTCCTTAATGAGAAGAGCTTTAAGAAAAGAGGGATAACCTGTCTTGTGCCTGTGTATCAGTGGATCTGACCATATACCACTTGTTTTTAACCTCATGTAGCTTCAATAATGCCTTGAGAGATACAGCTGTTATTTTATAATTTGAGTATTTTGCTTTGCTGCATCAAGATTAATCTTTCACTTGCTCTGGAAAATACAGTATAAGAACAACTTCAAATTTTATTTCATATAGTATAATAGTATTTAAAAACTACAGTTCATATCACCACCCCTGGAAACATTCCAAGTCAGTTTGGATGGGATTCTGAGCAACCTGGTATAGTTAAAGTTGTCTCTCTGCTCACTGCAGGGCGGGGGTTGACTGGATAACTTTAAAGGTCCCTTCCAACCTAAAGAATTCTATGATTCTACAACGTTACACTTAGATAACCTCATTAATTTCAAAAGGCACTAAAACTTCACAAACGGCTCTCTCTTTAATAGCACTACAGAATTAAATGTAATTCTGTTGTCCTGAGAAATTTTAGTTAGAATGGATAGTTCTGATAATTTTATTAACTTCAGACTTCCAGGTTCTTTTTTTTCTGAGAGGTGAGTACAATGTGACACTGAATTTAAACCTGATCTCCCAAGAAAGTAAGCCTTTACACAACTGTACTTCAACAACTCTCCATCTAAAATCTGAGTCCCTTGAGCATTCCAGACTTCAGAGAGATACACAGTGCTCAAAGTCAGCACATTCCTATACGTTTTGTGGAAACTGATTTATAGACATGGAGCAAAATTAGTGCTACCTCTAAGGAAAAGCCAGCTGCAGTTCAGCCAGTTGGCCAATCACCATGGATATAATGAAGAGGCAATCAGCAGAGGATTATTTCAGCAACAGCATATGTTGCCACATTCTCAGACAAACTGGCAAAAGACATGAGAAAGGAGCTGGAAGAAATGCTTGAACACTGAATCACAGAATCACAGAATTATTGAGGCTGGAATAGGCCTCTGAGATCAGCAAGTCCAGATTGTTGACTAGACCATGTCACTAAGTGCCACATCCAATCTTTCCTTAAACATCTCCAGGGACAGAGACTCCACCTCCCTGGGCAGTACATTGCAGTGTCCAATTACCCTTTCTGTCAGGAAGTACCTCCTAGCATCCAACTAAACCTCCCCTGATGCAGCTTCAGGCCATGCTCACTCATCTCGTCACAAGTTGCCTGGGAGAAGAGCCCAACCCCCACCTTACTACAACTTCCCTTCAGGGAGTTGTAGAGTGTGATAAGGTCTCCCCTGAGTCTCCTCCAGGCTAAAGAACCCCAACTCCCTCAGCCTCTCCTCATAAGACTTTCCCTTTCCCCCTTTACCAGGGGACCCTCTGGACCCACTCCAGCACCTCAGTATTTTTCTTGAAGTGAGGGGCCCAGAACTGCACACAGTACTCGAGGTGAGGCCTCACCAGTGCAGAGTACAGGGGCCAAATTACATCCTTAGTCCTGCTGTCCACACTATTCCTGATACAAACCGATGCCATTGGCCTTCCACGCCACCTGGGCACACTGCTGGCTCATGTTCCGCAGCTGTCAAACAGCACTCCAGGTCAGGCTGCTCTCCAGCCACTCATTCCCCAGTCTGTAGTGCTGCATGGGGTTATTGTGGCCAAAGTGTAGGACCTTGCACTTGGCCTTGATAAACCTCATACTGTTTGGCCTCAGCCCATCAACTCTCCTGGTCTCTCTGAAGTGTCTTCCTACCTTCCAGCAGACTGACACGCCCCCCCTCCCCCATCTTGGTGTCATCCATGAATTTACTAATGTTAGACTCCATCCCCTCATCCAAGTCAGCAATAAAGATGTCAAAAAGAACTGGGCCCAGTACTGATTCCCAGGGGACACCACTGGCCAACAGACATCAGCTGGCTGCCACGCCATTCACAACCACTCTCTGTGCCCAATCATCCAGCCAGTTTTTAACCCAGTGAAGGGTGCACCTGTCCAAGCCATGGGCTGCCAGCTTTTCCAGGAAGATGCTGTGGGAGACTGTGTCAAAGGCTTTGCTGAAGTCTACGTAGACTGCATCTGCAGCCCTCCCCTCATCTACCAGCCAGGTCACCCAGTCATAGTATGAGATCAGATTAGTTAGGCAGGACCTTCCTTCCCTGAACCCATGTTGACTGGGCCTGATGCCCTGGTTGTCATGTACATACTGCTTGATGGCACTCAGGATGAGCTGCTCCATAACCTTGCCAGGCACTGAGGTCAGGCTGACAGGCCTATAGTTCCCTGGATCCTATTTCAGCCCTGAAGATGGGAAGGACTGAGGAATGTGGGGGAAAAAATAATGTTCAAAACTTCATTAGTTTTACTGTTTACACAGCTTACTTCAGTATCTTAAAACTGTAAGTTTTGCCTTGGATAAAGGCAGAAGATGTATATGTACTTTAACATAAGTTATTCTGCCTTTTAGTCTGTATTTCTTTAAGTGATGATTTATTTATAAGAAGATGCATTTCACTGGAGAGAAAAGAAGCTATGCTTCATTTGGGAATGGAACAAAAAGCAAGTTTTTCTGCTTTTATAGGACCAAGTCAATGTAAAGCAAGAGCTGTTAGATTTTTAAACAGAAAGATGAATGAAGTAGGCATTCTTACTCTGGTAATGACAGAATGGACTAATGGCATCATCAATATCTCTATGTAAATTCAATTCATATGAACTCAATAAAATCCCTAAATATTAGTAAATAAAGCTGGGTTGTTTTTCATCTCCCAATGTCTGTTCTGACAATTCGTAGACACTTAATGGTCTATTTAAAATGAAGTAAGTTTTGAAAAAAAAATTAATTTAAATGTCTAGTATAAATTAGATAGCAAAGATTTTCCTCTGCCACCACAAAAAGTGAAAATATTACAGTCATTACATTGATTTATACATGCACACACCTACACAGATAAAATATGATGTATACCACACCACTATTATTGTTTCTCAGATGTATTTAGGCTCTTAATAGAAAAAAATGCATGGAATCTCATGCTGAAATCCATCTTTGGACTAACATGAATATTTAAGTCTGAGAACCTTGAGAAGACCTGATTTCTATCAGGTCTTCCATCAGTAATTGCTGAATATTTAAATCTTCTGCTTGCATGGATTTGAGTCTTCAATTACTGATAAAACATTTTTGGAATCCTCAAATGAGCTAATTTGAAATTACTGAATTGTTCCTAGAGACTGATGATTTAGTGGAAGCAAAAAGAACCCCAAAATCCTATCATTGCCTGATTAAAGCACTACAGCAAAGGTATTGCAGTAAGAATGAAAGAATCACCATTTTAGCCCAGTCTTCCATGTAAAATGCAAGGCAACCTATACTTTCAAAGATATGTATCTTCAGCGTACAGGCTACTTCCATAAGTTGTACATAAGAATGATAAGGAAGTATATATACAGTCATAGATCATCATAAGCTGAAAACTTAAATATAGTATTTCAAGCAAAGAAGATTATATGGACATCACAGAATCACAGGGACATCTGGAAGTCACATGGTCCAATATTCTGCTCAAGCAGGGCCACCTAGAGCCAGCTGCCCAGAACCATGTCCAGACAGCTTTTGAGTATCTTCTAGGACAGAGACGCCACCACCTCCTGCCAGCGCTGAGTTTCACACAGAATCACAGAATCACCAAGGTTGGAAGAGACCTCAAAGATCATCAAGTCCAACCACAAGGAAAGTGTTTCCCAATGTTCAGAGGGAAATTCCCATGCTCCCGCTTGTGCCCATTGCCTCTATCACTGGACACCACTGAAAATAGCCAGGTTCTGTCTTCTTTACACCTTCTCTTCAAGTATTTATACACATTGACATCATCCAGTATGTATCTCCCCTGAGGCCTCTCTTCTTTAGGCTGAACAGCCCCAGCTCACTCAGCCTTTCCTCATAAGAGAGATGCTCCATTTCTCCATTATATTTGTGGCCCTTCACTGCACATCCATATCTCTCCTGTACTGGAGAGCTCAGCACAGGACACAGGCTTCACCAGTGCTGAATAGAGGATCAGCTCCTTCAACCTGCTGGCAACAGTCTTCCTAGTGCAGCCCAGGACATCATCCTCCTCCTTTGCCACAAGGGCATAATGCTGGCTCATGGTCAACTTGATCTTCACCAGAACCCATCATATAAAATAGTATTCACACAATAAATTTTCTTCACATTCAACATATTATTTAAATAAACAGAGTGACTTTGCAACATCAAGGTAGATGCATGTACAGTCAGAGCTAATACGTGCAGCAGTGGTTAAGTCTGTTTATTGCTTGTTTAGTTAAAATAATTTCCTAGTTGAAGTTGCTGGCATATACCTATGAACACAAATACATAAAAACTTGGTATTTTCTGAAGCTAACAGAGATTCAGAGATGGAAGAGCTAGGGACTCTAAGCTAGACATTTAAAGCCAGACCTCAAATACATTATCTTTGAACTGAAACTAGTTTCTAGTTTAAAAACTGTTAGCAGTTCATAGTCCTTGTAGCTCTCTATCATAGTGCTGGAGTCCAAAATGAGTCTAAACAATAAATTATACTGAAATTCTTAGTTTATCACACAATTGTTGGAGTCATGTGTCAAGGGTTTGGGCTGGGCTGGGCTGGCTGCTGAGTGGCAGACTCTCTATTAACTCCTCTCCCTACACAAAGGGGAAAAGATATGCAGTAGAGTGCCATATGGATTCGAAAACTAAAATTACTTTAATTAAAATAATAACAATAAAATAAAAACTATACAAATATACAGAAAACCACTATCAAGCACAACTCCCTAAAAGCAACTACATCACTGTCAACACTGATGTAGCAGACTGGACTCGCTAAGTTGGTAGCACGTTGGTAGCACGTAAGACTCTTACTGGGAAGGTTGTGAGTTCAAGCCTGCAGTGGGCAGGAGAGTTCTCTCTGGGCAGCAATGTCCTCCCTCCTCAAGAGGGGATTGGACTTGGTGCCATGGTCTAGTCATGGGGTCTGTGGTGACAGGTTGGACTGGATGATCTTCGAGGTCTCTTCCAACCTTGGTGATACTGTGATACTGTAATAATTACATCACTGTCACCACTGATGATGTACCAGACTGGACTCTGCAGCAGACAGGAACTGGATTAGGAGCTGGATTCTGGAACTGAATTGAGTTAATGGATTGGGATCAAAGGCAGAACAGTCCTCCTTAGACACTGGCCATTGAAGAAGAGGCTTAACCCTCACTATCCCTCAGCTTTATAATGAGTATAATGTAGATGGAATGGAATTCCTTGTTGGTCAGTTTAAGGTCACCTGAACTGTCCACTTCTCCCTGCAAGTGCAGTTTCTTACCCCATACCCCTCATGCGGTGCACAAAATTTAGCAGTGACTTTGGTACACTTATCCTTGGTACTAACTATAAACAGGGGGCATTATCACTGCTAGAAGCAGACACTGTCTGCAAAAACATGCCATTAACTGCAGAAATTGCAGGTACTTCGAAGAGACTGAACTGAAAAGTAAAATCACTGAACGGAATTAGTTCTAACTCAAAGCCAGAGAGCATGCTGCAAAAATGGGTATTTGGCTACTAGACATATATATCATTGCTACATAAATATGCATGTAAGATTGGGTGTTTGAATGTTGAATGCATGTATTACTGAAGCAAGGTTCAATACACAGCACTAAAAGAACTCAAATAATGCTGAAACAAGTACAGTTCCTTGTTGTAAGGGAATGCTAGAAACATTCTGTCTGGGTTCATTTTTATTGACCTTTTCCAGAAGAAAGGATGTATGATACTCTTAAAGCATTTGAAAGCTTGGGACTCCCTTAGAAAAGTATAGATGCTATCAAAGTTTTCTGATTACGAATAACATTTACAACTCTTCTGAGAACAAAAATTGTATTTTCAAGCCTTATCTGCTTCCTTTACTCTGCTGCAAGTGTTGTTTATCTCTGCTACTGGGAAAAGGCAAGGTTTCAGATGCATCTCTAAATGCAATGCATTTCTATTTCTCAAGTTAATATAGACATTTTGCTGAAGGCTCTTTAAGCCTCCCATATATTCCATGTCAAAGGTTTGGCCTTAACATTAACCTCACTCTCTCATTCCTGGAGAGTCCATGCTGTAAAGACTTCCTACAGAAGCCAATATTATATCCCACAGCACTACGTCATCAACAAACAAGTGCAGTCCATTGTTTCCATTTTATGTACTGAGACATAGAGGCCAGGATGAGCAAACATAGTGCCTTAAATTTGGCACTGAAGTGCTCTTGATGTCATATGTGGCAGAATGGGCACATCCTACTTTCAATGACCTTAAAAATCAGTTCTGTAACTGCAGGCCCCTAAATATGAGCATTTGGTCTCTCTGCTTCATATGAACAATATGTGTCAACGCAATGCACCTTGATATGCAGTAATGACAGCTACTCTGTAAATGAAAAATATACTTAAAGAAACAACAACAGCAAAAGCCAAACCCAAACCAAATAATACACAGAGAGAGCAGATGACACTTTAAATCAAAACTCACCTATGCAATTCTCAGGTCCACCCTGAAGCCAGGTAACTTGAAATAGGGAGTACTTTCCAGGAGGATGAGGTACTTTTGATGTAAAGCAACTCTGGGTTGTCACAACAACTGTAAATAGATAAAATAAATCAAACTGCTAAATTGCACTGTGATAAGAAAGTTCTGCAACAGTACAAGAATCATTATGACTATTTCATTTCATTCAGATTGAATTATGCTCAATAAATAAAACATAAGACAATGATAAAAACCCTCTGTCTTGAAGCTATTTACAGCTTAAGTGGATTAGATTCTATGCATAATAGACTAGTAAACAGCAGACCCATAGTAACAAGAAAGAGAATTCCATTTCAAACACTGAAAGAGTATGAAGTTGGCAATTGCACAGAATTATTAGCCAAATGCTAGGCAGGCAGCCAGAAGACTTCAAGAAAAATTGCCTTAAGCAAGAGCAGCAAACAAGAGGAGGAGTTAACAGGTTTTTTTTAAAAGTGATTAAATTCACTTGTGGGATGATATTTGTCACCAGAAAGGCCACAATGACAGATGATTAAGATCTTGTTAATGCAGGGAAAAAAACCTATACACCCCCCCCCCAAACAAAAAAAAACAAACAAAAAAAAACCCCTACCATACCAAAAAACCCTGAACTAAACCAAGCCAAACAAAAAAAAACAACCAACCAAACAAACACACCAAAAAAAACCAAACAAAAAATTCCACCAAAAAAATCTAATTTAAGAAGGATGTTGGTGAAATTAGCAGTTTACTACCAAATACTAATCTAGAAAACTCCATTAACAGCAAAGGGACAGCCATTTTATTCTGTTAGTCTTGTAATTCCCCTCAGAGTTTATTTGGATAATGAGTGATTGTCTGTGTGTATAAAACCAAAACTATGTCCTGACTGGGTTTGGCTGGGCTAATTGCCTCTGATCAATAGAACTGACACATAATATGCTCGTCCTTTAAAAGTACTACTCTGGGCCTCATTCCACTTCCCTCAAACCATGCTTCTAACATCCAGGGGAGCAGAAATTGGTCATATTAATAGAAAATTGAAAGTAACACAGACTAACTTAAATAGAGCAGTAAGCACTGGGGAAATGTGTATTTTATTCGACTAAAAGCCCTTGTGCTTCATGACACTGCCAATCGCAGCAGTTTCCTAGCACTTTTGCAGTCACTTTCGCTGCAAACTGCGTTTCTGGTGCTTCACTGACACCACCGCAGACGCCCGCAGAGCCTCCTAGTGCTGACACCGCAGACAGCAAGAGAAGAGGAGCTCGTTTGGGAACACCTCCAAAAGACGCAGCCTTTGCTAAAAGCCGCTCCAGCACACCACACCTCTTGTAAGTGTAGCTAGTCACATCAGCATTTTTTGGCACCGCATTGACACGGAAAACACGACTTTTTTCCTCAAACTGATTATGCTTTATAGCCTAGGGGAACATCTAATCATACAACACAATGCCTACTCTAACAAAATTAAACAGAAGAACAACAAAAAAAAAAATAGCAGTTGAAGATACAACAAGTACTTAATACTACTCCAAATATTATTGCACAGAGTTCATTCATACTTAATACATTATTTTAATTTCCTCGACAACAGAGTCATTAGTTATACAAGCTATGCAAGCTACACAAGTATGTCTTTTACTTAACAGGCTAAACCTGCCTGATAGAAGCAGCTGCTGTCTGTGAGACCACAGGATCTTCCTCTCAAAGACATAACAGCAAGCACCTTTTGAAATCAATTGTTATGTAGTGCAATCTCTCAGATAATTTCAACAGAAGAGACACTGGAAGAGTCATGGAAACACTGTAACTGAGTATTCTGCCAGGAGACAGGGACATGAGACTCTTGTCTCTGCTTTTTTTCCCCCAAGATCATCTGCATCACCCATAAAAATACAAGTAAAACTGTGACTATGCCAAGTATAGGGTAGCCACTGATATACTAAGCATAATGCCATTCAAAGCAGTAGCCGTTTTCAAGGTGTCTAAGTCATGAATTGCAGACATTATCACTATTATTTTGCTCACGTAAGATACATGTACTTCCAGAGAAATGAATACTAGCATCGATTTTGCTTTTCTATGCACAGCTGTGCCCTCTTGTGGCACTGGCTAATTCACTACATGTTTTGTCCTCAAAATCAACACACTATCTGAACTACATCCCGTAGTTGGAGTTGGGATGCTCACTTTCTTTTACGAAGCTGTTGTATTAAATTCAAATAATTTAGTGCAACAGAAGTTTCAAGATACTGAAAATACAAAGGCATCCCACTGAATCTGGGTAGGTTTCAGGAAAGGAGAGGAACAGCTGCCATGCTGAAGCAGTCACTCATTTCAGGATGTGTTTTCCCACTACATCTGGTGATGTATAACTACAAGCTGCGCCTGGAAATGCCAGTCCCCATATATGTGCTCCTGTCCCTTCCTCAACATCAGATGTAACAATCAAGATTCTGCAGAAGGGATGTGTTCAGCTTCCTAATTTTGCTAAGCCATCCATTCTTCCCACCCTCAATTTTTCCCTACAGATCAAAAGGTAGCAATTCATCACATGTTTAATCACCACATAGAATGTAAGAAGAGTGGGAGAAGAGGACCACAGAGTTTCACCTCTACTTATCTCTATGACTCTCTCCAAAGTCTCTTTCACAGAAACAGTGAAAGTGAAGCAACGTATATTTCGATTGTTTTGTACTTCTGCTCAGGCACACTTACAACACACCTATCTAGACTCTCTAGGCTCATCAACTCCAATGCCATTCTATTTTATTTTTTTAAATCATTATCTTAGTGCAGGGTACTATGCCTAAAATATTTTAGTTGGGACTAAGTCAAGCTTTATTTTTTTAATGGAAATATATTAAATATAGAATTATAAATACCTTTCATTAATGCTATTAGAAAAGTGGTCTATTAAGAACTTAAGATCCAAACCAGGTCTTTGAACTGGAGATTGACCTGGAGATTAACACCCATATCTGTTCGTGGGTGAACTGAATTAAGAACACTTCTACTTGTGGGACAGAATTTGTTCTTCCAGTTCTTGCTAGGACTGGCAATGATTACTGTTCATATATTTGCATGCCAGCTTCTGCTAAATGCAAAAAAACCCCAACAAAACCAAAACCAACAAAGGCCAACTTGTTTAATTGAGATAAAAATATATTCTCTACTTATATAACATAAAAGCTTTCTGTCAGCTGCAAAGACTTCATTACATTGCTTAAGCCCCAAGAGTTGGTAGAGGTAAGAACAGAAATTATCTTTTATTAGAAAGCTATAAAGGTTAATTTGCAAAAGGAAGACCTTACAAGTGCTAGAAATGGTAATGAGGCCTCAAGACAGGCCTCATATGATAGTTCTCATCACATAATGCTCAAATTTAGTTTCTACTTATGTCATGTGACAGTTGCTGAAGCTTTGGGCACATAAAACTCTTCCACAAATCACAACTTTTCTCTTCAGCATGCAGTGGAACTCCTGCCAGAAATGCTGACTCAGACTTTAATACACACTTTCAATTTAACTTTTATCAATTAAAAGGGTTGTAGTGGAGTTTTAGAACTTTTTTTTTTTCTGGATATTTCTCACAAGATTTAAGCTTCATATCAGTACAGAACAAGCATGAAAATTAACTATGTATAAAGAGTCAAAGAGTTATAATGTCCACTTGACACCTTTTAACCACATTGTGCAGGTCTTTAAAAATAAAATATGAAATTTGTACCCAAAACCTAAAAATAAAGACAAATTGTTAACTTCCCCCACCTATCCCACTGCATGGGTAGCAATGATGTCACAAGATTAAAGTACTGTAGCATTTGACACAACGGCTTTCTTGGGAGCTCCAATGATCAACAGTTTCAGTGTGTCACAGACCTGAGAGCAATTAGCAGTCCTCATTAAGCTCACTCTTTTGGCTTCCATCCAAACCCTGTAACTATCACAGAAATCCCTGCTAAGCTTAGACTTGGGCCTTCAGCCTTTGCTTGAGCTTTGTTGTAGAAGTAGTGGTTTACAGCAGTGTCCTTGCCTGACACCTTACACCATTTACAATTGCATGCAAAACATTATGGCATTTTGATGTGGGAAGTGGAACTTGGATTCAAATTCATGAGCTGCATTTCTGAAAAAGAAGCAGAGGAGCTGGTACCTGGTTCTTGGTATTTGGTTCTGACAAAATCTGAGGTTTGCTCCCTGCTTTAACCAAGTGGATGTTCTGTGTTACATTGCACCACTTGCATTATTTTGATACTATTTGATCAACTACTATCCCCAGTTCTTTAATACAGAGATGTTACTCTTCCTTTCCATGGGCTTCTTCCACTCATCCAGATATTACTTGGGCCCTGTCTGTACTGTTCAGGACATGAGAAGCAGTAGATTCTACTATTGGGCACTCACACCAGTTTGGTTTCAGTTACTGTTGCATTCTTTTTCCTTGAGAAACTCATTCTTAATCAGTTCAGGTCATTCTTACCACATCACTCCCTGCAACATACAACTTACATCCTATCTTGAGGTACACTGAGTCTCCCCATCCTTCCTCATTACCCACCAAGTACAACCAGGTCCTTGCCTTTCTCTATAGGAGGAGTAACCCACACTACCTTCCCCAGCCACTTCTCCATGTGAACTACAGGAACCTTATATCCTTCCACAGTGTGTAGAAGTTTTGTTTGGGCAGAACCAGGCTGGTTAGCAGATCCTCTAGAGTTAACCATCCAAGTGACTTCTGCTAATTTTGCATCCCAGTGCTTACATGCCCCATTACCCAATGCTCTCAATATAGTCTTTAACAGACCATTTTATCTTTCAGTCTTCCCAGAGGCTTGTGGGTGATAGGGAATGTGATATGCCCACTCAGTGCTGTGTTTCTTGGCCCAGGACCTGATGGCATTATTTTGAAGTGAGTCCCATTGTCCGATTCAATTCTTCCCAGTATACCACATTGCCACAGGATTTGTCTTTCAAGCCCTAAGATAGTCTTCTGGGCAGTGGCATGGTTTGTGAGGTATGTCTCCGACCAAACAGGAGCTGCTTCTACCATGGCAAGTATGTAGTGCTTGCCTTGGCATGCTTGTGGCAGGGGTGTAATATAGTCATTCTGCCAGGCCTTACCATAGCAAAAACCCAACCACCACCCTTTGTTCCAGGGAGAGTTAACTCTGGTGGCTTGCTTGATTGCAGCACGTTTCACAATTGTGTGTAACCTGTGTGATGGCCTTCACAGTCAGGTCTACCCCTCAGACACAAGTCCACCTGTATGTTGCAAGAAGCATGGAATGTGGCAAGGGGGGAAAAAAATATCAAGCCACAACTGACTTACTCTAGAAACAAAAAGAAGATCAAGATAAACATATGAGCTGGTAAATTCAGGACCTTGCAGAATATCCTTCATTTTACATTCCTAAGAATCAGTTAAACAAAATTCTACACACTGTATTTAGAATTCATCACAGCCCTTGAGCACAGCATGTGCTTTTAGAAGTCTCTTCCACTCCTGTATTTTTAGAATTACTGTGACTCTTAACAGTATTGTGACATATTTCTTTTCCCAAATTCTTCACAGAGATGGCAATGAAACTGTACAAGGCAGCAGGCTTTGAATAGTTTAACTCCAAAAGAAGCAATGGAATCTGAAAGTGTTTACTCAATGTGAATTATTAGAGCCACTTCTGAAACTATGTAAGAGAAGGAATTACTGTCTTTACAAAGAAAAGGTGAACATTAAAGGTTGAAACCTCTGCCTTGATTTCTGAAAAACTTAATTCCCATAACATGTATATTGCCTAAGGCCAGATTGCACATCTTCTGTCAGCATATGTAATACATGTCTGTGAATACATTAGAGAAAAACTTGTTGATTCAAGTCCTTCCTCTCTTAGTCTGCAGAGTTAGCTATCCAGGGAAGTGGGAAGTCCCCACTTGCAGGTATTGTTTTTAGGTCAAGCAAGAGAAAAATACTGTCTAAATGTCATATACTCTTTTGCAGAACTTCATAGGCAGTCTGCCATGAAAACAGTCTTTCTGACCTCCAGACAAGGTGAGCTACATCAATTTCAATGCCTGCTCAACCCACTCATTTGTCTTTTAGCAAGCATTAACTTGTAAGGCCACAGAGCAGTACTGGTTTTCAATAAGCCACATCAGAAACAACTAGTAGGTCCCACATTTTTCTAAAAGCACACAGAGAGTGAGTGAATGGGATCCTGGTATCAATTTTCTAATTAACTGAACGTATCTTGGACTGCTCTGAGTATACTTCTGCAGTACTGAACAACATGTCCAACAGTTCCCCTCTGCATACATTCACCTTGTAACAAATTTTTTTGATCTGTTAACAAAAACCGAATTGGTCAACAAATAAAATGTTTTGACTATGATAACTCAGCTGCTTCATGTAAAAACTGAACTCTCAGTTAATGGAAATGTAAGATTTCTCAGATCATCTAAATCCTGGGTCCATGTTCCTCAAACATTAATTGAAAACACACAGGGTGGGAGATTATCTTCCTACTATTGTGACTGTAAATATCCAGAAAGTTAAAGCAATTGTTCTGAAAATGTTTGACTCCATTTACTGTCTCAAGATTAGCTGAATGACCTACAACAGTTGTTATTTGAACAGATAATACCTAGAAGCTTAATTAAAACTTTTCACTGTGTTATTACTATTTGCAATAACTAACAGCTCCACCTCCTGCCTTTTTATTTTATTTTCCTTGTCATTAAGAATCCTCATTACCTCTATGCCTGGCACTCTCCGAAGAACACGGCATTGGACCACACAAACTTACAGTTCAAGTACCAGCTTTGAAGTGACCTTGAAACATTATCATCTATCCCTTTGTCTAAAAACCCAACAATCCAAGGAAGACCCAGTGATTTTGTATTCTCCAGTTTCAGGACCTTGCTGCAAAGCCTGATTCCCTGGGTTCATTTCTACACTACTATCCCTGTTTCATTACAATGATGATCCCAACCCACCAAAGAATCACACAGCATTGTAGTGATTCAGACTTCTGAAGGTCATCATGGCTTAAGAACTGGATGGAGAACCAGGCCCAGAGAGTGGCGGTGAATGATGCCACTTCCAGTTGAAGGTCAGTCACTAGTGGTGTCCCCCAGGGATCAGTGCTGGGCCCGATCCTATTCAGTATCTTTATTAATGACCTGGACAAGGGTATTGAGTCCATCATTGGTAAATTTGCAGATGACACCAAGCTGTGAGCAGGTGTTGATCTGTTAGAGGGTAGGAGAGCTCTGCAGAGTGACCTTGACAGGCTGGACAGATGGGCAGAGTCCAACAGCGTGAGAGATATAACACATGTAAGTGCCGGATGCTGCACTTTGGCCACAACAACCCCATGCAGAGCTATAGGCTGGGGTCAGAGTGGCTGGAGAGCAGCCTGGCAGAAAGGCCGCTGGTTGACACCAGCTGAACATGAGCCAGCAGTGTGCCCAGGTAGCCAAAAAGCCCAATGGCATCCTGGCCTGTATCAGGAACAGTGTGACCAGAAGGAGCAGAGAGGTCATTCTGCCCCTGTACTCAGCACTGGTTAGGCCGTATCTTGAGCATTGTGTCCAGTTCTGGGCCCCTCAAGAACAATGTTGATTTACTGGAACGTGTCCAGAGAAGGGCAGCAAAGCTGGTGAGGGGTTTGGAGCACAAGCCCTATGAGGTTGCTGGGCTTGCTTAGCCTGGAGAGGAGGCTCAGAGGAGACCTTATTGCTCTCTGTGACTACCTGAAGGCAGGTTGTAGCCAGGAGGGGGTTGGTCTCTTCTTCTAGGCAACCAGCACCAGAACAAGAGGACACAGTCTCAAGCTCTGCAGGGGGAAGTTCAGGTTTGAGCTTCGAAAGTTCTTCACAGCATGACTGTCCATTGGAATGGGCTGCCCCGGCTGCCCAGGGAGGTGGTGGGGTCGGCATCCATGGCGGTGTTTAAAAGGACTGGATGAGGCACTTAGTGCTATGGTCTAGTTGATTAGTTAGGGTTGGGTGATCGGTTGGACTTGATGATCTTGGAGGTCTCCTTCAACCTGGTTGATTCTGTGTGATCTAGTCCAGCCTGCATGGTAGAGCAGGACTACCTAGAGTGAATCACACAGGAAGGCGTTTAGGCTGGTTTCGAATGTCTCCGGCGACGCAGACTCCACAGCCTCACAGGACAGCCTGCTCCAGTGCTCTGCCACCCTCAAGGTGCTTACTGCAGCCTTTAAGTCTCTAGCTGCGCCTCCAGAAACACACATGCTTCTCAAGAACTATCCTTGAACCAACCTGCGCTTTGCACCCAGTTGTGCCCCGCGTTACTGGAAACACAACACATGAACCCAATTCCCCTCAGCCACGCTTTCGCGCCCTTAACTTTGTGAGGAGACTCGCGCCCGCCCTGCGCGAGGCTCCCAACGGAAAGGAGAAGGCGGGCCTTCCGCTGGGCGCGAGAGCGGTGATTGGCACCACCAGGGGGCTGAGGTGGGAGGAGGAAGCCGATCTCCGCCCCACCCCGCCCCTCTCATCCCCCGCCGCTCGGCGCTGGCCTCTGCCGCTGAAGAAGGGTGAGACGATGTTGGAGACGCTGCGGGAGCGGTTGTTGAGCGTCCAGCAAGACTTCACTGCTGGGTAGGTAGCGCGCCCGGCCCGGCCCGGCCCGGCAGGAGCGGAGGCGGGAAATGGGAGAGTGACCGTGCCCCCCAGGCGGGAGAGGAAGCAGGTGACCGGGTACTGGAAGGGGGGAGGGAGGCGGGGACTGAGCTTCGGGCGGGAGGGAGGGTGGAAGAGGAGGGTGTGGAGGCGGGATCGTGTTTTGGGGCTCTTCCCTCTTTTGGTGGGAGTCTGGTGGTGGTGTCCTCGGTGCTGGGAGTGGGTCCGTGGGTCGAATGCATTCGTCCTGCCATGGCCGGGCGGCTGCTGGAGGGGTTAGCGAGCCCTGGCAGCGGTGTGGTAGCTTGCAGCTGGAGTTGGGGGTGGTGGTGCCTTGGCGTTTGCTTGCGGTCAGGGGAAAGGAAGAGAGGCCGCTGCTTTGACAGAGTGAGATGTGCGTGGGCTCAATTATCGTGCATGAATATTTTATGAAGTAAATGACCTTCAGGGGTTTATGGATTAACGTTAATAGCTAAAAGAGCATCGCTGTGTCTTGTTCGGCAGATGAAAAGGCTTTCTTTCCTTGCAACGTGAGTTGCTCTCGCTTGGGAAAGGAAGCACAAGATAAACAGGAGTAGCCTCTTGCTTACATTTAGAAAGTAGGAAGGTATTCCTCTGACATTGACTTACAAGGTTTTAGATAGGCTCTGCGTCTGTCCTATTTTGAGGACAAGCAGGTGATCCAGAGGAGCATTACTGGAATCAGTGGATTGCTGGAGAACAAGGTCATGCCTGTGTTGTAAAACTGTTAGTTCGAAATGAGTCACAGGAGAGCATCACTTTTTATACACGGCCTTCAGCAATGTTGAGGCAGCCTTACAGTACCCTTATAGTAAATTCATATATAGTGATGGATGTCTCTGTACTCCAGAAACTTAAATAGTATATAAAAGGGCATATTTGCAGCAGTGTATGATGGTCTGGAGCAATTGGCAGAGTAAGCTAACAACAATGTAAATTGCTTGTATGTTATCTATCTCAACAAAAAGCAATTGAATATTGAAATGTCTTAAGAATACAAAGGCATTGCTTTATTGCTATCTTCCTTTCTGTTTTGTTATTTTTAGAACTTGTCACAGAGTTTGCTGCCTCAAGTACAGTGTAAGCTTCCTTTGAAAAAGAGATTATTTTTTTCATGATGAAAGGACAACTGAAAGGTCATTTAAGCCTGTATCTCCATGTACTGCTGCAGTGGAGTCGTCATGCTTCTATGTAGTTTCCGCTTTTCTTCCTTGTATTGCAGTGTTTTGTTCTGAGAACAGCTTCTGATTCCATCATTTCTAGCAATATGCCCTTCTTGGAATGTCCCATCTTTAAAAGTGTTGTTTTCATGTGTGCTGTAATATTTGTTGCCACTGAGACCCTATATCTCACAGCTATAGTAGCAGAGGCTGTGGAAATCACCTGGGTAATATCCCCATGGAGTCAGGCCAGAACATGACTTTTCTTTTTTTGCCCTCGTTCTGTCCTAGACAATGCAACCTGAATGCCATGTCCTTCTGGATTATTTTGTTCCTTGTGCCACCAAAGTGGTAATAGGTGCAATTTTACTTCAGCTCAAAATGGTCAAAATACAGAGAAAGTATTTTTGCTGTCTAGAATGCTGGACCAGTTGTGGTTAAGCTGGTAACTATGTGAATGCTTGTAAAGAACAGCTGTATTTTGTGAAACATTGTAAGGGAAAAGTTTTTCCAGGGCTTCTAAGGAAATACTATCACTTCTAAATGAATAAGGGAATGTTTATGTACAGCTAAAAGATAAAATCTTGGGTTGTGTAGTCTAAAAGAGCAGTTTGGAGTTGTTAGTCATTTTTGTGTACAAAGAAATGAGCTTCTGTTTCCCCTGTTCAGTTATCTGCTGCGTACTTCCTATGCAACTTTCTAGATTTTGACCCATTGACCTTTTCTGAGAGGAGGGAAAAATAAATAAAACAGCCAACCCACCCCCCAAACAACAACAAAACCAAACAAAAACCACACCCCAAACCAAACAAACAAAGCAGTGAGCCATGTTTATCTGTGTTCAGGCAGTTATTTGTGTGCTTCTGATAGCTTGAAGGATATGGCTCATGCTCCCTCTATGTTGTACAGAGCTCACTGCTGAAAGGAAGCCAGTATTGTGTAGTGATAAACTCTTTAAACATTTCTTCTGACTACCTGGCAGATACTCTATTAAGAAAACTGGTAGCTGGAACACAGTGTTCCCTTCAGTACTTGTATGCAGAGGAGAGCTGTTGTCACAAGCTGGGGAACATGACAGGGCAAATTGCAGAGCTTTCTGCAGCAATGTTCTTCCTTCCAAGTTGCTACTTGGCCTCTCTATTATGAAGAGCTCTAGCAGGAAGTAGAGACCTGCCATAGCGTGACTTTTCACATTTGCTGTAGAGCTTTGAGGTTTCTTTGCATGCCTGAAAATTGGTCATACTCAAGACTGAGGAAGTGATTTGACTCAGTCTAGAAGCAACCTGAATAGCTTTATATTAAGGGTGTTTCTCAGTCACTAGGTCATTCAGGATTAGATATCTCTGTGTCATGTCTAGAGGATAACTTTGTTGCTCGTAGCTCATTTCTATCGTGCTCATACCTGTTGCTTTACTGCTTCTTTCCTGAGCAGCTGAAACTCCAAAGGACATAGAGGTTGAGGGCATCCATCATTTTAGTGGTGAGAGAGTAGCAGAAAGTTTTGGTTCTCACTCTGCTGTGCCAACTCAACCAGCATAGATGGTTTGACTGAAAAAGAGTAGAGTGTGGAGAAGAGTTGTGTGGTTGTTTTGTGTTGCTTAGGGGTTTGCATTGAGTTATTTTGTTTCTTGGTGTGTTTTTTTTAGGAGCAAGATACCAGTCAGTTTGAAATAGGTCATAGGTGAAACAAGCCTCAGATACAGTCAGTAGCAGCATGCAGTTGTGCTGCTGCTGGAGATCCTGATAGCTGACAAAATAAAAGTTGCTCTTACTGAAGTTTTTTGTTAGCAGACTTAGGACAAATGTCTTCATGTGACTGTCATACTTTCCCTTGTCTTCTATGCCTTCTTGTAAGGGGTGTTCTTCAGGGTTGAATTGGTCATCTCTGTGCAGGTGTTTAATACCTGTATGCCGAGGAATGAGTATCAAGAGTTGGGTGTCTTGGCTATGTAGGTCCCATTAAACTTTTCATACCCAATGGCTTTATCCACCTGTAGAAAAATCTGGTAATTTAGAAGCAGTGTTGGTAGAAATAATTTCATAATACAGTCTTCACAAAATGAAGTGAAATTTGGTTTGTGAATAAGCCAAAACAAAATTAACTAGTAGACTGGAATTAACAATTATGTGTTCATACAAGTTACCATGTTGCCTGTTTTTTGTTGGACATGTCTGATGGTTTTGTCTTTATAGGTTGAAGACTTTGGGTGACAAATCAAAAGAAGCAAAAAAAAGCAGACAGAGGTACTTCTGAATGTCTTAGTTTGTAACATTGATCTGAGATGCTCTTATTAGAGAGTAATTTGGAAGTGGATCATATATATAGGCCAGTTACAATAACATGTGCATATAATTTTACAGAACACTTTTTGACAGCTGAGAAGTTTAACCCTGATATTGAGGAAATACTTTGCTTAACAGAACTATCATTGATAGGCCTAAGTAATTTCTGATGGTGATGAATCAATTTATAAGAGACTATTTAGATTATGTGAATATTCAGTGTTATTGTAGTACTTTATTGCAGTACCTTGAAATGGGATTGTTTACCATCCCTGTGCATCTCATGTACCTAAATAGTGATTCAGTTTATTAGTGTAAGAATAGAAATATGTGCCTTTTTAGTATGGAAAACATATGTATAATGGAGAACTTCAATTATCTGTTTCAGTTTACTGAGTTTGAATAAAACTGTTTTAGGCAGCTGACTTCTGCATTTATTTCCAGTCCATAATATTTTAGTTTATCTGGTGTGTTGTAAATATCCATCACTTCTTGAGAAAAGCACTGGGCAAACCAATTGGATCATCACAGATAAGGAAATGCAGATGACTTCTGCTTTGCTGATAGAGTTCTGGGACAAATATAGATTACTTTGATTTTAAGGTTGACCAAGGCCATGTGAGTCAGTAGGAGAGGCCAGTAGAGGTGGTGATGAAATGGAAGTTTGTAACTAACCATTTCATCAAGGAGTGGGTGATGTCTTCCTAAACAACTTAAGGAATTCTCTGTATCATTTAACCCCCATTCTTGTGGGGCTCTTTAACTTCCTTGACATATACTGAAAGTACAACACAGCAGGATGCAGTCAGGAGTAATTTCTTGATACCCTCTTTGTAACTTTTGCCATGCAGGAATTGGCTTAGGAAAGCGAGAGCTCACCTAGACACTGGGGCTTGTTTAGCCTGGAGAATAGATGACTTTGCAGAAACTTAACAGCCACCTGGGAACTCAGAGACAGCAGAAATGAGATACTCAGAGAGGAAAAGGCTGAAAAGAAAGGCATTTTCCACGTGAGGACAGTCAAGGAGTGGAACAGGTTGCTCACGGAGCTTGTGAAGTTTCTGTCTTTATCGGCTTCCAAGTTGCAATTCAACAAAGCCGTGAACAAGCTGGTCTGACCCCATAGCAGATCCTACTTGAAACCGGAGGTTATACTAGTGACCACCTGAGGTCCCTTCCCACCTCACCAATTCTAGCACTTTTCCTTTGGTTTAAGGAAAAAAACTTTATGGTATTTGTTTTTTCCATTCAAATTGTTTTGATAAGTGTAAAGCAGTCTGTGGTAATCTTTGAACAGACAAGTCTTGGATAACACTGAGATTTTTATGTAATATATCCCTAAAAGTGCTGCATTGTTAATTTTAACTTACCCTAAGTTGCTTTTATATTTCAAGGTGCTACTGATGAAAATGTATATGCCCCTGATAGTCATCAGAGCATTAAACAGGCTAAGTATTTTTTATGTAGAATATATTAAACATGATCTTTATTGACATATATAAAGAAGTTGTGTAGCAGTCTTATTTTCAGAGTTGTTTTGTCCACTGGTCTGAGTTAAAACAATGTTCATCCTGTGTGTTAACCATATCTCATGGTTATCTCACCATATCTCTTAAAGTTGGTTTTAATGGATGTTGTCAAAAAGAGGTAAAGATGGGCTGCCATAAAATAACAAGGGGTAACAATCCTAATCCTAGTTTTGGCATAATCTTGTGAGATACACTGTGAAAGGCTTCTAAGTCAGAATTGACAAAATAATTGTGAAAGTGAACAGCAGGGAATATTTCTGTGCTAAGCATATTGTCAAGCATGGATGTATGTGTGTACTTTTTTTTTTTTATGATAGCATTCTATTCCTTAACTTTTTTATATTTACAATTTGTTTTGTAGAACTTTTCAGGGTTTGCCAGAGTTTTCTGCTGGATTGGAATTACTGAGCAGGTATGACTTTCTATTTCTTTGTTAATGCCCGATTCCTATAATTTCAGAAGTAATTCTATTACATTAAGACAATAAGAAGAAAATTACAGTGTTAATAGTAGTTTATTCTGGATGTTTTCTAGTTAGCAGGGTGGGAATGGTCACTAAATAATAAACATGTTTAAAACTTGCTCAGTCCTCAAGTGCTGTCATGTTAATGAAACAACTTCTGGAGGAAAAGACTAATTTATGGCCTAATGCTCAGGGATACAGGGGACCGGCACTGAGGCACTGTCTGTCATTGCCATGAAAAGAAAGTATATTCTGTGTGTATTTAATCACTTTTTTTTTTTCCCCTGAGCAACAGAAGCTATCTGCATGATATATTTCCTTTGTATTTCTGTCGTATAAAACCAAAACAAAACAATTCTCTCTCTTTGGATGGGGATATGTGATTACAATCTTGTTAATTGTTTTCATTTTCTTAATGAAAACATGAGTTTACAGTAGTGCTTAAGGCTTTTATAGAATTATAAAGAATCATAGAATCCACAAGGTTGGAAAAGATCTCAAAGATCATCAAGTCCAACCTGTCACCCAAGACTTCATGCCTACTAGACCATGGCACCAAGTGCCACATCCAATCCTCTCTTGAACACCTCCAGGGATGGTGGCTCCACCACCTCCCTGGGCAGCCCATTCCAATGGCTAACAACCCTCTGTGAAGAACTTTCTCCTCACCTCGAGCCTAAACTTCCCCTGGTGCAGCTTGAGACTGTGTCCTCCATGTGTAATCTTATAAATATTGCAGGGTCCATTTAGCTCTTAATGTGAGCTAGTAGGTTTAAAAACCATGAATCACTTCTTTGAACAAATTATTTCTTACTACATACTCATCATGGTAGAACAGTAAATGTGAGAAAGAACTCTGCAGCTTTTTTTCAACTGCTTCTGGTAGTCTCTGTAAATATAATTGCAGTAACATCTGTGAAATCCTCTTCCCTTGTCAGGGGAACACACTAAGAACAGTAATACGTTTTTCTTCTCAGATATGAAGATGCTTGGGCTGCCCTTCACAAAGGAGCCAAAGATTGTGCAAAAGCCGGAGAGGTGAGAAAATACAACAATGCCACTCTTAGTTATTTGCGCATTTGAAATATTTCAGCATAAATTTTTAGTACCTGTATACTGGGGTTGACCCTCACTACTAGGTAGGCACTCACACAGCCTTGTTCATTCCCCCACAGGAAGAACAGAAGGTAAAAAAAAAAAATGCTTCAAGAAAAACAGAGTTTAATAATTGAAGGACAGTGGGAAAACAAATGGTGGAAAAGAAAGTTTCTCAACATTCCACAAGCAGACCCAATTCCCAGCCAGTCTCAGAGCGGTGGTTACCTTAGAAGACCAAGCCCTTAGTTTTTATTGCTTAGCATCACATTACATGGTATGAAATAACCCTTTGGCCAATGGCTTACTCTTCTGGCTGTGTCCCCTCACATACCTTTTCCCCATTCCAACCTACTTGATGGGGAAGAGGGAAAGCCTTGTTGCTGTACAAGCACTGTTCATCAATATCCAAAACACTGGTCTGTTATCAGCGTGGTGGTTTTCTAGAAATGCAAACCGCAGTACCGTAAGGGCTACATGTGAGCCGACAGACAAGACACAGAAAACGCACAAAAGCGTGCATGAAATGCGAAGAATAAATGTATTGTCATTACCCCATGAGCCAGGGGATCTTTGCAGCAGCACCCAGCCAGAGGCACACAAGTGAAGATACAGGCACCGTGAAAGTTGTTCAGTGCTGAAGAGTGGAAAAGCTTCTGAACCTGCTACTTTCATCTGTTGGTTTTTTTTTTTTCAGGTGTAGTTTTCCATGGTGCTTTGATGGTGCCCACAGCAGGGCAAGAATCTCAAACATGTTTAATAAAGTCCCCCAGTTCATCACAGGCCCATTATCTAAACACAGATGTACTTATCAGGCATACAAAATGAAACAATATGATACATGTTCTTCAACCACCCCCCCAGCTGGAAGTCACTTAAGTGTGTTTACTATCCTCCTTGCCACCAGTTTTGCTTTATTTTCACACAAATTGCTGTGAAGAAAATTCCATCCCAAATGAAAACAGTACAACCAGTATAATGAAAAAGTAATGGTCTGTATTGCTGCTTGGGAAAAAATTGCCAAGTTGCACTGTTTTGTTTTTTGGGTTTTTTTTTCTACTGTGGTTTTAAGACTATGTTTGACAGGCAGCTGATGGAATGAGTCAGAATGTCCAGTTCCTCTTGTTTCTCACAGCTCTTACAGATTTGATGATACTCAGCCTACAAGTAATATTTTTAGTGTCTTAAATATAGATATTGTAAAATAGAAGTTTTCTGTGATCACTTCTCACAAAATATCATCTAACAAGAATTATCTTAAGTCCATTCCTCTGCTTTGTGATACTTTAGCATTGCCGGGGAGAATATCCTAGTGCTTTTGAAGTACTTTTTAATTGATAAAACTGATTTATTGTCTTCTGGCTTTCATTCAGACAGTTTCAATCACTACTTTCACTACTTCTTAGTACTGCAGCTCTTTAAAAGCAGAGTATGGGCAAGGATGCTTGCTGTTTGGAGTTGAAGCCAGTTGGTGGTTAGTATCAGGGTAGGACTGTTGCATTGGCTTTGTTTGCTGCTGTCTCCTGGTGGACAGGAAATGGCAAGATTTGTCTGGCTGACAAGGTCTAGAGGTTTCCGTGCTTTCTCCAATTGTCTTCTGGTTTTCTGCCTTGGAAGTAAAGTAACAAGTTGTGTAGTTTATTTCTGGAATGAGGGGAAAGAAAACTTCCAGTAACTGCTAGCAATGCATTGCTCTGCTGTTCAGGAACTCCGCACCAGACTTGCCAAAGAGGATAAGCTGGGTGGCCATGATTCAGAACAGGAGTGAACTGTGGAGTTCTGTCTTCAGGTTGAAACCTTTACTTTGACCAGCTGCATCCTCCCTGGCTCTTCTTGTTTCTTTAGGAGGCTTTATAGGAACATAGAATTGTTTTGACTGGACTAAATTATTTTAGAGGTCCTTTCCAACCATTGACCTAAAACCACTGTGTTCATTAAACCATGTCCTAAAGTGCTATGTCTATGCTTTTTTTTTTTTTGAACGCCACCACCACCTCCCTGGGCAGCCTATTCCAATGTCTGACCACTCATTCAGTAAAGATTTTTTTTTTTTTTTTCCTAAGGTGCAGGATAAACCTCCCCTGTTGCAATTTGAATCCATTTCCTTTCATTCTATCGCTTGATACTAGGGAGAAGAGACAAACAGCCACTTCACTACAACCTCCTCTCAGCAGGTTGCAGGGAGCAATAAGGTCCTCCTTCAGCCTTCTGTTCTGCAGATGAAACAATCCCAGTTCCTTCAGCTGTTCCTGATAAGACTTTTCTCTAGACTCTTCACCAGCTTCATTGCCCTTCTGTGGACGCATTCCAGCACTTCAGTGTCCTCTTTGTCGTGAGGTGCTCGAAACTGAGCACAGTAGTTGAAGCATGGCCTAAGCAGTGCTGAGTACAGGGGCACAATCACTTCTCTACTCCTGCTGGCCGCACTATTCCCAATGCAGGTCAGGATGTGTGAGGTGTTCCTCACACATGGCAGGAGGGTTGGAACTAGATCCCTGAGATCTCTTTCAACCCTAACAATTCTATACTGTTGGCTGCCTGGACACACTGCTAGCTCATGTTCAGCTCTTTGTCAACCAGCACCCTCAAGTCCTCTTCTGCTGGGCAGTTTTCCACTCACTCTTTCCTAAGCCTGTAGCCTTTCATGAGGTGGTTGCAGCTCAGCTGAAGGACATGGCACTTGCCCTTATTAAACCTCATACAAATGACCTTGTCATGTCAATTCAGCCTCTCTACAGCCCTTTGCAGAGCTTTCCTGTCTTCAAGCAGATCAACACTCCCACCCGATTTAGTGTTATCTGCAAATGCACTCAATTCCCTTATCAAGATAAGTAATAAAGATATTACACAGGACTGGTCTCAACAGTGAGCCTTGGTGATCACTGCTTGCGGTCAGCCACCAACTGGCTTTAAGTCAATTCACCACAACTCTGTGGGCTCTGCCATCCACCCATTTTTCAACCCAGCAAAGTGTCCACCCATCTAAACCATGAGCTGCGAGTTTCTCCAGGAGGCTGCTGTGGGAGACAATGTCTTTTTCCATGCATCTTGAACAGATGTATTTAGGATAAGAAAAGAATTATAGTGTGTTCTTCTCTGGTGTAATAACATGGCCCACTTTTTCCACCTGCTCCAGTGAAAACCATCTATTATTAGAGATGAGTTTCTCTTAGCCAGCTTTATTGACTTCCTTTGCCCATGGCTTAGACTTCTTCCATTCCTGCAGCTAAATTCTCCCAAAACAAAGGAATCTGGAACGCTGATACAGCCGGGGATTGCAGCTGTGTGCAAGAGGAAGAATGCATAATAGAATTTACCTGTGGTCTCCTGATCTTTCTGGTTTTCATAGATACTGAGCTATACCAATTAAACTTGTAAGCAATATATCCATAAAACATTTTTTACATTGATTATTATATTAATATATAACTTTTTTAATTGTTTTGATCAATGTATTTTAGTATAAGTATTTCATAGCACAAGGGCTTTCTTGACCACATTGTATATTTACTTAAGAAATGAAGAAGTTAGATTACTATAAGGTTGCTCTGACCTTACACTTGCAGATGTGGAAATTCTAAAAATTAATTGAGATGCTTCTAACTAGTTTGATAAATTTTCAAGTAAAGTAAAGAAACTGTTTATTTCAGCTGGTGGATAGTGAAGTTGTGATGCTTTCTGCCCACTGGGAGAAGAAAAGGAACAGTTTGGTGGAACTGCAAGATCAGCTCCAGCAAATACCTGGGTTTTTAGCAGATCTGGAATGCCTCACAACAAACCTAGGTAAGGATTTTTAGACATAACAAGCATTTGTGTCAGTACAGGACTACGCTGAAGTTCAGCCATTGAGAATGCAGCAACCATAAAACTTTGTTTTGCTTCCCAAACACATCCTCTCTCTATTATAATGGTTCAAATTGATTTTGTGAAAGAGCAAAGTCAGTAGCAGTTGCTTTCCCAGCAATTAAAATATTTTGTGTCACTAATGGTATGGGAATTGCATCTTTGGGTGTGAACAGTTGAAAATTATTCTTGAAGTCTTTGAATTCTTAAAGATTTGTGAATATTGTGAGCACTCATCTACATAGCTGCTTCATTTTGAGTCTGTGATTTTATATAATTTGTTTTAAATTGATGGGGGGGGAGGAGAAGCAAGAAATTGGCTTGAGACAATTTCAGGGCAGAAACATTTCAGTGAGAAGTGATCGGTTGGACTTGATGGTCTTGGAGGTCTCTTCCAACCTGGTTGATTTTTGTGATTAATTGTTGGTTACAAAGCTAGCTTCTATTGTTTGTTAGTGTACAAGGTTAAGATAATCTGAAGTGATACCACGCTGGGTGAAGCTAGCAATGCTACATGTTAAGGTTACCTAATACCTCATGTTTGCTCTATGGATTCTGGTTTTTACAAGTTTACCAAATGTAAAACTGTTGATTTAATTCAAAAGATGAAAAGATGAGCCCTCTAGTGCACCACTTCTGGAAACCCATCATACAAAACTGTTGATTCGCTGTTGAAAATTATATGGGGAAAAGTTATTCTGGCCTCAGTCTCTTAAATGCGGTTAGTGTTGCTGAGCCTCAAGTTGGGGATACAGCTTTAGACAAGTAGGAACCCTTTCTGTCAACAGTAGGCCTCTTGCTGCCTCCATGAAAATCTGTTCAGGTAGTGTCAAATTAAAGTTTTGAAAAAAATGCTGCATGTGCATGGATTTTAGTAGTCAAGTTCCCTGGGGACTTTGCCTACTGTTTTCCAACTTGAAAGTAAGCAGAAATTCTTCATGTAATTGCAGCTTTTTTTGTGGGGTGGGGTGGGCTGGGTGTGTGTGCTGGCATCTGATAGGAGGACAAGGGTTCTTTTCTGTGTTCAAAGGCTAGATTCTCATTCTTCTATGCTCGGTGGATATGCACAGATAGGCTTCTGTTCCTAGGTAGGCTGGCAATAACTTGGCAACTTCTTTCTGAACCAGGGAATATCTTTATATATTACAATTTTTTTAAAACCCACCTTATTTAATAAGGGTTTATCATGTGGTAACCATTTAATGTTGGCTTTTTTTAAAGCTGTATTATTTTTGGAGGAAATATTAATTCAAATAATTATTTCCTTTAATACTGATTTCAATATCATCATGCACAAAATGATCCAGTCCACTGGTAGCCCAGAGATAAACAACATAATAAAACCTATTGGAATTGTCTTTGTAGCTCGTAACTGTGAATGCTGTAAAAGCTGATGAACTGGGGTTACCTTCTCATTCCTAACATTACAGCTTTATGAACTAGAATTAATCTCACTCTGATTGAAGAATTACTTGTAGAAGTCTCACTGTCTCTGGAATATTTTCTGATACTGTACAAGCAGGATTTAAGTAAGTGTTAAGCATTCTGCATGCGTAAGCGAATGGATTTTTAAGCTTACTGCTAAAGTGGTGGGATTTGAACCAAATTTTCTAGCCTGACCGTATGTCAAATTTCAAGTAATTCACCTGGGGTTTTTTATTAGATACTTCTAACCACTCTGAGGCTTTTTTGTTTGTTTTGGGGTTTTTTTCTTCTGGTAAGTTTTGAAGAGAGAGGTAAAATTTGTACCAAATTCAACATCAACATTTCTGGAAGTGATTTAGCAGAAATTTATGTGATATTCTGCTCAGTGTTTTTAGAACTCTGAGCTATCTGCTTTTTATAGATGTAAATGGTGTTCACTTTTACAATAGATGATTAATACTGTGGCTGTGAGTTTTAAAGATAAGTGAAACATTCTGGAAAAAAAAGAAAAGCAAAAATTGAATTCTGAACTGCTGTGTCCTGGATTGTGTGTCCAAGATATAATTTCGCTAATCATCGTTTTGGAAAAGTAATAGTTCTGTGTTGTGACATGATACTTTTCTGATAAATATAGTAATGTTTTTATTTTTAAGTAGATAGGGAACCCTGGCTCCTTTTGATAAAAGAAATTTCATATAGCAAAAGTCGTGAAAAACATGAGGTTGGAAGAGTCCTTCAAGATCATCCAGTCCAACCCTTGACCCAGCGCTGAAGGGTCAACACTAAGCCATGTCCCTGAGCACCAGGTCCACATGCTGCTTAAACACCTCCAGGGACAGTGCCCTGCCACCACTGCCCTGGGCAGACCAATCCAATGTTTGATAACCCTCTCCAGCAATACTTCCTAATATCAAGCCTGAACCTCTCCTGGTGCAGCTTGAAACCATTTCCTCTAATTGTGTTGCTTGACACCAAGGAGAAGAGGCTGGCCCTCTCATCGCTATGTCTTCCCTTCAGGTGGCTGTAGAGAGCAATGAGGTCTCCTGTTAGCCTGCTCTTCTCCAAACTGAACAATCCCAGCTTCCTCATATGCTCTTCATGAGCCCTTTTTAGCAACCTACTTAAAAATGGTATGAGTCATGTACAGATTGTTCAGCTTTTGCTGTGTATTACAAGAAACATTTTTATTCGTACTCTTAGAAACAGTTTTTTAACTGAGGTATTCACATGATCAGTCATCCCCCATTTTAAGTAAGGAGTCTGTGTCTTTGAATTTATTACACAATAACTCATAACTACTGTTGAAAATATTGAAGAAAAAATTACTCTGTGTGAAAGTGAAAAGGACAGTTATTTCCCTGTCCAAGTCCAGAATTTGGGTCATTGTTTGGGCCAGTTTTCGAGGCACAAAATATGTGCTTGTCGATAACTGACATACTTGTCTCAGTATGAAATATGCTTCATATTTGAGAAGGAACATTTTTCTCAAGTATTTGCTTTGATTTCAGCAAATCAGTGTGCACAAACCTTAATCTGAATGCAAGATTCACTATTTTTTTCTGAAACATCTAGTGTTAACCATCAACTTGAAACTGCTTTCAGAAAGGCTGATCATTACATGTTCAGTGTAGGGTGAAAATATTTAGACTAGTGAGACTGGGAAGAAAATCAGACTAGAAGACAATAATTCACAGAGATAGGAGTCATTGTTTCCTAACTTTTAATTTATGGTGGGGTTTTATGGTGTGGTTTTTTTCTATGTATGCATGAGGTGAGTGTGTAAATCCATTAGGGAAATAAACTTTTTGCACTGCCAAAGTGAGGTATCCTTGTCTATACCTTGAGCAGGAAGACATGCCTTGGTTTCAGATTGGGCATCAAATACGAAAGTTGCTATTTTCTGGGTTTGTAAAATTCAGTCCAGTTTGTTCAGAGAAGCACAAGTAAAAAAAGCCATGTACCCTTTGTTTGAGAAGTGGGATTGAAGTAATTTTAATGGCCTCTTCAGACAGTAAGGAAATGTAAAAATTGCAAAGTAGAAGGTCACAGTGATTATAATATTTTTTTCATTGCAAGATTTACAAGGTTATGATTTTCATTACGTGATTTTGAGTTCGGTAACATTTGAACTACCTTAAGGATTTATTAATCTGTATTTTGGGTACTCATTTTGCAGTAAAAAAAAAAAGTATTTTTTAAAAATGACATATAGTTATTCTTTAATTTCTTAATAATGACAAAGATCTTTCCCGTTTGGATAGTGCAATATACTTCCAACAACATCTTGTATTATGAGATTATAGAATTTAGTTTACTTAATCAGTTTGTAGACAGCCTCTGAACCAGTACTTTTAAGAGGGAAAATGTAGCAAATAACAGCCCATAGACTTGTCTCTTTGGGCAGTACATGAGTGGCTTTGAGGAAGAAAAGTCATTAGTTTACTGTTATCTATTAATTGTGGCTTGTGTCAGGGTTTAGGTACTAGTAGCAAAAGGGAATTTAATACGAGACTGTTTCAATTAATATTTTTCACAAGACCTGACATTTGGACTTCTGAATTGTGTTTGGTTACTTAACTAACAGTTTCTTTTTTCTTTTGTTAACACCTAGTAGTTAATAGCTCTTGAAAAAGAGGTAAACATAATCACCTAAATATAAGGAAAACCTTCTTTACTTTGAGGGTGCTAGAGCAATGGAACAGGCTACCCAGAGGGGTTATAGGGTCATCTTCTTCAGAGAGATTAAAGCCCACCTGGACAAGATCGTGGGCAACCTGCTCTAGGTGAACCTGCTTTAGCAGTAGGGTTGGACTAGATGAACTCCCTTCCAACTCCTTCAATCATGCAGTGATTCTGTGATTTTGTGAAATGCTTTTTAGTGTACACTTGTAATGCATAACACAGAGTTCATTAAAAGACTCTAGTTTTTAGTGGGTTGGTTTTGATTCTAAAATTATTTTAAAGTTAGGAGAGCCATAAAAACTTCAACTGTAAATGAGTTGTGACTTGGAGTTGGGAAAGTATTTAAAGAAAATCCTATTTTATTTATTAATAAGTAAGACATTTTTGCTATCTGGATAACCAGTTTTTTAAAAATGACTGATGCTTTTCTTACCTTTGCAAGTTTCGTTGTTTGAGATGAATCAGCATTTATCTTTTTACTGATAAAATCAGGGAAAAGAGGGGATTTATATATATATATGAATAATGTAATCATAGAATGCTCAGCTTGGAAGGTACCTTAGAGGTCGTCTACTCCAATGTCCCTGCCCATGGCCATCTGTTCCAGCCTGAGCCATTCTATGGTTTTATAGAATCCCTGCCATGCACAGAGTCAACTCACAATTAGACTCAGCTGCTCAAGACCTCATCTCACCTGGCCTTGAACACTCCCAGGAGGAGACATCTGTAACCTCCCTGGGCAACCTATTCCAGAGTCTCATCACCCTCATACTGAAGAGCTTATTCCTAAGATCCCATCTAAACTCCCTCAGCTTAAAACCATTCCTCCTTGTCCTATTGCTAGATGCCTTCATGAAAAGACCCACTTCAGCCTCCCTGTAGAATCCCTTCAGGCACTGGAAGGCAGCTATAAGGTGTCTCTGGAGTCTTCTCTGGGCTGAACACCCCCAATCATGCATGTATTCAAAAGGGAGGTTTTGTTTCATAGTATGCAGGGCAGAATGTTTCAGTGGAGAGGGGTTGTTATGTAAGATAGAGGCATATATGTATAAAAGGCACCTAGTTTGTGTAGTGCTGTAAACTTTGACATGTCTGTAGCTTTAATACAGAAGGGGAAATGTGCTAGTATACTATTATAAAGCAGATATCTTTTTTTAATACATATATATTTAATATTGTGGTGGTGGTATCTTCAGACACTGCCATGACTTATTTACAAAGTGTGTTTACAGGTTCTGTTATTTGGTTGTGGGTAATATATTCCACATACAAGGAATATGAAGACAGACAGTGATTTAAGCAAAAAGTAGAGAATTTCCAATACAGCGACTCAAATTGGAAGCTCGGGTGTCATGACATGCAGCTTTCCACAAGAGGGATTCAGTAGCAAATTAGCCGGGTACTCACAGCTTGCTACTTTTGTCCGGTAACTGTAATTTAGGCGGCTCTTGGCTTGGAGAGGACTAAGGGGCCTCTCTTGTGCGCTCCGGCGCAGGGCTCTCAGAACTTTGGGCTGAAGCAGTGCAGCTCTTCCGGCAGTTGGTTCTCTCGGGGCTTTTCCCCTTTATAACTCTGGCACAGGGCTCTCGGAATGTTGGTTGCTTTGGTCCAGGTACAAGGCTCAGGTGTAGTTTGCCTGCTAGAGCAGACTTTTCAGGTGCAACTCCAGCAGCATTTGGCTCTTGTTGCTTTCTCGGTGAGAAAAGGCAAATTGCCTACTATCTCAGCTGGTTTAAATACTGTCTGAACACAATTTGTGTCAGTCGGTAACAGGGAAACCTGATAGCTTAACTTATAGAGTGGGGCATGTCCAAACATGGCCAGGGGAACACACAGTTCACAGGTGTGTTACAAGGTTAGTTACACATGCTACACGTTCACCTGGACCCCAGGAAATGTCCAGGTGTGCACATTCACAGGTGCTTAGCCCATTGTCTGGATTAGAGCATGTTTTGGGGCTTATCCCTTCAGGACATATATGTACTATGTAGTTTCAGCTATGTCGGCTTCCTGTGAATGGTCTGATACTAGCTTGGTTTAAGATTTTTTTTTTAATTTAAAAAAAATAAAAATTAAGCACTGATAGAACTGTAATTATGTCAAGGACTTATTCAAAGTGTTGCAGCTGAATTGAGCTCTTCCTGTATGTCTTCTACTGCTCATTTTACTTTTACTAATGTTTCCCTGTCTCACCTAGAGGTAGAGAGAATATCTTTCATGTAATTGGTTCTATCCTTTCTGTTTTCAGCCTTTTTGGCCTTTAGTCAGAAAACTGATGGAACTTTGTAAGAATAGGGACAGTACAGGAAGGCTGCATTTGAAGTTATAGTGTGAAAAAACAGAAAACAAGCATTTTCTGATATAGATGTCATTTAGCTTTTCTAACATTTCTGTTCTACTGCAGTACTTAAATCAGCTAGAATTCAGAAAGTGTTTCCAGGAACAAAATTGGGGGTTTGTGATTCTTGAGTTCTGAATAGATGCTTTAACACACTGATCATAATTTAATTTTATGTTATTTGATCAAAGATTAAAATGGTTTTAAAAAGTAAGAAGTGTTACTGTTTGAAGGGGATACTTTAGCCTAGTTCCTGACTGCAAAGACTGGGGGTAGTTCTCTAAATTAGTTGGGAGGTAATTTCAACCCACCACAGCTGGTAATCATGTTGCTCTATCTGTAATAGCGTAAGACATACAGGCCTAACTAATATAATTGGCATGAGGTCACCTGAAATGCTTTTCCAGCTAATAAAAATTATTTATTTCTACCAAGTGTGATATATTACTATACATGAAAATTCTCAGTCTAAAGATAGAATAGATTTTTTTTCCTAGCCTTCTAAAAACATTGGAAAGACATTTTTCTTCTTTGCAGCAGTGCTGTTTCAGGGTGAGATGGCAATTGTTGCCTGACCACTTGGTTGTGGGATTTGTTCAAGAGCTGGAAAAGAAGTACTAGCCTTGCAGATATTCTTTAGAACATTAGCTGACTTTCTGGAGCAGATTCACTTTAGGTACCACTCTGAACTATAATCTCAAAATTAATTTCTAGATTTCTTAGGTTTTTAATACTTTTATTTTTAAGTGTGAGTTTATTTGTCTTTGAATATAAGTAATATTACAGCTTGAGTTTCAAATAGATTAAATAGGTAGGTTGGTTTGGAACTTTTTGTTGTACAGTGTATGCATTCTCATTGAAGGAGAGGTGTTGGTTCACCGGCATAGCTGGTGCTGTTGCTATGGAGCTGCTTTCACTTCAGAAAGAAAAACTCTAAAAGCTGCGTGGCAATGAAGTAGAATTGTTGTCTTTTAGAGACTTCTTAAGTGTTCAGTCCCATTCTTCAGAAGCACAGTGTTTCCTGCAATTCCCACTAGAGGCTGCTCAAATGCTAGTTCTGGGAATCAGTTGCCCTTTAGAATTCACTTCATCCTTTTTATTTTCCTGTTCTTTGTTGTTGTCTTTTATTATTATTTCAATAGCAAGTACAGCAAAGCAGGTGGTATGGTTTTTAAGTGGAAAAAACAGTGGTTGATAGGTACCTTACTAAATTATCTTGAGTCCTGCTGTGTTTGTGAATTTTGCAAATTAAGAAGTGAGCAATCATTCTGAAATGCAAGTTAGCATAATATAGACGTTTGGATTTTAATGTACTCAGGAAAGTCTATTTCTTAAGCAGATAGGGACTATGAGTTGAAATTGCAATCATGATATTGCCCTTTGAATACAACAGGGTTATGTGAGAGAAAATCGAGTATGTAGTAAACAATGCATGTTCCACATCACAGTCTGTATAACTGAAAAGCTTTTTTCCCTCAAATCTGTTTCCACATTGGCAACTGCATGGGGTTTTGTTTTTTTGGGTGGTGGGTTTTTTTGTTTGGTTGTTGTTTTTTTTGTTTTGTTTGGTGTGTGTTTATTTCCTTCATGACCACCACCATCCACCCTTCCCAAGTGATCTGTATAAAGATGAATAGTTTGAGGAAATACTTGATGATTTTATGATTCACATTTCCCTTTTTGCCTCTTGTGAACCAGTACCTTACTTGTTGGGGACTAAAACAACATTTTATGAAGTGGAGCTGAATGTATGAATATTCATGCTAGGAAATTTGATAACAGGGTCTTAACTTTTGCTTTTTTAGTGGGACCACTAGGGTAGCAATTTCTAATGGAGTAATAGCTAAGAAAATTGAAATGTGGTGTACTCTAAGATAGGATTCAAGTAAATGGCCAAACCAGAATTAAAGATTTGACTGATACCTTCAGCTTGCTTTTCTTTCTTTTGAGCATCCAAAATAGATTTAATGACTTATTTTCTACCTTGAACTTATTAGTTGTTGTCTTTCTTTATGAAGATTGCTCTGTCTGTTAACAGGCAAAAGTGAAACACAGTGATTTGCCAAAACTCAGTTGCTATAGGTTTTTTGCTACCTCATTCCATTATCTGTGTAGTTCTTTGTGTCAACAATCAAGTTCATACACAGATTAGTGTATCTATCTGTGACCTGCAAACTCTATTCTATTCTTTGCTATTTTATTTGCAAAAATGTGATCTATCCTTCCTCCTGCAATCTACCTTCCTTATGGTATAGAAGTCCTGGCAAAAAGGTGAATAATCATCCTTTATTCACGTACCTCCATTCCAGGGTGACTAGCTCAGTGTTTGGGAAAAGAGTTTTTCCATTTTGGGATCCTGTGGAGGCACTTGGAGTTCAGCATTAATCATGCACAGGGGCAGTGATCCTTTGATAGAAGATTCACATGGGATACTTCAGGTCAGATAAGACCTCAGGAGTTTTCTAGTCCAAATTTCTACTCAAAACGATGTGAGCTATGAGATAAGATCAGGTTTCTCAGGGCTTTTCACAGACATGATCTCTTTTAAGTTGAGACTCTAAGCAATTACCATTGAAGAGGAGATTAAGAAGTTTTGAATGCTTTAAATTGCATGGGTATGTAAAATAGCTAAATCTAGATATATGTGAAGAGTCTGCCTTCAGAGCAAACTTTTTAAGTCTCTATTCTTTTATATTGTCATGAGTTCATGTAAAAGTTAAAATTGTCCTGGTATGCTTTAGTCTTGCTTCATATGAATAATTAAGGTTAGCATTGGTTTTGGCCAGCACAGCTTTATTCTATTTATTTTATAGTCAGGAAGGCCTAAACTGACAGTGTGCCCAAGAAGCAAAAATTAAATTTTGAGTTCTGGCTACATCTGTTCCTGGAATATAGACCACAAGTATGAGACCAAGATGCTGGGGCATCTTACTACAAAGGGAACTTCAGATAGACCACCCTTAATGTGGCTCTGCTGTCACTCTTTCTATGTGATGTGGACTGAGATTTGTGTATCTTTCTGGGCCATTTATGTATGTGTAGTTATCACTGTGTTAATTATGTACCTTTATGAAGTCCTGTTCAGGTGAGTTGTCCATCTATTGATACAATTTGATATTCATGTAAGTATTTCTTGTAGCCCAGCTAGAGGCAGACTTTGAGGAAATGGAGAATCATCTATTGTGTCTTGAGGACCTATGTGAACAGTGTGAGTTGGAAAGATACAAATGTATGCAGACATTACAGCTGGAAAACTACAAGAAAACAAAAAGGTAAATAAAATAATTGCTATAAATATAAGATCAGCACATATATAAGCCTTTTGCTGTTATTTTGTGTCCTGTATATGATATAATCTCTTCTATTCTTCTAAAGAAACAAGTCTTTGATAGGAAGTTGCACATTTGTAATAATTTATTCAATGTCAGTCTAACTCTTGGTGATAACCAAAGAGTGTGTGTTGGAAAATGATCACTGCATTGTTGTTAAAATGCAGTTGTGCTTATTGGAGCAAGGGCTGTTATTAATAAGTATTGATACATTGTTTTCTTTTAATCCCAGTCCTGGTTGCTTGTTTTTGTTTTGGGGGGGTTGTTTGGGGTGTTTAGTTTGATCTGGGTTTGGGTTTTTTTACCCCATGTACCCATGTAAGGTTAGGAACTGTACTTAGCTCTGTCTCCTTTCAGTTTTATCCTTTCTTATATTATGAGCTATTAATCTAGTATTCTCTTACTTGAAAAACAGGGCATTACTAATTGGAATCAAAGTCTGACTTGTAGCAGAATGAGTGGAAAGTCAGAACTTCTAAATCTTGAGCTTAATGTTTACCTGAAAGATAACATAGCAAGAAAGTAACTTAAATTATTGACTTTCTTGGGTTCATTACTAAAGTGCCCCAAATAACTGATTATAGGAGATGAGAAAAAAAATATTAAGTCCATTATATAAATGAGGACTTCAAAAGTTAAATTGAGGCAATTTGTCAGACAGTTTCTGTCAGACTCTATTAGGGAGTGGTGGGTAGGTGTGAGTGCTGACAGCCTTGATGCCAACACTGACATGGGGATAGCCAGGTTACTTGATCTGTCCTACAAAGTGTTCTCCTGTTAGACAGGAGAAGCATCCTGGTATCCTCCTTGCTTCTATTGGTTATGGAAGCAAGTTTGACTCGTGGTATGGTCAGAACAACTGTTTTGGCTTATGGTCTTGATTAGGATGCGATGAGCAAGGGTGTGACTGTGCCAGACAGCACTGGTCACATCGCATAGCACATTCATTTTTCTTTCTTGTCTCTCTTTTGTCATCCTTGTAGGTCTTTTTTATTTTTTGTTTATTGTGTTTTATTTTTAATCCCAGTCTCCTCCCAAATAAACAATCTACCCCTAATGTTGTTGTTTTTTTTTTTTTCCCCTATTTGTCCTAATTTTGTTGCTCAAATTTGGTGTTTCTGATACCGTTATCTAGGGAATCTTGGCCTTCTGTACTGTTACCAAAGTACTGCTGGTATTGCAAGCTCTACCTCCCAGTAAGTCCCCAATACCTTATAGGTCTCCATTCAATTTTCTGTGATGTATGGCTGTTTCTCATCTAACTCCTTGCCAACTAGTTGGTAAATCCAACCATTCCTCATGGTGCTATCTGTAGCTTTTGTCAGCGTCTTACTATGTCATCTGTCACATCTAGCAATGCCTCATATTAGTTTTTCACATCCAGTTCAGTTAGCTTAACCTCAGGCCAGTGCCTCAGCAGCGATCTTGTTATTTTCCTGAAGTCTGCATTTTCTCTTTCCCAAACCAGGGCAACTCCATTTTCTCTCTCTCCAGGAGTACTCAACAGCAGTCAGTATAATTGAATAGTCACTTGTTGAGACTTCAGTAATTAAATACTTAATATAATAACATAAAACATTCTAAATATGTGCTGTTTAACCAAGTAACACACAAACATAAAATGTGCGTAAAGCAAGATACATACCCCTTAAATATAGTAATCTCTCTGCTGCCCTTACTCCCTCTACCCTTTCACTAACCTCTGTTTTCAACATCAAAATAATGTTCAGCTGTTGTCTACTCCACTTAGCAGCATCTAATCAGTTTTATAAATAGAATGCTAAGCGAACTACTTAACGTAATTATAAGCTGATTACATCTGGTCAGATCTAGACAAAACAGGAAAAATGCAGGTAATTTCTGGTTGATCATTACCTCTATATTTATGTAAGTAAGAAATTAACTCTAGCTCGTTAGTAGAAGAATTCTTAACAGTGTAGAGACTTGAAAAACGAATAGCTGTCTCAGTTTATGTGTGATTTGTAGTGTTATGTTTGGAATTCATAGCCTGTCTTGATCTCTCGTGTTTGGGGTTTTTACTCTGACATGAAGTGGGGGTTCAGGAGTCTGTGCTTTCCCTTTAAGACAGGGGGTGTTTTTGTGAAGGAAAAAAACAAGACAAAAACTTTTCCCTGTGTTTTGACAACATAGGGATGAAAACAGAGATGAACACAGACTCTAGAAGCTGTAGTTATTTTAAGCTTCTAACAAAAAGTAATTTTATAATAAAGTCACCATAAAGCTTAGGCTAGAAGCTCATATATTTCAAGTCTTTGGAAAAAAATCTTCCTATGTGAAAGATTTAGAAGTGCTCTAGGTCAACATTAAACCTTTGAAACACAGCTTATGCTAACTATGAGAACTGATTTTCAGAGATAGGTCTCCTTATTAAATAGAGCAACTTTATTTCAGTTCAAACAGATTTCTTTTTTCTTCTTTTATCACTGTGAGTACTGGTTTCAAAGTAGATTCACCAATCCAAGATGTTTTCCACAATATTTATTAAAGCCTGTGTTTGGGGGATAGGAGAGGAGCAGGGGTTATTGTTTTTTCTATGTTGTATCTCTGGATTTTTAATACTACTTTTGTTTTGTTTTAAATCCATTGATCAAGGTACAGGTATGGTTGTATGAAGTCTAGGTTCCACACTTCTGCCCAGTTAGTCTTGCTGCAATTGTTTGCATGTATGTTAGCATTAAATCCTGCTGGTTTGTTTCTTGTCCTTTTCTCAAGTCAAGCACAGTTCTTCCCTTCTCTTCGCCCTCCTACTGAAGAGATACTGTTGCTGCTTGCAGAAAACTCTTTGTATCCCTCCAGTCTCCTAGGGCAGCTCTTGCATTCCCATGGCAGTGCCATGGGTCCAATAGGAAGCACTGTCAGAAGCCCACACAACTACAACATTTTGTAGGAATATGTGGGAGATAGCAAAGACTCCTTGTCACTGGAAATGAGTGAATACATTTTACTATATGTCAATTGACTTTAAACATAGTTGAACATTAATGTTTATTGGGATATCTTATTCAAGCACCATTTCCGGTTTTCATTTCTGTGCTTTGAGAGCAGACACAGAAAGAAAATGAAGAAATCTAAAATCCTGACTGTAAAGGATACCATGATGCTAGAATATACTTCAGCAAAGGAATATTTAGTAATATTTCAAACCTTAGAGGCACCATGTTGTGGTTTTTTTCTTTCTAGTGAGATTTAAAGAAACGCTTTACCTGAACAAAAAAAAAAGTTTGTATTTTAAAGATTTATTTGTTATCAAATAGTGTGTAAGGTCATGCTTTAGTGCAGCAGATGAAGAGTTGCACAGATTGTCATAATTCTTATTAGATGCATGGTCCTGATGGAAGAGGAGAATGTTTGATTTGATTTCTCATTCAGAAGGCTATAAAATTTATGGCAAATGCATTGTGCAGGTTGGATAGGTGTATGTGAGACAATGTCTCAAGCAGTTACCACTCTTATTGTTCTATGTATCTTCTGTTGATTTTTATCCCTTTTTCTAATTGCTTTGGGAGCATAAGGGGCAGTAAGGATTGTTGCACTGGAGTGGCTCGTGGCAGGCATGTCCAACGTAAACATTCAAAAAGCAAATATGAGAAACTTCCTAACTTCTTTAAGCTATTCAGACTAGTCTGGTTTTAGCTTTTTGTAGTTTCTTCTAACTTGGGCCAAGTAATTGTTATTTACCTGCTAACATATAAAGATTCCCTTTTTCTTCTTTTTCCCCCTGTGCTTTGCTTTTAAATGTTCTTTACCTCCTGTGTATCACTGTGAAAAGCTGCCATTTTCTGGTGGTCTTGTTCATCCTAATTTTTTTTCACAATTTTTTTCTTCCCAGTATCTAAAGAGAGAAGACAGAATGGGTAATACATTGCCATACAAAATTGTGTTGCATAAAAAGAAGACATCTATGTCTGTTGCTCTTGTTAGTGTTCCCCAAGTGATAAGCTAGAACAGTGGTTTGTACAGTGTGTCATCTTCAGTGATGACTCCTTTCCATCTGTCAGAGATAAGTTTAAATTGTACCTTCATAGTCCTTTTCATTTTTATATGTCATTTATGAAATGAACTTTTCGTGTGTAAAAAAACATATCATTGCTGCAAATGTTTCAAAGAAGTAGTTTTTTTTCCTTCCAAAACTAAGTCCATTGTTCATTACTTCTAAGACTAAATGCATGTTTCATAGTTACCATCAAAATTTTCATCAAATTGTTTCATGCCGTATCCTTCTTGATCAGTCTTCCAGTGGTATAGATTTTCAGATGCCGTACTTCTGTGTACCTGGGTGCATACATAAAGATTTTGCAGGGGTAGATGCAGAAGCTTTATCTTCAGGACAGATTTCATGGGAGATGTAGAGTGAATGACTAGCTTTGCACTTTTCATTACGTATTAAGGATTTGGCTGCTCATGGCTTGGATGGGTGTATGCTTTGTTGGATAAAAAACTGACTGGATGGCTGAGCCCAAAGAGTTGCAGTGAATAGCGTTAAATCCAGTTGGCAGCCAGTCACAACAAGTGGTGTTTCCCAGGGCTCAGCCAGTTCTCTTTAATATCTTCATCAATGATCTGGACAAGGGAATCCAAGTGCCAGGTCCTGCACTTGGGTCACAATCAACCCAAGGCAATGCTACAGGCTTAGGGAAGAGTGGCTGGAAAGCTGCCTGTTGGAAAAGGACCTGGAAGTGTTGGTTGACAGCCAGCTGAACGTAAGACAGCAGTGTGCCCAGATGGCTGAGGAAGCCAACAGTATCCTGCCTTGCAGCAGAAATAGTGTGTCCAGTAGAACTAGGAAAGTGATTGCCCCCTGTTGTAAACTGAATTTCCTGTTGAGATCCCCATTTCAATGCCCTGGTTCAGGGCCATTTGTGGCAAATGGATGTATGAACCCCATTGCTGCTCCACGACAGAATTCCAGAAATGCAGAGTGGAGAATCTCAGAAGTCCTTTATTACTACATTGCAGAATCCTCATCATGTCTATAACAGAAGTCCCTAATAGAATCCCTGAAGTCTCCCTATAACAGTATCTCCTATTGCCCAAAGTAGCTGCTTATATAGTATTTATCTTGCACACTTAACCAATTCTTGCACACAGAATTCAGCCCTGTACACAAGCTAAAACTATTCCCCTATAAAAGTACTAAAAATAGTTCTGTATAAAGAGAGGTTTCAGTGTGTCTGAAGGTCCAGCTTCTGCAGGATACTTTCTTTTGGCACTCATGAAAACAAGCTTGTAGCTTGTAGGTGTTTGCAGAAAGAGCAGCTGCCACAGTCCTCTCTGCTCAGCACTGGTGAGGCCATACCTCGAATACTGTGCTCATTTTTGGGACCCTCACTTGTAGGAAGGACATAAAGGTACTGGAGCATGTTGAGAGAAAGGCAGTGAAGCTGGTGAAGTATTTAGACAGCAGGTACTACGAGGAGCAGCTGAAGGAACTGGGGTTGTTTAGTCCAAAGAAGAAGAGGCTGAAGAGAGGCCTTCTTGCTTTCTACAACTACCTGAAAGGAGGTTGTAGTGAGGTGGGAGTTCATCTCTTCTCCCAAGTAACAAGCAGTAGTGCTGGGTTGATGGTTGTACTTGATGATCTTAAAGGCCTCTTCTAATCAAAATGATTCCATGATGAATTGCCTGACTAAGTTTCTGTGCTCAAGGCAGAGTTCACATTGCAGAGATGTTTTCCATCCCATTGTTCATGTGTCTGCATCAGTTATTCATTTCCTCATACAGACACGTGGAATGAGCATTCGTAATGATCTTGAAAAATTGGACTTAAACGAGCTTTGGAAATGTTCCCTTGGTAATTGTGGTTCCTTCTGTGTAATTTTAGTGGTCTGAATTTTCATTTGCAAGGACACTTGCAGTGCAGTATTTTGCGTGCATCCAACCCAAAGGAGTCTGTTGCTTCACTGTTACTGAATTTTACTCCTGTCAGTGCTCTGAGTATTTGAAAACATTGGGTAAGACTGAATACATAGCAGATCAAAAGATTGTAGGAGTTTTGGCAGTTTTTATATTATTTGCAAAGTGTGAATATGCAGTATAATTATTTCTGTCACTTTTAAGTTGATTTAGTTTTGCTCAATGACATTGTTGTAGAGAGATTTGTTGCTTAGCTTCTTCTGATAGTTTCATTTTCGTGTGAATAGGAATATACAAGATTTCTTTCTTTGTTGACTTTTGTGACCTGTGATTGATGCCTGAATGGTTGTATTGGCTCCTCCATATCTTACAGCACCTTCTACTAATATTTTCTAGTAAATGTTAAACATTGTCGGTCCTGCATAACTTTACCTGTGTGTAGTGCTGGTTAATGGGCATAATTTACAAATCCTGACAATCTGTTGTTGTATAAGTAATAGAATCACATGCTTTAGAACTGCATTAATCATTGTTTTGTGTGCTTCTTCACCTCAAAACTTCATTATTTATCAAAGTAATTAGTAAATTTTTGCTAGTGGCAGGAGAGCAGGGCTTGAGTCTTTGTCATTATACTAAGATCTATTCTCTGCTTTTGAGCAAGGGTATTCTGTCATCTGTAATCCTTCATAATAAATTATTTTCCTGACATCTTAAAAAAATGTCTTTTTACTTTCAACCAAAACAATGCTGTTTAAAAGTAGTTCCCAAAATGTGTTAAATGCAATTATTGACTCCACCTGTCTGAGGGAGACCATCCGAGTGGCATGTTGAAGAGGCCTGAAGTGGTACTAAATATAGGTTTAAGTTTTGTGGGCTAGGTAGTGTTGGGTAATATATTGGACTCAATGGTCTCAAAGGTCTTTTCCAACCTGGTCTGTTCTGTTTTAGTCTGTTCTGTTCTAAACTGCTGGGTGAGATTGATTAATTCATGTTGTCTAAAATGTAGAGAATCTTCAGTCATTGGATCTGAGGATACTAGTAAATGCAGATCCTTAGATTTCAAACCTGTATTTTTACTGTATGCAAATTGTAGATATTTTAATTTTTTTAGTGGAATGTGTTCCAAAACAAGTTTGGATAAATGTTAATTCCCAACTTTGTTAATGGCAATTGTATATATGAATATTGGGACAGCATCTTAATACATCAACCTTAAAAATATAGGTGGATTTTGCAAGGATAAATTCTGGGATTTCAGACAAAAGCAATGAGTATCACTGTCAGTTAGGTACTGTATTATTATCTCACTTGTTAGTGTGTTTGAACACAAAGGCAGTAATTATGTTGTCTTTCCTTTTGGAGACATGTGGCATAAGACCTCCTGATTTTAGACACAAGTGGCTTGGTGGTTGTTTTGTTTTTTCCTCTTACTTTCACAAGATGTTTCCTCAGTATATTTTTGTTTCAGTCTGTGGAAAACAAGCATTTCCTGTGATTGTTGCTTTCTCAACTAGTTTGCCATTATTAAATATGGAGTGCAACTTGAGAGAGTGGATAAGAGTTTTGCAATTATATTTAGAGTACACACAGTTGGAAAAAAATGTGTTAGGGTATGAACTTACTTGATTTCATAGGTGGTGTGAAGTTTTTTCTCTGGTAACAAAAGACCCAGATAAACTAGCTTGGGAAAGGGATGGAGGGGAAGCAGGAAGGGAAATAGATGCTCACAGGAAGTTACAACTTAGAGAGTTCTCTGCTGTGAATCACACTATACCTTGTTTTCGGGAAAGCACTCATTCTTTCAAAAACTTGTGGCTGACATTTGTTGGGATGTTCATGAAAATGTGGAGGTAAATGTATTCTCTCTCTTCTTTTAGAATACTTTATCCTGCTTGGAAAAAAATAGTTTTGTCTGTTCTTGATGCAAGATTAAATGCACAATTACATTATCTGTTAGGGAGCAGAAGGATTTATTATGGTATAGCCTATGTATTGTGAAATAGCATATGTATTAGGTGACTTAGTAATGACGGAAGCATGCTTTAGTCTATGGATAGTGAATAGAATCAGTTATCTGATTCTGCACTATCAGTTACCTGCTTGTAGTTCAGTCTTTTTTTATTCTCTCTTTTTCTTATACTAATTTTTGCTTTCAAAATTTTGGCTCTAACCTAAGCAGTCTGGAATGCACAGACTGAAAAGATGCTTTCTATAAATGAGCATTTTGTAAGGAAAAGACCAGCATGTTGCCTAATCTAAGATACTACTTGGATTCTTCTTCAGCATCCGAATTCATGATAAATTATTACTTTGTAGCAATGGGAAGTGGAGGAGCACTTTACAATTTCTTGTAAAGAGAGGAAATATTTCTTTTAGTTCTGTAGCCTCTGCACTTACGATTGGCATAGCAACTAAAAGTAGAACATGTCCTGGTATGATGGGGGAAGTATTACTGCTGTTGTTTTAATTTCTTAATTAAATTTCTTTAATTTCTTAGCTTTCTGGTAATGTGAGTGTTGTAGGTTATCTGTCACTGTGCTTTAAAATCTTCTTCTCTGAGGAATGTGATTATATATCTATGTTGTCTGTGAAGCTTGTTGTAACTGACTGAGCGATACTGTAATTTTTTTCTCCTTAACTATGGTCAAAGGGATTTTGAATCACATTGATAGAGTGATTGCCCATTGGAATCAGCTACCCGTGGAGGTGGTGGAGTCACCTTCACTGGAGGTGTTCAGGAGAAGACTTGATGGGGTGCTTGGCTGCATGGTCTAGTTGTTGGGTGGGTTGGATTGTTTGATGGGTTGGACGTGATGATCTTGAAGGTCTCTTCCAACCTGGTGTATTGTATTGTATTATTGTATTGATAAAAATGGAACACTAATTGTTATTCACAGTGCTATAACTTGACAAAAGCTCTTCTAAGCAGTGCATGTTACAGCACCTAAAGCATTCAGAAGTCTTTGTTATTTTTTCAAGAGTATATCCAGAAATTATGTGGCTAGATATAAATGTGAAATACTTTTATAATTATACATGTTTATAAAGAGATGGTGGCCTAATTTATAAACAAGTTAGTAGTGTCTGCTTTACATAAACACTCAGAATAATTTTACCTTTATATACAATGATAATAAATTAATTTTTAAAAAAATCTCTTAGAGTGTCAAACTATGTGAATTATCTCCTGTAGTTCTAGACATAGTATTTCTAATTTTTTTATTATTCTGCTTTTCTCCATTAGGAAGGAACTGGAGAGCTTCAAAGGTAACTTCTATTTTTAGTTTTCTGCTTGAATGATTGCATGAGTTACCATAATTATTGTGTTAAGTGAAACTAGTAAGGAACTGTTCCAGTTCTGCATTTGATGTTAATTTTATGTTGATACAGCAGGCTGTTTATTTTTCAGTTTACCTTATCTAACTACTAGTTTCTCAGAGTCATGAGTGTGGGAAGAACACAGATGGTTCTCTCATCTTAGCAAGGTTTCAGAAATTCTGGATCTAATTCAAACCTTTCCTTTAGTGTTCAATTTTGGAAGTTAAGGGCTTTGTCTTCAACTAGTCGATGTCTTTTCTGACATGAGTGTGTTTTTGACATGTGTCCAAGGCTGTTACTTGTTAGACTTTTGCCTAGTTGTGTTGAGGAAATATTCACAATATTGTGTTGCTTCAGCCATGCAGCTCTTGTAGCTTGTTGGATATACATGATCATATATACAAATATCTGTCCTAAATAATACACAATGGCTTTGTCTGTGGTGTGTAGATGGAACATATTACCGTCTTCAGTAAATCTTGAACTCTGGCTACTGATACTAATGTTTGATCAGCTTGACAATTGCTATTATCTTTTGCTTTGAATAAGGTGTGACTGTGGCTTTGTGACTAGTCTTTATTTATGACAGTGAAGTCAAGAGCATTGACTTATGTCAATTAATTTTTTCTTGCAATGGAAGAGGGCATGGAAATTTCTATCGACTGCATTCCACTTTGTCTTTTCAGTTCATTACTATCTTCACATAATGCTAAAAAAAGGAAACTAATAAAGCTAACACTAACAGACAAGCAACAAAAATGATGTAAAATGTCACTTTATCTGTAGCTTATCATTACAACCTTCTTTTTCATTGATTTGACAGCTTTCAGCATGGTTGAAATACAGAAGCAAAGATAACACTAAGCTCATTTGGTTCCAAAGCAGGATAGCTAGCTTGTAGTATCTGATGCCTGTGAGAATAGTGAATCCTGGTGGATTTTTGTATTGATTAGGCATTCTAAATGAGTTCCTGGAATCCAGGAGTATGGTTTCCAAAGTATTTCTGTCTTAGCTTCTTGTTTTTCTAATAGAGATTGTAATTTTATTTGACAGTAAGTATTTTACAAGCACAGTTATTTTCATTGAAGAGGAAGGCGTTAGCTGCATGTTGACTGAAATTTATACCCGAGTAATTCATCCTGTAATGGATACAGGGGCATACAGACTTCCAGGTCAAGTTGGGAAAGACTTGTCTTGGGAAATCAAGATGCTTTTGTTTTTGTACAAAGAGAAAAGTTGCAAACAAATGCCAAGTAAAACCCAAAGTCTGGGCACATTTCTTTTTCACCAAAAAGTTCAACTGTGTTAGTCTGTGGCTAATGCAGCCAGTATCAATGGGAAAAGAGTAGGATCTTCTGCTATAACAAGGAAAGACTAGGTAGAGGATGCTCTAATTCTGTTGGGACTTTTTTTAAAAATCAACTGATGAGATTTATTCTACAGCACTCAAAATAATTGGCAAAAGGTGCAAAGGCTGGAAAAGCAGAGTGACAGATCATTAAAAATGGGTATTAAACACATCAGCCTAATTTCTTAAATTTTTCCTACAATGAACTCCTGGACAAGCTTCTACCTGACAAGAGGGAAGTTTGTTAGTTACCACTAAGAAAAGTCATATCAAGCAAGTCTAAATTATTTTTGTAAGATGACAATAACATGCTGTAACATAAAGAACAAATACCATATTTTGACTTTGGTGACAACTTTCACTGTTTTACCTGACATATTACCAGGAAATTGAGATTAAGCTACTAAAAACAGTGCATGGCTGATTTGGAAATACATACTTTGAGGAAATATTTTTATGGCTTCTTGCTTACAAAGTTGTTCTTTCTCAGATCTAAATGCTACTTGGAATTTATGTTGTTAACCTGGATTGTGAAATCAAGGTGTTCATTAGATTGGCTTCAGTCAGGCTTTTACCTGCCTCTTGGTCCTTCAGCTGATATCTGAGTATCTGGCATGTATTCCAGCAGCTGATTAGAAATACAGGAAGTAAGATCTTCCTTGTCATGCAGAATTCATGGTGACATAGTGACAGATGGTTCAGTTTTGCAGTAGCTTTGCCCAATCTAACTTGTTGCTCCTTCTTGCATTTTTCTGTTTTGAGCTATTTCCAAGGTTCACTAGATTTGTGTGGAAAATGATCCATTGTTTGGTTTAGTTTCAGTTGATGGAGCATGCTGAAATGTCTCAGTAGATGGCCATGGGAATCGGGCACAAAGCAGCAGTAATAGCAGGAAGCATGTCTAATTTAATGTAACACAGTCATCTAAAACGAAAATACTTCTAGTGGTACATAACCTAACACATTTTAAGGTTCAGGTGAGGAAAGCTTATGTAGAACTTTCATGATAAGATCTTACTGTGCTGTTTTGCTGTATTCAAGAGATATTGGTTCCAACTGAAATGTGTGATGTAGTTGGGTAGATAACTCTTTACGTTTTTGTACTGGAGGTATAGATTGAATCCTCAACTGTCCAAAGCAAAAGGTATTCATAAGTATTCAGTTCATAAAATACTTGGTGCAAGGGCCAGGAGAGAAGAATTGTTTGAAGTACCTTTATGCACAGTTGCATCTTTCAATGCATGTGTGGCAGAACACCATTGTACATTAATTGTGATTTAATGGAAAAGAACAGAAATGCCATAAGAAGTTTGATTTATATTAGACATCAGGAAGAAATTCTTCACTATGAGGCTGGTGAGGCACTGGAACAGGTTGCCCACAGAAGTTGTGGAGGCTCCAACCCTGGAAGTGTCTGTCAGGCTGGATGGGGCCTTGAGCAACCTCTTCTAGTAGATGTCCCTGCAGGGAGCTTGGAGCTAGATGATCTTTAAGGTCCCAACTCAAACCATTCTATGGTTCTATATTTTTTTAAGGATACAAGGTGTCGTCAAGAAGGGGCTCAAACAAAGCTCAGTGTTATACCTATTAAGAATCACCGATGGTCTTGCTGTTGTAGGTTGATTTTAATCTGCTGCTGTTACTCAAAACCATCCTGCCTCATGCCAGCTTCAAAATTAAAGTGCTGGCTGGAGCAAAGTATTATGGTGTTTGCAGTTCAGATTGTAAGATGGGAAGTTTCCCTTTCTGGTTGCTGCTTGTGTTCTGGGTTTTTGGGTGTTGGCTCTTCTGGTAAGATGGTAGCAGGACAAGGAGGGATAGGCTTTTAGCTTGCTTCTGCCTGCTGCTTGCTGCTGTTTTCTGATGTGCTTCTTCTGCAAATAGGCTAATGTAATTGTGCACTGTGTTCTCATTTATTCAGTAAGCTCTTACCTCATCTCACTCTCTTTGGCTCATTACAGAGGGGTTTTTTGGTGGAGTTTTTTGGGGTTTTTTTCCCCCTTCACTTCTGTACCTCAAATCACAGAATCGCGGAATTTCAGGGGCTGGAAGGGACTTCAAAAGATCATCTAGTCCAACCTCCCTGCCAAAGCAGGATCACCTACATCAGATTACACAGGAACACATCCAGGCAAGTTTTGAATATTTCCAGAGAGGGAGAATCCACAACCTCCCTGGGCAGCCTGTTCCAGTGCTCTGTCACCCTCACCGTGAAAAAGATTTTTCCTCATATTTCTGTGCAACTTCCTATGCCTTAACTTCCACCCATTGCCCCTTGTCCTGTCATTGGGCACAACTAAGAAGAGCCTGGCTCCATCCTCTTGGCACTCACCCTTTACATATTTATAAACATTGATGTGATCGCCTCTCGGTCTCCTCTTCTCCAAGCTAAAGAGCCCCAGCTCCCTCAGTCACTCCTCATATGGAAGATGTTCCATTCCTCTAATCATTCTTGTGGCTGTGTGCTGGACTCTTTCAAGTAGCTCACTGTCTTTCTTGAACTGAGGGGCCCAGAACTGGACACAATATTCCAGATGTGGCTTCACCAGGGCAGAGCAGAGGGGGAAGAGAACCTCTCTTGACCTACTGGTCACACCCCTTCTAATCCACCCCAGAATGGCATTGGCCTTGCTGGCCACAAGAGCACATTGCTGGCTCATGGTCATTCTTCCATGCACCAGGACTCCCAGGTTCCTTTCCCCCCTTCACTGCTCTCCAGCAGGTCTGTCCCCAACCTGGTGTATTGTATTGTATTGTATTGTATTATTGTATTGTATACTGGAGCATGGAGTTGTTCCTTCCTAGGTGCGAGACTCTATACTTGCCCCTCTTGAACTTCATCAAGTTTCTCCCTGCCCAGTTCTCCAGCCTGTCCAGGTCTTGCTGAATGGCTGCACAGCCTTCAGGTGTGTCAGCCACTCCACCCAGCTTTGTGTCATCAGCAAACTTGCTGACAGTGCACTCTGTGCCCTCATCCAGGTCATCGATGAATATATTGAACAGTACTGGTCCTAGTACTGACCCCTCAGGGACTCCTCTAGACACAGGCATGTTGTGTCCTGGGTTGAGCTGGGACAGAAGGTATTTTATCCCAAAGGTGTAAAATAAAAACACACAGAATTGGAGGTTAAATAGAATTTACAAAAGTACAAAAGGTACAAAGGATATATATATATATGTACACTTCAAAATCAGCTTTGGCCCAGCTCTCCATCTGGGCCCACCAGGCCTCAACCAGTCAAGCCTCCTGCCCCCCGCCAAACAGCAGTCCTCAGTAGGCCTCACAGCCCCTGCAGCAGGATGGGCCCACCAGGCTTCAGTAGGCCTCAGTGTCCCCCCACCCTGGGTGTACCTGGCCTTAGCTTGCCAGTAAGGTCTTCGCTCCCACACAAATGAGAGCTGTAACAGCAAGCACATGTGTGGAGGAGAGGTGAGAGAGAACTGGCTGTGAGGTATGCTTATATAGGGAGATGCAGGATTATGGGATGGAATAACATACTATATCCTGTCCTGCCCCCTTGGACTCTCTGGTCTTCTGGAGGAATTTGTGGTTCGACGGTTAGTGCTTAACCTACAACACGTTGTAAGCATGACATGAAGGAACTTCAGCTGGAATAGAGGTGATGTTACAATCATGTGCAGAACAAAGATGATCATGTGCAACTGAGCAGAGCCTGTCCCCTCCCTCTTGACACCCAGCCCTACCTGAAAGGAGGTTGTGGCCTGGTGGGGGTTGGTCTCTTCTCCCAGGCAACCAGCACCAGAACAAGAGGACACAGTCTCAAGCTGTGCCAGGGGAATATTAGGCTCAAGGTGAGGAGAAAGTTCTTCCCAGAAAGAGTAATTGGCCATTGGAATGGGCTGCCCTGGGAGGTGGTGGAGTCACCATCCCTGGATGTGTTCAAAAAAGGATTGGACGTGGCACTTGAAGCCATGGTTTAGTTAGTCATGAGGTGTTGGGTGACAGGTTGGACTTGATGATCTCTGAGGTCTTTTCCAACCTTATTGATTCTATGATTCTATGTTTCTCAGATCACTACTGGAGTATTTATTCCAGATCTGGTTACTTTCTTCAAACAGAAGTATCAATTAGTTCCTAAGCATTCTGAAAAGAAGTGAGAGATGTGAAGTTTGTTTTCAGGGGTGGTAACTGAGCCTGATTAGTTTACAACTAGAACTACTGCAAAGCTGATGAAGGTACCTTTTGAATATACTAACAAGAAAGCTGTCAGTGCAAGCTCTTTGACCGATGGTTGGAATCTAGACTCTAGAAACTGATGGCATCAATTCAGCTTGAGAATGGAGTGAAAGATTTGATCGGGGGTGTTAATAAACTACTAAGAACTTGCCAATAGCTGTGGAAGATCTTTTTATTTATCACCCCAGTGTGTAAATGAGAGTGGGTATCTGTGAGAAATATGACTTTGGCATCAAATATGCTGACTGTTGGAATTGCTGGATAAAGTCCTTTAACCTATGATGCTCTGAAAGTAAGGCAGGATGATCTTATTTGTAAGTTGCTTCTAAGACACTGTTAGTAGCTGCTGTTGAAAGCCCCAATCTATCATCACAATCTATCATTTATCACAAGACCAAGTGCAGGGTCCTGCATCTGGGTCGAGGCAATCCCAGGCACAAATCCAGGCTGGGCAGTGACTGGCTGGAGAGCAGCCCTGAGGAGAGAGACTTGGGGATGCTGGTGGACGAGAAGCTCAACATGAGCTCTCAATGTGCACTTGCAGCCCGGAAAGCCAATATGATCCTGGGCTGCAGCAGGAGAAGTGTGGCCCAGCAGGTCAAGGGAGGTGATTCTCCCCCTCTACTCAGCCCTGGTGAGACCCCACCTGGAGTACTGCCTCCAGTTCTGGAGCCCCTATTACAAGAGGGATGTGGAGGTGCTGGAAGGTGTCCAGAGAAGGGCTACGAGGATGAGCAGAGGGCTGGAGCACCTCTCCTGTGAGGACAGACTGAAGGAGTTGGGGCTGTTCAGTCTGGAGAAGAGAAGGTTCCGAGGTGACCTCATTGTGGCCTTCCAGTATCTGAAGGGGGCTACAAGAAGGCTGGGGAGGGACTTCTCAGGATCTCAGGTAGTGATAGGACTAGGGGGAATGGAATGAAGCTGGAGGTGGGGAGATTCAGACTGGACATGAGGAGGAAGTTCTTCCCCATGAGAGTGGTGAAGGCCTGGAATGGGTTGTCCGAGGAGGTGGTTGAGGTCCCATCCCTGGAGGTGTTTAAGCCCAGGCTGGATGAGGCTCTGTCCAGCCTGATCTAGTGTGGGGTGTCCCTGCCCATGGCAGGGGGTTGGAACTAGATGATCCTTGTGGTCCCTTCCAACCCTGACGGACACTACTATGACATATTCTTTAGTGTTCTGTGATGCTGAGAAAGTGAAGGTTAGAGGTTTTCTTGTGTCTTTATTGTAAGCATCTCTCTCTGAAGAAGGCAGAGTATTTCATATCCCTGTGACAGTGGCATTTGTGCAGCCAAAGTGTGCCTAGGACAAAACATCTTGGGGGTTGTCTGGTTTATTGTTTTTAGTAATTATCTTTCAGAGAGTGAAACTGTCAAAGATGATAGATTTATGGATGAAAACATTAGATATGCTACATGAAATAGCCTGCAAATGTCTTCCTGTGTTTAGAGAATCACTTTCGAGAGCTGACTTACGCTGTGTGCTGTCCTGTCCTGGCTGAAGCTTACAAATCTGCAATTTCTTGCAGTAGTAGCATTTGCTTTAGTTGCTATTTGTGTGTGTATTTGGGTTTAGTATTTGTTGGATTCTGCTGTCCCATGGTTTAGAAATGGTGTGTATAACTTTCATTTTTACAGCTGAGAAACTAGAAATTAGGTCAAAAATACGTGCAGTCATGACTGAGATTTGAAATCCTTCTACCATTCTTCTTAAGTGCATGGTGCAATGTTATACATATATTTATATATGAATATATGCATATTTATTATCTATTTATAGGCATGATAGATATTTTAATATACATATTACGTATATGGGTATATATTGTATGTATACACATATATACATACATATAAGTTAATATTTCTTCTGTTTCAGCACAAATAGGACTGTGTAGTAGATATTTATGGAATATTATTAATCTCAGTACAAGATGGAATGAAGCAGAGTAATACATAATGGGAAGAAAATAAGAGTTATAGAAGTAGTATAATGGCACAATGTTTGTAACATATGCTGCTGAGTTTACTTTAGACTTTGTCCAAATGGGAACTGTATACATGATAGATTTAAACATAATTTGTAAAAGTCTCTATTTTAATTGAGATAATAAATGAAATTCAGGCACAGTGTTTTGGATTGATTTCTGTAAAGAAACCTAAAACCATAGATGTCATTTAGAAATAGCAACACAGCACTTTTGGACAATGAAAGGTGGCAGAAACTTTGTAAGGGCAGATCTGTGCGTGGCTTTGGCTACTGAGTCATGCATATTTCTAAGCTTTAATAGGATTAGTTTCATTTAAGCCCAGGGAAAGTGCTCATATGACCATTTTCAGTGGTCGCAATGCAATGTTTCCAGTTCTCCCAACAAGTCCTGATAGGTTTTTAATGGTTTATCGAAATACTGTTTCTGAGGGGAAGGCTGGTGAAGTAAAGAGGTCTCTTTTTCTTGCTTTTCTCTTCTGGGTTAAGTCATTGGGTCTCATTTGATATGCACATCTTTTGTCATTCCTCTTCATGTATCTAAGATGCTTCTGTTGAAATTGCAGTTTTCCAGTCATTTTATCAGTAGCTTAAATATGTTTGTATCTAAACTTTAATTTCCTGGCTTTTACTATTCCATTCTCTAGAAGTATGTAATATTTGGAGCAGTCAGTTACTTCCATCCCTTTGTTCTCTCTCTTCTTTTTTCTTTCTTTTTTTTTTTTTTCCAAATCTGCTTTCCTCAACAGATAGTGTGTCTAGCTGCTTTTTTTGCTTCCAGACTAGGGAATCTTTTTATTGTGCTGTATTCTCATGGCTGTCAAAATAAACAACGTTTTTCTAGCTGTCATATTGTTTTCTAGACGCAGGGGTAATATGCAGGGGAGATCTTTACAACTCACATTTGACAACACTCATGTGTTCAATAATGTACCTGTTCTAGAAGTTGAGCTCTAATTTTGAGCATGCTGTCTTGTGTGTTTCTTTCTGACCATGAGTAGGTGACATTGTGTTTGAAAATCATACCGGCCACACGGAGTTCATTTACTTTAACATTTCCAAATAACTACCCCAGAGCCTGTCATGTTAGGAACAGTCAAGATGTTTCTGTGAAGAATTTTTTTGTTGAAAAATGGTGTCCATAACCAATTAGTTAATAATGAGACTTCTAATTTAATGTTGTATTTTGTGCTTTTGCATTTCAGTGACTCAGTTGAATAGGAGGAGGAGAGCGTGTTTGGTTATTTGAGTGCCTCTTCCAAAGCATGCTGTGGGAGATAGGCAATGCTTCTGCTATAAGTATTTCCTGGTTGGTTTACAATTTGTTTAGGTGACCATGGTCAAAAACTTCAATATTTAAACCTTTTAGTGCTGATATAAAAAACAACCATTTTTATTTTGGCACACCAGAAAACAATTGGGAAACTGGGAAATTGCTTAATTCTGTTACAATGAAGCTAAAATAGAGTTAAAAATTCAAGGATATTCAGGCTTCAGAGAGGTTCCTCATTGTTTTACTACAAGTTGAAAATATTTATACCAATTTCTACTTAATTATGTGCATTACCATCTTCTTTCCCATCTAGGCTGTGGGAGGAGAACCTGGTAACTTTGAATGTTCTTTGTTGTGTGTAGTGGGAATTGACCCAGACTCCCCAAAATTATGACTGTTCTCTTGAAAACAGAAAGATTTGAAACTTGGACACTTCTAGTCAAACCTTGAGTGAAAGGCAAATAAGTTTAACTACTTAAGTCTTCAATTATACTGTAATAGGATAAGACAGATGGAGAAGAAAAACAAATGATGAAGTGCCCTTACAGCTACCTTCCTTTCCTTGCTTTTGATTTTGCTTTCTGTGTTTTCAAGCTTGCAGACCCTTACAGCTGTTTAACTCTCAGAACTCACTTTAAAAGTTTCCACACCTGAATCAAGATACTTGTAGCATCTGTAAGAGATAGGGACTTCAAATCAAACCTTTTAATAAAATAATTAATTTTTTTAATCAATTTAAATAGAAACACTAAAGGAAGATTCACACTTGGTCTTTCACTGATTTCAATCTTCCCCAGTAAACAATTGAATCTTTATACATCAAGGCAGATATCATCAGCACAGCAATGTAAAAGCTTTCAAATATACATTTCTGTAGCCCACACGTGGATGGTCCTGACTTGCACACATGTGATTCTATATGGCTGAGTTATCAAACTTAATGACATACTTTCAGAATTTGTTGTCTATATCAATACACTCCCAAGAACAAAGGAAGTTTTCAGTTTGCCATCCTGACAGAGACCACATGTGATAGCACACAGAAGCGACTGCTTGCCTTTTGATGACCCTCTAAATGTGACTTTTTTTTAATTTATTTTTTTTCTCTATTGGCAATACTATTTATTGGACAGACAACGCAGCAAAACGTTTCCTGGGTCAAGCATTATGTCTGAGATAAAGCAAACTGTAATGGGCAGTATCTTGTGTATGCATTTATTTTGCAAATGTCTGAAAGTAAATTTGTTACCTTCTAAGTTAAGGTCTGCAAAGGCCAAGTCTTCAGACTTGTATTTTCTCTACAAGACAGGCAATATTTTCTATACAAGAAATAGAATTTACATTTCAATGGAAGATGAAAGAAGGGGAGTTTTATTGTATGTAAACTATAGAAACAATTTTCTATAATTTTATCTTGAAACAGAGCACTATTTCCCATTATCATAGAAGGCCATAGGTTGAAAGGGACCCTCAAAGGCCATCTAGTTGAAGCCTAAAATTTTGCTTTGCCGAAAGATGGGATGTGCTTTGAACTGGATTAGTCCGATATGATGGGAAATTATTTCCCCTCTGCCCATTTTGTGATTAGTTATTAGTATAGAGGGAAGAACAGGGCTTCTTTGGTGGTGGTAATACAGGTGACTGGGGAAATTGGAGAGTAGGAACAGGTTGGGGTTTTGTTTTGTTTTTCTTTTTTGAATTCTGTTTTATCTGCCCTTTCTTTTTTTTAGAGAAACTTGAGGGGTTTTTTAATGTGGCACCCTTAGGAATCTAGTTTATTCTCCCAACATATTTTAATATTGATGTATTGGTGCAGCTTTCTCTTTTTCTTTGAGTCTTACTCTTTCTTGCATTTTAGTGTTGCACTAAGTCAAAAGCCCTTTCAGAGGTCAGATGTATCAGTACAATTTTGACATCACTGCAGCTAAATATAAGATGGCTCTAGGATGTGCTGGTACAGCTCCTGTTGCCTGCAGTAGTACTTGGCCCTATAGTGGAGTCAGCCTTGCAGAATCCTGGTTTTCTAAGGAGTGGAGGAGACCAGGGTAGCAATGGAAATTTTCTCTGGCTATTTTCAGGGTGAATACCTAACTGTGTAGATAAAAGGAAAAAAATTCATGGGAACATAAGGGCCGTCATACTCAGTTTATGTAGGAAAGAAAACATTTAAAGGTGTAATATATTAATTGTCTGTAATGCTTAAATGACTCGTGAAAAAAAACCCACAATTTTATTTTGTCTGCAGCTTTTACTTGAATTCATCCTTTAAATAGCAAAGCTCAGTCATTATTATTATTTAAATCTTTCCCACAGATAATTTTTGGTGTGATTTTCACCAGTGAAATATACCCGATTTTCACTGGCCCATACATTCTTGATATTTTTTCCTCTGACGATGACAATTGGAGAAGTATTTGTTACAGAGTTCCCTTTTGTCTGTACTCTCTATTTTGATAATTGTCACCAAGAAGCTTTTCAAAACGTGCCCTTCTTAAGTAAAAGAAAGGAATTGTTATGGCTATCATGTTTTCTAGCAGCACTGCACACACTCCTGAACTGAAGATGCAATATGTGCTCGTGTTCCCCGTTCTGAGCAGTGTCTTAGTTTCTGAAACATAAATACACTGTTGTGTAACTGCAGCATCACCATAACCCAAGATTCTCAGTCATATGCTGTTTCTGTAATTAATTTTTTTATTTTTTTAAAATTGCATAACCATTTTTTTTTTTTTTCAATTTTGGATGAAAATGTAGTCTGGATATGTAATGCAAAAAATAATAATCTAATTTTCAGTAGAGAAGACTGCTCCTAATTTATTTAAGAATCACATTCAAGATCTTTAATATTTTATGTCTGAAGTAAGAATAGTATGTATTCTGCTTTGTGGGGTTTCTGAGCTGAGCCATGTTAAAGAAAAATACTTTGAGGGGAGACTTTTATGAACATTGCCTAATAAAAAAAGAACTCAGAACCTTCCCTAGCCCTTTCCTTGGATTGGAATAATTTTTCAAATGCTTCCAGCTCTCTGCCAAATAGACACATGCTGTAACTGCATGTCATCAGATTATAACCTGCCGGGAAGATTTCTCTCTCTCTCTAGCACCCCTTTATTTAGCAGCATGTGGTACCTTCCCAAATACATGCGTGCATTTCTGGTATAGCCCAGCTGCTGATAGCTTGTGTGCAGGTTCTGGGAAGGCGCTGAGTTGAAGTATCCATGTGTATGCATCTGTGTGCGACTGACCCGTTGAAAACTGGCAGTTGCGGTATTATTGCTTTGAAAAAGCAGCCTTCTAGCATCGGTCTTTGTTCTACATCAATGAAGATGCACATCAGTGGAGCTGCTTGGTAACTGGAGCTTTCACTTGACCAGTACTGTGTTTCTTTTTACTTGCTTATTTCTTACTGCCATGTCATCTCCAGGAGCCACTGATAATACTCAGAAGAATTCATGTAGGTGAAACTTGTTATCTTCATTATTTATCAGCTGAATTTGTTAAGCTATTCTGAAATGCAAAATGAAATTGAAGTTGGCTTAATTAATTTCTTGGGTTACCACAATTGCCTGATTTGTAAAGGGTATGCTGTAAATTAGAACTTTAATTATCAACTTGATTAAGCAAATTTGAAAGAATTAGGGACTTAATGTCTGTTTTGTCAAGGGCTTTTGTTTATTGCTTTGCTTTTTGTCTGTCGCTTTGCATTATTGTCAAGGTAAGATTAATAAGAATTAGTAAAAAATACAAATACACACTAAGCTAAAATTCAAGCAGACTTGTCTAAGGGTGGGGTAATAATACAGGATAAGGCAAGGCAGAGAATTATCTGAAGATAAAACCGAATTAGAACACTGAATTCATTAGTATATATGCAGTTATGCTAATTTTAGTTTCCTTCAGGTAAAACCATAAATGATAAAAATATATAATTTTAAATTAAGCTATTAGTGTGATTTACATCAATATGACCACCCTATGTCATAGGAAACCATGTTCCTAATAATGCAGTTAGTAACATTTTAATGCTGTTAATTTGTAACTAACAATATTTAGAACTGTGAATTGGTTGCAACAGAAATAAGGTGTGGATTTCTACTCTGATGCTTTTTATGGTTTTGGGAGGTTTTGGGTTTGTATTTTTTTACTATATAACCAATGGAGGATGATTTGTTTCTGCTACCATTCACATGGATTTATTTTTTTTTAGTTGATGTCCAGGACCTTAAGATAAGAGTAAAGTAAGATAATAAGAACTAATATAATATTTCCATAACCTGTTGGAGTATGCTTTTATCAAGGCTTTACCTGTGAGTTGTAATTCTGACCACTAAATTTGTTATTCACATTAAACAGCAATGTGAAGTTGAGTATTTTGTTTTAAACAATCTGATATGGGAGACCTCTTTACATTTGTATTCATTAGAAATATTTCCTTTATCAATATAATTGTTTTCCATAAATCTAGACAGAACAGTTGACTGCTTGAAGATGGCAAAATTTATGCTCTGTTCTGCTCAAAGTGATGTGCCCACTTTGGACACAAAATTGTCAGTTTTCCAAGCAATATATATGTACAACTAATTCTTTGTCATCTTTTTATTTTTCCTTTCCCTTGTTGCTGTTTTCTGAAATTGAAAGAGAAGTAAGATGAATTGAGGGCACAGCTGTGAATCTTGCTCTATTTTCCTGGACAGTAGAAGAGCTATTCTCTGTATGGGGCAGGGCCTAACCTTGAAATTACACTTCCATATGCATTAGAACATGTAATTGGAGAAATTTCTGAAATGCGAGATTTAGTAATATCAGTCCTCCAACTACTGCTGGGAAGGGGTAGCAGTAAGTAGAAGCTTCAATATCAACATCAGTAAAGCTTAGCACCTCTAAGGAAACCAGGATTATTCTTTTTTCTTTTTTTTTTTTAATCACATTTTGTTCTATAGCTTGGCAACAGAAAAAAGGCAATGCAAAACTAAAAATTGCTTATTATATTCTTATGATAATCTGTTTACCATCTATGTATGCTGAGGTTAATAGGAAAATCAGAAATAGTCATCTACCTGCTTTTAAGAAGATGTAATACTTTTTGGGGTGCTGAAAGACCTAATGCTGTAGGCTCTTGAGGCCTTTGACTGCATCTTGGTGTGAACAAATTTTTGAACAGTTATATAATGACAGTATTTTTTCTTTTGGCATGCCAATTCTATTTTATTTTATGCTACAAATGTAAGTGCAGACATTTCATCAGTCTGATTTGTAGCTAAATAAGTGTACAGTAATAGGTTATGTGCTTTTTGTATTCCTCCACGTGGCACTACTCTTTTCTATAGTGGTACTATAAATATGATACTATTGTAGCCCTTACAGTATTCACAAATAATAAAATTGGTTTAAAAGCTGCAGTAGAAATTATTTATTCCTTCTTTATATCATGTCATTGCATAAATCTTAGGCCCATCTTTCACAGTAGTGTGTTACTAAACTGCTTGTTCTGCTCAGGTTTTAATGATGAGGTTGGAAAAGGCAGATGGCTGAAGTGTGCATGTGGGCACATAGGAATTCCAAATATTTCTCTACTCCTGATTAGTAAATGGAACAAAATTATCAATATTCTGGTAAACAGTTCTGCCCATTTTATTTATGAATGTTGTATATGGTATGGTAAATTATATCAAGCATTAGAGCTGGAACTGCACAGACATAATTCAACATTGTAGCTGGAGTGGCCTCCTTTTTGTGATTTGATTCTACTGAAGTGGTGAAATAATATTCTTTTGGGAAATGGCATTGAATAATAAACAGAATGAAATACTTTTAAAGGTGTTTTAAAGGGTTTTTAAAATAGGTAAAAAAATTTTGTATGTATGTAGTAGTTCTAAAATGGCTACTTCTAATAAGTATGTGAGTTAAGGCAAAATAAAAATCTTGTGGAAATGTCATTCAACCCTTCTTCCCTTTTATGTAGAAGCTGGCATGTTAACATTGCATAAATGAGACTTGATCAAAATGTAGTTGGCAGCATCCCATTTTAAATCAAACAGGAATGGTACCATTTATAGGAGTAAGTTTTTGGCTTAATTAGATGATTATGTAATCACACCAGGCCTCACACTTCCAACGCTTCCATTGGCTCAGGAGGGTTTTCATTTGGATCATAACCTTAAATCCTCATAGATTTATTATCTCTTCTCTGGTTATTGAACATTAAAGTAAAAACCCCACACTACACAGAAAAGATGACTGACATAGATTGAGTGGTTTTCAATATATTTTGTGCATTCACATGGGTAGGAAATGGATCTGGTGGTACTTGATAAGCTTTGGTTTTGTGGCTTGCTTGAAATGTGAGAATTGCAGTTCTGTAGTCCCAACTGTCCGAATCATAATCATGGGTATAATGTGATTTCTTTTTTGAAGTCTATTTAGCCATACGGTGGAATTAGAAGGGTATCTTTTTGCCTACATGTTAAGGCGAACTATTTAATTGTCTGTGTGATTAGTCTCACATGCAGGGTAGCTTCTGGCACTTGCTGGAGAGCAGGGTCCTTGGGAGTGGCCTGCAGGTGCAGCTTCTCTCTCCACAGGCCTATGTGATTGAAAGAAGTCTGTCCATGTTAGGGATTTGGGTGATTGTCTTGATTTAAAGAAGGAGACAAATGCTCATTCATTAACCCTTCTCAAAGGAGTTAAAGAAAACTGCTCCACACCAGATTGGAAAGAAGTGGAAGTTTAAATGGAAGTGTTATTCATAACTCCATGTAACATCACAAAGCATACAAAATACATAAAATCCACAGTCCACCTTGGCCACAGTTCTCCAAAACCTCCTTTGCCCAAAGCTTGATCCAACCTCCCTCCAAACCAGGCCAAAAACCCAGGCCTCAAATGCCCCCCTTCCACCGTACCTCTCTTCCCCACCCGCCCCATACCCAAGTGATGCAGCTACACATTCTGCCTGCCAGCATGAGGGCAATCCAGGCTGCTCCAGGCCCTAGTTGGCAGCATTGCCAAGGCTGAACCAGACCTCACTTCCCTGCATCAAACCCAACACAAAGCTCTGTGCATCCTCCCAGAAGCACAGGATTAAAAAAGGAGAAAGGACAGCTTGTGCTGTCCGCTTATGAAGTGGAGATGCATAATGATAGATTATACTTTCTGGTCCACCCCTGAAACTCTCTGGTCCTCCTGGAAGACTTGTCTACAGTTTTTAAAGGCATCCAGCCTCAAACCGTAACAGTTATCCATGTACAATAGAAGAGAATAAAGCAGGTTGGAAGGGACCTTCAAGATCATCACATGCAACCCATCATCCAAAACCACCTAATCAACTAAACCATGCACCCAAGCACCCCATCAAGTCTCCTCCTAAACACCTCCAATGATGGTGACTCCACCACCTCCCCAGGCAGCACATTCCAATGGCAAATCACTCTCTCTGTGTAGAATTTCTTCCTAACATCCTGTCTGAACCTCCCCTGGAGCAGCCTGAGACTGTGTCCTCTTGTTCTGGTGCTGGTTGCCTGGGAGAAGATACCAGCCCCCGCCTGTCTACAACCTCCCTTAAAGTAGTTGTAGAGAGCAATGAGGTCTCCCCTGAGCCTCCTCTTCTCCAGGCTAAGCAACCCCAGCTCCCTCAGCCTCTCCTCATAGGGTTTGTGCTCCAAACCCCTCACCAACTTCGTTGCCCTTCTCTGGGCACGTTCCAGCAAGTCAACATCCTTCCTAAACTGAGGGGTCCAGAACTGGACACAGGACTCAAGGTGTGGCCTAACCAGTGCAGTGTACAGGGGCAGAATGACCTCCCTGCTCCTGCTGGCCACACTGTTCCTGATGCAGGCCAGGATGCCATTGGCCCTCTTGGCCACCTGGGCACACTGCAGGCTCATGTTCAGCCTACCATCAACCAGTACCCCCAGGTCCCTCTCTGCCTGGCCGCTCTCCAGCCACTCTGACCCCAGCTTGTAGCACTGCCTGGGGTTCCTGTGGCCAATGTGCAGAACCTGGCACTTGGTTGTATTAATGTATTTTCACTTTTTGCTGGTTGATGTGTATTTAGAGGGTTGTGCTGCCATTCACTTAGTATCTGGTTCTCATCACACATGAATGTATTTTGGATGCAATGCTGTGTAAAGGCTGACAGAACAGAAGTTCAAGTTTTCAATTTTCAGCACATTTGGGAAACCATAACTGATCTGGCATTGAAACAGGGAGGTGGCTGAATCACTATCCTTGGTGGTGTTAAAAAATTGTGCACAACATGGGACTTTGGTACATGGTTTAGTGGATGTGGTAGCGTCGTGTTGATTGATGGTTGGACTTGATGTTCTTAGAGGTCTTTTCCAACCTTAATGTTTCTATGAAAAATTCTGCTAGTTAGAGAATGGGAAGAAGTGTGGCAGAGGTACTTCTCTCTCTTCTTGTTCTGTCCCTACATATAGTTCAGGGTGCTTTTGTGCCACTGAGGTTTTTTTCTTGCATATTAGTGATTATTCAATCCAATTGTCATTAAATTAATAAAGTTGAGATAATCTGGTGTATGGAAATGTTGTAGACTAACTACAACAAAGGAGAAAACAGAAAAGGTTTACTCTAACATAGACCAAAGAAAATACATTTTAAGTCATACCTCATAGAAATCTGAAATCTTTGAGGATTTCTATGAGGCAAAAGAAATCCAATTATTTTAGAAGGGAAGCTGTATAGTGCAAGAATATCTAGAGGTATTTTAATACATTATTTAAAACATCATCAATTAATTTCGGAGAAGCCAGCATTCTTACTGTATAGTCCTTTTGGAGTACTTCAAAGCTCAAGGAGATAAGATGACATTTTCATTTTTATGATACTTTAAAAATAGATGTTTTTTGACTTGACATTGAGTACTATGACAATTTTAACATGTACACTGCTGCTTTTTGAATGAAAGAAATAGTCCAGAATGCTTCTGTAAGCAAAGTATTCTTGTGCTTCACTTAGATGCACATTATACATATGTTTCTGTAATATTAACCTTTAAGAAACGCTGCTGCTTGTTTTAGCTTGGATATTCTGTGTTTTGGTCAGGCAGCAGCATATGTATGAAAAGGTTAAGTGTTGAGAACAGGTGACTTGTAGCAGTTGTAAAACATGCCCCCCGAAATATTTTCTAGGGTTTTGTCTTCTAGTAAGCCAAAAAGTTCTGCAAGTGACTGGTTATTGAGCAAAAATTATTTAGGAGGAAAGCAATCTGTCATGAAGTCACACTTGAGAAATTAACTATTGAGATTAATTCAACTGTGAAGAGGGTAAGTAACGTCCAGGGAGGAATCAATCATGAGATTTCCAGTGGACAGCTGCAAATGAAAAGGTGTTAGAGAAACAAGAGAGCTTATTTCACAAGACTCTCTGAGAGCTTTGCTTGCTTGATGGAGAGAGAGACAAGGAGGCTTCTACATATAAATGTGTTGAAGAAATTAAGAGGAGAAATCCTGAAGAAAAGGAGTAGAATTCTCGAAAGGCCAGTGTGTGTTGGGGTGAGGTAGATTTTTGGATTTTGTTTTGTAGTATTTAATATGCCTCCAGCTAATGGTTAATTGTGTTAAACTGTTCCAGTATTAATTCAGCAAAGAGGCTTTCTTAAATCCTTTAAGCACTTAAAATATTGTCTGCTTATGTTGTGATACTATTCAGTCTCTTATTTTGTCTGGCTTTGGTTGTTTTCTGACTTATCCTAGTCATCAAATTACTGGGGAGGAAGAACATTAAGAGTATTTGAACAACTTCTACTGAAATCTGCTGGGCAGAAATATTAATATCTCTGTGGTATAAATTTAGTCATTGATGCCTAGCTGAAATTTTGTTATATAAATGTCAATGTTGTCATATTCTGTTAATTGGATCCCTGTTCCAGTGATGTCCTTACCCATCATTCCTAGTTGCTATTTTGATATAGAAGGCAATATGGCACCTGACTGCTGGCAAGGGCTACTGTTAAAGAGATCTGTATAAAGCCACAAGATTTTATACAAGCATTAACTTTGTTCAAAAGGATAAGTCTGAGAAAAATGTGGGAAAGCTCTTTGGTTTCATCATTGCCAGGAGACTTAGCCACATCTCAAGTCTCAAACCCAATCTGGATTCCTTTATAGATGACAAAAGTGCCAAATATCACTTGCTTTAAAATGCACTGACCTCTAACTTAGTCTGCCCTTTCATAATCCAAGCATCGACAGGATAAAAATATTTGTGGGTTTTTTTTCCCTTAAAACTTCCATTTGAAAACATCTCTATTTACTAGGAATACCTACTTGCCATGGATGAAAATATGCTGCTTTACCCTTGGTTTTCAGTACCATTTTGTATGTGATGTTTTCTTATTTTTCTGTTTTACCAAGCCCTGTGGAAAGTGTTAGATAACTTGTGTAAACACAAAAATTCTGTACGTCATAACATTATTTTTAGAAGTACATTCCCTTTTAGTTGCTGGCTTCCCTCTTGTAAATCGAGGGTTAGTGGACATCAGTGTGATCTCTTATGTCATGACCTAAAAAGAAATTTTAAAAAGCTGCATGCCCTCCCTTTCAGATCCTTGGACAATTGCCAGAACTTTGCATTAAAGCCCACAAGCATTGGTACTAGGACAGTTTTTGCCTTAAAAGATGGGTGGAATTTTGTGTGGATCACCAAGCTAGCATCTCTAACGGGATGGAGACAGATTTGCTCTGACAGTATAATGCGCTTTGCAAGCTTCTATTTTAAGAATTCTTTGCACTGTGACTTTTTAAAGACTATTTTGGACAAGTATTTTGTTTCTTTTAGTAGTCCTACACTTCAGGGGTTTCCAAGTTCATCATCCCAATATTGTTATATTCTGCAATTCAAGAAGTGCATGTACCTACGGAAGTATTTTTCATGCCAGCTTCTAAACATAGCTCTTCTATATTTTATAGCTCAGGTAATTCATACTGTTCTTTTATACTTTTTACCTCTTGGCTAGGTGCAATCCAATCTGCCTAACATGACTTCCTATTTCATCTCTTTACAAAAATCCTGGAATGATCTGAAAGATCAGAGTTTTGTATTCCTTTTTGGGATGAGGGCAGCAGGGGCAGTGAAAGTGCAAATGGCAGGTCTGCATGCTGCCTTACTTGATAAGCCTCAGTTCTGACCTGCATCTCTCTTCTGGAATGAGAAGGTAGCTCAGTTTCAGAGCTCTGACAGTTATTATCCTAGCATTGAAACAAAGCTACCATTTGGAATGACTGAGTAGTTGAGTTGCTTGTATTTTGGGAGGCAGGGAAGGAATGGTGTTAATTTGCTGTATCAGTTTATATAACCCTGGTGACTCGGTACATTCTGCTTCCATACCACCAGTCTGACTAGGTGACTCAAATCCGTCAGATGTCTTCCTTTAGGTGAATAAAGGTAAAGGATGAAATCTTTTCAACAACGTAGGAAATCTGCAGAATGGTTAAACCAAAAGTAAATGTGATAATGCCCTGTATTAAAGTCTTACTGTAAATATATGTTCTTCATTTTACCTATGGGCTTAAGAATAGCATTTCTTGTTCTAATTTCTAAATACATTTTTATCCATGCATGCTTATAAAATGCAATCTCTCGGGCTTTTTACTGATGCTTTTTTGCCCCCTAGGCTGAGATGCCATCATTCAATTTACTATTTAGAAAGCATTAAAGTAGTGTTAGAAAAGCAGGCCTTCACTCTTTAATAGCTGCTGATGTGATTACAGTTTTCACTTATTATTATTCACGGATTATAATAGCAGTGTGGAAGTATGTAATTTCTGACCTATTTTGAGTGATAAATAGGATCTGTTACCTTGCAAATTTGTTCAGCAAAACATGATTAATTCTAGTCCTGTAGTACTTAGGGTGTTCAGATGTGAAATTATTTGTAATACATTGAGTACACTGCATTTGTACTTAAGTGTGCTCTTAACAGCTCTATCTTTAAAAGTGACATAGAGGCTTTGCATCTGTATGGAGAGTTTATATATTAAAATTAATTCATTAAAAAACACCTAATGAATATATATACACATATATTTTATTTAAACAGGATTCATGTGAAAGCATCCCTTGCTCTGAATGTAATTAGACAAATGCGGATTTTGCAGGGAACCTGGGTTTTTGAAAGTGAAGGGAAGAAGTTAGTTAATGCTTCCTGAAAACCTATAATTGTGTGAATTTTATGCTTGGTTGAGAAGATAGTTTTGATTTCTTGAACAATGCACCAAATTTACCAATTTTACTTTGAAAATGCAGTTTTGATGTATTGCTAAGGATTAGTGCTTTTTTCTTCCTTCTGGATGAAATTTCAGCACTTTATGGTTAGATTGGTCTCTGTGTGATGCAGCCACTGTTTGATGTTGATACTGTATTTATTGTATATATAAACACATGTATTGTCAAGGGAACTTGTTTAATAAATAAGGCATACATGAAAAATAGTTTAAAAGGAATAATATCAGCAAGAGTGTGCTGAAATAGGAGACTTTTAACCAAATGTCTACGGTTTTATAGAGCATGAAATGATAATAATGATGTTACTTTGATTCCTCATGCATGCCTCTCTTCTCATTACCCTTGAATAGTCACCCTTGTAAACAGATTTGATAGCTTGTAAACAGAGAATCACAATAGGTTGAAGTTTAACACTTTCTGCACACCTCTTGGTATATAATTCATTCAGTCCTGGAGGGAACAGGAATGCCACCACAGTATTTGCTGGTGGATTCCTACCTCAAGCCTTGTTCATTATTTCTAGTGTATTCAGAAATTGATATCAAGGTTGATGCACATACTAGATGCTGCCCCTGCTATGTTTGCCTTGGAAGACCTCATAGTCATGATGTTCTTCACATTCTAAAGGTCTGTTGTTAACCAAGCCCCAGGACAGATCAGATTGTTTCAGTTTAGTCTTGTGAAGTCTTTCTACTCTAACTGCTCTTCACTATCCCATCTTGTTGTCTCATTTCTGTTTTAAAAGGCCTCTCAAAGTCTGAACATCAGATGCTTAGGTCCCATAATGCTGTTTGTAACCACTTCCATCAAACTTGATCTTTTATTTAAAAAATAAATTTTGGTTCTTCATGACTATGGATGGCATTTTCCCTGTATGAAGCCAGTAAAATCAAATGTGGTGTTATCTGTTGGAGCCTATAGCATCAGCTAAGAGATAAGAAATATTTTGCCTCACACTCTGTTGCAAGTTTAAATCTCAAACTTAGTAATTTTGTTTCTGCATTAGTATCATATAAAAATACTCTTGGTTGCTCTGAAGAGGAGGCAACAAATCTCTTTGCCCATGCAAATTGGATGCTGTTGGGGCTGACAAAGCAGATGTATGGTGAGGAAAGGAGGGAGAAGGAAACAGGGCAGATATAATGATGGCCCGAAGGCAGTGTTTTCCCAGTGACATGCCAAATGTGTTGTGAACAAATAATTCATATTTAATAAAGGTCATACTGTGTTCTAATGATAGCCTTCTCTAAAATTAGTGGATGTTCAGCTTTTCAGAGGCACATTGTGCAAGCTTAGATATCAAAGCAAGGAAGAATTGGCCACTGTGTAGGATCGGAACACCTCTGCTTACAGTTTACCTTAATGTTTTTACAATAAGCAACTCTGCTTTCTTTTGCAGAATCTCTTTAGGGGCTGTTTGAATTGGTACAGGTATGGGTGGCTTTACCAGAGGTAAAGGTATAGCATGTGAGTTTCATTGCTATAGAAAAGGACAGCTTGTGCAGAGAGAAGTCAGCTGCTTATTTACACTATGAAGGAAACATGCATTTTGTGAAGTGTAAAGCACTTGTGACTAATTACTGGTAAAATATTTTAAAGAATAAAATTTAAAATTAAGTTAATAGAGACTGATACATGTTCAGAAGATAAGGAAGAGATTATAAATTAAGTATTCTGTATTTTTAATTCACCTGAAGATGAATGCTTTTGAAATGCATACAAATTGCAGAAGTTGATTGGTACAAATGTCAGGGCAATTAATTCCTCATTTTATACTGTTTGTAGCTCAGGCATAAGTGTTTGCCGTCCCCAGATCTTGCAGGAGATGTTGAAGTCTTGCATGGCATCCATGCAGTGGATGAAAAGAAGGTGGGGGAAGAGGGTGGGGAGCGATTTCATACATCTGTGTATATTAGAAGGAATGATCTCATAGGAAGCATATTTTGCAGGTTTCACAGTCCTAATTACATTGACTTCCCTCTCCAGTCAGCCCCCTTCCTTTTTCTCTTCCCCTTTGTGAGCGCTTTTATCAGCTTCCTGAGTTTCTGCTTTTTATTCACTCTTCACTGTCACTTTGTGTATGCATCCTTTTGCTGGGTTTTCTTTGTTTGCTTGAATAAGATACTGTATCCTGGGTGTCATCTGTCAGATCATTTTTGCTATAGGCATGGGGTTCAGTCATTGATGGTCATGCAGTATGTGCATTCTCACCAGTAATTGCTCCTAGAGCCTTTTGGCTTTTTGTCTGTCAGAGAGCTTAAGTAGTGTGTATTTCTTTTGTTAAGGGCTGATTTTATTGCAGTGGCTCTTTGGTTTTGGTGTTTGGTTTCACTGTGGCAGTGTGCCTGTTGTTTTTTGTAATTGTTGCTGGTTTTCCCTCCTGGTTTGTGTTGTTTTCCTTACTGCAACTTGTTTAATTTCTACTAGACTGGCGAAACCCAGAATCAAGTGTCATGTCTTGTTTATCAACTCTCTTTGGCCATCTGAGTTGTCAGTTGCCCTTCCTTTCCACTCCTGCCTCATCTTTATTTCTATTACTTTGTATCTCCTGTAGTATTTCTGTCTTGTTTAGTGCTCCACTGATGCATTAGTAATATCACACATCTGCACCACCCTTCCTGTGTTCTACTCTGTAGGTGTCTCCCTTTTCTAAAATCTATGTGTTGAGTTGTTGGGCTAAGCAACTGATAGGCCTAGTAAGTTTTATATTGCTTTAGTATTAATAGTCTCTCCTGATAAGAAGCAGATGTAAAAACATGAACATCAAATAATGAAAAAGGCCTAGCTGTTAATTAGGCTCTTTTAATGAGGATACAGCTGACCTGGTTTAGTTATGTTAATCAGTGAAACTTTTCTAACTGTATTTTATTCCAATAAATTAATCTTAGATCTTGCACACATGAAAAGGGACCTGCTAGTTTTTGCACAAGATATTTAAATCAGTCTTGAAAATCAGTACTTGAAAAATTAATATTGCAGTCCTTTTAATTAGTTTGATTTCTTCACTGAAAGGATTATCAAACATTGGAATGGTCTGCCCATGGCAGTGGTGGAGTCACCATCCCTGGAGCTGTTCAAGTGGCACGTGAACCTGGTGCTTAGGGACATGGTTTAGTGTCGATCATTCAGTGCTGGATCAAAGGTTGGACTGGATAATGTTGAAGGTCTCTTCCAACCGAATATATTCTGTGATTAGTGTAATAAATTTTAGAAATCAGTTTATCTGTTATTCTAAGCTACATGAATGTGAGCACAGGTTAAAATTACAGTTACTTCATACCTGATTTCATCAAGGCAGCATTGGTAAATTAGTAGCTGAACTGCAAAAATAGTTTTGAATGAACACAGTTGCCATTATAGCTTTACTTGGAGCTGGCAATATTGTGGCTAGTGGTGCTGATCCTCATTAAAAAAAAACCCAGCCAAACAAAAATTACCAGAATTGGTTTGTCTAGAAGAGTGATTTTTGTAGCCAGACAGCAGTGCTTCCTTAGTGTGGCAGTGCTAATTTGATCTAGTACCATAAAATCAGGTTCCTTGTTTGGGTGAGTGATCTCCCTTGACTTTACCCATATTGACACACTAGTTTAGTCTGGTTGTCTTTAAAGAGTAAGCATAGCTAAAACTTGAATGTCAGAGTTAAACTTCGAGTGCTACTGGTAGTAGCCTCTCTTTCTATTAGTAGCAAATATTGGTTACTATACAGAATACTCAAATCCTGGGAAATTTAAAGCATGTGACATTCCTCAGGGCTGAACTGAACAAAGAAGTAAACCCAACCACATTCTTCTGTTGTAGTCTGTAAGGGAGGTTGGGTTTTGCTTTTCTTCTCATCTGCCTGTGGCTCTTCCAGGTCTGTCCTTAAATGCGTTAATATATGTATGTATGTATGTATGTATAGACAGATCAAAGTTGCAGAAACTGTTCTGAATTAACAGAAAACTTACAGAAGTGCTTTGACACTACATATAAGATGACTTTTGTTCTGCCTTCAGTATTCGAAGATGCAAGTTTGAACAATTGAGAACAATTCTGCTATAAGATGGCACACAGGTAGTTCAGGAAGTCAGTGGGAGCAGATCATCTTTCAAGACTCTTTCTCCAAAGAGATGTATCTTAAATGTGTTTCAAGATCATCAAGAGAATTTTATTCTTACCATTGAGCTATTTAAAGACAGATAGTGTTCTGCACGTTGGAATTTTTACCTGGGCTGCTTTTTCTGCTAGCATCTGTGCTTTCTGAGCTGTAGACAATTTATTATTCTGTAAAACCCAAATGAAGCAAATCGAATGGTTTTGAGTATATAAAAAGTAGAAGCACAGAAGAAAGCTTAAAATGTTTAATTAAAAATTTAAAACTTTATATCCTTTTTTATAGACCTGGCACACTAAAATTTGCTTTATTTCTGAATTGCAATCTGTGTCCTAACTAAACTGGTGTTGGTTTGTTGGTTTTTGGGGTTTGTTTTGTTTTGTTTTTTCTTTCATATAAGCCTTTTTTTTACCCCTATTGCAAAAAACACTTGAAAAAAACACACTGCTGTTTATTTCTGCAGTTGTCATAAGATGCCCGCTTTCATGTTATATAATGCCTTTCCATAATAGCAAATGCATCATTCTAACTGTGGAAATACAGTCATATACTCTGGAAATGTAGCTTTGTGTTCAACCACCTTGTTCTGTGGGAAATGTAGTACAATTTTTGTTTTGGTTGCCGCCTTTTATTCTGCTTGTGTAGTTGTTACTATCCATTTGGCTGAATTTAAAAGCAACCTGTTAATTGAACAACACTTTTGGAAGAGAATATTATAGTGTAGTTTGAAGAGATCTTTCTTACAGTATTATAAAAGAGCTGTAAAAAAAGACAAGCCATTGCTAGTGTTTCAGATTAGCTTTACTAGTAAATAGCTCCTACATATGTTCAGTTTTTAAAATGAATGATGGCATCTTTGGTTTGCATTTGAGAATAAATGGAGGTTTTAAAAATAAAGCTAATCTATCATATCTGATACTCCATATGCAATGAATATGCAGGACTGCATGTATTTTGAAATTCCTCAGATGAGAACTCATCCCTAAAAACCATCTGTTAGCAAATCAATCTCCGCTCATATTATTTTGTAGTAACTTTAGGTGCTCATGGATGCTGGTTTGTAAGAGTCAATGGTACTTCAGATCTTGCTATGCTAATCATATCAACAAAAGTATTTAGTCATCACTATAATTTTTAAAGATAGTCTGTAGTGTGATTCATTTGGGGATGTTAACTGAACAGAGTTGCACTGGAGTGGATTTGTAGCATAGAACTTTCATCCTTGCATGATGTCATTTGCCACACATTTTTAAAACACATCTGTTATCAAATGTAGCTCACGTAATGCATACTGAATGCCCTCCCACGTAAAAGAGATGTCAAAAAATCAAATTCTCTTTCAACTGATTGCATGATTTATTTATTTTTTAGTGAAAGGTGGGATATTTCTTTTCTTTTTGATTGAGCAATCATTAATTAGAAAATCTTGGAATTGTTTAGGCTGGACAAGACCTTTAAGATCTTGAAGTCTAATATTAACCTAAGGCTCAATTGAAGTATGTCTTAAAAAACACACCCAAAAAACCCCAAACAGACAAAAAAACCCCACAACAAAACCAAAACAAGCCCCAAACCCCCAACCCTCTTTAAGTCTAAAATACATTGTCAATGTAAAGTCAGTCAGATTTGACTGAACTATGCTGAAACTGTGAATCCATAGCTTGTTCGTTTTGGCTCTGAAGCTTATAGGACTCTTTGGCCATCTCTAGCCCTCCCTCTGGAGAGGGAGGTATAAATTCCATGTTCAGATCAGAAAACTGGTTACTTTGAAAACAGTACATAGAGTAAACCCCTCATTTTATTTTAGCTAGTAGGAAATGAGACAATAATTTTTTCACCTCCCTTTTTTTAAGGAAAAATTTAATTAATCACTAGATTGTATTGTTCTGCTGGCCCCTGTGTCTAAGGATGGTTATAGTTTGGATGAAGAATAGTTTCACCAAAGCAAGAGTTCCATGCTTGGTGTTATTCTTAAGGACAAGTAAAAGCTGATATCTGCCAACTGATTTGCCATGTTGTGGAACCCATGTTTTCAACATGTGCACAATGTGTAGTGACAGCACAACAGTATCTCATCATTTATTTACATGTCTATGCATGCACATAATTTGGTCTAGAAGGCAAATATCTTGGGGTTGTGCAAAGGTAGCACTACTCTTGTGGTTGCCTGTCTTTGAGAGCCTTCCCATTCCAAAGCAAGGGTGGTTATCTTTTCAGAATGGAAAATAGATCAATTGGTACTCAGGTAATGGGATGCTATTAATCTTATTTGGGACAGTTTCATGGACTTCTGCAAACCCAAATAGAGTGCTGCAATGCTGTGGTTTCTATGTTAAGTGCTTTGCTTTTAGATTTGCTATCGAATAGTTCTTCCATTTTAAAATGAATATTTTTGGGTTAAGACAGAAAAAAAGTAATTGGAGAGCATATGTATTAAATACAGCTTCTCATGACAGTCAAGTAGTGCTGAGTCATTTGAACTGTTTTCAAGTACAATTGTTGTAACAGTGGGATTTTTCTAGGGTGTGTGGTTAGATTTTAAAGTCAAACTGGTTTTGCTAATCAACCCATATGTTCTGAAGATGTGTGGGACGTTGTCAGGTTTATTTATGATGAAAATAAATAATTTACAGCTTGCTAACAGAATTAATTGTTCATACAGTACCATAAATGATAGATTTCTAGGGAGGGAGGCAAGAAGCAAGCGTGCAAGCTCAGATTCTTGTCATTTTGTTAATTTTCCACTTATTTTCTGTGCTAGGAAGGTTAAGCTTAGTGCTTTCTTTCCCTTGTCACCTTTTCTTCTCTTTTGGTAGGATAGAAATCTGCCTAGAGGAGGAATGAGGGAGCTGGACCACCTTTTTCTTAACAGAGCCTGTCCTGGTGCAAGTTGAGGACAGTTTGTGGTGCTTTCATCACGCTGAATCCATATTGCTAAATCCTGTCCTCTAAAAAGACAGATACTGTTGGTTAGTGTTCCTGGGATCATACATTATTACATAGAACCAGGAAACTTGAAAATGGTGGATTGTAGATTTGTTAACCCAGTAGTTGTCAAGCATGGGCCTGGAGGAGAGAATACCCCCTAAAGCTTTTGCTGTGACACCACTATACTTTGCCACATAGGCTTTTGCACATGTGAAGATGGGAAAACACTGAAGCAAGTGTGGGGGGAAAAAAAACCCTAATGTGCTGTAGAACAGTATATCCATGATTATTTTGCTTATAGCTAAAACTAATTTGAACAGTTCTAAAATTGTTTCTGTTAACCATGTTTGCAGGCATGAAAATCTGTCAGCTCTTCATTAAAAATTCCAGTAGGTAAATACACTCAGATTTCAGGAAGCGTTCTTACTATTTCTGAACCACAGTAGGCTAGTTCTAAAGCAAGAGTCCATTATGCTGCTGTGGACCACCTTGCAGAGGAGTTCTCAACCCGTTGTTCTTTTAAGCTTGCAGAGAATAGAGAAAGGTGAAAGCAATCTAAAGAATGTCATGTGACATATAGCTGCTAGTGTGGTGTAATGAAAAGTACAGGTAGTCAAGGTGGGGTTTAAGCTTTTGTATTTAATGTTGGATGCTCTAGGCTTGTCTGAAACCCTAAATTAATTATAATATGGGTCATATTAACAGTTTGATAACTCAAAGTGGATGCAGTCTCTCCATAGCTTGGGAGTATTCTCATTTGCAGATGCAATCTACTGGTCTGTCTTAAAAAGATCTCATAAATACTTTGGTGTTAGATGGAAACCTTTTCCCAAGCTGTGTTTCAAGCCACGTTGGTCGGAAGCTGCTTCTTCCTCCAGGTGCTGCTTTAGTAACTGGAATCTTGGCATACTGTGGAGGTTATTTTCAGTAGTTTATTCTGATATTTATTTAGGCTTATTCTTTATTTTTCAAAGGATCTCAAGTAAGTTTAGAGGGAATTTCCAAGGTAAACCAACTTGTTAAAACTACTTATTGGGCAGCTTAAAGAATTTCTCTGCACTGGTAAAACCTCTGCTTTTCATCTTGACTAGGTTATTTCTGGGCTAATTGAAGTTTTCATACTCTGAATGCAATCCATTAAAAACACCAGTTAGAAATTATCAAGGAGTACATGCAGTCACTTTTAGTGACTTTTAAAATTAAGAAATATTGTAATAAAAATAATTTTGGTAGTTTAATTTTGGTAAATTATCTATTAATGAAAATGCAGGCTTTTACGGAGTCGTCAAACAATACATCTCCTTTGGAATAATGGTTTTTTTTTCCAGCAGAGAAAATCTTTCTGTCACCAAAGTCTAATGAAATCCTGTGAATTCCAGTGAAGTCAGGACTCAATTTTTTTGATTTGTAATTATTTCAATATACTTTTGGAATATTTTTTTTAACTTTATCAAGAGATTGTTCAATTAGAGTTTAAAACCAATTAAATCTTATGGTGTTCCTTCATTTTGTTTTCAATCCTGTTTGGAAGAAAGACTGCATGTACCTAATTCCCATATGTTACAGTTTTGCTATTATTTTTTTTTCAAGTTTTGCCAAGAGTTTCCCCCTCACACTTCTCAACAAAGTACAGTGCAAAAGTGCTCTGAACTTCATCCCATAGATTATCAAAGTGTGTTCTAAATTCTGTCAAGAATAATTTAAACATTTCTGAGGAAAAAACCCTGTGTTCTTTGAAACGCTTCCTTGCATCTTGTCTTGCTTTGATTTTCTTACTTGAAAGGGTATATAATGAAGCAATTGCAAGTATAAGTTACCAAGTTATAATGCACTTGAAAAGTTACTCATCTGGCTGCCTTCCGTTGTCTGTCTGTGTGTTTATCATTCTGATTTTTGAAGGCTTCCAGTTGTTCAGTGAGTAGCCAGCTTGCTAATAGGTTTTGACAGTCTCTCACAATATTCTCATCGCCAAATTATGATGTTACAGCCTGGATGGATGACGCCAAACTGGGAGGAAATCAGTTGATGTAGCAAAGGCAGAGTTGCTGTCCTGAGGGCCCTAGAGAGATTGGAGGAGTGGGCCGAGGTACAAAAGCAAAGCTCTGAGCTCAGGCAGGAGGACTGCCAGCAAGGAGACCAGCTGGGAACCTACTGGCTAGGGAGCAGCTCTGCAGAAAGACCCTGAGGGTGTGGGGTGGGCAGGGATCTGGGCATGAGCCAGCAGCACACTTGGCAGCAAGGGAGGCCATAGCATCCAGGGTTGTATGAACGGGCACCTGGCCAGGAGATCAAGGGAAGGGATTATCCTTCTCTACTCAGCATGTCTTCATGCTGTGTGTCCAGTTTTGGGCCCCCAGGACAGGAGGGACATCAAAAACCTGGAGAGAGTTTAGTGAAGGGCTGCTTGAGGCTTTGATATCTCTAGTGAAAGTGGAGATTCCTGAGAAGAATACTTGCATACATTTTATGGTCTGGTTGAATGAATCTACAAAAAACAGATGAACTTATAGAAAGGGATAAAAGGGTGTTTAGTCAGAGCTCCAGTTTTTGTCTTGTTCTGTGCCTTTCACTCTTCAGAAGAGAGAGCTTTATGGATTCTAGTTCACATGAGAACTATAAAGTAACACAATAAATTAATTGGAGAAAAGCAAACTGATTGCATAACAGTATGAAAGCACCAAAAAGCCATCAATTTAGACAACTTGACATCGTCTATGTTAGGTCTAAGGGATTTGTTAGCAATCTGAACAACCAGTGGTTTCAGCTGCTGATTATTGTATTTTGTAGTTGTTCTTCTAATGTGTTTTATTTATAGCCATATTTGTTTAGGAAATCTGTTGTGCATAAGTGGAAAATGTTTTATATTGAAGCATAAAATGATCACTTAGCTTGTTGTTTGCATAGGCATTTTATCTACTGTGACCAAACTTTAATTTGTGGGAAGTGTCAGTCAAGAATATGGATTATATCAGAAAATGGTGTCCTTTATACTTGAGCTGTATAGTTTTAAGCTGTTGTGATTGGTTTCTTTGCAGTTTGGATTTTTCTAGTATCTAGTTCAAACACTTAAGATGTGGGGGGACATTCCCAGAAATAGAGTTCATTTGTAATCAAAAATATTTTATAAAGTCGTTAAGAAATTACCTCTCTTGAGGACTCAGCTTTAATAAATTAATCTTGTAACAGGAGTGCATGTTCTGGTGAGCACAGCTGCTGGCTGCAGAAAGATCACAAACGTGAATGAAGATGGGGAAACATGGACATTGTACCATGTACTCCTGCTCTTATCTTGATTTTCTAAGACTTTGGCAATTGGGTAACTACACGTTGATATTTTTTTCCCCAGTAATAAGGCTGAGAGGGGAAACACCTTTAAGAAAAAATACTGCATTAAGGACTAACCTCTGGGCACTGTTTTTTTAAAATACTTATTTTTCATGGAGTTATAAGAGCACAAGGGCGCTCTTTGACGACTGGGATTAGCAGATAGAGCTTTCCAGGTCTTGTTGGCTGATACAGGCAGGATCCACAGAGGCAGAAGCAAATGATGACTATAGCTTTTTCTTATACTGAGGTGTTTGGAGAAGTGGAGTTGTCCCCTGAAACTTCCTGATAAGCTGTCACCTAGCTGGAGGAGGTGAGGGCAATGTGGCATCTCAGCAGACGTTCATGTACCCAGAAACCGCATTGTGCTGGGGTGACTGGTTCCAGGGTAGAAGCAACTTCCGTGCTTCAGCACTTGCATAGCAGGTGCAATGAGCAGCTTAGGTCAAAATGTAGGTGGCTTGTGAAGAGGAGTGAAAGTCCAAGGAGGGCAGTGATGGAGAAAATGAGATTTTGTACCAATAAGACATTCTGTGGATGAGCGCTGCCTCTGTGCTTGGCCTTCTGAGGAGACAGCTGCAAGTTTTACTGTGACTGCAAGGGAGGTGAGCTAAGGGTTGGCCATGGGGTTGCTCCTGAAGGCTGTATGTCGGCACTTGAGTTTCCAATTGTTAAGAACTATCTTGTCTCAGTTTAGTTCTGTTCTCCTGAAAGCTGTGGCTGGTGTGGAATTGAAGTTGCCACGTATTTAGGTTATCCTGGCAAGTCCAGTAAGCCTGCATCTAATTGTGAACTAGAATTTTCTCTGTAGTATGGTTTTTTTTGGGCACAGCAGTGTGATTAAGAAATAGGTGTGGTTACTAATTCAGAGGTACAATTTTATGGTGAAAGGAAAAATGCATTCATATTTTAAGTGTGTGAGGTCTCAGTGATCCGTAGGAATTTGTATGTGGACATGAACAGCATATGAAGGTATATGGATGATAGTTTTGTCTGCGTTAGGACTCCTGTGATGCTGGGTCTATTCAGTGTAAAACTACACTTGGATTCTGGAACACATAATTCTGAAAGGCTTTGTAAAAGAAACAACATTGCCGTTTTTCTGTTGTTTCAGGTTTGGCTGTTGGTTTTCTCTAGCCATCCTTAGTATTTCTGACAACAAACAGAAACCCACATGGAGCAGTTTGGGTTTGCTTAGCCAAGCAACTTTTATTATACCTGGCAGAGCATGAAATCGTACAGCAAGGTTCTTGATGTTAACTCTCTGTAACTGACTTTGAAGAGCAAGCCTGACAACCCTTCAGCCGTAGTGTTTTGAGTTTCTGTAGAGTATGTCAACACAGCAAGCAGCTGTTAGCATTTAGCTTTGGCCAGGGACAGTTTCAATATATAATGGGACATTTTAGGCAAAATGCAAAAACCCAGACTGCTATACTAAGAAACAGTTGCATCAGTTTCCTACATTGTTGGGATAATGTCTCTTTCTGGGGTTAAAAATACCCTGAAGAACCAATATAGAGTGCAAAACTGTCAGAATATATTGTAAGAAAAGCAGGAAATGTCCATTGTCAGTGAGAGCCACTGGCTTTAATTAGTACAATTGAATAGCATTTCGGACTCACAAACAATGTTATTAATAATTGCTCATCATTTAGGACTGTAGCAGAGGAGCTGCTCCAAGGAACATCATACCCCACAGTCTAACTGATAACAAAGATACATTGACTTAAAAATGCTTTTCTTATTACACACTGATGTTTTATTCTAAAATGTGCTCAAAGAAAAATATTTCAGCTTATTTACTGATGTTTTAATGGACATTTGGTAGTCAGTGCAGTTTCATGGCTTCTTTTGGCAACTATCTCATCTCAGTTGCTTCTGTAGATGATCTATGACCTTGATGCAGGCAGCAGAGTGAATTAATGCTCTCTGATGTTCTTGCCTCGTTTAATAAAACATGTTCTGCATGATGATAGTAATGACCATAATGGTAAATGCTTTTAATGAATGTCTGTATTCTAAAGTATCATTAATGTAACATTTTCCCTGGAAGACTGACATGATGCTCGTTCTAGAAAACCTTAAGCTCTTTCAGCATTTGTCTGTATGCATGTCATATTTTAACTGTCTGGTGTGTGAAAGCCTAGACTTTTTTAACCAGCAGTATTTTTGGAGCTTTCCCTAATGGGCAGAACAACCCAGACCAGCAGCTCTCCTCACTATCTCTGTCCTTTCCATCAGCAGCTCAGCTAGCAAATTCCTTTTTAAACATAAACACAGAGATTCATGGTTTAGAAAGACAGAGAACTCTAAAGGGTTCCAGTTTATATATTCCACCTAAAGAACATTTTTTAAAGCATATTCTAATAGTTGCCTGGATAGAGATAGTACTTCAACAGCTAACTAAGCCTTTTAATCTACAACGTGTTACTCTTCACTAAACAGCGCAAATCCTGTAGAGCAAACCAGGAGGGAGGGAGTTCTTTCTTCACTGCAAGAAGGACATAGAGGTGCTGGAGTGTGTCCAAAGAAGGCCAACAGAGCTGATGAAGGGTTTAGAGCACAAGTCTTACGAAGAGCAGCTGAGGGAACTGGAGTTGTTTAGTCTAGAGAAAATGAGGCTAAGGGGAGACTTTCTTCTCTCTACAGCTCCCTGAAAGGAGATTCTAGTGAGTTGGGGGTTGGCCTCTTCTCCCAAGTAACAAGTGATAGGACAAGAGGAAAGAGTCTCAAATTGTGCCAGGGAAAGTTTAGTTTGGATGTTGGGGGAAATTTCTTCCCAGAAAGGGTTGTTACTGCCTAGAGCAGGCTGCCTAAGGAAGTGATGGAGTCACCATCCATGGAAGGATTAGAAAGATTTGTTGGCATCATGCTTGGGGACATGGTTTAGTGGTGATTTGGTAGTGCTGTGTTAACAGTTGGATTTGATCCTCTCAGAGGCTTTTTCTTTGAGATTTGAAGATTCTGTGATTCTGATGATATTCAGTCTTATACTTATTTTGCTGTAGGAGGAAAGAGGAGCTGTGGAGACCCAGCAGAGATATGTGTAAACAAACCTGATTGTCAGGTTGTGTCTGTACAAGGTATACAAGCCCGCTCTTGTTGCTGGGTGGCATTAGTAATTCATGACAGTTAGCTCTACTTTTTTAGTGTCATTATCATCATCATCATCTTCTGGCACATTCTTTGCTACTATATACAGAGAAAGACCATGTATACTGATGCTCATGACTTGGGTATGTACCTGGTATAAATGTAGGATGCTCTTCAAAGGATTTTTTGAGTCTGTCTGAAGGGTGACAAAGGGAGAATCTCCCATGTTGTGCACACACACGCACACGCACACACACGTTTGCATTTTCCTGCATCATCATGCACAAACATGTATCTTTACTCTTGTGTTATGGTGGAAGTGTGCTGCAACACTCAAATCCAAAGTGCTACTTTTGTCTGTATTTAGGTATGTATGATAGCAGGGACATCATTACATGATAGATTTGGGTGTGTGTGTGTGTGTGTGCAGAATTCTGAAATCCTGGTTATTGATGTATAGTGCTTTCAGTTGTTCCTCTTTACACAGCTGAAGAAATCTGCACCTTGCTTCAAGATAGTTATGACATCACTTTAACGTGAAGGTTGTGCTGCTCCCCTCTCCCTTTTAAAGTACAGCTGCAAAGCATGGAAGCCTTCTTTGATAACAGCCTGTGTTAACAGTCTGCCACAACAGTCTGGCAGAATTGAACTGGTTCAGTAGCTTTTAAAATCTGAGAGTCAGTGGGGATGTATGTGCAATATTTTATTTGTTTGTTTGTTTTATGCTCAGCTGAGCTAGATGCTGAACATGCCCAGAAGGTTTTGGATATGGAGCACACCCAGCAGATGAAGCTAAAGGAGCGTCAGAAGTTTTTTGAAGAAGCCTTCCAGCAGGACATGGAGCAATACCTTTCTACAGGATACTTGCAGATAGCAGAGAGGCGAGGCAAGTTTTAAAATCCCTTTTATGTCATCCACAAACTCATAACTTGGAGAACATTATTGAGGGATATGAGTCAGCAGTGGGTTTAATGCTTACAGATGAAGCATTGCAGTGTTAAAATTCTTCCTTGGTGGAACTGAAGCTTCAGATAAGCTTTTAAGCAAACTTTGGGTTCCAGGGGACTAGATACCTTAGAAAATCAGACTCCCAAACACTGAAGTACATCTGGAATAGCACTTTTCTCTGCAGCTGAACAGTGTATCCATTGGAGGTGGCTGCTTCTGTCCACTGGAATTCCAAAGCCTGGGATCATCACCATGCAGGAGACACCTCAAAAAAAATATTAAAAGTGCAGGTGAAAGCTCAGTGTTGTATTTCAAAGCAGTTCCTAGATAGTAGCTATTCCTGTTGTCTAATATAGGGAATATGTGATTGGGGCGTTGGAGATCAGATTAAGCTTTCGCCTTATGATGAGATGACTCAAGTCTGACATCTCTTGACTAGTTAAAGCACAAATGCTATGAACTGGACACTAGATCCACATCCAGAAGTGGGTACCAGTGGCACCCATCTGTTGGGCCAAAATGCAGGGCCGAGATTGTAGGACTGGAAAGCAAGCAAGTGGGAGATTACATTGCTTACGTGGCAGGAAAGTGCAGAGATTCTATCCCTGCTCCAGGACCAGTTCCGTTACCATGTGTAGGGAGTACAATCCAGGATTTCCATTTGTCTGCATGAGGGCTGTAAATGCTCATCTGCAAGATGCTCTAGGTTGTTTGTTGGGTAGTCTACTGAGGAGAAGAATATGTAAGTTCAGATTCCTTTGGTCTAGAAAGGAATTGATTTTATCTCCTAACTCTGTAGATGACATAGTCCATTTAAGCTAAAAGTGGGCATTGTCCTGGCTCTGTTAGGGGGTTTGGGTACTGAACTCGCTGAACTTCATCTTTGCAGTATAATGCAGAACCCAAGTATAGGTATATCAAAGTAACTATCTCCAAGTATATAAAAAACTGTTTTAATGAAAGATTTGATCCTGCAGTGCATGTAAAACCACAGAGCTATAGATATTTGGGGAAAACCAAAACAAAACCAAAAAACCCCAACAAACTATAGGATTTCATCACTGTTCACATACAAAGGTTTTTAATTGTTTAGATAAATAATTAAACTGTTCATGGTAATATTTTGATCTTCTACATGCAGCATGGATTTAAGTCCAAACTTAGTTGTTCTGAGTTTGCAGGTTTTATGGTTCAGGGAAGAAGACATTCATCCAAATATTCATCCAAATACTTAATTCCCTTGCCAGTTGTCAGTATTATATTGGACAATAAGTACCTTGTAAAAGCCCATTGCTGAGAGAAGATACAGAGCATCAGCCTAGGATTTACATATGACTGTCATTTATTAGACCGATTGATGTAATGAGGAAGAAGAATGGTTGCTTTCTGTTAACGTTAATCCTTAGTTCTGAGTTTTCATGTCCCTTTGTGTATTGACATTTAGGGATTGGGTCTTTCAATGCATTTGTTTTCTTTAGAAAGACTTCTAGTTGAGAGAACTGGAACAGAGTGTTACAAAATGGAAAGTTTCAATCTTTGCCCCTGAGGCCCACCCTAGCATGTTTCTGACAGTGCTACTGCTATAAATATGGTTGCTAAAAATGTTTTGCTTTGCAAAACCAGTAATGGACATTAGTTTCACAACAAAGATTGCACAGAGCACTCTTGGATGAGGGTTGAGATTGCTGCTGAGCAGCTCCTGTGGGTGTGCTCCTTCAAGATCTGTGTTTGGTACAAATGCATAGAACTGTAGCAGCAAATGAAGCCTTTATAGGCAGTAACACCATGTCCTTGACTGTCAGATTGCTCATTGCACTCTCTTTACTACAGAACCGATTGGAAGTATGTCTTCCATGGAGGTAAACGTGGACATGCTGGAACAGATGGACCTGATGGACATGTCTGACCAAGAAGCACTTGATGTCTTTTTAAACTCAGGAGGCGAAGACAATAATGTGCTTTCTCCCATTCTGGGTATGGTATTAGTAATTATAATGTGCTTACAGACAAGTGATAAATCACTGGAATTGCTCTAATTGTAATGACTGACGTTATCTCATAAAGCACTACACTGCACACAGATTGAATGCTTTCATTAATGGTTTTCAAAACACTAACATTCAGCTGCAGTACAGGAGAGCTTCCTGCAAAACTGCCTGGTATTTTTGGTCTCTCTCTTTTTCCATCTAGTTACCACAGCTTCATGTTTCATTAGTCACAGGACTGCTTTTAAGGTGTATTTTTTTCTAGATTGAGTGACTAGAGGACATTTTAACAAACAACAGAAAGTTTGTGGCCATTGGGTTTGTATTTTTAAGGCTGCTTTCTTATTTGTCCAGAAGTTTTGCATTTTGAACTAAATTTGGACCAGTTATATAGTGCAAGATCTTCAGAGAAGGGTACTTGGAGACACAGTTCAACAAACCATCCGTAGAGATGAAACGTTCTGGAAGCTTCTGAATAGTGATTCTGTTACTGCAGCTCTTTCATGTAGCTTTCTTACTGCTAGTAATGTTAGTTAAATTGGATTAAATTAATCTTAATCCAAAATTCTGTTTATGTACTCTGATGAGCAAAACCAGATTTATGTTTTGGCAAGTTGCAGCATGATGAGGGATCTGATTAGAACAGGAAATTGGTCATACTGGATACTTTATCCTCCAGGGGCATGTGCTTTCTTAATTAAAAACTTAAGTTAGTACTAAAATGCCTTTTCTCACAAGAGCCAAAGTAACTTTTCTTGGAGGAGAGGATGAAGCTTCTATAAATGTTCTCAGATGTTTTGTGGAAATACAGGTTGAAGTATGTTTAAAAGCACTTACAGTGAAGAAAGAGTGTAAAAATTTGTAATTACTAAATCCTACCCTGTGTTTAGGGATACACAAAGGAAAAGGTTAATATCCTGGGGTAATTTTCTTCCTATGTGAAGGTGATTATTACCTGCTGTGAATGTGGAAAGTACTAATATACACTTCATGTTTTACTGCAAAAACTAAATTCAGGTGACTGGGTTTGGACAGGCATCCAATCCATGGATTATTAACTCTGATCATTGTCTGAGCATGCAAATTGCAGAATCGAGGGCTGCGTTCCCCTCACTGGCATATATTGGGCCAAGAAGTTTTGTATCCTAACAACAAAGTGTGTAACTGGATTATCTAAGGAACTCTAGAAACTACTAAGTCTGGTTGTTCTTTCCTAAATAGGTGTAAACCTGTTAGTGTCTGAAAAAATTCACTTTTGTGCTGTAACCCAAGTATTACAGCTTGTATGTATAGTGTAGATGTATATCTTACGCATATGCACGTCCCTTGTAACAATAACACACCAGTGCTCCAATACTCTAGCACTGCAACCTTAATGCAGAGGTTGGAGAGGCTGGCAGTGAGACTTGAACTCCTCTAGAGTTCCTGCTCCTACAGTCTTGTGAATCTGGCTGTTGTGGTTCCGAATGATTGATTTCCCCCTGGATCATAAGGGATTTTTCTGTTGGCTTTAAGGCCCTGGCACCCTTGTATCAAGCCAAATAGACAGGAGCCTTCATTGTCAGAAAAATTACATGGTCTTCGTTTTGCTGTCAGTGGAGAGCTGAGCTGGCTTGGCCAGGGCAAGATTGGTTTCACAATTGTACTGAACATCACAGAATGCAAGTAAGTTAATTCAGGAACTGGTAAGAAGGAAAATCAGCTCAGGACATTAAAATGTTTTCAAATTTGTCTTGCTATAATGCTGCCAGCTTATGGGCATTCCTTTTACCACATTTCATGATACTAGAGATGTTGAACCAAAAACTTTACTTGCTTCTGCCACTCCAGAAAACTGTGTTGTGCAAATGAGTCTAACGCATGCCAGTGTGCACAACATAAAGATAGGTGTCTCTAGAAACATCTTTGAATCACTTGTGGTCAGTATAAATTAATGTCTGCCCAAGGAAGCACTTCAGCAGACCCTGCTAGATGTCCTGAACTAACACAGCTGGTTCTAGTGATGGGGTGGTTTCAGTCCAGGCACATTGGTGGCTGTCAGGAGTTCTCTCCTACAACATTAATATTTATCAACTTGTGTTGAAGCTGGAGACCCGCTGAGGGCATGATTTTCCCCTGGAGTTCCTGGGTCCCAGAGAGGCTAAAATCATGTCACATACAGGGCTTAATTGCTGTTTGCCATAATTGTTTCATTGAGGCCCAGAATTTAAGGTTGCAGCTAATTAAGGCAAGAAATATGCCTGAGCAACAGCTAGTGTACCTTGTCATTGTCTAGTAGAACAAGCTTCTGTTGTCTCCATTTTATAGTTACATAATAACTTGAATGCATGACAACGGAGAGCAGTCATAGAGCAATGTAGTGGGAATTGCTCCACTAAGAGCTTTAGCAGGGGTAAGGTGTAGCCATCAGCTCATTTCCATTCCACCCTTTTGAAACCTTTTTATATAAAATCCCACAGGACTTCAAAGAGTATTTGCTCACTAAGGTTACTCAGTACTGAAACCCTTGTCAGGTGTCATAGGGAAGGGAAAAAAGGGCTTTATTTGGCAGCTCAGAGAGATACGTTCCCTATTTTAACTTTTTTACTGTCAGAAAGTGTCCAGGAAATAGCACGTGAAATAATTTCGAAATCTGAACTTTCAGACCATGAGCAAACACCACTGCACTGAACCTGCTTAAAAGAAGTCCTTTTGCACAGGGTATGGAGGAAATGGTAGTTCTTAAATCCCATTGCTGTGCACTTGAGCTCTGATACAACTTGACCAGAGGAATTCTTTCATGCTGTGAGCATGCTTTCCCCATCTGGATTTTCAGTCTTAACTGGAGATAACCATCATTATCTGGCTCCTCATTATTTTATTACATACTTTTTTTAACTTCACCCAGGCTTATTTGTGTCATTCCAACAGAGAATTTGTCTGGAGGGTTCCCCTCTTGGTGACAATTCTCAGCACATACTGAAGTCTGAAAGGACTTTAGCAAAGTCGGAGTTAGGAGGATTAAGTGTAACAGGCTTGGCTAACAGGCAAGCTGGACATCAGCTACACCTCTTAGCAGTTAGGACTTGAACACTCCTGCAACCTTACCTTATTTGATCTCGAGTGTTAGCTGAGATGGTATGTTAGAGACATACACACCATCAGAATCAGATTAAAAGCAGCCCATGGCCTCCAAAAAGCCAAAGGCAGCTTTTGTGTTGTGGGAGTGTTTTTCAATACTGTTTTGCAGAAGCCGCCAAAGAGCGTGAATGCAGCTCATTAACTTGTGTTGAGCTCAGCTAATACTCTGACTTCCGAATTAATTAGCTGAGCCACAGCTTGACTGTTGTTGTTTTTCCAACTACAAGGGCCCGACTCCAACACCTACGTGAATGAGATAAGTCTCCAGGTTCCAAGCCAGTCTGAATTGCGACAGAAACTGTCTTCGTTGTCATCAACCTGTACCGATTCTGCCAGCCAAGACGCAAGTGAAGGAGAGTCTCCAGTTATTCAGTCTGATGAAGAGGAAGTTCAAGTGGACACTGCCCTTGCTGCTGTAACTGAAAGAAAGGGCGCTTCAGATGTTAGTGATGAAAGTGACTCTCAAACTATTTGAATCTTAAACCCATATCCTTTAAGAATGACTTCTGAATGAATGAACAAGCGAATGAAGAGCTTGCCTGTGTAACAATTTCCTAACCAAGCAGAACAGCCAGATCTTTCTACTTAGTAATACTGCCTTTTTACCAAATTGCCAGTCTTGTGGAGGTTGGTTTTTTTAAAGAAAACAAAAAATGCCTAAAGCACACACTTTACCAGTAGTCTTGGGGCTCAGGGGAACAGTAAAACTGTTGTATATACTATGTATAAGAGAATCAAAGGGGAAAGATAGAAGTTACTTTGACCACTAACCTTTAAATGGCTGAAATACTTAGTCTGGACGTGTAATACTGAACCCAAATTGTTTCTTGCATGTTTTCAGCTGCCGCAACCCGAAGATTTAGGATACAAACCAAAATGAAGTTGTTTTCTACTCTTTACTACCTACTGTCTGCCTACTGCCTTTGTCTACTAATGCAGCAGTGTCTACTCTCACACTTCTTAACCAGGACCAACTTAGTTATCATAGGTGTTAAGGAAAAAAAAAACCAACAAACTGATAGGGAGGAGAGATGCATATTGAAATGTTACACTCATGGAGAAGATATCTTAGCATTGTACAACCTTACTCCTCTTTCGAGATAAAATAAAGTATTTCTATCCCAACCATGTCTTTTACTTGATTACCCAAATATTTTCTATCACAGTGAAGAGAGGAGACTAATTCAGCAATCAGAAAAAGAATGGTTATTTATACTGAGCACCAGTGTAATTTACTGTTCCATGACCACATCTGTTGAGTACACTGATGCAAGCCAGCGCTGTAAGGGAAATAAACCTGGATGAATTATAAATTAAGGGCATACAGTCTATAAACCTTAGGACTTAGACTCGTCATCCTCTTACTACCATTTTTTGCTGCAGTCACCTTTTTCCCTCTAAAATTGCAGTCTGAACTTGTCTAACAGCTATGTCTTGTCAAGTCTCACACTCTATTTGCAGGGATCTGCTCTCCATTGAGAAGGCTCCTGGCTCCTGCTCTTCATGCACGAGGGAAGGAATGTAATCAGAAACAGCGTAAGTAAAAGGATGAGTTGTGATGTAGATCCCTTCCAAAGACCTGCCCTAGCAAAGCTAATGGTTGGGAATGAGGCATCTCCTGCTGCTGCCAGCTGGGCAGTGTCCTATGTCCTTAAGGATTCACTCTATCTCCCCTCTTTGGGTAATGAAAGCTAGAAGTTAACTACCTACAACTAGATATTTACTATTTCTGGAGGCATCTGTCAAACAAAGTTGGGGTTTTTTTGAAGGAGCTGACTTTACTCACTCACTTTCCAGAAGACAGACAAAATGTCCAAAAAAGTTTTGTTTTTTTATTAAACCTCGTAGTACAAACCTGGAAAGTAAACAAAAAACTGGCAATAAACAACATGAAGTCTTTCCTTGCAAGGAAAGAGAGCAGAGCAGCGCTAATAAATTAAATGTCAAACTGTAAGCCATAGTCAGAAGTTTACTGTCAAGAGGGAAAAGTACACAGCAAGGCCATAAAAACCAGACAACCACATTTGAAAACACTTGACTCTGTTTATGTTATTGTTAAATATTCCAAAACAGTTCAGTCTTCTGCAACAACAACCAACAAATTGTATTATAGGACTTTCCTGACAGTCACCACTGGCAAGCTCAGTGCAATATGGGTAGCTACGGTATTGTTGAATTCAATTACGAAACAAAACAGTTTGTGAAAACATTTTCCCTTTTTTATTCCACACATACTGTACACGCAACCAGAAAAGGGCAACAGCTACTCCATTATTATTTTTTGTTGTTGTTCAGTGATGTAAGCAGCACTTATAAATGTTACAAGAAAAACCCTGTAAGCATCCACTCCAACCGATGAAGAAAGTGAAACGTAAGGCTTTTCTTCATCTTGTCTCTTCGCCATCCCTCCCCCCACCCCAAGAAAAGGCTCAAGTATTTAAAAAAATTTACAGGCATATGTACAAAAGGTGTGAAATTTTTTTTTGTTGGTTTTTTTTTTGTTTGTCTGTTTTGTTTTGTTACAACATGAAGAGAAAAAAAAAAAAAAAAAACAAAACCAAAAAACAATTAACAAGATGAAAGCAAATGCATTTTCACATTCAAAAGAAATAGGCAGACCTGCTAGTGGCTCTAAATGTGATCATATCGTGAAACAAATTCCAAACAAATTTAATGCTCGACTGTGTGAAGGTGTGGGACAAAAAAAACAGCAGTGGAATGGAAATGGAATGTTAGAAAGATTGCACGTCTATGACAAAAGAAGCACTTATGGCTTCAATCACTTTTTTTATTTTTCCTTTTTTTTTTTTTAATTATTTTTTTCTTTCTTTTTTTTTTTTTTTTTTTAAAGGATGCTATTGAAGGGTTTTTTTGATAAAGTAGCCAACAGCACCAAAAAATAACAGAATGGATTTCCTAATGAAATCAGGCACAGTTTTCCCTCACGTGACTCCTCAAGGCAGGCAGTCTTTTTTTCCTCCTTTTTTTTTTTTTTTTTTTTTTTTTTTTTTTTTTTTTTTTTTTTTCCTTTTATTTTTTTTCCTTTTATTTTTTTCTTTTATTTTTTTATTTTTTTCTTTTATTTTTTCTTTTATTTTTTTCTTTTATTTTTTCTTTTATTTTTTCCTTTTATTTTTTTCCTTTCATTTTTTTTTCCTTTTCTTTTCTTTTTTCTTTTTTTTTCTTTTATGTTTTTCTTTTATTTTTTTCCTTTTATTTTTTTCCTTCTTTTATTTTTTTTTCCTCCTTTTTTTCCTTTTTTAACATTTTTTTTATTATTATTATTTTTTCCCCCCTCAAAACAGATGCATAGTGATGTGCTGGTAAAAGAGAACATACTCCAAATCTCCTCCTTTTGCCTACAGTTAGGAAACAAAGTCCATCTTCAGCTGCCATAACCTCCCAAAGAAAGTGTGTATTCTCCAATTAAAAAAATTACAAAACTCCTCTTGCTGTGACAGAATAAAAGACAGCCAAAGTAAAGCAACTTCTTTCAAGTCTTTTTTTTGTTTGTTTGTTTGTTTTCTTCTTTTTTTTTTCTTTTTTTTTTTTTTTTGTCTCCTATCCCTTTTCTCTCTAGAAAAATCTGCTCACGTGACTGGAGAACAAATTAGAAAACACATCAAACTTTAACCTCTTCCAAAAAAATGGGTTCAAAGCCTTTCTTCACAGTTATCAAAAAGGCTTGGTATTTTTTCGTCCTTTTTGTTTTCGCCCCCAGCCACGGGGCCGACAGCAATCAGCGTTTGGTCAGCCCCTTGCCGCTTTTAAAACAGTGACCGTACGGCAGTTTAAAAAAATCAGACTGCTGAATCTAGCTAAGTCTAAGTACAAAACAAACAAAAAAATCCAACAGTTTAATGCTAAAACAAAATTAGTTCTCTAAAACCAGAAGAAAATCTTCTTTAGAGCTAGTGCAAAGACAGCTTGTATTCTACAGCAAGTACTCCAAACTATGGTATAATAATTACAAAAAATATATATAAATTGACAAAATGAGAGTGTTGGCATCTTCAGGATTAACTTGAAGCACTTTTGGATGAACTGGAGGATGAAAGCCTAGATGATGGCACGTCAACTGTTGCTCTCTTACGAGGTCCTCTTTTTGGTGTGGGCTTGCTGATACAGTTCTCAATGCTGCCGTTTTTACCAGATACTTTTCCACAGATTTGATTGACTAAACTGATTATTTGTTCCTGTTAGGAGGAAATGGGAAAAACAAAACAGAAATTAGCATCTGCTCTTTCTCCTGACACTTGATGGATAGAGATAGAGTGGTGTCTTTTCCACTGAAAATGCCTAACTGGGGTGGGGGGTGGGGGGGGGGGGGGGGCGGGGGGTGGGGGAAGCCTATGTATCTGCAAACCAAACAGAGGCTTCACGCGTACGCTACTTCCTCTCAGCCAGGAGTTTGGTTAAGAGCACTGTGTAGTGCTCCAAATATGGCCCTTGTAGAAGCTCCCCCTCCAAATTTACAAGACAGTAATTGGCACAACTAGAAATGTCTGAGCTCTGGCCACTAAGTATGAACGATGAAGATGGGCTGCAAGGCTACATCGGAAATGTTCTTCGGATGCAATTGAAAACGCACTGCTGAACAGGGTTATAAATGCCGTAACTGTAAATCCACAGTAACATTGCTTATCATTTGCTAGGTACTTAATATTTATTTTATATTGAAGGGGAAAAAAAAATCCACTTTTTTCCTTTGTGCCACTGTCAAGAATGATAACATTAATTAAATGCTTTTCAGGATCTCTGGGTGTCCAGGTGCTCTGAGGCCATGTATAGCAAAAGCCAGCTTGCAGCCACACAGGAAAAGGGCTGTAGGTCTCTGGATCTGTCACCAGCCAGAGACAGGAGTCCTTGAGCTGCACATCAAAGTGTCTTGGCTCCAATGACACAGTCCTGCTTCCATTGCATTCAGGGATTTGCTGAAATTTGGGGTGTGTGGGAGAAATTTTTCTGAGCTGGCTATCCCATCCTGGTACAAATATTGAGAAGTTTTATTGTGCAAGGCTGAAACCAGCATCTTAGTTAAGTCTATCTAACAATTAAATAGATTTAACAAGTGGCATTTGAGATCTCTCTCTCCCTGTTCACAGTCCTCAAAAATACCTCTGCAGTAACAGCCAGGTATGTAGTTAGGATCTGCCCTACAAGTTTTCCTACACTGCCTAAATTACCTACTTTGCACTTATTTTTGCTAGGTTTTATAACTATTGTCTGCCATTCTGCTGGGAAGAGCAGCTTTGAAAACCTCAAAAGAATTAATGGATTTGTGATAATGCAGGATGCAAGAGGCTGAGCAAACTCAAAAGTAAGAGAAATACATTAAGATTTCTCAGTAACTTCCTGAAACTCTTCAGTATTTGTCCCATTCCAAAGGCAGTTTCACTGTTGTCTGGGCTTCTTAGTTTGTACTTATTTATAAATATCTACGGGATCCGATCATAGAATCATAGGATCATTTTGGTTGGGAAAGACCTTCAAGCTCATGGAGTCCAGCTGTTTTCTAACTGTGTCCTAGTGCTAAACCATGCCCCTTAGCTCTACAGCTCATTGTCTTTGAAATACCTCCAGGGATGGTCATTCAACCACCTCCCTGGGGAGCTCATTCCAGCGTTTGAGAGCCCCTTAAACGAAAACATTTCTGATACCAGAACAGAGGCCACAGTCAAAACTAAATGAAACCACAATGACATGGTCTCACTCTAACCTTTTGGGGTTTTTTGCCCCCGTGCCGCTACGCATATACACTAAAAACTGCAGAGAAGCCCATCTCACAAAGCTACTTGTACCAGCACTGCTCTCCAAGAGCTGATTTTGTAATTCCTTCCACTGCTTCAGTATCCACACTTTGGGCTAACACTCCCCTGGCTCTGTATTCCCCACCCATCCCCTCACACACAATGGCCAAACAGAGCTGCCTGTGCCAGTGAAGGGGCATTATCTGTACAACAGTGCAGCATTAGCCCAGGTCCCAGGTACAGTCCTAAATCACCAATCTGAGTTCTGTGACTATTCACAGTCACATTTGTGTGATGCCATTACTGGACCTTTCATCTACAAGTTTGCCTTAATGAAGGTTCAGAGTGGACTAGTGTAAGTCACCATAACCTTTCAGTTTCTGCCAGAGAGAAGTTGTCCTAAAGCACAGAGGTTACCATAAATTAACCAAAGCACAGCCTCATGTTCTGCAGCATCTTAAAGCATCTCAAAGTGGTTACTCTGTTCTGTAATGCAGTCACACAGGTTATACTTCAGATTTCATCTCTGTAATCATGGTTCCCTCTAGCTCTTTTACTTAGACCATAATAAAGCACCTTCTTCCCACAGCAGAAAAACCCAAGCAGAGTCTCCTGAGACCTTGTTAGGACAGGGGCAGAGTTAAGTCAGTGCCAAAGCTCAGTGGCATCACAAATCTGCATTGTACAGACCTCATCGTAACGGTACATCATTTTCAGTCCCCGACAAGACTTCTGTTTTTCCACATGCCGCAGGGCACACTCCAAGCAGAAGACAACATTTTCATTCTCCTGCACCACCTATAAAAATACAGAGGGGGAATAGGGGAAGAAAAATGCCATCAGCTCCCAACTGTAGCCATGTTATGCATGCAGTCTGAATCACTAAACTTCTATTTTACTGCAAGTTAGTGGAAGGAGGCATTAAAAAAAGTACATACCCCTTTCAAGTGCTAATCTTGGCAAATATTTCCAGGTTAAAAACAAACAAACAAACCAGCACGAGTAAGGAAAGACATCCAAATAATGACACATGCATAAGGTGGGGTTGGTAGCTTGAAAGTAGCTGTTTTCCATTACTTCTAAATGCTGTCTTGACTAAGCTTGGCCACAGGATTCCTCCTTCAGCTACTGTCTCATTCAACAGAGGTCACTTTTGTTCAGCTGGCCACCTGCCAATCCTACACATTCAGCATGGTGTCTTGACAGTTGACTTTTTGTCCCTAACTGCTGTTAAGAGTGATGAAGAAAAGTCCTTCCCTCAATTATACTTACTCCAGAGTGAACAAACCAGAATTAAGAGTTTGGTTGGGTGATTTTAAAACAAAGTTGCTTCAAACTAGTGCTGCTTAAACAGTGGTCTGAGAGATGGATAAACTCAGTTCTCTCCTAGCAGCTATAGCTGCTTATTTAACAGTTACATTGCATTTCCATCAAAAACCTTAGCATTGTGACCAAAGAAGCCTAAAAGATGACAGAAAAAAAGGGCTGAGCATAGACACATGCACTGTATTATATTGAAAGGTCTGATCTTGGAATTCAGTTGTCCCTATGATTGTGGAAGGAGCTTTGGGTAGTGTTAATGAAATTGCTGGATTTCTAGGTGCACTGCGTACACCCAGAAACCCGAAAGTGTCACCACAGTGGTTAGCACACTACAAGCCAGCAGGCAACTAGTTCTGAAAAGATAAAGTTTACGAGCCTGACTTCTATTTTTGAACAGACAGGCTGGCAAACCATCCTCTCTTGAGAGGAAACACCTACCCTGAGACTTGGCTTGCAGGGAAATTGTCACAGTACGGGCTGTAGCTACATGCCTGAAACTCAGGGCACGTATTTGAATTGGTAGCTCATCCCAAAAACTGTTCTGCCACCACTTACTACTACTGGCAACCTCCAGGTATCTTTCATACCCCTCCTCAGTCAATGCAGGCATGCTCACGAGTGTTCAAGAGCATCCAAGTGACTTGAGCAGTCCTTTCTTAACAAAGGGATGGAAGACAGCCGACACTGTTGTCTCCTGTCACCACTGCTCAAGGTGATAAGTATTCCAACACACACCAAATCAACACCTCTATGCCTTGCTGGGACCCTACTCTCTAGGCATGTGCTGTGTCTCGAATGCTTATAGTCCATTACAGTACATCAGAACAGGGGGACAGTACCCAGCGATGACAAAGGATTTTGGGTTTTACTCACCATGGAAAGGTAGCAGAGGTGCTGACAAATCTGACATCTCCTCTCTGACGTTTCCAACTGCAACCACTTTCGAGGCTTTTTCTTTCCATCCACCCCTGTGCTGCTGCTGTCATGGCTGCCATAGCGCGCTGAAGAATGGAGACCTGCCTCGTAAAGCTGCCGCCGCTGCCTCAGCTCCGTGTCCCTGTGAACGTTTTATGCAATTACACACTGGCATCACCTCCTGCCTCCACAAAGCCACATATAAGCACCCTATTACCACGCTCCTCACTGAAGCAAAGCCCTGAGTGTTGGAGGTTGGTGCCATTCCCTACACATTGGTGAGAGACAGCTGGTACCACAGAAAGGCTGCTAAACTACAAAAGCTGTCTCTGGATTCTAACAGCGACCACTGTATCAAGCCAGTGGTTCTCAAACTGCTCCACAGAGAACGGGTGACTGCAGAGTACTTCTTGAAGGTCGATGGTTGCTCAGGGCCATGTGGAGAGTCAGGAGATGTGGCTAACATGACTGTCTATTCCTGCAGTTGCCAAAAGCCACCTTGAGGAGCAGGAGCTGTTGCTGTCACGAGTAACATAGCCACCCTTCATCAGGAGGCAGAGATGAACCAAGGACCTGCTGCCATAAGCTGCTTCAGGCAGGAAAGGGGAAGCAGGGCAAGTGAATATGCCAAAACCCAAAGATCTTGCTGTACACCCAGAGGATAAAGGAGGAGATGTCAGTTAGAAATAAAAACTAAACCCTCCAGCCGCCCTTCACCCCCAGTGTCTGCACAGTGGACAGTACTTCCCATGCTGAACTACACAGCATTAGGAGAACAGGTCGGTTTGAGCTGAGTGGAAGACAGCAAAGTGGGGAGTGAGCTGAGCAGATGGAAGGGAAGAGTAAAAATGCTCACCACCAGACACAGCTGAGGATGTGTGGAGAGCCAAGCTAAGCACATGGCATGGGCAAAATGAGCAACCAAGGCAGATCAGGAGAGGAGGCAGCAAAAGACAGAGACCAAACAAGCAAAATCAAGCAAAGTAAAAAGAATATGGTACAGTATTCCACTTTGGTTGTTTTGGGGTTTTTTGAAGGTGTTTGGGATTTTGTTTTACATAAGCAGCCACAGGAAGGACCGATATCCTCAGAGAATTCCAACCTAACCATAAGAAGAAGTTTGAGAACCACTCTGATAGAGGTCGATGTGATGGTCTAACATCTGTTTCACCTTTCACACTTGCAGACTTCTCCTCTTCAAGTTTAAAAAAAAAAAAAAAAAAGGGAAAAAAAAATGGGCAAAAAGGCAAAAAAACATTTGGAAGTGATCATTCCCGCAGGGGAACCAGCTGCAGGTAAAGCAGTCAGCACACCTCTTTGTATTTATTTCTGAACACTAGAACAATACATGGGCTGGTTTCCCCTTCAGTGTATCACTGGACATTTTCCAAATGAACATGCTAGTTATTTAAATACAGTTTGTAGATTCCATTCATCAAAACTTTCTTGACATCTCGAGTACCAGTTGTCACAAACTTGAAAGATAGGTAGCAACTACATGGTAGGGAACAAAAGAGAAGATCATTACACAGGAAGCCAGGCAACATTATACCCTAAACATGTTTCCTTAATACTGGAGAGTAAAAGGAGTGTGAAGGTTCTTTTTCCTTAAAACACTCAAGTACTAATGCAAGATGTGTTCGCGCCCATGCATAAAAGTGGCTTAAATCAAGACAACTTTCTGTACACGAAGTACCTTCTGACACTGTAGTATAACAATCTTGATGCTGAAGACAAGAGTTCCTGGTGCAAAACCCGTTGCAGACATGGATTGACATTGGCTACTGATGCCAAGAGGCTGAAAACTGAAGAAAGGTACTTAACCGCTTGGCACCGTGTAGCTCACCTAAGGCATCAGGAAATCTTGATGCTCAGCAACAAGAATAGACAATCCCAAGGCAAACTGTAGTTCTAGCTCTTTGATGGTGCCCAAAGTAGGGAATTCTTATCCTAACCATGGGTACCCTCAAATTTGATACAGCCAAGGAAACTGCTTCTTCCATGCGTGGCTGTCTTCAGATACATTTGTTGGGCTTTTGCTTGGGTATGCAGGTAAAGGACACACTGAGAGGTTATATGCCATGTCTGAGAGGGTTACTCACGTCATCCACCTCTGGAGTCTGTCAATGAAAACAAAATAAATATTACAAGCCCCCAATTCGTTACCTGAGCTCTCCAAGAAGTGATGATATTGTACTCAGAGTCGACCCATTCTCCTTTTTTGCTTCTGCTGTTGCAATCTGATAAAGCAACTTTTCCATTGAAAATGGTTTGGCTATACGTCGTCTCTTCATTTCCTGGGACAGAAATTAGTCAAGTTCAAATTAGTCCATGAGCTAATTTGAAAATAAAAGTTATCGAGAACAAATTCAGTGTGGCAAATAGAAGATAAAGTAAGGACTTCTTTAAAGTATTTGCGTGCCTGACTTCCACCCAGCCCCTAACTTCACACTGAAATGCATTATAAATCAGTCCTTTCAGTGGAGAAAACAACAGGAGAAATGTGAAGAAAATGAGAAAATGAAAGGAGGAAGATGCCCAGGCACAGGTCGCCATGCCATTCACTTAACCAGAAGAGCCAGCGAGAACCTCAAAATTCCCTCCCCCAAAACTCTTTTCAGGTGGAGGCCATGAGGAGTAACTCAATCACTTACGCTCAGCAGTATGCTATTTGCATGCTCAGCCAAGCAGTAAGATCTAGTTTTCTGACATGCTTGAAGTCCAGGACTGGAATGATTTTACATCTTTCACAGCATTGAAGATATATTAGGTGCTTAAGAATTAATCAGAACAACTAGCAACAGACACAGATGTTGGGGAAAACAGACAACAGGCCAACAAAAAGAGGGTTTGTTTCAGTTCTGCTCAGTTTTGTCTGTTACCAGTTCCCTCTGTGCAAGCTTCAAAAGCTGTATCTTTCCTTCCTGTCAATATAAACTGAGTGATTTTGCTAGCTTTAGTGCTTTTTGTAACTCTCATGTAAGTAAATTCCTTTATTTACTCTTTGGTAAGAAGAGGTCAAGAGTTTTCCCAGTGTCTGAAGAGGTATGCTTTGTTTGATATAATGTCTGACAAGTTCAACTGATGTCAGTGCTGAAGCACAATGCTACTTTAGTTAGGAGTTAAGTTCACCAAATACCTACTCCCCACAAACAAAAATGAAGATTTATCGTGAACCTTAATATTTTTTTCACCCTGGACTGCAGCCCTCATTACATTCTCTTCATATTTCTTTTATCAAAACAAATCTTAACAATTTTAACAGCATAAATTGCATGCATTGAAGTGATAACTATGTATGATAACATGAATTAGTAACCTTTGCTAATAAAAAAGCATTCAGAAGAGGGTACTATGTAATAAAAGCAATCTTCAGAAAGTTCTGTTAGAGCCTCTGTGGGGTTTGAGCAGCTGCAGTTTTAAGGTGTGCTGTGAGAAGTTCTGTTGCATGTTAGATTTGCTTAGCATATTGTCTGAGGCTGTCTAAGAACAGCTGCCTCGAGCCAGAACAAGAGCTTGTACAGGCAACGCATGCAGCCAGGATAAAAGGCTGCAGTGCTGGAGGAGAAAAGCAAGACATGCTGCTGCTGGCTGGCAGCTCAGGGACCTTCTGAGCCCAGTATGGGTCTGTGCTGTGTTAAGCACAACTCACTGGATCTGAGCATTTGTCTCAATTGCTGAATCCATGTACAGCTTTCTGTTCCATACAGTACTGAAATGCACAGATAAGTATTTTGAAACAGACTTTTGTTTGCCTTTGAATTACTGCCTAATTATTTCTTCTAATGACACATATTTCAGTGTAATGGGAGACAGCTAACATTCATATCATAATTATCACCATCCTGCCACTTGTGATCTGGTCTTGCTATTGTAGGTGTCTCCTAGTCATTCGTTTTCCAAGCTGCGTAGTCCTCCTATATTCAATACAGAGGCTAATCCATGCCCTTAATCTTCAACCTCCACTGTGCTTTATCTAGTTCCTCTATATTCCTTTTGTAATTAGGGATTCAGAATTGCTCACATGTTCAAGCCATGGCCAAAGCAAGAGCTGATACAGTGCTTTGTTCTCTATTTTCTCCTTGCAGTTCCTAATATTCAATACCTATTTTTTAAACCTTTCTGGAGCACTTGGCTGCCAGCCCCGTAGGAATCCAAAGATCTCTTTTGTTTATTAGCTAGAGCTCATTCAGAGAGCCCTGTGTCCATCAAATTAGCATTACTTTTTACTTGCAAGTCATTTAAAATACATCCACCCATTTTTTTCACTCAGATCACTCTGTGTCATGAGATCTTCCTGTAACACCTCATAGCTTCAACTTTTACTGTCATTACCATTGATGTCCTCAGCAGAAAGGAGCGGTTCTGCTCTTCATTTCCATTTCTATGTTATTTACGTATGTGTTGAACTGTAGTGCTCTTAGTACACATTCTTGAGGAGCAAAGCAAGAGCCCCCCATCCATAATAAAAACTGCCACGTGTTCCCATTTAACCCCTCTTTAACCCATGGCAGGTTCATTTCTTTAAGAGCCTATTCTGAGGAGCCTCGCTGAAAGTCTTCCAGTAAAGTAATGCTCACAAACTGTCAAACAGATCTGCTTTGTCCATCCATCCTTCCAAGTTTCCAGGCCTGAGGACCACAACCTTGCTGTGAAAAAACATGTTGTTGCATTCTTTTCTACATTTATTTTCTTTTGTCCTTTAGGAGGTTATACTTCAAAAAGTCTCTTTTTGGTCTGCATGTGTGTATTTACAGGCATCTTGCAAGAGAGGTTGTTTTATTTGCATTTTCATCTTCTGGACACAAAGGGGATTTTTTTTTGGTCTTGCTTCAAACAGACTCCTTTCTCCTGGTGTTTAGCCATGCCAAGTTTAGTGGAGGTTTGCCTTATGAAATTCTTTTTTGCTAGGCAATGTGCAAGTGTTGTGAGCCTCTAACACAGCATCTTTAAACAATTTCTATGCTGCACGCAAACACTTAACCCTTTTTTCTGCATTTGCAATTTAACAAGCCTTCTTGTTTTTATACAAGGCTGTCTTTTGAAATCAAACACCACAGTAGTGGAGATTTTGCCTTTTATTGCTCTTTCAAGGTTCTTAATCTCTGGTCACCATCAGAGCACAGCTCCTTCATAATGATGTTTTGACCTGGGCTGCACCGCTGCTAAGAAGTCATACTACAATTTCTTCTTGCATGGATTTCCTGACTAGCTGCTCCCTGAAGCCATTTTGGTTCTGGTAACAAACACCACCACAACCAGTGTCCTAATGAGGAGGATGCCAGCATTTCCAATCATCATTGTATGTCCTGGCCTCCTCTAGTATGACACAGGCTATCTGCACACACCATCCAGAAGAGCAAAGCAGAGGAGTGAATGTGCCGGGCAACACAGTTGACAGCGAGGACCCAAACATCCACAGGGCATGCCTGTGTTAAAAAAGCCAATGGCTTTATTTCACAGCAGTCCAGCCTTGCCCTGAGGCCACACTACCACTGGTGTTTGGAGTACAGCAGGTGCACTTCTGTAGTACCTCTTTCCATTTGGTTTAATTTGAAAACAACAGTCTGCTCGGGCTAAGACAGCTCTCTGATGGGAACCAAGGAGTAGTTATTGTGTGCGGTTTTAAAGGCACATTCCTTCCCCAATCTAAGACTTGGGGATGATACGTGAAAAGATCTTGCTAGCACCTGGGCTGGACAGTGATGATACTATGCTTTCCCTATACAGGATGGAAAGACCAGTGTGCAGGGATTCTAACAGTATAGATCTTGGTCTTCTTATCAGAATACAAAATACAGAATTAAGCAGGTTGTTAAAGACCTTCGAGATCATCAAGTCCAACCTATCACCCAACACCATCTAATCAACTAAACCATGGTACTAAATGCCTCATCCAGTCTTATTTTAAAGACTTCCAGTGATGGTGACTCTACTACCTTCCTGGGCAGCCCATTCCAGTGGAAAATCACTCTGTGAATAATTTCTTCCTAACATCCAGCCTAAGCCTCCCCTGGTGCACCTTGAGACTGTGTCCTCTCATTCTGTCACAGGTTGCTTGGGAGAAGAGACTGACCCCGGTGACAGCGTTAAAGCTGGATCATTTGGCCACAAGCTCTTCTGTCTGCAGCAATGCTGCTCCTATGTACTTTTCCCTCTGCTATTATGGTACTGGCTGAGTATCTTCCTTTTACCAAGTTTCTGGTAGGCCATATACCACCTAAGCCCTCCTTTAAAAACAGGCATTCCTTCTTACTTCCAAACCTCTAGACCATAGTGCTTTAATTTAATCCAATATTCTGCTTTCCTGTTTCCTAAATGACTTTTCCTGACTTTGCCCAATGCCTTATTCAGGGGTATGGAGTTACCCCTTTGCCACTACAAAACACAAACTCTTCCACCATACCTGTAAAGGTTCTCCTCATCCTTAGTTTAGAATTTCAAGAGTTCTTAGGGTGTTTTTTAAAAGCCAGCAGCAATCTGGTTCCACATAGGGTTTAGGTGAAACCTCTGTCCCTTTAACACAGGCTTTATACAAACTCTTTTATTCCAGCAATTATCCCAACTCCTTATAAACTGAAATCAATGCAATTTTAGATGCAGAATTTCATGTTTCCGTATATTAAAGGAGATTGAGCATTCATTCAATACAGAAATGAAACAACATCATCTAGTAATATAAAGAGAGTCACTGTAAAAAATAAGGTCACAGTATCACAGAATGAAAACAAGGTTAATGTATCAAACAGCTGAAAACTGTCAATATTGCTGCCAAGAATGGACAGACAGGAACGTACAGTTAGTCGTTTGTCAGTGTTCATTAGCAGTCCAAAAGGAGAATCTTGCTCCTTACACAGAACTTCCCACAACCTCTGCAGAGCACAATCCCAGCCAGCCTTTGAAAATGGCAAAGCGCCTTGGTAAAAGTGGAGGAACCATGGAAGAGTTTCCAAAATTTAAGGGAGTTCAGAACTTTGGATAGTTTGAGGGAAGAAGGAGGGAGATACAAGAAAAAGAAGGCGGCAAAGAACAATGCAGTAGGTGTTTCCAGGGGTATTTCTATATAAAGACATATCAGTGGTTCTTGTAATTTTGCAGGAGTTATGACTTCCAATTTTCAAGGTAGGTTATCATAGATTGGAACCTGTTGGATTTTCAGTCAACTTCTGTTTACCCAGTGCAAAGCTCTTAAACATCAACCAAAAGAAACGGTTCTTCAGAATTTGAGGCACCAGTAAGAGCTTTTTAATTGCTGCATAGTGATTTCTGTCTCTTACAGGAGTGGCATTTTCACAATATCAAACAGGTGTTCAGTAGAGCAATAAATAGGGCATACAGAGTTTATATAAGTGTGTACTACCTTCAGACAGAAGAGGTTAAGTCAGGATTTTCATTCCTTACCAACACAGATATACAATTCCCACCTTCCCCCATAATAAATCTGTAATAAAATAACCTCTTATTTCAAACTAAGTTAATATACAGTTAGTATACCCAGGCTGGAAGAATTCTATTACAGCCTAAAGAATCAAATCCTAACTGTGGACATATTACATTTAATTACCTACTACCCACTTGGTCTGAAGCTGTAAATAGTAATTTACTAGTGGTTTGGTTATAAAACACTACCAAAATAGCATCTGTAACCCACAGTGTATTTGAGGAGGTCAAGAACATAACTAGTGATTTGTATTCTTTGTCTAAGAACAGAGAAATGTACCCAAAATCTTGATGAGTGGACAATTTGCCTGTTTGTTTCTGCAGGCAACCTGCCTCAGTTTAGTTTGTGGAAAGGGAACAGGAAGGGGTTTTATTTACATCTTAGTATCAGATGGGCTGTCAGTGAACCTAAGGATTTTCAAGTCAGTTAAAATTGAAATTGCCCTGATCAACAGCTTTTCCTGAAGGAAGGGGCAGAGAAAGACAAGCAATACAGTTGTGAGTATTAACTGACTGCCCATCATAGGAGCTGCAAGCATAGTTATTCAGATGCTTGCACCTGAGATGCTACTGGTTCTAGAAAACATCCCTAAAAACCAAATACACTACTAAGCGTAATACAATATATTATCATTAGCTCTGAAGGGATTTTGAAAAGCCCCCTGGCAAACTGGTCTGCAGGCATAACAATCTTCTGAATTTCCCAAACACAGATGTTTTTAGCTGTCAGTTATTAACTCAGTTGCTTTTCTGAAAGCACTGGATCATCTTATGCCCTGCAGAACTCATTCCTTTTTGTAATTTACAGTCCACACAAACAGATGCAGTTGTACTAGCCTGCAATGCTAACAATCCTGGAATGTCGGGTTTGCTGTTGGTTTAGATGGCAGGGCCGTGAATCCATTTTAACTTCTTTCTCAACTTACCTTGGCTGTTTTAAACCCCATACTTGTCCACTGGGTGGTAGCAAAGTGCACTGATTCAGATACACTATAGCCACAACACACTTTAGACACAAAGGATCCAGGAAAACAGACAACAAACTGCCCGCTCTGCTGTACAGTACGGTGCACCCTGATCCCCTCCTTACACAATATTTCCGGGGAGATCTAGAAAGACATAAAAACAAAACAAAACCAAAGCAAAACAAAAGGGGAGTGGGGGGAAAGAAAACAAATCAGAACTTTATCTTTTACAGTTAGAGACCCTTGAGGGGTACTGCCACATGCTAATAAGATGAAAAAAAACTGTGCCCTGCTAACAGCCCAGCTCTGTCTGCAACTCTTCCCTCCCAAAAATCTGAAGCTTAGTGTTTGAAGTGAGAATTACAGACGTGGCTCCTTTGAAACCAACAGCTTAAACTCTCATTTGCCAAGCAATCTCAAACACAAAGCCACAAAGCAATACTAGTGAGAAAGCAGCACAGACCATTCAGTTTTGCACCCAAATCTTTTCAGACTTGGCACTGAATCCATTTTGCTAACTTCTGTTAGGAATGTTAACACAGCTGAGGGAGGGGTTTTTTGTTGTGGGCTCCCAACTTTGTACTTAAATGCACTAAATGAAAATTGTTACCCACAAAATAAACAAGGGAGCCAAAACCACTTTAAAATCCTCTGAAGTGTTAGGCTTTTCATATCCATGCTGGCATCATAAAATGTTGATCACATCAGATTAACTGATTACAAAACATGTCCTTTGTGAGGTTTAATACATTATGGACTATACTAAAATTGGAAATCTATTGCACTGTCACATTTATTTTTGTTTTAACATACAAACTCTGTTTGAAGGATGCTGTGTGGGTAAACACTGAGTGAGTAGCCAGTAGCCAGATGCAGCCTCTGCATCACTGTAGTGTAAGACAAAACCAAAATAAATCCCCCTCAAAACAGCCTTCTGATCAGCTTTGGGTTCTCAAGTGGGAATACTTGTCCCAGTGCTAACCTACCATTACATTACTTTCAAGCATTTCCAGCCCTGGAGTGCCATTGGCTTGCAGCAGGGTATGTACCACATCATCAAGTTTGTTCTCCTCCGCAGCAGGAATGCAATACCTGTTGTTTTGGTAGAGGAAAAGAGAAAAATTTACTGTGGAGTAAATCATGGTCCACAGCCCAGGATATTCATTTTAAAAAAGATAAAAAATAAACACAGGCTTTCCCACACAGTTCTTTTTGGTAAAAGACTGAGTATTATTGGAAAGCTGTCTATTTAGACTCAGTCTGAAGGTGTTCACTAGGTGCCACAAGACACAAAACATGGAATATAGTACCCTGTAATATCAGAGGAGATAAACCAGCAATGGGATGCTGTTCATTTTAATGGCACCAGAACAGCTTGCATCTTGTGAGCAGCTATATATGTTATCTTTATTGTAAGTGGTTGTATTAATTACCTGTGCATTAAACAAAGGACCTTTTTATTTAGTAACATCTTCTGTTCAGAACAATCAAGAAACTACAAATCATCTTTACTGTTACTACCCCTAGCTAGCCTAATGCCTTCTTGCCATGCTTACTAAACAAATCCTGCATTTCTCCTCTCCCTAGTAACAAAAGAAAGACCAAAAGAGCATCCATAGCAGCAAGAGAGGTTTAAAACACTGCTGGGTATGTGCCAAGCTGCACATCCTCCTCTCCCTTAGAGGCCAAGGAAGCAGCTGTCCTCTGTGCTGCCAGCAATGCTCCCTACAGAGAAGTGACAAGAGATAACATAGGAGTCTCAGGTCTTACCTTCACACACCCAAAGAACTGCTATTTTGCTGGATGTAGGGAGGCAATATGGTGACAATTAGACTCTTGGTTGTACCCTGCTGGAAGGGGGTTACGTCTACCCAGAAGATACCTGTTCTCAAGATCTGGTAGCTGGTACCCTATAACTGCAAACTAAGCAGCATAGCTTAACATGAAACACAGAGCATCTCAAGAGTCCCAAAACCACCCTGAGCTGCTGCCATGCTATGCTTTGTCTGTGACATTACTTTCTTTGCATTTGTTATGCTCAAGCAAGTAAAAAAACATCTCCAGATTTATCGTAACTTAGCAGTTCACTTTAAGCAATGAGACCTCAACCTAGAGCCAAATTCTGCCCCCACACACACAAACACACAAAGCCATTTTTCCACACTTGGCAACAAGAGAATAAATAGATCATGATTTTGGGGAAAGGGTGCAGTATTCTTGCCATTCATCAGATCTTGCTGCCTTTTTTTCATAAAGCCTTCTGCCTGCCTTACAATCCTGTGAGGGTATTCACTTGCAGTATGCACTACTGTTAAATCCATGTGCATCCCATGGAGTTACCCAGCTTCATGAGTCTGTAGGAGGCTGCACTTCCTATGACTTGAACATCTTGTTATTGTTCACTGCACTGGTGATGACTTTGATCTTTGTAAACCTTCAAGTCAAGAGCCAGAAAAGATTACAGTATTGACTCTCACACAGCTAACTGTAGCCACAATAAGGGCATTAGTGAGCTATCTATCCAGGTGTGCATAGAATCAGAATCATTTTGGTTCAAAAAGACTTCAAGATCATTGAGTCTACTCATTGTCTAACTATATCAAGTCTGGTGCTAAGCCATGTCCCTTAGCACCACATCTGTGTGCCTTTTAAATACCTCCAAGGAAGATATTTCAGTCACCTCCTGGGGAGTCTAGTCCGGTGTTTGACGACCCTTGACGCAGACTGACTCCTTACATGTATATTGACAATGATCGGCACCTTCCTAAGAAATCCTGGGGTTACAAAGAGGTGAAGTGCAAGAACTGCATCTTGCTAAGAATCAAGTCCCAACAGCAACTTTAGATGCACGCCATGTAGCCAATACTTTGCAGTACCTGTGTTGCTAACACTGACAGCTTCAGAAGAGCTCCATGTGTGCAGCATGCAACTCCAGTACACTGTGATAACACATTATGAACGGTAATGACAATGTTTTCAATTCAAACTCGGAAAATGGCACAGCCCACTCTGATTTAGAGTCAGAAAAACAGCTGAAAGACTTGAGCATGCAGTCCCTCAAAAGATGGGCTCAGAAAGCATGGGAAAGATGTGTAAAGAAGGGCAGCAGAGAAGTGCATGGAACTACCTGAGTACCAGCAGAACTGAGGGGAATGGAGATCCTTAACAACTGTGGTGTGTGCTGCGGTTTCACTCATTAGCAATTCTTGATGTACTGACAAAATGGGAAGTGAGCAGCAAACACAGACTTCTGTGTGTGCTGGGCAGAACAAGAAAGATTTTCTTCTCTCTTTTAATGGGCACTAAGGATCCCTCCAGAATGAAAAAAAGTTAAGTCACTGACTTGGTATTATAGTATCAGTCAGGGTTGGAAGGGACCACAAGGATCATCTAGTTCCAACCTCCCTGCCATGGGCAGGGACACCTCACACTAGATCAGGCTGGCCAGAGCCTCATCCAGCCTGGGCTTAAACACCTCCAGGGACGGGGCCTCAACCACCTCCCTGGACAACCCATTCCAGGCCTTCACCACTCTCATGGGGAAGAACTTCCTCCTCACCTCCAGCCTGAATCTCCCCACCTCCAGCTTCATTCCATTCCCCCTAGTCCTAACACTACCTGATAGCCTGAGAAGTCCCTTCCCAGCCTTCTTGTAGGCCCCCTTCAGATACTGGAAGGCCACAATGAGGTCACCTCAAAGCCTTCTTTTCTCCAGACTGAACAGCCCCAACTCCCTCAGTCTGTCCTCATAGGAGAGGTGCTCCAGCCCTCTGATCATCCTCATGGCCCTTCTCTGGTAATCTTCCAGCACGTCCATATCCCTCTTGCAATAGGGGCTCCAGAACTGGACACAGTACTCCAGGTGGGGTCTCACCAGAGCTGAGTAGAGGGGGAGAATCACCTCCCTTGACCTGCTGGCCACACTTCTCTTGATGTAGCCCAGGATCTGATTGGCTTTCCGGGCTGCAAGTGCACATTGAGAGCTCATGTTGAGCTTCTTGTCCACCAGCACCCCCAAGTCTCTCTTCAGGACTTTTCCCCTGCATGATATTCAGTTCTCTCCCATTTACTCTGCAGGAGGTAAAACCTGATTACAGAGTGACCTGAGCAATATGCAGGAAAAGCAAGCACCAGTGATAATAGTACCACAGGGATCTGTCCTCAGAAGGGAAGATTTCTGGATGCTAGGTGGACTTTGCAGGATGGAGAACTTTGGCGCCCCGTGGCCTGCTTTGATATTATTGAAGCAGCCACCAGAAGCAATGCTGCATTTGAGCCTGTTCAATTCCAAAAGACACATGTTTTGACAGGCACAGTATAGAGAGTGGCCTCAGAACATAATTAAGGGATTTTTTTAGTGCCTTCTGTTTGGAGTTCATTGTCATTTAAGACTAGATGAATGCCAGAAAGTTTCACCTAAGGTTGAGGACAACATGGCTTGCTCAGCAATTTTTCCTGCTAGCATGTTACTATACAATATTAAGGATTCTTGATTCACAAAGCAAGGAGAGGAGCCATGAAATGCCCATGACACAAAGTGGCAAACTCCCAGGTCTGCAGCATAACGCAGCATTTACCTGTACCCCTTGGTATGATCACATACAGAACATTTTTCCAACTTAAAATATTTAGAGAGAGAAGCTTCTGCTTTAATGGGCTTCCTCTGAAATGTCAAATCCTTTATTCTGGGCCATGTGCTTTCCCAGTGACAGCTGGGTCAGCACTCCAGACATCAGCAGTAGCTGAGAAATCTGGGAGTTAAAGGTAATGGGTAGAGTACACATTTTACATGTGAACGAAGAACAGCTGACACTGCCATTACCAACACAGGGATTTCTGGATGCGAAAGGGACCCTGCAAGCCTCCTCCTATCACACCAAGCAAAGAGGGGAGCAACTGGAACTCTGAAAAGGATCCAGCTTCTCACCTTTGCAGGAGAGCATCATTTAAATAACTTTTCTTCTCCACTTATTGCATTTTCTCTGATCAAGAAACACAGTTACATAGCTTATCATTCACTGCTCTCACTGAACAGGTTGCTCACAGAATTTGTGGAAGCTCTAACTCTGGAATAGTTTAAAGCTAGTCTGGATGGGACCTTGAGCAACCTGGTCTGGCAGGCAGTGTCTCTGTGCATGGCAGGGGGTTGGGATCATCTTAAAGATGATCTTTAAGGTCCCTTCCAACCCAAACCATCTAGGATTCTATGATGATCCCCTTGGGTAATAGCACCAACGTCACAAGAACCTGGAGGAAAGGCATGTGACATAACAGCAGCACCTGCTTCCCCTGATCCCTCCATCAACTCTCGCACTTCTGCTTCCCAGACACTGGAATAACGTGTGTAATCATATTAACAATTATCATCATATGCTAATGAAAAAAAAAGGATGGAGGAAAAGTAGCAGGGATGGGATAAATACAGAGTTCATGATACTTTGCATAAAATAAAGCAGTCAGAGCGTGGATTCAATCACTTTACAAGTGGCAATACGGAGCTAGCTTGACAAGTGTCTGTGTCATCCCCAGGAAAGTCTACCTTGACTAGCTGTCATTTGGCTTTCATGGCATGAAAGCTTTCCATAGATTAAACCCTACGGCAAGCAGAAACAGTTCATTGCTAAGTAGAACAGAGCATGGAAGATAAAGTGCAACTTTTCTTCCAGGAAAGGGTGTTTCATCACTTAAGTTCATACTGCATTTTCCCATTAACACTGCAGTCACACTCACTGGACCTTTTAGGCAAGATTCATTCATGCAGAAGGTACTGCACAAGCTGCCGTTAACACCAGCCTCCAGACAGCCACTGCATGAATGTGAAGAAAACAAAGCAGGAATACCTACCAAATGCAATCAGCACCAGTGTGTAAGTAGTCTATGTATGGAAGGTGATTTTGGTCTCGAGACCAGCATGAGGTAGAAAAGACCATGCCAATATTTAGCCAAGGAATTGTCACTCCTAAAACAAAGAGATTGAAAATGAGTTTTGAGAAAATGTGCTTTCTAAAAGAGTTTGAGGGAGCATTTCAGTTGAAAATCTTTTTCCACCTACAAGCTGACCCTTAAGTCTTCCTGCTAGAGTGAATAATTCACAGAGTATAATTTAACAAATTCAGCATTTTCCACTAAAAAAATATCTGCCAGCCAGTTACAGTGCCCTTGAACACATTTGTTTTCTGATTGCTGGACAAAAGTTGTAATTCTTTAGAGTATTTACAAATACTCATAATTCAAGCTCAATGTCATTTATCAGAGGAGGTTGCTTCATGTTGTTAAGTGTACCTGTTTCCCAGCTGGTTTGCTTAGGCTCAACCCTTGCAGAGGAGTCTGAATTATGCTTTCAGGTAATGTTTCTACCAGTAAATTGCAATGGCACATATGCAGCTGGAGCACTCATGAAAATTCAGCTAGAAAACTTGTGTGCTGCATTGCCCAGCGCTGTGGACTGTGTTGGCAAGGAAGGAAGTTGCACAGTTCTGTCCTTCATCACCCTGACACAAAGCAGGAACACTGATGTAGTGGCAACAACAGAAAGGAATAGTACAGGAACAGCTGGGTCCTCCCAGATATACAATCCCAAATATTCATTAATACTTTATCCACACATCTGCCTTAGTTTGTTTAAACACCATCTAATACACACAACTGTGTGTCTACTGGGTCAGGTGGCAAACAGAGGGACTAGAAAGAGAGAGACTTTGGTAACTAGACCACCACATTTAGAGGACACTTGTACTTGCTGGAAACATGGAAAAGAGACTTACCAGGCACAGCACCAAGATGTCGCAGGATGGATCCCGTATTATTAGGAAGGACTGTGAGGTTCCACCCATGCCTGCTCAAGGGGTGACACAGAGGCAGACACGCATCAGTACACATTCCCGGTGCCAGCATCCCCACCACTAATCTGCCATGCCAGCCTCACGTCTCCAGCTCTGCTCAGCACAGCAAAGCAGCTGGCACAGGTCGACAGAGCAGGTGAATTCGGTGATCTTACCTTGAAAATGGTTCAGATTTTCCCACAGGAAAGCCGCTCCCGTGGGTGTTGGTATCTACTTTTCCACAATGCACTGCTACATGGCAATCTTTCTGTTCCACTATCCGCCAATACTCTTGCTGTGGTAAGAGAAAGCAGTAGGGCATGTTTAACTCACTGAACAAGGTATCTCTCATTAAAATACCAACACCAGAAATTTACAGATCTTTCATGACCTCAGTGTAATTCAACATACAACACTGCTTAAATATAGGACTGTAAATACTTGAAAGTAACAATGAACAGAATTTAGATCCTCTTGGCTCCTGTGCTTCAGCACATGACAGATTAAGACTTCTTTCTCTCCCTCAGTTCACTGACACCTTTATTAAAAATGTCAAAAAATTTAAAAAGGAGAATCAGTACCATGTCTATCTAACCATTTATTTCTCTCCTATGCTAGACAAGTCTTAAACTGCTTCTGGTAATGCCTGAACATCATCTATACTAATCCCCCATACTCAATCCTCCCTGAAATGAAAACTGTTATGACCCTTTGTGTTGGCCTCACCTCTACTTCTGCTACTGTTGGCTCCTTTGTGAAGCACATGTTCATGATGTTTCTTGCTGTTCGGTAGAAGGTTGTTAAAGAAACAGACCTACCCTGTGGAAAAGAGAGAATTAAAAGTGAAAATAAGAAAGCTGTTTCCATTCCCCTTGGCTTCACTCTTTCCCTTGCATGCTCAGTCCCAGATCATGATAGGGAGACAATGTCTCCAGACATGTGTGGGTCTCAAGTTTATTTCTTATCTGACGAAAAACATCTTGAAAGATATAGAAATGTAATCACATTGATTCACCAAACCAGCCATCTTAAAGGCCAACTGGATGTTCCCAGAAGGCTATGTAAGCTGCTGTGTCCAGCACAACGCTGTGTTTGATAAATACAAAACCCTGCCTTCTATGACAAGAGTGCAACCTTACCTGCAATTTACAATCAAATCCAACAGGTGAGCAAAGGACTGCATGGCTATGTGATTACACACAAAGAGGTCAAAAGGACTTAGGAAATTCACAGGACAGTTCAGCATCAAACTAGTATTGTATGTGATAGAAAGGGTCACAAAACGAAGAGTTTACCAAGATCACTGCCATCAACTGCTTACAGAAACTAATTATCCTCAATTCAATAAAAGCTGCTCAAATGCAAGGAATCAGGACCTGTTATTACAAGGCTGAGAAAAGTAAAACACAGTGAAATTGCCACATGAGTACACTCTTTCTTGTCACTGCTGCAGAAGCCACACAAGAAGAAGATATAACCTGGTTTTCTGCTAGTTATACCTAAGTTTCTGGATGCCTGCTTTCATGCATACTTATAACGCCAGATACTCTGGAAAGCAGCCTGTGAAGGCAGAAGCACGAGAACCCACTTGCCTCTTTCAGCTCAGACACTCTGGTATGCCAAGAGAGAGATATCCCCTATTGCCTTCTCTGCTCCCAGGCAGAAGAAACATCCTGGGAAGCTGTGAGCTGGCAGGCATCACGTTAGCTGCTGTGGCCATACTAGTTTGTGAGCATCACTGCAGACAGAGACTAGCACCACTCTGCAAATGCAAAGTTTAAATATCTTTGTCTCCTTGCCAGATTCTACCACTCCTTCCTCTAACTTCCACCATGCCCACTCGTTGCCCATCTGAGCAACCACACACTCAAAAACTCCACATAAATGAATGTTTTATTATTCAGACTATTACTTTTCTAGCTCTTCAATTATGAAACAGATCTGCCAAACCACCTCAGCCTTTTCTTGTGTTTAATGTAAGAACTATGCTCCACAGTAAATAGAAACAACTATATAAGCAGCTTTTCCCCCAGAGGCCAAGTCTACCACTTTGCCATGCTCCTACAGTCATAACATTGTCACTTTTTTAATTGAATGCAGCATAATTAGCTGTAACAAAAAGTTTGTGAAACGTCCAGGGCCCGGGGCCCTCTGATTCCCATAAACTTCAGAGTTGGATGCTCTGTGATACAATAAGCAATTTCCTTCATCTTTTAATGCCCTCATGAATCATTTATTGAGGTAGCCTTTTACAACAAAACCTCTTATAAAACGCAGGGCCAGCACCAGCAGTCACACTTGAGCACTGACTTCACTGCTCACAAACACACACATGCTCTGCAGCAGCCTCCTTATTTCAGTTACTTGCACAGAAAAATGAAGACTCATCTTCCAAGATGAAACATGTCTTACCATTTTTCAGATATGCAGCAAGCATGAATAAAGAAAGTGGAAAATCTGAACAGTTTATTCCCTTAAAACTGCATATGCCCATTTCTCTCTCTATCACGAACTTGGTATCTTTTAAAAAGTCTCCTAAGTTGTACCACACATTAAATGGTTGAGGGATTTTTGTTTTCTGGTTCTGTTCTTTGGTTGGTTGGTTTTGGTATGGATTTTTTTTCATCTCAGGGATCATGTAAAATTTTCTAATGCCAACTCAGAAAAGAATTTAAAATGCTGTAACAGAACATTTGTACCATAATGCAAGGCGAATTGCTGGAGAGTAAAAATACCCTTTTCGCTGCCCTGAACAGTATAGAATCATAGAATCATAGAATCAGTCAGGGTTGGAAGGGACCACAAGGATCATCTAGTTCCAACCCCTGCCATGGGCAGGGACACCCTACACTAGATCACGCTGGCCAGAGCCTCATCCAGCCTGGGCTTAAACACCTCCAGGGACGGGGCCTCAACCACCTCCCTGGACAACCCATTCCAGGGCTTCACCACTCTCATGGGGAAGAACTTCTTCCTCACATCCAGCCTGAATCTCCCCATTTCCAGCTTCATTCCGTTCCCCCTAGTCCTATCACTACCTGAGATCCTGAGAAGTCCCTCCCCAGCCTTCCTGTAGGCCCCCTTCAGATACTGGAAGGCCACAATGAGGTCACCTCGGAGCCTTCTCTTCTCCAGACTGAACAGCCCCAACTCCTTCAGTCTGTCCTCATAGGAGAGGTGCTCCAGCCCTCTGATCATCCTCGTGGCCCTTCTCTGGACACGCTCCAGCACGTCCACATCCCTCCTGTAATAGGGGCTCCAGAACTGGATGCAGTACTCCAGGTGGGGTCTCACCAGAGCTGAGTAGAGGGGGAGAAGCAAGTAGAGGGGGAGAAGCAAGTATCTTAATACTTCATCAACTGTCTTGGGGGCTTCAAGCTACTGAACAGATCTCAGGTCTCTGTTGCTGTGACAATACGACAGAGGAAGGCTCAAGGAACAAAATTTTCTGTTTCCTCTCCTGATTCTGTCTATGGCCTCTGTGTCGGCCATAGGAGCCAACCCAGAGTATCACCACCACCAAGCCTGGAGGCGAAGACACAGAGAAGAACACCATAATGATTATGAATGTTAAGAACATTAAAGTAACCATAAATATGAGCAGAAAACAGAGATTTCACAACAGCCACAGGCAGGAAGGAGGGACTCCCACTAAGCACTATCCAAAAATGCCCAGTCCCCAGCTGAAGAGACCTCTGAGCATGAGATTTCTCAGACAGTTTCATGGAAGGGCTGGCAAAATTGCACTGTTGATTTCTCCTGCATGCCCCTCTAACATGTTTGATAATAAGCCTTGAGTTTGTTCTGTGTGGAAGCAAATAGTTTTCAGTCAGCTCCAGCAGAGATTTAAAAAATATTTTCAAAGCAAAAATTGGGGTAAGAAGAGAAGAGTGAAAATATTGCAGTAGATCCTTCTAGAAGTAAAGAGCAGTTTACCTCAGGTACTTGGAAACAATGACATTTTATCAGTCAGGTAAAAAAGTTCTACACTTAGGAGTAACAAAAGCAAGTGCAGCAGCCTGCAGCACACAGAAATACATCAGGCCCTACAACCTGGAAAGGAGCAACAGCAGGAGCCCGGGCAGAAAGACAAGATGAACACGAAGGAGATTTACTCTAACCTTGACATGTGATATGGTGGTAACTGCTCCTGGAAGACCAGGCACTTCTTTCACTCCAGTGTGAGCACATGCTGACTACAGGAATTATTGTGCAAAATCCCAAATGTATGGCTCCTTCATGCTCTGGCATTGACTTTATGGCCTACACTAGTCTATAGCCATATGATCATCATCTATTGGCCTGGATGTTTATCAAAGGGTTGGGGTTTTTTGTTTGCTTTCTGTGTTTCTTATCTTTAATTAGAATTGGTAATGTGATTTATAAAGGAACCATCACAATCCCATCATCTGTAGAAACTGTAACATGAAGTCCTGTTCTGCTAAACAAATTTCAGATTTTGGTGGAAACATACGAACAGGTAATGAACACTTCCCCCTTCACAGACACATGCAGAGAAAGATACCATCATTCAAGGAAAACAGAGAATGCAGGGTTGAAAGGCTTATTTCATAAAATGCTATGAAGTACCCCCTGCTTAAATCTGCAACCAGCACCACCTCTCCTCAGCCTTATCACAAGGCCTAGTGATAAGCTAGTCATTTCACAAATCTTGTGGGTTACTCCAGTGTATTAAGTTTGTTGTGTAATTTCATTTGTACACTCTGAATCTAGCTTTGAGTGACACAACCAGTTCTCATGCCTCAGTCCTTCTACAGAGTTTTCCTTTAAGTGCTGTGAAAATGAAGCTACTCCTCTCTCTGCACTCAAGCTGACCAAGCGTCCCCCAGGACACTTTACAACAAGATCTCTCCAGAAACCCACCATGGTCCATCACCTGTGACTGCAGTCCTTTGTCTGCACCACAGAGAAGCATGGGATAGGATTCAACGGGCAAGCCCCAGTGCCTAGGAAGTTGCTGGTACCACAGCATACAACTCAAGGCATTGCCTGAAAGGCTTCTGTGCGCTGCAGCTACTTTGGTGTGTGGAAGAGCACTGACCTGCAGACTCAGCAATGCTCACCTCTAACAGCTTCTACACCCAGAATAGAAGTATTTGTACCAAGTATTGCTGGACTCACACAGGGTGTGACACTGTCAGTGCTGCTGGTGCTCTTTGGGAAGCAGCAGCAATTTGGGATCAATCAGCCTTTGGGGTAAAGCCTGGGGCTCAGCAGGTTCAGGCTGGTTATACTGGCTGTACTTTGCTTGCCTGCTTTTTATTTTCAAAGTCTGATTATCATACTTCTCATAAATCTTGATTTTGCTTTTTGAGTTACTTTTTAACTTCTAAACTTTAACTTGTGACTTGCACTAGAAAAGAAGATGGAGGCATTTCCCCACTATGTTTGAGGTTGGTCACACAGCAGTCAGGGTAAGTGGTATCAGATTTTCCATTTAACATCATTAAGCACAGGATATTAAGCACAAAAATGCCTCTTTGCTATTCACAAAAGCTGCTGGCATTAGATAAGCTTCCCACCGACAGAAGCACAGCAAAGAGCTTGCTTTTCAAAGATGGAATTGAGGCCGGAGACCTCAAGTAGAAGAATTTTTGGGCTGACAAATCATAGGAGGCTACAAAAGAAACCTGAAGTAAGCTTTTAAAGGCTCAAGTCATGAGCTCATGCAGTCCCTAAACAGCTTAACAATGAGCCACTCTGGGCTATCTGTCTTCCTTTCCTGGTGATGGAAGAGATACTGGAAGAGGAAGAACAGCGGGCACAGACACTCAGTGCGCAATTTCCTCAGAGCACAGCTATGCAATCCAACCCAACTCAAAGCTGCACTGCAAGCTGCGGTGCCAAGTCTGGCTCCAGAGTTGGAGACTGCCAAATAAAATACAGCGAAGGAGTCAGCATTCCTTCGGAAATGGACGTACTTGATAGAGGACTAAGCCTCTGTGTGAGTGCTGGTGCTTTGCAGAATCTGGCACCATCAATGAAAACAGTCTGCACTTCAGTTTGCCCTTTCTAACCGTAGTAGTATTTCTAGTTATGTGAGTTTTTATGTGGAGCACTACTTCACTCAACAAGAGAATTGCATGAAGCAGGAATGACAAAGCAGAGCATTACTTTAAATGTCACAAGAAAATGAAAATACAAGGAACAATTGGGCACAGCTATTCAGGGAACCTCTCATAGGAGATGAAGGGAGGCAGACCCCAGTGCATTTCATTACAAGAGCACCTTCCAGCTTTCCCAGACACGGCGTGACAGCAAGGCACATCAGGATTAAGCCACCAGATCACCTGGCTGTGACAGTTGCTGGCTGTGTTGCTGCCTTGGGGTAGCACTGCAGCCCAGGGGCTGCCCATAGCCAGCTGGATTTGCACCTGGATGCCACCCAGATGACAGCAGCATCAGTTCTGCAAAACAAAATCAGCACAGCCCACCTCATTACCTTGTATATACACTTGTGTAAGTCACTAAGAACTCCCTCCTCCTCCTCGTCGTCCTCCTTCGTGGTCTCCTTTTCCTGAGCGAAGAGCCGCCGCCTGCCCGTCTTCAGTGGGACGTCAACCTCTTTTAACTTGTTGCGGAAGCCATTTTTGTGAACCACGCCGTTGATGAGTCCGTTTTTGGGCTCAAAACGGGGCAAGGAATGGAACTTGTAGGCATTCTCCGAATGTCCCTCCAAAGGTCCTTTCCTCTTCTCCAAAATTTCCTTTTCCAGCAAGACCTCCTTCTCCAGTTTCTTGTGCTCCTCAGGGGAGAGGGAGTCATAGGAGAGCAAGTACTGGCAGTAGGCTTCTTGCAGCTTGGCCAGCCTGTCCTGTGCAGTTTTGGGGATGCGCAGCATGTCTGCCAGCTTGTTCCATTTCTTGAGGTCAGTCACTTGCTGCATCCCCCCATCTCGTTGATCAGCTGGACGAAGCAGGCCAGGTCGAGCTCACAGCCTCCTGGGGTCCATGTGTGCCAGGCAGCAGAGGAAGGGAAAGGGAAACACAGGAGCATGTTAGGAAAGTTGTAGGGGTATTGTGTCAAGTGTGCTTCTAAGCTGGGCACATATAGGATGTGTCACCTGGGCACCAGAGTAGGATTGTCCCTGTCGCACAGGTTTTCTGCTAAAGGCAGGCACGCGCCACTGTTCTGCTAATTTAATTAATTAGGCAGAGCATAACTGGCCATTTGCAATAGATTTCCCCATGGTTAAATTTGCTCTTCACAGAGTCTCGTTCTTCTCAGTTTATTCCCAGCTATCTCCTGACACGTGCAGTGACCAGGCAGTTGAGAGCTATGTAGCCCTTTAAAAGCCCCCACCTTGCCCTCACCCCCCACCAATCCCACATCTGGTTTATAGCAGGAAGGAGCAAAACAAATGTCAAAATGGGTGCTGGCAATCAAAAAGACAAGTACCTATCCTTCCTGAAGGTGAAACATCCATTATCTAATGTCTACACAACACTTTGAAAACAGTATTTCAAAGAAGCACAGTAACATGGGAACATCATTCATTTCACAGGTAGATTAAAAAAAAAAAAAAAAAGACAAAACAACTTAAAAACACCCAAGGGAGGCAGGGAGTTGTCTGGGGTTTGTGCCTGCAACTGCATAAAAGAAATTCCAGACACATTATTCTTCCAGTTTGAGGCTATCCATACTTTATGCCCACTATGTTTTTGTATGTTTCAAGATGACTAGCACATTTCACACTCCAGTCAAAAGAATAAAATAGAAAAGGAGGATTATACAAACTGCAGCATAAAAAGCAGCCAAATGGATGAGGAACAATAAAAGAAACATCATACTCTCAAAGCACAGAAATAAATCATTAGGAGAAAGAGTGAAGAAACAGACCGGAGACCACCTACAATTCAACAGGGCACTGCTAAAGGAAAAAGGAGAATTAATATTAAACTTGTGTCAACATCGCTGCCGCCACATTGTCTCTCCTCCCCTTTCCTCAAAGAGAAAAGTAAAAAATCATTATGTCATAGCTGTCTCAGAGCACTTGGAGATGTTATTACACAACAGAGAAGCACAAGAAGCAGTGTTATGCTAAATATTTACTCTCAGACGCACAGCACCTTAAAGACCAGTCACATCATCTCGCCTGCTAGTGCAAGCAGTATTACTACTTTCTTCAAGCTACCCTATGCTGCACCTCAGATGCGTCACAGCTGATCCAAATTTTCCTTCTTCCCTCTGCTTTTCCCTCTTCCACTACTTAAGCCAATCCAGTGAGGAGGGAGACGCAGCAGTGCAAACCTGCAGGCAGTATTTTGGGATGACAACAGCTGTAACGGTGGCAAAGCAGCACCAGAGTCTGCTCACTAATGCTGGACAAAGGTGTGAAAAGAGAGGAACAGTTTTTGGCTGTGACCAAAAGCAAGGGTAAGGCTTTGAGGACCATACCACGAGGGTGGAAGCAGGGCCATGATATAGCAGATTTATCCAATTTAGTCATTTGGAGGGGAGGAGGTCAAAATGGCTAAGTATTGAAGCTTGAGGAACATTAAACACTATTGGAACAAAACCCAAGTTTGAAAGGTTTTCTTTCTTTCCTCTTTAATCTTCCCCATTAAATAACTTTCAAGCTGGCCTCTACTACAGGCTGTACAGGCTGTTACCTTTTTGGTACAGTGTTTTATACGCACAGTTCACAAATAAGCTGAAGGCATAATTCAAGATATCTTTTCCAGCAACCTACATGAAGTTGACTAACACACTCCTATCTTGGAAAGAAGTGTGTTTCAGGTTTAACATTATACGTGTTCTGCAGTGGGACAATCAGCACACACCCAGCTTGAGGTCCTAGTTTCAACACTGTTTATGAGCTATTTAAGAAATACAATTTTTTCTCCCACATCATGGAATGATTGCTCATAATCACTCACAATATTAGAGCTTGAGTAGCACACCATTCAACCAGAGCCTCTCAGATCTAGCAGATCCTCCACAGGGCCAGCTCCAGTTAAGCTTTACACAATGATCTCAATTATAATGCCATTTAACACACTCATAACTTTTAGAAGTATTTTTATCTCAGGCTGATGTTTTCCAGGATTGACCTAAGTGTGTTGCTTAAACATTCCTTGACAGGCTGAAGGGGGTGGGGGGGTGGAAGGGAGTTTCAAGCCCATTTAAGCACCTAGAGCAAAATGGCTTGAACAGAAGACCTGGCACATATGATGGAGAAACAGCATCTACTTTTACTTTTTATTCCATTGGTCTTAATTTCACTGTTAGGAGTATTTTTAAATTGCCTAGTGAGCAAGATCATTTACAATAAACCAAATCTTAAATCTTCAGGTATACATTTAATACCAAACACTGGCACTATGCAAGTCATTGGCAAAACTCCCACTTATGTCAATGGAAACGTGATTTGGCCCTGAAAGGAGCGATGTGTATGGATGTCTGCTGAAGTAAGTGTGGATTTATCACCTCAGATTATTCTGTATCTTTCCTGCTGGAACCAATGGATTTCTCATCTCTGTACACTAATGACTTCCAGCTTCTTTCCCTCATTTTGCTTTTAATTTTAAACACAAGATAGATAGGAAATAAACTGCATAAAGGATACATAGGATGCAAATCTTGTAAGACACCATTGTTTGCTCTGGTTATATGGCACCCAGCAGAATAGAATCCTTGCCTATTAATTAGGCTCCTAGGTGCTTAAATAATATAAATAATTAATAGCAATGCCACCTTACTGCCGAGTTAAGGTATTTCATTAAAAAGTTAACATTGTTCCGGGAGCGTTAATCGAGCTGTCTTGCACATTTTCTCCCTTCTCTCGCCAATGTAAATTTAATTCATTATTCTTCTCTATTAACATCTAACCATTGCATACATTAGGCACACTAAATGTTCACTTATTGCTGCTTGAGTGATTTTAATTTTCAGACTTCTTTGAACATTTGTGCACGGCTATTGCAACAGAGCTAACTCTTGTTCATCCTCCTTAAATTCTGCCATTTCTCTGTAGTGCCCTGAGTTGGTTCACCATAAACTCTGCAATCTCCTTGCGTGCTTTTATGCTTTCTCACTTACTTTCCATATGCGATATAAAAGTTTGAAAACAAGGGGGAACAGTTTAAGCAGAAAAGTGTGTCCTTTAATCCAGTTAGCGTTGATAGCTGCCTCTGATGGGCTAATGCCTCGAAGGCAAAACTCCAGCCTCAAGTTGCAACATGAGGTCCTGCCAGCTCTGACTCAGAACACGTCAAAAACAAAGGGAAGGGCTAACAAAAATTAAACCCACAAGCCTGTTACCATGTCATTGCTGCAAAGGCAGCAGAGATGGAGGTGGCTCATTCAGTAGTTCATTTGTATGCTGGTGTTGTCATGTTTTTACAAACTATTGTCACATTTTTGTCACATGTCATATTTGACAGCAGACCATAAACCAAGGATTCTGTTAAATAAGTGATTCTCACTCAGGCATTAGCCCTAGCAGACACCTGCTGAGAGAAATAATGAAACCTCCATTTTGCAATCAACCACATTTTACTGCCTATTCTTGACACTTAATGGTTGTTAAATGTCAGCAGGTCACTGCAAATTTGTGATTTTAAGTGTTTGAGTACCCAAATAGAAGTCAGTTCTGCAATATTTTCTTTCCCCCATGGTTAAATGCTTTTCAAGGAAGGGGGTGTGTGTGGGGGGGTTATTTGTATTAAAGCTTGGCAGCACTGAAACCTGTTTGGAAAACATCTTCGGAAAGGTCAAAAAAATACTCTGAGGTGACATTTAAACCAAGACTATCAATATCTAGAGTTGTACTACCGACAAAAAATAAACAGAAGGGCAAGGAGAAGATCCTGAAATCTGGAGACTGAGACCCCCACATAACATTTTTTTCCCTGGGTGAAATAAAGATCCGGTAAGAGGAAAGGGGCAATATAAAGTCTCTCTGGAAAGCTCTCCAGCAACCTACCTGCATTGTGCCTGACCATGGGATAGAGAGATTCAGAGCTCTCCAGTGTTAATTGAACAGGGTTTTGATTAAGCATAAAGGCAAACAGAGCACACAGTTGTATACACTATACGTTGGCAATAAGCCAATGAAAGCACAGCCCTTACCTATGAGTGGGAGTTCATCCATGGTAATGCCCTGAGATTTGAGGTGCTTCTTGATACAGGCCAGCCGCTGCACGTTGGGTCCCCAGCGCCTGCCTAGCTTGTGTATGTGCTGAATCTGGGTCACAAACCGCATTTCATCATTTAGCTTGCACTCAGGTCTCCAGTCCGGAGGAGGAATCACCCTGCACATCCCATACTTCTCTACCTGAGCTCGGACTGACTCAATGTATATCAGTGGGTCATGAAATTCCTTGGTGGAGGGCCTAAGGATGGGAATCTCCCCCAGCATCCCCACCCAGACTTACTACTGCCCTTTTCGTGCTTTCCCATTGAGTCTTGTGGCTTGTGCAAGGACTCCGCTTGAGAGGTAGAACGATTTTCACAGGAGGCATTTTCAATTTTGCCATGTGCTTGTTTCCCTGGCGTACTCTTTCCAGCAGTGGCTCTTTTTGGCCTATTTCTTTCCAAACTCTTCTCTGTCACTTCCTTTTTAAGATGTCCATTCAGCAAAGGCTTTTCTACGGCTGCCTTTTTGCTGGCAGCTTCTGTCAAGCTGACGGCCCCTTTCATTCGCTTGGTGGGCGACTGTATCTTGTCTATGTGGTTCGTCTCTTCCAGCCTCCTCTTCGAATTGCGCAGCCCCTCCCTTAACTGTCTCCCCACCTCCTTAGTGCATGTCTTTTGGTTCAACTTGCCATTGACTTTTACACCATTAACAGCGGTATTGTTAGACTTGGATGCTCCAAGGGATAGCACCTGTTTGCGGGTTTTTGCATTGCTACTTTCTAGTTTCCCTGAGATTGTGTGGTTGACAGGTGAACTGGGTTTGTGGTGATTTAGTTTGGTTTCCTTGACCAGTTCTTTCTTGGCTTTGGTGTATGTGACAGTTCCCTTTGTCACTGTTGCAGTGTACTTCACAGTTTTGGACGGTGAAGGTCTGACTTCTCTCATCTTTTTGGCACTGGCTACATTTGCACTCGGAGATGACATTCGAGTGATCCCGTTGACTTTAGAAACCTGCAGTGCCAGGAGTGTTGCAGGGGGAGCAGAAGGAAGGAAACAGAAAACAGAAAAGTAAATTAGTAATGCTACCACTGCCACCACGGCATCCCAGTTGCTGGATGACTGTATTCTGCAGTTCTGACTCCTGAACCCTTCCTACAATCTTCATACAATGCTTTTTAACCCAGGTTAGAGGAGGCACTGGGTATTTGTAATAAACAAATACAACAGAAATATTTGTTTAGAAAAATTTATCAAAAAGCCCCCAGAAAGCAAATCTTGCTTTCAGAGGGTACAACACCACTAGCACTCAGAAGGGTGAGTGAGGTCCCTTGCTTACCTTACCCCCTTCTTTATCTACCAAGAAGCTTGTTACAGTATAGCAAAAACAACCACCTTCTGTATCTCCTTTTCTGGTCCTCAAACACTCTCCCCACTCAACTCCTCTTAAGTTCACATACAGTTTATTGTCACTTAGCAGACAAACTAGACAGTCTACTAGCAAACTAACTGGAATGGGCAGGTTTTGCAAAAAAACCCCCCACACTGACATTCAAACCAACCTCCTGTCTATACATATATACATTTAAAACGAAATACTGAACACATTATGCACCCAACAGATCAGGATGGCCATGGAGGATCCAGTCTGTTACATGTATTAAATCTTGGGAGGCATCTTTGTTGCTGAAGTAATTAATTTGAAATAAAAATGCATACAGTAGCTCAACATATTTTAAGTTTGATATCTGGGCAGTTTTGCTGACACATTTTAGTACATCATATTCATCACTTACTGATGTGTCACTGCAACTTAGAATTGCTGGACTCCACTGTTAGATGCTTAAACCCAGCTATGAAACTAAAATTTATACTTTAACTGTAAGATTTGTTCATCACCAAATACAGTCTTCAGCTTCAAAGGGAATTGTGGTGGATCAGCACTGCCAAAGCTAAGTCACACTACTAAGAAAATTAAGTTCAAATCTCAAACATTTTTTAGCATTTAAACAAGTTTAAAGATCATCTTGTCACCTTCTTAAACTACAGTGAGTGCAGAAAAACACACCCAAACCCCAGGAATATAGATAAAAGTGCTCAAACTGAAAGCATGATGTCCAGTCAGCCCTCATCAGTGCTTGGGGGAGTAACGCCATTCCTGCAAAGCTGTAACACTTCCTTGTGGGATTTCAAAACCCTGTAAGCACAGCAGCTTCTCTCAAATAAATGCAAGAATTGTAGTCACTTATAAAGGAGGAATAAAATGTTATAAAATAGAGATCAAATAGAGACTGATAACACGCTATGGTCTTGCATTAAGCTATCTGTGGAAGAGGATTGGAACCCATGGATTCTACATATGCACACAGGTGTATACATTTACTGTGTGCATTTTCTCCTCTGTGGAGAAGAATGTGGAGCAGAAGTAGTATCTTTTTTTTAAACCCATCCATATTCTTGCCCCCCAAGGAGAAACACTTAAGGAAAACCCAGTTAACTGAGGACCTTGAGCTTTCCAAAGATGTATGAGAAATACATTTGCCCATGTTTCTTGAAATTTAGGCAGTACTTCACATGTGAAATGGAGTGCTGGGTTTTACTTTTACAGCACTTTGCATGCCAAAGAGTGGACCCAGGTAGAGAGCTACTGAGACACTGCCTCTTGCCTGCAGCAGTCAGAAAAAGAACTGAACATCTCTGGCTTTATAAATAGCCAGGAACAACAATTACAGATTTCATCTCAACTGATAGAGAAGAACTGAGAACTGGAAGGGTGAGGTAACCTGGGTGACAGTGATCATGAAGTAAGTTTTCAATTCTAAGATGTGACAACAATAGCAAAAGGATAACAGACTGTAAACAAACAAACAAAAAACCCCAACAAATCAAAAGCCCAAACCCAAAAAACCCACCCCCCACCCCCAAAAAAAAAAAAAACACCTGTAAGAAATCCAAGCCAAAGCAACTCCCACTCACAGGAAAGGTACAAGGCACAGGCTATTATGCCTGTTCACAAAGTTCTCCAATGACTGGAAAACTGGGAAAGATTCCTGGTATAATGTGGAAAACCAATTATGTGACTAAGGGCAACTATGTATGAGCAGCCAAAGCACATATGGGTAAAATCCCATAGTCTCAAGCTGTGCCAGGGGAGGTTTAGGCTGGATGTTAGGAAGAAACCCTTCATAGAGAGAGTGATTGGCCATTGGAATGGGCTGTCTAGGGAAGTGGTGGAGTCACCATCACTCAAGGTGTTTAGGAGGAGACTGGATGGGAGGCTTGGTGCCATGGTTTAGTTGATTAGATAGTGTTGGATGATAGGTTGGACACGATGATCTCAAAGGTCTCTTTCAACCTGGTCTATTCTATTCTATTCTATTCTATTCTATTCTATTCTATTCTATTCTTATCAGAAAGGCTAAGGAGCCTAACCTTCAGTTAGCAAGGAACATAAAATGAAAATTTAAAAAAAAAAAAAAAATTTATAAGTACCTTGAAAATACAAACCCAACAAAGAACAATAGAAATCAACCACCACACCAAGAAGAAAAACAAGTGCAATCATTTGGCTAATGTGTTTGTGCTGCTTCTGCATTAGCCTTCACCAAAAGTACCACTGACTAAATACTTGCTGGATATATAGCTTAACCAATTCCAGTGCAAGAGCTCACAAGACAACCCCATTAGGTTAAAAGGACCTAGGTGACTTAGGGCATGGCTCCTGGAAATAAACTCAGGGGAGACAGAGTCTGCTTAACTTTAACCCCTAAAATCATTCTGCAACAAACCATCAGATTATTTGTAAACACATAAATGATAATAAGAATTTAAAAACAAAACAGAACCAAACACAACTGAAAAACAAAACAAAACCCCCAGCCATAGTTTTGCCAAAACTGCGCAACAAACTGATTTAATCATCTTCTGGCAACTGCCTGGTTGAGCAGGTAAAGGAGGACCTACGTTTCAGTAGGGCTCCACTCATTGTCCTATGTGATAATGCATCAAACAAGCTCCTGAGACATGTCCAAGACATAATTACTCTATGCGGCTTCACCAAGTAATAAAGTTATCCTCAAGAGAAGTTACAATTGTCATAGTTCGCTGCCATCTTGGGAGGGCATATTTCAGGTGACTTTCTTGTCTTGGCCTCAATTCTACCAAGTACTTCCATCAGTAACTTGGATTATCATAAAATCTGCCAGTGACACACACCTGGAAGGGGCTATTACCACTCTGGAGACAAGGCTGAAATTAAGGTCATCCTGAAGAACTTATTTCAGAACAATTCCACAATAAAGGGAAGTGCTGTTCTTATGAAGGACAAAACAAATACACGCAGGGGAGGGAAAATACCTGGGGACCACAGTGAACTGCAAATGTGACACAAGTACAAAGCACTCAAATCACTTTCTGAGACCCATTATGAAGAATGTCAAAAGCAAGGGACAAGAGCACAGGCTTTCCAAGCAGGGCTGGATCCAGCACCAGGCCTACACTGTCAGAGAAATTTAGACAGTGAAGCACATCTAAAAGAGTGCAAAGTGCTCAAGTATTTGGAAAAAATGATCTTGAGTGACAAGCCAAGCAAGCTATTTACTCAGTCTGGAAGAAGTAACTGTGGGACAATTCTGTAACTTCTCTGAAAAAAACCCCAGTAATTCCTCTTTCTGTCTTCACTGGAAAAACAAAAACAACCTTTTCATTGTCTGCAACAGTGATCTGAGGCACTAGAAAATCTTGCTCATTAGTAGAAAACGAAGTAGCTGGAAGATGCTGTCAATGAATAGTCTGGAGTCTCCTCTACAGGAGGTTTTCCAGAAGGTTTCAAGGAAGCCATAGCTGTAACTTCTGCACTGTCTGGTACAGTCAAGGCAACACCTCAGAATGAGCAGTCAGGCTGTATGGCACCTCATCACTCCAACCTTCCTGTAATTTTTTTCAGAAAAGCTGTAACCAGAAGTCTGAAGGGCCATTTGAGGCACTCCTTCAGCAAAGGGTGGTGGCACAGGGCCTGAGAACAAAACAGCCACAGAGAAAGCACTCATGGAGAAAGGCAAGATCCTCACAGTTCCTCCCCTTCAAAGGAAAACATGACCTCAGCACTATCAGCTTTAGGCTAGAATTAAAACTGCCAAGATAAGAAACTCTGGAAAACTAAATTCATTAAGAAAACAGCAACTTATCACAACTGGTTAGAGTTGTTAGGATACCTCCACACAACAAAAGCTTTGATCTCTCAGGGCCAGATCTTGAACTGAACAGGTACATAAGCTTTGGCTATCTAACCTCCACTTCTAGACTATAAGCACACTATTTTGAGTTTGTTTGTTTGTTTTTCAAACTTGGTGAAGCTATTCCAATGATCAACAGGTTCTGAAGTAGAGAACACTTGACTTTAAGAATGCCATAAGGAGTTTACTTTTTTTTTACCTCCCTGGTTGCTGAATAAGGACACCCCACAAGAAAGAAATACTGCTGAAAAGTTCCTCAGGACCATCCCCTTTCTAAAGCAGACACAATGCAATGGTTTTGAAATGCTTCTCCCTCTTCCCTCCCCAAATTGTGTGTTTTCAGACAGGAGATCATAATGTTTAGGATACAGAGGTACTATGTAGACCAGAACAGACCACTCTTCCATAGGAATAGACTGCAACAAATGTCTTCCAGCTGGAAACAAGAGGAACAAGCAAAGTGGTCACAGCCCACCATCAAAGCAACAGGTGGATTCAGGATTTCACATTGAGAAATGTGAAATTCTGGCTGGTCACCCATCACCTACACATTCCTGGTTTGTACTTGCCTCTGAGGACCCACCAGATGAACCAAAAGAAACAAGAAATTGTGGTAGGCATTTTCTTACCTTTCTACTGTTGGGTCTTCCCCCAAACCAAACATACACTCACAGAGTCAGCCTAAAAAATTGGCCATATGGCCAGGTGCGCAGGTTCACCAAACTGGGGTCTATGCCACAGCTCCATCACGAGGCAGTGCTTACACTGAGCACATAAGAAAGAAGTCAATTTAATTCAAATAGGATAATAGAATCATAGAATAGTTTAGGTTGGAAAAGACCTTTAAGATCATAGAGTTAAACCATTAAGGCAGCACTGCCAGGTCACCACTAAACCATGGCCCTAAGCACCACATCGGCAAGTTTTTTAAACACTTTCAAGGATGGTGACTCCATCGCTTCCCTGGACAACCTGTTCCAGGGCTTGACAACCTACTCCTTTAAGGGAAAAAAATTTTCTCAATATCCAACCTAAACTTTCCCTGGCACAACTTGAGGCCTTTTGCTCTTGTCCTCATCACTTGCTCCTTGGGAGAACAAATCAACCTTTACCTCACTACAACCTCCTTTCAGGTGGCTGCAACGTTTTCCCTGAGCCTCCTTTTCTCCATCCTAAACACCAGTTCCCGCAGCTACTTCTCACAAGACTTGTTCTCCAGACCCTTTGTCAGCTTTTTCACCCTTCTCTAGACATGCTTCAGCACCTCAATGTCCTTCTTGTAGTGAGGAGCCCAAAACTGAACAGAGTATTTGAGGTGCAGTCTCACCAGTGCTGAGTAGAGTGGAACAGTCACTTCCCTAGTCCTGCTGCCGCACTATTTCTGATGCACGCCAGGACACTGTTGGCTTTCTTGGTCACCTGGGTATACTGCTGGCTCAGAATCAGCTGGCTGTCAACCAACACGCCTAGGGCCTTTCTCACTAGGCAGCTTGCCAGCCACTCTTCCCCAAGCCTGTAGTGTTGCAGGGGTTGTTGTGACCCAAACACTTGGCCTGTCCAGGTCCCTCTGCAGAGCCTTCCTAACCTCCAGTGGATCAACACTCCTGCCCAGTTTGGTGTCTTCTACAAAGTTACTCAGGGAACACTTGATCGCCTTGTCCAGATTCTTAATATTAAACAGAACTGGCACCAGTACTGAGCCCTGGGGTACACCACTTGTAGTTGAGTGCCAACTGGATTTAACTCCATTTACCACAACTCTTTGGGCTCAGCCATCAACTCAGCTTTTTATCAAGCAAAAGGTACACCTATTCAAGCCATGAGCAGCCAGTTTCCACAGGAGGGTGCTGTGGAGAATGGTGTCAAAGGCTTTACTAAAGTCTAGGTGAACAACATTCACAGACTTTCCCTCACCCACTAAGCGGGTCATTTTGCAGTAACAAAGTGATTGACATTAGCCTTACATGACTCAGTCTTGAAGCTCAAGGTGAAACTAGTGATACATATAATCTTATCTTTGCTTTTCAGCTATCTTCTCAGTTTTGCTGACATTATTCATCTTCAGACCACTCTTTTCTTCACTTTACTGCACATCTGCCTTGCAATAAAAGATAGCATGACAGATTTTAAATTTTATTGCCTTTCAAGGAGCAAATGGGGCCAGTACTTTGCTTATTAGGTTTGAACTGATCTATGTGCACACCTCTGCAAAGCACCTAGGATCCAGCCTCCAGACACACAAAAACACACCAAAAAAGCCAGCAAAGAGCTGTTAGATAACAACCGCAACAATAACCACAACATTAGCAATAGCAACAACAGTTTTGGTCCCAAGCAAATTCAAGTTATGGAAATGATCTCGAATTCATTCATAAAAATCCTTCAATGTTGGTCAGAGTTGTGCAGAGCTAAATTACCACATCAGGCCAAGAGAGGGCCCCATTGAACTACATTTCCTTTGCTCACAACCCCTTTGAAGTAGGGGATTTGGAAAGATAGAGAGGAACAAAGAGAGAAAGGGAACATGCGACAAGTGCAAGGGTACACGAGAAAAGGAAAGAAAGCAAGGAAGAGAGGGGAATAAAAGAAAATCTCAAGTAATTTCTAGTGTTCTGTTTTTATTTTCTGTGAAACTAAAAGGAACAAAACCACACACATGAATAAACCATGTAAATGTATGTGAAAAAGGAGCAAAAACATACTGGAAGGAGAAGGAACATGTGGCTGGCATGCTGGGAAAACAGATCTCCTTTTGGGAAATACTGAAAAAGTCAACCAAAACTAAAGACAAGGGCAGGAAATTTATCAATGTCTCCCAACTGGTAAGGCTAAGATTTTGCACAGAGCCAAGTCTTTATGTCAGGCATAATCCACCTTTAATTAGTCACAGCCACATTTTCATTAAAATTGGTAAGAAAGTACTGATGTTACTGTGGGCTGCAGAAGAAAATTAAAATTAGTAACTCTTTTTTTTTCTTAAATCATTCAATTGTCCTTTCAACTTACAGCCTCCTTATTCTCTGAAGCTTGAGGACCACACACTCTGCAAGGTGTCTGTGTGGTGTAATTGTTGGTTGTACTGCACTGCTTTAGAATGTCTCTTCATTTCAAGCAGCACAATTGAAAGTATCTAATACTCTACAAAACAAAACCCGCTTGGATTGTGGTCGAAATTGTTATACAGTTGTCTGTTCCCTTCTCAGAACTACTTCCACAAGTGACAACAGTTAACTTGTTCGCAAGAATTTTAACTGTTAACACTTTTGACAATACTACTTTAACTCATGGGGGGCACGTGTGCAGTGCTCTAAAATAACTATGATGTTCATCCTTATGTTTTTGGCAGCCTTTTCAACACAAAGAGCTCAGGGCAGCAGCAAGGACCACAGGATGCTGGTAGTCACAGAAACAGCTGAAAGGATGCAGAAGGCAGCAGGCATTCAAGCTGATGACTACATAAGCAAAAATTTCCATGGGGGAATAAAGAATGGAAGTCTTGCCCAAGTACAGAGAAATATACTGCAGATAGCCTTCAGGACCTCAATTTGATTTAGAAGGTAATACAAATCCAGTGGAGGCATTGCAGGAGAAGCTAAACACCACTGAAGCACAAGGCATGAAAGATTTTCTCAGTAACAGCAACACTATTTTTCTTTTCGTCATTTTTAATTTCCAAGCCTGTGACTGAGAGGTGCCATTTAAGGCACTGACAGCCCTACACAATGGCAATTTCAGCTCCACTGAAGTCCAGGCCAGCCTACTTAGAAGAAAAACCTTTAGACAGCAGCAAATAAAGACTGTCTCTAATTGGCATGTTGAGAATTAACCACTGCAAAACAAAATATAAGGCCTAAGTGCACCAAGCTTTTTGTACTGCATTGCCCTAGCAGAGGTACTTTGCTAACCCTGCCCCAGACTGAATAAGGACAGACATTTGCCAGGGATTTTGAGAGTCTTTGGCAAAAATGTATTTGACAGTTGCTATTTTAGGAGCCCTTTGATCCAATCATCAAAAAAGAGATGGAGATGCATCCTGCCCAAATGCCAGTCACAAGCACCAACAGATTGGTCTGCTAAACTTCCACACCTAAATACAAGTCAGATGAAGACAAACCTACTGCTGATTTGGTTTTGCTAATTTTCAACCAGGTAACATTGAACTCTGAATTTCTCCCCACCTGGTAGTTCCACTGCAAAGGTGGCAATAACCTGGAGCACCTTCTTCATCAGGCAAAACATTTTTCCCCAGACTCCAAGGTTTGTGTGTTTTGAAATACAAGACACCTGAGCATAATGTCAGCTTCTCTAAACACTAGGGAGCCTCATGAGATGGATAACCCAAGCAAACCAGTCATACAGAAAAGGAGTTCATTTTTCCAAGTGCTGTCAGCTTGGCACTGTCAGCAGAGGGGCCAAGAAGAGTGCCAGTCAGAAAGATTTAATAAATAGCAATGTGAACTTCACTCTTTCATATGTACACACTGGATAATATAAAGAGACGACTCTAAAGCTTACTTTATCATACTGACTTCCCATGTAAGCATCACTTTCCTTTTTCTCTCTTTCTCTCTCTTTCACTGCAAATTAAATCATTGCTGTCTCCAGAGCATGCTTTTAAGGATTACCACTTTTGTTCTATGCCAGGCAGTGGAAAATAGAACTAGAACCTTAAAAGTCTGTGTCTCCCATGTGTCCACAGTGGAGTACAATTCATTACCTGTTTCCTTAAGTCCTGAGCCGATCTATGAAGAGTGTGGTGGTTGTTAGCGGTGAGCCCTTTCGTAGAGGAGCCAGTGTTTGTAGTAGGATGGTGATTAGCAGCAGCCTGGTCTTTTCGGCTTTCAGCCTTATGTTCACTGTTCCTCTCTTTCCCTGGTGTGGCCTCTTTGCTTTTGTGTTTCTGAGCAGGTTCTTTCTCCTTCGATGATTTGCTGGACCCATTGAAAACTGAGAAGAGAGAAAACCAAGCTGTTAAGAGGGAAAAAGGGGAAAAAAACCCAACATACAAGACCCAACTCTTCATTCAATTCTTTCTCCCTGTCAGTGCTGTATATTTAGTGAGTGTCATCTCATATCTAAAGTAAAATCAATACATAAATAGTAGCAGTATTTAGTGTATTTCCTTATACAAACAGATTCACTACAGTATTTCCTTTGCTTGTTAATACACATTATCTTCAATACCCAAATTAAAACATATAATGTATATTACTGTTTTGATTGACCTAAATTTAGACGTATTGGTTTGATTCTTATGACAGTTTTGATTAACTTTTTCCTGTTGCAGTGAGAGAATTCTAAACATAACCTAAACATAGAAAGGATTTAGCTTTACATTAACATACAAGAAAGGAAATGTTCCATGAAGAAGTAGGGTTTGTTTTCATCAATATCCAAACTGCTGAACCAAAGTGACAGCTGTTTGCCTATAGCAGACAAGCTGCAAACAGAAAAAGGTACTTCTACAAAGAAAGGAAAACGCTAAAACCGCTTTTGGAACATGCTGAAGTGAAGCTATAAGAAAGCACAGAAACTAAACCATGTTTTTTGTACAATAAATATTACAGAAGCACATACAAATTTATCTCAGCAAGTTTTGTTCCTGCCCCTCTGCCAAATTTAAGAATACTTACTGCTCTTTTGTTATCAGGGAACATGGAAACCTGAAGTGAAAGAAAAACACCACACTTCTCTGTTTGTTTGTTAAACAAAACCCATGTGAATTTATATCAGTGGTGCCCTCTCTTCAGCAAAGCATTTGACAGAGGTCCATGAGGCGTGTGATCCAACACTCACAATGGCAAGTGCCCCCCTGCCTCTCTACTCATCTACTCTTGGTTTTCACTTCTGCCTTTTTTGCTGTAGTTTAGGAAAGGATGAAAATTAGAACATTCATGAATAGTTAATAGCATAAGTATCAACAAAATCATATTTATTACACACAACACACACAATCTGTTTGGGAATATTAATTGAATTAATTATGTTATTCTGTTCGTGTAAAATGAAAGCCTTCTTCTGTCACTGAACATGACAAACCTACAACACATACCTTTTAATCTGATTGTGAAGCTTAGCTGTCTCTACAGATGTCCTGTAGTATTACAGTAGTAATGCTCTATTACAACAGTAATAGTACTAACAGTAACAAACCAACAACTCTGCTGGAGAGAAGAGGCACATCTAAGCTGCTTTTGAGAAGATGTCTACCTTGAAATTTTCCCACCCCACCTCTGAAACCAAAAACTCCAAAAAGCTATTGACAACTTTGTAATTCAGGTCATGTATCACAGAATCATAGAACAGTTTCTATGGAAAAGGCCTCTAAGATCATTGAGTCCAACTGTCACCCCAATACAACCATGGCCATTAAATCATGTCCCAAAGTGCTATGTCCATGTATTTCTTGAACACCTCCAGAGACGGTGACTACCCCACCTCCCTGGGCAACCTATCCCAATGGCTGAGTAAAGAAAATTTCCCTAATATCCAAACTGAACCTCTCCTGGCAACATTTCAGGCCATGTTTGCTCATTCTATCACCTGATACTAGAGATAAGAAGAGACTGACCCCTACTTCACTACAACCTCCTTTCTGGTAGTTGTAGAGAGCAATGAGGTCTCCCCTCAGGCTCCTCTTCTCCAGACTAAACAACCCCAGTTCCCTCAGCAGCTCCTCATAAGATTTGTTCACGTTCAGTCAGTCATAATGTTGACACAGACTGTGCAAAAGTTAGAAACTGCAACTGTTCTTCCTTCTCCTTCTCCCCTCCTTCCCTCTTACATAAACTGAGTAAGAATGAGAGAAATGCTGTCGGCAGAGAAGTCACCACAAACTCCCCCATGGCTCTGTCACTCCTGAGCTCAGGAGCAACTGGCACTGCCCCAGCCAGCCAAGGATTTCTCAGCGCTTTCAGTGAAAGTCGTGTAACCTCCGTGTCTCATTTCCAGTGATGGAACTGATAATAACTGCCAACCCCTCTCAGGGAGTTCACAACAATGCATTTATCCTCCTTTGTAAGAAGTTCTCACATCAGATGGAAGGTGCTACAGACGCACGAAGCACAACCATTTATTTTTAATAAGACAGCACAAACAACTGATGGCAGCTTCGTTAATATGTATTTCATCACTGCAAGTGATATTTTCCTTCAGAGGGAACAAATTGTGTGTGCTGATCTGTTCGTACGGAAACGTTAAGTCAGAGAGATTAGTTTTTCTGGATTTGGCTGCCACTTTATAAACCGAAAATTACTAAAACAGAAAACACAGCCAAAAAGCCAAATTGTGCACTTTTATGGTTCACAAACAAAAACAAACAAACAAACAAAAAAACCCCAAACACAAACCGGTGAACATGAGACAAGGTATATTTTATATGCAACAGCTCATTAATTTTAAGTGTCGTGGGAACCCTGCCAGTTTTACCCTCTGAGTAATTATCTTTTGTCTTAATTTGTAAGATTCTTGAAAGGGGGAAGAGCAAAATGGGAGAGAAAAAAATGTTGAGTCTCCCAGGGAAAGCTTTAAAAGCTTAAAGCCTGAAAACACAATAAAAAGGGAGACAGAGATGCAAGCCTGTCCTAGTCAAGCTGTCTCCAGTTAACAGTAGATGGGATCAGTTTCTATAAAAATCAGTGTTCATTTCTTCCAGGACCTACAATACTGTTATATCCAGCTAGACAGGTCTGAAAACCTTTGTGCAGTAATACTTTCTGCAAAATTCACAAACCTATTACGTGAACAAGCACCAAAATGTTAACCTGATTAAGCACAAAACACTGTGGCAAGCGAAGCATTTAAAGGGGACAAATACACTTAACTATGATTTTGCTCCTGTCAGAACGACAATATAGAAGTTATTTAGACAAAAAAAATCAGTACAACACAGGATTAAAATCTGCCCCCAATAGCTAGTAGAACAGTTCAGCCCAGATGTAGGTATGTCCCAGCTACAATCTCCCATCCCAGAGATAACTCTGATGTGCAATATCCAATATTCTGCTCCCAATTATTTTTTTCCTCATGAAAGAGGAACGCCAATAAAGGTTTCATCCTTGAAGCAGTAATTTCATTAAAGAACAGAAAGAAAAAAAAAGCCCAACCCACATGAGTGGTGAAACTGCAATTATTAAAGCAGAAATCTTTTATAGTCTTGAATTATGATTATTTTATACTACCTTAATCAGCTCTGTATTTCCAGAACGGCTTTTAAAGGTAAGAGCACTACTAACAAATAATTAAAAGTACAAGTAAATTATTAGTGTTCAGACACTTCAAATGGAATAAATGGTTATCCTTTATCCATATTGCTCATTCTCAAAATGCCATGTCCTCCAAAGCAACTATTATTGTTATTAAGCTGAAACAATAAGAGTCCCAGAGTGAAATACTTGTGGGTCTTTTGGTTAGCAGTGATGATCAAATGTTAAGAAACAGAACCAGTACATTCAAAATTTGCAAGCACTAGGGTTTTTTAAATCACTGATATACTTCATGGCCACAAAGCAAAACTGTAAGGCAGACATTATCCACACGGATGCATCACAGTGCTCTCTGCACCCATGGAACTGGACCCCAGGCATCAGTATTTACCCAGGGTCCTATACAGGGACTTTGAAGTATCTCATTTGAAATGGTTATAAAGAATCTCTATGAAAACCAATGGAAACTGTGCATAACAATGGCTAAAAAAAAATTTTTGACCAAGCACAGATATGCTCAATTACTACAGATTAACCAAGCATTTACTCCAGGAACTGACACTGTAGTGAGTGACAGATATTTATTGTGTTTTCAGCAGTTTTCTGAAGTATTCCTAGGAATTAATTTGCACAAAAATATTTTATAGAATCACAGAATCAATAAGGTTGGGAAAGTCCTCAGAGATCATCAAGTCCAACCTATCACCCAACACCCCATGACTAACTAAACCAAGTGCCACGTCTAATCCTCTTTTTAACACCTCCAGGGACGGTGCGTCCACCACCTCCCTGGGCAGCACATTCCAATGGCCAATTACCCTTTCTGTGAAGAACTTTCTCCTCATCTCAAGCCTAAACTTCCCCTGGTGCAGCTTGAGACTGCGTCCTCTTGTTCTGGTGCTGGTTGCCCGAGAGAAGAGACCAACCCCCAACTGGCTACAACCTCCTTTCAGGTAGTTGTAGAGAGCAATAAGCTCTCCCCTAAGCCTCCTCCCCTCCATGCTAAACAACCCCAGCTCCCTCAGCCTCTCCTCAGAGGGCTTGTGCTCAAGGCTTCTCACCAGCCTCATTGCCCTTCTCTGGACATGTTCAAGTGTCTCAATGGCCTTCTTAAATTGAGGGGCCCAGAATAGGATACACCCAGCCATGAATTGACAAGCCAATTTATAGTAAGTGCAATAATCAGGCTCTCACTGTACAAGCAGTGGAATTACTGGACTGGGTTCAGCTGACTACTGACTCCATGGGCAAAGCTTTCTCTCCAAGCCCTCCTAGAGATTTATTCCTGCACCAGATACACTTTATACTTGAGACAACACTGGAGTCTGTCACAGGAACAGCAGAGTACTGATATATGATCCCTTTTGGTTTATGCCAGTGTCTGGAAGATGAAGGCCTGGACTCAACATGTACACATATGCCGCATGTTGCGGAGCTCATGCCGTGTAAAGGAAGTTATTGCGTATTCATAAAACTATCCAAAACAAAGAGGGAAGATAAGAGAGAAAGGGAGAAGTTTTGCTTTTAGAAGGAAAAGAGGGAGCCTTGCCAATGTTAGCAACCCGAGCCAGCTATTCCAATGCAAACCTCATGTTGTTACATAGATCATGTTTGGGAAGAGATGTAATATTAATCAACTTTCTGGCATTAAGTATCCGTTACTGTACAAAAACATTCTTGCTCTGGCTTTAATTCAGTTTTAAGTCACTGTGAAAACATTTATGTGGCTCTTAAAGGACCCAGGCAGTAATTCTTTTCCCCTCCCAGAGGAACTAAAACAATGATCTACTTCCATAAAGCAATTATCTACTTCCATAAACCAGAGTATTTTAATACTGATGACTGTTTTCCTTAAGTGATGGGTATGTTCAAAGGCATTTCCAGAGATAGAAGCTGTCTTCTGGAGCCCCCGAACACAATCTGCCTACTCAGGGTCAGGGACAAAGGCATACTTCAGGAGAAAAGGACACCGCAACATCATATATAAGGTCACAGGGTGACCTTATTGCTCTATACAACTACCTGAAGGGAGGTTGTAGCCAGGCAGAGGTTGGTCTCTTCTCCCAGGCAGCCAGTACCAGAACAAGAGGACACAGTCTCAGGCTGCGCCAGGGCAGGTTTAGGCTGGCTGCTAGGAAGAAGTTCTTATACAGAGAGAGTGATTGCCCATTGGAATCGGCTACCCGTGGAGGTGGTGGAGTCACCTTCATTGGAGGTGTTCAGGAGGAGACTTGATGGGGTGCTTGGCTGCATGGTTTAGTTGTTTAGGTGGGTTGGATTGGTTGATGGGTTGGACACGATGATCTTGAAGGTCTCTTCCAACCTGGTGTATTGTATAGTATTGTATTTTATTGTATGCGACCTGCGGTACTACTGTTTCTCCAGCCCAAACCCAATGCTATGCAATTTGTCAGTGGACAGCTCTGCAATAACATTTCCACCACTGCATGCTGAGAGAAGTCAGAAGAATGGTGGCAGATAACACTGAATTTCTTTTTAACACTATCAATAACACAGCTCAAACCCCTACATGAGGAGGAATGTAGTGGGCCAGTGAGGGGAGCATTATTCGTATGAGACACCATGCCACTGTTTGCAAAAATCCAATACCAAGTGTCTCGTCTAAGCAGAAATTCATTACTCTCACCTAACCATTATGACACAAACAACATCAAAAGGGTCACTTGCTAAGCATCAAGTCCATACAAGAAGTGTCTATCTGCTATCACAAGTCTCTCACCAGGATAACAATTTAAATTTTTTGAGCAAGTTCCAGCTCCCCAATTCTTCTCCACAGGTCATGCATCTAGCTACTGAAAAGCCACAAATCCCCAAATGTGTTGTGCCTGGTTTGCATATTTAAATATGCAAATTACCACAAACCGGGTAATTTTCATGTTACATATTTTGCACATTCAATTTTTCTGCAAAAAAAATGTTTATTGAAACAATTACTGGTTCCATGGTGTTTCAACAAAAGGCTGTAAATCATCAAAATAATTGCCTACCGATTAACTATTGTAGCTCTCTGCCTGACATTTTCTCATTCTGCATTTTAGCTGGATGCAAAAAATTGTTTTTCTTCTTTCGTTTCACTAAAAAAGATGCACGAGCCTAAGAAGCTGCCTTATGTCCCCACCCACAAACAGCAAGTACAGTTAAAAGTAAAAGTACATAAAGAACTACAAATAAAAATTGGGATTTTCTCACAACATTCTCAAACAGCAATGTATGTAAAAAAGGTGCCATTTAAGCCCAAGAGATACAAACACCCCATTGAATGATATCCTGAAATAAGGGGTGAAAAAGCGATCTATGGTCTTCTGCATTGTTTTTGTTACTAGACATGTAAAGGAAATTTATTTGCTAAATTATTCCTTGCAACCCGAGAAGCAAAACATTCTTCTGTATTTCTGGTGAGGAAGACAGCACTAAAGCAGAGTGTGGTATTTGCAGTGATGCCTGCTTATTGTGCATTAATGCCAGAGCTATTCTGAAATCTGAGCCGCAAGTAAAGAGGCGTCAATACAGTTTTCTCCCCTACTCATTTCAGGCAAAAGGCAGGCAGAGGCAGGTTTTATCTGACCAAGTTAATGAAACACAGTATAGGCCAGTAACTATTTCTAATCCAGGAGGTTTTCTAACACAGTAGAGCTGGTTTGCTCCAGCTAAGGAAACAAGACTTTGGTGGCAAATAGCTAACTCGGTTTTCCCAAATGTAAATTAATACAATACAATACAATACAATACACCAGGTTGGAAGAGACCTTCAAGATCATCGCGTCCAACCCATCAAACAATCCAACCCACCCAACAACTAGACCATACAGCCAAGCACCCCATCAAGTCTTCTCCTGAACACCTCCAGTGAAGGTGACTCCACCACCTCCACGGGTAGCCGATTCCAATGGGCAATCACTCTCTCCGTGTAGAACTTCTTCCTAACATCCAGCCTAAACCTGCCCTGGCGCAGCCTGAGACTGTGTCCTCTTGTTCTGGTGCTGGTTGCCTGGGAGAAGAGGCCAACCTCTGCCTGGCTACAACCTCCCTTCAGGTAGTTGTAGACAGCAATAAGGTCACCCCTCAGTCTCCTCTTCTCCAGGCTAAGCAACCCCAGCTCCCTCAGCCTTTCCTCATAGGGCTTGTGTTCCAAATCCCTCACCAACTTTGTTGCCCTTCTCTGGACACGTTCCAGCAAGTCAACATCCTTCCTAAACTGAGGGGCCCAGAACTGGACACAGTACTCAAGGTGTGGCCTAACCAGTGCAGTGTACAGTGTACCAGTGCAATTGTCCATCTCAGGCATCCAAAGACAAACACAACAGTGTCAGGCATGCTGGCCAGATGAACTGCTGTGTTAGTGTGAGAAATACCTAATCCTGCAATCATCCTTCTTGAGAAATTTAAGCCAACCATTATTAGAGGAACTGTAACCTGCTGCATGCAATTTCTAAGTTGTCTATGCAACTGCATCTGTGTACGCCGCCCCTCCTGAGGCCCTTTTCCAGTCCAAAAGCCCTTTCAAGTAGATTGATGCCTATCCTCTTTTACTCTTGTGATGGGACCAATGAGCCAACAACTCCCTAACTCATGCAGCTCCTGATCCCAGCCTGCCTAATAAAACACTTGGCACTTGCAAACATTTTCCTTCAGGAGACAGCGGAGAAAACCTTCCATCATGCCACAGATTGAAATCAAAGTAGGATTTATTTAGTTACAAGGAATTCAAAGAATTAGTTTTAAAGAAAGAGAGGCCTAAGCCTACCCTCTCACCTACAATTTGGAATTCCCTCCAAGCAGCAGGGAGATATAATTTAGACTCGGTACCTCCCTGTCCCTCAGGGAAGCAGAGTACAGCTTGCTTGTGGAGAACCTGCTTTTCCTGCACATCAGCCTGCAGCAGCTGATGACTGACACCCTCCTCCCTTTGCATAAGGTAAGTTTTATAATAGATCAATGTCTCTATCTCCTTCTCCATGCTGGCAAGATGCCCTGTCATCCAGGTTGTGGTTGAGATATTTCTTCCCACACCTGGCAGCTACACTGAAGAAAAAAATCCATTGTTTAAGCCAACACTCCTGCCTGCTTCTTGCACCAAATTCCTTGTGTTCAAAGCCATGCAATGGTCTCAGATATATTGATGGTCATTTGAGATGCATATAAAATGCAAGCTGGAAAATAAGCATATCCATCTGAGCAGCATGCATGTGTCCCATGGCTGGATCTAAACACTGAGATTTACAGGGTTCCTACACTCACAGTCAGAAGGGTCAGTAATAGGACTGTAGTTACAACACTGTCAAACCTCTCTTCTATCTGCTGCAATATACAGCATCCTATCATCCCTAATTTCCATATATTAATTTTTAAATACACCACAAACTTAAAAATATTAAACCCTTGACTGAAACAGTAAGAGGAATTTCTCTATTCCAAATAAATGTTTATATGGTTTCTTAGCTAGGAAAATACCTTTTTGAAGTCAGCAGCTATATGGAGACCAAGTGATCAGTTTCTAGTCTTTCACCCCACTATAAATCCTAACTCAGGTAAAATCATTCTGATCAGGACCAAAATTCCACATCAACTGTCAGAAAGCTTCTAAAATCTCCATCTCCTCAAAAGACATGCGTAATTAAAACCACAAACCTCTGCTGATTTTATTGCTGGATTTGTCAGAAAAGTTATTTGTAGTATTTTGTGCAAGACCTAAGACTAAATGACCTCTTGTGGTCCTCTCTGATCTGAATTAATCTACAACATTCTGTAAGATCATACCTTAATCAGAAACAAGTGAAAATCACTCACACGTTTTACTCTACAAGAGAACAACTCTCATGCAAACAACTGAAATTCTTTAGACCGTATCTTCTCTTAGCAAGAACTGTTCATTGGAAGTTTGAGCACGCTGAAAGAGACAGTAATGAGCAGAGTTACATGCAGAACATTCCACACAACCTGAGAGATACCTGCTCAGCCCTAATGCTAGGTTGTAACCAAGGCACAAACCAGTATCAATTACATCGAAGACTACGTACTGTTTACTTAAAATATGTCAGATCCAGCCTAATCAGCTTAAGCCTGGCAATGATAAAAGACCAATTTGTAAGAGTACAGCTCTACCATTTTCCCGTGTGGCAACCACAAGACCTTAGAAAACGGTTTAACCACAAGACTGTGACTGCCTGCACTAAGATAATGCACAAAGGAAAGGCTTGTGCATTGCTACATATCCCTTTTCCACACTCCCACAAACGTGGGGGATAAAGACTTCTGTCAAACACTTTACTCTTCAACAGGGTAGATGTGCAGCACATCAGAAGTACTAAGACAGAAGATGAAAAGGCACAGGTAACAGCCTGATGCTTTAAATACTACTATGTAAGCAGTAAGGTTGGGAGGCGCCAAGTCAGTTGAGCTAATTACTTCAATTTATGCAGCAAGTTATGCCACGTGCTCTGTGCGTTTCTTATTCATACTATAGCTTTTTCGACTGAACTAGCAGTCCAAAATGCTCCTCAACAGGCTAAGTTATAATAGTTTGATGTGCAATCCTAATAACAGCCCATATTGGCATCAGAAAGAGGATACTGACAAATGACTTCACTGAGGAAAGTTGTTCTGGCTTCCATTTAGTAGAAAGCAATCATTTGACACTGTCTAATGACATTAATCAAGTCTGAACCTTTGTTGTTGTATGTCATAGCAAATACTTAGCATTTTTCAGGTCCAAAGTGCTTGACTACACATTGTATATTAAAAACAAAAGACTTTAATTCATTAAAAATAGACTCTCACGCTAGATTAAGTTCATTTGCTGCACCCGTCCCTGGTCTGCCTTTGTGTGTGGTCTCATTTAAAATAGACACACATGAACCAGAACCTACTTTATTCACAGGAAACAAAAATACTATTGGTTGTCAACCAAAATAACAGACATTGAAAAATAGGAATACCCCTGGGTAAGTAAAATTTAATTAAAAAAAAAAAAAAAAAAGGAGAAGAAGGAAAAAAGAAATTACAATGATTAGGAAGCAGCTGCCTTCTCTGGGAATTCCCATTTCATCACCTTTGTCAAAACATCTCACATTGTCTCCTATGTATTTTACAAAGGTCTTTTTGCAGATCTATTAAAGCAGCAGTTTCATTTATGCTCACTCTGATCTATATTGATAAAGATTATGAAGCCATTAGATGGCTCATTAAGTTTGCCTTTACTTACCCCCAATTAAAATTTCAGGTGTCTCTGGTTTTGAGCTAATTTCAAAGTGGCTGCCATCTGGGACATTCTCAAGGAACACGATCAGCTCCTTTTGTAACAATATATCACATTTAAAACTCTAAGGCAGCAGCTCTGTTACGTGCAATCTCATTTTCCATATGTAGAGTTTTGTGCCTGTTATTATGGGGGGTCTATTTAGAAATCAATCCAAAGTGCCATGTTTTGATCCATGGCTTTTACAGCACTAAAGCTCCTGCTAATAGCTCACAGCTGAAATGCTATTAGGCATGACGTCTCCTTGCATTTCTCTGCAAATGGTTAACAAAAAGAGAGGTTTTGAGCTTAGGTGTGCAATAAAAAACTGATTTAGATGTGGTCATGAAAAAATCTTTTTGGTCTATGTAACAAGGGTATTGAAAACCACTTTCTGAAAAGCAAAGATGAGGACCAGCACAGTGAAGTAATTGAGATCTACTAATCACTTCGGAGCAGAGCAGCATGAAAGAACAAAAAGAAGCAGGCACAGGTCGCAACCTTCTCTCCTGAAGTGTTCTGTAAAGAGACTTTCCTTTCAGTCGTCCACTAGGAGGAGAGCTGAATGGTCAGTCACAGAAGGCAAGATTTTCTTAGTAAGCTACGAACGGAGAGCACTGGCTCCACTTTGAAATCATGCCAGGCAGAAAGGGCACAGAATGGTTATGACACGGGCTCTTGCTGGAGAGAGAACCACATCACAGAGGACTTTGGCAGTGGAGCATTATAGCAGGCTCAAAAAGTTTTCAGTGTTGTCTTTTAAGTCTTCCATTTTATACTATGTGATATTGCAACATCCAGTTTTCTATTTATCAAGATGGGGCGTGAGGACACTGTGACAAAAACACTGTGCCATGAATACAGCTGCTGATGATTTGTAAAGAAATGGCTAAGCTGAACATGTTTCAGATAAAAATCTTTCAATTGACAACGTGAATATAGCATCTCAACCAACTGCAATTGTGGTATCTATATTACACGTAAAAAAAATTAAGTGTTGTTCCATCACACATTTACTAACACTTATGAATGCTTATATTTAACATAATAAAATCATTCTAGATTAAACATCAGTCTCAAGGAAGTGTGAATGACTGTGTCTATACCCATCTGTGCGTAACACCAGTATGTATGTGCTTATAAAACTCCAGCCCTGTAGTTATAGTTCTGCCACAGACAGAATTCAGATTGTCAAGAGAGACATCACAGCATCACAGTATCACCAAGGTTGGAAGAGACCTCAAAGATCATCAAGTCCAACCTGTCACCACAGACCTCATGACTAGACCATGGCACCAAGTGCCACATCCAATCCCCTCTTGAACACCTCCAGGGATGGTGACTCAACCACCTCCCTGGGCAGCACATTCCAATGGCGAACGACTCTCTCAGTGAAGAACTTTCTCCTCACCACGAGCCTAAACTTCCCCTGGCACAGCTTGAGACTGTGTCCTCTTGTTCTGGTGCTGGTTGCTAGAGAGAAGAGGCCAACCCCTTCCTGGCTACAACCATCTTTCAGGTAGTTGTAGAGAGCAATGAGGTCTCCCTGAGCCTCCTCTTCTCCAGGCTAAACAATCCCAGCTCCCTCGGCCTCTCCTCATAGGGCTTGTGCTCAAGGCCTCTCACCAGCCTTGTTGCCCTTCTCTGGACACGTTCAAGTGTCTTGATGTCCTTCTTATGCTATAACAGAAGATGCTAATGCTACATCTCTCCATATTCCCATTATCCTTTTTCATTAGCCTGTATCCTTTTTCACTTAGATCCAGGAGGACAGACAAGGATTAAGCACATTCAGCTCAAATTTCTTTGCCAGGCAGTACAGATTACAGGACTATTTGTAGGACCTACCTTGCCCATTTGGTACATGTTTATGAGTTTTTCCTTTCCTGGGGGTTGACTGGCATGATGATGAAGCATTGTTTGTGGCTGTTTTTGTGTCCTCTGTCTCCTCCTCTTCCTCTTCTTCATCTTCATCCTCCTGAGAACTTCCAAAATACACCATGTTGCTGGGCAGCGCTGGAGAACCTGATTATGATAAAGAAACAGCTCATTAGCATCATTACATTCACTTCCTTCACAAAGCATATTGATCATAACCTACTTTAGTATTATGGAAAGCAAGAGAAGAGGGGGAACTTAGAGATGAAAGGTCACACTAGTGCATGACTAACTGGAGGGGTTTTATTTATTAGTTTTTACCAACAGGACATATGTGTGCTTGAAATGCAGGGATTCACCCCATCAAGCACATTCTATTCATACTTTAAGCATTAAAGTCTTGCTACAAGCCTTAATTAATAGCTTTGTGTATTCAGAAAAGAAACAATGCACAAGTTTATTTCAAATGTGTGCTTAAGTGCCTTACTGAAGTCTTAATGCACAAACCAGAAGCTTACATCTTTTCCAAACAGAAATAAAAAGAGCATTTACAAACCAATCTGCACTCTGGTAACATTGTTAGATTATCATTACAATAAACCATTAGTATCTAAACTTCACAATGCTTTGTGGACTGCTGCAGTATTGTACATGATACTTCACAGTATTCTGGGTCTCTTTTAAACAAACAGAAAAACCAAGACATTCAGATGCTTAAGTTTGCCTCACAGGCCCCCAGCAAAAGAGAGAAAAGAGTAATGGTCTCCCAAGTCCCTCTCTATGCTCCTCTTGAGGATGTTGCTCCTTATTTCTTGTTTACTTCCCACAATGCTCTCCCTAACCCACCGTGTTTGCACACAAGGGCGAGGCACATCACACAGTTCAATGAGAAAGAAGTGAGGATTCACGAGCTTAACAATAACACAGGGTTAGAATTTAAATGTAACCCTTGCACTCAATTTCTTCCATGTGTGTCATGCAATAGTGTAAAGGTTTCCCTGCACTGCATCAGAACACACAACATGAGTAACAGCAATCTAATAACCATTTTTACTGTACAAACACTGGTGACAACTAATGGATACTTTCCCTTATGCCCGATATGTTGAAATGGGGCTCCTGTCTATCCTTCAGAAGGACAGGTGCCCTAGGGGCCTTCTACTTATTCACAGAAAAGTTTTTGGGTTTTTTGGTAAAGAATGGGGTGGAAAATAGAAAATCAACAGAAGAGAAAATTGGGAACTTGTCACTTCAACTATTTTTCTGTAGCTAAATGTATTGAAGGAGAAAGAGAGTTGGGCTACAGACCAGCACCACAAGGTACTGGCTATTTGGCTGATGATATCTTAGGAAAAACCTCTGGATTCAAGCTCTTCAGAGCAGCAGTTCTGCATTTTGTTTGGTTTTGATCTGTTGGTGTTGCCACTGCCAACAACTACAAAAAGCTTCATTTTGGATTGCATATTTTCTGCTCCCAATAAGTTTGTACAAAATGTTCTTAACCACAACATTTAGATTTTAATGAAGTGATAGCTAAAAACGGCACAAAACCTGGAACAGGCTGTTTCTGCAATGAACTATGCTTTCCCAAATGTACTGGTTTTGTTTGGGATGGGGTTAATTTTCTCCATAGTAGCTGGTATAGGACTGTGTTTTAGATTTGTGCTGAAAACACTGTTGGTAACACAGGGATGTTTCAGCCGTCACTGAGTGGTGCTTACACAGAATCAAGGCCTTTTCTGCTTTTCACCCCATTCCACTGGTGAATAGGCTGGGGAGTATACAAGAAGTCGGAATGGAGCATAGCTGGGACAGCTGACCCCAACTGAACAGATGGATATTCCATACTGTATGATGTCATGCTCAGTATACAAAGCTGGGAGGAAAAAGATTGATGGTGTTTATCTTCCCAAGTTACCATTATGTGTGATGGAGCCCTGCACTGCTGGAGGTGGCTGAACACCTGCCTGCTGATGGGAAGTAGTGAATGAATTCCTTGAGCTTTGCTTGCATGCATGTTTTTTTGCTTTATTTACTAAATTGTCCTTATCTCAAGCCATGAGTTTGCTCACTTTTATACTTCTGATTCTCTCCTCTATCCCACTGGAAGGGAGTGTGTGAGCTGCTGTGTGGGGCTTTATCCCCACCTGTAAAGACCATTGTTGTTGGTCTCTGAAACAGCCCCCTTGGGACTGTGGCTGCCTTGGGGAGCAGCAAAAAGTCCCCACCAGCATCCTTTGCTATGCATTGGTGGTAGGCCTGAGACAGCTGGAGGAAACACTGCAGCAGGACCTAGGGCCTGGTGTCCCTGAAATAATGAACATATCCAACCTAGACATAAATGTATGGACACATGTTTATCCTAGAGGGAAAGCCTTTTGCATAGCATAACTTTCTATAGACTAATGATCAAATTAAGGCTGCTGACATATTGCAAAGCACGGGAGCTGTAGCAACTTACAGAAACAAAAATCTTAGCATTTTTTATGCAAGCCCAGAATTATTTGGCACAGTCCAAGCATCAAGCATAGTGGCTAAAAGGTGCTGAGAGGCACATTAATTCTTCTGCTTGGAGAGGAGCTTTAAGTCTGAACAACAACTAACTAGATGACTCCAAAACAGATTTTCTCATACAGTGCTGCCTCAAGAATGAATCCTCTTTTATCTTCCTCCTAGGTAGCCTTGTCTGTGGTATGGATGCAGAAGTTACTAGCTCTGCAGGTTTATACCATGCATCAGCTCTAATCAGAATTCAAAGTCTGGTACAATCAGTGCATTAATGCATTGACAAATGATGGCAGTAAAAGAAACTTAGTATTAGGAACCCTCAAAATTAGATTCAAACACAGACTAAAATCTCTCCATTATAATTAGAGAAACAGTCAGAAATTTTATCCTTCTGAGACACTAAAATAGGAGTCCAGATAGAGCATCTGTTCTCTAAGCCTCATCTTCCTTACAGTTCACCAAGCTTTTTTGTCAGCTGCTTTCAATAGCAACCACCAAAAAAACCTATCATCTGTGATGCAAATGTTATTACAATATTTTTTTCCTAAAGGACAGAATAAAATAAAATACTGTATCATTCTGCTTAGGAAAAAAAAAGTCTAACCAAGTACAAGAGCAGACACAAACTTCACCTGACTCCTGGTATTCAGTCGTTGTAATCTCAGTGCATAAATCTTCAGTCAGAATGACATTCTTTAATTCTTTCCAATTGAGAACTATGAACAATGAGGGTTAAACTGCGTTCCTGGGACAGCTGGGACTGCTTGGGAAGTACATTTCCAGAGAAATTAGACTAGTAACAACCAATAACATGGGAGAGTCCTGCTAGTCCTCCCTTTACTGATATAAGTGCTCTGCAATATGAGACCTCAGAGAAAAGATGACATTGAGTCTGCGTCACCTCCCCCCTTCAGCTTTTCCAACAGATTTATTAAAGCTGACTTACAAAACAGAAGGGGGGGGGGGGAAACCATGATTAAAAAAAGGCTGGACTTGTGAATTTTTATTTTATGCAAGCATTGTTATGGATAGAAGACAGTCAAAGAAATAGAAAAGCTTTGTGTTTTCTTGCTCACTTTCTATATTAGAACCACTTTTATCATCTTTTACAAGAAGATTCCAGTTCTGGGCTAGCCTCAGATACTGAGAATTTGTTCACACCTATAGCTTTAGCTCGTTAAAACAACTTTCACTTTAAATCTACATAGCTAAACATGTCCGAACGGCTGAGAAAACACCAGTGTAAAATACTGAAACAGGCTGCTTGAGGTACTGCCAATTTCTGTTCTGAGCCAGCTGAAGAGAAGCCTGTAAGCACACTCTGTTTCATTCAAGTTAAAAGAACGACAATCATGTTGATTAGGCAACATCTAACGTGCAAGTGTGAGTGAGTGATGTGCACTGCTGGTTTACACCAAGCAAAGAGCTAAGAGAACCACCTAAAACTCTTCTTGTGGAAATGAAATTCAAAACTTGTCATGACTGAAGAACTGATGAAGCTTATACAAGTGAAACTGCACTGTTAAGAGTGGGAGCTAGGTGATCACTTCTTTACTGTAATGAAGATCCCTGTCCTAAATATTCCTTGCTGCCTTCAAGAGCAGACAGGAATATGTACATGATTTCATTGCTTAACTCCGTGGGGGGACCTCATTTGTTACTCAAAGCTAGTGATTTATATAAACAGTACTAAGTAGTGTTATTGTAGCCATAAATGTCTAAATCCAGTGGAGATGTAGAGAAGAATGTGCTCTCAAGAGCTACTTTCTTTTTTCCAACTCTATCAGCTGGTAAAACAAAATATATTGCCCTTCCTCATATATCTGGCCTGTCTTGCACCTCAAGTTAAGAACATGGTGGTTTTCCTTACTGAGAGACCTCATGGAAGAGTTGCTGCTTTTAAATTTCTCAGATATTTATACTGAAAATTATGTATGATGGCAAGATTATAAAACCCCTCCAAAACTGCACAAGAATAAGGAAAACTGCAGGTTCACTAAATGCAAAAACACACAGCTTTTCCAACCAAAATGATTCTATGATTCTGTATGTTCACAGAACATACAGGTGTAGGCACTTGCTTGAGCTGGAGCACTGTGTCAAGTTCTGGGGTTTGTGGCTTAAGATAGACAAGGGACTACCAGAGAGAATCCAGCAGAGGATACAAAGATGAGGGGACTGAAGTATCAACTTCATGAGGAAAGGCTTAGAGACCTGGGACTGTTTACCCTGGAGATGAGAAGAACGAGTGGGATCTTATCAATGTGTATCAATATCTAAAGGTCAGGATTCAAGATGATGGGGCCAAACTCTTTTCAGTGATACACAGAGACAGGATATGGGGCAATGGGCACAAACTAGAACCACTTGAACATGAGGAAAAACTTCTTTCCTGTGAGGGTGGCAGACACTGGAACAGGCATCCACAGTATCACAGTATCACCGAGGTTGGAAGAGACCTCGAAGATCATCGAGTCCAAGCTGTCACCACAGACCCCATGACTAGACCATGGCACCAAGTGCCACGTCCAAACCCCTCTTGAACACCTCCAGCGATGGCGACTCCACCACCTCCCGGGCAGCCCATTCCAATGGCGAATCACTCTCTCGGTGAAGAACTTTCTCCTCACGTCAAGCCTAAACTTCCCCTGGCGCAGCTTGAGACTGTGTCCCCTCGTTCTGGTGCTAGTTGCTAGAGAGAAGAGACCAACCCCTTCCTGGCTACAACCACCTTTCAGGTAGTTGTAGAGAGTAATGTGAAGTCTCCTTCTCTAGATATATTCAAAACCTGCCTAGATGTAATCCTAGACAACCTACTCTGGATGACTCTGCTTTAACTGAAGAATTAGGGTAGATGACTTCCAGAGGTCCCAACACCCCACACCCCCAGCCCCTTCTGTGATTCTGTGACTTTTTAAATTTATGATACTCTATTCTGTACATTTTTGTCTTTGCCTGGACACACTCAACAGCTCCTCCAGTTCATTCTTGCACATATTTCACCAGCCAGCAAGCATAAAGACAAGCAATCATTCCACCACTTCTCTTGCCACCCCTAGCACCAAGGCATGATTCTGAGTCTACCAAAGGAAACCTGAAGAGCAACACTAGAATTTCATTACTAGGCAACAACAAAAGAGAAGAGCTGCAGTGCTGCCGGTAGAGGGCAACATCTGTGCCTAGGAGGTGGCGCATGTCTGGTCCCAGCACTCGAGGTATAGAATTCCCTCCTTCCTTGCTTTCCCTTTCCAAGAAAATAGCAGAAAAATCTGTGAGAAAGTTGCAAGAACCCGTGGCAGTACTGAATTTTACATATCTCATTCTGTGCCAGCAGCACCCATGGTGGGAGCTGCTACCACAGGCACTGCAGTAGGTGAAGGAGACCTGGGGACAGCAGGTGAGCAGCCATTCACATGAAAAAACCCACCCTGCCATGCAGGTGACTGAAAAACGTGCTCACTCAGCAAAACTGATGGCACTCTAGAAAGTAAAACTTGACTTCCCACCAGTTACTTAGACGACATTTCATACAAGGAACCATCTAGACTGTCTGTGGCTGTGCGAACATTTTTCTTGGCATCAAAAATGGTCTGCAGAGCATCTACCTCCATGTGGTCTCTTCATCATATTCCTGTGCCACCACCTCGAATGTGGCAGTACAATTTTTTGTGGGGCCATATGGTGAATCGGAGCAGGGAACTGATTCAGATTAAAATCACAGACTAAGGAAATTAAAGTCCCTTAATAAATGTTATAACTGTAATGTAATGTTACAAGCTCTCAAGGAAAGATTTGGAAAATTTCTATGAACACTTTTTCTTATTGAATGTGTAGCTTAATATATCACTTTATGTTATTAAACAAAACATGAAAAGCAGTATGTTTCCAGTCTCCTGTAGGAGCTGTACATTTTACATTCTGTCCTGATGATGTCTAGGCACACACTTCCAGAATGCTTTGCACCCCAACTTCAAGACATTTGATGTTTTTATTTGCATAAATATTTGCACAAAAGGATGTGCCATCAACAGAAAACTGGCCAAAGCAAGCACAGCACATTGGGAAGCAAGAAGCTTCATTAGAGGAAGTAACCTGAAAGAAAGGGCATGGAGCAGCAACACAAGAGGCTCAGATGTGCTTGGGCTGGAGAAAGAGGTGTGTGGCAAGAGGTAAGTCAGCAAGAGGCTGCACGAAGAACAAGAGAAGAAAGATACTGAAAGAATTACTGACATTAAATAGTAACACATCCAGTGAAGCTGGAAGAATACCTTTTATTGACCATCTTTAACAGGACCATCTGCCTGACAGTGCTGTTAATCTGATGCCCCAATGTGAGTACGTGCCACTCACCTTTTCCCACTTAACAAGTCACTGTTAACTCACACTTAAGAGCAAAAATGCTATGGCCCAGTCCAGGCAGCAGTCTGGAGGGAACTCCCCAGTCCTTTCCCTTTCCTCGCTGTGGGAAGTGCAAATCACCAAAGCTGGCCCTTAGCCACGTGATTTTGACATTTCGGTAGCTGACTAAGGGATGGCAAGCCACGGGGAAAGCACAGCCAGCCAACAGAACTGCAGGTACACTCTCCTCACCCCTATTGGAACAGGAGTTCCTACTCCTGTGATTAGATGCCACTGCGTATGGCAACTTTTGAGAAAATCCATAATGATGACTCGTCTTTTTTTAATTCACTCATCATGGTTACAACGAGCTATGAATTATAACATAAAAAGGGAGGACGCTCAACTCTCTTTCAATGAGGTTTGAAGTATGTTTGGCAACTGTTTCCATCACTATCTGCAGTTTCATTATTGAAATTCTCTTGCGAATTTTTGTCTTCCCTCCTATTGTGAGAGCAACACAAAAGAAAATCTAACTATATAGCTGAAACAATTAACACAACTATATGCAAAGTGTTGCTTAATGCATTTGAAAGGATGACAAATGTATTTTAAGTCCTCTCTAATAAGAATTCAATGCTTATACAATAATAAGTACGAAGTAAAATACAGGTTTTCAAATCATGGTGCTGCTTTTAGCAGGTTTCCTGGGATGATGTTGCCCTTTGCACAAGCGAAATTCAGGGTCGCTACTATCAGTAGGCAGAATTGATGCTTATGCAGCCCATACACATAGATGTGTTGACCTCAGCAGCAAGTGCCTGATTAATAGACTAAACTATACTCTTTTTCAGCCACTTTATTTGACTAATGAGGTTATTAATAATTTTTATCCTCTGACAAATGTGTAATTTTCTCTCCTAAATTACAGTATGTTTTGTTTCTCATTAAATTACTTTAACTTTTGTCTTGGACTAGGCTAAACATATTTTTAAAAGTCTGAATTTGGATCTGAAGAGCGGAATCAGAAGTATGGAAAGTGCATGCACTTTGCCAAAAGCACTATTTCATTACTCTTCAGAATTAGCTGGCAGTATTTCTGCAATATTTACTGAAGTGCAAACCAAATGTTTTCATCTGGACAGGATTCAAACCCTGGTATGTTACAACCACAACAAAAAATCATCTCAATCCAAAAGCCTTCTTTGCAATTTGGGCTGTGGTTTCTGCAAAACTGGAGGATTCTTCTCCATGAATTTTTTACACCAACTCCCCCACTAGCTCTTCCTTCCCTTTTATTTTCCTCATAACAAATCAAACGTAACCCAGATGTGCTTTGGAAAAACCTTAAAGCAACTTAAGACATCAGAATGATTTAAGTATAAGGCAGGTCGAGGTATGCGGGAGTTAAGCCTGTCCCCATAAACATGTGGCATGCCAAGCCCTACAATGAGCCGTGTCCAGAGTTTTGGCTTCTCCTCTGACACATGGCCCCATTTTTAGGGCTGTATGCAGGTAGAAAAACCTTGCCTCCCAAGTACTAGCCTCTCAGTGCTTAAAATTTAGGGCCTGCATTTCATTTATTATATGTCTTATTTATTACATTTTGGACAGTGCCAAGTCCCTGAAGTGCAAATAACTAATTTATGCCCATACTTCATGGTCATTTTACAGGGCAAGGCTAAAATAGAATGCAAAAACTCTGCAGGTAAGCATAATTCTGTCACTTGTCTGACTCCACCCGCAGGAACAGCTCCAGAGGGAGCTCCCCAGTGCCTGAGCCAGAGGGAGGAAAAGGCTGTTCCAAGTACCAAAAAACCCCAGAACTTGTATATACTGATGCTCAAGCTATCCCTTCCTCTACATCACAAGATTCTTAATGTGATGGCTAACTTATTAGCTAGTGTGACATAAACCCCATTTTCTTCTTGGTTCATTCTTCAAAGCAGTAGAGCTAAAATCAAAAAGCCAAGGAAAATTGTCCCTTTTCGACGGAAATGGAATAAGGATGAGGAAATGTGTAATCTGCAAGGAAAAGGTTAACAAAACACACACAACACACACCACAGTAACAGACCACTGAATATTAGAGAAAAAACAAGTAGAGCGCTTCTCACATCTACAGTTCACGTCTGACAATCTCAAAGCAATTTACCTCCACTAACCTGGCTAGATTTGGCAGTGAACCTCAAAACCACTTCAACCCTTGACCTTACATTCTCCTCCAATATGAATAAGACAAGTCTGCAAGTCCCAAACCACCACACTGCCATTCCCAGAAGTCTGCAAGACTGTTTCATGTCCAAAAGATCCTGAAACTCATTCCCAGCAAAAAAAAGTAAGTCTTTTGTGGGGCACTGAACCTCTGGTAGGTTTATAGGTTACAGAGACAAACTAACAGGTTTGTAGCTGGGAGGAAGGGCAGGAATTGTCTTTCCCAGAATAATTTACATTGCCCTCCTGGACACCAAAAACTGTGGGCAGCAAGATTTTGAAGTGCTGCTGCTGCTGCCATAGCAGCACTTGGATTTTATGCAAGCAGCTCATCCATAATCTCTATCCAGCTAACACCAACACCTATATACAGCATTAAACGTCTATCCTCATTTTTAAAGAAGAGCTAAGCAGATTGCTGAAAGATTCAGAGCGAGTTTGTGGTACCTGTGGCAAATACGAAAGCTGAACAGCAAGATTAGTCTCCCATTTCAATGAGCTAATTCATCTTATGGCATTTTGCAGATGTAGATATTGGAATCATTAACTTCAGAAAGGGCCCTCAAAGCAGGAAAAGCATGGAAAAAAAATTGATTTGGCTGTAGTACTACACACAGGTTCACCTGTTTGGCACTCAGCAAGCTCTTTCTACACACCCTGTACTGCGTGCCTGAAGGGATAGATTTCCAGCAGCAACTTTGTGCCCTGGGAGGGAATGGTGTTGGGTACCAGGCTGTCTCCATGTACTTTACACAGGTGCTGTTCACCACGAGAACACATAGCCACTTTTCCTTGCCAAAACTGATTAAACTACCCTTGTCCTAAACTACTACGAGAGTTGCTTACCAGCCCAGAGCAGCGTATTCCACAGATGGACTAAATGGATGCATACATGAAAAACAGGCTACAAAATTATTTTTAAGAAAACCAAAATTATTAGTATTATCAAAATTATTATTAAAGTTTGTGTGCAATTAAGATTGAACACCCCAAAATCTATTCTTGTATTTTCACTCCATCCCAAAATTTTACCCTCAAGTATCAAACGATTTTGTGACAAAGTTGATAAAGTGTCATCTTCTAGTAATTTAAACAAATTCTTGCACATCTGCATGTTTTATTTTGGAATTATAAAACTAACCCAGACTGCAAAGCAGCTCACATTCTGCTAGAATGTCAATGCTTTGCTTCAAGTTGCCGTGCTATTTAATGTGCTTACCCTGATGGGGTGAACATATCTCTGTGGTGGCAATGTGCTCCCTTGGAAGGCTGGTGCTTCAAGAATGTGATTGATGCATCCACCAGCTCTCAAAGTCCAGTTTGCCTATTGATACTGAACTGCAGATTAATAGTTGCCACCTAACATGCCCCAAATCAATACCTCACAAGTTTTGCATTCTGAGCACTTTCCCGTTTTAATAGAAAGCCTCTGCAGTACCTACAGGCACAGACATCCTCTTCTATTAAGACTGAAAAGAGAGAAAAAAATGGGTTCAAAGACTCCAGAGCTGATCACCCAAACAAGGTGTTCAAAAAAATTAAGAGCCTGCTTAAGAGCAAACTGCAAGAGGACTTGGGAGATTTAGCAGTTACTGAGGTTTGGACAAACATGCTATTGTGAGATTTTCTATTTTTGTTCAGTCTAATTGTAAAAAATCATCAATACAATACAATACAATAGAATACAATACAATACAATACACCAGGTTGGAAGAGACCGTCAAGATCATCGCGTCCAACCCATCAACCAATCCAACCCACCCAACAACTAAACCATGCAGCCAAGCACCCCATCAAGTCTCCTCCTGAACACCTCCAATGAAGGTGACTCCACCACCTCCACGGGTAGCCGATTCCAATGGGCAATCAGTCTCCTCTTCTCCAGGCTAAGCAACCCCAGCTCCCTCAGCCTTTCCTCATAGGGCTTGTGTTCCAAACCCCTCACCAACTTTGTTGCCCTTCTCTGGACACCTTCCAGCAAGTCAACATCTTTCCTAAACTGAGGGGCCCAGAACTGGACACAGGACTCAAGGTGTGGCCTAACCAGTGCAGTGTACAGGGGCAGAATGACCTCCCTGCTCCTGCTGGCCACACTGTTCCTGATGCAGGCCAGGATGCCATTGGCCTTCTTGGCTGCCTGGGCACACTGCAGGCTCATGTTCAGCCTACAATCAACCAGTACCCCCAGGTCCCTCTCTGCCTGGCCACTCTCCAGCCACTCTGACCCCAGCTTGTAGCACTGCCTGGGGTTGTTGTGGCCAATGTGCAGAACCCGGCACTTGGATGTGTTAAATCTCATGCCATTGGACTCTGCCCATCTGTCCAGCCTGTCGAGGTCCCTCTGCAAAGCCTCTCTGCCCTCCAGCAGATCAACTCCTGCCCCCAGCTTGGTGTCATCTGCAAATTTACTGATGATGGACTCAGATTGTTAAGTCATCACAGCACCCAAAGAAAAGGAACAGTCATGCATTTTATAGAACAGTTGTAATAAGAGCATGACAACTCAGTTTGTGAGATCTCAATTAAATCATCTTTATTTAGGAATTCCTGAAATTCTCTAGCATGTAGCTCTCAAAGGCCTGGCTCAATTAGAAAACTGATCATGGGAAAACTTCTTAAAACATAGACTCCTAATCACTGCCTTCCTATTATCACCTTTTGCCACAGATCCGCTGCTCACAGGGAACTGTTTTTCCTTCCCCCTTTTAGCCTGGTGTTATTCTGCTTGCAATACTTACAGCCTGCAAATAATTATGGAGAGCAAAGGTAAATCAAATGTACTGTAACAGAAGCTATTAAGAAAATTTTGATCAGAGGCAGAAAATACAGTACAAGGGAAAGCCGTTGTACGACCACACGGAGATGACACTCGTACCTACACACACTGCTCAAAGATACTAATTACGCTTCTGGCAAAGGGCATATGGGCTCCATTGGAGAAGCTATTTAAAGATAAGGACACTGCAGACATACACTTCAAAGATATCCACGCTACTCCATTCCTTCTTGTGCTGAAAATTCTAGGTCACAATTTAATAAAAAATAAAAAAATAATAAAAAAAAAACCCCACCCACACCAAATAGAAGAAGGAAAAGAATTATTTTAAAATACTAGAAAGCAGAGGAGCCTTGCCAAGGCTTCCCAGTTATGATGTGTTGCAGGGTGCTCAGATATTCATCAACTGTTACAGGTCCTTCATTCTGCTCTGCTTACCTTTTAAAAAGTAATTAGAACACTGTATTATCTAATCAAGAGTTCAAAAAACAATATAATTAAAAATATGTCTCAAGCCCCTAGTAATCTCAATAATGAAACCAAGCAGGTCATCCTGGTTCAATTTTGTCCCTTGGAAATTTCAGGGTGGAAAAAAAAAAAAAAGGTAAGTAAAAGTGTCTTGAATCGTTAGTTTTTCTGAAATGGGACTCCTGTTCCTAAGTATGGGACCATACACACGTCACAGGCCTTGTTGCATGATGGCACTGCTCTATCACTCACAGAATTCAGCTGCTGCTGCTTAAAATAAAACTCCTAGAGCACTGAAGAGTGAACTTGTAGTGGTGATGGGATGTTTAAGTTTCTCTGTTTAAAAACAGTAAATTACACACTGACACTGCATGACAAATTTACACTGTGCTTCTGACACTACTGCTGGGCGTCATGGGACAAGGGCGGACACATGACCACAGAGAATCCTGCTAATAACGATCTTAGCAACATCACTCCTTTTCCCTCCAAGCCACAGCTGCTCTCCTGCTTCTCCACAGAAACACATCCAGGTAGCCTATGTCCAACAAGATTTCTCTTCCCTGTTTTTACTGCCTTTTTTCAGGCTTTACATAGGGGTGATGCAGCTTGTGGAGGTGATGAAACAGAGCTGACAACTTTCCCCCTTTCTGCTTTTCTTGAACCCGTTTAGGCAACCCAAGAACATGCCATGTGTGGCACTCAGCACGAATTTTCCCTTGTGGTTTCTATAATATAATTGTAATTGGGATCTTGCCGTCTGAATGCACGTATTGTCTGAAATATCCGCATACTCCTGCATACTGAAGAAATTAGGAATGAATTGCAAGCTCTTAATTGACAGTACAAAACGTCAATTACTCTACAGATGAATAACAAAGAAGAAAATTACAGGTGCAAGAGCTAAACAGCCACAGATTAGAAGAGAGAAAAAAAATCGGGGGTGGTGTGTGTGTGTGTGTGTGTGTGTGTGTGTGTGTGTGTGTAAATCCGACCCACAAGCCTTCTGAATGAAACCCTGGAACAGGACAGGAGTAGCCACGCTTCTCATTTGTATTGTTAAAACAGAATGCAGAGAGACAGTAGGAAATAAACCCAGAGATAAGTTCAATCCACACACAGGTTGCCTTTCTTTAAGTGCAAGTGCCTCCAAAGCTATAAATAACACATGCTTAGTTAGCAAGCAGTGGAAACAAGCGTGTGAATGCAGCCATGTGTGCTCACACACATACACACACACAACCCCCCCACCATCTGAATTTTCCCACCAACAACTGTGACAGTTGGCCCAGATCACAGCAGTGACATGCTGCCAACAGACTGATCAACCTCACAGCAGACTAAATTAGAAATACATTGCCACAGATTAAATTTCAGAGGACTGTGATGCCATTTTAAACTCCATTAGATTCAGTTCAACGCAGTCCTTTAAACAAACACAAAAGCTAGCAAACCACTCCCATTCATCCCCTCCATCCACCTGTTTTACAGAAGTCCCAACAGGATGGAGGCTTCCATATTGGACCAGAGTTAAGACAGATAAATTAGCAGCCAGTTGAAAGATATCACTAGCCTAAAATCTCTTAGAAGAAAAAAGAAATAAAACCATGCTGCATTAAGGTGAGAAAGCTTCAGCAGGAAGCTATGGATGGCATTGACCAGTGCTGCTTGCCGATACAGTGGAGACCTCAGAATTGGAAAGGGAAACTCAAACACAAACTATGAAGGACTCCACTAGGCAAGACTTCTGCAGACAAGCCCTATCTCTAACAAATGTACCCTTCGGCAGATAATGTGACAAAACAAAAGCAAGTGGCATTGTTCCAGCACATCAAGGATGGAGTAGTGACTAGATAAAGGGATCTAACAAAAATTAAATATACCATGAGAGATAACAGGACAATTGGGAGACCAAACTGAAAGATGCTATCTTTGGCACATGACGTGGGACTCAGAGCTACGAGAAATCCCAAGAAAAACAACAACTCAGGTAAGGTCTCCTCCTTTAGCTTAATCTGGACTGTCAGTTGTACCTCACACTAAAGTCTGCAAGTCTGACATGCCGGATTGCAGACATACACCAGTGATCCCAGGTCCACACCATACAGCTCCAGCCAGGCTCAGGCACCTGTTACTGTGAGATAATTTGGTTATCTTGCTGTACAACTTCAGATGCCTCACCAGTGCTTGAGCTGCAGAGTGGAGGGGCTCAGTTGTTTTCATTGTCACTATGGGGACAATCTGGCTCGTGGATCATCTAAGAACAATGGCAAACCCTCCACCCGCGTCAGATGAAAAGCCTCATACAGGCTGATCAAATAAAGGGCAGTGAGTAGGTAAAGAAGCGGAATTTTCAACCAGATGCCTCCTCTTGCAGGAACAAGTACTCGGGCAAATTAAGCAATTCTTCAGTTGACAGTCAGACAAAACAAAGGAGGATGGGAAGAACTTAGGAGAGCTAGACAAAAACCCACTCTGGATAACAGAGCTAAGCATGAGATAAAGTTCCTTTTGCATTTTTACCAGACTCATTTTACAGTCTTTACAACCACAAACTGAAATGCTGCTGCTGCAGGTAGTCAGATTGCTGAAAGTTGAAATGCATATGTTATACTCAAGCTTAGTACCAGTGCATTTGTCTTGCTGCTACTCAGAGTGGCAGTGCTACAGCTTGTTCTTCAAATACCCCCAAGATTGCTGTGAGACTCCTACCTCGAAGACAGAGGAAAGTGAGAAAATCTTCTGTCTTGGGCTTCCTTTTGGAGAGGTCAGAAATCTGAGTGGTGGGAGGGGGTAACAACGGCTCCACTATCTTTATTGGAGTTGTGCTGGGACTGTTTGGCTGGGACTGAGCAAACTTCCTTTGTGCTTGCAGCCTTGGCCTGTGGAAAACAAAAGTGTATCAGAAGCATGTTAGGCACAACTCTCAGGAGAGACATTAGAACATAAGCATTCACTGCTAAAGAGAAAAAAAATTAAATAGATCTAAATCCATTACCTACCGATACCATAATCCCTACCTGGGTCAGCTGCAAAGACCATATTTTATTTGCTTCACCCTCCTGTATCTTCTGAGACAATTTGGAAATCCAGAACAAGAACATCTTGACCATAGAATTTGTGACTACTATTACATATGTTCCAAGTGTTTTCTTGCACATCATACAATTACAGTTTACCATTCACTTATTTGGAAATTAAGTCTGTATTTTGCACCATGAAGTGTCTGGTTTGGTTTTTTAAGTGTTAGTGTTCTTTGCTTCTTGATTTTAATTAATTAACAAATTAGGTTTATTTTAGCTCGATTAAGGTTTTAATTTATTCCAATCTGCTAAAATATTTTTTATGTGGTAAAACACATATTGATAGATAAGGTATCTATGTTAGTGTCCAATTCTACAAAACCAAATCAAAACATTTATGGAAAGATATTTTTGACAGAGAAAACATCATGTAAAAGCCATCAGATTTTTGTTGCCTTAGCCACAGCTAAGAAGACAAGGAGGTCCAGGGAGGGTTAAAAGTAGTATTTGTGACAAATTTGTAAGAATGAAGGGCATGCATGGAATGAATTTGTCCCAGTTCTGATACTTGGTGTTGTACTGACACTTTCTAACACATTTTAGAGCATGCCCAGGTATGGATGTAGGCAATGAATGGATGCTGGTGGTTTTGGCAGTCAGGCTGCAAATTATTTCAAACCTGTCTGAAGGATCTGATTAACTGCTAGGTGCCAATAAATATGATTTTCCTTAATACAGCCAGAACGCAAATTGGTATTAGAAAAAGTGCTTTGGGGCAGGCCATATACCTGGAGGGGGTCTCACCAGGAACCTGACTCAACTCAGCATTTAAGAACATGCTAATTTCTCACTTAAGCAACTGGGATTCTAATTATTATCTTTATTACAGCTTCAAAAAGGAAAGAAGCTACTGAAATAACGTAAGACCTTGTGGAGAAAGGATGCAATTTTATGTCATTTTCTTCCCTAATAGCAGAGTATTTACATAATGTCAAACTGAAACATGTATCAAATAACACTGAAAGAAATGACTCTATGAAAAGCCAGGTCTCGTCACTCCATGGCAGCCTTGACTGTTATGATTTAAGGAAAACACAGTTATTGTTCACTGTGGATGAAACACATAATTGGCAAACCTCCTATTTTTCATGGATACTGAAGAGTTGGGCAAGAAGCGGTTTGTTAGTATATTTCACACTTGCACAATTTTGTGGCTAACATAGAAAAAAATCCTTTGGAAGTCCCAGCAGTTTGTATACATATATTCACATCCCTTGACAACAACAGAAGCCAAAAGTAGCATCTGTAATTTCCTCCCTAAACTCTGCATAAAACTGTCCATGTCCTCACTACCCAAATCCCACCTCCACAAACAAAAACCACCAGCCATTTCTACTGCCTATTTTCATCTCCTGACTGGCAAATACAGCATGGTTTGTAATTTTACTTTTTTTTTTTTTTTTTTTTTTTTTTTTTAATCATGGTGTTTATAACCTGTGAACTGGAACCAAAAAATGCTTAACAGAAATATTTCCTCACGTCTGTGAGAAATTGTTATTTTTGGCTTTTGCAAGAGGACAGTGGGTGCCAGCGTTGCTGGGGACCTCGGGGTTCAATCCTCAGGCTGACTGGCTGATTGTAGTCTGTGCTGTATGGGATGTGTATTGGGAGAGAAATGGAGGCAGGGTAAGGTGTCGAGATGTCTGAGACTGGCCAGGTCAAGAGCGCAAACCTTTGTCCCAGCCCTGACCACAGCCAACAACAAGTGGGATTGGGAATGGGGGTGGTGGCAGTGTGCTTGGGTGACGTAAAGGGATCTGTGGAGACATTTGTGATTGTGTATGTTTGACGTCTACAGAAGGTCAACTCGTGTTGTTAGGCGCGCCTCTAGCGAATCAGCGTTGTTTTGCCTTTATTTTATAATAAACTGTATTTAAAATTTAGCAGTGAGCTCGTTTCTCACATGTCTATGAACATTTATCTTTCCAGGATGAAGTTCCTGAACAGATCTGCCTGTATATCTCCAAAATGACTCGGACTGCTTTGAAAAGCTCTATTCTGACAAGCAGACAGAGAACTCCTACACAGGAATAATGGGATTTTAATTTCAACCAACTATATTTCTATCACCAAAGCCACACAGGCTGCCAGAGAAAAACATTTTGTGTTGGCTTCTGTTCTGCACAATATGCATGCTCTCTCACCAAGACTATAAAGGTTAGCATGCAAGCCTGCCTGCTGCTCTCATCTGCACAGCAATTTTTCCCCATCGATGTGCTTCCTCAGCTTGGCTGTTAAAAACATCCACTATCCACTCACTGCATCTTTGAAAGCACCTGCTCAAATCTCATGTGATCAAAGATAAGTAAGGAGGAAGAATCCACAACCACCATTACCCCAAAAAGTAAAGGTTAAGCCTGTTTCATGGTTCAAAATTAACCCTTTGCAGCAAGGATCAGCCAGGGCTGCTTGGAGCATTCCTATTATCAGCCCTTAAGAGCACTGAAAGAGGATTAGGGAACAACTTGTAAGTTCAGCATAGACATGAAATGAATTACATGAATCGACAGTACTTTGATTCAGTCCATCTCTGAAAACACATTCTCTGCTATCTGTCCACATCTGGTACAAACCATTTGCCCTTTAATTTGCTTGCCCACTTTCCATGGGTCCTCGTGTGGAGAGGCTGTGGAGACTTGTTGATCCATGGTCCACATACTTCTCTTACACTTCTGTTGATGTTTGCTGTACTTGCTCTGCTTAGTTTAAAATCACAGTGCTACAAAACCAGGCCCACTCCTCAAGAAATACCCTTTTTCTTATTAAAACCCTGAGCAGCTACAGAATGTAAGCCTCACCAATTTGATTTATGAACACCAGTAAATGAAGGCACCCTTTTGTGACTGCAGCAGTCTTTAGGTTTCTACAACTACTGCTCTTTGCACAGATGCTCCATAGGCTTCTGCTTCCGTACCTGATGGTGTACAGAGTGAACCCTGAACATGAAACAATCTATTTTCTATCTACCATTCCGTAGAATTAAGCACCAAAGCTAGGGAACCATGCTTTTAAGCAGACTTTGCTCCAGATTTGTGTAAAGGTGACCAGTTCCAGAGGTGGGCCAGTAAAGCAAAAAACATACACTTCAGAACTTGTGAAAGAGTGCATGCATCTTAATAATCTCAAGCATCCCCATGAAAACCTCTAGAAGCATAAAACCAATTATTTTGGGTATGGTTTCACATTACACTTAATCCAATATAAGTGTGAAGCTGATGCCAAAAACAGAGGTACCCCCCTCCACTCTGGTTGCATCAGATAAGTGTAACAGCCCATTGAACTCACTTACACACCACTTCTAAGCAAGGAAGAATAGGTAAAGAAGTGATGGAAGTGCTCAGAAAGACATTTTGCATGCAAAAAACACACAATACCACCAGTGCAGCTTGGCTCTTTGCTTGCCAATGCAAGCATTTCTGCTGGAATGACCTATTTAGTGTGCATTTGTCAACAGAAAACAGACAGACATGAGTGTCAAAAAGAACAAAAGTCCTGTTTGCGTCCTCAAAATAAACCACTTACTCTGTCCTCATCAACAAGTGTGGTGGAGTAGGAAAGTTCCCCCCCACACACAGAAGAATTCCACAGCTAACTCAGCCGGAGAAGCAGATGAAAGCTGTATTTTACAAGCAGATATGGAATGCAATGAATATGTACAAAAATATACAATATTTACAATATATACAGAAATATACAGCAAAGTATGTAATACAGGAAACCTTTCCCCAACCCCCCCCCCTTCGGCCAGGGGGTTCGGCCTGTCCCTCCCTTCTCCCTCCCTACCTCCCCTTTTATCCCAAAAGGGTTAGAGAGAGAGAGAAAGGAAGGTAATTAAAAGGGGAAAAATTTGTTAAAGCTCAAAGCGAATGCAAAAAGTTAGTTTTCTTATCTGGTTAGAGAGGAATCGTAGAGAGAAAACGAGCCAGCTCACAGCACAGGGGGAAGAAGAAGACGACTGCCTAACTGACTCCCCGACTGAAAGACTAAACAAAAAACTACAACTGGGTCCCGCCAATGAAATTGAATTAGCATATCATTGTTTTCATTCTAATATCAAAACATTCGCCCAGAGTGTTCAGAAAGTGTCCCTTTCTTAAAGGCACAGCCTAAACCGGTCACAACAAGATATAGGCTACATAAGACTTGCAAACACACAAACAGAATAAAAAGAAGTGTAAGGATGCAGGGACAACTCAAATTAACAGCATATCTAAACATCATGCAAAAATCCAACATGCGTCCAGAAATATCCAAACAATTTAAAAATAGTCAGTCCCCTTCTCTCCACAGAACAATATTGCTTGTTCCACTGCTTTTGAGACATTTTAAACGTCTACTTATGACATGAAGTTCAAAGAAGCCTTAGTCCAAGGAAGCCTCACCTCCTTTTGGATACTTCTCTTCCACTGAACCAGCAATTACAGCCAGGGACTAAAATTCCACAAGAAAAATACCTGAATTTACAAGCTCAGACCTGGCTCAAAAACATTTCTGTCCAATGCAAAATATGTTTTTGAAGCTTTTCTAGACTGTAACTTATTTTTAGTTGAGTATTTTAAGCAAACTGCACTACAGTTTGTGTTAGCTAAAAATACCTCAGAAATTTCTTTTAAAATAGAATATCCTAGCACCATTCCTAGGGCTTGTAGAAAAAGACACACTTAAGGAGAAAATACATACTACATAACGGCAATCTTTCCTTTGCAAAGCAGTCTCCAAAGCTGCCTCACCTCATGCAGTTTAGCAGAGATAGTTACACACGCTAAGTTTAATAGTTGGCAGTTAACACAACCTACATGGCAGCCTTGGACAAAGTGGGAGTTCTTAAAAGCCACTGGACACTGTTTACAACCTCCATCATGTTAACTGTGGAGGAACTGAAAAACTCCAGCCACTGTATACTCCACCACTTCACCTTGCGTACACTCTATCTCACATGTAAGTGCAGCCACAATGGCATAGGGACACAAACCTTTCCAGATGGAGTAAGAATCACACTAGACAGTGTAGAAGTATGTGCAGAAAACTACCACTGCACTCAGATTTCAGTTATGGATCCAGGCATTTCAAGTGTTTCAGGGAACCTTGATAGGGATGAATGACACTGGGTATTAAATGCCCAGGGTTTAGTCCTGAAACATCCATGGTGGCTAGGGAATTTTGATACTATCCTGATGTAGTAGCAGGATTTCAGTGTGAACGTGAGCCCCACCCATGGACCTCAGGACACACAAAAGCAAAGGGAATAAGAACCACCACCACCACCCCAAAAAAAAAAAAAAAAAAAAAAAAAGGAAAGCATAATTAGCCAAGCTTGCAGCCCTACTCCAGGAGCATGAGTCTCCTCTCACCCTACTGCTACAGCTAGTTTTAGTTGGACCTGATGTAGGAACAGTCTATTCTTATACACAATTTGCATCAGTACAGCACTGGATGAAGGGTTATAAGCTCTCTTGTCATGTCCAGGCCAAAATAAGACTCTGAGTTTCCAACATGCAACTCCAGCACAAACAAAACCATGTATCTACCTTTGAACACCTCAATGACCTCAAAGGATGCTTCCAGCCTAGCCTTCAGCAGCTGGAGAAAATAATTTAAGCATACTTATTTTATTTAATTCAGATGTAAGTAGATTCGTTATCACCAAACCCCACGTGTTGGTGGCTGTTACATGTACAGGAAGGTTTATTAGCTGCTGCCCATGGAGAAAGAACAGTAGCAGTGTGACCAAATGAGGATATGGCAGCTGAATGGTGCTTCTGAGAAGCCATTTTCCCTAGTTATCTGCCTCTGTTATCTGATCACATCACAGCAACTCTCCTGCAGACTTGAATCTATGTCTAAAGGCTTTTTCTTTTCTCTATGTAGGATTTGGACAAACTATTTCAGCAAGACAACAGCTCCTTTAAAACCACTTTATTCGGGGTTGTCCTAGCTGAGCTTGGACAGGAAATTTTTTTCTGCTCCATATGGGCATGTGGTGAGCTATACGTGGCAATAGATGGCAGAAGAGATCCTTCTGAATACTGGAGACAGGTGGTGCCACCCTTCCTTTGTCCTGCAATGGTTCTTAAAAATTCTCATTTTGGAGCAGCTTCCTTTCTAGTCTAAGAACACAGGCACAGGTACTTGAATCTTTGCATACAGCGGTTTGTACTTCAGTTAAGTCTACACTGTCACGACATCACAGGTTGCATAAAGCCACCCAGGCTAATCCTTCAAATGCATCAGTACGCATCACAATGTAACAAAAATGCTGCAAAGACTTCACTGGGGGTCCTACAAGGCTCTTCTGAAGGTCCTGATATTGCTGACATCTTTGCCACCGCAGCCAACAGCATTCAACTGGACAAGCTCAGATATGCTCATGCAAGCTACGAATGTATACAGTAATGCAAAAGCATCCACACTGAGAAGGGAGAAGAAACAGGAATATATGGCAGCAGTCCGCCTTGGAGGGTTACGTCCTGGACATACTGCTCTCCTTGCTGTTCCATCAGGCTATGCAGAGACTGCTAACTAGAAATGGCTTATGTTACCAGAAAAGACAGGCAAGTTGACTCTATGGGACTAAGCCACAGTGGGAGTCACTGTGTTAATATGGAGCAGTACTGAGTGCCACCTGATGAGCACTTCTTTCAACGTACTGTCAGCTTCAACACCTTCTGACTCCTGCCCACGCTCCCTCCTGTGCAGTTTGCTTCTGCTCCAGTGCCATACTCTGGAGCCATTCTTTCTCTACAGTGTTTCCATCTTCATCTGCTACTTGGTTCTCTACCAAGCACACCTGAGAACTGGTATCTACCAAAGCACTCAGCACATGGAGACTTGGGTTACTGGTCCCTGCATCCAGGAACAGGGGCTTCTCCTCTTTTCTGGTAGTGTGACCCAAGACTCCTACTTTCCAGCTTAAGCCCAAACCACCACCCAATACCAGCAAGTTTTACAGGAAGTACATCACCAAAGAGAAATTCCAGGCAGGACCCGTCATTTTATGCCATACTACTGCACAAAGAAGAGCATTCCACTAGAGCATGGGGGAGATGAGGGAAATCAAGGAACTTGTTCACATTTGCTTGTCTAATACTCAGCAGCAGACCAACACAATTGTCTGAGTCAGTATTATGTCCTGAAATACTGGAGAAAAACACAAAAGTCATGTTGCTCGTTCAAATAAAACCATGTCCCACAGGCTGGAAGTTGACAAGGTGAACTCCATGCTAACAAGTCCCTTTTACACTGGGAGGAGGATATAATTCCCAGGTCACTTGCAGTCTCCATCTGCTGGTAAAGAATCAACAACATCCTGCTGCCTGGGCTCACTGCAGGTGGAAGAGTGAAGCGATCCTCCCTGTCTTCCAATACTCAGAGCCAGCATGAGCAAGCCTAGGGGTGTACAATGATCTGCCTGTTCCACTTTACCCACTCTGCAACATCACCCTTCTGTCTGTGCTGGATTACATGTGACAGGGACCATGTTAATTACCACAGAGTTTTTTTCCAAAGCCATTTTGTCCCAAAAAAAGATTTCACAGCCTATCAAAGAGAGCTCACAAAACTTGAGTGTTTTCCCAGTTTAATTATACAGAAGTCAAAGCTACTTTCAGCATAACACAATGTGCAACTTCCAAGATTCTTATAGTACCATTTTCAGTGTTCCCAGACATCTGCAAAACCTGTTGGCTTCCCAGTTCCCAACCAGTATGGTTCAGACAACAGAGCTTCCCACTTCCTTACGCATGTGATGCCCTCTGGCACTACTCAAAAGCCTGGCTCTGAATAAATTCAGTGCTGATCTTTTCTACATATTCTTCTTCAAAACAGTTGCGGATTCACACCGAATGGTGATCAATATGCCAAATAACACCAAAAGCATCAGCTGTTCCTTCCCCAGTAATTTGTCCAACTGCTAAAAGTCAAGAGGATGCAAGATCAAAGCCATGTGACTGAAGGAAAATTCTCTTTTCACTTTGAGCAGCCTTTTCTCTGCAATTGTGCAACCTACTTTACAGGTCATTTCATTCTTGTTTTCCAATCTCACAAAAATGTGTGTTCCTCAACTCCAGCAACTCTTTCACCTTTGCCCTAAAAGCAACTTGCACTAGCCAGAAAGTCAGAGATTACATCTAACAGACATGTCAGAATTAACAGTGTATGGATCATTTTAGCCATCATCTCAACGGTTGAAAAACTTCCTGTTCAATTAAGTCCTTCATTAATCCCTACCATTTGAATAAAATTTTCCAGCTGCTGGCAGGAAATGATAAAAGTCACTCGGTCAGTAGGCTGATGGCATTTTAACCTCTTGCAGAGGTTGCAGCTTGCAATTTAACCACACCTGAAACCAGATATCTGCACTTCCCATGAGGCAAACCTCTCAAAGACTCTTTTACCATCTGGCTAGTACCAGAGACTCAACATTTCTCTTGTAAAATCACAATGTTAGGAAGGAAGGCAGGCAGGAAGGAAGGCAAGGAGGGAAAGAAGGCAGGGAGGAAGGCAAGGAGGGAAGGAAGGCAGGAAGGAAGGAAGGAAGGCAGGAAGGAAGGCAGGAAGGAAGGCAGGAAGGAAGGCAGGAAGGAAGGCAGGAAGGAAGGAAGGCAGGAAGGAAGGAAGGAAGGAAGGAAGGAAGGAAGGAAGGAAGGAAGGAAGGAAGGAAGGAAGGAAGGAAGGAAGGAAGGAAGGAAGGAAGGAAGGAAGGAAGGAAGGAAGGAAGGAAGGAAGGAAGGAAGGAAGGAAGGAAGGAAGGAAGGAAGGAAGGAAGGAAGGAAGGAAGGAAGGAAGGAAGGAAGGAAGGAAGGAAGGAAGGAAGGAAGGAAGGAAGGAAGTCATCCTCTATCTGCTGCACAGACTTTATCCTGATAAGCAGATCACGTTTGTGTAAAATGCCTATCAATCACAATCAGCATCTTGCCAAAAAGAATTACTAAAGAGAGACGTATGAATGAGCTGTTGGGGGCATGTGTGGGGGGGGAATTATATCAAAATCAGTATAGTCCATTATGTCAAACCTATACTATCCTTGTATCATTCTTAAGATAAAAGATAAACTTATGAGGTGCTATCTCCACTCCTTGGTCTCTTTTCCTGTATCATTGTAACTTTTTACATTGTTTGCTTCCAAGAGAAACCACAGCCCTCTCTGGGCTTTTTCCCCAGAAATCAAACTGCCCATCTTTCCAAGCCAATCAGGCAGACATAGTCAGTTGTCCAAATAACTCTGTTTTCATGCCTTCTTTCAAGCCATGCTACTAGTCAAATTGGCCTGAATAGGAAAGAAGCTATTCACCCCACACCTCTTTTTTTGAGGGACGTTAAATCCTATGAGAGGAGGCTGGCTGAGCTGCCAGAGCACGCTGTACTTCTCTTCCTCCTGAATGCCTGATAAAGCATTGATAAAGTTGGGAACTAATGATACAGATGGAAACTATTGTAACAATTCCTATGCCATAACAATATACAGCCTTCCCCACAGACTTTCTTTACCTGCAGTAGGAAGTATTCAATGCTGTCTTGCTCCTTGCTGTATGCGTAGCATCCCCCTGCCCCAGAAGGCTCTAGTAAAACAACACGGCGCATATCAAAGTCATTTTGGTACCAGGTAATCACGGTAAAAATGCACATGCAAACTGTGTACACACTCCAGGTTTGTCTGGAAAGTGACAAAAATACAGTCCCTCTGAGAAGACTTTGTTCACAGAAGAGTGACTTTTATTAGTGCCTCACCTTCCCAAACATCCTCCTTACTTTCACACTAGGAATATAGTGGTATGCAAGCAGCAGGATGCCTGACATTTGATGTCAAAATGCAAACACTTAATGATGGTGGAAGGAGAAAAGTCATGGTCCTTGTAGTCCTGCATCCCATTGCGGAGTCAGGTGAAGTCAGACAATGAAGGTATGGGAATGCATTTTCCAGGTGGGAGCAGGGCAAAGGCAGTAGTGGGATCATACCTTTCTAGAGCAACAAACGACTGCATTGCTGCAGCCTGATTCTTTCCACCCTAAATGAGGGGATTCAGTTTGGTTGAAAGTGATTTCAGTGAGAGCTGCTACAGAAAACAAAAGTTACGGTGTATGTTCTTTCCTCCATCTCCAGCCACATGTTCCTGCTTACACCAGCACTAAAGCTCTTGAGACCCCATCATCAGCTGGCTGAGGAAGTCAATCTAGCTGAAAATTAATTTATAGGTGGATTTTATTTTTCTTTGTTGGGTTGGGTTTCATAAGCACAGAAGTGCTGGTGTTGGCACAAAAGAGGTGGCAAGAACTCATGGGAGGGAGGAACACGACTGCCTTTTCCAGTAGCAGCTTGCATTAAGATCACCCTAAGCTGACTGAGAAACACATTAGTTACTGAACTGTAAAATTTTAACAGAAAATGTGCCTGGCAGTAATGCTAGTATGGTCCCCTTCGCTGTCAACCCTTTTGCAACACAGAGCCTCATCTCCACAAAGAGTTTGCAGCAAGGAAGACAAATTTTTATGTTTATTTTTTAGATGATAACCTTAAGGTTTGGGGGTTCTTTTTGATGTAATGAAAAAGCTGATTTCCTGCACTTCTGCACCCACACTACTCTTCCATGTTCCATCATAAGCAAAGCCCCAGATCACAAATCTTTAAGACAGATTCTATCTATAGTGACTATGATGCTGGATGGAAGCTGAGCACTTGCTTATCTAGATGTCACATCCAGATGTATTCTGCTCAGCAGTGGCCAGCATGCTGGCTCACACTAGACTCCAGAAAGTGTCCCTGAGGTGTGGCTGCCCTGCCACTGAATCAGAGCTCTGGCTGGCACCTCATGCCAGGATGCTGCCTGAGGAGACACCTGACGGCAAGAGTAAAGAAGGGCTCCAAATCAGACCACTTCCAGACTCTCACACTTAAAACAATCTTAGGGCCATGTTCAGTGCATGTCTCCATCAGTTTAAACGCACTCTGATAATTAATCTCATACTTAAAAAGAAGACCATCTTTAGCCATTTTTACCTGCTGGTATACTGTTCTGAAGGCAGTGACGTATTTTCCTCTTACCATGATGCATTACAAATTCAACCTGGTACTTAAGCATTTACTGTTATGCATGTACATACATGCTTATTAGCCTGCTCTACACCTCTGACACCCAGTCTCAAAAGTGAACTGGAACACTGATCTCAAGCATGATACTGCTAGCACACACCTTGCTCTGCACTTCATCTTACCACAGGAACCTGATCCTCCATGGAACACTGTATAGCTACACCTAAACTTCTTTACAGATCTGTGTTTTTGCAGTCTCCTTGCAAGAGGCTCCCATCCATCACTACAGATGGCTCTGTCCATCTCTCAAATCCTATTGGAGTCAAAACTGCCTCTGCCACAGCCCACTGACAGCATCCACTCAGCCCTGTCACCTGTGGCTCCGGCTATAGGGGACAGAAGGCCCCTCTCCCAGGAAAGAAAACTCCACATCACTAAGCAGAGTCTTAAAATCCTGTCCAAAACCCAATACCACTTCTTATCCTTAACGACACTAAGCCAACATTAATCAGTTATTTACTCCAAGTCCTCAGACAAATTCTTATACTTTTCTGTCTCTTTCTCAGGCTGAAATTAGACATTGACCAAAGGAGGGCATGCAGAGGGAAAAACAGTGTGTGTGTGCACCCATGCCTGTTTAAGTCAGATCAGGACCCAAGTTCCGTTTGCCACATGGCCATACAATAGGTCATGGCAGAGTGCTCCCACACAGGAGCAGCAAGAAATTGGCAATTACTTCAGCTGGGACTGCCGGTGAGCATTTGATGAACTCTCGGCACCAGTTCATTTAGCTCTCAAAAGCTGTGCATCTGAAAGGCAATCGGTGAAAATGCCACGCAAAACCCTGCTGAAGAAGGAAAGAAGTGAAATTGGAAAGAGCACTTGAGCAATAAAAGAAAGCAGGCAATAAGGCCCAGGAGCAATAAAGAAAGTAAAACACTGCAAGAGAGTGCAAAGAGCTGTCGGTATGTTCAGGCAAGTGGAAGTTACCTGAAAATAAAATGGAAATCCTGCAAGTATCAGACGACCAAGGATAGAACAATGCTGCCGACAACATGCTCGAGTAGAAAACGGCAGACATCTGACAAAATATGCACTCCTCTTCATACCCAGCCAACTGCTGAGCCACAGGTAAACAAATACGTGGAGGATTTCATAAAACCCCCAAGTATGTTCTATGTATTAAATTATATTAATTAGGGGTTCAGTAGCCAGGGATACTGCTCAAAATAAGAAACAAATGCAACCACAATGGGTTGTGTAAGTGACCGCCCTCAGCACTAAAGGAAATCTTCATAGCTTGAAGGTGCAAATTAAGTCAACAGAGTCAACAAATAAAATAAATGCATCTTTTATCACACTATTACCAAGGGAAGAAAATGCCAAAAGGCAGAACTAGAGATGCTTCTCCTGAGGCCTCACTGGCAACACAAAATTACCCCAATTTAATTAAATAGTTTTGTTAAATCAGTTCAAATCCATGTAGACTGTTATGGGTTAAGAGTTGGTTAAACCAGTGCCTTGTTGACAGATAAATCAAAAAGACAGCTGGTCCACACAGCCTCTCGTGCCGTTTAACTTCATTAATTTAAACCCTACATCCTAAGTTAAAGTAACATAAGCCATCTAGAAATCTCAGCAAAGCATTACCACTAAGACTTGAATGATTTTGGATCAGTAAACCCAAAATTGCTTTAAGACAATCCTAAATTTCAGCCCACCCACTTCATGACCTGCAGTCTTCTGTGATGGTTTTCTACTGCAGACAGAGGTGGATTTTGTCTTTGTAAGAAATCTAAGCCACAATTCCAACTCTAAATATTCAAATTCTACACTTTGTGAAAAATATTGACTCAAGCTTCGCATTTTGAATCTATATGGGCAACACTAAAAATACACCAGAGAGAAACATCCCTGGTCATATATGGGGTTCAAAATGTAGGTATGAGTTTTGCCCAACATGCTAATTATATCTTTGTGCATTCGCCAAGGCTCTCCCTACCCAACAAGGGAATCCTTGCAGTCAAGCAGCTTTAGAAGTGTTCCGGCTCTTCTGTGCATCACTGTTATACAAATCTGCAAGATCAGAAGCTGCACTAGAAATAACTGGGTCACCAACAATATCCCTCTTCATAGCCACTGCATGACCCTAGCCAAACCCAACATTGACTGATCTGATTCACAAAGCTTAAAGCTGCAAAAAACTAAACTACATTGGTAAGTTTTACTTTATTCAGTGTTTTATACATGCAAGCACACAAGCATAGTATGCTATCTGCAATAAAAAGCAAGCATTGGAAACAAAGATCAGAAATAGGAATAGCCAATTTTTAGGTTACTGCAACAAGCGTTGCAGAAATTATTCCATAACTTTATGAGATAATAAACCATCATCATTAACTGCATTTTACACACCTCTCCCCTTACCTGGGGGGAAAGAAAACATTAAAAACAATCAACCCCCAAAACTCAACACTCCTCCAGACTTAGTAAGAAATCCATCCTGGCAAAATTGGTGAAGCAGATACCATAACACCTGCAATACATGCCTCTGAGGGAACTGAGAGTTTAAGCCCATTTCCAGGTCTAGTCTTTTAAAAAAGGTTTTCCAAATCTGAATTATATCAATGGTGTGCCAGTACCCTCAAAGTGCAGATGCAAAGCAAAGCAGCTGTTGCAGCTCACATTTTCGCCCAGTATTAGGAATGTCAAATTAAAGGCTACTCAGTTTTACTGAGCGGTCTCTTCAGAAGGATTTAGCAGCCAATTATTACATACAATCATTTCCCTAAAGAAAGGAGGTGTTAAGGTGAAAACCATCAGGGAAGGAAAAAAAAAAAAAAAAAGGTGAGTGAGTGATGACTTCCTCAACAAGCCAAGAGAAGTGGAGAAGGAGGTCTGTGGTGTCCATTTCAGTAACAGTGGCAATGAGGTTCCCTGAGTCACAAGGGATAAGCAACTAGTCAGGGCTGCTCTGACTCTATCCCCACTTTCTTAGTAGATAGCAGGGAACTCTGTATGTTTTTGGCAATGCTCCAATGCTCCCTGTTCCACTTTGTGCTTTTTACACAATTTTCCTTCACTGTCTTCAAATCCATCACAGCTGATCCTATACATCCACTTCCCTGATCTAGACAACTGCAATGGAAATTGAGATACGTCAAAAGCTTGGGTTCCTTGTTATTTAAATAAATCATTTGAACACTACAACAAAAACTGCTACTCTGCCCTTCTTCAACTTATCTTGGTTCTAGACAAGAAATAGGAAGTAAAACTATGGCACCTCCATCTACAAAATCTCAGAAAAAACTAGTGGGGCTGGTGGGAAATACCATTTTACAAATACTGTGCAAGTAGCCATATCAATAGGAAAACTGAATTAATCAGCTTCATAATACAGCAGGGTAACAGCAGGAAAACTGAATTAATCAGCTTCATAATACAGCAGGGTAAAGGCAGCTACAGGGAAAACATTAGCTAAACTCAAGTTTTCCAGCAACTCAATGCAGAAGCTGCAATATCAAGGCAAGCCTGCTCACAAAGCAGAAGACATTCATGACCTAGGGAAACAAAAGTAATTTCTGATTTCGGCAGTGGGATACAGTAGAGCACAAACTCTTGAGGAGCAGCAGTGAGGGTCTACAGTATGTAAAACGCTGTTCCAGAGTTGTTACTACAAAGCTGTGATTTTAGATGGCTAAAGTAATCATCTTTTGAAAAGAAATAGCTATGGTTTTTTATACCATCTCCAAGAGAAGAGCAGCTATTTCCTTCTTTCTACGAGAAATACAAATCGTCAAGAAAAACCTTTAAGGGGTAGGGGGTGGATGACACAAAACCCTCCAAAAATGCAACTTTCACAATGGGACTTCCAACGATTCTGCCTAACACATAGCACAGGAGGGCCCTGGGATGCCACCAGTGAGGGGCTGGTTGCTACAGATGTCAGTAAGCAGTTTGTTTTCATCAATAACACAAGATGTCTGTAGCATTACCAGTTTTACTATGCTCATTGTTTACCAGAAAACACAACTGTCTTATCTTTTATTAGCTGGCATTTCTCAAGGTTCTCTGCTTTTGTTTTTCTCTCCCTAGTATAAATGAGGACATTTACAAATAATACAAATATAGTCTGCAGAGAAAATGAAGCTCACGCTGTGGGATGTTCATTGTGTGAGGGTGGAAAATTTCAAAGTGATGATAAATGTGTTAAGTTACATTTCACATATCATTAAGTAATGTCAAATTCAATGCTTCAAATACCCATTTGACAATGCAGCCCTCTTAACAGAGGGGTGATCCCCTAGCAGACACAGTGGAGCCCCATACTGCCTTATATAATAACATTTTCCAGGGGAATGAGCAGAGTGCTTTCTGTAACGCACGGGGAGCGTACAAGCTGTCAACTGTGCACTCAGCAGTGTCTTCTACAAGGACTGTGTAGCAGAATAAAGTAACTTGTGGCGGTATTAAAGGAAGAATAGATTGCATTCAAGTAACATCCATGTTATGAAATGCAGGTAGTGCCTAGCATGAACACACTACTAATTAAAATCCACAGGAACTCAAAGCAACACCCCATCCAGAGGTACATAACTCTCACACAGACACCTTAGATATTACCTTTGCCTATCTATTAAGATGGTAGAGTGCAGCTCTGCAATGCAACACCTTTCTGCACCAGCAAAATGCCACTGATTTCTATGTGCTGGCATATATATTGAGGGAGGGGAAAAAGACAAGAAACACAAAAAAAGTCATCCCATTGAAGAACTCTCAAGGGCTTGCCAGCTGATGAAGTGTGCTGCTGGCAACGAGTATTGCCAGTGATCAGACCTTCCTCTGTGTTTCATCCACCTCAGCAACAGAGCTGAACATCTTCATAAATTCTCCCCCTAATATTCAATCTGTAAAATAACCAATGCAACACAATGCTTAGGAGCTTTTAATTTCTACACTCATGAAAAAAATTAAGGAACTGAGACAGACATTATTTTGGGGGGGGGTGGGGAGGTGGGGTTCCTCAACCTTGTTAAAAGGTTCCATGGTCAACATGACTCAGAAATTCAGAGCTCAGTATACAGAACTACCTAAATTAGTATTCCATTCATGGGCTTAATAGGTATTTAAGCAATGCAAGAGACGGGTTTTATTTTGTTCTTTTTTTAATTGATAGAATAAACTGTATTCAAAGGCTCAGAAAGTCTCCCTAGTCTGTAAAGCAGAGAGAGCTGAATGAGCCAAGCACAAACAGTCCTAGGACCCTTTGTTGCCAATAAGGCAAATGAGACCAGTGGGTTTCCTCCTCCATCTCCAAAAGCCCTTCATAATTAAAGATAGCAGCTTACCTAATGTTCAGGAAATGCAGTAAACATTTGTTTTCATTAAAGCTCATATTGGGAAACCATGCAGATTCGGTTGAATAAAACCTAGCAGAAAAACTCTTCAGTAAAAAAGGTCGGAATGGACGAAAGGAACAAAAGAGCAAGGAAAAAACAAGGAAGAAAACAAAGCAGAAAAGTAAACAATTAATCCATGCATCCTGGACTATCTAATAATCACTAAAGTAGAACAGATAATAACACAACAGAAACTGGATTTCATGTTACAGACTGAAGGTTTTGGTGTTTTTCCACACAAAATTGCAGCAAACTCTCAGAAGACATTACTTCAAAAGAGCAAAACATTCTTCACACTATGTTAAAAAAAAAAAAAAAAAAAAAAGGACCTGGGTGTAAAAAGTACAAGAACCTCTGCTACTCTTATTAGTGGGGGTGAAAAAAATGCACAAAGGCAAGGTAAGAATTTTTTCTTCCTACATTTGGGACCATGAATAGCATTGTTCTACACTGTTCTACAGTGCATGTTCTTGAAGTCCTGCCTTCTTCTGAAGCAAACACTATAATATCCAAGAGGCAAATAGGGAAGCAAATCACTACATAGACACTGTACTTACACTACTACTTACTGATAGAAAAAAACAGTTTTTCTTTTGCAAGCATGTTGCTAGACAGCTTCCCATAATATCCCACTTCAAAAAATACCTCTGACTCGACAGGGGATTCTGGTTTGTACACACAGAAAAAAAGATTCCTGAACGCGTGCGTGTCCTCCAGCCTCCGGTTAATGAAGTTTTCGTTGGGAATGTCAAGTTCTGAAAGATGTGTCCCTGAGCACTGAGAAGAGTCTTGGTAAAAAAGCACACCCAGAAGACTAGACAGATGAGAACAAGCGTATAGTATCAGGGTCTGGAAATCTGCCCAGACACAGAAATATTGTTGTCTGTCCTCATGTCAAATGCTACTTCAGCCCAAAGAACCTTTTTAAAAATGGTTGCATGAAGATTAAATTCACGCTTTCTTCTAAACAACAGACTAACATGAACTTCTAAAAAATTCCCTTTTAGTTGCCTTTTTAATGTTAAAAATTAGAAAGGATGATATGACAGAGCTGCATTGCTAACAGAACCCTGTCTCAGGAAAACTGTCTTCCTCTCCAAGAATTGAGGAGACATTAGCAACAAGAAACAGCTGCAGGCCTAGACCTTGTATTTCTCACTCATCCCAGCACAGAACTTTCTTCCTCCATGGAAAACGGACTGAGTATTTCAGCAGTGACCTGTCACTGTTTTGTAGAAAAAGGCAAATTAGCATACAGCTGCATCCCCAGGCTAGCAGAGGACTTTGAACAGCACGTAAAAACCCAATACAGAAGCAAATCAATCTGAAGTCTTGAACTGAAGACAGTATATAACACCAAAGAGTGAGACACATGCGCAACAGCTGAAGCAGTTAAAGTTCCCGAAACTTGAGAGTTTCAGAGCTAGCATGGGGAACCAGTGCTCCAGATGATACAACTCAGAAGCTGAAAATAACCACTAGAATTTGGAGTTTGGATTCATATTGGTATGTTGCTGTGACTGATGCGAGAGAAATACAGTGTGGTTTAGGCAACACAGGGTACTTCTGTTACCTGAGGTATTTTCATTGAATCACACCAAATAAAAGTGTAAAGCAGAGATTCTTCAATTTTTACAATGAATGGCACATACCCTGTACTCCCACTGAATTAGTAACCCTGCACATAAATTGTAGCTTCAGATGAAACGATGCAATGCAGGATTTCAACACCCACACATACTCAGCGCAGAAGTCTCTGAACAATTACATAATCACAGAATCACAATCCTACTGGTGAAAAGGACATTCTTCTTTGCCACCAAAATAATCGAGTACCCAGTATGTATGAGACCCAGGCTGGCATCCATCCATTCAATAAACAATCTCACAGAATTCACACTGACCAGCTTCAACAGAGGCCACAAGCCGATACGAGCCAGGTAAGAGCCTGGGGAAACACATGGCAGAGACTATGTGGCATCACTTTCTGGTGAATCATTCTGTAGTACAAAACTCCAGCATACACAGAGTAACATAACTGAAAAGGAAAATAAACAAGAGTCTTTACTGAAGAATCCAGAAAAACAGAAGGATATTAAGCAGGCTACTCCAAGTGAAGTCAACACCAAGGGCACTTAATTTATGGCATTCTTCAGCCAGTCTTAGAAAAATGTCTGATCCGCTGAAATCAATAACAAACACACACTGTCTGTCAGCAGATCCAGGAGTTAACGCTTGTCATTTAAAATTGCAGTTGTGCTGATAAAGCACTCTCAAAATCCACCTTCAGGGAGACGATTCCTTTGCTGTTTATATATGAATATATATGTTAATTTAATACTGCAACAAAGAACTGGAGGCATAAATGCACAAGTCCAAAAATAGAGATCTATATATAAATAAACAAACAGACAAATAATATTTTTGCTGCACTCTTCAAAACAATAAACAAGTATTACTCTGATCTTAAATCTCTCAAAACTCTGCCAATTAATTTTGAAGATGGAAGAGAAATACTGCCACTAAGTGATTTGCAAGGCTGAACAGTACGGCAGGAACTTGACCATGCGTGTTCCCTGCCCCATACCTACAGCACCAGACTACTAGAAGATACTGTGGTTTTGTTGCACAAAAAGGAATAAATGTTAGAATTTGTGTTCTAGTAGGGTCCTCTAACTGTAAGTTTCAAGCAAGAAACCTTTTTCTCATGGCCTTTTTTTTAATTACTCCAGTTAATTCTTCTAATAAGAACAGTGTTGAGCATATAGAATAGAACAGAACAGAATAGAATAGAACAGAACAGAACAGAACAGAATAGAATTAACCAGGTTGGAAAAGACCTTTGAGATCATGAAGTCCAACCTATCACCCAACACTATCCAATCAACTAAACCATGGCACCGTTTACTTAAATGCTCACGCCCTGTTTTTGCATTTCTGATCTGATTCTCCTTTAAAGTTTACTTTGCAGTCTATCTGGAAACCAGAAACAATTTAAATAGCCTTAAACTGGTACAGTATGCAGTACATGCATCAAGAGTAAATTTAATAACAAGATTTCTGCATAATGGAAATTAAATAAAACTGACAAAACCCAAACCTGGATTGCATGGTAAAATTTACCTGCACAATACTCACAATTTCATTTTTAGGTAATGAGTAGATTTCATAGACTTAGAGACATAAAAGTAAGGTTCTTGGAAATTGTGCCACACCTGATTTGCCTTTTTCTCTAACAATTCAACTGGGTGGGGTGGACTAGATTGCAAGGGGGGGGAAAAATCAAGAGTAATTTTTTCTAGCATAAGGATAAACATAAAAAGTCCAAGCACGCTGAGATACCACAATTAGCAGGCCAGCTTGGTTTCAAGGCTTTTGACTTAAGAGTTGAAGGGAAGATGAGAGATTTCTCAATCCCGGTTAAAAAACTTCATGTTTTTCAATCTGCAGGTGTAAAGAAGACAACATTAAAAATAGAAGTAATCAAGAAAGTCCCAGCTGCTTACTTTCACAGCAAGCTAGACGCATGCAAAAGAAAAACATGAGACTCCTTTCTAAAAAAAGAGTTGATTAAAATTTTAGAGTAATTTATTTTTAAATACTCATTTTGCTTGACAACTTGCAGAACAAATTGTCATGGTGCCAGGAATAATCCACAGCATAATAAAAGAGCACAGAAAAAGCAAAGGATTTCAGAGTCTATTCTTCACCTCACCAGGGAAGAGGAACAACCAAATGAGACAAGGTATTTGCTTGCTTAGAATAAATCCAAGAATGTGTTATCCCTGAGGGCTGAGATGATTGAACAGCCTGCCACCACCCAGAAGGGTTGATGTTCCTCCTGTTCATCCTTCTCCCCATGGCCACCTCTGCTACGTTTACTGAGTTGCCCAGGGGATGTCTCTGAAACCAGTCCCACTAAACTAGCAGAAAGCCATCTGCCTTTGATAGGTGGCAAACCATGCCAGAGCCAGCACAAATGTCAGGGGAAGCATGTTCTTCCTTATCATGTGTCTGTCCTCCGGCTGCATAGTGGCCCAGTAAGCTAAAATTTCAACAGGAGGCAAGGTGATTTGCGTTATCTGACGAACAGCCCTAGGTACAGTATTTATACAGCTGAAAAAGAAAGGGACTTCTCAATAGGCTGATTGTGGAAATCCACAGACAGAATCATAGAATGGGTTGGGTTGGAAGAGATCCTAAAGATTATCTAGTTCCAACCCCCCTATCATGGGCAGGGAGAGACACCTTCCACCAGACCTGATTGCTCAAGGCTTCATCCAACCTGGCCTTGAGCACCTCCAGGGAGAGAGCATCCACAACCTCCCTGAGCAGCCTGTTCCAGTGTGTCACTACCCTTACTGTAAAGGATTTCTTACTAATCTCTAGTCTAACTCTACCCTCCTCAAGCTTAAAACCATTCCTTCTCATCCTGTCACAATAAGCCCTTGTGAAAAGTCCCTTCCCAACTTTCTTGTAGGCCCCTTCAGGTGGATCAGCAAGCCAAAGCGAACACTGCGAGTCATAATTGCCTAAAGCAAAGTCTCCCCTAAAGAAAGAGGGGAAAATCCTGAGAAGTACTGACCTGTGAGGCTCACCTACGTGGTGCCTGGGAAGACTATGGAACAGATCCTTCTAGAAAATATACTAAGGCACATAGAGGACAAGGAGGTGGTTCAAGATAGTCAGCATGTCTCCACCAAGGGCCAAGTGCTGCCTAACCCAGTGGCCTTCTATGATGGAGTGACTACATTGGTGGGCAAGGGAAGCGCTATGGATATCATCTATGCCATGAAGAAAGGTTGAGAGAGTCGGAATTTTTCAACTTAGGGAAGAGAAGGCTCCGAGGAGACATTACTGCAGCCTTTCAGTACTTAAAGGGCCCTCTAAGAAAGATGGAACCTCTTGTGATAGGACAAGGGGTGATGGTTTTAAACTAAGAGAGGGGATACTCAGACTAGACATAAGAAAGAAATTTTTTATGATGAGGACGGTGGAACTCTGGCAGAGGTTACCCAGAGAGGTGGTAGATGTGTGATTCCTACTAACAGTCAAGGTCAGGTTAGACAGGGGTCTGAGCAACTTATCTAGTTGAAGGTGTCCCTGCTCACTGCAGGGCACTTAGACTACATGGCCTTTAAAGGTCCCTTCCAATCCAAAACACTGTATTAGTCTATGAACTTCTTGGCTGGAGAGCACATTTCAAATCTCTATCTCATTCAAAAACCACTAACACCAGTGAAACAACTCATCCCCAAGAAAGGGGTTCAGATATCTAATAGCATGTGTGTGAAGGAATGCATCATATCTGTGGAAAGAAATATATCCTGTCTGCTGCAGAATAGCCAAATACCCAAACATCCACATTTCTCTGTTAAAGCTGGAATATACAGAAGTGTATAAAGAGCTATCAAAATTATGATGAGGTGAAAAGAACAGACTCTCATACCTAAGAAGCTAATGATGTGTTGCCTCAAGTTTTCATTTCTTCATCAGAGAAATTTTAACTTACACCAGAATACGTTTACAATAAATCCCAAAAGCTGCCATTTAAAATAAATACATTCTAAAAGCTTTCCTAGACACTCAGCATAAATACACAAGCATGTTACCAGTTAATTTATTTCGCAGAATTACAACTGTGAAGAAAGACCAAATCAGATAATAGCTCTAGGAGTGACCCTTTTAGCTAGGGATCTCCTCACCCTCTACTCACACTTCAGATTTTTCATTCATATAAAGGAATATCTACAGGATTTCATGAAAAAGCGTTACAGGCAAAGGACTTGTTACAATGGAAGAAATACTAGAAACAAGGTCTGTACAAAATCTACTTACTTTATTGAAAAAATAAGTAACAGCTGAGGAAGCTCCAGGAAAGGAGGAGGGAAAGGAAGAGAAAAGGAAAAGTGGACAGTCATCTCCATAGTAACTACCACTAGGAAACTCAGGGGAGAACTTGTCTGAAAGCTGAAAGAAGAATGCTACCAGTGGAAATAGACTGTAATACAACTGGAGGGGGCGGGGGGGAACTTGCAAATAATTTGCCACATGGTCAGTGATCCCTTAAGCTTTAGTTTATTTTATCAGAGCCAACAACAAATATCAAGAGAGAAAAGCAAGGAATGAAAACACAAAATCAAAACATAATGATGACATGATCATTACTGTACAAATTACTTAACAATAAACATACCATTAAAACAGTAAAAATACAAATGTTCAGGTTAAAAAAAAAAAAAAAAAAAAAACAAAAAACAAATTAGTTTCCTTCAAGAAATCCTGTGCTTCTGGATGAAGCAATGGAAGAAACTAAAGGAAAAGCATTACACCAGCATAAGCCATGGCACACATGTAAAATATCTGGGATTCTTCTGTCAACCCAAGAGACCTGAGAAGATAATTACACTGAAAAAGATCTATGTTTTTTAAATTCAGTTCAGAGCTAGAAAACTCTTACACTGCCAAGCTTCCGTGCTAGTGATGGAGGCCACCCTATTTCTCACCAGTGTCCAGACCATCCCACACTTCTCCTAGCCATCTAGGGAGTCCTGAGACCCACTCCATACCTGGAACAGCACTTGCTTTGATCTAAGAGGGGATCTTATCAATGATTATAAATATCAAAAGAGCAGGGGTAAAGAAGATGGGACCAAACTCTTTTCAGTGGTGCACAGCAACAGCAGAAGGGGCAATGGGAACAAACTAGGACATTGAAAGTTCCATCTAAACATAAAGAAAAACATCTTTACTTTGGGGGTGAGGAGAGCACTGGAACAGGCTGCCCAGAGAGGTTGTGGAATCTTCTCTGGAAACTTTCAAAACCCACCTGCATGTGATACCGTGCAACCTGACTTAGGGGACCCTGCTTCAGAGGTCCTTTCCAACCCTTACCATCCTGTGATTCTATGACCCATAACATTAGGCCATAGCATTCCATGATTCTGTAACAACACTAAAACCCACATTGTGACCAGTTTTGGTCAATCAGCACATAAGACAATATTATTCCAACCCAGGCTGGCTTTTAGTTCAGCACACATACCAAACATTTGGGTCAGAGTTAGAGCAGAAATGATGTTGCATGCAAACAGCCCATGGTAAATCTTCTCAAAATGTTCATATAAAAGAAAACAGATGCTTCCATCAACAGTTTGCTTGAGTATTAGTTACAACACAAACCAGTCCATAGAAAACTTAGAAGCAAGATCTTCGGAGATCTTGTTTAGAGACTGAAGAAACTACAATACTGCAGCCTATTAAATTATATGCAGTCTACTACAACAGAATGAATCATTTCTTCTGGGAAATCAGCCTCACATCCAAATGTTACACCGAATTAAATATTAGAGGCCCACTATTACTACAAGGTAGAAAGGTCAAGAAACTTCAGACTATTTCTCTTCCCATACCCTTTGTTACCTAATCCTTCAGACAGTCATTAAACGGTGGCCTAACTTTATAAAGTTATTACTAAGCTTAGTCTCAACAAACTACTTACTGCCAACTATTACAGCATTTTCTATCTTTATTTCAGGAACAGGTTTCTGCTTTTCCATTCTTGACCTTTTATTCTCATTACAATAATTTTTATCTCTTGAGATCCTTTTAAGATGAATTTTTAATTTTATGCAAGATACTGAATCTGTTTAATTTAATTCTGAAATCTTATCCATATTTGATGGTGCTGAATGTTTCAAGTAATCTCTTCCCCAAAGAAGTCCACTGCATATGCTAGGATGCCTAATTTCTAAGAACCAGAATAATAAGATAGAATTACAGTCTTTTAAATTAACTAACAGGAAAACAAAACACAGCATTGCTATGATCTTCAAAGCACTATTACATGCCTTTTTTTTCTTCCTGTCTTTGATTTTAAATTCATTTGGGGGGACATATGAAGGAAGTAGTAAGTGGAAAGACATCCATCTGCAATACATGGAAATATTTGGGTTGGTTTTGGTTTGGCTTTTTTCACCCATTCATTCTACACGATCATGGAAATTGATTCATGGAGTGAGCAGACAAAGCTGCAGGATTTCTCATGGATCTCAATGTTTGGTGAAGAGACAACATTTTACCTACCAGGATAACGTGAATCAAAGAAAAAAGAACAAAAAACAAACACCAAGAAAGAAACTAAACACATTACAAGTTAGCTATTTCAAATTCCTTTTAAAAAAAAAAAGATAGAAACCATTCCAGACTCTCCTCAAACTTTTGACAGCTCTGCTGCAAAAAAGTCTTCTGCAGCTCAAATGAAAAAGGATACATCACTAAAACAAAGCAACAAACCAACCACTTAATTTAGCAGATACTTGCCTACTCTTGACCAGGTTTTTATTGTGCTGCAATAGGGCTCTGCCAGTCTAGTAGCTATGCAGCCATCAGACAAAGAAGATCACTGCGCTTACCTCCTCCTCTTTAAGCACACTCCTTTTCATTTGATAAACCTTGACGCTCATCTTGCCACACAGCAAGCCAGCAACAGAGAGTTAAATTGGCAATTAAAAAGAAAACATTTTAAAAAGACAAACAGAAAAATGCAGCAGGGGGCCAGCATGGGGCAAAGAGCAGAAGCCCATCCAATGGATTGGCCTTGCTGTAGCACACAACCACATTTCTTATGGTGACATGCTTGAGACTGTTAGTAGAAAGCTGCTTTATTAATTAAAAGCCTCAAAAGATCCCTAATATGCAATTTCTGGCCAATCTAGCTTTTGCAGCTTAAAACACTACTACTCCCCAGTGGGTTGTGCCTTTCTCCTGTGGCCAGTAACCTTCCGGTTGGAGAACTGAACAGTGTCTTCTCCCAGGAGCTCTTCCCATGCTGCTGCTCCTGCAGGGTGAGGGGATATTTCTTCAACCCTATTTTTCTTCTAAACTAAATGAACCTTTTTTACCCCTCTTAATGGAGAAAATATTTTGACATTCAAAATCCCCCAATTTGAAGCTTAAGAACTATAAAAATCAGTCAACCTCCTCCCACACAGCCTTCCTTCTAATGGCCTTTACGATAAAAGATAAACGCATTTGTGCAGTTGGCAATTCCCTATGTGTATTTCTGGGAAGGGGACCATGTAAATGAGTAGCTACCTGATTAGTAACAGGAAGCAAACAATGGCCTACTGTCACCAAAGATTAATACATTGTCACATAACATCTGCTCTTCTTGGGTAAGATGAGCAACTGTTGCTAAAAAACACAGAGCTGTTTCTGTACACTGTTATTAATTGCCAGTGGTTGCAGTCTTAAGAGTTGTCCGTAAAGACATACAAGTGACCAAACATCTTTGGTCTGCTACCTATTGACCTCAACCAGTGCAATATCAGAATGCTTAGCTGTTGCCAAATGTTAGAAATAATGCTGACACGCTGAAAGCAGTATTTATTCCTTAGGATTAATCCCCTGTTTCACCACGGACCTGGTCACTACTAATACACACAGCCAGGATTAGAACAGGTATTTTCCATTCCTTGAGTGTAAACTCAAACAAATCCAAGTATTTTCACATCCTGAGCTTGTCACTACTGCCACTACCCTCCAAACTCCATTTATTCTGCAAGCAGAGCTTACAATTTTTGGTCTGGTATAGAAACTTTACGGGTACAGCTTTGCGTCTGCATTTCTTCTCCTCAACACAACCAAGCTATCACAGCTGAAACTTGCAGCATCACAAAAGGCAGTTCCATGATTTCCATTGCAATCTATAATGCTACACTTGAAAATAAACAGAGAGGGGACATTTGCCATTGGCTACAAACTTGACTATGTTGGAAGATTCCTGCAGTCCCTAAAGAGCAAAGGTGTAAACTACTGAGAAAACACCTACAGACTAGTTGGAAGCCTCTGAAGCCTAACGACACCAAGCTGCAGCATTCAAAAGCCTGGTCCATCAAAAAAAGTGAGTTTCTGAACAAAACCTGCAGCATTACATTAAATCATCATACTTAGACGAGAACCAGAGTCTCTTTTCCCCCATCATGATGCTCTCTTTAGGGCATGTGTGGCTTTTCAGTCAAGTTACATTACCAGGAACAGGGCTGGAACTGAAAAAAGGTGTTTGTGATAAACCTGAAGTACTGCTTGGCTAGGGCGTCTGCTGTTGTGTTACACAGCTTGCCATGTATGTGTGAAATAAGGAATACTTGGCAGTAAACCCTTCACTGGTCAACAAACAAGCTGGTAAAGATTTAAATCCTCCACAGATGCTTGTCAGCACCCACCTATCTAAAAGTAACACTAGGAACATCCATGAACTAGTTTTGACCAATGGAAAAGTGGGCATGGAAAAACAGAGATGGCTGGCACAGCGAGACACCAGGCAATGCTCACTGCCAGCAAATTCACTCTCCACTCAGCTTGCTATGAGAATTGGCACTTGCTGTTAATCCAGGCACTTGTGCAAATTATCTCTGAAATGGCAAGAGTTTGGATCAACTACAAATGCAAATTAAAACCACACAAATGCTGCACACACACGTGGATCTATCGCCTTATTCCATTTATATAATGTGACCTGCTCCAGCAGAGGGGAAATGATGCCAGATCACTCCACTAAACTGACCAACCTGAGGGCCAGAAGACTGCCCCCTGACAGATAGAAAAAAGAGGGAACTGGGAAAAGACTACCTCCACAGTACTGGCCTGCCATAACTGGAAGGTCAAACCAGAGCCATCAACTACTACACAAACTAGAGCCTCCATTTTACTTGCTTAGCACTCTTTTGTTTCCATCACTGGTGTGATGGAAATACAGGTGACACAAGTCTATGGGGCTGGACATGATCCACCAAGTGGTGCTGAGGGAGCTGACAGGGGGATCTCCGAGCCCCTTTTCCATCATCTATCAGCAGTCCTGGCTGACTGGGAAAGTTCTACTTAATTGGATGTTGGCAAATGTGACATCCATTTTTAAGAAAGGCTGTAGAGAGGATCTGGGAAACTATATACCTGTCAGTTTGAGCTTGGTGCCAGAGAAGGTCATGGACCAGATCACCTCGAAAACCATCATGTGGCACATCCAGGACAACCAAAGGATCAGGCTCAATCAGCATGGGTTTATGAAAGACCTGACTTCTATGACAAAAGTAACCCACTTAATGAGTGAGGGAAAAGATGTGGATCATAGAATCATAGAATCAGTCAGGGTTGGAAGGGACCACAAGGAGCATCTAGTTCCAACCTCCCTGCCATGGGCAGGGACACCCCACACTAGATCAGGCTGACCAGAGCCTCGTCCAGCCTGGTCTTAAACACCTCCAGGGACGGGGCCTCAACCACCTCCCTGGATAACCCATTCCATGCCTTCACCACTCTCACGGGGAAGAACTTCTTCCTCACAACTAGCCTGAATCTCCCTATTTCCAAATTCATTCCGTTCCCCCTAGTCCTATCACTACCTGAGATCCTGAGAAGTCCCTCCCCAGCCTTCCTGTAGGCCCCCTTCAGATACTGGAAGGCCACAATGAGGTCACCTTGGAGCCTTCTCTTCTCCAGACTGAACAGCCCCAACTCCTTCAGTCTGTCCTCATAGGAGAGGTGCTCCAGCCCTCTGATCATCCTCGTGGCCCTTCTCTGGACACGCTCCAGCACGTCCACATCCCTCCTGTAATAGGGGCTCCAGAACTGGACGCAGTACTCCAGGTGGTGTCTCACCAGAGCTGAGTAGAGGGGAAGAAGCACCTCCCTTGACCTGCTGGTCACACTTCTCTTGATGCAGCCCAGGATCTGATTGGCTTTCCGGGCTGTAAGTGCACACTGAGAGCTCATGTTGAGCTTCTCGTCCACCAGCAATGGATATTGTGTACCTGGACTACATTCAAACTTTTGACACAGTTCTCCCACAGCATTATCTTGGACAAACTGGCTGCCCATGGTCTGAACTGGCACACTGGGTCAAAGACGAAAAAGATGACGATGACCAAAAAGAAGTGAGGCATGAGCGTTATCTTCATGGAGCACAAGCAGCAGCAAGAATCAAGCCAAAATGGCACAGAGAAGCCCCGTCAAGAGGCTGTCCTCAATGCTACAGAGGAAAAGAAGACATTCTTGGGGAATCCAAGAAAGCTTCCCCACCTGGGGGTCTGGAAAGATTCCTCCCACCAGAAGTGAGGCATGAGGGCTATCTTCACAGAGCATGAGCAGCAGCAAGAATCAAGCCAACAGGGCCCAGAGAAACCCCGAGAAGTGACAATTTCAAACACCATAGGAAACCCTGGTACTTCAAAACTCACTGTATTACACATACACTTCATTAAGTGTAGCAATCCCTAAAAACATTTCACTGCATATACCACCAGCTGTAAACCACAGTATTTCAATAAGAGATACTTGTTTTGCTGACTGAAAGATATATTACAGCTACAGTGCTTACATGGGTATTCTAGTACATGAGTGCCATTAGATGTACACAGCTGCTTGAGGAAGCCCAGGGGAGAAGACAAGGAGGGCACAATTTCTGCAAACTCAATGAGCTGGGGCACTCAACCCATATGGATCAAACAGATACCATTTCAGGCCCATTCTCACTCTTCCTTCTCCCCAATAGCCTTTGTTCACCTGCCACAATGCTTTGTGCAATCCCAAAATGACCTGGATTAAGAAAACATTATATACTCAGCTAAACAAAAAAACCCTAAAAGGGAACAAGAAGAAATTAAAACATTTAACATGCTACAGTACGGCTTAAGAGAATAAGCAAAGTCTGTCTGCAAAGCAAAAGCTGGGGCAGGAAAAAAAGTAGATGAAAGTCTGTGGTGGGTGTATTTGGAAACAAAACAGGAAAGTTCCTCACAGCAACTGCAGCAACAAATGTAGTATTATTTCAACAGTTCAGAAAGTATGAAGAACTGAAATGATGTCTTCTCTTAAACAAAAGACAGGAAAATATTTTTCATCTTGGCTTGTGTTTGGGTAGTGTGGTGTTTGCTTTGGTTTTAACCCGAGAAGCACCAAAGACACTGAGTCCCGTATTACTTGGCCTGTACTACCCAGCTGCTTCTCAAGTGTCTGAATTCCCACAGCCAAAAGTTAGCAAATAGTCTTAAAAAAAACTTCACCCACAATACTCAAATGCAGTTTCATTGGACCAGTGATGGAGCAATCCCCCTTGCTTCTGAAGCTGGACTGTGCAGGGCACCAGGAGCAGGGACAGCACAGAGAACAAACCATTCCATCAGCAGCCCCAAGAGAGAAAGTGAATGCTCCCACAGCTGCACTGGCAGATGCTCCAGCAGCCATGCGGTGAACAAGAGATGAAAACTCACTAAAGTTAACAATAAAGAACTCTGTAAAAAAGCCTCAGTCTGTCTTTCTCTTGATACTACTTTTAATCTTAACCAGCAACTTGAACCTACTCATGGTGTAACTGCATCCAGTTGTGTCAGCACGTCTGAGGCATAAAGGGACAAAGCAAGTGCAGAGGGCAGCAAAAATTCCTTATGATAACATGCAAATAACAGTGGCAACAATGTCAAACTTAGACCACTGTCTCGCAGGGTCACATCTACAGTGGATGTCACCTGAATTTCTAAGCTGAAATAATTTTCCAGCTTCCATTATATCTTACAAAGCCAAAAATATACATACAAGTACTTCTCCCCCGACCAGCAGCAAGAAGTAATAAGCCTTACAAAATATGAGTATGGAAGAGTACACAAATTTCTACCTGATACACTTGAGAAGCTAAATGGGCATATAAACTACACTTTCAGTTTGTTGCTTGAGGGGTAGCAAATGTGGTTACCAGGCGTGGGGGGGCACAAGAATAGGAAACAAGGAGGCATCCAGGAAAGCACCACTCTCCCCTCTCCATCAAGCTTCTCAAGGGAATCAAAGTAGCACAGAAAACAGGAACAGTTCTTTTGTTTCAAAGACAACTTTATTTTACAGTTCATTCTGGTACTAGGAGGTGAGGAGTGTGGAGGAAAAAGGTTGAGAAAGCATTAACATTTCCCTTTTAGATGGCATTTTTCAGACAGCCTGTTTTGGTTCTCACTTCACACAGAGGACAACTCCCAGCCTCCTGCATTCTCAGAATATTTTCTGTAATACTGAGTCCTACAATTCTAATCCCCATTTTGCACATTCAGAATAATTCATAAGAGTGCAAAACAAGAACCTCACGAGAGTCTGAAAGTATTTATCTGTCACCTACTGCAAAACTGCTTTTCCATGCTTTCCAAAACAACAAGTACAATCCATACAGATTGATGAAGCAGAATTTGCTATATACTCACTGTTAGAAGGACTCCACACTGAAAGTTGCCTTATGGCAGGGCAGTACATGCAGCTATACCCAACTGATAACATAATCATAGCCTTAAAACACAAAAGGGACCAAGCAGATAGGCTGTACTTTAATCATAAAGTGCTACTGACCTTTTCCTCGAGGGACCCTCTTCAAAATCTGAAGAACTAACATCGTTGCTCGTTGAGGACACTTGCGACGCATCGTCCTTCTCATTCTCCAGCTGTTCTGATCCCGGTCCTAATCCTTTAGATTGGCCATTAGTGAGAAGCCCTGCAAACGCGACAAAGTAGTACACAATATTCAAAACCTGCATTACCAGTGGCAAATGGATTTTACAAAAATTCATGCATGACACTAACAACAGAGAGCTGATGAACAAAGCAACAGTCTTGCAAAGAGATATACTGATAACATTGATTTTGCACAAGAGGTACTTCAATAAAAACCTGCCTGCTTGTGTGTTTCTGATTTAGTTAACTGTGAGGCCCCAATTGCAAATGACCACACTATGGGTGTCAGCAGCAGTATTTATAATCTTGTCACGTCCCTCATTCGAAAAGGGACACAGCTTAGTCAAACTCATCCTTGTTTTACCGAACTCCTATTGACTGACAAAGATGAGATGTAGATGTAGATCAATATAAAATTAAGGTGTCATTTGGTTCAATTTGTTGTCATCTTGCTCTTCATCCAGCTGCTTCCAACTATTAAAATTTATGATCCTTAAAAAAAACCAAAAAAACCACACCCACCACAAAACACCTGAAATCCCAAGGGAGTGAACATCAAATATAGAAACATCCATTCTTGACTCTGATTCTTCTGGCTAAGAGTCACTCATCTACTGAAACTCCAGACTGCCAGCAAAAGTACCCATGGTAGGGGAATACACAAAGTAGGGGAAATGTCTGTCACAGCTGCCTTCCCTTTTGTGCCTTTACAGAGTCACACAAATGAAAATCAGCATTGGGCCTTTCATAAACATAATGTTTAACAAATTTTTCATATTCTGTAATTTAGTATCACTCTTACAAACAACAGTAGACAGTGAAACCACTCATACTAAAGGAAGAAATAAAATAGCAACATACTCTTTAGTAGGTTTTGGGTTAAGAGGGAGGAAAATTACTGACAATTTTATCAGTTCAGTATTTACTCGATGGTTTAAGAGCTTATTACCATAGGAGCTGCAATTTTATCCAGGAGAATGCTTTCCCACATCTTCACCAAAACACTTTTGCAAATGGCATAACAAAGCTTCATTTCACAGTCTTATTTCCTCAGAAAAGTGCTAGTAGGACTCCCCCTCAGCCATTTCAGTCCCCTTTTTGATAATTGCATCTTAGAAAAGAAGACAGGGAGGGGATGGACCCATTCCAATATAAGCCAGGCTGAAAGGCTGGGAGGAGCACTAAACCAAAAACACTAATAATAGCAGTTCAAAACTTTCCACCATGCTACATCAGCACAACAACATTTCAGACCTCTGTTTTCAGGTAAATCATCATTTAGCACCATCAGTGCACCTAATCATCACATAACCAAGCATTCAACCAAGCTCAGAGATAGGGAAGGATATCCAGAGCAAGGGCGATGACCACTGTTAGACCTGCCTGCCCTGCACAACCTGCATGTGTGAACTACTGCACCACACCATCTTTGCCCCTCCTGGTTGCCCCACTCTCAGTCACTCCTGCTCCCCGGAGGCTGCTCTTGTACAAGAGCGTGCGGTCTGCAGTCACTTCTGTCCCCACCCATGGCAAGTCAAAACACCTCTCACCAGGAGCTCACACTCAGCCCCTGCTTTTGCCTTCAGTATTTTTGCTCTTTTGAGGCAGTTTTGCTGCATTGGGAAGGTTCCTCCACCCTGGAAAGCGTTGCCTTAGCAACTATGAAAATGGTGGACACACCAGGTCTCAAACTGCCACCATCACTCTTGCCCCCACCCACGGTAAGTCAGAGCTGCCTCTGGCCAGAAGCTGACACTTGTCCCACACGGGGGTGGGGTGGGGGTGGAGCTGGAGATATCCTTGCTCTCCCTGCACTTTTTGCCTTTGCTCTTTTTGCTCCTTTCCCATGGTTTTGCTGCTTTGGGAAGGTTCTTTCGCCTTGAAGCCTCTTGCCTCAGCAAATGTGCTGAAATGGCAGCTACACCAGGCTGCTGTCACTCTAGTTCCCACCCACAGTGAGTGAGTGACACCTCTGACCAGGAGCTCACCCTCTTCCTGCTCTGAGGTGGGGGGATGACGCACCCTTGCGCTCAATGCGGTTTTGCCTTCATTCTTTTTGCTCTTTTGCAACAGGCTAGCCACTTTGAGAAGGCTCCTCCGCTCTGGAGCCCTCCGCCTCAGTGACTTCCTGAAGTGGTGGCTTCATTTCATTCTTCCTACTATGGAGCCCACAAAACTAAAGTGCCAATTTTTCCATTAGAATGCCTCTTCTAGGCAGCCTAAGACTGGAAAGGAGACATTAAATGACCCAATTAATGTTTTCAGTCCCCTTTTGTTACATTCTTTTTGATGCTTCCTTATCATTAGAGACCACAGAATATCTTAGATTGGATGGGACTGTAGAGATTACCTACTCCAACTTCCCTGCCATGGGCAGGGACACCTCTCAACTAGACCTGGTTGCTCAAGGCCTCATCCAATCTGCCCTTGAACATCTCCAGGGAGGGGGCATCCACAACCTCCTGGGGTAACCCATTCAGAGTCTCAGCACCCTCGTACTGAAGAACTTTTTCCTAAACTCTAGTCTAAATCTATTCTCCCTCAGCTTAAAACCATCCTCCCATGTCCTGTGGCTATGTACTCTTACGGAAAGTCCCTCTCTAGCCTTCCTGCAGGTTTCCCTCAGGCATTGGAGGGCAGCTGTAAGGTCCCTTTGGAGTCTTCTCTTCTTCAGGTTGAACAACCCCAGCTCCCTCTGCCTGCCTGTCCTCACAGAATCACAGCAAACATACAGTTGGAAGAGACTTCAAAGATCATCACGTCCAACCCTTGACTCAGCAGTGAAGGGTCAACACTAAACCATGTCCATAAGCACCAGGTCTACACACTGCTTATGTACCTCCAGGGACAGTGCCCTAGGCAGACCATTCCAATGTCTGATAACCCTGTCTATGAAGAAATATTTCCTAATATCCAGCCTGAACCTTTCCTGGTGCAGCTTGAAGCCATTTCCTCTAGTCTTGCCACTTGACACTAAAGAGATGAGGCTGGCCCCCTCCTCACTCCAAGATCAGAGGTGCTCCAGCCCTTTGATTATACTGTGGACCTTCTCTGGACTAACTCAACAGCTCTACATCCTTTTTTATGGCGGGGACAACAGAACCGGATAACCACCAGAACTGGGGTCTCACAAGAGCAGAATAAAGGGGAAGAATCACCTCCCTTGACCTGCTGGCCACGCTCCTCTTGATGCAGCCCAGGATATGGTTTGCCTTCTGGGCTGCATGAGTGTACTGCTGGACCATGTTCAGCTTCTTATCAATCAACAACCCCAAGTCTCTTCGTTCTGAGCTACTCTCAACCCATTCTCCATCCAGCCTGTATTTGTGACTGGGGCTGGCCCAAAACAGATGCAGGACCCTGCACTTCAACTTATTGTACTTCATGCAATTTGCACTGGCCCTCTTCTCAAGCCTGTCATGATCCTTCTGGATGACATATCTTTCTTAAAGTATGTCCACTGCACGACACACCACACAGTTTGGTGTCATCAGCAAACTTGCTGAGGGTGCACTCAATGCCACTGTCCATGTCACAGACAAAGATGTTAAGGAGCACTGGACCCAGGACAGACTTCTGAGGACCTTCACTTATTCATAGAATCATAGAATCAGTCAGGGTTGGAAGGGACCACAAGGATCATCTAGTTCCAACCCCCTGCCATGGGCAGGGACACCCTACACTAGATCAGGCTGGCCAGAGCCTCATCCAGCCTGGTCTTAAACACCTCCAGGGACGGGGCCTCAACCACCTCCCTGGACAACCCATTCCAGGGCTTCACCACTCTCATGGTAAAGAACCTCTTCCTCACATCCAGCCTGAATCTCCCCATTTCTAGCTTCATTCCATTCCCCCTAGTCCTATCACTACCTGAGATCCTGAGAAGTCCCTCCCCAGCCTTCCTGTAGGCCCCCTTCAGATACTGGAAGGCCACAATGAGGTCACCTGGGAGCCTTCTCTTCTCCAGACTGAACAGCCCCAACTCCTTCAGTCTGTCCTCATAGGAGAGGTGCTCCAGCCCTCTGATCATCCTCGTGGCCCTTCTCTGGACACGCTCCAGCACGTCCACATCCCTCCTGTAATATGGGCTCCAGAACTGGACGCAGTACTCCAGGTGGGGTCTCACCAGAGCTGAGTAGAGGGGAAGAAGCACCTCCCTTGACCTGCTGGTCACACTTCTCCTGATGCAGCCCAGGATCTGATTGGCTTTCCGGGCTGCAAGCGCACATTGAGAGCTCATGTCGAGCTTCTCGTCCACCAGCACCCCCAAGTCTCTCTCCTCGGGGCTGCTCTCCAGCCAGTCACTGCCCAGCCTGTATTTGTGCCTGGGATTGCCTCGACCCAGATGCAGGACCCTGCACTTGGTCTTGTTGAAGCTCATGAGGTTGGCTTGTGCCCACCTCTCCAGCCTGTCCAGGTCCCTCTGGATGGCATCCCTTCCCTCCAGCGTGTCCACTGCACCACACAGCTTGGTGTCATCAGCAAACTTGCTGAGGGTGCACTCGATGCCACTGTCCATGTCACCCACAAAGATGTTGAACAAGACAGGTCCCAGGACTGATCCCTGAGGGACTCCGCTTGTCACTGGCCTCCACTGGGACATGGACCCGCTGACAGCCACTCATTGGGTGCGGCCATCAAGCCAGTTCTTTATCCATCTAGTGGTCCATCCATCAAACCCATGTGTCGCCAGCTTGGAGACCAGGAGGTGGTGCGGGACAGTGTCGAAGGCTTTGCTCAAGTCCAGGTAAACGACATCAGTTGCTCGCCCCTCATCTATTAATGCTGTCACCTGATCATAGAAGGCCACCAGGTTTGTCAGGCAGGATTTGCCCTTGGCAAAGCCATGCTGACTATTCCCAATCACCTCTTCACTATTCTTCTGAGTCATTAGTGCCTCCAGGAGGATCTGCTCCATGATCTTTCCGGGCACAGAGGTGAGACTGACTGGCCTGTAGTTCCCCGGTTCCTCCTTCTTGCCTTTTTTGAAAATGGGAGTAATGTTTCCCCTTTTCCAGTCTGTGGGGACTTCCCCAGTCTGCCATGACTTCTGGAATATAATAGAGAGGGGCTTGGCAACCTCATCTGCCAGTTCTCTCAGCACCCGTGGGTGTATCCCGTCGGGTCCCATGGACTTGAACACTTTCAGGTTCTTCAGGTGATCACGAACCTGAGCTTCACTTATGATGGGCAGTTCTTCCTCCCCGTCCCTGGCATCGTCTGCCATGACACCAGGAGTGTGGCTGGAGGCCCTTGCAGTGAAGACTGAGGTAAAGAAGTGATTGAGTACCTCAGCCTTTTCCACATCACTAGTGACTAATTCACCACTTTCCTTTCTGAGGGGACCCACACCTTCCCTAGTCTTCTTCTTGCCATTAATATACCTATAGAAATTCTTAGTGTTCCCTTTAACCCCCCTGGCTAGATTCAGTTCAAACTCTGCTTTGGCTTTCCTAACCAGGCCTCTTGCTGCTCGGGCAGCTTCCTTATATACCCCCTGTTCTATCTGTCCTTCCTTCCACTTCCTGTAGAGTTTCTTTTTAAGTGATAGTGTGTCCAGCAGCTCCTTGTTCATCCAGGCAGGCCTCCTAGCATTCCTTCCTGCTTTTCTCCTTGTAGGTATACATAGCTCCTGGACACAGAGGAGGTGGTCCTTGAATACTGACCAGCTGTCCTGGGTCCCTCTTCCCTCCAGGGCTTCATCCCACGACACTTTGGCTAGCAGATCCCTGAAGCGATCGAAGTCTGCACGCCTAAAGTCTAGGGTCGTAAGCTTAGAATATGTCCTCCTGATTGCCCTGAGGATATTAAATTCAACTGCTTCATGGTCACTGCAGCCAAGGCCGTCTCTGAGCCTCACATTTGTTACCAGCCCTTCCCTGTTGGTGAGAACAAGGTCCAGCGTAGCACCTTTTCTTGTTGGTTCCTCTACCATTTGGAGGAGGAAGTTGTCTTCTATGCAGTCCAGGAACATCCTGGATTGCTGATGCCTTGCTGTGTTGTCCCTCCAACAGATGTCAGGGTGGTTGAAATCCCCCATGAGGACCAGGGCTTGTGACCTGGAAGCCGCTTCTATTTGCCTGTGCAGAGCCTCATCTGCTTGGTTCTGCTGGTCAGGTGGCCTGTAGGAGACCCCCACAGTAATATCTCCTTCCCCTGTCTTGCCTTTAATTCTAACCCATAAACTTTCAACCGACTCATCATGCCTCCCCAGGTGGAGTTCTGCTGATTCCAGCTGGTTGTTGACATAGAGGGCAACACCTCCTCCTCTCCTTCCCTGCCTATCCTTCCTAAAAAGCTTATACCCGTCTATCCCTACGTTCCAGTCGTGGGAGTCGTCCCACCAAGTTTCGGTGATGCCCACTATGTCATGGCGTCCCAGCATCACGGTGGCCCTTAACTCATCTTGTTTGTTGCCCAAGCTGCGTGCATTTGCATAGAAGCACTTCAGCTGGGCTGGCCCTGTCGTCCTCCTGTGCCAACTCCCCTTGGTTTCCACAGGGTGTCCTGGTGTGTCATTTGTGTCTTGCCTCAGGGCAGCAAGCTGAGAGCCCCTACTGGCTCTCCATCCCTCCACCTCAGGTGAGCTGCCCCCCTGCTTGTCACAGGCCAGCAGGAGACCACCAACCCCTCCCCCTTCAAATCTAGTTTAAAGCCCTGTCTATGAGCCCTGCCAATTCCTGCCCCAGGATCCTTTTCCCCCTCTGGGACAAGTGTGTCCCATAAGTTGTTTTTAGCTCTGCTGCCTTGAAAACCAAGCCATGATTGTAGAACCCAAATCCCTGCCGATGGCACCAGTCCCTGAGCCATGAATTGACCTGTTTGCTCTTCCACAATGTTCCCTCATCCATCACTGACGTTAGAGGGATAGCAGAGAACACTACTTGAGATCCTGACCCCTTTAGCAGGTGCCCTAACGTTCTTCACCTGGACATCAAGCCATTGATCACAACTCTTCTGAGTACAACCATGTAGCCAGTTCTGTATCCACCATGTGGTCCATCCATCAAGTCCATGTCTCTCCATCTTAGAGACAAGGATGTCATTCAGGACAGTGTCAAATGCCTTGCACAAGTTCAGGTAGATGACATCAGTTGTTCTTCCCATATCTACCAGATCCCAAACTGCAACTCAACAAATAATACAAATTCCAGTATCAGCACATGATACTACAACAAGGTTTGTAATGTACCTCGATGCTACAGTACAGAATGACAGCATCCCTTCAAATCATCCATAAGAAAATGAAGACAACCTTTTAAAAATCATTAACTAGATGATATTTCTATGCCAAATTCACACTCACTAGAAACCCTAATCCCTGAGTTCATTCTTCAGAAAGTTTCAACTGCTGCTTTGCATTTTTTCCATGGAACCACTGCTGATAGATTTTACAATTTTTGAACTCCAGAGAAATCTAAATCAAACATATCATTTGAGGTCTGATACTCAGTAACTTAACTCCTATGGCAGAATTTGATTAGGTTTTCCAAAAGCAATATTTGTTCTGGAGACTTGCCATATATAAACCCAAGCAGCCTGAAGTATATGAGTCAAGGAAATCACCTTTCAGGCTGTCAACTTCCACACACTTGGAAGGCAATTTTTATTCATCTTTTCACCCTGCCAAACCATCAGTGCACTTGGGAGACATGCATGATTTGTGTCCCTTAAGGAAAAATATTGGTTTGTCTACTATTATTCATATTAACTGGAACCATCCAAAAACACAGGAGTACTGCTGAGAACTGAAGTTAGCTATGGTCAGCTGAAACCAGTTAAAACAAGTGCCCTAAAAGAGAGGCAGAGAACTACCAATGAGAGATACTGATAAATAATGGCTATGGGTGTCATGTTCTACAGGTTTTCAGGGCCAGCATAATTGCAAAATCCACTCTGAAGTGATGAAAGGCACAGACAGCCACAGTCTCCTTCCAAGCACTGGAGAGAAAGCACATGTTGAAGCAGGCTGTTATAAAGTTTATTGTCACTCAATCATTTTTATATCAAATGTGTTCAGCTTGCCCCCAGATACCTCTTCCTTCAAATGCCATTCCTGCTATCTCTAACTGTAAGAAACCACGTTCTTTGCTGTGCATCAGTCAGAGGTTATAAAGGGTTTGGAAGCCCCAGGATGAGGTGGGGGACCCCACAGTTGTGCGAAGTGACACTCGGGCACCCTTATCACCTTTAATTAGTTGGCAGCAGTGCAGCTGACAGGACATAAAGGAACATGTGCATGTCAATCCACATGGGTTTGACTCTCCAAAGACAAGCAAGTTACAGGAAGCAGCAGGCATTCACATTTCTTAAAAGCCAGGTATTGCACTTCTATACAGATATAAAGAACAAAAAGCAACTGATAAGAAAATACTCTTTTGCATAGTTTGGAGAGCTGAATATCTCTTTAATCCCTGCTACTTTGAAGCACCTAGCAAGAGTCAAGAACCAGCAAACCATCATGTGTCAAATAAAAGCAAAGGGACAAAAAGTTCCACTACAGCTTCCCCATTTCTGTGCCCTTCAACCTCTAAATCACAATGCTAGCAAGCACCAGCTCATGGCAAAGCCCATGAGCAGTTACCTTCTCAGCTGCCAGGAGACCGGCAGCAGCTGCCTGCCCTTTGCCCACTAGGCTCATCTCAGACCCACCTCTTGCTGCCTTCTCGCCTGGCAGCTGTACTCTTGACTAGCCACAATGCCTGAATAACTGGGCAGCAAAATAACAGGGTTGATAAAAATAGACTGCATTTCTGTAATAGAAAGTATTTGGTTTAAAAGTCTGTTTAGATTTTTTTTTTTTAACTAAACCTCTTTAAAATTAAATTTGAAAGCGCAGCAACTTGAATTATACATCAGTGTAGGATTTCATACAGTAACATTACTTACATGAAATAATAATTTATAGAGAGAGTGAGGTAGTGCATGCACACTGACACAGTTTAAAAGGAACTGAAACACCAAATAGCTCTAAGTCACTGAATAAACACTGCTTTAACCAAGTCACTAACAATGAATTACTCAAGTCACAAAGACAGGAACTCAGATATCAAATTACATCTAAGGTTTCTCAAATACACTGTCATGGTTCTAACCGATCAAGACTTTAAAAGAAAAGCCAATTACTAACTCCTAGTAATTAAAAAGGTTAGCTTAAAACTGGACCATGGAGCTCTTAACATTTTTAACAACACATATCTTAGCCACAAAAATGTCAACTTACAGTTTTGCTGGATTCTTTTTTAAACTTCAACATACACCACAATGGCAAAATATGATTTTAGTTACATCCTGCTTAAAATGACAAAACTAAACAATACCTACTTATAAGCTTTTAAATGCACTGAGAACAAGCAGCAAAAAACTTCACTCTGCTACAAGCCAGGGAAAGCAGAAAAGCTCTTTCTGCCTTCTGTGTCCCAGTCATTATTAAAGAGACTTCTGTCACCTCCTTGTTATTTGCCTTCCACACTCTGAACATTTTCAAATCTATCTGTGGCTATAAATTTGTTTTTTTAAAAAGCACAAAGGGCTCTGCAGTGAGCTGAACTGCACCCTCTAGGGTGACACCTGCAGCGTGCGGATATCACAGCTTCACAACCTCTGCAGAGCATGCTCCCTCTTGTTCATAAGGTATCTCACTATCCCTTTTGCTTCTTGGCCGTAGCTGTTAACTGAGCAAAGGTCTTGCTGTGCCTTCTCCAGCAACAGCCATATCCCTTTCACCACAAACACAGTGCACAAAACAGTTAAATCAGCTTAAATGAGCTTACTTCTGGGAGTTTGCGCTGACTCAAGTGGATTGCTTCTCACAATAGCCTACCAAGTAAAACTTACTATTCCATTACATGCCAGCCAATTCATATGGGTACATACTTGCTGACCTTACCATTTTTACACATGCTTTTAGCAGCAATCTACAACTTGTATTCTCAAGCCATGATCTACCCCATCTCTGGTCAGCTGGACAGATGGCTGACAGGCACTTAAAGGGCAGGTCCTGAAAGTACCTGAACATATGATGCAGAACCACCGTTCCTGGGAACACACCACACAATAAACCACCATGTAAGAGTAAATACAGGATGTAAACATAGAAGGAAGAGAGCGCCACAAGAGAAGACAAAAAATGCAAGGGAAGGCTTGGGCTTGTTAGATTGGCTTTAAGAACAGATGAGATCACAATTACTGGTATGGTTTTCATTATTAAAGTTACTAAATAATCAGGAAACCAAAAGGGAGCATCTGAACAAATCTTAGTATCCCATGGTTAGTTGAACACAGTGGTTGGGTGACAGGACTTTCACAATGTTTCCAAAACAGTATTTCTACATCACTTACTCTAATTCCAGCCAGGCATCTGAGCAACAACATTTTCATATTTCCATGGTTTTACATGACAGCAACACCTATTTCAGTTTTCTGTTTCCCAGTCCAAAGGCAACTTAGGAGCAGAAACTGTATTTCTAGTCAGTTCTCACAGTTAGAGGCAACCCACAAATCCATCATATTAGAAAAATCAGCAGTCAATGCCACACAAACAGAAGCCAAAGCACTGACTGAGCTAAATAAGGGGGATTTCAAAATGGGATGAACACCTCAAGTCAGTGGGTCTGTACAGTGCAGGGTAGTGAAATACATAACCCTGCTCCTGGGTACTTCCTGGCCACACAGGGACACCCCCTTCCAAGAGACACTGGGTTTGCCTCCCCTAGGCACACCCCTCCTTGCATTCCTCCCTAATTCCTGCAAGTTGAACCAATCTGGCCTGGTAAAAAGGCCCAGTTTCCAGGGCAATTGGCAAAAAAACCAAGCAGAAGTTACAAGTTGTTTAAAAAGTGGATCTACTTGAAGCAGCATTCTCACCCTGCTGGGACAACAGTGTTATTTATGAGAGCATGCAAAGCAGGCATTGTAGTTAAGGCAGGCATGGACCTGAAGCTTTATTCCCTTATGGAATAACCTGCCTGTCCAAACATCAGCCATGCAGTCTTGTGAGTTGTACAGGAAAGCTTTGTTTAATAAAGAGTGATTTTCTTCTTTTTTTCACACTCCCATTTAGGAGAGCTGCCACAACATTAGAAAGACAGGAGGGTCACCATCACACACCACCATCTGAAAAGTCTGTGTCCTCTGAACTCTTGGGTATAACTGTGCTGTGGAAGACCACTAACATGAGTTCTGTGCCTAAAACACAGAAAGAAAGTAGTTATTACTTTCTGCTCTAAGTATTTACTCTGGTCCTTAGTCTCACACAGGTAATACGGTAATATTCTGGATAAAAATTGACATACACTAAACTGACAGCTCACCTACACCTCTTGTTTTGCTTTACCCTAAAAACTACAGGACTTAACAGTATATTGTGAGCTGTAACTTCATACACACATTTCCTTTCAAACTATCTTTAATGAATAGTCCTCACCCATTTTCCAGAAGTAACAGACGAACAGCTGCAATACAACACAAATTCAGATCCCACTGCCCTAAATGCATCTTCTACCCAAAATGCCCTTACACACTAGACTACTTGATGAAATGCTACCAAAGTCTTGGTAGACATATTAAATCAAACCATTAATCACTCGATGCCGAGTTAAAATGTATTGGTATCTCTAAAACATCTGCAGTCTGCATTAATCAGCATACTGTACAGAGTTACTGTATTTAGCTGTTGTACAGCTATGCACAAAAGATAATTTATAGTTTTATAGTGCAAATGCCATCTGTCACATTGTCACAGCATGACAAGGTATCACATTACATATTAAACAGATAACATGCCTCGAAAATAAGGCCTATTTTCATGCCATGGTTGTCTTAGAGACTAAAGAACTGAGTTTTCGTGATAGTAACATCATTTAAAACCAAAACATTTTTCTCTGGGATAAAAGACACCAATTCCCTGTCCGTTTTTTTTAGGATGTTTGTCACAGAAAGAGAATGCTATTCTGATCTCATTTGGTAATGCAAAATCACAAGAGTTTTCTGTCTCTAAATAAAAAAAACCCCACAACATGAAATAGTCATTGTTTATGCCACAACATCATGGTGTTGCCACCATGATGGTAATTAACAGTACATGGGCTTTTCATCTGAAAAGCCACTGGACATTAGGTTGATTGTAGAACATAATGGAGCATATGCATAAAGCAATACCATTATGCCAAAAACTGTTAGCAAATAGCTTGTACAGTCTTCACAAATGACTAGGAGAGTGCTTTTATATGTAGACATACATCATTACTATGGAAGCCAAGCATGAATGACATTACAGCACAAATGTGTTTGTCAGCCTGTCAAAAACAAGATCACCAAAAGAGAACTGATTAAATAATACAAGTTGAAAGAAGCTCCTTGCTCCCATTACATCTCCATCCCAAATTGCTATTAAGTAACCCAAAACATCTGTGTGACTTTGCTCCCTGCATGAGCCCTTTATCAAATATCTGTCAGCAGTACTCAGTGACATTATTTTGTTCTGGTGTTTCAGCACACCACTTTTAAGGGTTTTTTGGCTCATTTTCATTTGGACGGTGGTACTGGTATTAACCTTGTAGAAATAAAAATGTACCAGTTAAAAATGTGCCTAATTTAACTCTGCCAGGAAACTAACCTGCCCATAAGATATAATTAGAATCTCAGTTTTATTTATGAAATATCTAAAAGAAATTTAAAAAAAAAAAAAAAAAAAAAGAAAGGTATCAATGCTTGCAATGTATCACATGCACAGAAAAACCTCATCTGAAGCCTAAACTTAGGTTATTTTGGGTTCATTAAAAAACCAAAGTATCTATTCAAAGGGACACCTCTCTGATTACAGACATTTCTCTGCATTGAGGACACAAATTCTGAACTCCTGATTGCCCCAGGAAACTGCATGACCCACTTCTGGCACCTTGTTCTTCATATGGCACAATGAAGGTCATCAGCATGGGCTTCAATGGTGGTATAGCCTGGATAAGGGAGGTTAGAGGAGTACCAAACAAGCTGAGCAGTAGGATAGATGTTCATATACAAGTGAATATAGTAGTGGTAATGCCAACTCCAAAAAAAGGTGAGGGTGAATAGTTCTCTCCTAAATCCCTTTCCTACAAATGCAGAGAACTGTATCAGAGCTTAAAACCACAAACAGCTACCTTCAATTTAACCTTTTTTAAAAAATAAAATTTAAGAGGAGGAAAAAGGAAACCCAAGACCCAAAAGCTAGGATTGCCCTGAATTAAGCAGAATGGAAAGGAGGAAATAAAAGTGATTGCCACCACCCTACCAGCTGCTACCTTATCTATTTTATCGGTATCATTGCCTATTGAGCTCCTACCAATTGCCCCTGGAGCTGTGTGATAAGAAGAGTGCAGCAGCTTCTCTAATATGGAGGTATCAGGACATAAAAAGGTCATTACATTTTGACAAACAAATGCAGTCAATTTTATAGTACCCTAAGCACTCCCTGTTACCACTGGGGAAATGAGCACTATGTATTCTTCCTATATGCTGCCAAAGAATCACAGTATTTGGTGTATGGAACTGGTATCCACCCTTGACTGCAGTCAGAAAGCTTCAGATGAACAAGAGTACTCCAAGTGCAAGCTTTGCTGTTCAGAGACATACGAGTGGAGAAGGCAGGAAGCCCTTTGTAGAAGCAAGGGAACACAATAACCAGAAGAGAGCCCAGTTAGGACCCAGCGACCTAGACTCTGTTCACATGTAGCCACTGCTAAGTGGATGCCCCTGGAGAGGTCACCTTCCCTCCACACACCTCAGCTTGCCTACCTTTAAAATTAAAGCTAGTGCAATCAGACTCCATGGTGAAGCAGAGAAGAGGTACAGACAGTAAGCACAACATGAGACATGGGGTTATTATTGAAATCCCTGAGCAGTGTGTGCCTCGTGTTGATTTTTGCCTTGGACAGAATGACTTTGTTTTTCCCTGAGGAGAACAAGTGCCCTTTGATTTGCAGCTATGCCAGGGACATGTGTCCTACAGGACATCTTCTCTCATTTTGCAATTACGCAGGCAATCTGGAAATAGAGCTAAACATGCATTTGATTTGAAATTACAAGCACAAGCAGGTCCACAGGTGTAATTTATCTATTTAGTTTGAAGGTATCAATGATAGAACAATCAGCATAACCATTGAGAGAGAGAAAGTCTAAGTTCTCAGGTATAAACAAGATTATCAGTGACATACGAATAAACAATTCTTTGGTCTTTATGCCATTGTGTCTTGTTTATTTTACATCTGAATGGAGAAGCAGTGAGGTAACATCCCCTGAGAGGAGAGAATAAAGAAAACCCACAACGTGCCTGTGAAAGAAAGCATTAAATTTAAAAATGGGTTTTCTTCCATTTTTTATTTGGTTTGTATCTATTTGATGGTTAGCTAGAGAAAAACTACTACCGAGTATTTCCAAACTTTTTTTGCTTGTTCTTCACAAACATCTCCTCATGTGAAGGAGAGAGCATGGATTTGGATTATTTGGGAAAATAACAATTAGTAAAGCAAGCAAGTCAGCATTTTAGGTCTTTGTCACCTATATATAAGCACAAATGAGAGCAATTACTCCCTCTTCCGAAGCACTTTTGCAGATCCATCTTAACTGTAATATATTACTAACAGACCCAGTTCTTATCATTTATTTACCCCCACCTTAGCATCACAGGGACATGCTTTGAGAATCAGTGACACACCTTACCCCGCTTCAGATACAAATTTTCACTAGGAATGGATGGACAAAGGAACAGTAAATCCACATTTCAAAAATACCCACATCTGAGCACCAGGGGACTAGACCCATCAGTAAAAATGAAACAAACAAGCGGGGAGAAAAAATTAAAACCAGACGTTCTGGTACTTTAAGTAACATGAGGAGGAAGCTATGCCAGGAGCACGTCTCCAGACAACAGTTATTCTACAGTAGAAAGTGAATATTAGCAATTGTGCCTCCACAGAGTATAAACAGAGGAAGAAAGAAGGTGAAGGCAAACACAGTGAAGCAAGGAAGGGTCTGCTAATTGAAGAAAATACAACACACAAATGTGCAAATAAAACAACAAGGGACATAAAAAGGCACACGATGTCTCACTACTAACAATGAGTATATGGGAACCTCTAAAGGGAGAGATGTGCAGCTAAAACCCAGAGGCTTAGCAAGGCTTAGCTATACTTGTTATGATTTCTAGGAAACCCTTACAGGCTGTGTAATTCAAAACCAGTTTATCTGCATGAAACCGGATACAACAACAAAACAGCATCTTGGTGAACTTTGCTATGTGCTTTTCCTGTAATGAAGCAAGGTTCCTAATGCTCTGTGGTGAGGGCTCACATAAACAGGCCACGCTTATGAGCAGAGAGAGGTGACAAAAGGCCCATTTCTGGAACTGGCTTCATGGACAGCCAGCATCTTCCCTCCACAAAGGCAGCTGCTGGCAGCAGCAGGTAGCGACTGGGACAGCTCTTTGCTGTGCCCTTCAGCAGAAGCCCATCTTTTTGGAGGAGCATGGAGAGCTGGCAGCAGGTACTAAGCTTGTGGCGTGGCACTTCAGTTACCTCTGCACTTCTCCAAAGCACCAGGCCAGCCCTCCACTATCTGCAAATAGGACGCAGCAAGATCAGGCACCCAGAGATACTACTTTCTCAAGTAAATAGAATTCAATTATCAGAGGAATAAATGTCAGACTTGACTTCTACATACACATCAAAAGTGAACAAAACACCAGACTCTGGATCAGCAGGAAGGTTCTAGTAGAGCAGTGTGGTATTAAAAAAAAAAAGGTGGGGGCACACAGACAAGTGCCAAAAAAACCTTTTGACGAGGTTTTTCTCTGCTTAATTGTCCCAAATTCTGCCCTGTGTGACAAAAGCCACAAAAGGCAAATGCTAAATGACATACTTCTAATTGCACAGTCCCATTTGATATTTTAATGCATGTCACGGAGGATTTGCCTTTCATTACTTTTGCCAGGAGCACGGGCAGCCCTCCAGACAGATAGAAGAAATATTTTTTCCCCGATGTGACACAAGCTATGAAGATCTTGTTTGCTGTAAGAACACACAGCCTGGCAATACAGCCAGACAATGTTAGCAGGGATTCAGCCCTCTCTTCATTGGTGATGCTCTGAGCATTCACTCAAATAAAAGGAGAGGGAAAGTCTTCTTCCTGTTCTAGGAAAAAGTAATTGAGTTAAATGCTGGATGTTTTACAAGAATTCCAGTTACATGTGATAGATATTTGAATGAAACATTTTAAATTACTTTCACTCCACATTTTCAACAACTTTTTTTTTGTGAACATGCCTTCCCTAACTCTGAGGTCATCCATCAGCCAGCTCTAGGAGTCAAGCTGCTAACTCTTTTGCTGATAAGGAGTTACTTTTTTGTTCTGGTATGCCACCTCTTTCTACTAAGTGCCTGAGTTACGGTCTCTGAGTTTAAAGAAATTAAATATCCACTACCTTTAAAAAAAACAGACCATAGTTACTTCTAACAGCCCAGCCTCTTCAGCAACACACCAGCCAGGCGTCCTCTGCCTCAGAATCGCAGGGTAGCCCAGCTGGACCTAAGACAGCTCAGGCAATGCCACTCAGCAGGGAGGCAGACAGCGATGCTCCAGCACTGTCTGCAGCCAAATTTCCAATTCCCTGCCAGCCTGAGGGCTCACGTATCTGTCAAGAACCCTAACACAGGCTTGACAACCATGCCAGCATATGGTCCTGTGACATCCCAGGAAGAACACAGGAAAGAAAGCTTCCTGAGCAAATTTCAAACACCTGGGAAAAAAAAAAAAAAAAAAAAAAAAAAACCAAAAAAAAAAAAAAACACACCACCAAAAAAAAAACAAACCCACTCACACCCACCACAAACAACACAAACTAACAAACAAAACCCAACAAAACAAAACACCACACCCCACACAAAACACCACACACCAAAAAACCAACATCGGTTTCCCAGGCTTTTGCCCATACCCCCACATTTCAGCTATGATGCTTAGGGCCTTGCTGCTGGCAGGGAAAAGTGATTCTCCTCAGGGTAAGCTTGAATTTTCCATTTCAGCTTTTCCAAAACCTGAACCCTTCCCCTTGACACCATCTACCCCATGTACCATTTATTTCCTGTCCCTGAGAGAAAACAGCTACAAGGCACCATAAAACAACACAAAAGCTCAAATACCCCCAAATCCAGCCTTTAAACTTCAGGGATGTCTTCCTCCTTATCACTGTTTGTAAATCTAGCTCGCAACATTGAATGTAAACGTGTGTTACTTTTTTTAGTGGGGCAGGCAAGAGAGTATCATTTCCTCACTTTCTTAAATTGAAGGTCAAAGGAGTACACTCCATGCTCAAGATGAAAAGCTGCTCTAATGTTTTGATTCAGATGCCTGTAGCCTGTTTGCACAGTTATTGTCAGAGAAGAGGCTCGTGACAGTAAAATGTTGAGAGCAACTGCTGCAAACTGAAATTACAAGTGTGATACAAAAGCTTGATGCAAATGAACAAATTGTTCTGCCACAAGTGTGCATGGCAGCAATAACATTTCACCTCTATTTGGGCACTAACCCTTTGCCTCAGGTGAGGATCCTATGTGATACTGACAGTGGTGGCAGGATTTGGTGGAGGCACAGAAGCTATCTATATGCTGGGCATGTACAATGGGAAAAACACACAGGGAAATAAAACTGTAGCTGGAAGACATTTAGGAGAAATCCCTGTGCTCCCAGACTGGCTCCAGTGCTGCAGTGACGGGACAGCAGGCGAGGGGACAGAGTAGGAGGAATCCAGGTTCAGCCATGAACTGAGCTCTGAGGATATCACTGCAGAAATGACATACAGGCCAAGGTAAGAGGAATGCAAGCTTAAAGGCATTGGATCGTGTCAACTTCAGCCACCTGCCAGAGCTTAGGTGGAGACCATTCTCATTTTAATTGGGGGGACATCTGATTCTCACCAGCATTAACGCTGTTCTCCCAGGCATCGACATATGAAATGTCAGCACTGTAATAGCCTTTAAGGAAACACTACTCATATGCCAAGCAATTTCCATCTCTATTTCTAGCTCCTGAGACCAGCAGCTTAACCTTACTTTCACCTCCCTTTTGTGAGCTCTACAGACAAACCACAGGAGGACGAGATGAGAGCTGGGGTAGGGGGCCAGCCAATTGAAAAATATGTTGCTGGAGAAAAGGCTTCTGAAATGTTAAGGAGACTTCCTGACACACCAACACCCCCAGCAGAGTTAAAGAAATTCTACCACCATGAAACATTCTGCTGCTATTAAACAGCTTTTTTAACTCACATTTTGGGGCATCAGAAGGGGAAGTAAAACAATATTATCTGCTTCCTGACTTAATAGAAGCCTTAGAATAACCATCAACACATGCTTACACAATCTATGTGACTATACTACACAGTAGTGTGTATTACATAATTTTATCTTCTTTTCTTATTCAGAAAGATAAGTGATATCTTGCAATTTGAAAAAAATATGCTTTTCCCAAAAAAAAAACCCTGGAATTTGATCAGAATTTTCTTTCTATCCATTCATGTAACCATAAGCTGATATCCTTTAGCATATTTCTTGTTTTAAGTACAGCATCAGAGAAACAGGGTGAAGGAGTGGGAGGTATGTGCACTGAAACAGCTTAGAAATGCAGGATGAAAACAGTAAGTGAGCTTTCAAAATATACCCAAGAGGCTATGTGTGTGCTGAAGTTCTCCATCGCATTACTACAATCAACACTCCCTCCTCCATCTCTGATTTAAGGCCAAAAGTACACTATTGATATTCAAAACACCCCATTTATTACTCTATTTCAAAAGGACATGACAATATTGGGAAGGAAAGAAATCAATGAGACTAAAATGACAACTGGAATCCATCTGTACATTCACAGTACAGTACAGTAAGAAGACATATTAAACTGAAACAGTTCAGACCACAATAGTCTTCCTGGAGTTAGGACATTCCCTCCCTAAAATGTTTCAAGGCATCTCTACCAAGCACAACTCAAGTTACAAAGACTATTAAATAGTATTAATGTTTAGAGTGCATTTAGCACTTTGTATGTTCAAAGTGCAAATGCACACACTCCCAGCCTCCAAAAAACACCACCAAACAAAGTCACATTGAACAAATGTGAGAAGAGTTCTGCATGTCCCCACATGGAGCAAGGCTACAGCAACATTTGTCATGCAGTGGGAGAAGATCTGCTTTAGAATCATAGCCCCACATGGTGGGATGTGGCAGACAGGATGATATCAACCATGAGTACTGGAGCTACTCACCAGAGAGGGGAGGATGGATAAATCTAATGGGAAAGCAGCATGACCAGAATACCATGCTGCCATTAGGAAGAGCAACAGTAAAAGGAGCGGAAATCATCATTGGCAGCGTCAAAGCTGAGAACAAGATCAGACCATAACCTGCAACCGCTGCACGATGCACTGACAGCCTTTGTTTCTTCACAGGCTAGGAGCCACAGAGGTGAAGATTTAACTCCCATGTATAATTGTTTATTAGTAAAACCAGACAGCTACACAGTAAGACAGAATGAATGTGAAGCAAAGCATCATTTTAAACACCTGCTCTCCTCATCCCATTTAATGGTAAAAAGAAAGTGAATGACTGGATCCCAAGTGGTGAAGGAAAGAGAGACAATTTTTTTTCTCTACTAGCATGTAAAGGCAGGAAAGACTTTGGCAGAAGCTGGATAAAGTGGATGACTTGTAAAAGAATGGAATAGACTTTTTATATTTAATTTTTTTCTGAACTTAGAATGTGCCTCAGAGGTATTATGGAAAACACTTTCAAGTTTTTGTTTTTTTTTACAAAAAAGTCATTAGGGACATGAAGGCCTCATTGTTTCCCCCAAAATGTGTATGTCAACACATACACATGGATAAAAAAATCCTTACCTCCCTTCTGAGACATTAAATCCACATACTGTTTCTTGGAGAGGGTAGAAAGAAAATGTAGGTCAAGATGTTGAGATAGGGATTGCTTCTGAAAGATGAAAGCGTAAGAGGACTAAGCTTTCATTCCTTATGTTTCTTTGAGATTTCAAACAGAGTGTTATTTGATAATGGTTCCTTTCAGAAAATTGGAATTTAATATAGCTAATTATAAGTTAGAGAATTAATGTACAGTCAGTATTCCAACTGAGCTGGTATACCACGCCGGTGCTTTTTACCAGCATGTCCCCAGTGCTTATTATAGATCTTTTCTCCAAATACTAAGGCAAATCTGCTCTCACATTAGACTGGATGGCCCAGGAGTTTGTGGGAGGAGGGGAAGGGAAAAGAAGCAGGGGGAAAAGAAATCTATGATCTCCATGGCTCTAACAACGAGCCTGCAGCAAGCAGCCTGGAGTTGTCCTCACAGCACGGCACGGTACTGGAACAGACCCTCTTACTTCAAAGGAAGCACAGAAAATAAGAGGACAAAGACAGAATGAAAAACAAGTAGCTGGAGAAGTACACTGAGAAACAGGAAAACACATTTTCTTCCTGACTAAAAGGGAGGAACAACAACAATGACAAAAGATGAAAACTGTTGGCAAACACAAAGACAAGGAACAATCCTAATTGTCTGGTATAAACATGGAAGTATCTGAGAATTATTTGTCCTGTAAGTGATCAGAAGTTAAAAATCCTGAGCCACATTTCAACAGAGAGCATGCAGTATAAACAGGAATATCCCTCACAAAAGGCACCACCAGCAAACACAGTTTTGGACCGGGAACAGTTTCTCTGCAACTGGGACAGAAGCCATGTGTCAGTGTTTCAGGGACCTATGCAGGTTTGAGATGCTGTATTTCTAGAGATGGCACAAAATGTGTTCAGCAACATCTGCTGCACATCACTAGTTAGCATGTAAAACAAAGCTGTAGCTTGCGTCATCTTAAACACAGATCATACTTGAGTGAATTAAGGGGGAAAACATGCATTGCTGGGAGCTCTGAAATCCACAAGGTTCCAGCAGCTTTCCCTTTGTTTCTCAATGTCGTTTCTGGCAGAATACTAAGCCAGCATCTTTCTTTAAAGTTCTTTGATGTATGTGTGCTCCTGCAATGAAATTCTGTCACTGACCAAGGCATTGAGCTCTGTGTTCAAGTCTCAATCAGAAGGGCCATACCCACTTCCTTCCCCAAAACGTACAGTTCCCATGTTTAGTAAAGTTACAAGGTTTTCTGTGTTTGTTTTTGGGTTTGTTGTTGTTTTGTCTGCTTGGGGGGAGTGGGGGTGGGTGTTAGGGTTAGGGACGTGTTTTTGACAAAATCATTAGATGTTTCTTACATGTTAGCATATTCATTCCTCTGAAGTATTTTTCATTTAGCATGTCCCCACCTTGGTTAGAGCAGGATGTTTCCTCTGAAAGTAGGTGCTGCCTTTCGAAATACTCTTCTGCTCCTAACAGGCCACACTAGGACAAAATCTACCCCTATGCAGGGTGCTTCTTGCCTCCTCATACTGGAAGCATCCCCCAAATCCTGCTGAACTTGGCACTACACCTGCTCCCAAACCTTGGAGCTAAGAAGTGCTCACCTTTCCTAAACGTCTCCCTTCAAGCTGCAGAATAGCATTCATTTTTATAGGGAACAAACAAACAAAGCAAAAGCTTAAGAAGGTCCTTCCTTATCACGCTTAGCACTTTAGGGAATTCTTCTCCTGAAAAGATGACACCAAACCAGTAACCAGTACTTATCCATTGCTTCCAAACTGAGAAAAGAGAAACAAAATTGGCATAGAAAACACCATCATGTTCAGTCTGATTCCTTATGCTTGAAGAACCTGATCAAGCTAGGTCTGACAATCACTGGACAAAAGACAAAAGCTACACGTGGAAGTGGGAAAGCACAAACTGAAGAGTAACCAGTCTTTCACAGATCACAGAATCCCAGCACGGTGGGATTTGGAAGGGACATCTGGAGATTATGGAATCCAACTTTCACATTAAAGTAGGGTCATTCAGAGCAGGTTGCCCATAACTGTAACATCCAGGTGACTTTGAAATCTCTCCAGAAAAGAAGGATCCATAACCTCTCTGTGCAGCCTATTCCAGTGCTCTGGCACCCTCACAGGAAAGAAGCTTTTCCTTAGAGTCATAGAATGCATTGGGTTGGAAGAAACCTCTAGAGATTGTCTAGCACAACCTCCCTGCAGTGAGATATCCCCAACTAGATCAAGCTGCTCAGAGCCCCATCAAGCCTGACCTTGAATGTCTCCAGGGATGGGGCCTCCTTAGACAATCTGTTCCAGTGTTCCACCACCCTCATCGTAGAGAACTTACTCTAATGCCCAATCTAAATCTACCCTTCTCTAGTTTAAAACCATTGTCTTTTGCCCTACTGCTACATGTCCTTGTAAATATTCCCTCCTCAACTTCCTTGTAGGCCTCTTTGAGGTACTGGAAGGCCACAAGGTCCCAGAGCCTTCTCTTCTCCAGGCTGAACAGCCCCAACTTCCTCCACCTGTCTTCATGGGAGAGGTGCTCCAGCCTTGTGATGACTTTTGTGGCCCAGCTCTGGACCCACATCATCATCTCTCCAGTTTAGGGAGAAGGATATTGTGGGGGACCATGTCGAAGGTCTTACAGAAGTCCAGACAGATGACATCCATTCTCAGCAGACTCTGTTCCACTCTAGGCTTCCCTGCAAATTTGATTTTCTTGAGAATATCCCCACAGAATCCAAGATGACTTGATCCAGCCAGATGGTAATGCAGTACCATCTCAACATCCAACTATGCCTGGGAAACTGAAGGCCTTCAAAACCATCTTTTCCCCATAAACTCCAATATTCAATCCACAGACAGTAACTGATCTCTTTCAAATCACTTAACTATTATTTTTAAATTCTGCTTTCCAGGACGTTAATGGCAGACACCAAGATCCATAACCGAAAGCAAGGTGGTTTGCTGCTCTAAGCAATGTCTTAACTAACAGCTCATTTATTCTGCTTTATGAGCAGAGTATTTGTATGTAACTGTGTTATGCTCTGGATGTTTATCAACATTCAAGACTTTGCAGGCCAGTTTTATTGGTGCGCCTTCCATACTGGCATCAAGGGGACTTTGTACCAAACAGTCTTCCCTCAGCCTAGGAGAGATCAACATCAGCTTGCAGCTCCAAAACCTCTCTTTCACAAAGAACTTTCACTCTTCAATTCCAGTCTCTTGTTAATGAGACTTTAAATATTCAAGGACACCGCCATACTGTGCAAAGGTAATCTATGAAAGAGTGCATTTAAATCTACAATTGCAAATGGGCTGTGTTTATCTACTTAGATAAGACAGCCTTGTTCATTTCAATTAGAGCAGGTCAGTTCTAGGCAAATGTAAAGTGGCATTTGAAGTTCATCCCTGCAGGACAATGAGACAAGGTAAAGCTTCTGGGACAGGTTTCTATCTAAATAAAACATGACAAGTAGTCCCTAACCACAGACCTCATTGCTGCACAGAGGGCCATCTTCAATTGATTTTGGGGTTAGGGAAGAAGAGTAGCAACAGCTATGTTTCAAGAAGATTTGGAATTCAAGCCACATTCTGGTAGCTTCTATCTCATATTCATTGCTCCCACTTGGATGTAATTGCTGCTGACATCCTGAGATGCGAACAGACAGAACAACTACTGTAGAAATCACCGGGTAAAACAATAAAATTACTTACTTACCATCCAGACAAGTATGTTGTAACATTCAAGAGAAAAATTTGGACGCTGCTCCTTGGAACAGTCTCATGGATAGGTACACCACAGGAACCAACAGGAGGGAAGGGACATCAAGCACTGCATGCAGACTGTATAACAGGAATATGGCTCTCTCCAACCCCAGCTCACTCCCATATGATGCCTCAGTTTAGAAGCTCTGTGCAACCCTGCCACTCCTCTCTGGCGTACAGAGCCTGAGGCTCTGCAACAAGATCCCAACACCACAGCAAGGGAGCAGGGACCAGGAGAAAAAAACAAAAGGGAATGAAATTTCTCTTCAGTCCTCTCTGTCCAGTACACCTGCATCTGTACAGCAGTACAACCCAGATGCCTTTTCTCAATATCCTGTTATAAGAGAAGCTCCTGTCATTGCTCTAGCACCCTCTTGCTAACATTGTGACAGCAGTTTTGCCCTGAAACAAGGAAAATTCCCATGTTGTGAAGAAAGGGGAAAACTACTCCTCCTGTGCAATTTTCATCACTTTATCAAGCGTATGTGGAGATTTCTCCATGTGCAGAGCAGACAGCATATAAAAACACCAGGATGCTTTGCAGTCACAGTACACAGAGCATCCTTAAAAACACTTTGCTATGAAATGCTTTCACCTTTCATATCACCACAGGAAACAACTACTGAGGGAGGTGTTTTAGGAAGAACCTGCTTTTGACGCAACCTGGCTGAAATGGAGCATGTCAAGGTGATTTACCTCTAACACTGTTTACACACACACAGAGACTAGCAAGAGGCTGAAGTGTTTTTAAGATCGATGGCTACTGAAACTAAGTGAAAGATGAATGAAGGAGGAGAAAAATGAAATTAAATGCTGCGGCAGTCTTTGAGCATTACACAGAATGGCTGGCTTAGGCCAAATCTTGCAGGCAAAGAGGCTTATCTCCTGGTTTGCCAAATTGCACCAGAGGTCAGCTAAAGAGGTTTCAGGAGTTTGCCAGCTCTGTCCCTCTGCAGGATCCTTGTCAGATTGCTCCAGCTGGGCCCCTTCCAGCTCTTCCCTTTTTCCATTTTAGTGTATAGCTTGAATAAAGAAAACAAGGTGAAGGCTTTCACAGATAACACAGTCTTTCACAAACAGATGCAGAACAAAGCACAGGAAATTCTGAGCAAAGTAGAAAATGAGTGTTGTCTGTTCAAGGCTTATCTGGAATGAGTTAGCCTCTTAGTGGACAGATCTGAAACATCACACTGTCCCGACTGCAATTGCAATGCTAACAGTCTTGTGAGAGGAGAAAACAGGATGGATAAGGGTGGAAAATCATCTGCCTTTAGCTCTCAGAGCTGGGAACTCTTTCAGATGTACAAGAAACAACACTTGCAAGTCAAGCTTGTCACTGTCATCCCCTGTCACCCTAAGCACGAGCCTTCTATATCTGCACCCCCTTCACAGTATCAAATTCACTTGAATTGGATAATAACAGACAGCAAAAGCAGGCTATTGAAAATGTGTATTCAACTAATTCTGGCTACAACATCACATTAACTGCATGTAATAAATCTCTGCTAGTGAGACAGACAAAAACGGATTTAGAAATGCATTCACGTTTATTACAATGTAGAGCAATCTGCTATGATTTAACATAGCAGATTACATGTAACAGTACACATGCTAAGCTATATTTATTTTTTAAGTAACATTCACCCACAAGCTCTGGGAAGTATTCGCTATGTGATGAACCTCTGATCATCATCATTTACCAAAAGAGAGCAGTTATTTCAGAACAGTTTCTTGGGAGATTTTAAATCAAAAATACCCCATTGAAACTAAACTGAAATGTGGAAGCATAAGCTCAGAGCACAGCCCAATCTACCAGGCTGTTATCAGCTGTGAAATGAACACAACTAATTCCTGAAGAGGTTTGCTGCTCAGAGAGGTGAACAGTTTTGTTGTTTTGCACAGCAGAATTTCTGCATTCAAACGTGGGCTGATGACACCTAAAAATAATGCAATTCCCATCGACTGACATTTTCAGTTTACTCCACATTACTACAAGGATAACCAAATCCATTTTGACTGGCAACCGCCTGTATGCTTAACGAGTCAAAGCCTGAGAACGCAGGTAATTCAGAGTATTTGAGGTGAAGAGTAAGGTGCATTGGCTGCTGTGTGGGGCAGCCTGAAGTAGGTACTGTGTCCATCAGCAGTTATAGTTATCTGTCACTAATCTCTGCTTTTTCCTTTTAAACCGACTTTACTGCCAGGGCTGACATGCCGAGATTTACAATACACATGACATCTGCTCTGATTAAACACAGCCTAATGGCCTTAAGAACATCCTGCTGGACCAAATAGTTCTGAGACTCTTTCCACTCTTTCAAAACAGCAAGCCACTTCTAAAATGTCCCTTACATCAAGGAAAAACTGCCCTTGAAAACTGAAAATGTATTCTCTCTCATACTCTGTAAGGGCTCCACAAAATGTAGTCTTGCATAACAGCTCTAGTGAAAAAATAATCAGCAAAAGCCTTATGCAAAGCTCAGCACAGACAGTTTCAAAAGATACAGTTCCCTATGACTGACTGCAGTAAACTGTATTACACAGCCTGTGGGTATGACTGAAACTTCTTTCTGCTTTTACTTGTGATACCGATTTTATTTCCTGTGGCATTCCTAATTTCTTAATAAAACAGAGTTTGCTGTTTCAATGACTGACTTTTTCTTTCCCTGCTGCTCTTCTGGTTATATGCCTTATTGTCTGTCTTTCAAATTAAAGACACCATTATTTAATGCACAGCTTCCTTTTGTCAATCATGGGCAACAGAGGAGCAACAGGAATACTGAAATCTAAACCCTCTTTACCACAGCCACAACATAGGACCTGCAGACCTTTGATCCCCAGTAGAACATTTTAATAAACATTAAAACAATAATAATGATGAGCATTGGGCATCAGACAGGCAGAAAGAGCTAAAGTACCCTTCTCCCAACCCATGCCTTCTGAGAGCTATTGCTCTTAAACAGAGAAGCATTGTGCTCACTTTTCTGAGCATACTGCTGGATTCCTGCCTCCTTTGTGTTCCTGCCTTGTGCAAATTTTCCAGCCCTTTCAATAGCAGGATCCATCAGGCACATAATGGAGTGGAACTCGATCATTTACACTATCTTTAACAGCTATATAATTTTGTTTTGATTTCTATGTAAACCATAAGTTATCTTTTTACCTCCTACTTCAATAGCTTCAGGACATGGCCAACACCTACCATTGGTTCTTAGATCTCAGCATAAACTTCATCCAACCAACACTGCATGAAAGGACAACATTCTAAGCAGACCTCTCAGGTTTTTAACGTGCCAGTAAAAAACTAGTCGCAATAAAATTATTAACAAACTTAAGCTTCCTTTATTGGTCAACCAAAGAAATGGTTGAGTTAGAATCCAAAGTGATGCATCTCTTCTACAGTCAAAAAAAGGGCAGTTTTGCCTAAGTTATGCTTTACTCTCATTTCTAAAATAAGCAAAGTAGAACTGACGACAGGTACCATTTTTGACAGAGCTACAAGATAAAACCACCAACATCCTTTTGACTGTACATGCCAGCCAACAAGATGCCAGGGTGTAAATTTAGGCTGGCTGGTGATTTGATGGCTGACAAAGACAGAATGAAGCAGTTTGCATGTCTGCACTGAAGAATGCTCCCCAGACTGATGATAGAAATAATAAATCCAAGGCAGTAGCTATGCAGAGTGACCCTGAATCAAGGAAAACAAAATAGTTGTCCCCTGCTGGGCTTAAGGCAGAGTTTGGTTTCATGGACAGTCTACAATGAATTTCACCACTGCATCTGTGGTAGGAGTTGGTTTGTGTGGTGTTTTTGAAAATTTAAAAAGCCCATAAATCAAACACCTAGAGTTGTAAAGCACTTTTCAGTGAATTTTTAAGCTGCATCTTTTTTTGCTTCTATTTCTGGCAAGTGTTGTCCCTTCTAGCATCTGAGGCTGTGGTTAGATGCAAGAACTGTGCCAGTCCTAAGGCTGTGGTTAGAGAAAAGGACTGTGCCAAGGGCTTGCTAGTATCAAAGGGAACAAGCCTGGTCTCCGCCTACAGATTTTGGTCAAGATGCTCTGGCCCCTCATTTTCACCAAATAAGCACTCAGTACTCACATGACCTCTGAATGAACCTCTAATGTGGCTAGTTTCCTGCCACATTAGTTCCATGAACCAGCTGTACTGCGTAGGCAGATGAATGGCAGGGCCAGCACAAGAGAGAAGGCAAAAGGAGGGTGCCCAGACCCATCAGCCACTGCTGAACCCTTTCACACCTTTCCTCAGTGTATTTATTTTAGATCTACAGTAACTCAGTCTCTTACAGATTATGTACACGCCTCTGCAGAGTCTTCATTGCCATTTTCATCTTCCATTACCTGCAATTAGCAATACACAGGGAGGCAAGACTATTTTTAAAATTACTTTGACTAGAAATGCACCCAGGGGCAGCAGCAACTCTTCTCTTAAAAGTTCATTTTGTGGCCATCTGAAAATTACACAATTCCTCTGTTTCTTCTGGTTTTAAAAAAAAAAAAAGCCACCTCTGTTATGTGCAAGAGAAAAAGGAGGATTAGCATCCTGCAAGAGATACATTTCTGGCAGTCTTGCCAAACACCGAAATTGTATTAAGACAGGAGCACAATTTGGACATAATCAAATTGGGTTGAGATCACCCAGAGCATAATTTGGCCTGCAGAATTTTTAAAAGTGGATGGAAAAGGCAAGAAGTGTCTGTCAGCTGATCAACAAGCAGGGCCCTGGCAGGCTCAAAAATTGATTCTGTTCTAAAGAAAAAAAAAAAAGGGAAAGATACTTGGAAATTTTCAGTGAAGCCCAACCCCAACATCCTGTTATTTGTTTGTTAATCTTTAAATTCACTTGACAGCAAGCACCAAAGCGAAAGTGATGTTGAGTGCCATGACCAATCTGCTCAAATGCTTATTTTCTGAACCTTTCAGTTGAAAACATTGATATTGAATCACAATTTAAAACTAGCAAAAAAGGCTGTTTACTTGGAATGTAAAGGGGAAACATTGCGAAGTTGAAAGAGATGTTTGTTTCTGTAAATGCATTTTTAAAATCCACTTACGCAGACAAGGGTCCTTGGCACACTTACAATCTTCTACTACAGCTAAGGAGACAGACAGACATTAGCTACTGTCAACAAACCCAATTTCACATCACTGATGGAGTGAAAAGCTCCCTAGACAAATGTTAGCACAAAACCCTCCACTATTTAATTGCAGCCTTCAGAAACAAGAGAAATGAAGCTACCAGCATATTTGAACCATCACAGTGAATGAAGAAGGCTACTAAAGGCTGGGTGGTTGTCCAGCCTAAGTGTCTGCACCAGGGAGGAAGAAGGCTCTGGGCACACAGGGGCACAGCAGCATTTCCCTGAAAGCTGTGGTGTTTTCATCTGCACAAGTGGGAAGAGGAGAGACATGGCCTCGACCCAGAGAAGACATGGTCGCCCTGCTGGCAGCTGCTGCCACAGCCATGTAGCTGGCTTTTGGCAAATAATGCACAAGACAGAGCTGAAGCACCCAGCTTAGCTGGGTTTAAGCATTTCTACCACATCTGTTGCAATTTTTATGCCATGCTCATGGTACTATTCACATGGTCAGGGAAAAGAGGTTTCACTAACAATTTGGGGTCAGATTAACCCAGCCCCCACAGCACCCTACCGCAGGGCACCTTTGTTATGACAGTCTGCTGTCAGAAACCCCCATGTATCACACAAAGAACATTTGAAAATCCATGCAGCAATGACAAACCCAGCTATTTCCAGTTATTACTACCATCTGCCCCAGTCAGCCTGGCAGCTAAGGGATGGGCAGACCCAGGAAAGAGAGCGTGCTGCTGCTGCTAACTCCAGTACCACAGTCCTGACCTGACACAGGATGCCTCAGATGCTCCTGCCTCTCTGTGCAGAGACATTGTGACCAGCAAGACATGTGAGGTGATTCTTCCCCTTTACTCCGCTCTGCTGAAACCCAACCTGGTCTACTGCATCCAGTTCTGGGGCCACCGACACAAGAAGGATATCAAACTACTGAAGTGGGTCCAGATGAGAGCCATGGAGTCAATCAGAGGTCTGGAGCACCTTTGCTATGGGAAAAGGCTGTGAGAGTTAGGGCTGTTCAGCCTGGAGAAGAGAATGCTCCTGGTAGACCCTATAGCAGTACATAAAGCAGGCCTGCAAGAAAGGTGGGGAGGAACTTTTTACAAGGGCTGGTACTGACAGGATGAAGAGGAATGACTACATTAGGAAGAAATTCTATACAGTGAGGGTGGTGAGACACTGGAACAGGTTGCCCAGGGAAACTGTGGATGCCCCCTCTCTGGATGTGTTCAAGACCAGATTGAACAGGGCCTTGAGCAACCTTACCTAGTAGAACATGTCCCTGCTCATGGCAGGGAGCTTGTAATTAGATGGACTTTAAGGTCCCTTATGACCTAAACCATTCTGTGATTTCATTTCAGGAGAAAGCACACCTCCAACAAAAGTCACACTAGCTTTTCCAGAGAACAGCTGAAGGCAGGAGCAGAGCAGCAAAAGTGAGGAAGGAGCAACACAGCCATCCATGGACTTGCCACCAACTTTATCAAAGTGCTGACATGACTTTAACAACCCTACATGTAAGGTGAAAGCTCTCAGAACAGCAAAATTCTGTATGTTTGCTCATCTCTTTATTTACTAGCTGAGCAAGACTTCCAACTTCTGCCAAAGCATTCCCTCATTTACATTAGATTTCCCAAACAGATTACATTTGTCACAGGCTTAAGCAGGTTGACATATTTGGAAATTGCCATGATGCCTTTTCTAGCACAAAGTACAGCTGGTGAAAATGCACTACCTGCTTCAATAATTCTATCATCTGGTTTCTCAATTTTGCTCTTTATCACAATTTTGGAATAATTGAATTTTAAATCTTACCACATAAAAACCTGTTTTCTGGTGTACTCTTTTGAAGGTACCAGATTTATTCTCATAAACAGAATGCAAGCAATAATTACATCTTTCACTTCTTTTTTACAGCCAGATCTCACATTCTAAGCTACACAAGAAGAAAACTATTTCCCAAGGGATTTATTTTTCCTTTTAGATGAGGATGTTTGAAAATTGGTATCACTATCCTTATTCTTAAAATCCTAATGCAAATGACAGGCAGCAGTAATCAAAATCACTAAAGAGGTCCCTCTGGATTTTCCAGCCATGACCTTGTTTCCATAATCAGAGTTCCAGTACCCCATTTTAGGGCTGCAGAGGGTTTCTTGACAACCTGCAGAAGTACCTCCTTCAAATCTTATATTCCCATGTGCTGCCGAGGAACAGGCATACTGTAGGGTGTCATTCTGTACTCTGCAAATATCTGAAGTCAGCATAAAGATGCATGCAATATACCCACCAATACAACAGCCATAGTACACCTGCTTGCCTTTCTCTGAAATACTTCTAACTGGGAGCGGGATAAGACTAAAGAAAGCAGGCTGAGAAGTATCTGGCAGCACAAACAGCTGAGTAAAAATTATATTAGGTGAAAAGGAGGTTTAAAAAAGGTAGGAGTAAGGAGAACTGCAAACACACCACCACTCCCAAGTATAACTCTGCTACTTTAATCAGAACCACCTCAGTAACAATCATAGTATCAGAGGGGTTGTTAAAGACCCTTGAGATCACCCGGTCCAACAATTAACCCTACTCTACCAAATTCTCCACTAAACCACTAAGTGGCACATCCAAACAACCTTTAAACACATCCAGGGATGGTGACTCAACCACCTGCCTGGCCAGCTTGTTCCAATGCTTGACCACTCTTTCAGAGAATTTTTTTTTTCTTCATGTCTAGCTTAAACCTCCTGTGGTGCAGCTTGAGGCCATTCCCTCTTGTTCTATCACCTGTGAGAAGAGACCAGCACCTACCTTTCTATATTGTTCTTTCAGGTACTCATAGAGGGTGATAAGGTCTCCCCTCAGCTGTTTCTTCCTCCAACTAAACAGTCCCAGTTCCCTCAGCCACTCTTCATCAGACTCATACCCCAGGCCCTTCACCAGCTTAGTTGCTCTTCCTGGCACCCACTCCAGCAATTCAATGTCTTTCTCATATTGAGGTGCCCAAAACTGAACAGAATACTCAAGGCATGGCCTCACCAGTGCCCTGCTCCTGCTGGTCACACTATTTCTGATACAAGCCAGAATGGCTTTCTTTGCCACCTGGGCACACTGATGGCCCATGTTCAGCTGCTTGTCAAGTAGAATCCCCAGGTCCCTTTCTGCCTACAATTTTCCAGGCACACCTCCCCAAGCCTGTAGCATGGCATGGAGTTGTTGTAACCCAAGTGCAGGACCCAGAACTTGGCCTTGTTGAAGTACATACCACTGACCTCAACCCACTAATCTGATCTGCTGAAGTCTCTCTGTAGAGCCTCCCTACCCTGGAGCAAATCAACACTCCCACCTAACATGGTGTAACATGCAACTTTACTAATGGTGCACTCGAAGTCCTCATCAAGATCATTCAGATACAAACTGAAAATAGTAGGACTGTTTTCATGATAACAAGTATCTTTAATAGTGAGGTGGAGACAGACAAGGTATTATAATAATCTCCAAAAAATTTGAATTCTACTTTATTTGTATTATTCAGAGAGACATGGAAACCAATTGTCTCTGTGCCACCACCAGCACATCTTTGAGCTCGCAGAAACTTCAGTAGAGAAAATACTCCTGTTAATGGGTTCACCTCCTACACTTAAAATGAATTTGCTTCTTGCACCATCAAATCAAAGAGGCATCATTATTTCAGCTACAAAATCATTAGAGACACTACAGTACTCACCAGCTGAAACACCACTGACAATGTTTAGCTGTACCTTGGCAAATGCTGGCTAAGCAACTTCTGTAGCATGTTTATTCAAATTCAGTGACTTCAAATCCATAGGAACTTCTGGCATGTACTTAACCTTCTTCTATTGCCAAAACTAAGAGCTTTCTACTGAAATTACAAGTTGCAAGTTTATAAGTAAATAAATTTAAGGGAAAACAGTTCTAAAACCAGAACAAACTCTCTCCATAGACAGTGGCACTGAGATCAAATCCTGCTGCCTAGTTCAGTCCTCTGAGCTTTCAGAAGTATATGAGACCAGTCCACACTTCCACATTGAGAAGGGAGCTTGGCAAGCTTGAACCCTGCTCAAATCCCTCCTTCCCACTCCTCAAAATGGATACATTTGCCAGGTACTGAAAGGTGACCTATTCCGTTTTCAACAGCTGAAGGAGCAACACACCTTTTAGAGTTCACTGGGGACATCAACAGAGTTGTGCAGCACAAACCCTACACTTTTCCTTATGTTTGTCAAGGTGAAGCACCCTAACCAGAATTCCAGCCAGGCAATCCCAGATTTAGAAAGGCTAAATTCTCCTTGCTCCCCTCTTGAAAGCTATGGGTGCTGAATACTATTAGAGACCACTCATATAATTAACAGCATGCTACTTTTTCAAGTAACAACACAAGAAACACTGTTTGTGGCCTGTGTGTTGGAATAAAGGACATATGCAAGGAAATATTTCTTATTTCAACAGTATGACATCATGGATCTATCTAAAGCTTGTTCTTAAAATATTTTCTCTCCCTAAATTCAGAATAGCTTTGTCATGTCTTAGGGTGACCTGCTTTTTCCTCAGTCAGAGGAAAAAGACCCACTCAGAGACCTGTGGGCTTGATAATACATGGCTACTTTTTATTTTTAAAATGTAGTGAACAAATGTTATGTTTAAATAGATTTCCTTAATGTCATGGCACAATATCAATCCTTCTCCCCCTTGCAAATCTTTTTCTCTACATAATTCAACGTTCTTCTGTGTGGATGAAAAACACTTTTGGGAGGTGATGTTGAAACTGTACATCACTGAAACAAGACATTTAAAGAATCCTTTAGCAAAAAAAAAAGTGTAACACAGAATATCATTCTGTCTCAAAAAAAAAAAAAAAACCCAAACCAAAAAACAACCACAACAAAACCGAACAAAATACACCCCAACAAATCCCCATGGAACTGATCACCTACTTGTATGAAGGACTGAATGCTACAGTTCTCAATGTGAGAAGCAAGCTCTGAAGATGCGACCCATGCCGCTGCCAGAGAATGTCAGTGGCATACTCCACGTCTGGTACCTGCATCGACACAGCATTCCCAGCCAACTCACTTTTCATCTAAGCTGCCTTTGGAGAAACTAGACACCATAAAAACCTCAGTCATCCTGTAACCTGGCATACCATCAAAGCCTCCTAACACACAATTACTGTGCTTCACGCCTTTAGACTTTTTTTCCTTTGACTAAACAAAACCCCCACAATGGAATAAGAAACTTTCCAAGAGAAATTTTGTTTGACAGAAGATCAATGATGCCCAGGTGTTGGGAGGGAAAAAAGCCAGCACTGGTTTGTGTACATCTCCAAGCTTATTAATGGCTTGCTGCTAAATCTGAATGCCCCTTCCCATCAGATCAGTATTTGATATTATTACTGAACTCAGAAGTCAAAGGTCTTCTTTAATCACATTAAGGAGTTTTCAATTGCTTACGCAACACAGTAACTTTATCATGCTGCCTGTAGTTATCCAGCCATTCCCTTAGGTTTTTGCCCTGTCGGCAATAATGCTCAGTGAAAATACAGTGAAAGCTGACTCACCACATCAAAACCGCAAGCAACACATTAATATGAATAACCTACCAAGGAAGCTCCCAGCTGCTGCTTTAATGCATTAGCACATGTATAGTTATGCACATGCCTAAAAGGAACTGCCATAAACCTCCATAAGGAAAGAAATAAACTCTTTTGAGTGAAAACAGTAAGCCTCCCCAGCAATCTGAATCCTGCTAGTCATGACTTTCAAGGCTCAAGCCAGCATGACAAAGCCTTCTCAAGAACAGATCCTGCGTCAAGGAGTGACTCTGAAAGAGACAACACTTTATATTCACTACTCAGGAGACCACAGATTTTTTAAGCAAGCTGTAAGGGAAGAGGGAGCAACAGATTGGCCAAAGGATTAAGTAAATAAAATGAAATTCCTTTCAAGGACTTGTCATCTAGGCTTGTCTGCATCTCCTTTCAAAACCTTTAAATAACTGCTCTGTGAACTGCTAAACTAGGGGATTCCAGTATTCCAGTGTTTGGGTCCTCTCAGTCCTTTAAATCTTATGTAGGTGCTACGCTACTTCATCTCTGGACAAGACAGCATGGACTGAGGTCACTCCAGAGAAACAGATGCTGGTTAGCCAGTTACTTGCATCTCAGTGACACAGGAGCAGGTAAATTCTGTCCAACTGTCCTTCCCCCAGACAACTGAAGCAAATCATCACCTTTAAATGGGCATCTTCTCTTTTGACATAGTCAGCACAGCAGGAAGCAGACTGAACAGAGAAGCTTCCTTTTCTGCCAAACAACAGCCTGTCCCTGTCCTCCTGCCTGGCACCTACTCCCCACCCTAATATCCATCTCAATCAGTTTTCCAGAAATGGGAACACATGGATTGTTCAAACTGGGCATTTTAAGCACTTGAGAAAGAAGTTGTTCTGTGCAGATGAAATGGGCACAATGCATGCCAGATGGCGTGCTGGTCTCTTCCTGGCTACAGCAGGACTGCGTTGAAAAGGACGGAGTTCTTTCAGTGGTACCACAGAGGCAGCTCACCGTTCACTGCCTTGAGACTCCCACTAATGCCATCGCCATGCTGTCGCTTCTGTGCATTCTTGAACTCCTTCAGGGATAAATAAAGGACCTTCCGCACCACCCTCTCCTCTGACCAGGGAATCCCATCGCTGTCATCCTAAAGAAGACACAAACAGAAAGGCGATGTTAGTTGCAGGCACCTGAAACAAAACCAAAACAAACAAAATGCAAAAGCCCAGGGCTACACAGATTGTTTTTATTTAAAAAAAAAAAAAAAAAAAGAGGGAGAAATAAGCTGAAGAAAAATACTGTGTAACACAATGCAACCTAAACTTGATCAGCTTTAACAGAGAACAGAAGCATAACTATTATCTTCAAATCTGAGCATTAGCCCCTTTAATCCTTCTTTGTGCAAACAGCAGTAACCATGTACCAGGTATCAGGCAGGAGGTAAAACTTATTTGTTAAAATCCTCATAATGAGTCCCTTATGGACAAATTTATCACAGCCAGGAAGTGCTCTCCCAGATAATTACGGGGGGGCAGGGGATCAAACCAAACACTAAATTGAATGCTGCAGAAATTTAAGAGGTAAACTTTGTGAACGGAGTTCTCTTGTTGCCTTTTTGGCCTTGGTTTATGCCCCTTGGCTTAGGAATCTTTTTGTCTGGTTTAGTCATTTACATTTATTGCAGTATTAAACAAAGTTGTACACTGATAACAATGAAGTTATTCTGAATTTATCTCAGTGTAAAGCCAAGTGGAATTTGGCCCATGGGGCACACGGTTTCCACTTTACTTTTAGGAGACAAATGCTATACTGTCAAAAGAAATACTAGTACATGTCATATTTGGAACTTGCTTTACTTAAGAGATTAATTCCCTGGAAAAGCATTTCCCTAAACCCTTCAGCATTCAAATAAATTAACTCAACAAACTGATACAAAGACCTAAGTGAGATCAGGTAAGTGATCATATTTTCGTAAGCCCTACAATTACCTGGGGGTCTTTAACAATCACTATTTGAGCAATTTTGCCCTTGAATTCCACAAAGGGCTACATCATTACCAAGCAAAATGATTAACATCCCTAGGCAGGCATTATTTAGGTAAGTGTACCACAGCGTACTGCCACATTACACAGGAACCCCCCAAAAAAGCCCTATTAGCAATCCCCACCAGAAGGCAGGGAACTTTCTGTCATCCCATGTTTCGATGAAGTGACCAACATCACCAACTTAAAGGGGGGAAAGAAAAGAAAAGGGGGGGGGGGAAAAAGAAGGCACAATTTAGGGTGACCATTGGTAGTTTTTGTTTTGCTCCTCTAGTGAGATATTGGCACTCAGCTGCTGAAATGTGATCAAAAGCACTTGCCACACCAAAAAAAAAAAAAAAAAAAAAAAAAAAGTATAACCAATTACTGGGGGGGGGGGGGGGAAGAAGAAAAAAAGAGGGCAACACAATGAGCACAGTGAAAGCAGCTAGTATTTTGGCAGTAGGATGTGCATTTCACACGAGGGATAAGCTGCTATACTCTGAAGAAGGATATGCTATGCCCCAGGAGCTTTAGAGCACAGGCAGCTCTGGGAAAAGAAAGCATATTTTGTAAACCAACACCCACAGCAACAAACAAACAAAAATCAATCAAACAAGCAAACAAATCTCCAGACAAGCATTTCAAAAGGACTTGTACAGTTAGTTATTTTTTCAACAGAGGTTTACGCAAACAACTCTGGCTTATCATTTTGATGCCAATGCAACCTCATTCCTAACCAGAAGCAACACTAAATATGAGAGGGCTTGCCTGAAGAGGCTCCATGTATGTTCCCACCAACAAGAGCCTGGTGGAACATCACACATTTAGGAAACAGTCATAAGCATCTCCAGCACCTGTCCTTGTTACAGATACAGACCTGCAGACACTGCTTGCTCCCTTCACTGTTATTTGAACAAATCCTATAGTAAGGGGCAGCAAATGGGGGAACAGAAGAGCCCTGTGGCCAGGCATGCTGCTCCTGACACTGAAGCCTCGATGAGTCACACAGAAACCCTAACAAGAGGCAACAAAGCCATCACATTATATTTTTAAGGCAAACATACACAGGGCACACGTAACGATGGAGCACAGCTAACATAAGGCATGCTCAGAGACATGCCGCTTTCCTTAGGCCCTGCCAGCACAAGGCCTGCCTCCTCTGTAACACCAAGCAACAAATACACCCCTTCCTCCACCAGACCCTGTGGTCCCTGAGGAGATGGAATTTATATGAAAACACCCATTGATTCGTGATCCCACTGGCCCTTTTTAGCCCTGCTAAAATAAATATTAAAAAATACCCAATTAAATTAATCCTACTTTGCCGTGACAGCTCACTGTGAGGAGCGCATGGCAGCACTGGCTGTTTCAGTAGCAACAGGGTGAAACCTGCTGACAGAATTGATTTTTAAATTGGCATGTGCCCACCAAGCAGCCAACTGCAGTGGGTGAGTGACTGCTGGCAGGGGAAGCTCATGCCTTAAGCTATGCCAGTCTCAGTCCATGATGCAGGAAGTAAGGAGATCTGACGATCACACTCGACATCACACTCAAGAGGCCTCTGGTCTAGGCCACTCTAAGTATTTCAGTGCGTGGCTTGAAGTCATTTCCCTCTCTCCCCCACATGCTGGACACTCAGAAGGATGGCATGCAATGCAGCACCCTCTTTTCTGAGGGAAAAGAACATTGACATGTCTCTCTGGTGTCAGCTGAAAGCTTCAGGTGTGCTGCAGGAGACACTCCTGCCTTCCCACCAGCTCAGGGGCTGCATGGGCCACAACGCCACCAGTGAAGAGGTAGGTCCCAGGAGGTAGACACAGCTACCTCCCTTAGCAACCCCTGAAGTACTACAGCAATATTTCACACCATGTTCAATTCGTGGAGCTTCAGAACTCAAGGTGAGCCATACTGGCTCCATCCTTCCTCTGTAATAGCAGCACTCCCAACAGAAACAGACATAGGGGAGACCTTCCACACCAGAATTCCCACCAGTCCAGGTTCTGCCAAGACTGCAGTCACCCTTTTGCCTGCATCACTCTGTTGTGATCTTTCCCCACACCTATAACTTTGCCTGATAAAAATGACCTCAAGTTCCCCAATACCATGTTAGCCAGGATCAGCAAAATAGGGACTAAACTGTTGCCAACACCCACATTCACACAGCTCCGTATGCAGGAGCAATAAAAATGTTTCACAATCGTCAATGGCATCTTCCCCTGAGCCTGCAGCACAAAAGCAGCCGCAAGCCAGCAAGCAGCTGACTGGAGCCCAGCTGAGCTGCGGCTCCACCAGCGGCACAGCTCCAGCTCCCGACACATTTAACCATAATTACATGGGTCAGATCATCTCTGCCTTGTCACGGAAGTGGAGGGAGAGCCGCCGTGTGCGCTGCTCTGCACTCACACCCTCAGCAACTAGAAGAGTTATCTCACTTTAACAACACACACACAGAACCACTTAGAAATACCCTCAAGTGAAAGCTTTGAGGAATTTAATCTATGTAACTTCTCAAGAGCAAACAACAATAACAAAAAACCACACAAACCCATCAAAGGGATTGACTTGATCATTGCCTATAAGTATTTCCACAGGGAGGCTAGCAAGAGAGGGGCATAATATCATCCAACAGCTGGAACTCAAATTCAGAAAAATGGAAGACAGAATTAAGAACAACTTCTGTAACTGTGCAAGTAACTAGCCACTGAAACAACTGACAGGGAACTAATGGATTGTCTGTTACTGACTTAGACCCAAAAAAAGACTGAGTAACATTTTAAACTGCAGGTTCATCATCACAAGCCCATAGCCTTCACTGTGCATATCAGTTTAAACAATTTCTGCCTCTCAATCTGACAATAAGATTAGCTTATAAACCCAGTAAAAAAGTAACAGACAAACAAGGGAAGCCCTGGGGCAGAATTAAGAAACAGAACTACATCATTCCCTTTAAACTGCTAACAAACATAATCATTCCACTTTCTTTGCTATGCCATTTCAGGGAATCACATGTCATACATTTATATGGGAACTTCAGGTTCATGTACATGTTAATGGTATAAAATACTTTATATTAAAGTGTGTGTACAAATTAATGCATACATATTATTAACTGGTACTTAAGTATGTGCATATTCTCTCTATATATACATATACACACACACATATAAATAATGCACATCAATATATAATGTGTATTGGAAAATTAAATCAAATTACCCATCACCTGCACCTTACACCATTCACCTACAGCTCAGGTACTGGTTCATTGCAGTTCAGCAGCTTGCACACATGGCTTGCACATAGCCTTCCTATTTCTGAAGTGACACTCAAATTCTTTAAAAATAAATAAATAGATAGATAGATAGATAGATAGATAAAGGCAAAGCAAAAGTGAGAGGCAGGCTGAAGTGGGCATCACTGCATGCCGCTTTGCTGTACAAGAAGCAGCAGAAGTGTACACATATGCTCAAGTGAGGACTCAAACTCCTTCACTCCTTCCTTCATTCATTGCCAGATATAGCATTCTTCAGCCTGGCCCAGCCTTGCCTTAAGCAAACAGGAGTCAGAGTTCACAGGGTAAACCAGAGGTGGAACAAGGGCGAATGCATGCAGCACTCCACGCTGTTTGTTTTACTTTTATGTAAATACTTCAACAGCAGTGATGGTTTTATTTGAAAAGTCAGGACTTTGTAAGGTACAAAGATACTTAGAAGCACGTGTGTTATGACTCACTGCAGCTGGCCTGTTTCCAGATCTCTCTTTGGGTCTTTCCTAATCATGCATCTCCTGACCCCATTCTTCATGCCAGGTTGCAGAAAGCTAAACAACAAAACAAAAACCTCTCTTTTTTACTTTTTTTCCAGCACTGCAGCCAATGTTTGGTAAAAACCAGTGTGGCACCCAATGCCCTAAATTAATATGTTTTTGTGGTTCAACAGCCCCCAGAGTGTCTTTCCCACAGATGTAAGAAGGTCATTTTGAAGCAATGGGAAAAATAAACCACAAGCTTCTACCCTTTCCTCAAGGATATTTTTGAAGGAGAACTATCTCAAAGGGTGGGTTTTTCTGTGTTTAGTTAGCAACAAAAGAAAAATCTGTCTCTTGCATGAAAAACAGACAACACATTTTCAGAGATCATAGAAATCACTTTTCAGCTGAAGGACCAACATGAAAATGTTTGTTTACTAGATTCAAGACCTGCAACAGATTTTTGCCTTTTGGCTGTGTATTATCAATGGAAAACAGTTATACCTGTTTTTCTCTAAAAGGCAGAACTAAGAATTGGTGGAAAACCTAGACATGCTTCTGAGGCTGAAAGAGATCTGTGCAGTCTTGGGTGAGTTATCACGAAGTGCAATTAGCATGCTTGTTCATCTACAAAGCCTTCTTCATTGTTAGACGCATGGCATGGTGTGGACCTCACAAGAAAGTGCAGTCTTACTGGTTTATCAGCAAACATACTTCCCCTGTTGGCATTGGCAGAGGTCTCCAGTGTATCACAAAGTCCCATCAATCTTCTCACCACCCTGAATGCACATAGTACTCACAGGGTAAAACCCAACCTTGGCCCATGGGTGCAAACTCTCTCTATACATAACTTGCAGGAACACATGGGCTGTTTCATGACCAGACAGCAGAAGCTATTCCCAGCAGAAACTCCCAGCAAAAGTTTAGATTTCCAGGGTAATGAGTATATAAACCAGACTCTAATATATTCAGCTGAAGCTATATAAATAAAGATTTTTGTCTCCTTATGGCAGCTATCATCCTGCTTGGACTTCTTATAGCCAAGCACAGCATGGTGCAAACTGGATATACCCATGTATACCCACAGTAATAACCTTGCAGTCTTTTGCCTACTATCAAGGTCCTTCAAGTCCCCTCTCCTCTCAGAATAAAGTTCACACTTATTTAATATTTAACTATCCAGAGAGGATGTAGCAGTTTCTCATTTAAAACAAACTGCTTATATTCAGTGAGAAAAAATAAAACCTCTTGAATGGCTTCAGTTGATGAAGATTGATACGGCTTGGAGACTTTATAGTACAGTGACTCATGCCTTCTGGAAAATGTAATCTGTTCTGTCTAGCTTAGGAAAATAGGTCATGTTTTTAAAATGTGCTAACTAACATGAATAAAGGGGAAATTTTCTTTATTAATGGTTCTATTATAGCATTTAAGTGTATCTGGTAATTACAACAACTTTTCTCTTGTACTTCCAGACGACTTCCCCAAAGAACTCGCCTTACTTTACAGCTCCCAACTAGCAGGCCCAATGTTAACATGGCAAAGGAATGACAGAGAAAAATAAAAATCTCTCTCCTTCCTCCTTATGAAGGATATGAATAGAACAGAATAGAATTAGCTTGGTTGGAAAAGACCTTTGTGTTCATCAAGTCCAACCTATCATCCAACACCATCTAATCAACTAAACCATGGCACCAATACAATACAATACAATAGGTTGGAAGAGACCTTCAAGATCATCGCGTCCAACCCATCAACCAATCCAAACCACCCAACAACTAGACCATACAGCCAAGCACCCCATCAAGTCTTCTCCTGAACACCTCCAGTGAAGGTGACTCCACCACCTCCACGGGTAGCCGATTCCAATGGGCAATCACTCTCTCCATGTAGAACTTCTTCCTAACTTCCAGCCTAAACCTCCCCTGGCGCAGCCTGAGACTGTGTCCTCTTGTTCTGGTGCTGGCTGCCTGGGAGAAGAGGCCAACCTCTGCCTGGCTACAACCTCCCTTCAGGTAGTTGTAGAGAGCAATAAGGTCACCCCTCAGTCTCCTCTTCTCCAGGCTAAGCAACCCCAGCTCCCTCAGCCTTTCCTCATAGGGCTTGTGTTCCAAACCCCTCACCAGCTTTGTTGCCCTTCTCTGGACACGTTCCAGCAAGTCAACATCCTTCCTAAACTGAGGGGCCCAGAACTGGACACAGTACTCAAGGTGTGGCCTAACCAGTGCAGTGTACAGGGGCAGAATGACCTCCCTGCTCCTGCTGGCCACACTGTTCCTGATGCAAGCCAGGATGCCATTGGCCTTCTTGGCTGCCTGGGCACACTGCAGGCTCATGTTCAGCCTACAATCAACCAGTACCCCCAGGTCCCTCTCTGCCTGGCCACTCTCCAGCCACTCTGACCCCAGCCTGTAGCACTGCTTGGGGTTGTTGTGGCCAATGTGCAGAACCCGGCACTTGGATGTGTTAAATCTCATGCCAAGCACCCCATCCAGTCTCTTCCTAAACACCTCCAGTGATGGTGACTCCACCACCTCCCTGGGCAGCACATTCCAATGGCAAATCACTATTTCTATGAAGAACTTCTTCCTAACATCCAGCCTAAACCTCCCCTGGTGCAGCTTGAGACTGTGTCCTCTTGTTCTGGTGCTGGTTGCCTGGGAGAAGAGGCCAACCCCTGCCTGGCTACAACCTCCCTTCAGGGAGTTGCAGACAGCTGTAAGGTCTTCTCTGAGCTTTCTCTTCTCCAGACTAAAGCAACCCCAGCTCCCTCAGTCTCTCCTCATAGGGCCTGTGCTCCAAACCCCTAACTTTGTTGCCCTTCTCTGGACCTGTTCCAGCAACTCAACATCTTTCCTAAACTGAGGGGCCCAGAACTGGACACAGTACCCAAGGTGTGGACTAACCAGTGCTGAGTACAATGACCTCCCTGCTCCTGCTGGCCACACTGTTCCTGATGCAGGCCAGGACGCCATTTGTCTTCTTGGCCACCTGGGCACACTGCTGGCTCATGTTCAGCCTACTAGCAACCAGCACCCCCAGGACCCTCTCTGCCTAGCCACTCTCCAGCCACTCTGACCCCAGCCTGTAGCACTGCATGGGGTTGCTGTGGCCAATGTATAGAACCCGGCACTCGGATGTGTTAAATCCCATGCCATTGGACTCTGCCCATCTGTCCAGCCTGTCAAGGTCCCTCTGCAGAGCTCTCCTACTCTCTAACAGATCAACTCCTGCCCTCCGCTTGGTGTCATCTGCAGACTTACTGATGATGGACTCAATGCCCTCAGACAGATCATAGATAAAGATATTAAAGATCATGGGGCCCAGCACTGATCCCTGGGGACACCACTAGTGACTGGCTGCCAGCTGGATGTGGCACCATTCACCACCACTCTCTGGGCTTGGCCCTCCAGCCAGCTCCTAACCCAGCACAGAGTGCTGCTGTCCAAGCCACGGGCTGACAGCTTGGCCAGGAGTTTGCTGTGGGGGACAGTGTCAAAGGCATTGCTGAAGTCCAGGCAGACTACATCCACAGCCTTCCCCACATCCACCAGGTGGGTCACCTGGTCATAGAAGGTGATCAGGTTGGAAAGCAGGACCTGCCCTTCCTAAATCCATGCTGGCTGGGCCTGATCCCTTGGCCATCCTGTAAGTGCTGAGTGATTGCACTCAACATGACCTGTTCCATAATCCTTCCTGGCACTGAGGTCATGCTGACAGGTCTGTAATTCCCTGGCTCCTCCTTCCGGCCCTTCTTGTGGATGGGCATCACATTGGCCAGCTTCCAGTCTTCTGGGACCTCTCCAGTGAGCCAGGACTGGTGGAAAATGATGGAGAGTGGCTTGGCCAGCTCATCTGCCAGCTCTCTCAGCACCCTAGGATGGATCCCATCCGGTCCCATGAACTTGTGGGGGTCCAAGCGGCTAAGGAGGTCTCTACTTATTCCGGGATCACAGGGGAACTATACTGCTCCCTGCCTCCATCTGCCAGCTCAGGCGGCCAGCTGTCTGGAAGACAACCTATCCTGCTATTAAAATTTGAGGCAAAGAAGGTGTTAAGTACCCCTGCCTTTTCCTCATCTTTTGTTACTATGTTCCCCACCATGTCCACTAAGGAGTGGAGCTTGTCCTTGCCCCTCCTCTTGCTATTAATGTATTTGTAGAAGGATTTTTTGTTGTCCTTCACAGCACTGGCCAGTCTAAGCTCTAAATGGGCTGTTGCCTCTCTAATTATTTTCCTGGATGACCTTGCAACATCCTTAAACATTTCATGGGTTACCTCACCTTTCTTCCAAAGATGATAGACCTTCTTTTTTTCCCTTAATTCACCCAGAAGTTCATTGTCCAACCAGGCTGGCCGTCTACCCTGGCAGCTCATTTTCCAGCACATTGGCACAGCCTGTTCCTGCACCTTCAAGATTGCTTTCTTGAAGCAGGTCCAGCCCTCCTGGACCCCTTTGTTTTTAAGGGCTATTTCCCAAGCAACCTTCCAAATTAGTTCCTTAAGTAACCTGAAGTCCGCCCTCTGGAAGTCCAGAGTGGAGGTTTTGTTGCTGCCCCTCTTAGCTTGACTGTGTATTGAAAACTCAATTATTTCATGGTCACTGGACCCCAGACAGCCTCCGACCACCACATCTCCCACCAGCCCTTCCCTATTGGTAAAAAGAAGGTCAAGCAAAGCTCTGCCCCTGGTAGGTTCATGCAGCAGCTGGGATAAGAAGCTGTCCTCCATATACTCTAAAAACCTCCTAGACTGCCTTCTCTCTGCTGTATTAAGTTCCCAGCAGATATCAGGCAGGTTAAAATTGCCCATAAGAACAAGGTCTGACAATCTTGAGACAGCCTCTAGCTGCCTATAGAGTAATTCATCAACTTCTTAATCCTGGTTGGGTGCTCTATAACAGACTCCAACCAGGATGTCTGCCTTGTTGGTCTTCCCTTTAATTTTCACCCACAGGCACTCAACCTGATCATCCTTGATCTCTAGTTCCATGGCATCTAGTGCCTCCCTGATGTACAGGGCCACCCCTCCACCCCTTCTCCCTCGCCTGTCTCTCCTGAAGAGCCTGTAGCCATCAATTACGGTGCTCCAGTCATGTGAGTCATCCCACCATGTTTCTGTGATGGCAACTACATCATAACTTTCCTGCTGTAACAAAGCTTCCAGCTCCTCTTTGTTTGTTACCCAATTCCACAGCTTTCAACCCCATTGGTTTTGCTCGTTTGCCACCTCCTGCTGCACTGAAGGTGTGCACACTGAGTGTGTTTCCTCCCTTCAGACTTAATTCTTCTAAGAGCAACATGGAAGAGAAATGCTCTGGCTTTTGGGTCAGTAAAGGCCTCAGGCACTTCTGAGACCAGAGAGCTTCAACCTGCTCTTGCAACAGTACATTAGGGTAGAAGAGACAGCATTAAAATCTCCCAAGAGAAGTCACTAGTGTCCTCATACAGGCTTCCAGAATGGAGGCATTTAAAAACAAACATACAAACAAAATTCCTAAATTTATCTTAGACCTAATAATGAAGTATTTTTACTAGTTGTTTCATGGGTTTATTGTTTCTTTTACATGAAGTCAGAGGCCTCAGTGATCTTTCCGCACCCCTAGAAAACTGCTAAATACAAAACCAGTGAAAGCTTACAACATCGCCATTTTCCACATTGGTCTGTGAAATTAAACACTATTTTTTTTAAAGGCTAAACCCAAACAAATTCAGAGTAAAGCCAGGTCTAAAGTGTCTCAATTTACTGACTTACAGCAGGACTTCAACTCGAACCTTCTCTCACCAACAGCAGTGACTCCACCAGCTATCACTTTCTTAGGCCAGACCAGGAATCTAATCAAATCATTTGGCAATCAGAGTGCCAGAGTTTTGGGCTCTGACAAAAGCACATAGAAGCTAGCAACAAAAAGCTGAGGGTAGCAGGAGTGCTGGAAGAAAGAGATGTGAAGGTACAAGATAATTATTCAAACTGGAAGAGTGTTTTTCATGGCCAGCTTAAGCAAATTCACCTGCTTCCACATGGAATGCACCTGCTCCAACACCAGTGCCAGCATTAGTCCTTATGCAGCTATTTGATGAGCTTGACTGAGGTAGAGTCAAATTCTCACCCCAAGGCAAGAAAAATGATCATTCTCAGTCAGATCAGCTCTCTTATTACTAACAATACAATACAATACACCAGGTTGAAAGAGACCTTCAAGATCATCACGTCCAACCCATCAACCAATCCAACTCACCTAAACAACTAAACCATGGCACCAAGCACCCCATCAAGTCTCCTCCTGAACACCTCCAATGAAGGTGACTCCACTACCTCCATGGGTAGCCGATTCCAATGGGCAACCACATGGCCATACAGGAGATGCTGCCAGGGAAAAGAGAAAGGCAGGGCTGGCTCTTTTAGCAGCAATCCATGCTTAGAGCAATGCAAGCACATCATACCACCAAACCATGATGGTCACCATAAGGCAGAGAGGGCACTGCAAAGGATATTCAGGAAATTAAAATCTCTTCACTATAAAGCAACTATTGTAAGCCCCAAATGTCTCATTGCATTCAGGTGAACCACACCCTTCTTTTTCCCCACAGTTAACACAATTATTTATTTACTTCAGGGGAGTGAAAGGGAAATACATGGGAGGGGTATACCTGTCAGACAGATGAGGCCTGCAATGTTTTAGGTAGGCCACAGCCTGACAAGGTACAACTTTCTGTTTGATCATCAGTTGTAGCCAATTTTTGCCCATGCACAAGATGTCAGTTGATAAATAGATTCCTTATTTGGTGTTCTCTTCAAAAAAGGGGATTGTTCCTTAAAACACACACTGAATTATCTTTGAAAGGATATACTACACACAGATACACATCTCTCAGGCAGAAGCCAAAATAATTTAAGCATAATTTCCCACATAGGTGAACAAGTCTACATCCTTCTTAAAAACAAAGCAAGCAGTCTGATGTGGGATGTTCAAGCTGCACATCTTCACTTCTCTGAGTGACTGTGAAATAACGTATACTTATCTTTGATTACAGACTGCTAAAAAACTACAGCTGAAATGGGATTAGAAAGTTCTGCTCAAAAACAATTTATTGCATAACACAACTCTGACAGCCTGAGTTTCTGGTCACCAACTGAGCCTTTCTAAAAATCTGCTGGGCAGCTGCCAAATCAGCTCTTTGAGTCTTGGCATGTCCAGCATCTGAGACAGTAGTCAAGGCAGCCACATGTCCTGTGCCATCCACAGCCCTGCACTTTTACGGTTAAATGGTACCGTCAAAGAACGGAGTAGTACAAACCATTAGACATCCAAAGGTAAACAAATCTCCTGCAGCTGCGCATCTAACAACTCTGATCATGCTGCAGAAGACCGACAACCACAGCAGGATTCTTTTCTTTTTCAGGATCTGGTATTAATTTTAACATAAAAGTAGCTTATTAAGAAGAAGGGGAAAAGGCAAGCCAGAAATGGTAGCGAGCTCCAAAAAAACCTCTGCACTCCCAGCTGAAAATCGCTGCCATTTACAAATTTCACATTCCATATACCCTTATTCTGTCTCCAGTTCTAATTAAAACTCTCCACCAAGTACACTTCAGATAGACAGATAAAACTCAGTATGCACAAAGAGTATTCAGCAGCTCAAGATAATTAAATTCAAATATATTCTTATTAATTTTGATTCCGTTCATATTTTTATAAGGTGTTCAAGCTCCAGTATGCAACTATAGGAATATGGTCCAACAGAGAGTGTTTTCTGCAGTTTAAACATCTGCTAATAAGACCTACACATGTGAAGTTTAATATGGCTACTCCATGGCTGCTGTATATTACTTAAGGCTTTTTTTCACTCTCAAATAGAGAGCCTTATCCTTTACTTCAGAAATACTGCTTTTGCATGCTAAAATAGTGTCAAGGTAGTAGGGAAGAGAGAAAGACACAACTAGTGTGTTATAGATTTGTTTTCACTTTTTATAGGAGAATTTAAAGAGATCTAATTTTCTGGCATCTCAGTGTCTGAAAAGCTACTAGTATCAACATTTAAGATAAGCTGGAGAACTGTTGATGTCTTTAGCATCTATGTTCACAACTACAACCGCGGGTCAACACTTAGGTCATTCCTCTGGTGGGATTTGGTACCTGAATGGTACAGACCCATCCTTGTAACAGGAAAAGATCTGCTGATCTATCTGCTTTGTAGTACAGCTGTATATGCCAGCAAAATGTGCATCTGATGATATAAAACTTACATTGCTCCCTCCCTGAAATAAATACATTAGCCCAAAGCCTATATAGTTCAGCTGCATTATTTAGTATAACTGTGCCCATCAGGAGCATGATGCTTTCACAGGCTTGAGGCTAGTGACAGTGGTCCCCTTGTAGACTTGGGAATTCACCATATCCCTTCTGGATGGCCATGCACCAAGCAGAGTGGTTCACTCACTACCATTTAAACCTTTCCACTACTGTTTGGACTGGTTTAAAGAAAGTAAACAAGAGAACTTGGCTTATGTGACTCAGTCTGATGGCACAAATGTAGAGCATGCTTACACAAGTAGTTCCACCACCAAAGCTCTGCAAGAGGATCATGGCTAGCACTGGGGAGAGCAGCATTGCCAAAGCCATGGTATGGCAAACTCTACCCACAGGGTTACCTGCACAGTGACAGACCTGCACATTCATGTATATCTGACTCAGAGCAAGTCTAGGTGATGCAAGAAATCCTTTACTTTTGCTTGAAAAGGCTTAACTTGCTTTTTTCCTCTTTCATGTCAATCTACATCATTCAAGTAATCGTCAGATTTAAAGGATTACCAAACAAACAAACAAACACAAAAAAAGCCCCACAAAAACCACCAATACATCTTGTTAATCTTTAAACCCAGGAGGTATAGTAACAGACCCAAATACACTGAACATACTGCTGGGAAATCTTGGGATACCAGGGCCTGAATCAATTTCAGTGAACTAAATCAGTTGTATTGACACAGGGTCCTGGGATAGGCACACTGATACTGCACTAAAAGCATGACATCTTGACTTTGCTTGATGTACTACCCACAAAGTGAGACTTTTATCAGATATTTTGTCCCTGTTTACATTCCCAATTGGCAGAATATCCTTTAAAGCTGGGGGGAGTATCCATTGAAGCTGGGAGAAGTAAACCTGTGCTCTTCACTCATAAGCCAATTAAATAAGATGTATAATGAAACTCTAAAGCTACTCTAAATGTATTTTCAGGTCAGTTTAGTCACATCAGCAAATTTTCAGCTTGAAGATAAGCTACATAATCAGTGAAAAACAAGCTCACCCTTCAGTATTAAATACATTTTACTTCTAAAATACTCCCCAGCAAACAAATGATGGTACCTTAGTAGCACAGGGAAATAAAAAATTCAAAGCTGCAGCAGATTGTTCAGGGTACCAAAATCACCATTTCAGAGCTAAACTGAAGTGCTGCTCTGATACATCCAAGCCTCAATTCTTGCTGCATTCAAACATGAGAGAGGAGGAAGAGATAATGGCTACCAGCAACTCAAAGATCTGGCCTACTTTGTGAATGCACACTATGTCTCCCTCCAAGCAGTTAAATTGAGAAGATAAGGGGCAGCTGGGAGGTTTTGTGGGGAAAAAGACATTATTTCTTATGGAGACAGCAGGCTTTCCCAATTGTACACAATTGGGTTTTTTTTAATCACACAGGTGTTCCACAATAACTGGATCTGTGTGAAACTGATGAGGAAAAAAAAATAATTGAGTTTTGACGTTTTCATGCTTTTTTTTCCTTTTTTTTTTCCTTTATTTAGCCAACAAGTCTGTGTGAGAACTTTCTAAATAATGGCACAGTCCTTTTCCTTTGATTCTGTGGGTTTCATGGCAGGCAGTGCTGGCTGGGTGCCAGATGCACAGCATGGGGCAGGAGACATGCACAGGCAAGGTGCTGGGTGCCCATGCTGGCACTGCTCACACAACCAGGACAACTGTTTGGGTTAGCTTTCATATCACTCATTCTCCTCCATTCCCTGATCAATTACAACATTCAAACTTTACTGAAGATATTAGAAGCACATCAAAGACAACCATTAAGCTTTTAAGTGCACTAATTGACATTTTAGCACTTATAAATCCATCTATGTGTTCTACCGCTCCATTTAAGAGACTTGCTTCCCCAGCTGGTAAAGAGTTGCCTATGTTTTTAGTGGGCAGAGAGGGATTTTCAAAGTACCTTTTTTTTTCCCCTGACAGGATTTTAGAGAATTCAAATTACAAATATAATGCACTTCAAAAAGTAACACATTTCACAAATTTAAGAGCTCTTCCATAAAAGCTGTAAATGGTATCACAGCTATAACTCACAGGCTTCTAAGCTCCAATGAATTCTGCAGCTGTTATGGCACGTCAAAGCCAAATCATTGTTACCTTCACACCACTACAACTGAAAACCCCAGCTATGATGCCACGAACTGCATGGTGCTACATGAAGGGGGGGGAGCGGCAAGAAAGTTAAGAACGGCGGGGGGGGGCGGAGAGGGAGTCCTCCTGGGTGATTTTGCAGCTCCTTCCTTCTTCCTTCACAAAGCTAGCACCAAACAGACACCAAAATGCAAGTGACTGCTTTAGGTTTTCCTGCAGTGACTATCCCACAATAAGATCCAGGGAATCAAAATCAGAGGATACAGCCTTCTCTCCAGGAATGGTGATTTACAGCAGATGAGCTGTTATCCAGTGGCCAAGCCCAGCCTCTAATGGCAGAGGAGCACCTCAATGACAGCAGGTCTGGACCCTTCTTCTATTACTGTCATATACCAACATGTTCACCTTCTGTTCTGCTGGAGAAATCCTCATTCAGTCTCAGTATTTAAAGAAACAAGAAAGATCAAATTAAATTCTCAGGGTTTTAAGCCATTCAGTTCATTGCTAGATCTATTTTCGGGACTGAGGCTGCCAGCCGCCCCCACAGAATCTGAGAGCTAAACAAGGCTTCTGACAGGCTTGTTTATACCTTCAGCAGCAATCAAAGGCAAAACATTGCAAATCAAAGAACCAGGAGACAAATACAGTACTGTGCATAACAGAAACCTCAAAAAGCTAGCCAGCAGCAAACCTGCTGCTCACCGAGCCCCACAGAGCAATATGAGATAACACAGGAAACCAGAAATGGATAGTTGAAGAACAGGCTGGTGCTGTAGGTATGCAAACATCTGCAGGCAGGACCTCCGAAGCACATGTCCATCAAAAGAAGCAGATGCAGGATCGTAAGACAAGGAGCAGACAACATTATTCATTTTCGCCAAAAGTGCCACAGGGAAAGGTCATAATTTAAGAATCCCGCCTTAAAGACTACAGGGGACTTTAGATTTTCACTGTTATCAGAAAAACACACAAGAAAACAAGTGGGCATGGACAATATAAAGTAGTTCTATGGGTGGGATTTAAAGAGAAACACAAAGATTGCATTTGGGCACCTAGGCACTACAGAAGGCCTAGACCTCTGGTCCACACCTTTCACTGGAGAAGGCAAAATCACATTTTCTGTTCAATTCTTTCCTGTATTGAATTCATGATAAGAACAGAGTCTGTTTTACTCAGTGACACACACTGTGACACGCATCACCCAAACTCTAGCAAACCCACCATGTTAGGGAAGCATCTAAGATGTACACTAAAATCACACCCAGAAGAAATTTAGTGGTACGCCTTTGCTACCGTGTTCCTTTAAACCTTTCACCTCTTAAACTACAAGTTCAATGCCAGATTATAAACATCATAAAAACTCATAAAACCCAATCATAAAACTGCCAGCTCATTTCAAGATAATTTGCTTTTAACTTTGCAAAACCAACATGAGCAGTACAAGCATTGCACCATCTTTCTCGCGAACCCCAACCTCTCTTCATTAGCATTAAGCTAAGGTCACTGCAATCATCCTGCTTGTGTCATTGGAATGGACAGGTGTTGCAACCTTACCTTGGAAATGCACCTTTACAGGTGAGAATCACAGCACATCACCTGCCTGTTAAACCATCCTGAGCAACATCCCCAATATCAGCTTCTGACAAAATCACCTCCTACTTCACCTTCCTCTTGCAAAACTTAGCTTTGCATGCTACCAGCACAAACTACAAACATAAAAACCTCTGCAATTGCTGCAAGAGCAAATGGCAAGTTAGGATTTGGGGGCATCTCTATGTGTCCCTCACATCCCATGCAGTTGCATCTACCGCCAGCCTTGCTGGAGACTGAGCCAAGCAGCAGAGCAGCCATCCAGAGAGTGGGCAAAGCACAGGCTGATAAATACCTCCCTACACACATCACTGGCATCAGGTGTGGCTGTTTGCCTTAGCTTGCACTAAGAAAGAGGCAGAATTTCTTTATTTGGCCTGTGTTTCCTGCATGACCAGCCACATCGTTCCACCCTTCTCTGGAGAAAAGACTGGGCTGTCTCTTAGCCTTTCTTCGGAAAAGGATAGGGAAATTGTCACTGGGGTCTAAGCAAAGCAGAGCTTATCAACAAGAGGTTTATGCCAACATTCCAGAAAGTGGCTGAATCTTACCTAGCATAACATCAAGCCAGCAGGCTGTGATTTGCAGGGCAGACCAGACCTGCCCCACCTACAACAAACTCAACCTGATTCTCACATTTCAAGCATACCCCAAACCACTCTGGTTTTCAGCTTTACCATGCACTTGCAGAAGGTGCAACAGAGTAGGCAGAAACAAGGGAGAAAAAAATGAGCAAGGAGACCAAAGAGTAGATTAGATAGCAGCAATACATTTTTAGGCATGGATCGGCTCTTGCAGTCTCTTGGCAAATGAGGCAGCAGCAGAGAATCATCCAGGCAAGTTTAGGAGCTGTGTTTCTGCTTATTTTAATTTGCAGTCTATTGATTTTACTGGCTTGTGAGCTCACTCATGAGTAATATTGGAACTGGAGGCTGAATGCAGTGATGGACTGGGCAAGGCAGATACATCCACCCCAAGAGCACATCTTCCCTGCTGCCAGCCTCTGCTCCCAGCAAAACAAGCGCACTGGACTGGCTAGAGCCCAGCACTAAGCTTGTGACACTGCATGCAGGCAAAAGATTAACCATCCATCATTACAGTCCATTTCAATTCCTCATCAAATCTCCTTGATACCAGAAGCAGGAACAGACTAGTGATGATTACACTCCTTGTTGCAGGCAGACACAAACTTGGTAGCTCAATTTTGCTACTGAAGTTGTCTTAAGATGCACCAGACACGTGATTTACATCCAGTCACATTACACAAATGCAGACTCTGAAAGTGGCTGCTCCAGCAGGACACAGGGATGGAGCTACATATGCCCTGGGAGAGCAGATTGTGCTGAATCCTAATTAATTTTTCTTTTTAAACAGTAAGAATGCTGTGACTTATTCAAATGCCTTTGCATTGCTAGGTGACCTCCTACTCCTCCCTGCAACTCCTGTGTCCTAACCATGGCAAGTTGCTGCATACAGATGTAGCAGTAATGGTACAGCTTAATCAGTCAGTGTTTTCACAACACGTATTTCAAATATTAAGCACTTATTGAAGACTTAGAAGTTACTGTGTAAATATTTGTATTATATTATACTGCTAATGCTTCCTCACCAACTGTGGAATTTTAAATCTATCTTGTCTGATAAAGCTTTATTTACATATCACACTGCTCTCAATACTCAACAAAGTGAACTGACTAAATTTACACCAACTCCATTCAAGGAGTACATGCTAGGAAAGAGCAATTCAAAGATTTTTCATCTCTGGTATGTCACTAAACTTTATAAAACACAGGTAATCACAAGGTTTGTTTTGGGTTGACATAACCTGTTTTCACTCGGTGACAACATTCACAGACAAACCATTGGAGAAATGCACTTTACTCTTTAAAATATCCCACAACCAGCATGGTCCCTCCACACCAAGAGCTATATACTCCCATCACAGAGTCTTATAGTAAGTCTCTGTTCAAAACTGGGGAAGCTTGGTGGTGCCCACAGGCCGTAGATCCACAGTCTGCTTTAGACCTCTGAAATAATTCCAGAATGCTACAATGCTCCCAGGTAGCATCAGTAGCCCCAGGGGTACCAAGCAATTTCCAGAGGGCAAAGGCAGGATTTCAGCACCAGTTCCACCTGGAGACAAGTTTGTTTGGGTCAGATTATCACCTCCTGCTATTGTACAAGAGGAAGACCATGAGAAGCTGCTAGAGCTCAGACAGGCAGCTAATGCTTGAGAAAACACCATCAAGACACAACCAGCAGTAAAAGTAAACACTATTATTAGTTCCAGACTAAGTATCTTGTGTAGAAAAAATAACAGCCACACAAACACAGTGAAATTTTTCACTATTTGTCAAAAAAAGAGAACAGATTTACATGGGCGGTTTTTCTACACATGCAGTAGGAAACACTCTTTGTGCAAACCCCTTTCTTCTGTCCCTCTTCTCATTTCCCCCACCACCCCCCCCAAAAAAAACCCCAAACCCAAAACCCAACCCAAAAAAAAAAAAAAAAAAAACCCACCACCAAACAAACCACCAAACTTAAAAAGCAAAAGGGAGACTTATGGGACTCTCTATTGACTCCAACAGTTGATACCAATGCGCTATGATCATCACATCAGCCTTGAAAAATCTGTGTGCCTAAAGCATTCACTGTATTGAAGAAAACCCTGTAGTGCAATAATCTGTTTACTTGCTGAATCCAGCTCGCAGGTTTATTCTTTATTTTACATACTGAACGAATATTTACTCTCTGATGAATTTAGTTACACAATCATATGTTGAAAAGGGGCAAAAATGGAGCTGAAGTCGCATGCTACCTTTCGACAGCTCTGCCAGCTGGAAATATGCCATCAATTGTCTGTTGGGTACGTGACGTGAAAGCAGATGAGCCTGTTTAATAGAAATTCACTCAATTTCACCATATTTACTTCAGGTTTAAGAAAACAGCTGTGAAGAATATGTATTAAATATATTTTCTTTTACAATATCATCCCACCTTATTTTTGTAACGAGTTTTTAGCCACATACCAAGTTTATGACATTTCTAATTTGAAATGTTATGGAAAGTGGAAGAACAAAGTAGAAACAGGCATATTAGCAGAATTTTCCTTCATTTGAAAATATGAACAGTATCACACTAAAAGTATGCCCAGGCATTCTGTATGTGCTGCTATTGAGCTACACATTTGTCAAATGTATGCGCATTTTTGTGGCAGAGAAAGGCGTCCCGCTTCCACAGAAAGTCAAAGACATACATAGAGAGCAGAAAGACACTTTTTTTTTGGTCAGCTGGCTTATTGAAGAAAACTAAAATTCAGTATATGGCCTTTTTAGCTTGAGTCTTTTCCCCTACCTTTTGCTGTGCACAGTAAAGGACAGACAGATGTACACACAAAGAAATGAGTTGCTGTGTCTCAAGCTTCAGGCTGCTGAGCTGAAGCTTGCTATCGCTCACAGCCTGTGACAGTGGGCCAATTTACTAGCCCCAGCCTACTACAGATAAATAAACAAGCAGCATGTTGTTCACAGACATCTGTCTTATTTTTGTCCTCCTTACCACTCAAGAATTGCTACTAATACAACAATTACCTAACCATATAAATCTGAGGTTAATAAAAAGACCATGCTTTGAGTGACAATATCTACTTTGCCATCGCGGACCTAACTCTTTATTCCCTATAAATAAATGTTATTATCCAGGAATTGAACTCTTGAGTGGTGAACTAGTAGCTTGCTTTCTTAGATACTTCAATACATTAAGTGCTCTGCATTAAGGGCAGATCAACTGCCCATTCACTAAGAAAGGTTACCCAAGTGATGCTGTAATCTCATTTAGCTCCCCCAGTGTTTACCTTCTAAGGCCAGTCTTGGATAGCAGGAGGGAAAAAAATGTGCAAGAATAAAAGCTGAGACATTCAAATGTGAAAAGGAAGGAGAAAATACTTGCCTCCTAAGTTAGACACCCTTTTTCCTCCAGCTACCTCACAAAAGAGGTATGGTGCCAAAATACAAAGAAGTAGAAGTGATTTACAGATTGGAAACATTTTGAAATTGAGACAAAAAAAGAAGGAAAATCAAAATGTGTGAAATACTTGTTAAACAATCTAGAGCATTTTACAGAAAACCTCATTGGGTAAAACCTCTGATCCATGACCAAAAATACACACTTAATATTAAGGTAATGAAAAGGAGGACAAAAAGGCATAAACCATATAGTTTGAGTTTGGCTTTCAGAGAAGGCTGACTGGAGCCTATGGTTTGGGCAAAACACCAACCTGGGGGACAATTTTCACCTGTGTAATACTCAGCCTTTGGTGCACAGCAGAGACCAGCAGAGCAGGGAAGAGGGGGAGAGCAAGGCTGGGTGAAAGACCATCACAATGCTGGGAAACTCAAGGCATATGCCAATGTGCAAAGCTAAGTCTAACAAATGAACCATTTACAGGCATCAAAGTATTTAATATTACAATGTTGCATACAGTAAGCCTCTGCTGAATGCCACGTCTAATTTTGCCCACAAATTAATCTTTTTCATGTGGACTTTGTGGCAGCTAATGCAGGCTTGCTACCTCTGCTGAAATCGCCCCTTTGCTTTGCAGTCACATACAATGAGAAACAAAGTTGGTCCAGCATAAGCAGTGAAGGACACAGCACCATCTATGGCGCAGATGGCACCCACAATCATGTTCTATAATAAATCTTATTTCAATTTAGAAAACAGATTTAAGATCCAGGACACATGAATTAACTGGGACTAGGCAATGCTCAGGGAGAGGGATCCATCCACTGCAGATGCAGGGCATTAGCATCTGCACAAGAGGATCCTGTGCACTCTGTGAGGGCACTGGGAATGGGCCAAAGTTCAGGAGAAGAACAGTGACCACCCAGGCAGTGGGATGAGTTTATGACAGTGACTGGCACAGCCAGAGGTGGTTGGTGTGGGTGCTCATGATCACATTGCAGAGCTGCCAGAGTTGGGGAAAGAGGGAAGGATGGACATCATAATGGGAATACAGAAAAAGGGGTGTTGTCTCTGCAGCTGGAGCAGTGGTCCTGGACCAGATTGGGGAGACAAGAAGCACAGAGGGGTAATGGGAAGAATGTGGCAGTAGAAAACATTCCCACCATCCTCCCCCTCTGGAGCATCTCAAACAGGTTCATTCACTCAACTTGAGGCTATGATATTTTTCTACTTGCTTGAAAGACAGGAAAAGACAAAGTGTATTTCTGCCTGAGCTGAAACTCAACTTACTAAACCATCTTGGGAGCAGGTTTGTGAGATTTCACTTCTTAGGAACAAAGACATGCTCATCCCTTCACGCTTTTGCACCAATTCCCTAGCAAGCCACAGGCCACCATGTCCAAAAGGCCACTGTGCCTGAGCACCAGATAAAAAACATCACGCCAACCATCACCAGTGCTGGTCCACTGCCAGGGCCAGCTGTATGGGATGAGGAAGAGGCAAGAGGCAGGGCACTGATCTACCCAAAGCATCCACTGTCAGCAAATGAGTGCACACAAACTTGCCTTATAAACTGATGAGCCTGCCCACAAGGATGTCTGAGCCAGCATGGTGGGAACCAGCCTAGAAAGGAGACAAAATGGCTTCACTTGCTCTTTGCTTTGTTTTCCTCCCTCTCCCTCTTACCTCTATTGCTACATGTGGCTGAAAATAAAACCAATACAAAAGTTTGAAAACAAAATCAGTTAGTAAATGGAACAAACATCTTTTCAATTTAGCCAAGCATCTTACAGGGCCCAGCTGCTGTGTTTGAGCAATAAAAGCAGGGTTGTTTGTTTAATTACTCGTTTATCAGAATCAGGGTTGGGCACTGCTCTGGAAACATGGGCACTCTCGTGTCTGCTGCCAGGGAAGAGGCAGGGCCATACTTTCAGATCAGCTTCTCTGGCTGCTGCCTCAAGCAAGACAGAAGTAAAAGATTTATCTTGCATATCACATTCATAGATGGAAATTTGACTTAATTAAAACAAGTTGCTCCATGAACAGCTCAATTAAAGAGACCTGACTGCATGCAGACCCATGTGCTCTGCTGCCCCAGCACCGTGCTTCCCACTGGCTGGCATGAGGCAGGTGCCCAGCGGCTGGCCACTGCTGCTCTGGGAATGATCACCAGCCTCCCTCCCACTCCTTAGTTCAGCCATGCCACTTGCAGGAGTTATCTTTGAGAACCCTAACCCTCTTTCCAATTTAATTGAGATCTGCCAGTAGATTATGAACCTGCTGGTGAAGGGCAGGATGGTGACAGTACATACAGTGCCCTCTTCCCTTCTCCACATCCCTGCCTGTCTCCTCCTTATACCAGGCAGCACAAGCATGGTCCAAATCCTCATGCTGGCTATCAGCTCCCCAAGCCCTCCACCACTTTTCCTCCTCTTTAGCAGAGCACACTTGATTTCTGCTCATGCACATTCAGCCTCCACCAGGAATGGCCTTTGAAACAACTATGAAGCAACTTAAACTCTGCTGTAATTTTCCCAGATTTTCTTGCAACAGTTTGACTAGTATCTACCAGCATTACACTTCCAGGAGAAAACATAGGAACAGGGATGAAGTGTCTAACTGCTTGGAAACTCACAAAACCAGTAAAAGGACATTGAGAGTCTATTCTTGACATTATCTTGCTCCTTTAGAACAGATGCTAAAGCCTAGGATACTCCAACAGCACAACTGCAGACAATACCTGCAACTGTCTACCCTTGCAAATATCTGCAAACTACCTCTGAGATGTTATCATTTTATGAATATAGCCCACATATTTCCAAGAGATTTACCTTCTTCTTGGTGTGTATTTCTCTAAATGCAACATCATAGAATCACAGTATCATTTTGGTTGGAAAAAACCCTTAAGATACAGAATACAGAATTAATCAGGTTGGAAAAGACCTTCAAGATCATTGAGTCCAACCTATAACCCAACACCATTTAATCAACTAAACCATGGCACTAAGTGCCTCATCCAGTCTCTTTTTAAACACTACCAGTGATGGTGACTCCACCACCTCCCTGGATAGCCCATTCCAATGGCCAATCACTCTTTCTGTGAAGAACTTCTTCCTAATATCCAGCCTAAACCTCCCCTGGTGCAGCTGGAGACTGTGTCCTCTCATTCTGCCACAGGTTGTCTGGGAGAAGAGACCAACCCCCCACCTGGCTACAACCTCCCTTCAGGTAGTTGTACACAGCAGTAAGGTCTCCCCTGAGTCTCCTCTTCTCCAGGCTAAGCTACCCTAACTCCCTCAGCCTCTCCTCATAGGGCTTGTGCTCCAAACCACTCACTAGCTTTGTTGCCCTTCTCTGGACATGTTCCAGCAACTCATGATTGATCACTGAGTCCAACCCTTACCTAACAGGCGCCCCTTTTTCAATTATTTTCTGCATGTTCTGATATCACCTCCCTCACTTTTGTGAACAAAGAAAGCAAGTGTTAGGGGCATCTTAAAAGGGCACAGGCTTTGGTCTGGGTTAGCAAATCTTTCACATGTATTTCTTAAAGAACCAGAAATTGGAGAAGGAACTTACCATTCCCACATGCAAGCCAAGAGTTTCAACTGAATTTGTTAATTTTTTATGGGTTTGTTTGTTTGTTTGTTTTTAATGTCAGTAATTTCCATACCAATCAAGACTGCTTAAATCAAGTTTCTCTCACTTGCTCAGAGAAGTTCATGGCAAACCTCTTTTTCCTTCCATGATGGAAACATACTAGACTTGTAAGAAAATGCAGAACATCAGTGTTGTCTAACCTCAGGACTAAGGCCTGTATCCACACAGAAGCCAAAGTGCTTGGTGGACTGAGAGCTGAGCCTATTTCTCCTTTAGACACAGATCAAGCTACCTCTAGCTGCAGCTGAATGGAAAACATCTCTTACTCTGATCAACCAACAACTTGTTTCCCACACGTTTGCTGAAGGAACCTTTGAGACAGATCATCAAGTATGTCTATCTGATTTTGTAGTATTTTTAACTAAAGTGGTAATAAGGATGTGACATCACAGGCTTCAGCCTCAGCTACCAAATCATCAGCACTTATTTTGGGTGTCCCCAGAAGGTTCACTTCCAGTTGCTCGCCCAGGCTAAGACCCACACTGCTGCACACATTTTCTTCCATATATTTATTCCTCTGCTGTTAGGTAAAAGCCAGAGCAGGCAATGTCTGTCTGTGTTGAAATTGCACCTTTGTGCTATTACGTCATTAAAAACATGATCAAGTCAGGAAATGGAGGTACCCAACCTCTTATGTAAAGAGAATTTTAAATCAGCCCCTGTAATCAACATTTTGTTTAGGAAACACATAGTGAAAGCACATCTAGGCTTGCCTGAAACCATGATTCCATGCACAGTAAGGACTCTTCATCCGTAGCACAAAGGATGGAGCATGGAGGTTGCCTGTCACAGGCAGATGAAAACCAGACGGGCTATAGAGCCACTCCAGATGGGCCACAGTATGCAAAAGAGGAGATGGAGCTGCGGGAGCAGCAAGAAAAATGATGGAGGGTAGGCATCTGTCTGCAAATCTGATTAATGTTCCTGCCCTCGTAAACAGTAATGCAAAGAGATTTCTTACTGTGGAAACAACATGGTTGGAAACAAGGGAGGAGCCTGGGATATTAAGAACCAATTTAGGGATTTTGCAGTGTAGTTTCAACAGTCCTCTACTACCTTACTGCTGAATGATTACTGGCACTGACAGAATAACAGACAGATAAAACCAGAAGTCTGTAACTAGGATGCAACATATTCTGTGTTAACTCAACTGCAAATCCTTATACAGACTATCATAATTAAAACCTCACGTGCACACCAACTACCACACACACACTAATCACCTTAACAGCTGGGAAGGAAACATATTTTTTCAACCTCTGGAAACTAGAAGGTATATACATCCAAAAAGATGTGCAGTATAAGATCATAAACTCTGTGGAAGTCAAAGACAGAAGTCAGGGAGATTTTCATCAGATGAGGATTTCACCAAGAACCATATATAATACTCCTGTGATGTCAGGGGAAGTGGAAATGGTGAGTATACTTAAGTATTTCAGCAGAAAGTCAGGCTGGCGATTTACACTTCTGAATATGCACTTGGTACTCTGTAATATAAGAGCTGGGTTTAAAAGATTAAACAAAACAAACAAAACACCCAAACAAACCACAAAACCAAACAACAATTAAGAGGGATATCAAATACATTTGATCTGCCCAGTAACTAAGCTGGGCAGGAAACAGCCTGTTATGAATGCTGCATTCAGCAACAGGCACCTACGAACCCAGCCAGCTTAGCCGCTCCTCAGATAGGTAGCGCCAAGGGATCTGCACACCCATGCAAGTGTGAGCGCATCCAGGAAGACCTAGTGATTGCAACACCTTGTATCTTAATTACTCCTGACATGTCTATCATATAGCGTAAGGGGCAGAGAGGAGTTCAGCTCAGGCAAAGCTGTTGAAGCTTTTTTGTCTTGGAAAGCATGGCTTTATCAAGTCAACTTTGTTACATACAATCCCCACTACCAGAAATCCCAGGTACTTCAGCACTTTTAAGACTTAACTTAAGGTACTTAAGCACTTTTAGGTGTTGGCAAGGAAACACAGAAGGATGCACAAGATTAAAATCAAAGCTGAAACTGAAAACTGCTTTTTGAGTCCCTTACATTCCCCCCCCACCCCCCACCCCCTTTGTTTAGCTGATCCAGAGCTGCAGTCTGGGGTGGGGAGGGAAGAAAAAGTGTTGGCACCTTCTGTAGAGGCTTCATTTCCCTTTATGGTATCCTTCCTTTCATTCAGCTGTTCCACAGGAGTTACTCTTATGTCTGGCAAGCCAAGACCTATAAACTTTCTCTAAAACTACACTTCTAAAGCTGACCAGTGCCAGAATCCAGAATCCAGCTTTATTTCTGTGACAACTTTACTCTTTTTACTTTTTTTCTTTTAAACCCAGCCTTGACATGAAACTAGTTTCTGGAAATAGAAAGTATTTCCAACAAGCATACATTTCATCTCCAGGCCTTTCTTCACCAATCCACCTAATTAGGTAACTAATTATGACGAATTAACCAGAAAAGCATGGTCAGCTAGCGGTCTGGGTTAAAATGAAAGACATCTGGAATCCATCTGGTTCTTCAAGAAGTATTCTGAATTTCCCCTCAGGCTTCAGTACCTTGAGACACTTCTTTAGTAAAAATAGTACAAATTAGTCCTTAATTTTCTTTACTTTCCATCAAACTTTTTCTGCAGTAACAAAACGCCACAAAAAGGTCCCCAGGAAGTCCTACTTGAAATGCTTCTGTAGGCATGTCAGGGTGGCCAGTAATTGTGTAGGATGTGGACATCAGAGATGCCAAGAGGTAGGACAGGAGGTCATAGCACTGCTATGCATTACAGCATAAAGGCTGAAATGCATAACTGAAGTGCAACTGTCCCCCAGGCCAGACCACAACATCTAGTGGAGAAAATCCCATTAAATATTGCATTTCCTCGGGGGGGTGGGGGTAGGGGTGGGGGAAGAACAACAATCCAACACAAAACCCAGTTTGTCTTGATTTTTATGAATACTGATAATTGATCCATGAAGCAGAGGATACAGAAAAAGAATTTTGTGAAAGAAGTCTAGCTTCGGATGGTGGGAACACTTGGGGGGAAGGGGAAATAAACCTGCAATATTTGCAACTGACGTGGTTTTAACAGTAGAAAGAACAAAATAATCTACCTAACACCACTGCCTAAATTAGTTGGAAAGAGAAAAGGTGATAAATGGATTTTAATTTCAATCTAATGATTCACAGCTTACAGCCTCCAGCCAGATCCAGACAACCAGAAAGGTTACTCATTTGACAGAGTTAGCTTTACTTAGCAGCCCATGAAACAAGAAACACAAACGCATTTGGCTTATTAGTAGAAACTCTTCAGGGATGAATTAAGAACGTAAATACTTCCAATTTTTAATTATTTTTGCTTTGTTTTCTACAAAAAACAGTTCAAACACATTCACATTATGGTATCTCTCCATGACACACACAGTTGAGATTATTTTTGCTTTACCAAAGAGATAAACTCTGTAGATGGCAATTTCTCTTTCAACCTGAAAGTGTGGTTTGTGGTCTCTAAGTCCAAAACAACCCTTCCACCCCTAATAATGAAGTTAAACCTTTCCATTCAATTCTCCTTTCACCACAGCTGCTTCTCTTACCACTCCAGTTGTGTTTTCCTCAGAGCTGCAGCACAATGCTCAGGTCGGAAAGCGCTTAGAAATATTTATTTTTTTAACACGGGGGTTAGGGTGGTTTTATTCTCCAACAGATGTAAAAATACCAGGCTGGAATGATCCTTCACTTTTGTCTTCCAAAACACTAGTTCTAGAAGAAATATTGATTGCTGAATAGCTCTATGTATTCGATAAAATTTTAAGACCAGTATCTCTGCCTGAAAAGGCTAAAAGACTGCAGACCTTTATCGGGAAGTCTCTGTAGTGTACAAAACCCAGTGAGCTACAGATTTATTTCTTCTCCCCCCCCCCCCAGTATTATCCGTTTCTGTGCTGGAAGAGTTGCTGCAGGCCGAAACAGCATTGCTTAAATGTGCTTAAAAGTAAATAAAGGCAAAAAACCCCACTGCAGATGAAAGAAAGCCTGAAAACTTCGGGAAGCCGGTCACAATTTCTAGTCTATGGGGCACTTAGCATTTAAGTTGAGACAAATGTTTCAAGAATCCTAAGGAACAGAGAACATAATGGCAGTAATTTACATTTTGGAGTTAAAAGAAATAAGCCTGCATGTTACATAGAGGGAAACACAAAGAAAGAATTACTTCAACAGCTATGAAAATCCCTTGGGAAAATAGTATTTCAGTTTGAATGTGTTTCTTCCTATTTCTTCTCCCTTCTGGAAAGAATTACTTTTTTCTTCCTTTTTTTTTTTTTCCTCCTTCCCTTTTTTTTTTTTTTTTTTTTTCCTTCCTTTTTTTGTTTCCCTTTCCTTTTTAACAAGTATACACATGTAATACACACGTATGAACTGCATTTAAAATTGTTCAATACAATTACTACATTAAAGAAACCACACACATTTCCAGGAGAATCAAGAGACAGCCCCTGTTCTGACAAACCAGAAATACTGCCAGATACACAGGATTGCCCAAAGTCACAGAACAAAGAAAACTCACGCAGATGAGCAACATGTGGCAAACCTTTAATCGGCCATTTTTTCTTGTGCGTGCTAACACCAGCAAAAGGCAGCACTAGGAATGTCAATATTTCATGGAGCAGAACAAAACCAGCCCTGACAGCACGAGGGCATCTCATAGTACCAGTAAACCGCAGCACTGCTCAAGCCAAACAAGAAACACCTTTGAAAATCAAAACCATAAAGCATTTTGGACAATGCTTTCAGATAGTTTGGGATGTTAAAGCAAAAGAAAAACAAAACAAACCCACAACCAAATAACAACAAAAAATTATTCTATTGTAATTCAAACAAATTAATGACAGGCAGTCATTCCCATACAGAGCAGAGTGCCTATAGCAGACATTTATTGAGACACAGAGGGAGACCTGGCTTGACAGAAGAATTTGTTTGGCTTTCCTTCTCCCGAAGGAGGACACCAGGAGTCCCTCAAACATAAAGAAGTGTCAGGCCGCAGGTAACTCATCCTCCTTCTCAAGGGTCTTCACCTCCACCACTCACCCACCGTACTCGGGTACTATGCAAGAAATATGTATTGCCAGCATAAGATCTGGAGGGATGTTGGGAACTGACATTCTTCTTTGTCTGTGCGATGGTTTCTCTGTTCTGCCATCTGGTTGGATCCATGTATACAAATGCAAAACTGCAGCCCCTAATATTGTATTTTTTCCCACCAAACAGGCACCCATTAGATGATAGAGCACCTACATTTAAATATATGATTCAACCCCGACTACAAACTAAATGACAAGCTGGGGAGGAATGATGGCCACATATGACCTCCCCTAAGTGTGCAGTGGCCAGATGCTCATGAATCACTGATGCGAGCTACCTGTTCTTGACTTGGCACACACACGGTGGCTTACTGGAACCACCTCAGAAGAAACAGGTTTGTTTCACTGGGCTCAGCAGCGAACATACTGGTCCTTCTCAGTGGGGTCACTCTGCAGACCTCCTCAGCACCTCAGCCAGCTACACGGTGGAGAGACAAGACATATGCTTCTAATTCAGAGAGGTGACTGCAGAAAGGACAAATTTTCCTCCCTCCCCAAAACTCACTGAAAAATAGGGGGTGGGCAAAGTACTTCATAGATTATTATTCCTCCCCCCCCCATTACAGTTTAAGGGAGGGAGGTATCTGTAGCCAAATATGAGTCAAACTTACCATGATGATAGAGAAAAATATTTCATGAAGCTGCTGCTGGAACTTTTATTGTACTTTTTAAAATTCTCCTAAGGGCAAGCCTTTGCTCAGTTTTTGCTCATTAGATTTCTGCAGTTTCTACCCTGTATTGGGCTATCTGACGTTATAGGTTGCTCTGACCAGCACAGACACATCAGTTGTGCATCAGAAATCTGAAAGAAGCCAAGCAGCCAAATAATTTCCCATGCTGTGGCTTTGTTCTCTCCTTTTACCTCTGATCCAGCAAATTAAATTCTGTTTAACCCAGGAGTCGATATTGATACTGATCTGCACATACTTATTACAGATGCATGTGTGGGTTATCTGAGAGCGAACATTTTTCAGGGTGATCTGATGAAGATTAAGGTAATTTACCTGGAAAATGCATAAACATAAACTTTAAAAATATATTTAAAAGCATATTTCACTGTAAAATATGAGTGTTTAAGCATTTTCAGACTCACAACATTTTCATCTTCCTCCTTTCCTCTACACACTCTCAGCCATACTAATTTTTTTGATGAGAGCTTCTGCTGCCCATTAACAGCCACAGCACAAGACCATGGAGTTACCACAGCCATTTCAAATGGCCTGAAACCCAAAAAAACAGCTTAAAAACAAGCTGGGGAGCTTGACTGAGAAAAAAATGGCTTAACATGCATTTGGAGCTTTTGTTTGTCCATTTTAATGAACAGTACATTGCAGGCAATGAAGATTTGATTTATAAAGAGCCATGATCTTCCTGCACAGAAGGCAGTCAGTTCCCAGTTTAATTATTCACCGTGAAAATAAGATTCCCTTTAACCATTTCCAACATTGCCATTCAGCTCGACTTAAATGCCTCCTTGTGCCACATTTACCCCTGCCCTGGTTAAAGGATCGTGTCAGAAGCCTTCCCAGAGCCACAAGAGAAGCAGGACAACTCATTGTATAACAAGGTTAAACATAGCAGCACTCCATTTACTCCTTCTGTACAGCTTATTATGTTGCATGCTTCTCCCATTTAAATTCTAACCTACATAAGTAGCTTTTGCATACCTTCATTAAACCCACCTGCATACACCTTCCAAGCATTTTATCTTTTCATATCCATCTCTTTAATTCCACCCCTCCAACTACAGGATTTTTTTTTCTCTAAGGAGGGAAAAAACCCAACCAAACAAAAACACATAAAATTTTCTAGCCATTTATCCATAGCATGACTCATTTCTGTCCAGCTTTATATTCTGTCAGTATTCTGAGATGAGCAAGATTAAGCTGTTTTAGCCCTGGTGTCAAATGACCGAATTCTATATGAACAACAGAGAAGTTGCATAATTATATTTCATTCTGTTCTGCACCATTTTATTTTATTTCTGTCTGACTATCGATGCATGCTGTAAAAGAATATGAAAAGGTTCGCAGGAGTCGGGCTGGCTGATGCCCATATCTTTTTCCTCAGTAGTTACAGTTAATTTATAACCCAGTAACGTGCATGTCTCGTTCAGATTATTCCTTCTAACGTGCATTACTCAAAAATTAATTTTATCTTCCAGCAAGCTGCCCATGGAGCCTAGCAGGGCTGTATATCACATAAGAGAGGAAGGAAGACACTTATTTGGGCTCTGGGCTACATCTCGCAACTCCATGACCAAGGAACACAGCAACAGCACAAGGCTGTCTGCAGATAAGAACAACAGGGAGAGCTTTGAAGCTGCTCTAAAACAACCACGCTCTATGGCAGACAGTCTCTCCACTCCTTCTTGTAACAGGGAAGGACGAAGGCAGACTGTGTGGATGGGGACTGCAGGCTGGCAGGGATTCTCAGGGATATAGAGCACCAGGCCAAAGTGGCATAGAGCTGTCAGGGAGTTGTGGACTTGATGAGGTCTGAAACTTATTTGTAACCTTAATCCTGCACAAATATAAAGGTGGGCAGGTAGTTGTTTGTTGGGTTTTTTTGTATGGTGGGGTTTTTTTGTTGTTCCCCTATGCTTAGCCACCCTCCCCTCCACCCTCCCCCATTTTTAAAGTAAATCTATGTGTACACTTGCAGAGCTCTATAAATAAAAAACCATGTGCATTTATCTCCAATTAAACTCCTATGTAAATTTATATGCAAATTAAGTGCAACCCTCAGGCTCCTGGCGAGGTGCCAGCTCAGGCTCTGGTACCGCAGGAGTTACACAGTACCAATGTGAGACCCACCCTGTTTGAGTTTAGCCAGGGGAAAGCAGGAATGCTCCTATCCAGGTGAGAACAAAACCAGGGAGGTTCTGGGTTTTGAAATCTCTGAACGAGTCACATCCACACCACCAAAAAAAAGCACACGTCACTGAAATGCAAAGGAAAATGCAAACCAATGCGTCCTTTTGTGAAGAGCAGGTTTCTTTCAAGCTCTTCTCCCCTCCCCCTGGCTCTTCAATGCTTCACCTAAGCCTGCACAGTAGGAACCAAAACCTTTTCATAGGCTCTGTATACAGGTGCAGTAACACACCTCCAGAAAAACAACCCCAGGAAGACAAGCAGGCAGCTACAGGGAAAGAAGAAGAGAAAAAAAAACCACTCAGATTTCAAAAGCGCATTAATCTGCTTGACAAGCCATGAACCACATCACCGCTCTAATTAGAAGCAGAATCTGGGGAAGCAGAGGGAACACAGAGGTGCAAGCATTTATAACAAAAAAAGGGACTTGTGATTTAATGACCTTCTCTGCTAGTTTAAAAATTAATGGGGCCAAATCAGATTAAAGCATTTTTAATGCAAACCAGTCCGACATTTATCACTGGTGTTAACTGTAAGGTGGCTCCCCCATAATTTCAGCAGAATAAGAAATTTTGCTTCTTTTTCATCCAGGCCAGCTCCAAAATTAATTCTTAAAGCTGCCTTGTATTTAAGATGTTTCTGCTGTGGGTAAATTCATACTGCTGACTTTCAGTCCCAAATCCCAGTTACTTAGGATGACTCTTCTGTCTTTGTGCCTCAGGCATAAACTAGGAAGTGAGATGTAGAAACCCCAGCCCACTTTCAGACAGTGACAGCAGTGTAAATAGCATTCAGCACACTTGCAGTTCAGAGGTGCTTCCTCCTCCTTGCACTCCAACAACCACAAGTGCTTCTTGCTCTGAGGGGCTTTTTTTTTTATCATTTATTTTTTACCTACGCTGATGTGACACTCTGCTTCAGAGAGCAGCAAAAAAAGTAACTGCGCTGGCACAAGTAGGAAGCAGCAGACCCAGGTCTAAACACAGTCAGATGTAGGGAGGATGGCTGGCTGGATGCTGTCCACTCAGCCTTGAGACACCAGCAAAGCCCCTTGCACACTGCTGGGCATTTCCTTGTATCAAAACCTGCCTTTGATTTATAGTTTGTGATTTACCAACACCACCACCGAGCAAGGGAGAAAGCATAGTAAGCTATGTCCTCCCAATGGAAAAAAAAAAAAAATATGTTTTTGAACATGGCATTTCTGCAGTGCTTTTGAAGACAGAGGCAGCCTAGAGAGCTGCATGTGCCAAGAGCCCGGGCTTCCATGTCAAACCTTCCTGGGGAATAAAACACCAACAAAACAAACCCATCTTGCAAACACCAGTGGTTGGTGAGGCCACAGTCACATTGCACTGGTGCTCTCACATTTCACAGCTCTCCCTCCTGCTCTGTCACTTAGGGTTGTCTTCAGTTAAAAAAAAAGGGAAAGGGGAAGGGGAAGGGAAGGGAAGGGGAAGGGGAAGGGGAAGGGGAAGGAAGGGGAAGGGGGGGAAGGGGAAGGGGAAGGGAAGGGGAAGGGGAAGGGGAAGGGGAAGGGGAAGGGGAAGGGGAAGGGGAAGGGGAAGGGAAGGGAAGGGGAAGGGGAGGGGGGGGAAGGGGAAGGGGAAGGGGAAGGGGAAGGGGAAGGGGAAGGGGAGGGAAGGGAAGGAAGGAAGGGAAGGAAGGGAAGGGAAGGGAAGGGAAGGGAAGGGAAGGGAAGGGAAGGGAAGGGAAGGAAGGGAAGGAAGGGAAGGGAAGGGAAGGGAAGGGAAGGAAGGGAAGGGAAGGGAAGGGAAGGGAAGGGAAGGGAAGGGAAGGGAAGGAAAGGAAGGGAAGGGAAGGGAAGGGAAGAGAAGAGAAGAGAAGAGAAGAGAAGAGAAGAGAAGAGAAGAGAAGAGAAGAGAAGAGAAGAGAAGAGAAGAGAAGAGAAGAGAAGAAAGAGAAGAGAAGAAAAGAAGAGAAGAGAAAAGAAGAGAAGAGAAGAGAAGAGAAAAGAAGAGAAGAGAAGAGAAGAGAAGAGATCTAATTTCTTCTTGGAAAAAATGTATACCTGGGTTATTCCTTCCAAAAGTAATTTACTAAATTGGGAGTATAGAATTCTGGGATAATCAATTAAAACACGGTAAAAGTCAGCCAACTGCAAACAAAATTAATTTCCTTTGGACAGATATATAACCCCCCTCAACAATTTAAAGGCTAGTGTCACCACTTCAAATAACTCTTTCAAACCAAGTGATCAACACTGTAAAAAGGACCCTAGTTTATAAACTCAGTTGATTTATTTCTCAAGAACATGAGATTTATATTTGCTTGCTTACCACTGAGTGCAAAATTTTCTTGAGGGATACGAGCCATTTGCAGAGAAATATTCTTAATTCAAAGTGTATCACAACTTGAGTTTTACTTCTTACACATGCAGTACCCATCAAAATACCAAGTTACACTGAAGAGCTTTGAGCCACTAAATGAAAAGCAGATGCGATGAATCCAACATGTTCCTGGGGTGTACAAAGACACCAGTGAGAAATAAAAATTAATGCCATCCTAAATCTGGTATTTTGCTCTCTCCTGTTCAGACACTGCTAGGTCTCAAGCCAGAAGAGAAAGCCCTCTCTCTGTCACAGCTGGTAGGGACTGACTCTGCTTCCTAAAGGGCCACCAACCTACATTCACCCACTGCTCCCAGCACACCTGGACACCTCTGTGCAACAGCCTCTGCTTCATCTGTAAAGCACCAAAATTAAACCTACAAAATCCTATTAAACAGAAGCAGGTAGTTAAGCTGCAGAGAAACAGCCCATTACACCACTCCACTTAGCAGGTAAATGGTCTTATCTCTTCCACAGCTTCCTTGGAAAAATATGCAAGGCTGGGTGAGGAGGAGAGAGAACAATCTTCGGCAGTGACAAATGCCAGATGCATCTCCCTCTTTAAAGAAAGGTGAAAAGCTTTTCCTCTCTTGGACTTCAATGGCACAGGAGGTGCTTCCTATTATATATTAAAGCAACATCTATTTTTTAAAAAACTAAGAATATAGTATCAGTACTGCCTCAGGGGTTACATCAATTTCCTGCTTATTAATTAATTGTCTTGTTAATACAACAATTTTCAGGCCTGTAATGTCTAGCAAGCTCATGGAGCCCATGTTCTCCCTGCCAAGATCAATGTGCATTAGTCTAAACCCTCTGATGCTGAGCAGGCTCTGCTTCTGTCAAAGATAACTGAGAAGCTACATTAACTCTTAGAAACATCTGCTCAGTACTGGAGAGATGAACAAATGACATGGCATGGAGTTTAGCTCCAGAATGCCATTATCTAAAGGGCCAGAAGAAACACCACTTGCAAGACCACTACAAAAATAAACAAAACAAAAAATTATTTTGCCATCAACCTTAGCAATGAAACATAAAAATGGGAGATCTGCCACCATCTCACAGGTCAGGCATAAAAATCCCCATAGCTCCTGCACTCTCTATGGTCTGAACCTCTAGACAACACAAACCTCAAATTACTGAAATTTATTTGACAAATCCACTCACCTGGCTGCAATCTGAATACAAAGAAACCATCTTTGAGGCGCTTCCCCAACACACCAGCTCTCTTCACGTTAACCTTAAGATTTGGTCATGTTCACGTTAGCCCAATTACGTCCTTTCACAGAGCATGTATCATCAATTCCCAAATACTCAGGGGTAAATTTAAGAGGCATCAGGACAGCGCATATTTATGCATTGTTTGCATCCCTGTTTGACAAGGGTTCATGTAATGAAGACTAAAGGCAAAAATTTAGCTCTGAAACCTCAGCTAGTGTAAAATGGGACTGCCTGTTAACAGCAATATGTGCTTCAGAAGCCTGCAGACCACATGCTCCTTGCATTACGCTGGCCTCCACTTTATCCCTCTGCGCTGAGGGAGCTTCAAGCTCTGAACACACACTGAGGATTTCCCATCTCCTTGTCCCTTGAGTTTGGCCCTGAGAAAGGCCTGAGCTCTTCATCTGCAAGCACAGTGCCTAGCAGTCTCTGCACAGCAATGTTTTCTGTCACACAACTGAGGCACAGCATTTCCAGATGAAGGTTTCTGCTTTCCAAGCAATTTTCCAAACTGAATGGGGGGGCTGAGGAGACACAAATCTGAAGATCTTTCTACAGGTACAAATGTATGCTAACCCCTTACAGGGCTAATGAGCAGAGTATCAACACTGCCCTTTTTATCCTTGCATAATTTTCCCAGCTCATTCCAGTAATATGCATTAATGTAACTTTCACAACATTGTGGGTTTTTTGGGGGGTTATATATTACCTCAAGGTAAGACTATTATTGCTTCCCTACATCTTTAAAATGATACAAACATTTAGATCAGTGCTCATGCCACTTCAATGAAATAAAAAACATTTTACTAGAATGAAGCAAGATGCTAACAAAAAGGTCTGTATTTAATACAAGCAACACACAGTCCACTGTAAGGCTAAAACCACTCTTTGTGTGTTGGTTTTATTTCCCTCTGCAATGCGAGTTTCAGAGATGGCTCCCACATCGCATGGCAGAAGTTGAATGTTCTTAGCTTTTACCGACTCCCTTTTATTGATTCAATCTACCCTTCCTCAACTGACAAAACAAAACACCCAGTAGCCTTCCAGAAATAAACATGTTTAAGCTCGCACTTGTTTTCAGTTGCTTTTAGAGTTTGGGGGTTGTGTGGTACGTCCCCTTCCCCTATTAATTCATTCAGTTACCTAAACTTGGAAGGAAAGCTTCCAGTGATGGTAAAACTTGGGTATGGTTTTATGCTTGGCTTAAGCTGATCTAAAATGAGGTCTGTGCTGACAAGGGCACTTCTGCTCTCCTCTGAATTACTCCTGCATTTACTTGTAGCCAAATGCTGACTATAAACAGGAAGAAGCAACAAGCTGCCAGCAAGGAGAGGAGCAACGGATCCAGCTGGCTTATATCAATGGGGAAATCAGATCCTACATACTACATAACAATCCTCACACCTCTTCCCTTTGGTCCTCTCCCACCCAGGCACTGACTAGCACTAAACTCCAAACAACTCATACAGCACCTCCATGTTGCCCCTCTTTATCTCCAGCAGCAGACAGCTGTTTCCCAGGTCAAACCACTAGTACCTAATCGCCAGAAAACGTGCAGTGTTTGTCTCAAGGCTTTGGCTATCATAATCTGCAGTTGCACAGGGAAGGCAGCACATGGGGAAATGCAGAGCTGGAGTAGAGGGGGCAGGTAGCCTTCCTCTGTGCTGAGGGGAGACCCATCAGAAGGAAAAAATTCAGGAGGCTGGACGTGAGTTGCACAATCATGTCACTGTTGAGACAAACTGGACAAAGAAACAGCATGTGCTTGTATGTGTTGTAACATCTTTCCACGGATGCCTGTGCTCAACGGGCACATTTTCATGTTACACGAGAAAACACCAACTGCAGCCTGCTATTGACATTTTCACCAATATCAGAGCACAAATTGCCATTTCAGTTATCTACCAGTCATCCACATATTAATACCACACTTCTCCAGCTCTAGACACATGCACAAACAACAAAAAGCAGAGTTCTTTGCCATGAGAATCAAAATTTTGATGCCTTTTTTAATTGGCTCTAGTGAATTAATTCCTTCTTACTGCGTATCAAACTTTAGTCCCAAAAAGGTAATTTTATGGATGAGGCAAAAAAAATCACTTCTAATAAGAATTTCAAAGGTTGTTAATATTCTGCAAAAATTAATTATGAGGTCAATGCACAGAACCACACAGGTTTGTTCTTAAATTTTATGTTATCTCCCTCTATTAAAACATGTAACATTTACAAAACCATGTAAATTATTAATTCTCTCCAGGTCAGTGCTCCAACTGACAGCACTGGGACCAAACATAGCAGTTTTATTTTCACAGCACCAGAAGATAAGATGCAGGAGCTCTTGCACTACCTAGGTGTCAAGGAGGTTCTTCATCACAGCTGAGCCTGACCAGGTAACACACTGTCAGTTAGGTGAACACGAAACAAACATTATTTTCAAATCCCTTAAAACTGCCCCAAAGATGCAAACAATGACCTGAACGCCATCACGCCAGGCTGTTGCATGACAAGAGCATGCACAATAGGGCAAGACAGAGTAAAACCAGATATAGGGAGCTGCAATGGAGTGCAGTAATAACCACCAGATAGAAAGAAAGGAGATAGTGGAACAGCACCACATAAGAACATGAGCTACATAAGCATTTTCCAGGGTTTAGTTTAATAAAAATGCTACTCATCTATATTTACTTTTACACATTAATAGTTTTCACACATTTATATATGAGAGCTATATAAAAGTATACATATGGTATATTACCAGAAAATTACCAGCCTATGAGATAAAGCTGGAACGATGACAGCAAACACCTTAAGATGACAAACTGAAGAAGGGCCCTGAGGATATCAAGTGGATAAGGATATGATCCTACACATTCACCCATGAACAACAGTCCATGCACACAGAACCAGGCAGCTATGGGGTGTCCACAATCACGTGAGGTGCACAAAGACAGTGGCCAGCAGTATTAGCAGAGCATGTGATGGTAACACTCTGCTGGGGTGGTACAAACCACTGGCCCTGCAACACAAGCTTCATGTCATGATCCCTTCAGGAAGGACAACAGAAGCCCTATGAGGAGAGGCTGAGGGAGTTAGGGTTGTTTAGCCTGGAGAAGAGGAGGCTCAGGGAGACCTTATTGCTCTCTACAACTACTTGAAAGGAGGTTGTATCCAGGGGGGTTGGTCTCTTCTCCCAGGCAACCAGCACCAGAACAAGAGGACACAGTCTCAAGCTGTGCCAGGAGAGGTTTAGGCTCAAGGTGAGGAGAAAGTTCTTCACAGAAGGAGTTACTGGCCATTGTAATGTGCTGCCCAGGGAGGTAGTGGAGTCACCGTCCCTGGAGGTGTTCAAGAAAGGATTGGACATGGCACTTGAAGCCATGGTTTAGTTAGTCATGAGGTGTTGGGTGATAGGTTGGACTCGATGATTTCTGAGGTCTTTTCCAACCCTGTTAATTCTATGATTCTATGACTGGAGTGACATTGCAGTCCATTTAAAATAAAATACAGTTGAGTGAGATTGACTTCCTCAGTACAGAGCACCTGCATTCATAGCAATGAAGCTCCAGAGTTTCAGCCTCGGGGTTTTAGCACACTGAAGAAAGCACCATCCTACCAGCAATTCTTTCTCCCCAGCCATCACCATCTCTGACTGAAGCAGCTAACCCAACCATTTACTACCCATTTAAAAGCCCAGACCTTTAACACAAGAACAATTATCCTGAAGAAGACGACAGGATAATGCAACTGGAGACAAAGTCCTAAATATACAAGTTGAAAGAAAGATGGGAAGACAAGCCATGGTGGCAGATGCACGGCAGATAGAGCAGTAGGGAAGAGGGAGAGAAGAAAGCCAAGTCATTTCACAGTAAGAGGGAATATACCTATGGGTATATACCAGCATGTGATGCAAGGATTGCTTGGAGCCCTACACACAAGTCATCTGGGTCTCTACAGTAAAGATTACTAAGCATAAACTACTTGGCTAAGTAAGAAGGCAAAATAAAGAAAAGCGAAACGTAGGAAACACTGACAATGTGTCTAGCAGTGGATACTGCTAAATGCTCTGCCAAAATTAATTTCTGCAATTGGCTGGAGACAGCTCTTGCATGACTTGCTTTCTCCAGTATGTACACTGCAATTCCAGTTCCCTTACACCATAAACTAGGAGCAAAGAAAACAAACTAAAAAACACTCTAGTTGACTTCTATCTCAAACAGGGAATCCCAGTAGATTTGTGAAACAAGCCAAGCTGTCCTTCAAACATGAAGCAAGGTTTTAATCAAATACAAGGCGTGCCAGCTTAGCAGAAGACTCTCACAGATACTAGGCAAACTTTTAAAAAACACTCATAGAAAAACACCTCAGAAGATTTAAAGGATTTGTAAGTTGAATGCCTGATGATACCCTGGAGGGAAAGATGACTTTAGGATAAGATGTGGGCTTGACCTTATATTGAAGGCATCCTCCAGAAGAACAGAAAGCACCATATTCAAGGGAGAGCAAAGGTGACAGGATTCCAAACACTTTACCAACCACTGTGATGAGAACCACTGAGAATTTGATTTCCCCATGCCCTTATAACACAGAGAAATACGGGCATTTTAATTCACTCACATCCAATGAAGAGCTAAAGTCATCACATCTCCTGCTCTGGGAATGAGCCCTTGTCAAACTTGCCCGCTCGAGCAAATTGGCCAACTGATTGGCCTCTGCACCTTGTGATGCAGGAGCTGCCAGGAGAGAAGCACAGGCAGCCTTTCAGTCGAGCCTGCCAGAGCCAAACTATCTCCCAACATGCCTCACAGACAGTATTTATAACCAGAGCACTGCATCTTAATGAAACATTTTACCTTGCAAAATATGTAATGTTTTCTCAACAGAGATGAACTGAAGTGTCAGGTGTTTCAGTGTCTAGTCTCCTGCCAAGACTGATTTGCAAACGCTCTACTTATTGAAGAGACTCCAAAAAAAGGGCTCTTTCAAAGCTCTTTCATTATATATACAAATTACCTTCAGACAACCAAAATTGTGCAGGGGAAACCAGTATCCCCCATCTCAAATCTTAAAGCAATGCCTCCATGTCTTCCCTAACAGAAAAAAGCCTGCATAAAAGTAGAAATATGCACAAATCCAAAAGCCACAAAGGGTCAATCTTTGAGCAGACGAAGTAAAGTTGTATTTACAAAGTAACATGGAAACTAGGGATTTTAAACATTACAGCAGATTGACCACAACTATTAATAAAGTTTGTGTTGTGCCAACATTCCCCTTATAAAACTCGTATTTTCAGGGCTAGGTTCCACATGGAGCACGTCATTCATATTTCAGACCTCAGTGTATCTAGCAATGACACACTCAGCTTCCGGGTATCAAAGAATAACAAATCTTCCCTGGTGTTTAAAACAATAAATGAATAAATAAATCCTTAATGATTGTGTCTAAATGCCCAAATTTTCACAAATTTACAGAATCACCAAGGTTGGAAGAGACCTCAAAGATCATCAAGTCCAACCTGTCACCACAGACCTCATGACTAAACCATGGCACTTAAGCTAGGGTTGTTGAAAGACCTTTAGAGGTGGTTCAGGGCAAATTTGACATCAAAATTAAGGTTTAAGAAAAAAGCAAAATGTGCAGTTTTGAAAAGTAAGGAGGCTATCCCTACAGATCAGATGTTGTGACACTACACTACCAGCAAGCAGCAAACTGTTGAAGGAGCGGGGGGAGGGGGGCACAATTTAGTTCACCTGAAAAGATACATGAGAAGAATCCAGCACCATTACAAGAAATAGTAACTGTCCTATTTCTTGTAATAATATGAGGCAATTGTTGCTGTTTTCATTATTTTCTTTAAAAAAGAATAAAAGTGAAAACATCTGCCACATTCTGACAAAATTACATGGAAGATCTGTGAGTTCAGATATACCAAAAATATTCATTTTAAAAGAAGTACTTACTGAGGACACAAAACTCTCCCATTTAACATTTATCATTTTATCTAGTGCCATACATAAGGACATTTCTGAAGTATTCAAATGTATTATTTTCAAGTAGTTTTCCTCTCAGCCAGCATACACTTACATCAGCTATTAAAAGCAGAGAGTTGGAGCCTACACACAAAGATATTCACGAGTTGTGATGCCATACCAAGCTGAGACATCCTGATACTTTTACACCTGGCCTATGCTTCATCTAAATAACTTACACATTTTGTAGTGTCTTGCAAAGGTTAAAAAAACCACAAAAATTAGTTAAAAACCAAGCTGACAGTGGAAAATTGTAGAAAGAACGGTCTATTATAACACAGCTTCACAGGGAAATGGCTGGAGGCAGCTTATACTGGATTCAGTGGCAAATTTCAGAACTGGAAGCACTCACTCAAGATGCAATTAGAAAAAACAAACACCTGATGAAACAAAATATTTAAACACCGAAACAAACAAAACAGAACAAAACCAAACCAAAATCCCACCCAGATGAGGACCCTTAACATGAGCATGCCCACATGACCGGTATCAGCTGAAGGAATGTCATGAAAACCTCTTTTTATCCAAAGCCACACATGAATTATTCTGTGGGGAATAACTGTTACTCATAAACCCGCAACATCCAACCTCAGTACTCACACTATCCCCCCCCAACACCTCCCAGCTGTGCCCTGGCTCTGAGCAGTTACACACATGGGCAGAAAGATCAATTCACCAAAACCTGGTTCGCATCACAGGGATCTGAAGAGGCAGTGTGAGGGAATTCAGAAACCACAAACGTGTTTTGTTGGATGTTTTTTTTTTTTTCCTGAAATGCATGCTGAAGCCTACACAAAACCTCTCTGTTAGCTCCCTGTTAATTTACTGAGAACATATTTTGGAGTTTCCTTGTGACACAGACTTGTGTGTTCCACCATTCATGCAGAAGTAGCTGTGTGTGAGCACACTACACAACCCGGGCTGCCCAACTTAAAAGCAGAAGTCTGAATTTCCTTTATGTCACACTGCCAACCACAAAATGTCCAAGGGTTCTGCAACATGCCAATGACACAGTTTGCTCTCTTTCACACATAGATTTTACATTCTTTTCACTTCTTGGGTTTTTTCCCCTTCCACATTTTATGAATAATTTGAGGCATATGAACAGCATACTTGAGAGGAGCTCTCCTAATAAATAAAAAATGGAGAAATATATATATATATATATATATATATAAAAAAAATTAAGGTCTCATTATTAAAGAAGCCCTAGGAATTTGAGCTATTTAGCTTCCCAAGAGACAAGAGAAATCTCCACCGTTTCAAACTGCAATTTGACAATACCAAACTCTCACACACATAACCAGAGGATTTACTCCTTTTGAAAGGGCCATTGCTGAATGTACCATCGAAACACTGACAATGAGAAGCCCCGTGGTGACTTGGAAGCACATCAGATTAATCCTGCACCATCCCAAGTGACTATTCTCACTCTCAAGGTGCAATAAGTACTTTCTTGATCCCCAGCATGAATGGTATCACAAGCACCCAGAAAGGTCCCTGGTATAGGTTTTGCTTCTGCCGCAGCTCCAAAGCTACAAACAAGGAGCTGCCACTGCTGTGGTGGTGGCTGGAGGCAGAGACAGCTTCAAAAGTCTCAAATTCAGCACAAAGTGCCCCCAATTACCACTCTTGTTTTCCTCCAGCTGTACCCCCTTAAGGTTTGTTTTTCTGAAATTGAGAAGACTGAAGGAAACCAGTCTGAAACAACCCTGTCCTGCCAGCATTTCTGTACCATACCAAGCTGCTGCAGTAAAGCACATATTGGTAATTAGATGACAACGGTATTTTTGAAGCTGCCACTTAACTGTTGAGATTTGAGAGGCAAGAGTTTGCCTGCTTGTGAATTCTGGTCTGTTGCATTTATCACTCCAAGAAGGATGCATTAAAAAAAAAGAGTCATGCAGAATTGTCTTTCAAAGGCATTTCCAGCTTCCATGTTTCCATTACAGGCATTTGCTCCATCACTTCAGAAAAATACAGGATAACATACACATAACAGATTCCTCTCGTAATTATAAATACTGGCCATTGTGACATATCAAGATCTGGTCACACAAGTACTCAAGCAGGATGTGCACAAGGTGGTATTAATGAGAGAAAGGGCCCAGAGTGGAGCTCACCAGACAAAATAACCTCCTGACCACACAAGTAGAAAATAATTAAAATAACGCACCACTCTAATTTTGTTTTTTGGGACCAGATGGTGGATGCTCAGGCAGCCAGTGGGTGAGACAGCAGTGATGCTGTGGCAGGGAAGGGTAGAGGAAAGGTATCTTAGTCCAGGCTCAGCATATTTAAATATCTGAAGGGCTGCAGGCAGCAGTGTCCTCCTGAGCACAAGACCTCAGAGCCAGAGCTATCTCAGGGCATCTCATTTCACTTGAGCATGCCAGGTAGGAGTTGCTGCCTGTTAAAGTCAAGACACAATATCTTAAGTGTGGAGAGAAATGCATATCCTACTTCTGAGACACTGCCTTCAGAGTCAAGTATTAATAACATGCATGTAAGCACAATGAAGGGGCTGGGGGGTGGTTTGGAGAAAGAAATTAAATCCTCCTTCTGAAAGGCCACTTAGAGTAGAAGAGCATCTCTCAAGCAGAACGGGGGCGGGGTGCAGGGTCAGGCTCAGCCTCTATGCCAGGGCTGCATCCCCGTCCTGTACCTGCTGTTGCAGGAGCTTGTAGTGCAGGGAGAGGAAATCAAAATGGTAGAGTGACCTTCGCAGGCTATAGACAGCCTGAATGCAGTTTAACCCCAGCATTAAGGATGAAAGCCTCTGCTCGTGAAAGGCAGGCATTAACTAAGCTGCTTACCCGTACCAAAAAGAAAAAAAAAAGAGAGAGAGAGAGAGAGAGAGAGAGAGAGAGAGAGAGAGAGAGAGAGAGAGAGAGAGAAAGCAAGCCACGTACACACCAAAAAACACACTGTGGTTTACGGTAAGCCTGCCAAGAACGTAGCAACATAATCATAACAGAGTTTATTTCAACACATCATTGCAATCATGTTTAAACACTGTTCTTTGTAGTGGAGCAGGCACTCTGTCAGTTATCCCTCTAATGCCTATCTGCAGAGGCATGGAGGCTCTGACAGCTCCCACACTCCCATCCTTCACTGCATTGTGCCCAGCCAGTGCCCACCAACGTGCATTCTCTCAGAGCCAGCCCTGTCTCCCCTGCAGCAGTCACTGCATGCAGCCATGCAGGGTAAATCTGAGCTTGAAGCCACATATGACAGAAAGCCAGAGGTGGAGAGGAGGAAGTACCAAAACAAGTTTAAAGAGAATTTGCTTGCACATGTCTACCATTTCAGGCAACTGAAGGAGCAGGAGGAAAATAAAGTGTGTCAAGTGGGAAGACAATTATTCTTCTCCCTTTTCTTTGTCTTTTCCTGCCTGTATCAAGCGTGAACCCTCTAGCCTTCTGATCCATTCATGTCCTACATCTCTGACAAGTAAACCTCAGCTGAAACAGTTTTTACTCAAAGGTTTTGGCACATAAATATTTTGACTATGGACACATCATAAACATATTAAATCATGTTCCCTTATCTTCCTCACATAGAAATCCCTCACCCTTAGTCTCTTCAGTCTCTAAATGAATTTGCTTTCTTCTAGTCAGCAATGCTTTTTGGCTTAATTAAAATTTCAACCAGCCTGTATGAGAGAGATGGTTATCTTTCCTTTCAGAGACAGAAGACAATATCCTCTAAGTATTTCATATCCTCATTTCTTAAAATCAGCTCATCAGAAAACCACACTCCTCAGCAACAAGTGTTAGATTATCTTCAGTCACCAGCATCAGCATACTGAAAGACTGAAGCCATTTTATTGCCTCACTGAGATTTTATTGTACATTTCTCTTTTCTGGAGGATTTCTCTGCCTTTCTTCAATGTTATTTTATTACATCAGCTCCATCTGACCAAAGGATTCCTTAATTACATGCCAGGTTCCCAAACTAATACTGTATCTTCAGATTTCATAAAGACGGAAAGTATTTGTGCTCTGGTCCTGTGGGATGTGATTTTTTTTGTTGGTTGGTTGGTTGGGTTGTTGGTTTTAATTATTACTTGTTTGTTGGGATTGTTTTTAACCTTTTGGTTAAAAAACTTTTGGTTAAAAACAACAAAACAAAAAAAGTTGACATCTCCCCTCTTTATCCATGAAAGCTTGAAACACTTATTTCAAAATAAAACCTCATTTTCTTACACAGGTGAATAGCATCAAGATCCAAAAGACTTCTACAACACACCACCCCCACCCCCCAAATACCCTGCTAATACTTGAAACTGGATTTCCACAAACTGATTTTGCTTCTTTCCTCAACTCTGCCCAGAAATGCATTGTTAGGGTTTAGCAAGGTGTGCCAGGTCTGAGGAATGAGTCTTTCAGCTAGGCCCTAGACATACTTTGGCTTCCTTGCTCTCTCCTCCTGCATCCCAGGGCACATCTCTCACACAAAAAAACTCCAGGATCCTCTCCCAAACTACTGAAGCAAGCCATATCTCTCTTTTTGAATAGAGGGAATAAAGGCAAATAAAACCATGGGCACAATCTACCTGGATCTCCAATGGGAATGGACCAGATTAAAGAATATGTTGGAGCCCAAATCCAAACACCTGCTTAAATAATGCATTTAAAGAAGAACTCCCTAGCCAGGGATTCCTTCTTTGAGCCAGTACAGAACTCTGATCACTACATCCTGGCTCCATTAAAAAACCCCACCCAACTGAAAATAAACCCTCAGACTTTTAAAGGAAAGAAGTCTCAAATTAATTTTGTCATTACATGCACTCAAACATCAAGGGCAGGAAGAAGGACACAAGTGATGGAGTCACTCAAGTTCTATCAGGATTTTCTGCCAAAAAAATAAGTCTCAACAAACCAAATTCTTTGTAGCAATACTCATTAATTCACTGTTTACAATCACATTAAGTATTTGCATATTTGAATATTATTTTTAAGCCATTTATGATAGGACTATTTCCTCACTTGATGAGTCAACTTAATTATACTGCACAGCAGAAACTGCTTGATAGGTCGCAGGGTTAAAGCTGCCACATCAATAGATCATTATCAAATATACAATTTTCTCATTTTTGCTGTTTATTCTGGAGAGCTGAAAGTCAATGCTAACACTGCTACTAAAACTGAACACATCCATTTGTTGGATGTTGGATTTTGGAGTTGGACTCAATGATCTTAAAGGTCTTTTCCAACCTTAGTGAATCTATAATTTGCCAAAGATGACACTGGCCCACTCATCTGCCCAGAATCCCTCATCAGGACATGGGCTCGTGCTAAGGCAACTCCCAAGGACACTTCAAGGGAATTCTGTACATGCAAGTTCACAATTAAGATTATAGCCCTAAATAATTTTCTTTTGACTCTGACTTAATGTGGTGGGAATTCATTGTAAGGTAGAGGAAAAAAGCCTTCCATTTGGGCATTTGCACATAGATGTATGTGCAGACACCGGTTTTAATTAATTCATTTTTTAATCAACATTGAAACTATTTTTATTTAATTAATATAGCAAAAAGTTGAATTTCAGATGGCTATTACTTTCATCATTTTAAAGCGAACAGGCCTCTCACACAAGGCCTGTTCTTTCACCACCATCATCACAACCTTCTGAAAGATATTAATATTTATCTTAATGCAAAACAAAATGGGCAAAGTGCTCTTTCCCTCAGAGGCCATGAAGCCACTCATCTGCTTTTCCTATCCCTGCCTTTGAGGTTCTACACTGCATCCTGTGCCCCTTGTCAGGACAGAGACCTGCAGAATGGAAATGTTCACAATTACCATCTGCTGCTGCTTCTGAGAAAGACTTCATGCAGGAAACTCGTGCCATTGACCTCATTTAATCCAGGCGAAAAGTAATAATGGAGCTCCTGTGGCTAATTGCCAAGAGACAAACACTTAAAGGACTTGTTTCCGACATCCTCCTCTCCTCTGATGAAGATCTAAACCAGCAGCTCAAGACAGGCTTCTGATTAGATCAAAGTAGGAAATATTTAATGTTATTAGCCACATAGTTTCATCTTGTTTATGAACCACACCATAATGGACCCCAGACGAGTTAAGGTGCAGTAGCACACAAAAACCATGATTATCAGAACATGATTATTCACATTCAATATGTATCTTTCCATCTGAAAACATTTTCTGTCCCCAACTTCATTGGCATTTAGCACAGATTAACATCAGGTTTTCTAGTTTACAACCTCACCAATATTTGTGAAGATTGCTTCTGTAAATAACTAGGAATGTTTAAAAAAAAAAAAACACAGTTTACTGTATTTGCTATGAAGACATGATATTATCTCAACAGGAAGCAATTATTTTTCACAAACTAATTCTCCCACATACAGTTGCCTAAATAACAGAAAATCTCCTGTACATGAAAAACATCCAAACACCACTACAAAACTGTTCTCCAAGTACCAGTGTTCAGACTGATGTGTAAGGCAAGATACACCAATGCTTAAGAAAAGGTGTCTTTGGTTGCAGCAGAGCTTTTTCAGAAGCCTCTTGCCACCAGCTGAAGCTGGTTTAAGCAAACCTGACTGCTTTTGAACCACAGGAGGCACAGTTGGTTGGCTCTGGTTTTAAATCCCTGCAATATAAAGACAGGGTAACCATTGGGCAGTGAAGGTTCCAAGTCCTTACATTTCTTTGTGGTATAAACCAAAGCTCTCCTCCTTGTCAGACTGGAGGCTGGAGAAGCAAGTACTTGCCCAGGAGAGCAGGGAAGCTGCCATTTCTATGCAGGCTATGACCACAGTTGAAGGTTACAAAAAGCTACTTCTGCCTCCCTCAAGCATGGCTTGCAGTGGTACGCTGTGACAGGGTGCTCTCTGTTCATCTCTAAGTCGAATCTCAGGCTTCAGCCTAATTTACATAATTGAAATACTGCCTTGGCCTAAATCTTTGGTGAAACAACAATAAAAGCACATTGAAAGAATTTACGAAAACAAAAGGAAAACCAAACTATGCATGTATTGTATTTTGTCACCATTCATGTATAAACACGCACATCCATACACACATATACACAGTGTTCTCTGCTTCAGCGGCATGAGGTCTTTATGCAAGTTTTCTTTGCTGTGCAACGGACAAACAATTTCACTCAGGCTATCCAGTTATGCATGAGCTTTTATCTTGTCTTTCCTTCCTCAGCAAGAGCCTGATGTTACACCTAATGAAAACCAGTAGCCACCCTAAGCAGGCAGTAAGAAGCAATGGGCTGCCATAAAACATCTGAACAGAGCAGAAACAAGCACGCTAATTTTGTAACGGCAACAAGACCCGAAAGGAAAGCCTTGTCTGGGCTCCTTCCTTACACCTCCTTAATAACACCAGCCTTAAGCCAAGTAATGGCAGTGGAAAACAGGATGGAAGGTGGGTGATTTCTTGCCACTTGCCTCCAACATCCTTTAGTCAAAGCAAAGGCAAATCTGCGACCCTTCACAAGATCAAAAGGCAGTAGCCCTATTTACAACATCCTGAGCAATTTAGGCATCCCACTCAGCATTGTTTCCTACCTCCCGCCCAGTTCCCTTTCAAATTGGATGGTTTCTAATGAAACCTCTGCCCTTAATGAGTTTACAGCCAATGTGACTCAAGGAGCTATGCAGACAATTTAAAAAGAAATTTTAAAAACATTCTGCATCTTAACCTTGTTGTACACAAAATGGTAGTGCATGGAAAAGATAAAAAAATTCCTTGTGTTTTTAATCACTAACTTGAAGGATTTATGCTGCTGTGCATTTTATGGTCTACTTTCATTTGCCAGTAATATGTATGGTAGTTGGGAATGTGCAGCATCTAAAGCCGTTCTCTTGATCTAAGAGAGCTTAGCATTTGAAGGGTAAGAAAATAAACCTTTAAATGAAAGTGTTTGCTAAACGCAGGATGTTGCAAGCATCTGCTCTCTTTGCAGCTGCTCTCTTTGCAGCTTCTCTCCTCCCACCCCACCCCAACCCACCCCTTCTTTTTTTTTTTTCTTTTTTTTTTTTTTTAATTGTTTGTGGGGTTGGTTTGTTTTCTTTTCACACAACCTGTATTTAGAGACTTGGGGGCACTGTCATACCCACCAGCAAGTGACTGGACCCATAAAGGGCAGAAGGTGGAATTATACCTTAAGGAACCCCATAGAAGAAACTCCAGAAGAAATTACCCCAAGTTTGGCATGCAGGTGTTAACAAGCTGTGCACACGCTGCCCTCCTTCTACCAGCAAAAGCAGGGGCTCCCAAGCCAGAGGACACAAACCTGCCCAAAGCCAGGGCCAGCCTGGCACTGTGGGCCAAAGCTCCTGCTCCTTTTCATGGCCCGTGCTCCCCTGCACCATGGCAACTGAATATATTTCTGCTTTTATGTCTCCTTTTAACCAGAATGCTTAGGAAGAGGGGATAAGAAACTTCCCCGTGGTCCTCCAGAAAACACATTTTCCTCATCTTAAGTCACATCTGCTGTGAGGACTGAAAACTTTTTAAAGACAAGACAATCAAAATCTTCAGCACATAATTTCTTTCTCTCATCTCCCTTCCTAGCTAAGCCAGTAGTTTAATGTGCTTTATATATTGTCAAATAACATGTGCCTGTGTGTTTAAAAGGAGAAAATTAACAATCACAAAATATTTTAATTTACATAAGAAAATTACAATTACAGTGTCTTATAAAACTTCTAATTTCATTAACTTATTGTCATTCTTCAATGGAGAGAGCACTCACAGTATGAAGAGTTCTTAAATCAAAAACACACTGCCAGGGAACAAGCTTCATTTGAATGATGCTCAACAACAGGGATTAAAATATTTTATGAGTCATTTTTTCCACCAAAAAAAGGGAGAATGGTGGTGATTTTGTTCGAAGTATGGGGTTTATTCATTAAATAACACAAGAAATAAAAGGTGTGGGAGGAAGGGAATACACATCTGAAAATGTATAGACAGCAGGGCAGTTTACAGCGCTAACTACTCTAATTGGCTTTCCTAGTTCCCCAGGAATCTGCAAGCCCACCAGCTCCACAGCACAAGCAGCCACTGTACTGGCCACTCCAGACAGGAGATGAAAGAGCCTTTCGATCTACAGAACTGTTTATATTCCTTCACATAGCAACTATAAAAAGGTTTCCTTCCAGGATGAAGGTTTCTCAGCATTAAACTTAGCAACGGTTCAAATGTGAAAATTCCTACATACCCTCATTTTTAAAAGGGAGGGAATGCTTTTGTGTTTGGGTAAAGGAAATCTTGCACATCTTTAAACTTCCCTTTGCAAAAAAAGGAAATGTGACCCAAATCCATACAAAATAAATAATGCCACGGAATCTGAACAATAAACATTTTTGACCAAATATTCCCAATCCAAGTCACCTTGGCATTCTGCTCCATCTGCCTGCTGAGGCAACCAGCCCTGCACATCACGCTATTCCCAAAGGCTGGAGAGGGGCACTGGTGCTACTGTATGAGCCTGGGCATGCCCGTCTGGCCTCACACAGAACAGCTCTGTGCTTCCACTTCCTCCTGTGTAAACACCAATAATTATATTTCCATACCTCACAGCACGTAGAAAGGAATGACAGCTCATACCTTTCCACAAAACCCCATCTCCCACTCTGCCATGCAAGCTGCTCCACAAAAGTCTTGTAGTGAAAACAAATTGCTTAAAAATTAAAAGGCATACAATAGAAACTGGGTGCCAATTGCTACAAATCCAGCCCTGCCATGGGAAAGGAAAGCACTGCTTTTCAAGTTAGCAGAAAAACAAGCACTGAGTCTGGCTAATGTGCAAGGTCCTGGTCTTCTTTTCAATTTGCTTTAGCAATTTTTTCTTTCTGTTAGCTCAAGAACAACAAGCTTTTAAGGCTAATTATTAAGGGGCAGTATTCTAAATTTGAAATAAAAAGTTTTAAGACTGAGACTGTAAGCCAACTTCAGCTCTCAAACCTGCACACTCCTTCCTCAATTCCAGTCTCAGCAGTAAGAGGCTGGACTTTCTCAAAGCAAATGAAATCACAGCTCTGCCTTGGGAAGGCCGTGACAAACATTTTGGGATGACAATTACTGCCCCCCCCTTTCACTGTTTTATTTTTCAGTTCACAAGGCAGTGAAAAGACCAGTGTGAATAGGTGCACAGCTGTGGCACACAAAGCTCTTTGAGACAATACCACGTGACAGAACTACATACCATGCCCTAATGTTTATCACCTACAATTCTAATTTCCATCAGTACTGCAGAGCAGCCTTCCCCAGGGCAGTGACCGCCACCCCAAGGCACTAGACCTGCGCTTGCCCAAACAAATGTCAGAGATGGGGGTGTAAAATGTTGCTATGGTCACAAATGCAGCATTCCCAAAAGCTAAGCATTTTCCAGTTTGGGTAGTGGAAGGAGGAGTGGGCTGTGGTTGGACAGCCAAATAGGCAAGCTGTAGCCAACACATATCTCCTCCAGAGTTCCAACTCCTCTAGAGTTCCATACCAAGCTTAGTGATACATCGATGTCCTTGATTACAGCAGTAGAAATGCCAAGTACTGGCCTCCAAGGCTTATTCCCTAGTCACAGAAGTGTAAAAGCAACAGGATTTGTCTCTGAATTGTTGCATCACTCATGTCTCTATTCCAAAGGGATTTTTAAAGGAATACATGCATATGCAGCTTGGGTTGGCACAATTCAAAATAGATTTTAAAAAAAAGGGGGAAAGGCTGTTCTATTCCCATTACTTGTACCAGATGAAAAAGTGGGTAATTCCTTCATGGTCCCTACAGTTTGTCTAACAGCAAAAATAGTTTCTCTAGTAGTAATTAACAGAAATTCAGAATCATACAGAAAGTGGAGGAAATATTTGCACACAACCAAGTCTTCTGTAATCACAGTGCAGCATAAGCGCAGCCTCCATTTGTGGTGAGCGTTATTTTAAAAATTGGGACTCAGAAGACAGAATTTTAAACCTTTTCCACCTTGGTTGTTCTGCCCGCTCTCCCACACACATCCAGTGCTAGTGCTACAGGGACATCTCTAATGGGAGCAGCCAGTAACAAGAAGCCATGACAAACAGGCCAGGTGCCTTCCATACCAACCAGAAACATAAATTATTACAAGGTTTTAATCACATACCAAGAGCTCTTCTATTAGTTATGCAGATTTTAAATCACATTCTGTGGAAAGTGGCTTCAAAAAAATTGCAACCAAGAGCTGGAATGGCCCCAGTAAGGCACAGAAATCTCCCATAATCACTAAATGAATGTCAGGTAACAGCTGTTTCACCGTACAAGACTCTTTTCTGACCTAGACCAAACATGCATTCGATCAAATCATCTTCAATAATGCCAGGAGCACTGCTAGCCAAAAGAGTTACAATAATACAATACAATACAATACAATACACCAGGTTGGAAGAGACCTTCAAGATCATCGCGTCCAACCCATCAAACAATCCAACCCACCCAACAACTAGACCATAAGTACCATAAGTTAAGTATTCTGATTCAATTAGAACAAAACAAAACAAGAAACTCCAAAATGCAGGAAATATTTTTAGCTCCAACAAGAGGAAAGAACATTCTGGTCTTCCCATTCTTTGAAGTTACATTCAAAAATCTGACATCCATCCCAATACCCAGATTATGTAAATCCTGCTCTGAGAAGACACAATGCTCACCTAGAACTGAAGAAATCAAAATGGAAGAAATGTTCTGGGTCAGGTTGAACCATCACATTATCTACATGGACAAATTAAAGAAGCCAGTTTTGCATTTTGTCCTGAAGCAACAACAACAAAAAACCTCTTCCTCCTGATGCATTCTTCTAACAACAGAGGTGGCCAGGCAGAAAGAAATCTACTTTACCAGAGCCCTGGCGTGCACCAAAAGCAGCGTCTGAAATGCAGGTTTTGTCAGAACCTGTAAATTGATGGAAAGGTTCGCTGACTCACACTGACTGATGCCAAAAATGCCTTTGCTGTAAACCTGCCTTAAAGATAGCAGGTAGACAAAAAAAAAAAATTGGCAGTGTACGTAGAAAAATGAAAAGACATCCTTTGTTTCTCTACAATACACAAAGAAACCTTGTCAAGAAAATTTGGAGGGTGGATTGGTTGTTTTTTGCTTTGTGTTTAAGTACACACAAAACGTGAGGTCTTGTTCACCCTGAAAAGCTCCTGGCGATCACAGAGTGCAGAACGGCAGGCTACCCGGTAGGACAAAAGCTGGAGGAACTAGGAGAGCAGAGTTTATTCATACTTTGCAGCTGTGTGCTTTTCTTCCCCTTTCCACCAGTGACTGATGAAGACGTAGGAGTACGAATGCTTCACTGAAGGCTCTGCATCCCTCCTGCTATCATAAAAGGTTTGAGAGGTTGCAAGAGACATCAAGTTCCTCCCACGACTTTCTGAAGCAAAACTAATGAACAATCTGTTTGACTTGATGTTTTGGGAACTATTTTTTTGTTGCTGTTCATTTGCTTTTTCCCCCTAGGGAAAACAAAACAGAAAAGCCAAATACGACTCCCCAAACATCAGACATTAGGGAGAATGGCGTGCAGAAGATCAAAATACAATCTCCCTACTTACCACAGCATAAAGGACACATTTTAATAGCCTTTGCATGCAGACCACAAGCTCCAGCCTTTATGAGCTCTTCAGAGCATTCTTAATATAAAAGCTTTCCTGGACTTCAAAGGGAAATCTTTGAAAACTCGCAAGCAACAGGGGACAACCACAGAGGAGAACAACTACTAGGGGAAGAACTGGTCTTACAGATAAATTCCCTTATCAGACAATGGGACAGGTGTCTTAAAAGCAAGAAAAAAGAAATGCAAATTACTAGCACTTGGCACGCTCTGGATCTCTTAGCTAATTCTGATAGTAAGACAAGGACGAATCATACACATGTCTCCAGCCTTTCTGCAGGAGAGGGGAATAAATCACTCATGCTGAAGGACACCTGAAAACTGGCAGCAGAAAAATTCAGCTCCTAAAGGTATTGAGTAGTGATGTGATTGACTTGCTGTTGAAAACTCCACTGAGACAAAGTTTAGTACCTCTTGGATGGGAGCCTGGGAAAGGTGGGACCATGCATTTGCTCCTATTCCACACTCTGCTCCCAAGTTCCAACCTGAGGTGTTCTACAGAGAGGAAGAAACACAGAGTCTCTTTCCATTAACAGCATCTCCAATGCCTCCTCATTAGCCCAACACTCATTAAACCAGTACCAGGAAGACAGAGGGTGGGATGAGGGACAATGGCCTCAGGGAGTTAATGAGAAAGAACAAGAGCCTTAGTGGTAATCTCCTGGAAGGCAGAAGTGGAAGCAAAACACAGCCCAACACCCAGTGACCTCTGAAGATCCCAAGTATTCCGCCTTATTTCTCTGCCTATGCACACATTTCTTCACACCTTTCCCCTTTCAAAAGCAAGATGAGGTGACATCTCTGGTGAGGAGAAGGACTGGACGGGCCAGGGGTTCTGCAGGAGCCAATGCCAAACAGCAGGCTCAACAGCTCCTCACAGAGTATCTCAACAACCTGCCACACCAAGTACCTACCCTTGGAAAAGCCTTGTGCTCAGCTGAACAGCCAGTTGCCATGCACCACCCAGCTACTCTGCACGCATAAAATGGCAGGAGCCAATCCCAAATCTCAGAACTGGAAGTGATGGAGCATCAGAGCAACGCAAAAGTGGCATATCACATTAAGCACACCACCTCTCCAACAGCACCCAGAAAGTCTCTTCTACACATACTTTCTCCACACTAATGACACCACGCTATGTGATGGCTGGTCTTTTCAGAAGTGGACCAGAGGGAGAGGAAAAATCTGAATTAAAAGAAGCATCTTTAGACAGATTCAGCAGGATTGTCCAATCTGTACACAGAAAATATAAACTCTTAGTAATCCTAATACACCAGGGTAATGGTCATATTGCATTCAGCACATGCTGTGCTGAACAAGAGTTACCTTGTTTCTTCTCTTCCATGTTAAATATCCCCGTCTTGCACATTCTTTACACGATTATCTAATAACAGTCCCTGCCTGTCCCTGTTTGGCTATGCATTTTACATATAGCACTGCAGAACAGAGAGGCACTGAGCAAAAAAGGTTAAAATGTGTGAAGCTAAATTATACATATTTAAGGAATCACATGTCTACCTGAAAATCTTGCATAGCATTCAAATTCGCATTTTGTAGGAAAAGGCCTGGCGATATTTGGTCTGCTTAAATAAATATTTATTAATTTCAATATAAAAGACCAGACACTAAATTTATATGAGCTGAACACAGTTCAGGCAGAAGCCAATAATAGCTGCTTTCAGACTTTGCAGTGTTGGAGTTTGCCAAATGGAAGTGACAAGTCTGGACCACTAAGAAAAATGAAGCCATTTGGTAAGTTATACGCTGCGTAATAAACAGTCTGTCAGTTTGCTTCTAATCCCCCCTCTTCCACAGGGTTTTTTGTTTTGTGTTGGGTTTTTTCCCTTGCCTTTTTTCTCTCCTCCTCCCCCCTTTTTTCTGATGCACTGTGCAGAGCATGTGCCTATTATAAATTAAACAAGCTATTTCAGCTCTGTGGACCACACACCGTGGACAACTTAAGACAGGTCATTGTTACCTGGTATTTGGGGTTTTGTTTGCATTGTACATTTTCTTTCTGCTTTGACAGCAGTTTCAGAAATTGGATGTTTTACCCTCCTTAGAGCTTTGAATCATTGATGAAGAAAAGAGAAAAAGAAGTTCTATGACAGCAGTACAAAAGTAAAGCCTTGCTATTTCTTGTTTCTTCCCATGACATCTGTGGGTAGTCCTGTTCATAATGCCTTTGTTCAGGGCTGATTTACCACAGTTTGAGACAAGACACCATTCAGAGTCTATTCCAGGAACTATGGAGGAAGTGGAAGGACGATGCATCTAATATGTTAGCTGTCATGGCATCACTGCTTAAGATTAATACAAGGTGTTGAGGGAGCAGAATGTAGTTCCTCCAAGTGTCCTCCTTCTCAGCTCCTTTTTGAGAACACTGCAGAGAGTGGGGATAACAAGTCTGTGGTGACAGATTTGCTCCTTGCAACATGGCTTGCCAACTGCGCATGGAAGGAAGCACCTTACATTTCAAAGACTACATACACTGGCTTTACACAGCCAGCCAGCTGGCTCTGCCCAGCTCCAGCTTCACAAAAGAGGACTCTTCTGCTGGTTTAAGTCCAGTCAAGAAGCACTACTGAAGAGGAGGTCCTGTGGTAGAAACCAAACAGCAAGGAGCAGAGCTGGGGAAAGCAATCTTTTCTTGTTCGCACATGTGTGCTGGGAAGTCCATATGTACACTGGACTCAAGCATAGTCATACTCCCTCCTGCTTGACAAGAATTGGAGAAGGAGGAATTCATGTCTGCAAAATCCTTGAAGATCTTCTCATGGTAGACACTGGCAAAGCAGAAAGTACTGAACACTCTAAGAGAAGAATGGGCAGAAATAATCCAGTCCAAAATGCTAAACAATAAAAGAAGTCCTTAGATAATCCTTCCACTCAATCCTTCTTCTGTCAGGCTACAAGATCTTACTCTAGTGATGGAGAAGGCCACACAGCTCATGCTGTCTATCCACCCCACCAAACCTACACACAAATGGATGTGCTAGAAGCATCAGACACAGGTGGCACATAAACCAGGGGAGACTGACAGCACACAACGCAAGCACTGGATTAAGTTCCTACTAGTCACAGATCCCCTGGGGTACCAGCAAGGCAAGGGAGAGTCACAGGGCCAGAATAACTCATCTCCCATTTTTGGGCTGCTCTCTTGCTCCAGGGTGTCCAGGGATAGGAAGCAAGCTACAATCTAGGTAATTTCCTATAGTGATGGGAGTCTGTTCCTGGCACAAACACACCACCAGCCTGGACTGTTACGTGACTACATTCACAACATGGCAAAGAATTAGTCAAAAAGCCCTTCAAGACAGCTGGTGGCTGGAGTGAACCACTGTCTCCATACATCTTGTCTGGCAAACTCCACTCTTGCTTGGTCCCCAGCACAAATTATAGGCACCTCAACCCACACACTCACAATCACTTGAATTATTCTGTGATATCCATCTACTGTTATGACCTCTGTAAAAAACCAGAATAAAACCAAACCACAAAATTACAGAATAGAACTTCTAGTTCTTCAATGTCATGTGAACAGAGTAAAACTTTCTTTTTTCTATAAATTTTTCTTTTTCTGCCACCCCACTCCCTCCCAACCCCCTTTTTTTGGTCCAGTTACTACTTCCAGGAGCTTATCAACAAAATAAGCATGCTTACATTGGCAAAATGCCAGTTCACTCATTTTCTTAAGTAGTGTGTTATCAATATGTACCAACACAAGCTGTATTTTCTTGATACAAAGGAAGCCCTTACAAAACCTGTATTTGTAACCAGTTAGGTCAGTCCTGCAGCCTTCCCTCAGCCTCCTCCCTCATCTGTCCTTAGGTAAACCAATTCTTGACATGGAGGGACTATCAAAGACTCAACGGCTCTTTCTCAGGTTCACAACAGATCAGCTCAGAGGACAACCCTGTCTATTTAACTACTTTACCAACTCTATAATAAATTACATTCTCTACTACTTCATGTTGTTATATATATTCTCTGGCATGTATTTCTCACCTTCGTAGCATGTACAGACAGAAGACCCAGATTTTGCCTTCACTCCTTCAGCTCATCTAGGATGCTGGGTATAATGCCTGGTCCCTGAAGCTGCAACACAGCTGTGCTCATGGAAAGGAAAATCAGGTTAAATGATGCCCACATGTACAGCTGTGCCTCAGCATCACAGGCAGGTGAAGGTTTCACTTTGGCATTCCCTGCTGTGAGTTGGCCAGCATGGGCACTGCTTCCCTGGAGGGCCCTGATGCCTTTCAAACGAAATGCTGTAAGCTGATTTATGGCAGACAGAGAGCCCATGTTTGTCCAAGGGTGTGGTTAGACAGCGTTATTGAGCAAGCTCCCTGTGCTCACAGGCCTGCCCCACTCCCTCCTCTCCATCACCACTCTTCTTGCTTCACTATTTTTTGGATTTAGTTTCTGACAAATCAGCAAATTGATTCTGTTTATAGTGCAAACAGATGAAGGGCTGAGCTGATGCAAGGGGCAAAACAGAAGACTGCAACTGGAAGCTGATGACAAAGGAGGAGGGAGCACGGCTTACCCACTCACGCAAGCCACCAGTCTGTCTCAGACCAAACAATTTAACTTCAAAGAGAGTATTCCATACTCTAGTTGACATCTTCATATATGGATTTTGTTTATCTCATTTCCATCTGCAGTTCCAATAACTAACCCTTTGGAGTTAATAATACATTAACTACTCCAAAAGACTGAATTGCTTTACGCACATGTATTTCCTGATATAAGCTACAAGGTGGCAGCCACACAGTCACCATGTTTGTGAGCACCTACTCCAGAAGTGGCTGCCACGTGGGGTATGTGCCACAGGACTCTTTTACAACAAAGCAGGGAAACCAGTGCGTCACAAAAATTCCTGGAGGTTCTCCTAATGCTCCCCTGAGAGCCAGAGAAGGACTCTGCTCAGGATTGCTTTTTTCTGCACATTGCAACACTGAAGTATATCCTGACACAACCAGTCAGATGGGACAGGTTGCATTACTGCAAAGCTGAGACGCAGCTGAAGACTTGGGAGATCAGCATACCCTGCTGGGGCACAGACCAACATGCAAAGAGCATGAACTTCCCGCCCCAGCAAACATTTAGAAACTGTGCTTGCTGTAGCCACCTTCTTAATACACACACAACCACAACTCACAACAAAACAGCCTTCAGCCAAAGCTTCTCCTTTCCCCTCACCAACAAAGCCTAACAGCCAGGAACAAGACTAGCGCCCTTCATCCGCATTCTTTCCCCTGGGGCTGCACTTCAGCCCAGCCTCTCTGGTTCAACCAGCCCTCTTTTACACAGCTGGCAGCTTTGACAATTTCTCAGGCATTAGCATTTTCCTAAAATAGTCTTAGTCTTATGTAAAACCACTGGCACTGCAACCATGCTGCACATCTTCAATCCCACCAACCAGCACATCTAAATAAAGTCTGGTCAAAGTTTAATAGGTGGGTATGAAAAAAGTACCCTGAGCTGGAGCTGCTGGATGAGAGGAGTAGGGCTGTCCTTTGGCTGCATGGCCTCTGGGCCTTTGTTCACAAATCTCTTCTACTCTTCTGGCTACAGCAATGCCACCTTCCTCTATCCCTTCCAGCTGTCCTGACTGCTAGGCAGGAAGGATGGACACAACCCAACACAGAGAGAGCTGCTGAACTTTGCCTGCCTTTCTGCTTGCAAGGCCCATCAGTTTGGAATCTCTCCAGCTCACACCAGAAAAAAGCAAAAACCAAACTAAACCAAACTCAACCCCAGCCAAGCAAAAAACAACAGAGAAATGGTGAACTATTTGAAAGACTCCTTATCCTCTCCTAGTTAGGAAGACAAGTTCAAAAGCTATTCAAAGCAGGATGTCACAGACAAAGCCATTATATATATGCCCCATTTGCCTAAGAAACTGGGCTTCTCCATCCTCAAGGGCAATGGCCTAGACTGCTGGACACCTACAGCTTTGGGAGAAGCTTTATTGTACTAGACATCTACTGTACTAATGTCATGTAAATAAAAGGTCCAAGGGGAGACCTTGTCAAATCCAAAAGTAAGCAAGCTTTAATGTCTAAAACTCATTCCAGATTACTATCACAGCCCCAAGCAGAGACTCCGTGGCTCTGCTCATCCCTGCCAAGAAAGTTCATGTATTTGGATGGATAAGCACTCAAATCCAGTGTTAAAAAAAAAGAGTGAGAAACACAGTCACATTTGGGAGCACGAGGTGGAAATTAATGCGAAACAAAAGGGCCCAAACCAGGCAGCAAGTTATAAACACCAAATATTGAAATTCCAATGCTGACCTGCAAATTTCACGGTTAATACGATGCAGATCCCTTTTCTGCAGTTGGGTTAAAAGTGCACAGCCTTCTCCTAGGCAAATCTCCAAGGAATTTTAAAGCTTGAATGAAAATACTAATTACAACATACTAAAAACAGAGTGAGGAAGTGTGTGAGATGACTTTTGAGCACTGTAAGGAAGACAGCAGGTGACAGTTTGGTCATTTGCACACAGCAAGCACCGCTGACAATGACATTAACTCCTTCCTTACGAGACCTGGCAACTCAAAAATACTCCAAGTGCTCCCTAGGCCTTATGTCATATGTATTATGATGATGCCCTCCCGCTTACAGTTTAGAAAGGCATCCTTAAGAGGATTGCTATCCATCAACACTATTCAGCATGACCAGTGCAGCCATCCTTTTCCACAATTACAGAAAGACTGCATCTTAGCAGCTGCTTTTGCAGAAAAAAGTGCAGATATTTAGTTTTTAACCAACAAAATCCCTCATGAGGTTAACTAAAAGTGTAAACTGAATTCCATGTTAAATTATCCTCTGTATGCCAAAGCCACAACATCTAGTACTTGTTATTACTCTTTCAAAAGAAACAGTCCAGAGTTTACACACATATGTATGTTCTGAGGAGAATATTTTATAAACCCCATGAAAACATTTACACAAAATAACTCAATTTAGGCCAGCAGAGTAAATCTCTCCCATACAAAATGTCAGCCAATTAAGCTTTTAGCAGAGCACCAGGGAGACCGATTTTAGAAAGCTAAGCAGGTTTCTCAGTCTAGGAATGCCTGAAATCTGTTTATTCTCAGTCAACAATGACTTTCTGCCTTCTGCCAATTACTAAAGTAGTGGGGGGAAAATGGATTTATTCCCTGCTTTTACAGATCAGTTGGCTTAGCAAAATCTAAACTCGTACACAGGCACCTCTCAACTCCTCTCATCAATGTGAGCAGGCAACAACAAAAAATTTGTTCTGCTTTCCTCCCCCTGTCTTCAATCTGCTTATCCTTTCTTGCTGACAACTGGAAAAGGATAGTCCTCCCATAGCATCTTTCTTCCCTGCTTGCCCCTGGGATGCAGTATGCAGCAGGGATTTCTGGAAGAGCTGACATCAAAGGACACAGCAACGGGCTGCAATCAGGTCCAGTGACCACTCTCAAACAAATGGATGTGACAAACCATACCATGAACTTCAGGCTAGATAAAAGCTCCTCAAGGCCATAACAACCTGATGCCAAATGGGGAGGAGGTTTGCTTCTTTGCACACCCCTACTGTTCTCCTCAACTTGCTTCTCCCTTCCAGCCCCAGACTCACCCACACATCCCATCTCCCTATCTCCATCCCATCTCTTCCACTTGTTTCTAGTCTCATCAGATGTCTTCATGAGCCATCTCCACAGCTGCAAAAATGTGAAATCACATCTTTCCTGACAGCACCTGAACTCTCCCTCATCTCACCCATGCACCTTCCCTGGCTCTACCCTCAGTCACTTCAGAACACTCACTGGGCAGAAAACTATCCCTCTGCTGGTGGGGTTTGTTTCTTGCTGGCCCCACGCCGGGCCCTTTGACAGAGCCAAAACCACCAAGTACTGCTGTCAGGGTTGGGACAGTTCATTGACTGATGAACTCAGAGCAGCATTTTGCAGGCATCTTGTACTCATTAAAATTATATTCTTCTTGTCTGTGTTTCTTTCCAGTCTGTAGAAAAGGTTTGAACATAACCATATCTTGGAATGAGTCCCAAATAAATTTCCATTTCCCAAAGGACAGGTTTTCTCCAAGGCAAGTAGTGGAAATTTGCAAGTTTATTAAAAAGAGGCAGCTTTACCTCTGGCCAATATCATGTATTATCTGGATGTCATCATAGGTCCTGGAAAGTAGCTTATTCCTAAAATGCCTACAGCATGTATGATGCTTAACAAATATTCCAAAACACACTAACTTATTTAACTTTCACTCAATAACAGCAGCTTTCAGAATTTAAATACAACAAAACATGACCTTAAGATACTCTACTTTCTCATAACAACAACATATTTTTAAAAGCCAAGTAAGTACTAAAAAGCAAACAAATAGATGTGCATATACAATCCTTACCTTTGCAGAACACTGCAGAGATGATGATCCAACAGCTACAAATGCATCTTGTTTGGTTTTCACCCTCAGTTACTATAGATATTCTTCCCTAGGAGCATTTTTTGGACTGACAACATCCCCTAAAGACTACCTAGACACATGGGAGAAAAACGTTGACTACAAAAGTTACCCAGCAACTACCAGTAAAATGCTGCAAACAAACTCTGGCTGTTATTCCTCCCAGCCAAGCACTGGCCAAGGAGAAAATGAAAGCTTCTCTGCAGGTGCTCCATACATGACACAGAGCACTGTCACACCACTGCAACGCTGCAGCTGGCACAACAACAAAAATGGCCCAACTGGTGAGGATCACAAATACTTGAGATGCATCTATCATTGGGATCTACATCACTAATGATGAAACACTAATTCTCTCCCATTGTGAGCCAAATCTAGTCAGCTTAGGAAATGCAGTCAAGACACTTCTCCATAGGTGATACGTCATATAATGGTTTAGGTTGGAAGGAACCTTTAAAGGCCACCCAATCCAACCGCCCTGCAGAAAGCAGGTACATCTTCCAACTAGACCAAGTTGCTCAGAACCCCATCCAACCCGACCTGTAATGTTGCCTCTCTGGGCAATCTGTTCCACTTCTGCATAGGTGGCATATCATGAATGAGCAAGGCAATGAATGAACATGACAAGAACATGACAACGGAAGTGAAAAATCATCTAAAATCCATACAGACTTACAATACAATACAATACACCAGGTTGGAAGAGACCTTCAAGATCATCGCGTCCAACCCATCAAACAATCCAACCCACCCAACAACTAAACCATGCAGCCAAGCACCCCATCAAGTCTCCTCCTGAACACCTCCAATGAAGGTGACTCCACCACCTCCATGGGTAGCCGATTCCAATGGGCAACCACTCTCTCTGCATATAACTTCTTCCTAACATCCAGCCTAAACGTCCCCTGGCGCAGCCTGAGACTGTGTCCTCTTGTTCTGGTGCTGGCTGCCTGGGAGAAGAGGCCAATCTCTGCCTGTCTACAACCTCCCTTCAGGTAGTTGTAGAGAGCAATAAGGTCACCCCTCAGTCTCCTCTTCTCCAGGCTAAGCAACCCCAGCTCCCTCAGCCTTTCCTCATAGGGCTTGTGTTCCAAACCCCTCACCAACTTTGTTGCCCTTCTCTGGACACCTTCCAGCAAGACAACATCCTTCCTAAACTGAGGGGCCCAGAACTGGACACATTCAAAACCCTCTTTATTAAAAAAAGAAACATCCTATTATTTCATAGCAAGAAGCTAGGGAGTTAAAGCTATCACCACAGCTCAAGAAGTACACTGTCATTTTGAAGGGGACAGGTCATTCTCAGAGCACTTTGGAGTAACATCTCAATAAACAGGGTGCTCTGTGCCTTCAGCTCTGCACCCAGGATGCATGAGGTTGTGGGAATTAAGAGAGTGTTTGCAGGCATTTGGATGGCAGAAAGAACTCCCCAAGGGACAGCCAGGACTGCCCAGATGATGGCTGACATACAGTATTTTCATTAAATATAACTGAAGAGATTATGAGGCACTGTGTGTACTGGATACAGTTAGCAATACCAGCTTCCTCTTGAACTGCTCAGCAGCATGAAAACAATTCATCCTATGGAAATTATTCATCATTTATGAAATGCTGTAAAAAATGAAGGGGAAATCCAGTTAGTCATCTGTCAATCCTCCTGTTGTGGAAACATCACAGATTTACTGATTCCAAGGTTGTCTCAAAAGAACATCATCCCATACATTTCTTCGCTTTCTGAATGAAGCCAGTTCTCAGTAAACACCACCTGGGGGAGGACACTACATTTTCTTATCAACAGCTCAGGATTAAGGAAACAATCTCATGAAGAAGGGGCAGTATATTTCCTATACAAGGGTTTACTACCTGGGTATGGTAATATTTTGAAACCTCAAACAAAATACCACAGCATGCTAATCTGCTCTTTCACGGCAGGTAACCTCAGACATCCTGTAACTCAACAGCGTGTTCATTCTTGCCTTGTTTTAAAGGCTCCAACGAGTGCAGGGACCAGCTCAAGCCCTTCTTCCTGCTTACCAACCCCATGTCTTAGCATCAACTTTATTTCAGGCTCTGGATTTCAGAAGTAACTCCGTTTCTTCTAGAAGCATGAGCAGAATTCCTTAATATGCCTGAGGTTTTATTTACTTTCTAAATACAAAATGCCATTAAAACAAAAAAAGAAAGGAAAAAAAAAAAGAGGTGTTTTAAGAGGGATTTTAAATTCCACTGGAGTCAGGAAATTAACAGTAAGTGTTCCCCAAGCAACTCAGCTCTACTCAGCCACTGCCACAGTGTGCAATACAGTTGGCCCTTTTACCACCAGCCTGAACGACATTGTGCAGCTCAGCTTCACACTGCTGCCAACCCCATGGCTGCCCCAAGAGCATCCCAGTTTGGGACTGATGAATTTTCCTTGTCCTTCTGCAGATGGCTCTTAGTGCTGCACTAATCAGTGCTTACCATTTCCCCTCTCCTTTCTATGGGTGAGCTTCTGTCTTCCAAAACAAGAGAAAGATGAGTGAGATGGTGGCTGCGTAGTCAGTAGCGTACAGCTTGGAAACGTTACAGAAGCAAAAGAGTTTGAACCAACAATCATCCTTTCAGAGCACGATTCTCAGTATTTCAAAACATTAAGTAATCCCTCGGCTAAACCTTCCACTATAGTTGAGTCAAAAGCCTCAGACTGCACTACAGGAAATTGAAAAAATACATCTTTTAAAGAGACTGATAGAAGGACTTTCCCAGAATTACATTATTCTGGCTCTCACTGCTCCAAAACAAAGCCCTTGATTTCAGTAAAAGAGAACCCTGAATGCTGCTTTGGACAAGGGCAGGGAAGCCAGAGTTTGTTTATAGACACTAATCTAATTTCATGCCTTCCTCTTACTCTCACTACCCTGTCTTAAAAATTTGTGTTTTATTAGATTCTTGACACAGCTATAGCTCATAATGAGATACATCAGCTGATACCATCGATGGGGTCTTTTGTACCAAACATTAATGCTAATTATACAAACCTTCCACTACACTTTGTTTGCTGAACCCACACATTTAAGCTGCTTGCTATATCACTGCAAACACTTAATTAGCAATAGCTTTACAGGCTTGGGTAGCATTAACCTTTCCTCAAAATCATCCCAAGCTGAGGATGTCAACCCTGTGCTGTTAATTACAGGAGGCACTGTTCGATTCCTGGGCACTGATGTCCTGCTGCCACACCTCCTAGCTTCAGCAAGGACAGGGACAGGCAGGATCCTCCAGTCTGTAAATGGCTCATAAATTGTGTTCATAGCCTGAAATGGGAAGGGGTTGAACTGAGCTATCTGTGTTTTTAAATGCTGTCATTACTCTCCTGCCTGCGAACAGTTAACAAGAGCATCATGTCGGGTCTCAATGTCTGGGAGAGTTTACAGCTCCACATAGGGCCAGTACAGCCAGTGAGTGGTCTTTTCAAGTTGGGCTGTTCAAATGCAGGATTCCTGGATCAGATGTGAATTAATCAACAATAATGCAAAGTATGAACAGTCATCAGGTTCAATATACTGCATCATAACCCCTCTTCACACAGTCTCTCTGTTCAGCATGTTGGCAGTAAACTTACACCATAGGCACTGAGGTGGCTAAAATAATTTTTAAAGTAACATACTGTCTGCATTTGGTCTTAAAATTGCTTTACACAGGAACAAAGGGGATCATAGATTGGAAATGTGTGTAGTGAGGCACTGATAAAGCATATTCTCTTACTGCCCCAGAACACACATGCACTCACACAAAAACTTGTTTAGACAATCAAAAGACAGATCCAAATATGGAACAATAAGCATTCCTGACCACAGAGCTGCTTTCATACAGCAGATAAGAGAAACACATTAACAACAACACACAATGAAAAAAATCCTCCTAAAATGCCTATCAGAGCAAGGTTTCACTGATACACTCTGTGGTCTTACCAACGTGAACAATGTTTCCAAAATTATTCACAAACGTAGAAGCAGCTATTATTCTTAAGGTCTCCAGACAATTACAGCAAGTCTGGGAGAAGCGAGAAATCTGCAAATTTAAACCCACCACGATGATACCGAATTTGAACAGACTTTGCAACATACACACCAGCCTGAACAGGAATAAGCACGTGGGGAACAGAAAGTGAAGGACAAGGCACAGCAGAGCCATGCCAGGCAGGCTTTGTTGGAAACCGGCAGCAGGGGAATTCACTTTGCTGATAATAAAAGAGAAGTATTTTAATCTCTTTCACAAGCATAATCAGGGAAAACAACTGAAAACCATGACGGACCAATTGACAGTTCATTACTGGGAACAATGCTTTTTGTTTTCTAAAGCTTGCTTTCTCAGATCTAAGTAAATGGAGACACATCGCAGATTTGAAAGGCGAGGGAGTTGTTTAAAATTAATTTCAGTTCCAGTTGCTGCAGCAAAGAAAGAAGATCCATCTTCTCGTATTCGGCCATTTGCTTCAAGTGCTGCCTCGCAGAAACACATCCTTCCCCGAATCACCTCGGGTCCACACCAGTTTGTCCACAGGATCTGTCTTGCCCTCGGTGAGAATCCTTCTATTATTAGTACACTTTAAACCCAGGCAGGGAAACACTTCAGAAGACAGACATACTACCCTCTAAGCACAAATTTCAAGAAACTATATCCAGCTATTTTGTTGTGCACAAACAGCTATTTTGTCTTTCAAGATCAAAATATGAGCAAACAAATAAACAGAAGGCGATCCAACTGGAAAGACATTTTTGATGGGAGGAAAAGACTTTGTTAACCAACTATTAGAGAATGCCAAACTGTCTAACACTCCATTATAGTATAATGCAATAAAATGGTAAAATGATTATACATGCATTTTACTCAGTGATTTCTAACTAGCTCAGCACATGTATTCTGCAAAGGTTTACCTGATACCATCCCAATAACATTAATTCTCCTGGTAGGGTTGTCAAAAACAGCCTATATATCCTCGAGGGATGTATCCATAATTGAAAATGTGTGTGAACAACAGTTCAGCAAATGCCAGCCCCACTAGGCATTGGCACATGAACACTAACAGGTCAGACAATTCCCAGACTGTCCCACAAGACATGGGACATCTCCCCAGCACCACTGAGTCCAGCAGCAACCACAGACTGCTCATTAAGAAGGCAGCTCGTCAATGCTAACCAAGTCTGCACCTCTCTCTGCAGATTATATCAGCAGAGAGCAAATGCTCTCAGTCTTGCTTCATGCACATCACAGATCGCACACTTCAACTTCTGGTTCAAGGCAATCAATATGAACCTTCCAAAAGAACCCTCCTCAAATGCAGTGTTTTTGCATTTCTTTATTTAGGTTTCACTTCTTTTTCTTTTTTAACAAGATTTGCTCATGGTTTTCTGCAAGATTATAACAGAGTTTATGGACCTCACTGTTACATGGGGGGAGCAGTTTCCTTTTTTAAAAACACTCCTGCAGGAACTAAGTCAAAGGCATACCTCAATGCTAAGCTGAGGAAAATCCATCCACTGGAGAGAGGGAATGATGCAAGAGCACCACTGAAAACATATTATTTACTTCAGCACGATTAGGGTGCTGTGACTCACCACCTTCGATGCCAAAAGGCTGTGGCTGCTACCTTGGTCATGTTGCAAAAAGAAATTTGCTAACCTGTGACACAAACCTGATCCTTTCCCACAGCATTTGAAGACACCTCACTGTGGCTGAGAAAACTCAAAATTTTGTAGGGCTCAAAACTTACAAGGTGCTTTGCAAACTAAGGACAGTGGGAAAATATCCCTTCACACTTAAGACAAAGAAATAAATTTAAGAATTTAAGATAGTGGCCTGGCATGGGTGGGATGGGTAAACACAAGAATGGCTACAGGAATGCCTGTTGCCTTTTTTTTTTTTTTTTAATGACTTAACATATTAAAAAAGAGAGAAAAAAATATATATGTGTGCTCTATATACACTTTTCTAGCTGTCCTCATAAATCCAAATCCACCATTTCTTCCCTGCCATTTCTCTCTTGTTTTGTTTTGGTTGGTTGGGTTTTTGTTTGTTTGTTTTAATTGCTCCAAATCTCAGAATACCTTCAAATTTTTGCATGGCCAAATAAGAATCCTGTTCATTTGGTTTAGCTTTCCTTTTCCCTCAGAAAATAGGTTTTGCAAAGTATATTTGCAGAAACAAGGCCCATGAAGTGGCCTTTTGACCCCAGCTACCCTTCACTTGTGACATAGTTGGGATGTTCACTTGCAGGGCAGCATGGCATTGGTAGTTTTCACACAAGCATTTCTGCAGAGCTCCTGATGGCTCACTGTTTCCAAAATAATCCCACCAAAGAGAAAAAGTCAAGAATCAGAATGACGTGGCTGTACAAAGAGAGACATTTATCTCAAAGCACAAATTAAAACCTCCACAGATCACAGGGACCTGATACATTTAAGGAAAGACACAATAGTGATTAGATGGTACCTTCTGTTTCTCTGCCATCCCCATTATTAAACCATGGAACAAAACCTTTTATAGATGAGACCCTAATGATTGCTAAATATACCCTTAGTCTTTAATTTAAGTGAAAACTGACTAAGTGGATAGAATTAGCTGAAAATAGCAATACAGCTGGCCACCTTTGGCAGACTCACAACCAACACGCTTCATCTTTTTGCAGCCACTTCCTTTTGATTGCACCACCTTCATTCAGCTGCCAAGTTAGGAAGAGCAAATCTGCTTCTTTTAAGAGACCAAGAGGAATTAATTCTTTGTATTCTAAGATTGAAAGGCCCCCGTTCAAAAGTGTATAGTTTTAGTCCCTTCAATCTAGCCATTATTTGCTGAAGGAACTCCTTGAGGAACTTCAGGGTATGACATTGAACAGACTTTCTTCCACCATAGGCTTGCACTCCAATTTATTCTACCATTCATAGGAAGAAATAACAGGAGAATGAACAATTTGCAGTTTGTTTTTTTTAATGCAGCTGTTTCAATGAAGCACATTTTGCCTTTAAACAATCTTTCTTTAAATCAAAATAGGTGTGTTAGCAAAGCTGTTGTAACACAGCTTTTCTTAACTAAATCTGATTTTACAAATGCAACATCCACAAACTGCCACAGTCTAAGATTGTCTAAGTACAGGCCCTGCAGGGATGGTACCCACTGTCCTGTCAATAAGGCAGCAGGTGACTTAGCAGCACTCAGTGACAATAGCAGAAGTTTTGAGATACAGGTCTCACAGAAAGACACATCCCAACTAGCCATCCATTTCACCAGTAAAAAGCCAAACAGTAACACAGACACCAACACCACTAATACTTTTCTTACAACTCCAGTCCACTAGTCCTGGCAATTTTTTGGTGCTGTTTTGTCTCTGTACTACCTCTCAGAACTTTCACAACTGAAAAGTGATCTATAACATATTCATCAAAAAGTAAGGAACGAGTCATCTTTTATTTTCTACCAGCTCATGATGCTCATGGCTCACAACAAAACCTCTTCCAAAGGAAACCACAACCAGTTTCAGGACATTCATCAGGCTCATCAAATGAAGCAAGTAAGCAGTCATGTCTTTTCATAGGAACCACAAAATAAATGTTTTGCAAAACATCATTAAATGAAAGCCACCATGGCTGATAGCCCAGCCCAACACGGTCAGATTCATCACTGAGAAGAGAAGCAAAATTAGTGCGGCTCAGGTGTTGCTGTGGCTGCTGCTCTACCTCGTTTGGAAATCTGAACAAGAGACACTGTAGCCCAGCACAGCAGGGAAGCGGGTTAGAGGGGCAGCTCCAGGGCTGGAGTACCACACCAAGTTATTTCTGGCAGTTGCACTCAGGGGAAATTAAAGATGCAGTCACACTTTCCTGCAAATCTCAGAAAGGGCAAGCAGATCAAATGCTGCTCCAAATTTACAGTAAAAAGTTCTGTCTTTAAATAACACAAAACCAAGTAAACAGCTTTTGCCAATCCAGGACACTCTGCATGCCCCACCACACAGCCTGGGCTGGCAGCCTTTTTAAAAGCTTCTATTCTCTCTGCTGCAGAGCCAAGTGATGGTCTCCAGCTCCAGCTGTTTGGAAATATTCATGGTTATTATATTTTTCTGCAACAGAGGCTTCCATCTTAGACACAGTCAAGGCCAATCTTAACTCCCCCAGGCTGCTATAAGCTACATATCATAGTATCATAGTATCAGTCAGGGTTGGAAGGGACCACAAGGATCATCTAGTTCCAACTCCCCTGCCATGGGCAGGGACACCCCGCACTACATCAGGCTGGCCAGAGCCTCATCCAGCCTGCTCTTAAACACCTCCAGGCACAGGGCCCCAACCACCTCCCTGGACAACCCATTCCAGGGCTTCACCACTCTCATGGGGAAGAACCTCTTCCTCATGTCCAGCCTGAATCTCCCCACCTCCAGCTTCATTCCATTCCCACTAGTCCTATCACTACCTGATAGCCTGAGAAGTCCCTCCCCAGCCTTCTTGTAGGCCCCCTTCAGATACTGGAAGGCCACAATGAGGTCACCTCAGAGCCTTCTCTTCTACAGACTGAACAGCCCCAACTCCTTCAGTCTGTCCTCATAGGAGAGGTGCTCCAGCCCTCTGATCATCCTCGTGGCCCTTCTCTGGACACATTCCAGTACCTCCATATCCCTCTTGTAACAGGGGCTCCAGAACTGGACACAGTACTCCATGAACCTTAAGTTTAGCATCCTCACCAAAGAAAATCATAAATAATACACACACGCTCTCAAATCCTCTATTTAAAGATGCATTAATTAATTATATACTAATGACCACCTATGACATTAGAAACAACACCCATTTGATTGTGCCTCAGCAATTTGCTGTTTTGTCCAAAGAACAAACATGTCAGCCTGGAGCCCGTCTACAGTATTTCAGCCTCCAGATGCAGAACCTGAAATCTGAAAAATTTGAAAGCAGCATATCCTGTTAAATTGGATCAGGATGAGGTCATGGCTTTGGAAAAACATTTTTTCTACAACTGGCAGATTATAGAGGACAGGGAAAGGAACACTATAAACTTCTCCTGTGGTCATCAGAGAAAAAAAAAAAAAGAAAAAGAAAAAGGAAAAAAATGAAAGAAAAGTGCTGTTCACAGCTGGGATATTAGAAAATCACTTCAATATGCAAAATATGTAGAAAGAAAAATGGTAAAATATATTAGAAAAATTTGTCTCTTCCTCTGGCCTAAGAAAGCAGATCTAAGAAAGGAAGTAGCATGAAGGGAAGGAAAGAAAAACAATTTGAATTTTTTATTAAAACATAAAAAGCCAACTAATTTAGTGTCTTCCTTACAACAGAGCAATGTATTTTCTGGCCATAATCAAGTCCAGCTTCACTCCAAGCGTGATCCAACATTCCCTGAAACTGCTTCTGGCATAGGAATGCATTGGTTATAAAACTGCATGTGACCTGCACCACAGAGTACACAGGCATCTCTTCTAGGCTACACATCTTTTCTTGCACACTGTCCAACAGGAGAAGTACTGCAGGCTCAGAACCAGGTTGTGAGTGCTGAGGCCTGAGTTACAGCCATTTATTTATTTTTTGCCACCTGCAAGAAGCAAGGCAAAGAAAATTAGAAAAGCAGACTTAATCTAAAAAGCTGGACAACAGGATAGGATGTAACATATCGTAGAGCTGAAGAACATGCTTCACTCAATTCTTTGATACCTACCTATCTATCTATCAAGCAAAAAAGAGCAAGGAGGCTATGCAAACATTTCCAGGTTCTAAAACGATGGAGCCAGTCAAGCTTCCCCCTTGTGGTTTGCATGTCGTCATCAGCATTGCTTCGTGTTTGTATAGCCTTATAGCTCAAATATGTTTTATATGTCTTTGGAGGACGAGTGCACATATTTATGAATTACAGTGATTGCTTCTTCCTGAGCAGTGCACAGACATGTGCAAAACAGGTTCTCAAGACTGTAATCCTGTACGCTATTAGAATGTTGTAAGAGAAAGAAAGAGGCTGGAAACCAGACTAACAGAGAATAGTACTGATACATTTTATTAGGAAGGCGCGTATAAATTAAACAGTAGCACAACAGCACAGCCCCAACAAATCCTCCCTGCTACAACCAATTCTTGAACAGCAACACTTTACATGCTAAGGTAAATGACCTAATTGTGCGTATTTATTTGGTATATTTCACCTTAAAAGATCCCACAACATGATTTTTCTTTTGTATGCACATGCATCTCTCAGCTGCTCTTTCAAAAAATCATAGGATTGTTTTGTTTGGAAAAGACCTTTAAGATCATTGAGTCTTAAGATCAGCCTATTGTCCTTGATGACAAGCAACAGGACTAGAGGAAATGGTTACAAGCTGCGCCAGGGGAGGTTTAGGCTGTATATTAGGAAATACTTCTTCACTGAAAGGGTTATGAAACATTGAAATGGTCTGCCCAGGGCAATGTTGGAGTCACGGTCCCCAAAGGATTTCAAGCAGCATGTGGACCTGGTGTTTAGGAACATGGTTTAGTGCTGACCCTTCAGTGGTGGGTCAAAGGTTGGACTGAATGATCTTCAAGGTCTCTTCGAACCAGATATATTTGTCATTCTGTGAGTCAGTTTCAGTGGGTGCTTTAGTGTTCGATAATACTTCAAGTGACAAAGTTTCTTATAATATCCAATCTAAACCTCTCCTGGTGCAACTTCATGCCATTTCCTCTAGTTCTGAAACTTGTTACTAGGGAGAAGAGATGACCACCCACCCACCTTACAACCTCCTATCAGGCAGTTGTGGAGAGTGGGAGGGTCTCTCCTGGCATCCTTTTCTCCAGGTTAAACAGTACCAGTTCCCTTAAATACTCCTCATGAGATCTGATCTCCAGTTCCTCCACCAGCATTCCACTCTCCTTCTCCCTCCTTCTCCCCTTCAAATTATGTCACAGCATTGGGTACACTAGCTGGGATAGGGGACTGAAAGTATAGAATCCCATGTGGAGGAAGTTACTCAGCAGAGATCCATTAAAATTCAACTGCCAATTTCCAACACATTAAGATCTCACCTCATAACTTACTGAAATTCAAGTGGATTTAAGATAGAAAAGGGCACCAAACCTACAACAGAGTGGGAATATCACACTACCTGTGATTCTTCCCACTGTCCTGCACTTAAAATACCAGGAAACCACAACCATTTTTTACAAACATGGACACAAAGATCCAAGATCAAGGGTATCATTGGAATTTGTGTCAACATTTTGTTTCCAGTCAAGATCAAGTCAAGCCCACACTATGTGTGTTGGTCCAGCCTTAAAAGGTGTGTTTGTAATCAGTTGAATTCTGGTCTGTTTTGGTTTCTTAGTAAAAATTAGTAGGGGCAGTAACAGCATTTTCTGTAATAATCAAAATACTTAACCTAATATCACAGTATCACAGTATTACCAAGGTTGGAAGAGACCTCGAAGATCATCGAGTCCAACCTGTAACCACAAACCTCACGACTAGACCATGGCACCAAGTGCCACATCCAGTCCCCTCTTGAACACCTCCAGGGACAGTGACTCCACCACCTCCCTGGGCAGCCCATTCCAATGACAAATCACTCTCTCGGTGAAGAACTTTCTCCTCACCTCGAGCCTAAACTTCCCCTGTTGCATATCAAGCCGGATCCCCCCTTTACCTTCATGTCTGATAGCATCCTGAGGAAAGTCTCATTATTCAGCTACATTCTCCTCTCCTACTTAATACCTATGACCTATAAAAACCAGCACTAAACATTTTTAACGCTAGCTCAGTGTCTCTCCTTCAGCCACCAGTTTACAGGAACTGAAAAGCAGCAGCAAGCCTCCCAACCCAGTCACCCTCCTCATCACCACAGCCACTGGCAGCAAGAACATCTTTCCACAGGCTCTGGCACCCTTTGTTTTCATTGCAGACAATTTTCTCCCTCCAATCCCAAAAGACAGTAAAATAAGATTTTAACTCGCATCTACACATGTTTCAAATTAAAATTCTAAAAATGGTCATTTCCTCACGTATTTCAGAAGCCGCCTATAAACAGCTCCTCTACTTATATAGTCCTAAAAGCAAGAGCATGTCTCAGTTGTAAGACCAGATGAAAGCTGAACTCATGCCTACAAACTCAGAAGTAAAGCCAGATGTCAGATACCAAAGAATGAGACGCTGGTGCCAGCCCGCATTCTCCACGCCATCGCTTCTTTTTAAATGAAAATCGTTATTTTACCATGCCATCAGTAAGCTGCAAGTCTAGGTGCAAAGTCTCGCCTGATCAGATACTCCTCTTCCCACTGGTGTCGTGTGGAATGTAAATGCCGTAGCTGACCTGATCCACTCAGCTTTGTTGAGGAGGGGATGCAGGAGGAATGGAGACGGATGCAGGGAGATCTGCAGACCCCAGAGAATCCTGGAAGCAGCAGAGTTGGCACTGCACAGAAACTCATTCCTCATCTTGGCCCTGCTCTCATTTAAGTCAAACAGATTTAGAGAAAAAGCTACATTACCACAATTGCTGCAGAGCCAACATTTACTCTGGCAGGCTATCATCAGAGCTATTGGAAGTTTTTCTCTTTTTATCCTCCCAAAGTGCTACAATAGAAACAGTAATACATTTACATTCGCTTTATTCTTCCTTAGCACATAGTTTCAAATTCTATAAATGACTCTGAAGTAGGTAACAGAGGTGTTGTGGCTGTACTGCTTACACCCTCCAGGCACTAAACCTCTCCTCTGCAAGCTACGGCAAGCACTAATCCGGCCACTTGTTACCTGACACTGATATTTTCATTTAACGGGGCTGCCTACAGAATGGAAAAGATTCTCTCCAAAACATTTACATGAATGTGAGACATAGAGATGACTTCAGGATCAGCAAGAGATCATGAATTACTCTTTGAAATGAACACATTTTCATACTGAGTCAGCATGTCACTTGTAGCAACTAGCTTGGAATTGAAAGGCAATCCAGGACAGTATCAGAAGCCCTGGCGGCCAGGGTAAAATAAACAGTGGTAACACACTGAAATGCATCAATATGGGCCTAAAAGTCCCCAGGCCTTCTGCAAAAGTCTGGAGACAGTTTTTTACACTCAAACTCTAGACAAGAATTTCTGTGGAAAGATGAGGGCAGAAGATGAAAGGGAAGAGAGAAATAGCATAGAGGCAGAAGGAAAGGTACAGCTTTTTATTTTGAAGAATCCAGCGTTTAACATGCTTGTTTGTACAGTCCTGAACTAAGGTTTACAACAAGGCATGCAGCAATGGCTGCAATCTCTTCTTGTCCTATGTATGAGGTGACTAGTGTGAAGCCCAGCAATTTAATCCAACTGGAACCCCATAATGCCATATTGCTGCTACACAATTTAAAGTAGACATGTATGGCAGAAAGGTAACAAGAATATGAGGGACAGAAAGTTCAAAGCCATATAAGTAACACGGATTAGCAAAAAAATGGACAGGAAAAACCTTGCAGTGCCAACCTTCACAAAGAGCATCTTCTATATCAATCCAAAAAATCCTTCCCACTGGACTCTCAAACTACTAGAAACCTCACATTGCCTCATCTGGGTCACATATACACACACGCATACACATACACCCATACATATTCTCCATTAGTAGCAGAAATAAGGCCAAGGAGAGAAGATGCCATCTTTCCAGCCCAGTAACTCCAATTTATGCTGCTCAACTGAAAGATGCTACACAATCATCTTGACCAACACATGGCAGTTACCCAAGTGGCTGATGAGTGGTTTTAACCAAGAGCACTTGACTGTGTGCTGGCATGCCAGTTGACAACTGCATCCACCACATGTAAGCTGCTGGCTTGCACGTAAATGAATCTCTGATTAAAACCAACATGGAAATGGCTGCTGAGATGTGGACTAAGTGGACTGTTTGCCACAATAAAGCCATTTTCTAATGTCCCTAAAGATGTTGCCTGTATCTTTTCCAAAATGAAGACAGATGATTTAAGAGTTGACAATCTCTTCCCCTTGCTGTTGAGTCGTAACAGAACCAGCCCCCACCTTTCTGCCCACAACTGCAAGAACAGTTTTTGTGAAGCCCTGCAACTTGCCGACTCACAACCCATCACTCAAAATACAATATGGCTATCAAGTGTTTCAAACCACTCTGCAGACACCAGTATTCATACCAGGGACATATCTTGCCAATTCTTCCCGCAAAACATCACAGAGATGAAAATCTTCCTCAAAGCTGAAATGCTTTGCAAAAGACTCTCTTTTTTCTTTCCCCATTACTGCAATATTCTTTCACTCCATGCGATGAATCTCGCCAGAATATTTCACAGAAATCATTTTTGTAACACTATGTTGGCTCGATCGCTTCCATCTTTACATTTCTTGACTGATTCTCTTTTCTCAGCTGTTTCACACTTTAAAGCCTCCTGCAACCTATCTCCATCTTCTCTGTCATCTTTGCATGAATGGTCCAGATTTTGAATGGCACCTTCAGTTAATCTACCGCCTACTTTTTCAAGCCATAAAACAATCAAATGGGCCCAATTAGCTTTATCCCTTTTTTTAGGCTACATCAACTCTACTCCTAAATTTCCATCTGTACTAAAAAGAGGAGAGTTAAGGCAGCAGATCTTGAAGTACATTTATACTTAAAAAGAAGCTTTGGCAGCAACACAGGGTCCAGGTCTGTCAGCACTCCATGGCTCATCATATCAAAACATACTAGTACAATAAAAAGGTACTAGTGCAAAAAGAGTAAAATGCTTTTTCTGAAGCTTTGAGATTGCAAACCAAACTGGTTTTCCTGCAACAATTCAAAGATTCAGATTTATTCAACATTTAAGTGAGCACCAGTGAAAAATTAATCCTGCTGCTTCGTCTCTATGACTCCATTAGCACAATTTAAAGAAATTGAAAGAAACTGTAGCCACAAGTAGGTACAGAATCCTACTTAGGCTTTCTAACATCACACATTTTCTTGATACAGATGAAGCCTTACTCATACTTGTAACCAAAGCAGCAGCTACATGTAATTTCTGCAGAATGTGGAAGTTGCACAAGTGTTAAAAATAAAACTGCTAATAAAAATTAGCTCTGCCAATGCACTGAGAGACATGATACAGAGTTAGTTAAGTGGCATATTTCACACAGGTTTAACTCTTGAGTAGTACAGGGCTATTTTTACATAGGCAATCTTTTGACTAAGACTACTTTTTGCTGAAATTGAGAGTTACAGCTGTACCAGCTAATGAGCCATACATGTGCAAAGCACTATTGTCATTACAATGAAACCACTACAGGACCACTGAAGTAAAAATTTTCAAATCCCAAACTATACTTCAGAAAGCACAAAGATGAGGCCTGCCACTTACTAAACTAACTCAGTCAACAAAGGAAAAAGGCTGTATTAAAGACCTGTTTTGAGATAAGTACTGTTAAATTTTGGGCTGAGCAATCTATCCCCATGTCTATCAGAGCAACAAAACCCCATGACAGGGCAGCTGCCCCAAAGAATTCTTTTTGGGGAACAGCATCTAAAATGTGCTGCTGGAGCCAGGATACCACACAAGAACAGCAACCCAGAAGTAAAGAAGAAATTTTAATCTGGCCACATGTAGTAGTATATGTGGGTTTTTAATTGCTGAAAACACTTTTTTTGGTGTCAAAAGAAAGAAAAACTGGGGGGAGGGGGGAGAAAGAAAGGCAGGTGGGAGAAAAATCTTTTAGACTGTGACAGATTGTGACAGATACTTGCCTGACCAAAGTGGAATTATAAACACAAAGAAGTAAATAAAGCTGGCTATCTCTATCACTCATTTTCTCCCAGGGTTACCTCTACTCAGTCCCAGTTCCTGCCAGGGCTGGAGGAGAGTTTCTGTCCCACATGCTCTTTACTTTGCAGGTCCTATTTCCCAATGCTTCAATACTCCACTTTAAGACAACTTTCCTGGATATTTCAGAAGGGTACTTCCCTTCTGCCAAATCCTCATTCACAAAAGGAAATATATTTCTCGTACTTAACTTCAGACTTCATCAGATAGACAGTTTCTTCTGCAGAAGAACGTACACAAAAGTGCATTAGCTTGCATCTGTGATGAGGGAGGAAATTGGATAGAGAAAGGGAAGAGAGAGGGATATCTATTCCACTCAGACATATTTGCCAATACTCCAGACTATGCTGAGCTCCTGTTGAATTTTTTCTGTATGATCTCATCTTGGTTTGGACAAAACCATTTTAGGGGGTGGGGGAAATCAACTTTGTCAGCTAGCAGACAAACTTCAGATATGAAATCTTTTTTTCTTTTCTTTTTTTTTAAACCCTACTGACCTTTTCCTGCATGTGCAACATAGACAGAGCGCTGATGAGACAAGCTCCCACACCTGTAGGAAGCTGAGAATTTAGGCTAAAAATTTTGACTGACATTTAACTTAACACAGTAATACTTCTCTGGGGGAGGGGAATTTCCTATAGCTGCATTAATTCAGGCTAAAAATACCCATGCTGACATGCTGTCATGTGAGAATCTCTTTGATTCCAAGAGTTTATTCAGATCCTTCGTGTTACTTTGAACTTTTTTGTTGTTTAATATGATCATTGCTCCATTTGTCATCATATGACAAGAGCAGACAATTACACAAGCTGAAGATATGTCTGCCAGTCATAGCATGCCATCTTGCTGCTGTCAAGCAAAGAGATGTGCCTCTACACACCTCTAGATTGAGTTCATTAAACCAGCCTGCAGGATATCCCTCAGTAATGACACAGATGAAAGACCAAATTAAAATTGCTTAATTCAGATACACAATCTCCAGCATTTTCCACCTTGCAGTCTAACTGGTTAAGCTGCATGTTTGAATAAACTGTCCTAGCACAGAAGCACTCTAATTCTCCACTTCCATCACTTTTAATTAAAACATCTGAAAGATTTTCAGAATTTGTTTTGTATTCCACTCAGTCTTGAACATCAGCTAAACTATTTAAAGGAAAAGCAGACTGGAGAGCCACGTATTAACATGCCTTCTGCCAACTGAAGCACTGAAAGGAGTTCTCTCCTACAATTGCCACAGGAAGAGGTGAGCACACCAGTGAGGGCAAGTATCAAACAAAGAGCTCTGTATCACCCCAGAGTGCGCATCAGTGTTTTCAGTGCTCACTACCACTTCCCCAAGGCCAATCTGTTGCTTCCAAAGCCTCTGTGTTTTATTAGTAAAACTACATTAACTCCACATTTGTCATCCAAAATCCAATTTCCTAGAAGAGCATTTTGGAATATTATTTTGAACCATATGCTTCTTGAAGTTGTTTCCATTTCCTAGTATAAAATACAAAGCTCCTTCCACACAATTGTCTTTCTCTCATACAACAGAAGAAGTACGCTTGAAAAGCAAATATCCAGCAGTTTTGCAATAACACTGTGAGAAGTCCACAGGGAAGTAGCACCTACCTCAATTAGTAGATTGAGCCATGTTTCCAAACAAAGCCTAATTAAAATAAGCTCTTCTGAAGAGCCAATTCACCAGCAAGGGGACAATTGCTTAACAAAGCCTCCTATGATGAAGTAAGTTCCCAATGCAAACATCCGCATTAATACTGACAAAACTATTTCCAAAGCCAATGCATTTACAAGTCTAAATATAAAGCTGGAATCCCAATTTCCATTATTTCCTCATTAGTTGCTTAACATATGGGAGCAGGGGGAGAAATCTTAATAAATAAGAATAATAAAAATGCTTATTACACCTAAAACATTACTACTCCATTTCTCGGTACATCTAAATGTATCCACGGCTCTATGTAACTGCTGATGTGTTCTCCTTACCAACATGATTTGGCAAGGTACCAGCAATCCATAGAGCAACAGGAAGCCACAAAGTTGATTTGGCTTAAAATTTGATTATTTTTTTCCTAAAGCCTGGTTATGCAATTATGTCTGTTTTATTAAAAAAAAATAAAGAGTAAATAATTTGGTTTCCTTTTTAAAATATTTCCATGAAGCAGTTCTAACTCTAAGCTCAAATTGGAGGGTCAGACAAGAGTCAGCAGTAAGGATGCTGTGATGGGTAAGGATAGGGATGTAGGGATGCAGCAGCAGCAGCAGCAGCCAGCCCAGGGGCCGACAGTGCAGTTAGCTAACCAGCCTGCCCTGGGAGCAGAGGCAAAGACATGCTCCCGTTTCGCTCCTTCCACATTTTGGATTTAATGTCTGTTCCTTTGTTTCGGCCTCTCAACCTACAGAAGAGTGGACAGCCTGTGGAAAAATAAAGCTGAGGGAGATCTCAGGAGGCAGCTTGGCTGCCTCCACCCCGCCCCCTCAGGGTGCACACTCATGGCAGTCAGGACAGAATTTAGACTCCTAATAGGGTCCGCTGCAGCACAGAAGCCTCAACGTTAGGTCACTGTGTGGAAAGGGGCTGTGAAAGCAGCCTGTGTGCTGGATCCGGCCACGCTGTGGCACAAACCTTACCTCCTTGCACTCCAGCATCTGCTTTCTGCCTGAGAGGCCTCTCTGTGCCTCACAGAAACGTTTCCACTCCTGAGGCTTAGGGTAGCAATGCTCCACACACCAAACAAGCAGCTTGCTGGCTCAGCCTTGCCTGTGCAGGCATGACCAAAGGCTACTCCTAACTCCACACCCCCACTGTATAAATGCCCCATAGCGTGGTCATACATTTAATTTCCAACCACGCAAAGCCAAACCACTGTGCTGAGAGGCCTAACCTTTAAAAACGGACAGACCTTTAGCCAAAGAGGTTTTACTTTTTCTTAAAATCACCTCCCTCAGAAAACATTAAACTCATTTCCATCTCTGTCAAGAGAAAGCACTACACTGCAGTTGCATCAGCTGCAGTTTAAAGACAACTACCTTTCTTCCAGTCTATAGGCTGGAGGGACCCTCCAGGTCCTGCCTAAGTACTTGCTGCCACTACAACCTATTTGGCAATCTTCCATCAGCCTTCCCACACCATGGTCAGTCTCACAGCAAACAAAAAATAATAAAATGGCAACAGAGACTCCAAGGGAAGTAAATGGTAGGGCTTAGAGCAACTGTTAAGTAAGGTGAGGGAAAGGGAGCAATGAAGAGCACTGGTTGCCAGGCAGGGATTCCTTTTGGCTGCTGCTGCTTCTCTAGCTACTAAGTGCTGGCAGAAGGAGCACTGCAAGCAACATGCTCCCTGAACAGCAGAAGAAGAGGAGGATGGCCATCTTTTGAGCCTGATCTTTCAGATAATAGAGGCCATAAGAACAGCAACAATTGCAGGCAGGAGGTGAGTCTTCTCATGTTTGCTGGGCTACAGCAGCTCCTGTACCTCAGATGAAGCAGCAAATCCAGAAATTACTCCAAAATCCCTGCCTTCTCATTTCACCTACAAGTACTCAACAGTATCTTCATCACACACCACATCTAGAGAAATGCTACTTTAGCCACCGGCCAACAGTTTAGCCAGCAAACATGGATATTACCAGTTGTGCACTGAGGTAAACATCACTTGCTCCAGTACAGGAATCTGCCTGCATAATGGTAGAAGAGCTGAAGGAGACAGCTTTGCCCAGCCTCACAGCCAGCCAAAACCTCATAATCTAATTCGTATATGACTGTGCCTAGGCTATCCTACTCTCATGTTGTTCAACTCACCCCACACAGGCCCAGCACGTATCAGCAGCAAGCATGCTTTCAGAGAGGTGTGCCTCCCTACAAACCAAACTCGGCCACTCCAGTAGCAATACTGCATCCCCAGCCATGGAAGCAAAGTCTGCCTGAACATTCCAGCTGCAGCCTGTACCGACATTTAATTTCCAAATGCAAAAGACAGGTCTCCAATATACAGACAACAAATCCCACTAGCCCATTCTCACATTTAATTTGCATAACAGATAACTCTACAGCATTAGCAGAATTCCACACTGCAAGCACATTTAATAAAATCACAGTGACGACGGCTTAAACAGCGCATTAGTTAAAATTCCTGCAATGCCTGTTACTGATGGAGTTACATGATATGGGGAAGGGTGGCGTGCCCTAATGAAACCTCACGCATGCAGCTAACAGACTGCGACAAAGACTGAAAGATCACATGAACGCTCCCACAGAAAAATAATTTAAGACCTGAATCCAGTCCCTTCACCCCCTCCTTCTACCCTCCAAGAGCCAGTCTGGGGTCATTTACGCAAAAGCCCTGCTCCCCGTTACATTCCTGGAGCCTCAAGCAAAAGGAGAATTGGTAGAGGAACTGTGTGCCTGACCCCACCATGGAGGCATGCTTTGCATTCTTAAGCAGCACCCTCTGAAACCAATCCTCGTTACTCTCTAATTGATTGGAAGGAACCTCCTTCAAGCCTTGACAGCAAAAAGAAGGACTCTGACTTCTGGTGACCATAGGAGACTGTTAGTGCAACTCTCCCAGCTGACAGTTAAGGGAGAGAAAAATCTGCATTAAAGCTGAGCAATTATTTAATTGTGAGTGCTTATGATAATCAAACTGCTAGCAGGAAAAAAAAAAAAAAAGAAAGATACACAAGACAGGAGGAGAACTGAATTATTTGTGATCAAAGCAGGTACAGCAGAATAATTCTGAGTCACATTTACATGAGTCGGGTCAAGCACTGTTAGAAGAAGGGACTAAAACTGAAGAGGATCCTTAAACCACATCTTACCCCTAAAATATTTTGCTCCAAGGCAAAACATGCACTATGTATTTTAAAGCATTAAGACACTAATTCTGTAAACAATAATGCCTCCAGCATGCACACCGTGCGCTGGAATGGATTCCTCAACTTGGCCTCATCACTTATGCATCTGATGAAACAAACACTGACAGCTTTTTTGCATTTGTAAAGGCCCCACAGCAGCTGTGGTGATCCCACCATAGAGCAATGAATTAAGCCTGAAACCCAGCTGGGTCTGCACAGAAGCCTTTTTGCACAATACAGCAAGACTATCATTGTTAACCTAGGCATTATTGTAAAATATTCTGCATTGCATTAAGAACAGAGATAGAGATGCCCTGGAAAATTAGCTCTAATAGGCAATTTATAACATTAAAAAAAAATATGGAAACCGCATCGATTGTTAACTGACAACAGATTCCATAGTTTCATTTACACACAACCACAGTGAATCAGGTAATTACAGAATATCAGTTAACTAGGAAACAATACAAAATTAAGAAATAATCCACATTGAGGCTATAAAACATACCACAGACTTCTAGAAGATAAACATATAAATAGATACAAAGTGAGGTAACTATCAGTATTATCAATCTTGAGATCAAAAGGAATTTCAGACATACTTATAGAGGAAATGGATGTGCGCATGCTTTCTTCTAACACCATTGTTGGAGTTTCTTTCGAGTCTAAAGCAAACAGCTAAACACATTAAACAGTAATATTCAGTCGGATATTGATTACATTATTTATGTACTTGTAAAGTGAAAAAATATGTGCTGAAAAGAGAGTTAGGAATGACTTAGGGAAAGTAATTTAAAGTAATTCTTTGGAAAAAAGTTTTCGTAGGCAGAAGGCATTGGGGTCCAGAGATGAAACTCTATTCTTCCACTGCACTTAACACAGGATTTAAAATAGAGGCCAGAGAAATCCTAATAAAGTTGTCTGTAACATAGACTATGAAGTTCATCTTGCTTAGTTATTAAGAATATTTATTTAAGACTGAATCACAAAATCACGTTTTTTCAGAAATGCACAGAAAATAAAAGCGGCTACATTGTGTAAAACACTTAGAAGAACTGAAGGTGCTATCACACTGACATGAAAGAACTTCAAGCCTGTCTTCACAACTTCTCAATGTGAGGAAACCATTTCTCTGGGTACACAAGAGAAATATACTTTCCGGTTTCAAGGAGTACATAGACAGATATTGTGCATGGTGTGTCTTCCCCCCACTTCTCCTTCTAGAAATTACTCAGCTAAGTAGGCAGACTTCCCACTGATGACTAAACACAGGCTTCCAAATGGCGACTTTCCAATTAAAGGTACTGATAGAGTAGTGGAGAGCACTGATGAAGCAGGAGGAAAACAGAATCACAAGGAGCAATGTGAAAATAAGCAGCTAACTTGGAGGTAGCAGTATGGTTAGCAGAAATAGCAAGATGAAAAAATCATAGAATTGTAGGGGTTGGAAGGCACCTCTGGAGATTGCCTAGCACCAATGCAGGCACACCTGTATCAGGCTGCACAGGAACACAATGTCCATGAAGGTTTTTTAATTCTTCAGAGAAGAAGACTCCACACTCTCTCTGGGCAGTGTGTTCCAGTGTCCCACCACCCTCAATGCAAAGAAGTTTCTCTTTACGTTCAATCAAAGCCTCCTGTGTTCGTTTGTACCCACTGCCCCTTGTCCTATCACTGGCCACCACTAAAAAGAGCTCAGCTGCATCCTTGTGACCTCTACCCTCTACATATTTCTATGCCTTTATATGATCACCTCTCAGTCTTATCTTTTCCAGGTTAAAAAGCTCCAGGTCTCTCAGCCTCTCCAGGTGAGAGAGATGGTCCAGTCCTCCAATTGTTCTCATGGCCCTTCAGTGGACTCTCCGGTAGTATCCTGTCCCTCTTGAACTGGGGAGCCCAGAACTGGACACAATACTCCCAGTGTGGCCTTCACCATATCTTCCATTTAGTATGTTTGAAATCCGAGTGTTTCTCCACAAAGCAGAACTAGATGGAGAAACTAAAATCTTATTAATAGAAACCAAAATTACAGGCAACAAAACAAAACAAAACAAAAAAATCCTTTTATTTGTGGCATTGTCTCTTTTATTTTCATCAGGAGGAACCGTGGGAAAGGGGAAGAGAGAGAGGGAGAGCAGAAGGTAAAAAAGTTAAGGGGGGGGAAAGAAGAGGAGGTATTAGGGAGAAAATGCACTTCAGATTTTGTGCCACATTTGGCTAACATCAAGTAGATCCAATTGGCAGCTTTTGAATATATGACCCTCCAAATGCAAGCTGTCAGCTCAATAACAGCTGAAAGAAATAAATGGACAACTCTCTACTGTTCTGAAACTCTTGCATAATGAAGTCAGTTCTATGCTGGAAGATAGCCAAAAAGCACAAATCAATGAGCAACCAACCTTGTATCCATTTTTATCACAACAGTAACAGCCATCCAAAGGTAGGTTGCTTATTGAGCCTCAGTAATAGTGGTGTTGGTCTTCCACATCAGAAAGTTAAACTCACAACAAGGAGACTTGCTGGGCCAAGAAAATGTGGGCAGAGGCAATTTTCAGAAGTGATAATAAAGCAGCTCTCCAACACAGCCCAGGAAGAGCCAGACACATGAATCTTCTACAGAAAGAACAGTGACAGTACTGATCTTGCCAACACAGAAAAGCTGAGAAAGTTTACTTAGCCAGGCATCGGACAAGCCAAGCACTTGAAAGCATGAGGCTGTATACCATTACACTTTGCTCCAGATAACCTTCTCATGTTGAAGTATGAACCATGGGAATGTAAAGGACAAGTAGAGTTTTGCTACAGGTAACCCTGAGAGCAGACGCTTTCACGTTCAAGAACCTAAAGGTCACGCCGTTGTGGAAATAGTCTTGGTTTCTTCCTAGAGACCTTCTGCACAACCATCCAAACAAACCAAAGTTTTTAAAAATCAAAACCGAAGCAAACAAAGCAACCTGGGAGACACAGATTTAAAACCCTGGGCTTGACAGTTTTATGTTCTCTTATCTATGACAGGATTAGGAGCCCCGATAACCAGTCTGCTACAACTGAGATTTCCCTTGCTAGATGTTGTCCTAGTTTTGAAGATGTACAGTAGGTCAGACAGTCTTGGAATTGTTCTTACAGTCTTTTGTCTCAAATAATGCCAGCTATTCAATCTTCTTTCTTACATGCTTAAAAATTTATAAGATATTACTTCTTGTTTCAGAGGTTTGCCTCAAGAGATCACCTATTATTCTGTTCTTCTCCTTAACAGGACTAGTTTATGCATGGGCTTAACATTATTTGTGTGGATTGAAATTAAACTATGCATTAACGCTCTCAGATCAACTGCAGATATTTGCTTTTACTGCAAAATTACTCTCTGATTACTGAGAAAGTCAGTGGATTGGAAATTTGGAAACCTGCTGGAACTATCTCAATGGCATTCTTCCACCAAGAGAGTTTTTAAAAGTTTAGTGCTATACTATGTTGCTTCAGATTTCAAAGATGCAGGTTTCCAATTAAAATACTGAGTCTTCCACGGTGGGAAAAAAAACTCAAATATTTGGAGAGCATGAAATAAAAGAAAAGGCAGTGCAAAAGTATTCAGCCTTTTAAGGAAAAAGGATAACCTTTCAGCCTAGGTGTGATTTACTGCTCCATGGAAAAAGACTGGTGATAAATCATCTATACAGAGGATAGTTGAGAGCAAATTTCAGAACACCTTTAAAGCATACCTGAACAAACATCTTCAAAGTCTTCAAAGTGTGCTCATATATATTCTTCCATTGTAAATGATGAAGCAGCATTTCCCTCCTAAGCTAACATGCCTGTCAGCCAAGTTGTAGCTGGCCTCCTGAAGGCATGACCACAACACAATGATAAGGGAGAACACAAAAGTAAAAGTGGTAAAAATATTGCTGAGATGGCTAAAGACAGGGACAGTTGTAGGATATAACCAGGCACTCAAGAGCAAGCTATCCTCCACAGGACTCTAACCTTAGACATACATCCTGGCCATTTTTCTCACAATACTAATATTGGTTTCGCATACTGTGCCAGACAGCAGGTTCCCTCTCCAGAGCTAAGCGCACATTCCTGCTTCCCTGATAAAACCCTGGATGCAGCTGTGGTTATGCTTGCAGTGTGCAGGCCATAAAATGACAACACTTTGAAGTACCTCTGCAAAAAGATCACATGAAGGAGATGGATTCTGCAGAGCTGGTAACCTGGCAGTCCCTAGGTCAGTATGGAAGGTGAATGAGGACCTAAAAAACCACAGTAAGAAAATAAAGAAACAAAGGTGTATCCAGAAAAACTCAAAAGCTTTTGGACACTTTGCCAGGGAATCTCTGTGGTTAACTCAACACTATTCCAGAGGGGAAAGCATGACACAGTATAGACAGGCATGTGTGCAGGAATGCCACTCTTGGTCCCATTTGGTAGCTAGAAGGAATGGCTTGACCTGTCATCAGGTACAAGTAGACCAGGGGTTATAATGCACTAGGAAATTGTCTGGCTGCAACAGGAAAAATTACAGACTCCTCCCTGGCAGGAACCAAGAAAAGTTATTTAAAAAAAAAAAAAAGGTAAAAAAAGTAGTAATAGTTTATTCCCTTGCTCCATCCAAATTAGTGAACCAGTAATTTCCAAAATGCCCACAGGGAATTAATTTCATTGCATCCTTCACTGCAAGAGTAATAGGCATAAAATGACACCACAAAGGAAAAGGAATCCACAAGAATGTAAGAAAATATGCTTTTGAGAGGAAAAAAAACCATGATTACCTACATCACAAACACATTTCCTTCTTTGGTGTGATACACCACCAGCTTTCAGAGGAGCCAGACTAAAGCAGTATTACAGTGACATACTAAGAATCATATGAAGAAACTGTATTACCGAGAAGACATTAAGAAGTCATACTTTTCTTAACATATTCGTGGTGAAAATTTTATTCCTGCTTTCCAAATCAGCAGGGCCCAGAAATCATTATATCTGGTCTGCCACCCAACCTGGAAGAAATCTGACCATCTTTAGTTATTTCAGAAGGTCATACTCTAATGGAGACTGCAGAAACCCTTTCAATAATGAAAGCTAGGCATTAGGCTTATGACTGATCAGTCACGTCACATAACACTGCTCTTGACTAAAAGAGCGTGAATATTAATGTCTTATAAATAAAAGCCTTTAATGTATGTGAATTATGAAATTAGCTTTTCCTGAATGCTCACATCAGCAGGATTCAATTTCCCAAAAGTTCATAAAAGGACTGTAAAAAGGAATGAGCAGGACCACATTCTACTTTATCTCCACAGTATTTGCACATTAAGGGTTTGCCAAGCCTTGCATAACATTAGTACACAGACGGTATTTTCTATAACCAGCACTCAAATTCTGCACACAGGCCTGAAAGACAAGTAGCAATGGTGCAATCCCTCCTCTTCCGAAGCATTTCCTATGGAGCTGCCCCCAAAATGAACTGCAAGAAGTTTTCCTCATCTTCCCCTTGGGCCTTCAGGAAAAGAAAAATCACACTGCAACAACAGTTCACATTGCTTTTTTTTGCAAAGAGATGGCAACAAGCTTCGTAAGAGCCAATTTCCTCAGACAGGGAACCCAATCAGAGAAATACAGAGGAATGAAAGAGAGAAAAGCATGGGACTGGAAGAAAAGAGGGTGAGAAAGGGGATGGGGGGTGTGAGAAGTAAACTGTAAAAAATGCCAGTACTATGCACACATACACATTTTAAATGAAGATACCAGAAACTGTTTGGGAGAGAGGAAAAAAAAATAAACAAAAACCAACAAACCACCTGGCAAGACTCTATCTCCTAAAGCCACTAAGACCATTAAATGGCTATCACCCTCTTAGAAAACTAACATTCCTGCCTGCAAATACTTGCACACACTCTTACACAGGAATGGCAAAATCCCCAGCCCTGAAAAGCACTTCGGCATGTGCTTAACTCACAAGCTCCAAGTACTTCAATTGACGTCAGTAAGAGTATTCATACATTTGAGACAGGCATGTGGTACAGCACCTTGCTGGACTGAAACTGAAGGTGCAGTTCCACGTGTCTTTTTAATCTGCAGCAAAACCGAAGAGGTCCTTGTGCCCTGTCCCTCCCTTAGCCGTGCCCCTAAAAGGCCCCTGCAGGCTTGCACTGAAACCAGACTGTTTAAAGATGAGGATGTGGAGTAAGGAGGAAGACCACTGGTGTAACTATTTTTTAAGCCTGGTAATTTCAATGACCTTACTTTGTATGCATCTCTTTAGTTGCACGGATATAGCCAAAGCACTATACTATGAAGAAAAGATTAAGGTTACCAATGGTGACATCAATGGTGAGAAAAAGGCATGAGATGTCATATATTCTGATGTTCCTATAATTAAAGGAAACCTTAGGTTTTGTAGCTTGTTGATTTGCTATGGTTTGGCCTTTTCACACTGCTTAGGAACCTGGGACAAAAATACATCGGCACTTCAGTTCACTTGCACATCCCATAGATATGAGTGGCTTTAACTAGAAAAGTTATTTGAACATGTTTTTCAGTAGTAAAGATAAAACAAATAAAGTCATGGGAAATCTCTGTAGAAACTCTCTTCTGTAAGCAGGTCCTTGTCATAGAAAGTAGAATGGTACAAGGCTTCACTTCTACAGTGGAGCTCTTGTACTGTGGGGTGGGTGCACAGGTCTGTTGAACTGAAAGAAAGAATACTTCTGTCACACTTTGTGGTGAAACTCACCTTCCAATAGCACAACTATCTTAATTTTACCTTTTTCTTCCTTCTCTTGTTCCAGTTCAGAATTGTTCAAATCCTATCTAAGCAAGCATAACACATTTTTAATCCTCTTCCAACATATTTTAGCACTATGGAAATGATTACGACACTACCATGACCATAGGTACAAGTACCTTCAACTTCATTTTCAACTGTGTGGTCTAACTTAATTTCAATCTTATTTAAAATTCACCACACTTCCAGCAGGACAGTACAGGAAAATCCATGCCTAAACAATCCTTAGAGCAGACAAGGACAGCTAATTCTGTTTTCTAGGAAATAAAACATGTATCTTGACTCCTATTTAGTCATAATTTCACAGCCCATTTAAGCTCATACTATAGCTAAAAGAAGCAATCCTACCCCTCCCTTGACACTTCATTTTGCGTTCCTGTCACACTTTCCCCAGACCAAGTATTTTTACAGCTAATCATAAACTGCAATATTAAATGAACCCACATTACAAATTACCCATATTTTGTCAGTTCAGGTTTAACCTGTAAAGTCCCCAGTCTGCCATGGGAGTCATCATCACCTGGGACACATGTTGGCATGCAGAAGGGGGAACAGGCAGCCAGAGGAAAGCTAGGCCACTTATTTCACTAGAGTGCATGCACAAAGTGATCATAAAACCATGGCATTAGGCAGCTTACTGGTTTCCACAGTCACAACGATGTTAACAAAGGCAAAACACAAAAGCTACACACAGGACATTGCCACCAGATAGAAAGAAAGAGCAGTAGAACAGGACAGGATAGCTTCTCCTGAAAGCTGCTTATTTTTGTAGTTTTTATTGGTTCAGGGCATCAAAGACTTGAAAAAAAGTAAAAGCCAGCTTCAAAATTATTGGCTGTTAGGACAACCATTATTTCTTGAGTTATAAATAATTCACAAGTTACAGTTACTGTAACATGCTGTAACTCCAGCTTGTAAGTAACACGAAGCCTCTTGTCTTACAAAGTGATATTACTGTGTCCTCATTATATGTTGAATAACTAGAGAAAAAAAAAAAATTAACATTGGTAAAAGCTTTACAAACATGATAAAGGCCTTGGCAGCAGAAAGACTGAAAGATTACCACCTTCTCACAATATTCCTTGGGCATAGTACAGCTTTTAATAAATGATTAGAGGAAATACCATTCCAACACATTGACTTCTGCTTTATATCTGAAACTGAAAAGGATGTTCCCTGGTCTCAGAAACCCAGTCTGCACCATAGCAATAGACCATTAGAATTTTCATCATCACTATGCTTCAAGAAGGGGTGATGAAAGTGACAATCAATCAGAAAAACCACTTCTCAGACATCCATCTATGTCATCCTTCTGTGAAAAACATTCGCATTAAGGCCAGTCATTTGGAACATCACCCAAAAAGGAATCACATACAACACCAGCCGAGTTATCAGTCAACTTTACAAACAATAACAGAAAACCTTCTTTATCTAGGCTTTGAGTTTTATGAACTCAAAAGTGTGGACCAAGTTTTGTAGGGCTGAAACTACAACAGAAGCAGTTCTACTTTTTTCCAGCTTGAATTGACTTAAGAAGTTAATTGATCTGGCATACGTGCAGGGTTGGAAATTTGTATCACAGGACTTTTAGCATGCACACTGCAGCTGAGAGATTTGGCTTACAACTTTGATGTACCAAAAAGAACTCTATAGGACAAAGTGGCTGAAAGTAATACCCATGAAATAAAGAAGGCGAGAAAGAAGGAACCATATCCTTTCTCTAAATCACCATTAGTCTGCTTAACAGGCACCTTATAAAAGGAAGAAGGAAAAAAAAAAGCTATAAACATATGGTGGTAGCCAGCAGCAACTTAAAAGTCTAAATGCTATTTCTAGTCTACGTACTTTTGGGGCTTAAAGATTTCTAGCTTTAAAACAATAAAAAATTATATGCTAAATATAACAACTAATAAAAATAATGGGAAGCATCTCAAAGACCAAGACATTGGACAGACTCTTGTCTAAGACTGTTTCTGCCCATTAGTAGCAACCTCAATAAAGACTTGTGCATTGCAATTAACTTGACTTGCATCCTTTACATTGGCAAATTCCACTTTGCATTTCTTAAAAACACAAGTCATTCCCACATGTAGGTAGAAAAAAAGTTATTAGCTTTTTAAATGGATTGTCAGGGTCCAGAGGAAACTGAATTCCTATCAATGAGAAGCATCAAAGATTACTCTCTTGATTGGACTCCTCAAAACCCAGCATGACTACCAGGATGCCTAACACAAGACTAAAGTTTACTCAAAGGAGTAGACTTCCCCCTTCCCCGAAGAAAGCACAGTCCTCAAAGACAAAAAAGTCCTTCCCTTAACATATAAATGTGGGAAAGAGCACAGAACACTATCCTGGTTTTGTGGGCTGTGAAGGAAAAAAAAACTCAGATCAAAATGTCAAGACACAACATTGTCCAGAAATACTGGGGAACACATATCTCTACCCACTCACACAAATCTATTTTAAAAATAGGTATAGAGCTATTTCCATGTGTGGATAATTGAAAGAGATGGAAATTTCTCAAAATACACTCCCATAGTTCTTAATTTAAAGCAGGCATTACTTCAACACTAATCTGCAAGCAAACCTAAAAATTAATTGCTTGCAATATATAGTTATCCTAACTTGGCTCAGACAACACAGCATCAAAGTACAAAACTAAGATTAGTAGATTATGTCAGAATGAGCTCCCATGGTTTATTTTTGAACTTTATAAATATCGTTAGCCAGTCATCATAGTGTGCTTGTGCCAAAACACGCTAATCTCCTGCAACCATCACGTCATCCGAAAGATGTCAGAGCAGCAAGGCAGCCTCAAAGAACTGAAAGCTGAGGGCAGGGACAGGAATTCCACAAGCCCTCCTAGAACACAGCAGCAGGCCACAGTTTCTCAATTTGATTCTTCTAGCCCTTAGGAAGTAAAAGCAATATAGTAACAGCCACACATCCAAAGCTGCCTTTATGCAGAGCAAATCAGGGGAAGCACATAGCAGAAAACCCAGCAAGAATCCAAGCTGCATAGGCCAAGCAGATTACACATTACAGAACATAGATGTTTAGAAAGGATTAAGCCCTGCCTGTCCAGTGATGCAACTGCAAACTCCTCTGGGCACATCACCACATTATTGCTGATTTCAGTGGTGTCAGAATGTCTAACTGAAACTGTAGCAATCGTCCACCCACTAAACTGAACTTGCCCAGAAACTAACCCTGCTCCACAGGCCTGACCTAGATGCTGAAAGTGTATGGAGACCTTACTACAGGTTTCTCATTTTGTTTTCAAGGCATCTTTTTAATCATACAATCCCATTTTTATACCTGATCATAACGGGTTTGTTTCCCTAGATAAAAATATGTGTTATGGTTTATGATGCATCAGTCTGGGATAAGACCTTTGCTGCGGAAATGCTGAAACAGATCCAGATGCCATTCTTCCCTACATGAACTGGTGGAATGACCATTTCCACCTGAGCACTTTTAACTTGCTAGTATGATCAGCCAAGATGGTCATTCTGAACAGCTTCCTGCAGCAGCATAAATTAAATCGATAAACTTTGCACAGGAGCAGATGGGATACACTCACACCATTCATCTGTTCACAGACCAGGGAGCCATCATTTCTAACTGCGAGCCTCAAGACACAGTGTTCAGCATGATGATGTTCTCAGCCACTGCTCGGCTTTGCCACAGATTGTGGCCATGCTTTCAGGGCAAGTTGAACAGCAGCATGTACAGCTTCAGACCCTTCGTCTGCACAAGGAAGCAACCGACAAAAAGCAAGCACACATGGAGGGGAAGAGAGCTAGCATATTTTCAAACAAGCCCTCGCTGCTATAATTAAAGGGTTTACTCCCTTCCCACAGCCCACCACTGAAAATACCAGGCCTCTGCTGAATTACTGAAGGAACAACATCAGAACAGGATGTCATTACACGAGGGAAAGTGTGAAACCCGAGCAAGTGAAACGGCAAATGGTTTTAAACCTTCTATCTACTGATTCGTTGAGAAAATGTTTTTTTGTGACTGACAGAAATAAACCCATCCTTACAAATCAAAACCCAGCACCTCTAAATAAAACCAATCCACATCCAGTATTCACAGTAGTGAGCCAGCAAACAACCAACTCAAAGATCCAAGAGAGCACCAAATACATTTTGGCATTTCTTGCATCTAAGTTTCAGCACCAAGTACTCCTCACATGACAGAGCTGAATTTTACAAGCTCTTTGCAGCTTGAAAGTTTCCCATTAACTTCCTACCACTTTCAAATGTTTTAAATAAAAAGTAGTAGTAAGTATAAAAAGCATTTGAGTACCATACCCCATTATTCATTTGGACATTAAACTCTGGTTTCCCTAGAGTCACAACAGGTTAAGGGGTTCCATATTGAAGGTGAAGAGCCACATCATAAAAACCTGTCAGCTGAAGCTTTGGCACACAGCAAAGGGACATTTAGCATTATCAGTATCAGGAAATATTTAAAGAATGCTCAGGTTAGGAAATGCTAAAAGCTGCATTATTAGACTTGAAAGTTAATGTCCCATTAATCTCACACAGAGGCAGTCAAATCCATCAGCACTATTGTTTTCAGACTGTCTGCCCACTAAGGCAAACAATGCATCATTTACACTTGGTTTACATTTATAGTTGGAAAGCAAGCCACGTAAAAGACTTGGGGGGGGGGGGGGAGGAAAATATTTTAAATATAAATTTGTACTTCGAAGCAATGCAAGTATTCCTCTGCAAATTCCACATCTGCTAAAACACACAAAAGCTGGGTGCTTGCAATAAAAAACAATAAATGTGTCCCTGCTTTTCCATTCTCTACTTTAAAATTATGTTTAAGCCTCGCTTTTGCTTAAGTGCTGCAAACTGGAAACTTCTGAAATGAAAGCAGCTGGTGTTTCCTCTCCTTCCCAAGTGCAAGTCGATTTAATTCAGTCACTATACAATGTAAATGGCCAAAAAACCCCAACTCCAAAATGATCCTCAAAAAACATTTCCCCCTTCCTCAAGAACTTTCAGTTATGTTCAAAGCAGGAAATATCAGTAATATGCATAAACAAAATATAAACTTTAAACCTGGAGCCTCTTTAGCTTCAGACTGTGAGATTTAAAAATCGACCTACTTTACGTAAGACTCCCACAGCTGACTCATCACAGTATCAACTGGTCTCTATCAGCTGCAGGGTATGATCACCACTCAAAAAAAAAAAAAAAAAAAAAAAAAAGAAGTCAGGTATCCATACTGAAATGCCTTTTATTATGTTAAAATACATACTGTGTGAAGCAGTCCCTGTACAGCAGATGCCGTGCCTCATAGCAAAAGCCAGTAAGCTGCAAGATAGAATATTGGACGAGGCTGCAGAAATACAGATTAGTTCCATCTCTGCCACCGTTACAGTCTGTAGCTTCAGGCAAGTAATTTAGACTTCTTTCTGTTTCATCAAACAATAAAATGGAGGGAATGCTACTGCCTTACAGAATCAACTGACGTTTATACCACACTTTAGCATATGCATAACATTAGCTGTTATTTTACATCTACAGAAATGGAAGAGGTAATATATTTTTAATAGAAACTTAGTAGGCCTCATAAGAGAAGGTGAAAGTGCTTAATGAACATTAGGAACTCTTTACAAGGGCCTTGATTCATAATAATTTTCTCTGGACACATCTTACACAGTCTCCTGGCTCACTGTTCATCAGAGCGAGCAGGAGACGATTAGTATACCTCAGGGCAAAGCATTTGTTGACAGACAAAAAAAAAAAAAAAGTAAATATCCCTTTAAAAACATACATATTTTAATTACTAGGGTCTAGTTGCGGGCTATCCTTCGGCACTTAACACACAATTTAGTCTCAAGAGACCAGAAGGAAGTTAAGAAGACCCAAACTCAGATCTCAAGTGCATCCTTACACTGTTAAGTTATACATATGGGGGGGGGGGGGGGGGAATAGTGTGTTCGCACTGCTGACGCTGTTACTACAAACCTGAAAAAGACTCAGGACAAGAAAGCTCCAGAATGTTATTTTAAATCAGAGGCAAAGTACACTGAATATTACCTCTGCTTCCATGGTGTATTTATGCTAGTTCTTGTAGGAAGTGGTCAAATTTAAAGCACTAAGTCATCTGTGGGCTTGAAGAGGAAAATGAGGAAACCCTCACCTGAAAAAAACACAGGGCAAGAGGGTCAAACTGAAGCCCCAGGGTGCACAAGGCCGGGACCCCGAACGCAAATGTCCCTTAAACAGGAAGGGGTGGTGCTGCCTGGTCACCACACACTCCCCCCAAAGGGTCTGCATCAAGTACAAGTATTGTTTCAAAGACTGCAGCACTCGCAGAAGCTCTCCTCGGGTATCTGAAGCATGCTAATCCTGGACAGGCCCTGCTGGCCCTGCTGTCTGAAGGGCCTACCAGGCTGTCCGTAGCTGAAGCGTGTCACCTCATGGCACACTACAGCACTTTTATTACTGCAAGAACAAAGAAACAAATCACACGAGGCAAAAGTAGTGACATTACTCCTTCATTATATTTTGCTGTCTGCTACTGTGGCAGAACTGTGCAGGTATTTTAAGACAGCAATCCAGGTCTGATATTCTGAGACCTAAGCCAGCAAGAACAGAAGATTTGCTATTTAGCCTCACAAAAACAGGCAGAAAAATGCACCTGTGAAATTACACTTAAGACTTCAAAGCTCTTCATTTAAGAACTATTAATTCCAAGCGCATACTGAATGCAGTCTGGTTTCTCGGCTGATGCTTTACAAAGCTGACAGTTTTCTGAGGCTTGAGCCAAAAGGCAATATTTCATATGTAAAGATGTTTGAGAAGGAGGAGGGTAAAGTGAGAAGAAAGATTTGTACGAGTCTGCTATAGCTCTTTCAAAAATTAAGTGATAGCATTTTTAGAGTACAGGAAAAGAAGATGCATACACTGATTTCCTCATTCCTGAGTTCATCAGTTGCAAAATACAACCACCTCAAAGTTTAAGAAAACTTGTAGTTGTGACCACTTACAGAGCAGTGAGTCGAGCCCCCATGATGGCAACCCAAAACACAGAGGCTTTATTGTTCTCACCACCTTTTTGTTTTCGGAATTCATTTTGCAAATACCAAAAAACAGCAGCCTAAACAAGCTCCACTCCCGACAGGACAACCCGCAGAGGTATGAGGAGCAGGGACACCAAAGCAGCACTTGGTACTCGTGCAGCTGAGGACACTCGGACAGAACCTCACTGCTCAAGGGGGCATGACCCCTGTTGCAGCCCTCCCCTTAATACTGGGAGTACCAGGGGCCCCCATACCCAGGCACCAGTGCCCGACACTCGGCGGGCCATCGTCCTGCTGCGGCCCGGGTACGGGCCTGAGAAGGCCGGTGGCCGGCCCTGGCCGCACCACGGGGCCTGTCTCAGCTGCTTCCAGCTTTTCGCACTACATCTCCTGGGTCACCCGCCGCGGTGCGTGGGTGCCTGGGCCCAAGGCCTGCCACAGGGGCGCCGAGTGTCGGTGGGGCAGAGTCCGATAGGAGGGCGGTGTGGGGAGGTGTTTAAGGGCCTCTGACCCGGGTCGAGCACCGCGAAAGCTGGGATGCGGTTACGGCCCAGACCCGGAGGCGGGCGATCACACCTGCAGCCCTGCCGACGGACAATAAAAGGCCCGGCTGGCACCAGCAAGGAGGTGGCGGCCGTGGCCCGGCGTGCTCTGCCCAGCTGCCGCAGCGCCCGAAGGTCACGGACAGGAGGAAATGTGTCACGCGTGTCGCCACACCGCGTCCACATGCCTCCGCCCCAGAAAGGAGACGTGACCAGCCCAACCCTCCGCGTGGGGCGGCGGCTGACTAACCTCCCTCCTACCCCGAAACCAGCAGGACCGAGCTAGATGGCCCCGCACCTGCTCACCTGGCCCAGAGCTGGGCCGCCCCCTGCCCCCGCAGCGCCAGCGAGCACTGCCCCGAGGCCACCCCCTCCCACCCACCCCCGTCCCGGCTCTGACGTCACGCCAAGGGCGGGGGGCGAGATGCACGCGGGGAGGGGGTGGAAACGGAGGCGACGAAGATTCCACGGCGCGCAGGCCCTTCCCTTTGTGACGTCACGGGAGCAGGGCGAACCTGGCCGGGCGGCGGCGTGGCCGGCGGCCCGCGGGCTCCCGTCACAGCCCCGGCAACCTGTTGCTACTGCTGCCGCCGCCGGCAGCGCGCCCCACCGACAGCGCTGCCCCCTGCCAGAAATAAACATGAGGAGGGGGAGAAAAGGGGAGGCGGGGGGATTGATGTTAACTGGTGGGGAGGGCGGTTAAAAAAAAAAAAAAAAACAAAACATGCCTTCAAGTTGTGAGCGGGGAGCATGTTTTCCGCCGTACTTGTCCCTTTAGCCTCCAGCTTCCTCAGGGCCGGCGGCAGCCGCGCTCACCCCTGCCCGGTGGTGCGAGAACGGCGCCGCATTGTTTCGCTCCTGCAAGCCCGGGGCGACCGCGGGCGCAGCAGTTTGGGGCAATCTTCTCCCACCCTTCCATGTCCATACACCCCCCTCCCCCGTCTCAATTATTAACACTGCGGTTTCCAACACACACACACCCCCACGCCCCCACGCCCCGCTTTTGTCTGCCTGCCTGGGAAACGTGGACGCCTCGCGTGTTTCGCCAGACTTTCCACCCGCCGTTCCCGTTTCGATGCAATACTTTAAACTCGCCGGCCCCGAGCTCCCAGCTCCTCTGCAATGCGGATGTATTTTAATTCGGAAATTTCGCGGGGGGACACACAGGGGAAAGGGGGGACACACCAGCTCCGAAATAGCGCGTAGCCCCCCTCCCCCCCCCCCCCCCCCGGGCTGCAATTCAAGTGGGGCGGGCAATCGATAGCGGCAGTCAGCTCGAGTCAACTGCAGTTTTTACCAAATCTATATAATAGCGAAGGAAAGTGTCCCGAAGGTCACCCTCCTTGCCAAGAAACACCTCTAGCTGAAAAGAAACCGGCACAGACGACAGGCGCGATATAAACTTTTAAAGCCCCGCAGCAAACACTCGAAAACCAGGATTTATATATATTAACCACCCCCAACAACAACAAAATGAAGATTTTTTTTTTTCCCTAAACCTGCACATGAAAATCATTATTCGCTCTAGCGCATATTTGGCTTATCTCCTCAGTTTTTCCAAACGCAAAGCAAAACTCCCTCATGCCAATCAAAACGTAACTGGAGCACGAACAAAAATCCAACTATTCGTCCACATTTATATGTTTAAAGGATTAGACAATTACAAGGGGGGTTGGTTAAGAGACTGGATAAAGAGAGTGTGGAACACATCCCGGGCACCACTGGATTATCCCAAATTTTCGAACCATCGTAATGAATTATTTTTAAACAGCACCGAGCCATTTTCTCTCATTATTCCAGTCAAGCCCCAAGGAAGGCGATCCCCGGCCGGCCGGGTTGCTACCGCAAGGCAGGGAAGCAGACGATCACATACAGGAGATAGGATGTGGTAGTGCGAGAAACGAGCTCGCCATAACCAGACACTCGGCTTCAACTTAAAGGGCTTCCAACAACCACCGACGCCGCTTCACCAGACGGAGATAGACACAACCAGAACACAGAAAAACACCTCCTTTCGCATGCAAAAGCGCAATATTAATAAAAGCCCTTTGAAAAATGCAGTTTCGTGACATTATCGCGGCAGCTGACCGTCGTGTCCCCCTCCCGAGCTCCCCGCCTTTCATCTAAAACTAGATTATGATTGTGTCATTTGAGGTCAATACATTTATTCACTAGAGGAATCGCGACACAAATCTGGTTTTATAACCCGACTGGATAGAAGGCTTCCCCGTTAAAAAGGGCCTCTGAAACTCCCCCACCACACCACAGAAAAATAAAATCCAGGATCACATTTTTTCCGAAAGCCCTAGAGCTGCAGGATTAGCTATAAACTTGACATTCACTGCCATTTCCTAAAACTGGGAGTCAAATGATATGTTATGAACACTTACGTATTTCTTTTGAATTATATTCCTCTTGGGTCTTTCTTTGCTCATTCTGGTATCCAAATTCTGATTGCAAAAGGGGACAATTGCTTCATGAATTAAAGCCGCGACAATTTAAAAAAAAAAAAAAAAAAGGCATAAAAATCACGAAAAAGAATCCAGGGGGGAGGGGGTTGTTTGTAGTGGTATCTTGTAATCCGACTTTCTTTCCTCACAATGTGATTCTCCTAGCAATAGATCCGAGAAATGGGGGACAAGGAAAAAAAAAAAAAAAAACCAAGACAAATGCGAAGAAAAAAAAATAATAAAAAATCACTTTAGTGAAACATTATAATGGAAAAATTCCCCCTAAACACAAAAAACGACGCCCTTGATATCCCCTTTTCTCTTTCTCAAGCCACCTAAGCGATCTGCAGGTCCTTAGTGTCAGAGCTGTAGTTACATCTTGAAGAAGGAAAGGGACCGAAAGAAGATAAATAATCAGATCGTTGGAAGTCACGTTTGTGCCGCTGCAGCAGGGAAAGCGGCAGAGAGAACTCCAGCAGCGGCTCCGGCGGCTCCGGTAGCGGCGGCAGCGAGGGCTGCACGCACCGTGTGTGTCTCCGCTCCTCCAGCTCCCTCCTAACCAATGAGAACAGCTCTCAGGCAACAACTTTAAATGGACCTGGCCTTCTTTTTTTTTTTTTTTTTTTTTTTTTCCTCTTTTTTTTTAATATATATGTCTGCGTGTGTGTGTGCGCGTGTGTGTATATATATATATATACACAGGGGCACACGCGCACGCACACACACACACATACATACACCGTTTAGGGCCTAGCCTTAACTCCCAACCGGGACAACAGCCGCAACAACGAGCCCCCGCTGGGTTCAATGCGTGCAAGAAGCCTCGCTAAATATTTCACGCGGGTCAAGCGTCGTCACACGCTTCTCTTTCTCCCGCCCCCTCTTCACCCCTCCTCCCTTCTCTCTTCTAGGGGCATTTAAGCACGGCCACCCGGCAGACAAGGTCGCCGCTAGCCCTGCGCCACAACCCCAGCGGGGACTTTAGCGACGGTCCCTCATCGCACAGCACGCTCTCTCGCCCTGCCCTGCCCCCTTCCACCTCCCCGCCCCGCAGCAGCCTGTCTGGGGCTCTCCTTCCGCTCATGTCGCTGCGCCCACCGCGCCTATGCTCCGGCTCGGATATGTACCGGGACCCGCTGCGCTGGCAGCACCTGGTCTGGCCGACGGGGCTCCGTGCAGGGCCCAAGAATGATCCTTTGCTCGCGGGAAAAGTTGTAGTTTCCTTCGCCACAAAATGGCGACGGCGACAAACTACAATTCCCGGCATGTCGCGTGCTCGCCGCCCATTGGTTGCAGCGCGAGAAACCCCCGTCGCGACGCTTGTCCTTTCCTCCCCATCAGCCTCTATTCGTTGGTTGTCCTCTCCTTGTCTCCCCCTTTACCCCCAACCCGTGGTTGGGCGTTGCGGGATGCCGGGGCGGGGCCGGCGCAGTAGAGCCAGGAGGGAAGGAGGAGGGTATTTGGAATCGTTGACAGGGAGTGGGGAAGCAGGCAGGCGCCGCGGGAGGCTGCCGGGTAGAGCGCCGGGGATTAATGTGTCTGGGTTGGGCTAGGAAGCAGCCGCACGAAACTTAGTGGCTGTGAGCTGCGCTGCCGAGGAGACGGTCGGCGGCGGGCTCGGCCGCTCGGCCTGGTTGCGGCCGGCCGGTGTCAGCTCAGGACAGGCTGTCGGGCTGTGCTGTGCGAGGCTCGCACGGTGTCTCAAAGCTATCCTGAGGTCGCGCCTCTTCCCTCCGAAGCGCCTTCTGGTCTAGCCCACGGGACACGGGTGGCGGGGCCGACCCGGTAGTCAGGCGCAGCAGAGAAAAACCTTTTTTTTTTTTTTTCTGTGGATGTGGGATTTTTAAACCTCCGGTCCAGCTGGAGCCAGGGCACGGCGCGGAGAGCCCACCAGTTCCCGAGGAGCAGTAGGAGGCCCTCCCGAGAGGCTGGATCCCAGTTCGGCAGTTCTGGGCTGGGGCCCTACCGCGGCCGGCTGGACCGCTCAACGAGCTGGGCCCTCGTGGGACTTGATGTCGGTACAAAACCCTGAAGTTCAAATACTCGATTATATTATACTTTTTTTGTTTTTGCAGTTTAATAATCTAAACAAAGGGAAACAAACCCCACAAACAAACAAACAGAACCCCATCCCACTACAAATGACAAAACAAACACCAGGAAACTGTGAGAAGGTGCATCTCCTGGGAGAACACATCGGTTCTTTAATGGTGGTTGCATCTCTTCCAGGGACAGGGAATTGATTTCTCTGGTGAGATACTGCTAGTCAGAGGTTGTTTGTGCTTTTCTGTACAACTCATTGCAAACTACAACGTGACAAACCTCTGTCCTGATGTGTACATTTCTGTAACACGAGGGACTTTACCCCGTCTTCCAGGAGTGGTTGACATGTTCACATTGCTTCTGGAGAGTATTGCATCTGCTGCACATACATGAAAGAATTTGCACAAGGCTGCTCAGTTACTCTGCTCTAAGAAGAGCAGGACACCCAGGACTCCCCAGAATCTCATTCAGTGATTCCTTCCTCACATAAATAAGAATAGTGTTCTTCCTTTACATTAGATGTAGGATGCAAAATCAGATGTAAGATACTAAACGGAAACAAATTCTGTCATAATTTCTTTGTTTACCTTTTACTTCTTCATGATTACCACTAGTTATTTTTGGGCTTCTTTTCCTAGTCTTGTTTAATAAAAAAATGTGGGGAGAAAAAAAAATCTGTGCTTGGGCTTATCCACCATCAGTGTTTTATGGTAATACTACTTGTGACCAAGTTAATATTTTGAAGCCGTTTGTTTAGGCTTCTTGTAGGAAAAGATACATTAGTTCTAAGTGTAAGCCTGAAGACAGATTCCACCCCACCCTTAAACAGGAAATACGTGTTTCTTGTAAGGCTGTTTAATTGTATATCCTCAATTTATTAAGGAGCTTATGCAGTTTGAAGGTCTAGGACATACTTGGGGGGGGGGAGTGGAAATCTGTCTCAAGTTTTCTTCAATTAATAATGATGAGTTTGCTAGACTCTTTTTCCAGGAGATGCTTTTGAAAGTCAGAAGAGACAAACATATTTGTGTATTTCTAAGTCAACAATTGAGCAAAAAGGTTCTTGTAGCATACCTACCTGAATTCATGTGTTCTGCAGTTAATTTACATAATTTTCCAGAGTCAAGCTTTCCAAGAACTTGCAAAAGCCAGAACGGGGTCAGTGGTCTGATATGATATTATTGTTCAAAAAATGTCAGTGGGTGTTTTTGGGGGGGTGATTCACAGAATCACAGAATTGTCAAAGATCATCTAGTTCCAGTCCCCCTGCCATGGGCCTACTTCATATCTCAACACAGATAAAATCTCTTTAAAGTTATGGGAAAATACTCATCATAGATGACTTACGTGTGATGGCACTTCACTTTTTTTTTTTTAATTAGGAGCTACTGCTTTTGACACTTTCAAACTTGGAAGGCAGAGACAAGTACAAAACTGTTTACGGTGTCTTCAAAGTTCTGTAGCAGGATTTTCAGTAAGCTGATGGGTAAGGTCCTGGTTTATAAAGTCCTTAGTTTGTAAGGAAAATTAGGATCTACTATAAACCAAAGCATAACCTTTTCAAGTTTTTGTTGTTCTTTTTGGTCAGTTGGATAAAACAATAGGCACAAGTGGTACAAGGAAGGCAGAAAGAACATGGGGTGAATTTGTGAGCCATAATTCACTTCTCAGCAAACAAAGGGCATGATGCCAGACAAACACAGCCATAAAGGAGCCTTGTCTTGGGGCAGGCTGTGATTGTTCATAGACAGATGGCTGCTTACCAGTTCATAAAAAATACTCTGGGTACCTCTTCCTCCACTGTGGCATATTCACCTGAATTATGCCTGCCTAAGACAAGACAAGATTAAGTTCTCTAGCTTTGAACAGGTTTTCTGCATTTGAAAGGGATGCAACTTTGAATTCTGGATCTAATCTCGTGTGCAAAACTTTTTTTGTACGCTGAGAAGGATGAGGGTGGGAGTGAATTGGTAGCTTTGTGCTGTGGGATACAGAACTTGTTTCTAGCCCTAGAATCGGGCTGTATCTGTAGAAATACAGTAATGCATGGAAATTCTCCTTTTTAGAGGTTTAAATGGCTTCCTAGTGGCTCCACTAGGTAAAGAAATTATATAAGTAGCTTGTAAAATCCAAACCTATTGTACAGAGCATCTTTTTGTGCCACAGATGCTGACCCGATTTGTGTAAAGCACATTTTGTTTAGTGTTTGAGAAGACTGAACTTTACCACAGGCAGATGACTCTTGTACTGAGCAAGATGTGGAGACCATCTCTTTGATGGGGCTGGGGTTCTGCCTATAGCTACCCAGAGTGTTCAATTTTCTAGATTAGTTCTTGCCACTTACTGGTCTTGATATCTAGCGCCAACATTCTGGTTTCTACATCACTTAATTTGAATTTTTCTCCTCCTTTCTGTCACACTTTAAACACCTTTTGCTCCTGTATTCATATTCTGTCTTACTGGTTTGCATTGGTCTTAAAAGTATCATGGCATGTTACTGGAGTAGAGTATTAGGGACACTGTTAGAATCCTTCTCTAAAAGAAAAACAGCTACTGCTGTGAATGAATCCCTTGCAGAAGAGGGAAGCAGAACTTCCTTTTATTTGTTCCCTTGGTGAAATAGAGGTATGAGTAATCCATTGCTGTCAGTATGTTTGACCACTTCCGCATAACCTTTTTTACTTATTAAATGTACATGTTTGCTATATATTCATATAATACAAACATAATGACCACACGGTGCAGTAGCCAGTGTTCACACAAAGGGATATCTCTGCATATGGGCCTAAGGGTTTCCCAACAGGCAGCTGCCATCCTGCAGTTATCACATGCACAAACAGGCTGGATTCATGCAATACAGATTTATGCACGTGATTTTAAGTCCTCTGGGCAATTGAGACATGGTGCCTAGTATCTCCAGGATCCTTGAGGCAGTCTTAAGTACATGTGCAGACATACTACACAGATGGTCAGAATGAATGGATATTAAAGTGGCTAAGTAGTGGAAAGTTAGAAAATGCCAGAATTAGGAAATGCTTCTGCAATCTTTGTTCCACCTATACATCTATATATTGATTTGTAATAATCTTAAAATAAATTGCATACCTTCCCTTCTCCATCCTCCTTCTGCCATGGGATGATTGGTTCTTACTCAGTGTATTAAACCAGTCTTCCCTGGGGATGAATTAGAGTGCATGCTGAAGGAGAGTGTTGTCTGTTGAACTCTTAGCCTCTTGTGTTCCTATGAATGCAAGAAGGGAAGACATAATCTCATTGTTAAGGCAGCTGAATGTTCCTTTGGAGAAGCTGATTCTCTGCCAAGGAGCATGATGCTGGATGAGCAATTTATATCAATCTTTTAATAGTGGCTAGGTCAGCACTACTAATTTGTACATAAATAGCTACAGTTGTCAGGTGGGTGATGAGTTGTGACTTCTGACCATCATAGCACTTTGATCCATATCTCCTAGTGTGCAGGATACTTTGTTCTCTCACTTGAAAATGTAGAAGAGAAGATGAGGAAATAAATATGTCTGTGGTTGCTAAAGTGTTCCTGTTGTAGCTCTTGCATTATGTTCCTCATTTTATAGAGGACTGCACGCGTGCATCTGCACCAAAGACTGCTAGAATCTGCATCCTTAGAACACTCAAAGAATTCTTAGTACTACCAAAAACTGGGGTTTAGGTAATTTAGACTCCAGAGATGTTAATTTATGACTACTTTGATTTATAATCTGTAGAATTAAGCTAATATTCCTTCAGCTCACAGAACTGTTGAAGACACGGCACTTGTGGACAAGCCTGAGGTTCTTGGTGCAAACACCACAGAGAAATCAGTATCTCTTCATTTGGCTCTTTACCTTTTCTGAGCTGAATTTAGTACCACATTGACTTTTCTTTACATTTTATTGCACTGCCTTTTACAGCTGGCAATGTAAGGGTGCTTCTTGTTATCTCTTTGTTCAGCATTTACTGCAGTTTGCTTAGTTGCCCTGCATATGTTGAGAAACAGGGCTGTGGGACCCATGAGGCACACAAACTTGAACGAAACCTATGAATGCATATAAGCTTGATCAAAAATTACCAAATTGGTATGAACTTCTGGGGTTTGTTTCAGTGCAAGTTGCTGCACAACCTTATTTTGCATAAATGTGAACTATTTTAGTTGAGAGGGTAATTTTAACCATTCGTTAAATTGAAGATGCTTTCGCACTTAAATATGAGCTGTACATGGAAGAAGAACAGGAGTGTCTTAGTAGGTGGAAGAGAGGACTGAGATACATACTCCATCCCACCTTTCTTCCTCCTCCTTTTCTTCCTAATCTTTGCCCATTTGAAAGTTTATGTTTCTTCCTCCCTCTTCTCTTTCCCCTCCAGCCTTGCAAAGAGTATAATGCTCACTTTGAGCCACAAGAGCTTGTTGGTCCAGTGCAGTCAAAAGAAGCATGGGACAGTGCTGGAGCAGGGTGAGAAGAGGTTATTGCCTTGCTGTCATTTTGTTGTTGGCAAGTGTCATGGAAAAAGGGGTAGAATCAAGAGGGGAAGATGAAGGTTGGGACTGAAGTACATGAATAGAGCTAAAGAGGTTTTGAGAAAGAAGGACCATGGAAAGGTGTAGGTAATAGGTAACCAAAAAGGGGCATGAGCTTTGCTGTAGAATTTGTCTGGTGATTTTAGGGGAGAAAGGGAAGAGGTAGCACAGGTTTTTGTGCTCCAGGCGAGACCAACGCCTCTAGAGATTGTCAGCTCAGTCATTGCTACCGCACAAATGTGCCATTTTGCATGGCTGCCTTTCCTGTCTGCACAGCAGCTTGGTCTCAGCAGACCCTCTCTTCCAGGGCCACTTCCCTTAGTGGGCAGTGACACTGAGGCCTTTCTAGGAAAGCAGTAAGATTGTCTTATTTGAGGTGCCTTAATTTGCAACAAGAGAGTACATATGGCACTGAGATGAGATGTAGCATACTGGAGCCCATCTTTATAGACAGTAATGAGGTTCCTTTCAAGCACAGGACTCACTCAGCTTTCCTATTTGGGAAAAAAAAACAGCTCTGTTGCCCAGAGCTGGTTCCAGCTAATGAGTAGTGTGGAAAAGTGGTGAATCAGGTCTTGAGCTCAGCCCTAGCACTGGCAGGGGCAGCACTGTGGGCGTCCAATTTACTAGCCAAAGTTTAGCCATCATTTTGTCTTGTAACTGACCATAAATTTCATACATTTGAAATACCATTTGTATGACAGCCCAGCAGAATTAGTTTTGAGCATAGTGGAGGCTGTGTTTTTAATAAAAGGTCGTGTTTATAAATATTCAAGTAATACACACATAGTGGTAGCTCCTACTGAAAGGACAAACTGAGCAAATCATTATTGTAGTCATCAAGAAGCTTATGAGACTATTCTGTGTCTAATAAAAGCAAAATAAGGCCTGATCCTGTAGGGTGCTGGATGCTTTTTGACCAGTTTTTGAAGCACTCTAGCACCGCGCAGAGTTGAGACCCTGAAATCATTAAGTGAAGAGCAGAGTGTAGGAAATAAAGTACAGAGCAACTTGCCTGTTCTTACTGATAGCTCTTGTTGCCCTGAAACTTGGGTATGTTTATTTCTTGTTTGTGATAGCTGGTTATAATAACTCCAATAGTGGTCTCTGTTGATGTTATGTTTCTGACATTTGTCATATGTGCTGGCTTTGGATACACACTTTCAAAGTTTTGTGCTGATGTGAACCAGAATTTGTTCTCTGTGTGGTTCATGCTGTGTCTTCTGTTGCTGCAGTGTCATATATTTATACGATGGTGATGCTGATGGTGTGTAGTAGCTGGGCATGAGAGGCTAAGCTAAAACCTCAACTGTTTCTGAAGATACTGCCTGCTGTTATCAAGAGGTTTGGATTAGCAATTTTAAGTGTAACCAGGACCTGTAGGACCTGTGTTTTTGAACTGTCTTCCTGAAGAGGGGGTAGAAATGTACGTGTCTGGTTATTTTAGGAATTGTTCTTTCGTGAGTGTGCTTATAGTTTTATGACGTGTGATCCCAAGGAATGTGGATAATAAAGGTGAATTGTCATCCTTGAGTGTTTGTGGATTATGGATGTTGGACATGAATGAGTCATGGCAAAATGGCACTAAGTTTAAAATATCATCAACAACAACAGAGAAAGGATCCCAATCAAGTGTCAGGCATGTCACTATAAGTCTTAAGGGATTTGAGTACAGCTTGGAAGTTGCCTTCTTCACTGACATGGACACAACACACCAAGAAACCAGCAGGCATGCTCAAATCATCATCCAGCTTTCACGATGCCTCCTGCTGACTATTCCGTGAAGAAATAGCTTTCTGCCAAAGCAACTGTTTGTTTTATTTCAAAGCCCCAGTGGGCCCAGCCCTTCCTGCCCAGCAGCCAGAGCAGACTCTGTTCCTGCTTGGTTCCTGGCCTGGGAAGAGATTGCTTGCTGGCCCATGAGAGTGGTTCTCTGTAATCGGAATGCTGTGTAAGAGAATCTGTTGGTTTTGGGTTTTAATTGTTTGTTCTATTAAAGTTTGTTTGTTAAAGTATCTGGTCACAATGGAAACGTTTTTTGAAGCCTGTGTGTTGCCAAGAGAGCAAGATAGAGCACTGATCATGATACTGCTTCTTCAGGAGCAGAAGTACATATGCCAGCTGTGCAGGCCCTGTGGGGAGCGTCCTGATGTCACTTGTCTTCCGTTCTCCAGCTGAGCTCTGCTGGATCCGTGTAGTGTGGCTCCCTGCAGCTGCTACGGGGAGGACAGTGAGGTGGAAGTCACTCAGCCTGTGATGTTTCCACAAAACCAAAAGTTAGATCTAATTTTCAGATTTCAGGTTCACCAAAGCTGGCTTTGAACAAGCTGATTTTGAGTATCTCTGGCAGTCTAGCCAATGAAGTAGAGGGGTCTAAGCGGGATTGTTTGGCCTTAGATTACTTCTCTGTGATGGTAAATTAGTGCAGAAACCCAAGTCTGCCTCTAGTACTCAAGATGATTTAGCCAGCTTTGCAGCATACATGTATCTAGTCAGTTGTGTTGATTAATTAAAAAGTTTTCACACTGCCAGTGTTGCCTGTAAATTAAAAATATGCTTATCATTCTGCATTCCTATGCCATTTTCCCATCATTTGACAGGAGAACATGACACCTGCAGCTGTCATGAAGAGTGTGGGCAACAGCCTTGGTAGCCCTTTCTAGTAAGTGTGTGCCTGGTAATTTACGCAGTCATAAATCATAATAACTCATTGTGTCTATCTGTGCCATGAGATGGCTCATCTTGTGAACCAGGAAAGATGAATTTTGAAGCAAGATAATCTTGTTTAGAATTTATGGCTTGTGGAACTGGAGCATTTCATCACTATATAATTGTGTTTGTATGTTGCAGTTTCTCTGCATAGAGCATAACACAAATAATCTCAGGTTTTCGTAGTAAACAGTTCAGAGTGAGAGCATTGTGTGAATGAGAAAATGGCACGGGAACACACTAACTTACTGTGAGTCAAAGACTGGAATTCCCTCTGTAACCAGTAAAACTGTCTGGCAAGTTACATGCTCAGAGCTGCAGTGATTTGGGTTTGTTGAAACACTTCTCAGTGAGACTGATGTTACTCACTCTGGTGGCTAGGTCTGCCTTTGGACAGTGGAGTGAAACAAATGTTCCTAGGGAGAAGCATGAACTGAAGGTGTGAGGTTAAAACAAAATATCCCTTTGTGTCCCGGGGAGAGAGTCACAGAGTGATGATTTTTAAATCCTGCCTGTGAGATCAGTGTTATAAGCCTTGAGCTATGTGCAGCTAGGTCTGTGTCTACAGGGATGAGCATGTGTGTCCTTGTAGCCACAGCAGGGATTTCTGTTTTGCTTCCAAACTTTGGCTCCGTCTTGAAGTGGACACCCTTTGAATTGTTCTTTCTTCTGTAGCTATCTGTCTTCCATCTTTGCTGGAGACCCAGACTTGGCATTTTGCTGTGATCCAGTAACTGAGCAAGATGAACTGAGATTTCTGAGGAGAGGATTTAGGATGGACGTTTCTAGTCAGGAGAATGGATCATTGTCCTGTTGTTTGCTGTCGTGTGCTGCAGGTTGCTGTGTTGCAGAAATACGTTTGTAGGGCTCGTCTGCTAGCAATCATCAGACTGCAGTGGAGGTCCCCACCAACTGTGGGCCCACCAGCACCCAGGGACTACCCAGTGCCCAGGGCTCAGGTGTTTCCCCTCAGCCCTTTATGTTGCCAGTGGGGAGAGAATTTCTCACCCCTATTGTGGCAGACATATTTTGGGACAGTAAGAATATGTGAGTTTAGCAGGATGGGTTGGTAAGATGTTCCCTGTTGGGTGATTGTCACCACATCAACTAATCCAGAACAACCAGTGGCTGAAAACTGCTGTCTGTGACCACCTGTCCTTTGCCTTTCTGGCTTGCCTTCTCCTGTCTTGCTTCTGGTCTGCTTAAAAGAAGTGCCGGATGAAGAGATCTGCACTAGTGGTTATTTGATGCAGATTTTGCTAAAATGCACTGACAGATACATATAATTCTGGGTGGTGGTAGCTGTGCATGAATAAATATAACTACCCATGGCTGTGATGTGGCATCAAGCTACTGTAGATGTAAAGCATGCTTTTTAATAACTCTGTATGGTGAAATGGTTATAAATGTGTGACTTGCAGTGTAGACATGGGCTGATACATCACTCATTGGTACATTTGTAATTGTAAAAACAAGATTGTTCTTTGCCTGTGTTGTTTCTTTGCTGCCAAGCACAACAGAGAGCTAGAATGATCTTATACCTTTAGCTTGTAATAAAATATTGTTGGTAACATAGCAAAAGAAATGTCTTAATTAAGTTTGCTACACAAAATCCCATAATGCTCTCTAAAAATACAAATATATATATTTCTTGCTAGGATTTCTTAATGACTTTTACCTCTGAATATAATCAAAACCAAAATTTCAGAATGTTTAAGAAACATTTCTGCATATTTTTTTCATCTGGATATAATGGAGCATAATTTAATACTATGGGCAGAGGAGGGGGTAAATGATGCATGTAATGATTGTTTTAACATTTACAAGAAAATAATTTATTTAAATTGGATTAAGCCTTAATATTATAATAGTTTTCTACCTGATTTAACATGGGGGGGGGGGAGGGAGAAGGCGATTTCATGGTGAAGTGTTTTAAGTATTTAATATTTTCTTTTCTGTTTGATCATCTAGGCAACCTGCCCCACAGCCATGTAAATTTTCCTACTTACAAATGCTCATTGCTGTCTTTTACATTCCTCTCTGACAGTGAAGAGGTCATGCTAAATCAAGTTGATGGAGAAACCGAACATCATCACCCTGGACATCCAGGATGCTCAGATTAATTCTACCAAGAAAGAGGTGAGGAAACAGCAAATAATCTTTTGTATATTACTGCTTTCGAGTATCCATTCGTTGTGGTGGCATCTCTGATATACAAATTCAGAGTGAGTCAGAGAAAGAAGTACCTGCTTAGGATATGAGACCTCAGGGGCTTGTAGCTCTTTTCTGTCCCCAGCAGTTTTCCTACTAGCCTAATTATTTCTGCTGAGAATGGGGCTCTGAGTCTAAGTCCAAACTTCGTCATCTTCATCCAAATCTTTTCTTCATTCCAGGAGAGGAATCAAGTGAGATAAATTCTGTATCTATATGCTACTCCAGCTTTGAGTCTGCTGATTGAAGTGTTTTGTTTATAATAGATGCTGTTTTGATGAGGAAAAAAGCCTCCTGCAGCCAAAGGAGCTCCGTTAGTGGCAGAACCAGCATGGCCTGGTTTTCCGTAGGTCAGTGTCTCCTAGTTTGATAGTGAATTACAATTGTCTCTTTTTTTCCTGCAATGGGTTAATTTATTAGGTCTCTCTCCCATGTGGCTTCTTTAATGTTTCATAAGGTTTAAATTCACTTTTAGAGTCTCTTTCTTCTCCTAGCTATTTATTTTTCACAAAGAATGTGGGAATTTGAGACCTCTATACCTCTACAGCATTCAGTTAAAGTAGAAATAAATTAAATGGAAACTCAGTGTGTGACTCCACAAACTTCAGTGTCCTAGCAAACCAAGCCAAAATGGTAGGATCTTGTTAAGTACATTGCCTGGTTTGGGTCTGTATTTAAGTTCATACCTTCTGGAAGAATTAAATTTGGATTACTAAATTAGTCCTGTTCACCCAGCAGAGCTCCTGTCATCAATGGAAGATGTTCTGGCTTTCTGAAGCATCAAAGAACAATTATGTAAATTCCTATTAAAATGACAAATTTCCTTCCAGTCCCATTTTCATTAGAGTCAATTGTAAGTTGCTCATCCCCTTCAAGAGGAGCTAGATTTGCTTTTACACATCACTGCTCAGAGGCTGGGGCAGGCTGACTGTCACCTACATACTGTCAAATGCCGCTGTGTAAACCAGAAAGAATTTTCAATTCCAGTTTAAGATCCCAAAGCTGGGGAGTGGAGTATGTGAAATCTCACATCTGTAAACAGAGCAATTTACCTGTGTGTATTATGGTGATATAGTACTCCTGGAATTCCATGATACCTTTTTTCTGCAATAGATTCACTTTTAAAACTTAAAAGTGCACTTCAGATAAATGGAAGTTTACATCCTAACCACACTCTTAATGTCTGCATAAACTTCTATTTACTTGGGATGTATAATATTAGTAGAGTACTTCTCACTTTAAAGTTTATGGATTTCTTTCTTCTCCTCCTTAATTTTTTGAGGTGTCAGTACTGAGAAAGATGAATCACTTGTTAGTGGGTGGCCTGACACATGATGAAATCACTACCTGACACTTCAGTGACTTCCAGTGTTGTTCTGTGAACATTCAGTAAAGTGCAGATGATGTGATGTTGCAGTTCTGTGGGTAGTGTTTTTCAGTTTGTTTCGTTTCTTTTTTTCCAAATGGATGAAATGCTTTATCATCATAGTGTGAGAGAACTTCCCGATTCGGTATGAATAGCCTTTGCCTATTATTAAGAGTGATTCAGAAGCTCTGATGTAGGGAAAAAATAGAACACATCTGCAACTGGCAGGGAAGAACTTTGTATTTCTCCTGAGAATCAATGGAAAAACAGAACTCAATCCACTTTTTTGAGGGGGGATGGGAGAGGGGAAACAGATAACATTCTTGGCCTGAGTCTTAATACAGTTTGGAGCATTGCAAATCTCTATTATGTTACAAACTAGGTGCACTTAAGGGGTAAGCTCTGTGCTGGCCACAGGCTTAACCCCTGAACAGGTCTCAACCCAAGGGTATGAATTGGTGTCTGACAATAAAGCAACTGGCAATAAACAAACAGCTCTTTGACAATAAGCTGGAAAGCTTTATATATTTTTTTAAAGTAATTTTAGTTCTAGTGCCTTCACTCCAGTAAGTAGTTCTGCAAACATATAGGTTAGTTTTTGGCTCTAGTGAACTTACCCTTGCTCTAGTGAACTCACCCTTGCTCTATATTTTTGCTCTAGTGAACTTACCCTTGAGCACATTTTTTTCTTTCCCCTTCCCCTTCTCTTTCCTTTTCCTCTTCCCCTCTACCTGTTTTCTATTTGCTCCCCTCCCCCCAGCAGTCCTTATAGGGGTTTCAGGCTATTAAGAGATTTTTTCCACCTCACACAGTTTGAAATTTGAGCAATGTTAATCTATCTCCTTTCTCAAACCATATCACTCAACTATTCAGGTGTGCTCCTGTAAGGGTATTATCACAAGCCGGGAACTTGTAGGTGTAGATGTGCCTCCCAGTACCAAGTCTGGCATCTAAAAGGTGGCTTCAGGGTTTTCTTGTAACTTAACTGGTTTCTTCCTTTGTTTCCTCAGAAGCTTAAGTACTTTTTCCAGTGAATCCAGTCTTTTCTTCTCTCATTCTTTGACCTTACTTAGTTTGATGGTTTTTTTCTCTCTTGATTGCTTTTGTGTAGTCCTCATCACTCTGCATCTCCAGTTCCTGATGTGTCTGTCATCACGGTACTTTGCAGAATGTACTCTTCACAGATCTATATGGGTAAAAGAGAACTAAACACTTGTGAAACTAAGGTCATGAGGGAAGAGTGGAGGAGCTGGCAATTAAGCCCACTTTGCAAGTAAAGATACAAGGTATATCTTGTGGGATATTCTCCCTCTCTAGTGGCTAATTTGGGTATCCTTGATTTTGCCTTGCGGAGTTTTGCCTCTAAACTATTCCACAGCTACTACTGGAAAGGAGCAAGTGACCTTCAGAGGTAATAAAACTGCCTTAATTGCATATTTGCAGTTTGATATTGTGTGTTCCTCCCCATCTCTGTCGCAGCATGCTAACATCAGATCATCGCTAGAAGAAGGATATTGAATTCCTGGAACTGGTCCAGGGAAGGGCAATGAAGCTGGTGTGGGGTTTGGAGAACAGGTTTTCTGACAAGTTGTTTAGCCTGGAGAAAAGGAGGCTCTCTACAGCTACCTGAAAGAATATTGTGGCCATATTGTGGCCAGGTGGAGGTTGGTCTCTTCTCTCTAGTAACAAGTGCTAGGACAAGAGGAAATGGCCTCAAGTTGCACCAGAGGAGATTTGGATTGGATATTAGAATAAACTTTTTCACTGGAAGAGTTGTCAAACACTGGAATAGGCTCCCCAGTGAGGTGGTTGACTCCCCATCCCTGGAGGTGTTTAAAAGATGCAAAGATGTTGTCCTGAGGGACATAGTTTAGAACCAGGCTTGGTAGAGTTAGATAATGGCTGGACTTGATAGTCGTACAGTCTTTTCCAACCAAAATGATTCTGTGACATGTGCAAACAAGTCAGCAGGTACTGAACCACTTTGCTTTCTGCCTTACTATTCAGGATCTGGTGAAAAAAATGGTAAATTTCAGGAAGGGTGAGAACACATTTTGGTTTCCACTACAGGTAGGCTTACCATCTTTCCTTGACTTCTGTTTACAAATCAAATTATCTCTCAGATTGTCCTTGGATCCTGCTAATTCATCACGACTTCCCACAGTGCCCTGGCTCTTGTGGGATGATTGGGAGCTTGGCTTTGCTCCTGAGAGGCAACTTCCTCCATCTTAACATGGAAGACTGCTCATCAATTCCTATCAAGCCACAAGAATGAAGCAGTTTCCATAAACCCCTGTGTACAGGTCTCCCTGAGGAAAGGACTACTGATAGCGAGGGAGTCTGCCCACCCCTTCTGATCTGATGAGGAAGCTCTTTTTAGACCGCTGCTAAACGTGAGCCAGGTAGAAGGAGCGAGATCGGTGCAAGCAGTTTAAATACCAGGCATTGGCTAGTGCAGCCTGAAGTGCAGGTCTAAGGTGGTTTAAGCTGATCCAAACCAGAGCCTGGCTTTGCATCATTGGCTCTGCGTCATGTATATCCCTACCCCATCTCTTGCACCAGTGCTGGTGCTTGTTTGACTCCACAGGGATCTGAACTGACAGGGAAGCTTTTTGAGTTAATTCTGTCTTTCCTGAACCAGTTCATTGTGGGACCAGACAAGCATCTTTGCTGGCACAGAAAAGGCAACAGCTGGTGATGGTGGGGCTGTGGCAGCCCCAGCTTAGGTCGGATTAGACTGCCATGGAACCACCGTATCGTTTGGAGTACGCACATGAGCAACTCTGGGAGATTTGAGGGGACAGTACCTCCGGGCAGTAGGAGGGGCATTGCAGTAGTAATCTCTCCCAGTAGTGTAGCTGATCCAGAGACAATATTTGTCTGCAGCCTGAAATAAATTATAGAAGAACTCTCTGAACACATTGGAAAGACCTAACAGTTTCTGTCAGTGTTCTGTAAAACATGTTAATTCAACACAAGCTTTAAAGATGTTTCTTTTACTTTCATCCCTTGACCTGGCAGCCTGCCCTGTCTTCTTTTTGCAAGCCATAAGATATCCTCTTGCCCTGGCCCTCTTAGGTCATGGTGTGGTGGGCATCCTGCCAAATGAAGCTGATCTTATAAGCTGCTACTGCCCTGGTTGTTGCTGGGACCGTTTGCATTATTTTTAATTCACTTCTGCGGTGCCCTCATTTTTCCTGCTGCAGCTTGAAGTGGGAGTGTGCTTAGCTGTGAACTACAGTTCTGCAAATTCATAGTTTATTAGCACCTTTTCAAAGCTTCCTTCTCTGTTCTCTGAAGAATTGGAACACAGCTAAAAAAAAAAAATCACTCAAGGCTATGGACAGTGTCATTGTTTCAGGCTTTGTTTTTAAAATTACTACTGAGACAGGTTTGTGAGCTTGCCTGCTTTCCCTATTCTGTGGATTTGAAAACAACAGCATCAGTTAATAATGTACTGATGAACCTTAGGTAGATGTGACAGTGTAATGTGGATAGTGCACATACAATTTGTCAAAGCAGACGAAATAACCCCACCTTGGGCAATTTTCAAAAGAAATACACTACAGTACTTGTCAGGTCTGGGTGACTACTTCATAAACATACTACCTGCTGGCATACAAATATCACTTTGTATAAGGCAAATACACAGAAGAAGAGAAGGGAGAGGCAGGGCAAGAGCATTGATCTTGCAGAGTCCTGCAAACCTGCAAGGTCTCAAACAGGAAAATGCTAAAATAAAAATCACCCTGATTCAGGGTTAGCTGCATTTATGTGCAAACTGTCTGCATGTGTGGTTTTTATTTCTGTTTTGATAAAATAGGTGATGTTGTAATTTTTATTGGTGTGTTTTGGAGAGTACATCTACTGTCATGGATAGGGATACAAAATTAGGCTTTTTTTCCCATTACCTCTATTACTAAACATTTCAGAATTGTTGCCACAGTTGGGGTACTCACTTTGGCAGGAACATCCTGCATGTGAAATGGCTATGAGCTTCAGAATCAAAATCAAAAGCCTGAGTTACATCATCATTGTAGGTATCATTTTTATCTTAAATATCCATGTTATTTTTTGTCAAGATAAATCCATGGATCTCTTAATTTATCTTTCATTGAAACAAGTGATGAAGGAATGATAGAAAGCAGGTGAACTGTGCTAGAATTCCACAATGCTCACTATCTATATATGTATGGGGTTTTTGTCCTAGGATATATAAAAGAAAACAATAGCTTTCATAATATACTTACAAAAACATTATGACAGCTTTCAGCACAACTTCTGTGTGTTCGTAATAACAATGTTCTCACATTTGCACACATTTGTATACAGAGCTATGAGAATCACATCTTAGAAATCAAAGGGGGCAGATGGAATAAAAATTATTCAAATCATAGCCAAACCATGCAGTAAACTGTAAACCACAGTTTCACTCTGTGATCCTAAGTGGTTTTCTTTCTCTTCTGTTTCACTGGTAGTTCCCAGGTGCATGGGTGTTTTTAAATCATAAGTCCACCACCTCCATTATTTATACTGTAGGAGGATGGGTTTTGACTACATAAAACAGAATGGTCTACTGAAGTGTGGGAATGATGGAGAAACACCTTATGTTGCCGTAGATTTTTTGTTAATTCTAGGAATATGTTAATTTAGCTTGATTGAGGCCTCCAGGAAGAGAAGCTATCCATACAGCCAACTCTCCCCCTGCCAAAAGACATAGGAAAGGATGACTTTAGATAAGGCATTCACTTGTCACCTGTGAGTTGTTAACACAATGGCAGCACCCTTGGCCGTGAGCGCCTTGCTTTTGTCTCCTGCTGAGCCTTTGGGACTCCCTTAGCCAGAGAGATAAGAGCCCAGGAACTCACAAAAGCAATTGAATTTGGCAGGATTGGAAGCAATCCCTTTCACAACCCGAAGCAACAAGCTTCAGGAGTATGGTCTGGGTATATGAGGAGGTTCAGCAACACCAGTTAGCCATCAAAGCATTTTACAGAGAGGGTTTTTTTTTTGTGTAGACTGTAATTAAAAATTGTGTAATTTCCAAGTGTCTCAATGGAATCTTTTCTTTTAAGAAGACACACACCAATGTATACTGTAACTGAGTAAGAAAAAAGAAAATCTAAACTTTGGGAAAGGTTGTGAGCTGGGGAAAAGCACACTTTGGGATATCTTTGTGTATTTTATATTCTATAACACCAGAACTGCTAACTATGAAATTATTTCCACACCTGGCATGCCTCGATTTTCACGCATGAAATACATCCTCCAGTCGCTCACCTGGTAGGATGATGTGGAGCCAGAAGAACCAGGAAGCTTGGCATCCTTAGTCTCTGGGTAGAGTGCTTTGATGGGAAATAATTCTGTTAGGAAATTTCAGTCAGTGCTTCTGGTTACAGAATCCAGAAACTGTAGGCTGACCTGTTAAGTTTACTTTGCAGGACAAGAATGGCAAATGCACTAGACCTCTCCCATGTATTAGTTTTTTGATAAGTAAAAGTTGAAAAATGAATGGTAAGCAGCTGCATCACTGAGCAATTCTAACCAAAGTATTTTAAAAAATAAAATAACATTCAAGTATATTCCAGAAGACTTATATTATTCTTCTTGTCATGGGCATACTTGCCTATGACCAAGTTTTTGGGTGTTAATTCTATATTATTCTATGCACAACCATATAGAGAATGTTAAAACTTAGTAAAAGAAATTGCAATCACTTTTGATCCCTTTTACAAATAAGTGCCTTTTCTTTTCCTTAGTAATCTGTAATTTGAAAGTCATGGCTCAGGGAAAAGTGCAGAGGCGAATATTGCACAGCATCTCCTTTTTGCTGAGCAGCGTTAGCAAATCTTTTTTGCTACCCAGTGCAAACTAACTGCAGGAATTCTCTGCTGTGTTCCCATCTTCCCACATTATGGTCTCTGCTGCCTGTTGTCAATTCATCCAGAAATTTCTAACAGGTCAATAATCCATGGAAGAGAACATCTATTTGATTTACACAAAGACTCACTGCCATGAAACACTGGCTTTTCTTTGTGAAACAAAAGCAAATATGATTATTTCCAAACAACCTAACTTCCAGTTGCCAAAGAGTTCTCCCATCTCCACTGCAATGTTGAAATGTGCCACTAAAACAGACATGGTTGATATCTCCAGAAAATGTTTATACTGACAAAGGCTGAAAAAAGCCAGTCTTAGTTTAGGCTATGCAAACTGTTGTTGACCATAAATATGCTCTTTATTCCAGAAGGCTACAGAGAAAATATGCCCTGTGAGAACTGCTATATAGTGAACAAAAGGCATTTCTGAGAACCCTTTAGAAAGCTTAGAATCAATAGTACATAGCATAAGCATAATGTGCTGCAGGAAGTCAACAATGAAGGTCAGGGCATGACTAAGTTTCCTCAGTAGCCAAAGTTCAATAAAATTCTCCAGATGGTTTCAGACATCAGACTGTTCTGTGCCACAAAGGAAGGAAAAATGGGGTTGTGGGTTGTGGCAGTCTAAAGTGAGGGACAGTTTGTTTGCAATCACAAGGATATGCAAACACTCTCTTAAAGCAAGTTGTATTTTATTGTGCCTGCATCTTCATGGGCCTGGACATTGCACTCCCTTTTTGATGGGGGTGGTGGAACAGATATATTTCTGGAAAAAGTTCCTCTGTGATTAGATTTGCAGATGGTAATGCCAATGTGACATGTGACAGTGATAACTCTTTTTGAAAATGGGGATCAGATATCAGGCAGATACGCAGACAAGAAGAGATTCTTGTTCAAAAAGACAAAATTTTATACACAAGGAGTGAATAAATGACAGGATGCAAACCCTAAGCACAAAGCCACTCTTGTCACATGAAATTAAGTTTATTTTCATTTAATGTCTTCCATCTAGCTATTGCTGGGCTTGGTTCAGAAGGCAGGCAGTATCTGGAGGATAAAGCAACAACAAAAATGGCCACCAGTTTAAATACCACAGTTCCTATAATTGTCAATTAACTACCCTATGTCTAAGACCTTCTGCGATGGTGATTAGCAGTTGTCTGTTCTTTGCTATTTTAAATGTTTATGCCTGATTAATGATAGATAATTGTTTGTAATCACATGATTATATTAATGAGCAATTGTGTTAGTACCAAGAAAAAGTGCAAGGTGACTTGACTACTCTTGAGGGAATGTACTGTGGAAAATTGGCATGCTTCTTTAAGTTTCTAAGGTATTATTTATTTATTTTTAATGAATGACAACAGCATTTCCAACAGAAGTTTACTTCCAGAAGGCATCAACACTTGTATGACCTTCTTGACAAATTAAAGCGTTCTGTTAATTCTCAATGCCAGTAGCTCCAATGCATTTCCTTTGGGGGGAAAAAAAAAGAAGAAAAAAAATCATCTCCAGGATGAAATTAATTTGTCTCCCAAACAATAAAATAGCTCAATCTGGAGCCTGGCTAACATAATTCTATATAGCAATTTGCAGTCCATTGAGTGTTGTGCTGTAAATTTACTAAGAACCAGGAAGTAATTGGCTTGTAAACCTTAATAAAACAATAAAACCTAGCTTTCTGTTAATGAGAGTTTAAAATTCTGCTCAGCTAAGCTTAGAACATACCAAAATGGGGAAGCTAAATGACACAGCTATTATGGGATGAACAACTTTACAAACCAGTCTCTTATAGGGATGGTTTATTTGATAATAAAGATTATGTGTAAGGCCTATAACAATTACTTTGTTTTATGAAGTGAGTAGTGATTCCAGAATAAATGCATTTTCAGGGAAAAGGTAGAAACCTGTGTGATGAAAAATTTAGTAATAACAGTCAGAGAACAGATTATATCCTATGAGAAAGCTTAAACCAGTGTTCAGGCTGATTTCCAGTAGTGCATAATGTAGATATCAAACCCCCAAACCAACACCAAAACAGGTGTAGTAAAAAGTTGTATTTATTTCACATCATTTAAAACAGAATAATTCCTTGTACATTTCCCATTGTTGTTGAATGGGAGTATTCTATGTACACCAAAGGAAAAATATCTTTGCTATTGATTTGGACTCAGAAGTCCAGTTGACTGCTTTGGTGTTAGTTGCCCATGCTGACCAATTTGTATGAAGTTTATAAATAATTCACTTACCAAAGCTGCATTAAGATACTGGTAAAGGTTTGCAAAAAATCTGTAAAAGAAAGATTTCTCACATTCCTACCTACCTACATGGAGTCAGGTGCAACTTGGTGGAAATGAACAGACTTCCAGTAGCATTGCTGTGTCATCTCCAACGAAAGTTGCACAGATTTCCTGCCTTGACTTCCCAGGGAGATATGTAAGTGTTAATGTAAGTAAGTGTTAATAGTTGGAATATCACCTTCTAGGTGGTAGTGTTGTTTGTGTGGGTTTTTTTTTTTTTTTTCTTTTTTCTTCTTTCTTTCTTTTTTTCCCTCTTAAAATTTTTTTCCTTTCCTTTTTTTCTTTTATTTTTTCCTTTCCTTTTTTTTTTTCCTTCTTTTCTTTTCTTTTCTTTTCTTTTCTTTTTTTTTTCTTTTTTCTTTTCTTTTCTTTTCTTTTCTTTTCTTTTCTTCTCTTCTCTTCTCTTTTCTTTTCTTTTCTTTTCTTTTCTTTTCTTTTTTTTCTTTTTTCTTTTCTTTTCTTTTCTTTTCTTTTCTTTTCTTTTTTTTTTCTTTTCTTTTCTTTTCTTTTCTCTTTTCTTCTCTTTTCTTTTCTTCTCTTTTTCTTTTTCTCTTTTCTTTTATTTTCTTTTATTTTTTATTTTCTTTTCTTTTCCTCTTCTCTTCTCTTCTCTTCTCTTCTCTTCTCTTCTCTTCTCTTCTCTTCTCTTCTCTTCTCTTCTCTTCTCTTCTCTTCTCTTCTCTTCTCTTCTCTTTCTTTTCTTTTCAGTGGTTGGAAGATTGAGGTTGGAAATTATCTTTAACAGTCAACTTGTGTAAACCACCTGTACAAGGAGGGTCAGCTAGATCAGGTTGCCCAGGACTAGGTCCAGATGGCTTTTAATCTTCTTTACCCTGGAGATAGGTTTAGATAACTGTCACTGACCTTCTGGCAAGACAACTTTAACATATACTTTTTTTAAAGCTTATGTCCACCGCTCACATTGTAACAGAAGAGTGTTTGATCATTGCACAGATATCTGGAATATGCTTTTTCATAGCACACTTTTGCTGTCCCAGGTTCTAGCTCTTACAGGTCTTGGCAGAAAGGTCCCTGCTGTCACATCCGAGTACAACTTTGGGGCCTCTATTTGCATTGTTAATGACTTCACATTTTCCTAACTTTCCATTAGCAGATTCCTGAAAGAAATGAAGTGGGCAGTTAACCTGGATGCATTCTACCTCAGGCAAAACATCCCTGGGGATTAATGTGAATATCTACCTATATCTACCTGCTTAAATTTTTTTTTTTTTTTTTTTTTTTTTTTTAAATTTTACTGTATTCCTTTTACTATACTGGAGACCTCTGGAGAGCCAAACACTTTTCTGAAGGCTGAACATTTCTAAAGAAAAGGCCATCATTTCTGAGCATGACCTTAGCTAAGACTCTCCAGATGAACTTGTTCCAAGTTTTATGCCTGCCATCTGTGTGGAGGGGGTTAAGAATTTAGCCTTTTGTAGCATGATACATATATATGTAAAATTGATTTAAACTCTCTAGAGATAAAGATAAAATTCTGCTAATATTTCTAGGGGACTGAGCTGTTGCTTCACTGATACCACTGTAGTCTTGGACAGTCCTCTAAATGATACGTAAGTAACTGTTAACTCAGGACCTTTAGCAAGGCTTAGTGCTTTGCATTTGACTTATTAGAAACTTCTAATGATTGTTACTAAGTCACGGGATGGAGCTGTGGATACATAGTTACACACACAGAAGAATTTATTAAAGGCCTTTTTAGCTTTGTCGTGAATTTACAATTTGAGATGTTCCAAGAGAGTATATTTTCTGTGACAAATTTCATTGCCTTAGGCTAATTTTTTTTTTTTCTTTAATGTGATTTATCATGGTAGAACCTAGACATTTTCCATGTGGATTTACTCTGTGCTTTCTGTGGCCTGCGAGGAATTAGTTTTAATTAATATGACTGGCAAATGCATTGTTGAAATAGTTGTGGCAGGCACACCTTTGTGTTAACAGTTGAGTTAAACAGCCCCTTTATCAGGGCTATTAGTACCTAATATTACTGTCTGATTAAAGATCATTCAGCGGATTATCCAGTCCCAATACTTCCACAGACCCCCAGACAGGTGCTCAAATAAGAAATTATGCTAAGTAAATTAGCACAGGTATCGCATAGTCATTGCTTTGTCTTGTCTGTGGAAAAGGGCAAAGTTACTGAGGTGTTCGGGTGAGCTTTTTTGTCCCTCTTAAGCAGAAGGTTAACTTGTACAATCACTGTAGATTTGCATTGCAAAAAAAAAAAAAAGGGAAGATCAGCACTGTGGCCTTTGTTCTACTGTTGACCTGAGCTTCTGGTCTCATCAAACAGTACTTTGCTTTTCCTCCACTCACGTTGGTTAGGAGCATACATGTACTTTCACACTAAAAATATTCTGTTTCTGGGTGGGTTGGTTTGTTTGTTGGAGATTTTGTTGTTGTTTGTTTGTTTCTTTGATTGCTTTTTGGTTTGGTTCCAGTTTTTAGGTTTTGTTTGGTGTGTTGTTGGGTTGGGTTTTTTTATTTATTTTGGTTTGGGGCTTTTTTTGACAGTAGAAGCAGCATGTCTGTGTCTGCAGAAATGCATTTTATTTTCAATTCATGCATTTAGACTGGGCTCATAGGTAAACTGGAAATGCGTAACTTAAGAAGGCAGGAAATCCCTCCAGAGTTCACAGAGCACAGCCTAGCTGACAGTTCACTATTTTTTTAAATGGGTGAAATGAAGCCTTGACGTTAATGAGCACAGGCCCCCTGACTTCAGTGGAATTTTGCGTCCTTATAGCAGTCAGATTTCTGGCTCAATTGTGTCAGATGGCAATTTATAGTACCTTTCATGTCCCCCTGAAAAGCTATGTGTCCTGTGTAGCCTGGGGACTGTTTCTGACAACAAGGCTGCAGAGCAGAAAATAGTGGGCTGATGACAGACAAGACCCTAAAGTTTTCTGTGTGCCTTGAAACAGGAGCAGTGTGTCTTCTCCCTGTTAATTTCTGTTAACTTTGAAAGGGCCAAGAGTTTAATATAAGTAGCTGGAATGAGAACTAGCCTTTAGGTAGGGCTAGCATTACCCTAGGAACTATCTGGACAGTGCTTATTGTAGGATGAGGAGTTTTCTTGGGTGTCTATGAAAGAAGCATAATAAAACAAGCCTTATTTGTTGTTGAAGTGTTAGTTTTTGTTTGCTGCTGTCTTTGGAGAGGGTGTCAAAAGGACATGCTGGTGTCAAGTGGATTTGGATGTGTGCTACCTCACTTTGCTTAGAAACTCATGCTAAAAAGAGCCTCAGATAGTGTCTGATTAGATGGACTCAAATGCCTAGGGACTCTTACCAAAAGGACAAAAAAAGTAAGAGGGTGGCTTGGTGTCTCTAGTTTGGTCTTGCTCCGAACAGACCACCTCTTAAGTTAGAAAGTGGTGACATGTAAAGGGAGCTTTGGAGATGCAGCACAACACTATGAGACAACCCCCTTCTCCCCCCACTGCCAACCCCTGAAGCACCACACTCTGTAAAAGATGCATTAGATTTATCAATAGACCTTTCTTTATTCAACTGTGCTGCAATTCCTTTTGGGAAAATTTGGATTTTCATCAAAGACACAGAAGTCTATAAAATTGGAAGCAGATGTGAAGTTGGATTTGATAGCTCTAAGCGCTTTTGAACAAACCCAGCCTTATGTGCTCCTTGCTGTCTTGCCCCAAGTAGCTCCCTTGCCTGCCTTTTCCATTTTCCAGGGAACCAGGAGGTGCAGTGTGACTAGCTGATCAAAATGTAAACTTCTTCCCTATCACATCATGTATTTCTTGATCTCCTGACTATTCTTGTGTTATTTGGAAGATGTGTTTAAACAACAATAACCTCAATATTTTGTGTTTTGTTAACAGTGCAAAAATATACAAGCAGTGCTCTACACAGAGAGGCTGAATTTATTCATGGTTACTAGTGCTTTTACTAGCCTGGATGAATTTTTTACTGGCCTGTATATGTATGATACCTTAATTAATTGGCATCTTTTAATTTATTGAAAACAAGCTTATATCTCATTCACTTAGAGAACAATCTGTCTTCTGGCATATTGATGGTGTTATTAATAGAATTGATGAACTGGAAGGAGGAGTACAATTTTAAAGGTTATTAAATTCTCTTGGTGCATTTTTATTCAGTGTCTTTGGTGCTATGGAATACGCTGCAATGAAAAGAGGAGCCAAGCAACAGGATTTATGATGTTATCTGTTGGTGATGTTTCCTCAGTTCTGATTTACAGCAGAACTGAGCCTGGGCCCAGTGAAGTGTGGTTTGGAATCCACAGATTGCCCAGCTTGATCTAAGACTTTATAATGTTTAGCTCTGCATTTTGTACCTGCTGTATGTGAACATGTAGTCTCTTAGGAGTTATTTTTTCCCCAGTGCAGGCTAGTATGTGATGCAGAGTCCCTGGTGCCATTGCACTTGGTGCCTCCTGAGAACAGCATCACAACTACCGTGTTGGGAGCCTTCCATAATCTATTTCAAGCCTTTGATGCACTCATAACTTAGTCTAGAAATGCTGTACTCCTGCAGGACATGGAATAGCCATGAGCCTGGAGGACCAGTCTGTGTCACTGGAGGGTTAGCACAGGGCAAGTTCTCCAGTGCTTCAGGAACTGATATTTCTGCTTATCCTTTCTCTTTGTGCTTTTGCTTCCTAGGACTTCTCCCCATGCTGCCCATTACATGCTCCCTTCCAGCCGTCCCCAGCTCACCAAAGACCTGCTCAACCCTCTCCTCAATCTACCTATTCTCTATATGCTGTGCCTACCCCTTCTGTATCTTTTATAAGCTCCTCTTCCTCCACACACTCAGCCATTTTGGCTGGCTTGTCTTCTTGATTTCCTTACTCCTGGTGCTAAGCAGAGTTGATGAGACAGGAAGGAAGTGGCAGGGACTGCTAAATCTGAACATCTCTTCTGCTAAGCTTGGAGCAGCACTGAAGTTATATTAAACATGAGAAGTAATTAATATGCCTTTTTTTTTAATGGTAAAAATGGGTTATTGGAGATATATATTAAAGTGTATAATTCTGACCCTGAGATTTGGTTTTGAAAAATCACAGTGGGAGAGTGAAATGGCAAATTTTTAATAAAATATTACTTTAAATATTCCATATGCAAATGCAAATCAATACTTTTTTTTTTTGGACAAGGTGCACATGAAATGTGATTGTTTTGTGCTAAGTAATTGTGTCAAAGCAGAGGACCAGAATTCAGACACAATACAAAAGAGAAGAGATCAACCTATGGACGAAACTATTGGTGTAAGGGTGAACCCACAACTGAAAAGTGGACAGTTCATGCCAAAAGGGATGCAGAGGGACCTTGACCGACTGGACAGATGGGCGGAGTCCAATGGGATGGCATTCAGCAAGTCCAAGTGCCGGGTGCTGCACTTTGGCCACAACAACCCCATGCAGAGCTACAGGCTGGGGTCGGAGTGGCTGGAGAGCTCCCAAACAGAGAGGGACCTGGGGGTGCTGATCGACAGCCGCCTGAACATGAGCCAGCAGTGTGCCCAGGTGGCCAAGAAGGCCAATGGCATCCTGGCCTGCATTAGGAATAGTGTGGCCAGCAGGAGCAGGGAGGTCATTGTGCCCCTGTACTCTGCATTGGTTAGGCCGCACCTTGAGTACTGTGTCCAGTTCTGGGCCCCTCAGTTTAGGAGGGACATTGAGACACTTGAACGTGTCCAGAGAAGGGCAGCAAGGCTGGTGAGAGGCCTTGAGCACAAGCCCTATGAGGAGAGGCTGAGGGAGCTGGGGTTGTTTAGCCTGGAGAAGAGGAGGCTCAGGGGCGACCTCATTGCTCTCTACAACTACCTGAAGGGTGGTTGTAGCCAGGTGGGAGTTGGCCTCTTCTCTCGAGCAACCAGCACTAGAACAAGGGGACACAGTCTCAAGCTGCGCCAGGGGAAGGTTAGGCTGGAGGTGAGGAGAAAGTTCTTCACTGAGCGAGTGATTCGGCATTGGAATGGGCTGCCCGGGAGGTGGTGGAGTTGCCGTCCCTGGAGGTGTTCAAGAGGGAATTGGACATGGCACTTGGTGCCATGGTCTAGTCATGGGATCTGTGGTGACAGGTTGGACTCGATGATCTTCGAGGTCTCTTCCAACCTTAGTGATACTGTGAAAAGATCTTCCTGACTGTGTGGTCACTTCTTGAATCTCCCCAACTCATCATACATAATACTACACAGATTAATTGTGGGTTTAAGTGACACTCCTCAAAGTCTGACAGAATGGATCAGGATCCAGATTCTGTTCTCCACCTCACCCACAGTTTCTGTCTCATAAAACAGAAAAAAAAATTGGGATGCAGATGTACTTTTCCAGAAATACAGGGTTACCACGAATCTCTGGCTTTTTTCATGCTGATTAACAATGAATCACTGGTTTTTACAAGTCCCACTGCACTCACCCTATGCCAGGTGTCGCAAGAATATGAGAACATGTACCAATTTGAAACTGGATAAACGGCTTCACACTGGCATTTCTTCTTGGTAGTAGGAGTCTTGAGAAGGAACTACTTGAGTTTAACCTTCCTAGTATGGATAAGATACAGTCATCTTCTTGAGCATAATTATCTTTCCACCCCCACCCTCTCATCCTTGCTATATTTCCCAGTAGGAGGATCAAAGGAAAGTTAGTTAACTGCAGCATTTATCAGATAATCCAAAGGAGACATGAATCTGAAAGACAGTATTACCAAATAATGAATTCATGGTTTAATTCCATCCTTATTTATCTGATTTACTTATGATTGTTGAGTGTGGGTTTCTCAGCCTAAATCCTAGTGCAAAATACTTCTTGCTTGAGGAGAGTGGTCCTGGAGGGGAACAAAGAGAGAATGAGGAAATGTGTGTCTTCTTCAGGACACTTGATACCCACTGAGAAGTGTTAAGGGAAATTATTATTTTCAGCATTAATATAATACTCAGTGAGTTGCTGAAAAGCAAAAAAAAAAACACTAAGGAGAAAACTTACCTTAATTTTGTATATAGGTGCATAGTTGCTTAGGAAAGGCTTGCACTGAGGTTTATTTCCTTATTCTGGAATTAAATTTGGTTTCTATTTCTCATGTCTTCTCCAGGTGACCACTGATAGGTCACTAGGAAGGCACATTTGTCTTTTCATCAGTGCATTTTCCCCTATGCTGCTCTGACAGCCCTAGTGCTATTGTTGGGTACATACAGAATGGAAACAGACCATATAGGGGAGAATCAGCACGGAAAGAAATCAGTTTGTGAGCAGTGGGACTAATAAAACATGATTTCCCTTGTTGTGGTGTCCTTTGTCCCTTCCCCTTCACAATGCACTATGCTGACCTTTCTTCATACCTTTTATGATATGCTGTTGTGTCAGGAGCAGTGTGCATGTTGTCTAGCCCAGCTCTGTGCATGCCCAGTACTAGCTGGGCAATTTGGTACTGCCAATTGCAGCAGCTGAGCTCTGCCTGCTTTTCCCTCAGAGCAATCTCTAATTTGGGTTGGCTAACAACTCAGAAAGTTTTCTGAGAGGGAGACTGGGGAAGAGCGAGTGAGTGGGAAGAGGTAAACAGATGGAAAAACACAGATAGTGCAATCATTTAAGCCTCATTACGTACAAAACTGAGCTGAAAATGGCTGCTGGTGATTACCATTAATGAAAATGTATTCAGAATGCAGCAATGAGATGTCAAAGGTGCAACGGCACCCGTGATGCATTCGGGACGTGTGGCAGTGGCCTCTCCCTCCCACCCCTCTGCTTTAATTACAGTTCCAGTAACTTTCAAAATCACTTTGTCAACAATCGTAGTCAAAGGCCAAGCTGGGCTCACCATCCAAAGTCCTCCTTGCAAGAGTCTGAGATTGATGTGTGTTGAATACCAGCTCTCTTTCTGCATCTTTACAAATGTGGGCATCGAATGCTTTCCTGGGAATGCTTCTTTCATACACACTTCCACAGGCTATTCACCCTGTTTGGGAGATTACATAAGGTAACAATAAGAGATGTAGTAAGAGGTGAGAAAAAGAGATGGTGTAATAGTTGTGCTCTGTTAGCCAGTTTCTGAGCATTTTATAACTGACAGTTTTATCTTAATTTTGGGGGTTTATTTTTTAATTGGGGTTTCTAAAGTTATGTCTTATTCTATATATGTAGTATCTAGGTTCTCTAGACAGGTCAAAGATGCACATCTGGGTGAATGGACATTCAAGCAGATGTGTGCTGTAAATTATGGTATGGATTAGGTGTCTAGAAAGGAAATGGTGCCTCATTACCCCTGAGGACCTTAGCCCAGAATTACACTGTATTTACATTTTGTTGTGATTTATGTTGAAACCTGATTTGTGATGTAACTGTGCAGTACATTGGGAGATACTGAGTAAATAAGGAGGAGTTTCATTCTGAAAGAGGGCAACATTTTAAAATTTACACCTAAAATTAGGCAGCTGAGCAACTCCCAGTCATTCCAACTTAATTGAACCCAGAGATGCTGCTTCCAGGGAAAAGCTGGCCAATGGTAGTGTATGGTGTGAAAGTAACCTAGAGCACCAAAGCTTGAAAATGTTTATTAAACGTTTTTATCCTTAACTCAATATTGCTTTAGTCCAACATATTGGTGACAGATGCAGGATTTTTGCAAAGGTGCTTCAAGAAACTTATCTAAATGTTTGTTTAGATCCAAGCAAGTGGATTCCAAAGGGTGTGGCCAGTTTCTGTGCAGGGAAGTGTCAAATGAAATACTCTATGTTTGCAAGTGTTGGTCAATTACCTAGTGACCCTCAGCTCACATAATAAGGTTGCTATCCCAGTGTCTCTGCTTAAGAGAACTCGGCATTTAGACATCTATTTAAAACCTGATTTTGTTGAATGATACTGTTCATCTTGTCTGAGGCCCACATGTCCTAGAGGAGAGTAGAAGGACTGTTTCCCTTCTAAGTGTTGTCAAACTAAAAAGAACAATTGTTCCTCAGTTTTGCATGTGTCAGCATAATAGAAGCTTAGTCATGCAAATCCTCATTACTTGGCAGTTCTGCAGCAGGGAAAACCAGAGTGTTATCGTATTTTGTCCCTGTTTGTAGTTAAAAGTATGCCTTTCATTGTGCTTTGTTTTAAGAACAGATGCCAAGACAATCTTGAAAACATAAATAAATGGTAAAAATATTTTTCTGATTTAAGAAAGGGGTAAACAACCTCCTATCTAATTGAATGTGTTGGTCTTCATTTCCATAAAACAACATGAACTGTTTGTATGCTTCCTTCCAGTTCCATGGGGAGAAATAAAACAATTATTCAGTTAACAACAGATTTTATTTCACTGTTATTTAGCGATTCTGCTAAGTGTGGTAGCATACTACAGAATTTCGAATCATCAAGGATTTCTTAGCTCTTTACAGGAATACAGTGCATTGTAGTATGTTGAGTAAATGAGCTGTGATAGAGCAATGATTTTCTCTTTACTCATGCAGTCAGTAGACACACATAAGAATCTGTCTGGAGAAAAGCTGGCTTTAGAAACAGTAGCTGATTCAGACAAAAGAGAATGCAGGTGTCAGGCACATTTTAAGGTGTTCTTTACAATGGCACAGAACCAAGTCTATGAAGGAAAAGGCCTTTTCCTTTCATTTGCCTTTTCATTTTGGGATACTGTCAACCATGAGAAGATATGTCTGGTCATTACCGTTGGACATATCAGGGCAGATCTAGCTATGACTCACCAGGGTAAAAACTCTCTCTGAAGAACTTCTTCTTAGCATCTAGCCTAAACCTCCCCTGGTGCAGTTTGAGACGGTGTCCTCTTGTTCTGGTGCTGGCTGCGTGGGAGAAGAGGCCAACTCCCACCTGGCTACAACCTCCCTTCAGGCAGTTGTAGAAAGCAATAAGATCTCCCCTGAGCCTCCTCTTCTCCAGGCTAAACAACCCCAGCTCCCTCAGCCTCTCCTCAAAGGGCTTGTGCTCCAAACCCCTCCCCAGCTTTGTTGCACTTCTCTGGACATGTTCCAGCAAGTCCACATCTTTCCTAAACTGAGTGGCCCAGAACTGGACACAGGACTCAAGGTGTGGCCTAACCAATGCAGTGTACAGGGGCAGAATGAGCTCCCTGCTCCTGCTGGCCACACTGTTCCTGATCCAGGCCAGGATGCTATTGGCCTTCTTGGCCACCTGGGCACACTGCCAGCTCATGTTCAGCCTACTATCCACCAGTGCCCCCAGGTCCCTCTCTGTTTGGGAGCTCTCCAGCCATTCCGACCCCAGCCTGTAGCACTGCCTGGGGTTGTTGTGGCCAATGTGTAGAACCTGGCACTTGGATGTGTTAAATCACATGCCATTGGACTCTGCCCATCTGCCCAGCCTGTCAAAGTCCCTCTGCAGAGCTCTCTGACCCTCTCTCAGATCAACATCTGCCCCCAGCTGCAAACTTACTGATGATGGAGTCAATGCCGTCATCCAGACCATTGATAAAGATATTAAAGAGCATGGGGCCCAGGGCTGATCTCTGGGGGACACCACTAGTGACTGGCTGCCAGCTGGATGTGGCACCATTCACCACCACTCTCTGGGCCTGGCCCTCCAGCTAGTTCCTAACCCAGCACAGGGTGCTGCTGTCCAAGTCACGGGCTGACAGTTTGGCCAGGAGTTTGCTGTGAAGGACGGTATCAAAGGCCTTGCTGAAGTCCAGGCAGACTACATCCACAGCCTTCCCCACATCCACCAGGCAGGTCATAGAAGGAGATCAGGTTGGTCAGGCAGGACCTGCCCAAATGAGACCTCTTGATGCAGCCTTGCTTTTTTGTGTAGCTGTGCAGAGTCATTGCACTGCCTGACTCATCTGGGTTATTGGCAGATCTTAATTACAGGTGAAGCTGTGAATGTCACCTATAGTTAAACTTGCTTGATGCTTCTCATCACAAGACCCTGTTTTCAGTTGCTTATAAATTTGTCAAATATATATTAATTGGGCTGAAAATGTACAGAGGGGGAGACTACATGTAAAGCTTCAGAAAAAGTGGCTGGGTTTTAGTTTATTTTTCCCCCTGATAACAGATTTAACAGAAGTGTCTTGGTTTTTTCACTTGCCTTAAAAGTAAATGTGTCTATCCATTTTGTTGAGAATGATTTAGAGAAATAATTCAATAATTGAGAGGTAGAAGCAATGTATCCCAATGTTGCCAGAGTCCAGGATTTACAAATGTCCCAATGAATAGTCAAGAACTCAAGAACTGTTAAAACACAGAAGAGATCTGGTGGAAAGTAAATTAATTATGGAAATTTAAGTAAAGCTACTTAATAACTATGATTTTCCAGGTTGTCATTACATGACTGTTTCACCTGTGGAAATGAGGGGAAGCTTATCTCATTCACAACAAAGAATCATGGAATGGTTTGGGCTGGAAGGGACCTTGAAGATCATCTTGTTCCAACTCCCCTGCCATGGGTTCAAACATCTTCCGCTAGACCTGGTTGCTCTAGGCCTCATCCAACCAGGCCTTGAACACTCCAGGGAGGGGGCATCCATGACCTCCCTAGGCAACCTGTTCCAGTGTCTCACCACCATTCCTGTAATGAATTTCATTCTAATATCCAGTGTAATCTACCCTCCTCAAACTTAAAGCCATTCCCTCTTGTCCTATCACTACAAGCCCTAGTAAAAAGTCCCTCCCCAGCTTTCTTGCAGACCCACTTCAAGTACAGGAAGGTTGCTAGCAGGTTTTTGCTTAGGTTTCTTTTCTCCAGGATGAATAGCCCAAAATCTCACAGCCTGTCCTCATAAGGGAAGTGCTCTGGCCCTCTTTGTGTCCCTACTCTGAGTTCACTCAGAGAGTTCAACGTCATTCTTTTGCTGGGGACCCCAGAACTGGACTCGGTACTCCAAGTAGAATCTCACTGGAGCAGAGAGGGAGAATCACATCCCTTGACCTGCTGATCACACTTCTTTCGATGCAGCTCAGGACATGTTTGGCCTTCTGGGCTGCAAGCACACGTTGCTGCCTCATGTTGACTTTTTCATCAACCAGCAACCCCAAGTCCTTCTCCTCCAGACTGCTTTCAAGCCATTTTCTTCCCAGCCTATATCAGTGGTTGAGACTCCACTAAAGACCACACTGAGGATTTCTTCTTGCAAAGCACTTGGGTATAGAAGGATGGCATGACAGAAAAGTCAACAGACATTCATAATCCTGTCTTCATAGTAAATCTTGAGTATAGGTCAGTAGATAAGTTCTGCTGCCTCATGGAGAGCAGCAAGAATTAAAAAAAAAAAAAAAAAAGCTGAACGTTCATGTGTGTAATACTTAGCATCTAGTCTGTTCACTGAATGAGGAAATGGCTTTAGGAAAACACTCATCTGTAGTCCTGAGTGCCATGTGTATGCCAGAGGACCTGAAATGCAATTGTCTGGGAAGTCTTGCAAGGTTGTAAGTTTTGATTAGTTGACTTTCTATCTGTAATGTTCTTTTAATACGATTTTTGGAATGTGATTTGCTACTTTGTATTATCTATAGATCAAGAAATAGAGGAGGTGAAATGCATGACAAAAAGTAATCCTACACTGAAGGAAAGAAACAGCAAATTATTTTCTTAAACCCTTGGATAACTTCCTGTTTTGTCTATAAAATAATATTTTTCCTTGGAGAGGAATAAAGGTGTTAGACATAGCAATTTCACTTGGCTAGAAATGTCATTATATAAATAGCCTTTTCTGAATGACATTTTAGGCAGCTCAATCACTGTCCTGACAGGAGGAAAAAAAAACCCAACAGAAAAAAATCCCTCAAAAAGCAGTTGTAAATTCAATGCATCCCTTCATTGAGAGTATATTGGAATTTTCTCATAGAGACATGTTACTTAGAAAAGAGTGAGAATCACAGACTCATGGAATCATAGGATGGCCCATGCTGGAAGGGACCTTAGAGATCATCTAATCCAACCTTCCTGCCATGGGCAGGGTCACCTCTCAAGTATCCCAGGCTTTTCAATAAAATAAACTTTGCATTATTCTAAAGCCATAACCATTCATATACCAATACTCATTGGTTGATTAAAATTTTGTACACATTCTTTTTTAACTTGCTAAGGAATAGAGGATCCATATCCTTAATAACGATTGTCATACTGTGGTGGGTTAACACCCATTCTGGAAAGGAACAAAACAGCGTGGAGGGCTTGTGGGTGCTTTGCCCTCCCTGCAGGGCATTTTCCCCTCTGGGAAACTGAGTCTGTTCCACTCCCCCTCCCTGCCCAGCTAGGGTATAAAAAGCAGGGCATTGCATCTATTAGCTCTCCTTTTGGCTCCAGCCTCTCCTGGATGAGAGCTACTGTGGCTGCCCTCCTGCTCCTCTGCCACATGATCGGGCCTGATCCTTCTCCCTGCTGCCTCTGCGCCTCTTCGGAGAGAGACTGGTTTTGTATTTTTCCTCTTTGTCCCCCTCCCATCCATCCTTGTTCCTTGCCCTTCTGTACCTTACTTGTTATTGTGATATATATATATAGTTTTGTTTTGTTTTGGTTTTTTTTGTTTTGTTTTGTTTTGTTTTGTTTTGTTTTGTTTTGTTTTGTTTAAAGAAAACCTCTCTACATCTCTACTTCCAAGCCAACTCCAAATTATTGTTTGGTGGATTTGCTCCTTTCCTTTGTTTTCCTTCTCTGCTGGGAGGGAGGAGGGGGAAGCGGAGGAGAGATTCTCAGCCTTGCCCCCATCTGAGCTCTTAACTCCCAGTTAAGGCTTAAACCACCACACATACACAAGCACATATCACTTTTCACTCAGGTTTCAAAGACCTCTGCAAAAATTTCCCTATTTTGTAGCTAGGAAAATAGCAGAGAAAAGCGAGGAGTTTGTCTAGAGCTTCACAGCATGTCTAAAGTATTATATTCTGCCCATAGCCTGGTGCCTCCCAACATCACTGGATCAGAGCTGCTTTTTGTGTATTTTGTATCCTTAGATGTGTCTCACAGGTCTGCAGCATGCCCTTGCACAGTGAAATATCATCAATTCTGAGTGTTATTTCCAAGACAAGGACCTAGGCGGAAAAGTGATTTGAAAGTTAATCAAAGCAGAAAGTAAAGAGTTGAAGCAGGCCTGTAGTTCGCTAGCACATACAACACAATTGTCAGTGTTTAATTAGGAGGCACTGAAGCCAAATTTTTCCAGTGTGGCATTTGAGATTTGTCTCCAGTGCTACACAAAAAGGTGAGAAAAGCCTCTGCTCTGACAACAAGTTGTGAAAACTTGCAGTCTTGTGAACAGTGCAGGTTTAAATGTACAAACAGGCACCAGGCACGAAGTCTTTTAGCAGCTGCGTTAGTTAAACTGTCTAAACACTAATGCCACTCACTTTAACTTCAAGTGGCTTCAGGAGTGTTTCTGTAAGCAAGCTCTGCCAACAAATGAGAGGGAGCAGTAACCTCTGCAAAGAAGTGATGATCAGCAGCTGGGGCTATAACCTTCCCCTGGCATGTCTGTATCCAGCAGGGAACATCTGTCCAAAGCCCAACTTCCAAAATTTGCAGAACAAAGGTATAGTTTGTTTAAGAAAATTGCTTGTATATTAGCTAAATAATGGAATGTACTTGGATTCTGCTAATTGCAGAATCACCCAACTTTTACTCTCCTTACTCAATTAGGATTAATTTATTCAGAAAGCTCAAGATTCGCGTTTTCAGTTTGTCTGTTTGGTTTAGCTAGTTTAAGTAAAGAAAACAGAGCTTAGGTCATGTAAGACTCTCTTAGCCTAGGAAAAAACTTTCATGTTGCTCAGATATTTTTTTTTCCCATCAAGCTGTCTAAGGGTCAAGATGATATGTGCAAAATATTTATGATAAAATACTCCGAAAGGATGTCATGATTTATTTGGTATCATTTAGATATGCCAAGCAGATGGGAGTATACAGTACTCCCATTAAGTGTTTGAGGTTTGAACACATGGTCTTGAAAAATGAGCAGTGATAGAGAAAGTTGCTTCCAATATTTCACGTCTTACTGGGTACAGCTATCCATTAATTTCTTTATTGACTAAACAGCATCATGAACTTAAGGTAGGCAGATTGCACTTTTCATTTAAGAATGGCCAAAACTACACGCAGGACATGCACAGTGCTTTATGGAACTTTAGCTTATCATGGCTCTGTAGGTCAGTTATTTGAATTAAAATGGTATTTTGTACTTATTTTCATAAATGAATAGGAAGCAAGTTTGGAAATTTCAGGGGAATGATCCATGAAAATAATGTCCTTTTTTTTTTAAATATATTTTTTTCCTCTCTTCCCTTCTTTCCTGAAAGTTGTTGTAGCAATATTTGTGTCTGTGAAAGTATAGCACCTGGCCAAAGAGGGTAAGGTCAATCTGAGTGTTGATTCCTATACTTTTTCTGGGCATTCCTTAGTTAAATCATATAATTGTTATAGAACAGAATAACACAGCACTGCACAATCCTTGAAGTAACCCAAACCTTGAGTAAGGGCATTTTGTTATAAAGAAGAGGACAGGCAGAAGAGCCCTTGTAAATATATCATCTACTGCCAGAACACAAATATGTAATTTGTCAGTATGTTTTTGTAGACAAGAGGACTGAAAATTATTTTAAACTTCTCTCTCTTTTCCTCCTACCTTTGTGGTTATAGCTGTAACAAAATACCCCAAATGTCATTTATTCCTCTCTGCACTTCTTTCACTATGAGTCTCCAAAGTGACAAGTGACAGTGCTTGTGGAAAAAAAAACACAAAACACAAAAAGGGAATCTGAAAACTGTCCTGAGTACTGCAGATGGTGAAATAAGAATGAAAGTAAAAGAAATACGGTAAATGTTGTCCACCAAGAAAGCTCCCATGGAACTGCTGAGTGAGGATCACTGACGCTCAGAGTCACGTAATTGTGAAACTTGGTGAAGTTGTGTGTTTGGGAGATGTCTAATCAGATAGTGCAGCCAGGCCCGATAGGTAATGTTTCCTACGTGCGCCACTTAAGGGATGTTATGTCAGAGAAGTTGGCATGTTGTGCTCCCCGTGCAATGGCCAAGAAAAGATGCAGACTGGTAAAAAGGCATGGAAAGTTTTTTGAGATGGGTCTTTTCATGTGTGATCTGCCCAATTCTAGATTATTCAGCACAGTCCTGAAGGAAAACAAAGGTTGTATTATCCGGAAAGCTGAGAGGTAGGTAGATACCCAGTAGATAGGGGTTTCATCACAGTTTCCATTTGCCTTGATTGTGCCATTTGGAAGATGATTAAATTAACACTTCATTCTGACTGCTCTACTTTGCACACATCACAGAAACAAGAATGAAAAAATACTCATTATTTGTAACTTGCTGCTTATTAAAAATCTCCCTTTGCACTTGTCATTTTATGGAGGAATTGTCTATTTACTTTGCATGCAGCTGTTCTTTAAGAAATGTGGTTTTTATACAGGGTAGTGTTAGTGGCTGCCATCAGAGGGTTCTTACATCTGTAGAAAGTCTCAGATCATAGTATCAGTCAGGGTTGGAAGGGACCACAAGGATTACCTAATTCCACCCCCTGCCATAGGCAGGGACACCCTGCACTAGATCAGGCTGGCCAGAGCCTCATCCAGCCTGAGCTTAAACACCTCCAGGGACAGGGCCTCAACCACCTCCCTGGATAACCCATTCCAGGCCTTCACCACTCTCATGGGGAAGAACTTCCTCCTCACCTCCAGCCTGAATCTCCCCACTTCCAGCTTCATTCCATTCCCCCTAGTCTTATCACTACCTGATAGCCTAAGAAGTCCCTCCCCAGCCTTCTTGTAGGCCCCCTTCAGATACTGGAAGGCCACAATGAGGTCACCTGGGAGCCTTCTCTTCTCCAGACTGAACAGCCCCAACTCCCTCAGTCTGTCCTCATAGGAGAGGTGCTCCAGCCCTCTGATCATCCTCGTGGCCCTTCTCTGGACACGCTCCAGCACGTCCATATCCCTCCTGTAATAGGGGCTCCAGAACTGGATGCAGTACTCCAGGTGGGGTCTCACCAGAGCTGAGTAGAGAGGGAGAATCACCTCCCTTGACCTGCTGGCCACACTTCTCTTGATACAGCCCAGGATCTGATTGGCTTTCCGGGCTGCAAGTGCACATTGAGAGCTCCTGTTGAGCTTCTCATCCACCAGCACCCCCAAGTCTCTCTCCTCAGGGCTGCTCTCCAGCCAGTCACTGCCCAGCCTGTATTTGTGCCTGGGATTGCCTTGACCCAGATGCAGGACCCTGCACTTGGTCTTGTTGAAGCTCATGAGGTTGGCTTGTGCTCACCTGTCCAGCCTGTCAAGGTCCCTCTGGATGGGATCCTTTCCCTCTGGCATGTCTGCTGCACCACACAGCTTGGTGTCATCAGCAAACTTGCTGCAGGTGCACTCAGTGTCACTGTCTATGTCACCCACAAAGATGTTGAACAAGACTGGTCCCAGGACTGATCCCTGAGTTTGGGATCACCAGTTTGGAGACCAGGATGTGGTGTGGGACAGTGTTGAAGGCTTTGCTCAGGTCCAGGTAAATGACATCAGTTGCTTGCCCCTCATCTATTAATGCTGTCACCTGTTCATAGAAGGGAAAGATGTTAAAGGTGCTAAATAGCTTTCCTTTAGGATAAATGATAGGCATATTTAAACATGGGTTTAGGTGCTTGTAGGAAGGGAGCAATCAAGCCAAGCAGAAGCTGAGCAGAATTAGGCCATGCAGTCTGAAAGACCGGTTCCAAATGCTGCAGAAGAAATTAGTCAGCTAAGAAGCTCTAACCATGGCTTAAGAGTAATAATAGAGTCAAGGCCCTTTGGGGCTTATGAATCAGCAGACAGGGAGGCTTGGGGCATACTGAGCAATGAAAGTGGCTGTTGTTGTTTGGGTTTTTTACTTTGTGTGATTATATACTTTGGAAACAGCATTGCACAAAATACCTCTGCAGTGAACACCTGTTCGTATTGTCAGCTTCTCCTTTCTCAGGGATGTAGCCCATGGCTCGTGCCACACAGACAGCTGTGCAGGATACATATCTGGGCATCAGGTCATGGCAAGGAACAGTAATGAAACACTCTGCTTCTGGTAGAATTTGTGATACAGCGGCCAGAGAAGAAACACTAACAACTTTCTTATCTTTGGGGCAATAAAGAAAATTTTATAGACCACTCTTCGAAGAAGCTTTTGAGCACTGGTTCAAAGAAAGTGTATTTGTTACTTATTGAAAGTAACAGACAGCTTGAAGATAAGGTATTTGGAGAATGAAGCAGCATTTACACTTCTAAAGACTGATCAGCTAGGCAAGATATCCCTTCACGTTAGAATAGAATAGAATAGAATAGAATAGAATAGAATAGAATAGAATAGAATAGAATAGAATAGAATAGAATAGAATAGAATAGAATAGACCAGACCAGGTTTGGTTCTTTCCAGATATTTACCTGAGTAGTAGTTTGTGCACTGATAAAGCCCAGTAACTCAGCTGCAAACAGGACCTGTTGAAAATGCATGATATGGCAAAATTCTGGGTGGGTACATTCAAAAGTTGATAGCTGCTTGTAAACTTAAGCCAGTTGAGAAGATAAAAGCCTGAGCAGAACATCAATGCTAAGAATATTAGCAAAACACACCTAGAGAAATCAGTGCTCTTTTACACTTCTTTTATTAATAATATTGGCAGTATTATTACAGCTGGGGTAATAGGTGAGGTTTCCAGAGATGTCAGTGGAGCTGTGTGTGATTCTGAGGCCTGATGCTAGCATCTTGAATGAAAAATGCATCGTATTGTAACAACAGCGAATGTGGTGAATGCAGAGATGAAAAAGGGTTGCAAGCCATAACCTGTCTGCATCAAAGTCAGCAAGGAAAAGGCATGTTGTATCCTGTATAATTTGTAAAGTAGAACACAGTCATACAATTAAAGACTTGTGTCATAGTGGATACACATAGGGAAAGCACTGCAGCCTCGATACACTCTTCATGTTCTAGGCACAATGAGCTGCTTATTTTTTGTGTCTCTTGCCATGCTAGCAGCTCCACCAAAATTCTGGAATACAATGGGTAGGCATGGTGTGATCTGTTTTTTTCATAATTGCAAAACACTCTAGGGTCTTCAGAAGCAGGATGCTCAAGAATTGTAAAATAGCTTTTATTAGACCTGAGGTGGGGGAATGTGTGTGTGTGTGGGTGGTGAGGGAATGGAGACTGATATCATGTTCAGACGGCATTTGTTTAAATCTATCACATCTGAGTGGGGCACTTAATGTTTATTGCCAAGTGTATGAAACCTTGTTGAATAAGTTAAACATCAGCTGAGTCAGGTGTATACTTATATGAAGCTTGTCATCTTCTCAGCTCTATTAGTCTACAGCCTTGGAGACTGTGAATGGAGAAAACTTGGCAATGGAGCTGGCTTCTACCCTGATAAGTTGTAACAGACACATGGGTGATGCTGCCTGTTAATTTAAAAGGCATTTAACACTTAATCATGCTTGTCTGGTACAAGCCAGCAAGGACAGTGCTTTCTGCAACCTCTAATTGCGTGCCATCAGTGATATAAGCCTAAAATCGTCCCAGTCAGCAACTGTATTGCCTAATCAGCATGAGCATGTACCCATTGGGGATCAGACACAGATAAGCAGGAGAGAGGGAGAGAAATCTGAACATATCTATGAAATGAGCAGCATGTCAGGAGCACAGAGTATGTCTAGATTTATGTGCTTTTTGGCAGCTCTAGTGAGCTATTAATCATTTCTTGTGAATAGGACTCTTGTAAATCAGAGGTAGGAAACACATTTCATGGATAATCATGGCAAAAATGTCAGCTTTGCTATTTGGTCATATGCTGATAGGATGCTTAGCACTGAAGTGGATGCAATCACACATATAAAATCAAAATAGTACTCCCCTTAACATGATGAGTGGAAAGCAGAGAGGCAGTAAAGAGATGAACTTTTCACCGGGATTTGAAAATTCAGGAGCTAATGTGTAATAACAGAAAGGGAGACCTATAGTTTTGTTTAAGGTGAACTTTACGGAGGGAGCCAGGGCTGAGGTCTAGTCAGCATCTGAATATAACACAACGCATGTAATAAGACACACTGTGCATCATTTTAACAGCTGGCTGATCAGTTCATGGCTTTCCTCTTCTTTTATTGCCCTGCAATTTACTGTATATGGCCCTTACGTGCAAATACTGCATTAGTCACAGGGTTGCAGATAGCATGGAGTGTACTGAATGTGCTGTCAGGATTAAATATTGTCAGAGTAATGAGCAAGGGTGGGGTGATTTAGCTTTATCACTGAAGACAGCATTCAGGGTGAAGATTAAAAGTATCTGGAAAGCAAAACCATGGAAGGTCTCCTTCAGATTGTGCAAGGCAACTGGCTCTGGTGTATGAAACCCATCACTCAGGAGCTGACATTTAAAGAGCTCTTGGAAAGCAGTCCCCTGTGAGGTGAGGGAGACGGCCTCACCCAGGGCTTTCCAGTACATTACTTGCTGTAACCAGTTGAAGCTGAAAATATTAGTGGCTAAATGGGGGTGAATGCAAAGTCATTCTTAGGTTAAATATAATGGCATCCTTAGCATGCTTTTGGCTTAAGAAGTTTCCTAACATTTGTTTCCCTAAAGGAGCATTCTCTTTGCTCTCCCATTTTGTGTCTTTGGCCTCCAACCCTACACTGTTTCTCTAGAAATTAGCAACATACAAAAATGGAAATGTCATGTAACTTGTTCAGGTTCATGTTGGTTGCATCTACACTCAGAAATCGTTTTTGCAGAAGCCTGATAGTTTTGGGTTTAGGCTTGGATACCATTTGTAGGGGTCTTGCCCCATTCAGGCACTGGGATGGAGGCCGCTGGGTGACTGTTCTGCGCTGCTGGTCCACATTTGCTGAACCTGTGGGAGACTTTTAACTGCATTTCCTGGGAGTTGTGGGAAGAAAGGCCAGGCTTGTGAAACTCCCTGGGAAACATCCATAAATCCCTATGAATCACAACCACTTTAAAATTTCCTTTCAAATTACAAGTCATGGTGTTTGCTAAGGGATTAAAAATAGAAATAGTGCTTTGAAAAGCACTCTTGAGTTAGGCTTGTAAACAAAAGTGTCTTGACAGTGACCAGTGCCAGTATTTTTCTGCATTTAGGTTGGCCCAAGAAAAATTGGGTCAGAGCCAGGTTTGAGGCAGGGATGTGCTGCCTCACTGTGTTTAGTGCTTTCAGTGTGTTGAAGTTGAAGACTCTCCCTGAGATTCCTCATCTCTGCCCTTAAATGACATCCACTGAATTATATGGGAGTATTTTGTTCCATAGGGCTAAAATATCAACTTTTGGTTTTAGTTTTTTTAAATTATTTTAATTCTTGTTGTTTTCAGGGTTGTGAAGCATATTATAGATATGGGGATAAGTTTGTCCTCAGATAACTTTTATCCACCAGAAGGGGTGATTTTGGCATACTTGGTTTCTCAGGCAGTCTTAATTTGCTGTTGCCTGGTGGTGGAGAATCAGAGAGAGCAATTTCCTTCTCTTTCTCCCTCTTACTTGAAAGTCAGTGTGTCCCACCTACACTTCTCCATATTTATAGTATTCTCATGGTTGCTGCAATTCAGAACAATTAGACAAACAAGCAAATCAACCATTGAACATGCTTCTTCCAAACAGGTATTTCAATGTCTTTTCTTTCTTGCTGAATTTTTTTCCCCCTAAAACTTTCCCAATAGATATTACTTCATTCATTGTTGTGAAATTAGATTTCTGTTTAATATCCCCAAATCTCAGTTATAGACTTAGAAGTTCTGTAGTTTCTGTTATCACTGTCCCAGGAGTAAGGTTGAAACACCAATAAATTTCTGGAGATACTGAGAAAGGAGTGTGATGGGAGTCAAGCTGTAAATATACCATGCTGACCTGATTGGTTTTTTTGGTGGTTGCTGTTTTGCCTTAGATGAAGGCTGACACTTTTCAGCTGCCCTTTCCATTTGCTAATTTAACAATTCTGATGTTTTCTAGGGTGTGGGTTCATGAAGCGGATTGCTCACTGTTGCCACAGGTTAGTCCTCCTTGTATTATTATCCTTTTTGCTTCTTGTATGGGTGATTGCTTTTGCTAAATTATTTTTCCTGTTTTGCTCTGGGCTAGTAGAGAGGGAGCTGCAAGAGCACAGGTTTAGGGAAAAGGCTAAGGAGAGATTGCAGGGGGAGGAGTAAACACGGGAGAAACAGTTGCTTGTTTCATTGCAATAACTGCTGTGCCTTTGCCAATGGGTTTGTACAAAGCCAGCTTATAATATTTCTGCAGGGACACAAGAAGAAGGCAAAGTCCATTCCTCAGTTGCTGTTGTTTGATAGCCTGGTTTCCCAGTGCTGTGATGGAACTACTGGTAGGTAATGGGACCCTGCTCCCTGTGCATCTGAGGGATGTTGCCCCACCATGGCAAAGCCATTGGATCTCCACAGGAATCAACTGCTGGATCTGTGTGTCTTGGAGCAGTGCTCAGCATAGTCCTGATTAGCCACGAAGGACGCCTGCTACTTTTTCTTTCAATTTCATGCACCCCAGGAACGTGTAAGCCTCTCAGACCCATTATCTTTAGACAGTATCACTCCACAGCACTTTGAAAAAAGAAACAGATACTTCTAATGACTTTTTACTTGGATGCCAAATAGAATAAGTAGAGCAGGATATTTTTCATAGAATCAACAAGATTGGAAAAGACCTCAAAGATCATCAAGTCCAACCTATCACCCAATGCCTCATGCCTAAATAAACCATGGCTTCAAGTGCCACATCCAATCCTTTCTTGAACACCTGCAGGGATGGTGACTCCACCACCTCCCTGGGCAGCACATTCCAATGGCCAATAACTCTTTCTGTGAAGAATTTTCTCCTCATCTTGAGCCTAAACCCCCCTGGAGCAGCTTGAGACTGTGTCCTCTTGTTCTCGTGCTGGTTGCCTGGGAGAAGAGACAACATGTCTACAGCCTCCTTTCAAGTAGTTGTAGAGAGCAATAAGGTCTCCCCTGAGCCTCCTCCTCTCTGGGCTAAACAACCCCAGCTCCCTCAGCCTCTCCTCATAGGGCTTGTGCTCAAGGCCTCTCACCAGCCTCGTTGCCCTTCTCTGGACACGTTCAAGTGTCTCAATATCCTTCTTTAATTGAGGGGCCCAGAACTGGACACAGTACTCAAGGTGTGGCCTAACCAGTGCTGAGTACTGTGGCAGAATGACTTCCCTGCTGCTGCTGGCCACACTATTTCTGATGCAGGCCAGGATGCCATTGGCCTTCTTGGCCACCTGGGCACACTGCTGGCCAATGTTCAGCCTACTATCAACCAGTACCCCAGGTCCCTTTCAGTTTGGCCGCTCTCCAGTCACTCCGACCCCAACCTGTAGCTCTGCATGGGGTTGTTATGACCAAAGTGTAGCACCCAACACTTGTACTTGTTAAATGCCATCTTGTTGGACTCTGCCCATCTGTTCAGCCTGTTAAAGTCCCTCTGCAGAGCTCTCCTACCCTCTAACAGATCAACACCTGTGCTCCCAACTTGGTGTCATCTGCAAACTTACTAATGGTGGACTCAATCCCCTCATCTAGATCATCAGTAAAGATATTGAATAGGATTGGGCCCTACACTGATCCCTGGGGGACACCACTAGTGACTGGTCTCCAGCTGGATGTGGCACCATTCACCACCACTCTCTGGGCTCAGCCCTCCATCCAGTTCCTAACCAAGCACAGAGTGCTCCTGTCCAAGCCATGGGCTGACAGCTTGGCCAGGGGTTTGCTGTGGGGGACAGTGTCAAGTTCTTTTCATCAAGTTATTATTAAAAAGAATGTAAAAAACATTAATTTATACAAAGTCATAAAAACCTGGGCTTCCAGTTATTCTCAGAGCCCTTAGGGTGAAATTAACCCTCAGGTAGAGCCTTTTTAAAGTCTTTTACAGTATGCCAGTCCCATGGGGGGTCTGAATAAAGATGTATTATGGAACAATTTTACTGTATAATTTTCAAGTTCAGTATCTGCGTGGATCTCTTAATGTATTGGCTGACTTATGATCTCGCAGTACATATGTTGATCCCTAACCTTAGATTGAGAATTCCTATATAAAACCACATTAATAAATTTGTCATCTTGATAAACCCCTGACCCATAATAAAGCACTACTTAATGTAAGTATACATACTATATAAATGTTTACTATCTGTAAATATATATAATTTTTAGCTGTTGTGGGAAAAAAAGCAGAGGAGGGAATGGGATGGTGAATGCCACCAAGGTTACTCTGATACACTGAATAAATCTTGCTTCCAGTCCAAACTAAAGAAAATAGTGCCATGATTTAACATGACATTTCCAACTGAAGAATGTAACTTCAGAACAAGAGTAACCGGTTGCACTTTCTTATACTGCTCCCTGCGATTTGATGCAACTCTTCCTCTGTATGTTTTCTTTAATTTTCATGTTTTATGTAAAAGCTGAACAGACTGAATTTGTTTGTAATTTGGAATTTAAAGCAAGGCTTTTTGTTAAAAGCCCAGAGGAAGTTTCCATATGACTTATGGGCCATTTGGGCTCAATTGAATTTAATGGGTTTCAGCTGCACCTCCACAATGGCTTTGAAGGAAGTGAAGGGAGATCTATAGGACTTAATTGCTCAAGACTGGCCTGTTTCTTTTGAAAAGGCTATTTGCAAGAAGCAGGTTGGGAGTATTAAAGTATATATCCTGAAAAGGATGAAGGAACTGTCGTTTGAGGAAGGGACTAAGATGAAAATAGCTTTAAGACATTACTCAGCTGCTGAACCAGTCAGTCTGAACTGGTCCATGCTAAGTTCTTATTTGTTTGCTCAAAAACAAATAATTGGAGGACATGGCTAAGCCAAACTTCCTTTATTGTCCTTTCAAGAAAAGAATGGAGATCTTGGAACTGACAAGATAAATTAGTCTGAGACCAAAAGAGAAACCCAAACAGACAGTCCCCTTGACCTCTCTCATGCTGGTTGACAGACATGCGTTTTTGAGTCAGCAGGTGAACCATGACTTCTGAGAGCAGTGGTTTGTTTATGCTTCCACTGTACAAAGCATTTCAGTGGAACAGAACAAGTTTAACTGGGCAAATTTCTATTTCTATTTCATATTTCCTTCTCTATGTGTATTGCCAAATGGCCTTATAGTTTGTTGTTAACAAGCTTGCTAGCATTCTCCCTGGTTTTGGATTAGGAGGTGTCCTAACTGAGAAGATCCTGTGACCATTTTTTCCAGGCAGGTAGAAGAATATGTGAAATGCCAAGTTAAGAATACAAAGGAACTATTGTCTCATTCAGGTTAAACCAAGAGACCATGTTACAGGAAGTTAACCTTTGGTGTACTTTATCATTTTGGCCAGGACTATACAGGAAAGTAGGAAGGGGACATTCTCCTGAGGTACGCAGCAGAAGAATGCCAGATGGTATTGTCATAATACACAAAAAAATACACAAAAAATACCATTTAGTACAAAAGGAACATTTTTCTTTTTCCAAATCCTGCAGGGCAGAACTCAGACAAACATTTTAATGCAAACATCACAGCAACTGAAATGTGAAGCTGGAATTCTCCAAAAGCTCTAAGTAGCTTTTTAGGCTTGATTCATGTTGGGCCTAATGGATCCTCAAAAGGGAGAATGGTTTGTCAGAGACAAGCATTTTAAGCACAGCATGTTTATGTGGTAGCTAAATGGGGGTTTGTTGCCTCAGATAGGGAGGCTTGATGAAGAACAAAATGACAGAGCTTTGCTGATGAGGCCAGTGCTGCCTGTATTGTCTGGCTAAGTAGATCCAATCCCCAGCCTAGCACCTACATCAAACCAAGGGGTTTAATTTCCTGTGGGGAATATTCTTCGTTGGTGGTTTCTGAATCTTGATCAGGAAAGTGTAGAGAAATATCTTAGGCCACCATCATCACCAGCACAGTGATATAGTAGTGACTAGCTGAAGGGAAACGTGTTTACTTTTCCCATGTTAAACTATGTCCATTTCAATTTCCATGTAAGATTATAAGAACAAAAACATGCTGCCCTTTGGGGGAATGGCATTTGGCTAAATACCATGCATTGCTACAAACCTTAGATGTGAAGGGCCACATGCAAACATTTACATAGAAGAATATTATGGATCTGGGCCTCAGTCCTACAGGAGAAATATTTCTAACTGCTTGGCTCTTTCAGGCTATGAAATTTACTGCCTGCAGATAGAGGCCAAGTAGGAAGGTTTGGTGCTGTGACAGAAACTGAATGGTTAGCTCTCCCCTTCATCTCTTGGCCTTAAATCCTTTCCGCCAGGCTTTATATGTCCCGTTTTCCTAACAGCTGAGCTTACCAAGTTTGTTACAGCAATATGCTTGTCTATGCATGCACCAGTCATTATTGTTCTGTATTCTGGCCTCTTCAAGATTAGAGAAGTCTTCCTCAAAGCTTCCCAGAAATCTTGCTAACAGTTGTCTGTTCATTGTCTTTGGTGGCTTCATCTTCTTTCATTAACTAGTGTAGCTGGTGTTGAAAACCAAACAGAAGGTAATGACAGACCACAGTGAGCTGTCTGTTGCTGCAGATGGAGGATACCTCTAGGATTTGGGTCAGAAAACACTTGGCAAGCATCCCTCTGTATTCTTCTTGTCACATGTTGAAGAAGCCTGGTTAGTGGCAGGGGTGAAGAAGGAAGCTGAAATCTTAAAATGGCTGCAATAGTTTTTGGTGTATTTTTGTTTAGCATCAAAGCTATTTACAGGGTATCTTGCCAATTTATTCATACTGTTGCTGTCATGGGTCTTTAATGATTTTTCACTTTCAGAACAGGGAAGAAAACCTCACATAGATCCCATTTAAGTTTGCAATGGCAAGAAAAAATGAGGCTTTTAGAACCGTTTATACCCCTTTAGAACTGGACCTTGAGGAGGTACTGTAAGAAGCCATTTGTTTTCTTTAAACACAGTTCAGCTTCACACAGGCATGCTCACACATTCAGATGGTTTCCACTTGAAATTCCTCATCTAATCCAAATAGCTCTCAGCCTTGACTGCCAAGCTGTGAAGGGGCTCCCCCTGCCCCGTGGGGCACTGGGGGGTAGAGGAAGGCAGCATGCTCACAAAGTTTGCGTGCTTTGGCTTGCTTACAGACACACCTTCAAAAGGTTTGATCCCTCCTTTCTCTGCTGCTTGTAAAAAGAAGCAAAGCAATATTTGAGGGAGTCCTTGCCTTTGGAGACTGTCACATGCACACTCTACTCGCATGGGCAGAATAAGTTTGAGATTTGCAAGCCTGTTAGAAATAGTTGCTGCGTTTAAAGCTGACAATTGGACAAGTCCCCATAGCCTAGAGGGGAAACAGAAGTGAATCACAGCATTAAGCTGTCTGTACCCTTGCCACTCTGTGTAAACTAACATCCCATATGGTTTATAGTTCTTCAGTATGGTCTTTTAAACAAATACTTTTTTTCCTCATCTAGAACACAAATGGGTTATATAAGGTTTGAGATGGATGTGTGGTGGCAAAGCTGTTGGATGCTTCTGCATTACTTTACCAATTTACAGGCTGTTATGTGCAGGTAATCCCTTTTCAGAGGTTCATAGAATAGCTTGGTTTGGAAAGGACCTTAAAGATTGTCTCGTTCCAACTCCCCTGACACGGGCAGGAGCATCTTCTACTAGATCAGGTTGCTCTAGGCCTCATCCAACCTGGCCTTGAACACTTCCAGGGACGGAGCATCCACAATCTCCCTGAGTAATATGTTTCAGTGTGTCACCACCTTCACTGTAAAGAATTTATTCCTATTATCTAGTTTAAATCTGCCTTCCTCAAGCTTCACTCCATTCTTGTCCTATTGCTACAAGCCCTTGGCTCCTTTCATGTACCAGAAGGATGCAATCAGACTTTCCTGCAAACTTCTTTTCTGCAGGCCGAACAGCCCCAACTCTTCCAGCCTGTCGCCATAGGGGAGGTGCCCCAGCCCTCTGATCATCTTTGTGGCTCTCCTCTGGACCCACTCCAGGGGTCCCTAGGACAGGTTTGAAACTGTCAGTGTTCCAACACCCTCCTTTGCCAAAAAATGGTCCCTTGATGCAAATGAAGCTGCTGTGGCCACAGCTGGGAAGATGATGCTGCCTGTGTGAGGCTGGGCTGGAAAGAATGACTGTAGAGATGGGATAATGCTCACATTTCATTTCAGGTCCTACAGATGCTGAAATTATATTTCCCTGACTTTGTGGGGACCTGCAAATCCAATGTCAATCACAATGCAGTGTATCAGCAGAGGGTTTTTTTTTTTTTTGTATTTAAGCAGTAGGAATTATTTTGCAGATATAACTCATTTGTCTGCATATCATATGGAGAAGTAGTTGGTATGCATATACATGTTGACCAGACTAATTTATTTATATTGCCTTAGCAGTTGTGTTGCTCATTGATTCACAGGATTAAGTTAGGCTCTATAGAGGTACAAAATCATAACAATTCAAGATGCACACTGAAATAGATCATATCTGGTTTTTTTCTCAGAGAGGGAAGGAAGTAATTTTGTTTCATGTTTTCCGTAATGTATATTATTTTTTGTGGCTCAAAACCAAGCAAAGTGAAAAAAACCCAAACCAAACAAAACTAGAACAAATGAAAGGACACAATCTAAATTTAGACTGAGGTGATGAGTTAGATTAACAAACAGAAGTGGGGCAATAGGTTAAGGAAGGACAAGGGTTACAGAAATAAGATTAAATGCAGTCCATGCAGTACAGCCTAATACACTTTCTTATGCCCTGCTCTAGCTTGACCATGCAGAAAAACAGCCAAAGATTACCTCTCAGGAGAGGGAGCTGTCTTTGTGGTGTTTGTTTTTATAGTGCCTAGTTCAACGGGATGCTAGTCCCCATTTTAGGTTTCTGAGTGCTGTAACAATACAAACAATACAAACAAAATAGTAGCAATATGATGCTTTTGCCCAGCTCCTGAATGTTGTGGCCCTTTTTCTGACTGAGCCTAATGTAAGAAAAAGGAAGGACTCTGACATTTGTATGGATGCAGCTGTTATTCTGGGTGTTTGTTCTTACCTTTTGAAGTTTGCTAGTCCCTTTCAGAAAGGATGATTCAACTTGTGATTAAGTTTCATATTAGTCCTGCCCATCTCCCTGTTTGATACTCAGCGATATCTGAAAAGTCTGGATCTGAGTATGTAGAGGCAGGAATACCAGAAAAGAGGACCATATAATATCTGGGCATAGTTTGGAGTCCAACTTCTGATAAGGAAGCAGAAAAAGGACAGATGATTTTTTTTTTTTTTTTAAATAAGGAGACAGTGGCTGTCAAGAATTGTTTCCCAGAAACTCAGATGTTTGCAAAATAGGCATCAGAAAACATTCATACCTGACCAAAGGCTTTTACTTCTAATGGCTGAAGTGAAGCTCAGGTTTGAAATTGTTATTCCCTGGCCTGCTGATTCCTGGTAGGTCCAGATCTATCACCACCCAGCAAAGCTTGCCAGAGTCAAGGTCAGTTGCTCTCTGTGCTATGAAACTTATGGCTGAGTCCATTAGGGTTAGGGGTGTTCAGCTGGCTGCAGTACACTGGTGTCTGGAATTTAAGAATAAGCTGGAATAACCAAACTGTGTTTAGAGCTTAGTTTTACCTGTGGTCTGAGCCCAGTATTACTGCCTCAGACATACTTCTAACATATTTTGGCCACATTGTGAGGTGTTAAAAGTTTAGCTGGAAAAGCATTTAAATGCTGCTGCTTTATTGGTTTGGGCCCCACACTGGCCTTCATTCTCCACTCCTTCACCTGATATTTCTTTCTTTAAGTCCAACTCCTTCCAGAAGCACAAGCTCTCACGTAGCTGGTAATTCTTATGCATCCAAGTAATGTGAATGTGGGTCCAGACGACATGGTCAGTTTGTCTAATTAGCTTCCTGTCACTATAGCCAAGCCAGAAATTTAAGGTACAGTAACTCATTTTATAGTCACTCTATCTGGCACTGAATGTTGATTGGAAAAATTCTTTGCTTGAGCAAGATGTGTGGTAACATTGTTATGCTACATTAAAGTGCTCTTTAAAAATAAATTAGATTCTCACGAGCACGAGAGACCAGTATCCCCTACCACAGCCAGACCTGACACAGGCAAGTCTTCTCCTTATCCAGGGCTGTTAAATTCTTCAGGAAAGCCAGGCAAAAAGTTGTACCCTACTCTTTTTATTTTTGTGACCCCCTAAAGGATTTGGTCTTCAGAGAGGCTAGATAAAGCATTATCTCTGAGCAGAACACCACATCAGGTACCATACCTGCTCATGAGGGCTGTGCACGCACACCTCTCCACACCAAACCAAACTGGTGTATCAAAAAGGTTCCTAAGTATTCAGGACAGAAATACTCCCTCTGCTCGTAAGTGCTGGTTTTCTTCTGGGCCTTCCTTTCGGCTTCCAAAAGCTGTCCCTTAAACACCAGTTGTGAATGGAAAAAATTTTGCACTTTCACATTCTCTCCCGGGGAATGAGGGCTTATATCTCTCCTTCTCACACTGATACTACAGTTTCGCAGTTTTCTTTCACCAGCAGTCAAGTCTCCTCATTTCCTCATTATATATGACATGCATGTTTCATTTTCATTAGTACTTTTATAGTTTGAGAGGCCTGATGAGCAAGGGAAAGGGAAGTGGCTGGATGGAAGGGCTGCCTCCTGAAGGGAAGGAGTCACAGGAGACGGTGGGCTCTCCTGTGTCTCAGACCGTGACACTTTTGTCCTCCACAACACTGCTCTCCCCGGATGATGCAGGGGTTTGCTGACACTGAAGCCTACACTGAGACCACAGCCTTTACAACTGCTATTGCAAAGCAGTTTACTTAAATGGAAAAGGAAATGGGACTGGGAAGTGGAAGGCATCAATCAGAAATACCCTCCTTTACTTTGCTGTCAGGATGAGACCAGGGCACAGAGAGCTTCTGTATGATTAGCTGAGCTTTTGCTTAAACAAAAAAATCCACTGTGGTACTTGTTGAATAGAAATTAAAGCTAAAACAGATAGGGATTAGGTTCTTTGAAGACTTAGGATTCACAGAAGCCAGTAGGTAGTCCATGGTATCTGATTAATGGCATGTCCTGACTGTGTTAATTGCCACCCAATTATAAAAACTTTCTGGCCTGATCATCATCTCAGAAAAGCTCACACATTGTTAGTCTTGTCTTTCACCAGGAGAAGGGCAATGCTTGGAAACTGCTGTGGAAGAGGAGATGGAGAAGATGGGACTGATACCTAACTGCATTTCTCATGTTGACTTAACATGGCCAAATGTTACAGGCAGCCTATTCTTTTCCATGCCCACTGGTGGGGTGAGCTCTTGGGTACTCGTATGATTGCTGCTGACGCTCAACTGTTTGCTCAGAGAGAGCTGTGCAATCTGAATCTGATATCTGAGTACTGTCATGGGTTTTCAGTGTCTGTTTTAACTGCTCATGGAGCTGGCCATATAGATAAAGAAACTGAATTAAAATAATGTAGCTGTAAAGAAGATTTTTCTTTTTCTTATTTTTTTTTTAATTAGAAGCCACCTCAGAGCTATAATGTTATGTAACAAAATGAATCTACATTTATCTTTTGATAAGTATATATAGCTTAGGTTTTGACTACCCAAAGGATACTTTCATCTGGAAGCCTGTTACTGATAATGGTGCAGCATCTGAAGTGTTAAGCATGTTCTCTGAGCACAACAAAAACCTGATAGCTGCAAGTAATGGTCTATAAGCTGTTTCCTGAAATGCAGCTCCTACTGTGTGATGCAGACAAACTTTCTTTATACAAAACTTTCATGTACTTTACCAATTCCTCTCCTTTTGCATTCCCACCTTCCTGCCCCTTGGCATTCATTCACCCTGACATGTTATTAAAGTTGTCTCTGAAGCTGGCCCAAGGAGCCATACATATTATTTACATCACAACAGAGCCTAGGGGCATCAGACAGGGCTGAGGGTCTGTTGTGCCAGCTGCTATTTGGTCTTTAAGTACAAAGATAGTCCAGCCCAAAGAGATTTCTATCTTGAATTTTAACAGGTAGACAGGGAGATGATTGTTTTGCTGATGCTTCAGATTCTTCATTCAAGTTGCTGTGAGTAGTCTTTAGGAAAATCTTCTCCTCTGTTGCAGGGGTATCACACAAGACTCTCAGACTGAGATATTCTGAGTTCATAACCTGGTGGTGCAGAGGCCACAACAGCCAACTAGTGGCATGTAACACACGCAGGGCAGAACTAAAGTGAATACAAAGATTTCACAAATTCATTGCAAGTCTAATCTGATGCTCATGTTCAGAGCTTGTGTGTATTGCCACCTCAGAAGAAAAGAATCCCTCTTAGTCCCTCAGAATCAATCAGATTTTTGAAATCTTTTCAATGGAAAAAACCTTTAAACCATTTAAATCCATTTTAGAAAGTCAGCCTGTAAGTATACAAAACACTGGAGACCATCATATGCTAATCTGAGCTTAACAAAACACATAGCATTACCAAGTGTAATTATACAGTCTGGCTTTACCTCTGGCTGTTCTCCATCCTGCTTTCAAGCTACATCCTTTCCTTTCATCTCATTCTACACCACATGAAACAGGTGAGCTGTTCCCTTTATATAGCTCAGGGCTTCAGTCACATGGCTCTCCAAGCTTGCTATCTTCATTCAATCCGTTTAAAGAATCGGAATAATCAGAGATCTTTCATGAACTCCATGACAAAATTTCATTCTGTTAAGCACTGAAAGCTTACCAAGTTAAAAAAAAAATTAAAAAAAATTTATTTTTTTCCTAGGAGTATCCACTTTTAAAAGCTACTTTTATAGTCCAGGAGAGTCTCTCTCACAAATCGCTCATGCATCACCACTAGCAAGCTCCACAGAAAGAGAACTCCAGTGCTTTTTATTGTCAAGGCAACACTGTGGTTTCTAGATCCCATTTGTTCATGCATAGATAGTAGAAGCATCCACTTTTTATCTGATTCCATTTGAAATTTTATCTTGACTCAACTGCTACTGATTTCTTGCAGGAAGGTACAATTTGTTTAAGCTTATCTTCACCAGTAACAACTTTTGACAGTAAAGAGACGGTGATACTTCCTCCAAAGTCTGTACTTGGTAGCTCACTGGATTAGATGACAGTGCCAAGGAGTTAAACTGGACAGAGCAGTGATTTTCAGTTTTGGGGTCCTTGAATGCATGGGAGAGACTATTATGGGAATTATTTTAAAGGAGTCTGTGAAAGGTAACTCTGATAAGGCAGACTGGTGACAATTGTCTTGAAAGGAGCCTGCAGAGGCCCTGGAAAATGCTGTGGGGTCTGCAAACTGGAAAAGATTAGAGCCTTGGGGCTATACTATCTACTCTGATTTAGAAGCTTGGGCCCATGTTATCTGTTATGCCATTCTTTGGAACAAATAGTACAGGATTAAACTCAAGTTGTCACAGATAGATATTACAGGGACCTCCTCCCACCAAGACCAACTGACCCCAGAGAGTGAAGATATTGCCCTGACAGACATACAACATTTCTGTTTCTCTCCATCATATGTTTTTCTTGATGGCATCAGCTGTCTTGATAGTTGTTGGTGGCTATGTGAATGTTAGGACACATCACAGGTCCCAGGATTAGGCCCTCTGAGAAGCTGGAATGGTACCTTGTAGGCAAGACAAATATTTCCTGACTTTCCTATATTCCCATGAACAAGAGCAAGGAGACATCTTGCTGAGTTTCTATAAAGATCTGTGCTACTTTTAGCAGTAGAGGAGATTTAAGATATCTGCTACTAGGAAAATAAAAATTATTATTATTATTATTATTAATAATAATAACTTAAAAATAAAAGGTATGTGTGAGCTTGATTGTGAGGCAAAAAGCTGTATCTTCCAGGCAGATAAGTGTGTGGTGATAGTTTTGCTGTGGGTTCATCTGCTCTGCGGAGTCACCTTCCCGACATGGTGGCCACTTTTGTGTATGTCTGCTAAAAATCTCTGTAGACCATCTGGTCCAGCCTCTTGCTGCAGACAGGGTAGACTTTGAAGGTAGGTCAGGTTACTCAGGGCTTTGCCCAGTTAAACTTTGAGTATCTCCATGGGTAGAGATTCTACCCTCCAGGCAAACTTTTCAGTAATGAAAATGTTTACTCTCATAGTATCATTTTCCCCTTACTGCTCCTCAAAATCCTCTGATGGCAGCTTATGCCTGTTGCTTCTCATCCTCTCACTGCACGTCCAAACACAGCCTGGCCCTGCCTTCCCCATATTCTCCCATATGGTAGTTGCTGACTGCAGGAAGAGCCCCCTTTATCCATCTCTTCCTAAATTTGAGCAAGCCCAGCTCCCTGTCTCCCATCCTACATTGTATGCTCTACTCCCCTGACCATCTTGGTGACCTTCCCTGGAGTCACTCTAGTATGCTTTCATCTATCTTATACCAATATGGGAAGGCAGGACACAACATTCCCAATACAAGCTCACAAGTACCAAATATGGAGGAATAAACCCTTCCTTCAACCTGCTAGCCACGTGTTTGCTGAAACAGCCCAGCGTTCAGGGTTGAATCCCAAGGAGGAGGTGGAAGTAAGCATGGATTAAGGAAGAATATGCTGTGGGACACTGAGGTAACATTGCTACACATTCCTATTGCAAGTAGAATAGCATGGTTTCAGCAAGCAGGGTGTCTGCTCACATCTCTCCACCCTGCCTTGCTGGTGGAGACAACCAAAATGATTGTGAATCACTGCTTTCAGTTGCCACAGCTGTGAGTTGTGGCACTCACACAGATGATTCACAAAGGGTTCAGCCTCCCAAGCCCAAGGGTTAGGGAGGCCACCAGTTGCAATGCCAGACATTGCAATGTCATCTGTTTATGAGGGAGTCTTGCTTGCACCATGGGAGTTGGTGGGAAACAAATTAGAATCTCAATGGTTATTTCTTCCTGTTCTTTTCCTCTGTTCTTCTGCATTCACTGTGGGAGCTGTAGGGGAGCGTGTTAACCGATTTATTTGCTGATTCGTTATTGGATTTGGCTGGAGAACTGGTGTGGGGAATTGTGTGGAGGGGAGTTCTCCCTCTTCTCCTAGCTCAGCTTAGGAAACGTGGCAAGGTCACAAAAGAGTGGGCAAATGTCTTTGTCAGGCAGTAAACAGATTTCATATGGGTCATCACAGGAACTCCAACCTTAATGCTACCACCACCAGCAGTCTTACAAGAGCTGTGAACTATTTGGCAGAAAGCTGGCAGTTTTGTAACCAAAGTCTGGTTTTGCAGGAAAGTTAATGTGGCTTCTTTTTTTTGGGGGGATACGGTTTTGATGTTGTGAAAAGCAATGCATATGGAAACCCATCAAAGCCTAAGGCTATTGTTGACATAGTCTTGACTCATTCTTGGCACCTACTCCTTGTCTTCCTTCGATAGCTCAGCTGGTAGAGCGGAGGACTGTAGGCCGTCTATAGAAAGTAATCCTTAGGTCGCTGGTTCAATTCCGGCTCGAAGGAAAGCTTTTTGGTGTTTGATTTTTTTATTTTCCTTCCCTTTTTTTTTTTCTCCTTTCTTCTTTTTTTTTTTTTTTTTTTTTCTTTCCCTTCTTTCTGTAATTCTCAACTTTGCAGAGCTGCCCTCTCCTGTAGTATGCTCCTTGAGACCCCAGGAGAAATTTAGTCTACTTAAAACACATCACTTTCATGGATTGAATTTCTACTACCCGCCTTGTTTGCTTCACCTGATGCTCTGAGCAATGGTGCTTTGACCTTTGCCACCTCTATGCCTAATCAGTTGATGTCCATCATACGAGCTGCTTTTCTGCAGGGGCTCAACACCTACAGACCCTTGATAGCTAGAGCAGGTCCACAGTTCACAGCTTGCAGAGACTCTTTTAGTTCAGCTGAGTGTGGAAAATATGGGGAGATCCAGATACTGGTTGCTGGTTTTACCCCTTTTCCTATCTTGATCTTGTGTTTCGAAGTTTTGGGGTTTTGGCTGGTATGGGGGCACTAAGTTTTTGTGAGTGCAAGAAAACCGTGATCATTCAGGTCTAGATGTTTGCCTGAGACAGCCACTACATGCAACTATAATCATTGCCTTTGTGAAAGCATTGCAAATACCACTGCACGCTACTCTGGGATGTATCACGTGCACGTACTTTTGGTGAAGAACTGTAAAAGTTGGGGCTGTTTACAAAGGAAATGGATAAGAAAGAGTCAGTAGAAACATATGAAAGGAGACAACAGTCCTGGTTTACAAGGCATCCTAAGAACCCATTCATACAGCAACCAACACCAAAAACTTTCAGAGGGTAGGAAACAGGGTGCCATGATCTGTTAAAGAAGATTTTTGTTTCACACAGGAAACTGACTCATGGAACTCACTTTCACAAGACACAATCAGCTCTGAGAGGTCTGTAGGAAGCTTTATTAAAGAAAAGATTGGATGGTTTTAGATTTTTACATTAGATGAGACAACATTAGGGGATCTAAATGCCAAAGCTCATGCAAAACATCTCCTCATGCAAAGCATGGTGCTAAGCTGAAAAAAGATGGGGGAAGGAGGTGGCAACTTTATTCTGTGGCTTATCTCCCACTCTGTTAGAAATATATTAGTATTGTTTATTAGATAAAAAAAAATTAGAATTATTATTAAAGAGAAAGATTTACTAGAAGTTCAAGCCAGATGTGTCACAGAATCAGGGCTAAGCTAGAATGAATAATCAAGCAATGAGACATAATTCCAGAACTTAAAAGAGTTTTGGGTTTTTTTTTTTTTAGTTAGCATCAGATCAATGACCATTGATCACAGCAGAGCGCCAGTTTTCTTTGTCCTCCCAAATCCAGCTGCATTAAATCTTCTTCAGCCTCTCTAGCAGTACACACTCATAGACTCAGAGCTATAATGGATTTTCAGTACAGAGAGATACATGACGGGACAGAGGCAGTTCTGCCTCTCAGCAGAACAAAACAACCAGCTTTCCAAGCCCTGGGCAGCAGGCAGGCCAAGCACTGATTGCTCCATAGGCCCTCCCACAGTGGGGTGGGGTTGTAAAAGCAAGAGCAGGAAGGGCAAGCAGCCTCTTTTGCAGTCCTGCTAGGACTGTGGGAGGAGGATGCATAGCAGTGGCATCTCTAGTGGGAATCCGGCAGTCACTTTACACCAGAAAGAGGAGAGGCCTAGGTGATGCCACAGGAGGAATTTGGGTGTGTTTGAAACCACATTGGATAATAAATCTGTCCCATGGCACCTGGGAAAGATTTCCTCCTTGCAATGCACCTTTTCTAGTCTTGGCGATCAGCAAGACAAAGTAGGAACCTTTCCTAATGAGTGAACACATGATTCGTGCCTTTAATTGCTGCGATAAGCCTGAAGCTTTTGATTCAAAATCTGCCAATAATCATGAAAAGTAAACTCTTGTGCTCACGTCAGAGAAGGGACCGAGGCTTTCCCTGAGACAGGGGAACGGTGGTGATGGATGAACAGACTGACTGCCTCACAGGCAGTTTGTTGATGTAGAGATCTTTGCTGACCTAATATTTCAGTCTGGGTTGCACAAGGTACAAATGAAACAGGAATGGAAGGAGAAAGGATTAATTTAAAGTAGGTTCTCATCACAAATGATGCTCTAGTAGGAAACATTTCTTGAGTTGGAAAGGGTGAGATTTTGCAGCATGGGTTCACCCTCATATTGTTGCACACCAGTAGATAACTGGGTCCTGGTGGAGAATACTGTCTGACATGGTTAGCTTGTGTTATGCCATAGCTGTTTCATATCATGTTATTTCAGCTACCAGGACTGCCCCATAATGACACAGTGGTGACAAGATAATAATTTATGTAAGTGGGATGTTCCTTCCCTTTCTGAAATATGTTTTTCTTCTTCTTGTCTCACCTCATGTCCCCAAACAACCTTTTAGCCTATCCCCTAGCTCAGAAGCAGCATAATGCATGGTGAAGAAATTGTAGCTTGTACAGTTAGCATAAATATATTGCAAAATATCTGCTCTTTCTCCCTGAAGGAAGAGCAGTGCTCAGATTCCTGTAGGACATCTTGCTGAGTTGGATGCAGTCACCTGTGCCTGCAGCCTGTCTTTTGTGGTTATTTTGTACCTTCCCTAAGCAGCAAGTGTTACATGGTCTGTGACTGGTTTTGTCTGTGCTCATTCTGAAAGTAACTTTCCATTAAAAATTAGAAGTGCAATTTTGGCAGTGGCACAGTTCCAGGTTCTCAGTTGTACTTGCTTTGAATGACTTTGTAGATCTTGACCTGTATTTTGATTTTTCCCATATAAATTATTCCCAGCCTTGGTGTAGACACTTGGTTTCACCTGGTTGCATCAAGGCCATTACAGGGAATGCTTCTTCTGATGCAATGTGGAATGACTGAGCAATACATAGCTTGCCTAAAGAAGTTTGGTTAATCTTAAAGAAACTTCAGAAAAGCTGGGTAATCTCAACATTTTGCATTATTCTCCAGTGTTGTTCTCCAGCCTACAAATCAGCAAGTTTGCTGATGATACCAACTGGTGTGGTTGATATGACTGATGGACAGGATGCCATCCAGAGGGACCCAGACAGGCTGGAGAAGTGGGCTCAGGTGAACCTCATGACATTTAATAAGGGAAATGCAAAGTCCTGCAGCTAGGTCAGGGCAATCCTAGCTACCAGTACAGGCTGGAGGATGATGAGATTGAGAGCTGCCCTGCAGAAAAGGACTTGGGAGTACTGATGGACAACAAGCTGGACATGAGCCAGTAACATGCACTTGCAGCTCAGAAGGCAAATCATATCCTGGGCTGCATCAAAAGAAGCATGGCCAGCAGGTTGAGAGAGGTGATTCTGCCAGTCTATTCTGCTTTGGTGAGACTTCACCTGGAATACTGCATCCAGCTCTGGAGTCCTCAACACAGGAAGGACATGGACCTGCTGAATTTGGTCCAGAGGTGAGCTGCAAAGATAATCAGAGGCCTGGAGCACTTCTCCTATGAAGAAAGGGTGGGAGTTGGGATTGTTCAGCCTGAAGAAGAGAAGGCTCTGTGGAGACTTTGTAGCAGCATTTCAAAATCTGAAGGGGACCTACAAGAAAGCTGGGGAGGAACTGTTTACAAAGATATGTAGCAATAGGATGAAGGACGATGGTTTTAAACTGGAGCAGGGCAGATTTAAGTGGGATGTGTGGAGGAAGCTCTTTACAATGAAGGTAGTGCAATACTGGGACAGATTGCCCAGAAAGATGGTGGCGACTCTGTCCCTGGATACATTCAAGGTCAAACTTGACGGGGCCTTGAGAAACCTGATCTAGCTAAAGATGTCCCTGCTCACTGCAGGTGGGTTGGACAAGGTGACCTTCAGGGGCCCCTTCCAATCCGACACATTCTATGATTCTATGAAATGCAGCACTGCTGCAGTGATTGGACTGAAGATCTATCTTTATGCTGAGCCCACAGCTTTCCTTTGAGCACTGACTTTTTTCTGCTGCTGTGGTTCTTTTGAAGCCACCTGTTGCCTCTGGTCATACACATTTAAATAAAGCTTTTGGAGCAGGGTCATATCTTTGTAAAGCTTTTCATGATGGCAAGGAAAACATGATCCTGATTCCGGCCTGGACTGCTAATACAAATCAATGTGATTAAGGAGGGCTTGAAAAAGTTTTTAAAAGGAGGAAGCAAGTCAAGATGCTGATTATTTGCCAGTTTGTAGAAATTGCAAGTGGTTGCAAACTGCTTTGCTTTTACTATGAAATAAAACTATCCTGTGTTTGGATGAATTTATGAAAAGTGTCTCAGCATGGCTGGAGATGACCAACAGCAGCTGTTGCCTTTATTTGTAACCAGCAGATCAAGAAGATTTACACTGAACTGACCAACTGTTTGCACATTTCTTCAGGTCTACTTAACCACCCTCTACAAAACAATTTTTCTTCTTCTTCCTATTGTAGTCATAATCAGGCCTTGATAAGAACTGCTGCCAGAGACATCCAATCAGTCCCATGTTATCATCTGGAAATTATTAGAGTCCTCAGGACAGATTGAAGCCATTTTGATAGCATTGATTAGTTTCTTATTTCAAGTTGTGCCATTTCACCATTCACTGGTTTAAAATTCTTGTTTCATTTGTGAGGATACTTTTTCTTCTGTTGTAAATAAGAAATAATATTTTGGTCTGTGAATCCAAATAACCTTTGAAGTTTGTGGCTTTGTAATCTGAAAGTCACCTGGAGAATGTATGCTTTCTTGTCAGCTTTAATCAATGCACAATAATCAATTAACATATCAAAGTGTTCAATTACTCCTTAGTGATGAGGTGCTGTAGCTGTATGGCTTAATTTCCTGGAAGATTCTCAGCACTCTCAATGCAGCATTGGTCTTACTTAGCTGACTGCTTAAGGGTGGCTGCTGTGAAAACAGAGCTGGTACCAAATCCTTACTGTACCAGGTAAGTTTTCCTCAAAAGCAAAAACTTAAGAGTTGCATCACCCAAACATAGGACTAAAAGACAAAGTTTAGCAATGCACCTTGCCTGACCGTAGCCAACATAATATATTTAGACAGTGTATTTAATGAATTTCTTGACTTGAGCAAGATTCCCATTGATTGCAGTGAAGATATTACTTAAGTAACACCAGCTTCCTCACGAAAAGTAGTGTCAGATCCTTCCTCAACACTGCAAACCACTTCTTTCTATCTAATTTGTGAGTTGGATGTACTGTGCTGTTGCCAGTTTTGAAGAAGGGAGTCTGTCCACAGAATCATAGAATTGTTAGGGTTGGAAGGGATCTCAAAGATCATCTAGTTCCAACCCCTCTGCCATGGGACAGGACACGCTAGATCCTGCAGGGACACCTCATGCTAGATCAGGTTGCTCAGAACCACATCTTTCTGGGTGACATGGACAGTGGCATTGAGTGCACCCTCAGCAAGTTTGCTGATGACACCAAGCTGTGTGGTGCAGCAGACATGCTAGAGGGAAAGGATCCCATCCAGAGGGACCTTGACAGGCTGGAGAGGTGGGCACAAGCCAACCTTATGAGGTTCAACAAGACCAAGTGCAGGGTCCTGCATCTGGGTCGAGGCAATCCCAGGCACAAATACAGGCTGGGCAGTGACTGGCTGGAGAGCAGCCCTGAGGAGAGAGACTTGGGGGTGCTGGTGGATGAGAAGCTCAACAGGAGTTCTCAATGTGCACTTGCAGCCCGGAAAGCCAATCAGATCCTGGGCTGCATCAGGAGAAGTGTGGCCAGCAGGTCAAGGGAGGTGATTCTCCCTCTCTACTCAGCCCTGGTGAGACCCCACCTGGAGCACTGCATCCAGTTCTGGAGCCCCTATTACAAGAGGGATGTGGACGTGCTGGAAGGTGTCCAGAGAAGGGCCACAAGGATGATCAGAGGGCTGGAGCACCTCTCCTATGAGGACAGACTGAAGGAGTTGGGGCTGTTCAGTCTGGAGAAGAGAAGGCTCCCAGGTGACCTCATTGTGGCCTTCCAGTATCTGAAGGGGGCCTACAAGAAGGCTGGGGAGGGACTTCTTAGGATATCAGGTAGTGATAGGACTAGGGGGAATGGAATGAAGCTGGAAGTGGGGAGATTCAGGCTGGAGGTGAGGAGGAAGTTCTTCCCCATGAGAGTGGTGAAGGCCTGGAATGGGTTATCCAGGGAGGTGGTTGAGGCCCTGTCCCTGGAGGTGTTTAAGCTCAGGCTGGATGAGGCTCTGGCCAGCCTGATCTAGTGCAGGGTGTCCCTGCCTATGGCAGGGGGTGGAATTAGGTAATCCTTGTGGTCCCTTCCAACCCTGACTGATACTATGATACTATGATACATCCAGCCTGGCCTTAAAAACCTCCAGGGATGGGGCTTCTACCAACTCCCTGGGAAACCTGTTCCAGTGTCTCACTACCCTCATGGTGAAGAACTTCTTCCTAACATCCAATCTGAATCTACCCATTTCTGTTTTTATGCTTAATAAGGATGCTAAGGGTCCTAACTTCTTTGCTGAGTGTGGAGACGGTTTGGCATTCCTTTTTCCTATACTACACTACACTTGCATTTCCCAGGGGATTACAGGAGGAAAGTTCTGCTGACTCTGGGGTCGGTATGTTTCATGCTTATTTGAAGGCTGAGGAAAAGAAATGTGAACAGGTGAAGCATGATTTCAGCTTAAGTCCCCTAAATATTGTCGAGGCCTGAGAAGGCCTATATTTGTGAATTAAGAGCCTCTTCAAATTCAGAATTGAGATATTGACACTCCATGTTGCCCTTTTTAGAGTATGTGGAGCTAAAAAAAGCCCTAGTAATTTTCATGGCAATACAAGACTTTTCTGGGATCACTGTGTTTTGAACACCACACAATCTTTAGTGTATCTTTTCTCAAGTCCCTGTGACACCGAGGGGTACCAATGTCCCTATTTCACATAACATTGTGTGTTCCTAAGACAGCTGCTGATGAGTGATGGGTCCTAAGAGGCTGCAGCAGAACTTTAAAGGTTATCTGAACCTTCAGAGGCTCTCATTGGTGTGTGTGCTGACTATCCTTCCTTGCTTACAGAATTTGTGGCTGGAAAGCTGTCTGGCAGAAAGTGACTTTGGGGGTTCTAATGGACAAGCAACTGAATATGAGCAAGCAGTGTGCCCAGGTGGCCAAGAAAGCCAGTGGCATCCTGGCTGGTATCACAAATGCTGTGTCCAGCAGGAGTAGGGAAGTGATTGTACCCTTGTACTCAGCTCTGGTGAGGCCACACCTTGAACATTGTGTCCAGTTTTGGGCACCTCAATACAGGAGAGATGTGGAGGTGTTGGAGCAAGTGCAGAGGAGGGCAACAAAGCTGTGAAGGGCCTGGAGAACAAATCTTGCAAAGAGTGGCTGAAGGAGCTGGTCCTGTTTAGTTTCGAAAAGAGGAGGCTGAGGGGAGACCTCATTGCTCTCTACAACTACCTGAAAGGACATTGTGGAGAGGCTGGTGCTGGTCTCCTCTCACAGGTAATTGGTGATAGAACAAGAGGGAATGGCCTCAAGCTATGACTGGGTAGGTTTAGACTGGACATTAGGAAAACATTTTTCACAAGCATTGGAATGTGCTTCCCAGGGAAGTGGTTGAGTCACCAACCCTGGATGTGTCTAAAGATTGTTTGGATGTGTTACTTGGGGATATGGTTTAGGGGTTGGAATTGGTGATCCTGAGGGTCTTTTCCAACCTGAATGTTTCTGTGATTCTGTGAATCTTCACTTTTGGTAAACTGTTGACTTAACCCTAAAAGAAACCAGCAGTGAGTTTTCCCTTGATTTCAGTTTTGGTTACTGCTGAGCAGTGCTCACACAGCACCGAGGCTGCGCTTTTCCAACATTCCCCCCAACAACAGTAGGCTGAGGGATGGGCAAGATCTTAGGAAGGGGATATGGCCAGGCCAGCTGACCCCAACTGACCAAAGGGATATTCCATAACACATGACACCAGCTCAGATATATAAGCTAAGTAAAAGAAGGGAGGAGGTGGGATGGGTTGGGGGCATTCATTAATGATGTTTGCCCTCTGGAGCAACCACTATGCGTATTGAAGCCCTGCTTCCCAGCAAGCTGCAAGACATTGTCTGCTGATGGGAAGTAGAGAATAACGCTTTTGTGTGCACTTGCTTCTTCATGCAGCCTTTACTTTTGTCAAACTACTTCTGTCTTGATCCATAGGCCTCTTGGTATATTTTCCCTCTCCCCTGTCCACCTAACAAGGGGAGTGATAGAGTGGCTTTGGTGTGCATCTGGTCCCCAGCCAGGCCCAAACCACACGTCGCTTTGCAGCAGCTTTACAGCCTGAATGATCTCTTTGGTTCCTTCTCCCAGAAAGTTATCAAACTACCAGTAGATAAAACCCTAAGAGGATATTGCTATATTATATCTCAGAGCATTGCCACAAACAGTTTTCCAGATCTGACTCTATGCCAGGAGAAACAAGCCTTGTGTGCTGGAAGGGAGAGCTCCTTTTGTTGTGGTCAAATGGAGAAGGAGGAGAGCAGTAGCGATCAAGCAGGGTTGCTGGTGCAGGAGCTCAGAGGTGCATCCACCCACCCACCAGCTGTGGCATGTTGTTGCTTTCCTGTAGGAAGCTGCATCACGTTATCAAGCCAGCATTCAGTCCTTCATGAGAAATGAAACACCACATGTTTCCAGGAGAGGACAGGGAAAAAAAAGGCAGAGAGAGCACGAAACTGTGTTTGAGCCACTTTTCATCAGGCTGAAGGAAGGTGAGCGTGAGGGGCTCTGCGGTGAGAAGGTCTGTAAAAACATAGCAATTATCCTCATCTCAGCTTGCCTATTGAGAAATAATCAAACTTGTGATGAGTCTTGTGACCTGTCAGCCCTCTTAACTGAACTGCAGCTGAAGAGATTCACTGCAAAAAAGGTATAGGCTTATTGTTGATTTTTAACCACGAGAGTTCCTAAGGGAAATAGCATACAGCAATAAAATTTAATGCTCTTCTGATGAGCATCTGGTGCTGGGTGTGTTTTTTCTTTTAAATTGCATTAAAATTAAAACTGCAATATTGCACTGAGTCCTCATTTCCTGTTAAGAGAGGAATTATGATGCTCTATTGATTGGCAAAGCTGTTTCCCATCCCGCATAAGTGTGGTTAGTGGACCAAACTTCACTCACAGACACAGACATGCCCTACCACCCAACTCAGCCATGAACGTTTTTTTCCTCTAAATTATTCATAGTGAAACCACTGCTCTTCAAAAATCAAAACAGAGAAGCAAAGGTATAAAATTACTCTCCTATATGCTTTTGCATTAATTTATGTGCTATCACATTGAATAAAAGGAAATAGCAAGTTAAGCATGTTCAAGAAGCCCCATGATGAGTATAATCGATGCATTCAGCCTATAGAACATACATATAATAGCCCATTGTAGTTATGGGATTGGGCGGCCAATAATTTTGCCTTGGAGATCATTACTTAAGCAGATGACTCTTGACCCTTTTCTTTTAGTGCTTTGAGAAGTTTGCCAGAAAGTACCCTTTTGTGCCAGTCAGCCTTTAACATCTCCCTCTGAGCAGCCACAATTTTTCATTTAAGTTACTTCTGAACGTTAATCTGCTTTTTATCCCATGGATCTTTATGAGAAATAAATTGGAGCCTTTTCAGCAACACAATTGTAAAAGCTTCTTCCTTACTAGTTAAAAGCATGTCACAATGTAGCAACAATGTCTGTGCTGTAAAATGGTGTAAAGTTTAACAAAAAAATCCAAAATAAAAAGGCAATGAAGCAATGCTGGAGCAACATGCTGGGTGTTTCTGTATGGAAACTTGCTTGCCTGCACAGTCCCTGGAAGCTCAGGAAATGTGATTCATAGCAGCAGATAGCAGAGAAAGAAACTTACTCAGAAAAACAAAGATCTGCTGTGCCATAACTTTGCCTTAACTTTTACCATTGATCCACCTCCCGGTGTGGCTGATGGTCAGAATAAAGAGAAAGGCTCACAGCCTAGCTGGCAAACCTCATTAAAGTGTCTGGTTTAAATAGGTGCTGACTCAGGAAAGAAAGAAAGACTTTGAAGATTGAAGTAGTGCATAAAACTGGGTGGGTCCTTTTCAGCCTTACTGGGAAAAAAGCAAAGGGGATACCAGTGAAGAGAGTGGACTCCCTGGAGAGAGCCTGTGTTGACTGGTGCATGCTTCCCCTTGGAGCAGTTGTCATTGGAATGTCCAGGTCTGCCCCATGAAATGTGCTGTTGTACACAGGAACAGGGAATGAAAATCCAGGCTTTAATCTAAGGCGGATTGCTCCTTTAGGGCCAAAGTGCAGAGATCTTTTTCTCATCAACTACCTCCTTACAAGGGGAGTGCAGGTAGGCTGCTGGAATGAATTATAAAGAAATCCCATATCCTCCTGTAAAACAGAAGAAAAAAGCCTGACGTCAAGACGGATAATGAGGGATCATTGGTGATTTGAGATGACTGTGACTTGGAGCCCCTCTCCCCTCACCCCAGTGTGAAGCCCTTGGCTTTGCTGAAGCCAAGTTGCCAGCAGGTTCCTTCCCATTTGCTTTCTTTCTGGTGAGGCCTTTCTCTGTCCAGTGCACATGACGGTGCCCACTTTATTAAAAAGAAACTACACAGATGATGGCTTCTTTTGCTTTGCTAGGAATGACAGACCTTGGCAAATAATTAATTCTAGCTTTTACTCCCAACATATGCATGACTTCTTATTTATAGAGACTTACAATAAAAATGGGAATGATTTTCTTGACCTGATAAGTTACAGATTAAACCAATAAAAGAACAAAGGAGGGGGTTGTAAGAAGAGGACATAGGAAGGGGTTTTGTTTAAAGAGTCCCATGCATGGCTAAGAGATGTATCCAGAGAAAAGAGATAAAATACCCCAGATTAATAACTGTGACGTTTTGCTGGCTTATTGCTTTCTAAAGGCTTTACCTTCTGTGGACACAGAGTTATACAAAATATGAAGGAGTTCCACTCCATATTGTAGTCATCTTGGTAATGATGGCAATATCTCTGTTACAAACTCATGCTCTCCAAGGAAAGCAATTCTCTCTTTGGTATTTCCAAGGGAAAAATTAATTGTTTTTCCTTCTCTATGTTTTCTATAGTTGCTCCTCTCTTCTTTGCTTCTCACAGCTTGACCTTTGTTGAATTAGTCATGAAAAGCAACAAAATGCTGCTTTAAGTTCATGAATTCTCATCCTCCTATTTCCTGTGAATGTGTCCAGCTGAGAAAGTGAAGCAGCAGCCTGTCAGGATGCCATAGTAAGCAGCATATAGTAGAAACCCACTGGATAGAAAACCTAGCTCAAACACCAACTTTGTTTTTGCAAAGGAGGAAATGTTGCTTAAATTCATATAGTAAATATTTCTTTGTGTATCACGGGGAGCTTTCATGTAAGATCAGATTATCTTGAAATCAGAACAAGGCCTGAACTTTGCTCCCTCTTTGCTATAAAAGCAACTGTCTGGGGTATTTTTCAAGGAAGCCTCTCACCTTTTGATCTAGGCAGAAATGCATGCAGGTGATCTCCATACTGCATTATTCAACAACTAGAGGGAAAAACTTTAGGCTAGTATTTGAAAATAAGGAAATGTCTTAACGAGAGAGAAATGGATAAAGATCAAGAAGATGAGAACACCAGAAAAGCTTTGCTTTTTGCTAAGTTCCATTAAAGATATGGGAAAGGAGGAGAGGGACAAGGAACAGGGTGATTTTTATTTCACAGGGATGAAATCAGGTTTCTTTAACTGTAAAGAAGTTTGAAACCAGTGAAAAATGAATTGATTCTCTTTTTTGATTTATGTCACTGCTAGTCCAGAAAATACAGCTGCATACAGCAACAGAAAGATGCAAATCCCTCATTTACAGAGACACTCTCAGTACAGTTATCTCTGAGGGAGGAGGGCTGGAAGGTAGAAGGGTAGAAGTATTTTGGGCATGAATTGCTTAGGTAGATGCAGGAGAGTGTGCTACCATTTACCTATGGCTTTTACCAGGGCCCTGCATCACAACACTCCTCCCAAATATTTTGCAAGCACATAGAGCAAGCTTTCCCATCAATTACCTGGCTTTAGGTTGTGTTATCCCTCTCTCTTCCCTCTGCCAGCTCTGCCTCATACATGGAGGGCCTCTGGGTCCTGGGGGAAGTTTCTCACCCATTGCTTCAGCCAACAAGCCTGGCAGTATTGTACTTTTCTGCACACTGAGCTCACCTTGGATATTAAAAGAAAGAAATGCATTAGCTGGTAAGCATTTTGGGTCTCTTCCAAGGCACACTAGTGTTTTGCTCTGCACACCAGCATGGAAACAATTTGCAGGCTGGAGAGTTGGTAAGCTCTCTCTCAAGGAGCTGTGCCACTTGCTCTTCTCTACCTTCAGAGCTGCTCTTATTCAAACTCCTTTGCTCCAGTTTCACCATCTGACATGGGGAATCTGGGTGAGTAGAGCCACATTAATTGTAAAAATCCCTAGCCAATCTTAATTTTTTGGCATGAAGGTGGCTATTATGGCATTGTTTTTATTATCCATCAAAAGGAATCTTTTCAAAGTAAATACATCAAATACCACATAACATAAACTCTCTCTGACCGCTGCTTCCTCTCCCTTTTTCTTTTCCCCTACCTCCTATTTTTGTAAGTAATCGAGTTGTTACTCTAGAGTCAATTCCAGGTCATCTTTCTTTTGCTCAAAATATATCCTTATTGGCAAGCTATTTTCACATTATTCAGGAACACACATATTGTTTTACTTACAGCTGTGTGCTGTATTTTATGTTCTCATATATATGTTATGCCTGGATTATCGTAACTATAGCAAACTGGTTTTAGAGTTTGTTGTTGTTGTTATTTTTAGGTTCCCCCACCAAAATAGGAGAGAAATATTAGTTTTGGTATCTTATCTAGTTCTTAAAAGAATTAAGCTTCTCACATTTCTCTCTGGCACTGCAGACTTCCCCTCTGCTGCATGAGTTCCCCAGTTTGGGGAATGATGATAGCTGAGGTTTGGAAAAGATCAAGGCGTGAGCAGCATTGCTTCCATCCCAAGACAAAGCTTCAAGAAATCATTACCTGCTGGGTGAAAAAGAAAAAGAAAAGAAAAAAAAGAAAAAAAAGAAAAGAAAAGAAAAGAAAAGAAAAGAAAAGAAAAGAAAAGAAAAGAAAAGAAAAGAAAAGAAAAGAAAAGAAAAGAAAAGAAAAGAAAAAAAAGAAAAAGAAAAGAAAAGAAAAGAAAAGAAAAGAAAAGAAAAGAAAAGAAAAGAAAAGAAAAGAAAAGAAAAGAAAAGAAAAGAAAAGAAAAAAAAGAAAAGAAAAGAAAAGGTTGTTTTTATTATCTGTTTTAAATGATCACTAGTATCAACCCGTGGCCCTGTTTCTGGCATTGCAGATTCTGGTGAGTTCTGCCTAGATTTAATGTACTACTTTTGTGATTTTGGAAGCTGATCAAATAGAAGCTCATACTCAGGTATTGAGGGAACAGTGAGGCAAAGCACCTAAGTCCTGTTGGCTTCAGCATGTTGTTAAGTATTTACTGAAGTGATGAACTTACTTGAGGTCTTGATGCAAAAGAATGCATTTGCAGAAAAAAATTATGTTGTTACTAATCTCATTGTTGTATTCCATGCCTGTGTGTGCTAATACTCAATACACTACAGAGATCTGCAGCATGCAGAAGAGATGGGTTTTCTTTTGTGCACATGACAAAAGGAACACAAAATTTTCCCCCTTATTTTAAGAGTGTCTGTGGCAGTGGAAGACCACTAGAGGAAAGTGTGTGGCTGAATTCTCTGCCGTCTTATTTTTGGGGTTCTTTTTGATATGGTCTTCTAATGCAGAAAGGCACAGTTCTGCCCTCCCCACCCCCATGAGAGTAAGACCACATGCACATTTTAAGCTACTCAGTTTATTAATACTCTGTGCTTGTTAATTTGTGAATGACTTGAAGGCACTCAGAACATTAAAGCAAGTCTCCTCCTGGAGGTTTTAAAAAGAGACTCTCCTGGATTTTTTGAAGTTGAGATATTCATAGTTTGCATGGGCTTGTTTCTTCTGAGTAAATGTCTGTTAAATGCTAATGCTTGCATTATAACTGGGTGTCTTATAGCACGCATGATGTTTAACTGGTGCCCAGGATTCAAGAACAGAGATAATACGTGAACATTTGGGCCACATGAGGTGAATTCAAACAGTTCTGGTCTCTCTCGTTATTTTAACCTCCAAAGGAGAAATCCCCTATAGGATAAATGTTTAATCATTAAAGCAAAAAGACAAACAAAGAAACCAACCAACCTTTTATCATTGTTGGTGGGAAAAATGTGCCTGACACTTTGCAAGACTCATGAGGAACAGCAGGCACACTTCTGGTTTGAGTAATATTCTGGTTATTTGATGTTTTCAGGAGGAGAAATAAGAGCTTGTAGCTGAATGGTTTCTCTGGCAGCTTCCAATCTTGAACTTCAAGATGAATGTCAAGTGAAATGTCAAAATGAATGACACTGGCCAGGACGTATTTGTATGACCCTTCTTTTCCTCAGACTAATTTTGTTATGCTCTGCTCCACAACAGTTCCCAAGATGCTCTTGAAACACTAGGGGATTCCAGAGAGACAAGGTTTGCTATGTGCCCACCTTGCCCTATTCACCTTCCACATTGCCCCAGGAATATTTACTGCCTTGCCAATTACAGCTGGGATTGGGACGGTCTTTAGTGGATGTTGATATCTGCACAAACAAACCAAGAGTCTGGTCTTGATTGCTGATGTCTTTACAATTTGGTTTCCTGTGGTGTGTTTGTACAGATGTAATAGTTGCTATTGCTCTGCTTTTAAATAATCACGACCACATTGGAGGGTGGGAGGACAGGACTAATTTGCTGACAGTTTGCTGCAGAAGTCCCCATCCTGCTCCTGTGGCTTAGGTTCTCTTCAAGCCTCACTGCCTAACCCACTGCTATGAGTGGTGACTGTGTTTCCATCTGTCCTCCTTCAGAAAGGGCTTGTGATCATTCACTCCTTTCAGCCTAGAACTGTCATTAGAGCAAGTATTGCACATAATCACATCTTGTCTACAGATTGAATGAATGCTGAATGGCATGTAGAAAACACCTCCAAGGACAAGGACAATGTGAAGAGCATGGATAAATGAGCACTGTCTTTTTGGATCCTTTGTACAGGAGGATATGTGTCCTGGATATATGTCATTTCCTGTTGCTGAAGAAATGTTCTTTTTTCGTTTCCCCCTCTTTATATCCTGCTGACCTCCCTCTGCTGTATTTGTCCAGAGCTGATGTAGTACAGCTCCACCACTACCCTGCTCTGCACCCCACTGGAGACAGTTCCTATCTGGGTAGGACAAACTGAGGCTCTTTTCTCACCCTGCTGTGAACTTGGTCATAAAGAGTGATGTGGGTCACACCTTGATCCCTTCTAGACCAAGCTGAGTGAACTATGTAAAACAAGCTGTTCTACAGTCAAATGATACCAGGTGTTCCTCTGGCACACCATCCTTTCTGCCTCAGCAATGCCCTTACTATTATTTCAAGCTCTTTCCCCCTACATGTGTTTGATATGGAGTCAGGAGCATTTAAATCCTTTGACATTATGTGGCCAGCAAGACCGAAGCTCTGCTCCAAGCAGAGCTCCCTCTCTGACCACTTGCAGTCATATACAAATGGCAGTGGGGGGAAAAAAAAGGGCTAATTGTATCCTCTCCAATTTTCTCTGTTAGGAAGATCAAAAGAATCACTGCCTTTACTGGCAAATCTCAAGGATGAATTGTGGCAGCCAGACCAGTACTGGTCTGTGTTGAACTGTAGTCACCCAGAATAAATCATCACTAATTGCAGTCTGGGGCTGTGATTCCAGAGGGGCTGCTCAAGCACTATAAAATGACCCCAACAGCCTGGCTGTTAAAGCCAGTGGTAAAAGTCCCAGGGACCTCAGGAGTTGCAGGATTGGGGCTCACCCTTTACCTGCTTTAAAGCCAAATATCTTGTTACCTTTCTAAGGAAACAGGTGAACACTGTGATCCAGCTTTTGATGGTGCATAGCTACCCTTGTATTGTGGGATCCAGAGGAAATGTGACCTGTCTCAGGAGACCGGCACAAAGTTGCCCTGGTTGCCTTGGAGATGACGGGGTGGCTACTGATTCAGGTTCTTCTCCTCTGCCATCTACTGCTACAGGGGCTGGCTCCTGGCCTTACAGCTGGCTGTGGCACTAGCCAAAACAACTGTATGGCTAAGCAAATAGGTCTGGTGTTTTCACCTGAGACAATTCTCCTTCTTTTCTGGGCCTCCCTCCAGAGGTGGTGGGTGCTGTCATATGGGCTTACCCATGTTTGACAAAGGAATGCAGAAAGATAGGCAAAATATGGTGTCCACAATGCAAAAAGATTTCTTAGATCAAATTTGGGTTTAATTTCATTCCAACTGAAGCTACCTTTGAAACTATACAATACAATACAATACAATACAATACACCAGGTTGGAAGAGACAAGATCATTGTCCAACCCATCAAAATCCAACCCACCCAACAACTAGACCATACAGCCAAGCACCCCATCAAGTCTTCTCCTGAACACCTCCTGTGAAGGTGACTCCACCACCTCCACGGGTAGCCGATTCCAATGGGCAATCACTCTCTCCGTGTAGAACTTCTTCCTAACATCCAGCCTAAACCTGCCCTGGCGCAGCCTGAGACTGTGTCCTCTTGTTCTGGTGCTGGATGCCTTAGAGAGCAATAAGGTCACCCCTCAGTCTCCTCTTCTCCAGGCTAAGCAACCCCAGCTCCCTCAGCCTTTCCTCATAGGGCTTGTGTTCCAAACCCCTCACCAGCTTTGTTGCCCTTCTCTGGACACGTTCCAGCAAGTCAACATCCTTCCTAAACTGAGGGGCCCAGAACTGGACACAGTACTAAGGTGCGGCCTAACCCAGTGTACAGGGGCACAATGACCTCCCTGCTCCTGCTGGCCACACTGTTCCATGCAAGCCAGGATGCCAAGCCTTCTTGGCTGCCTGGGCAACAAGGCTCATGTTCAGCCTACAATCAACCAGTACCCCCAGGTCCCTCTCTGCCTGGCCACTCTCCAGCCACTCTGACCCCAGCCTGTAGACTGCCTGGGGTTGTTTGGCCAATGTGCAGAATCCGGCACTTGGATGTGTTAAATCTCATGCCATTGGACTCTGCCCATCTGTCCACAGGCAGGAAAAGGAATTTGAGATCACTGTTGAAGAAAAACCAGAGTGGGCCAGCTGAAGACAGTTCCTGAGTGCTGAATGATTTTGGATTCAAAGGCCTTGCTGTCCTTTGCATGTTATAAGAAGAATCATTTTTTCTTCAGTCAAAAATGAAGGAAAGACTGAAGAAAACTTGTTGCTGCAAAGGCACAAACATGGTCTGCAGGACAGCAGTAGATCTCTACTTCCTCTTGGAGCAGGCCACCTGGCTCCTGCCAGCTTAGCTCACCCATGGGGAAATGTCAACCAAGGAGTGGAGGTTGGCAAGAACTGTGGGCAGGAAAAGGAATTTGAGTTGAACCAAACCAGCTGTGGTGGGTGCAGGACATGCTTTGAGCCGTGGCAAGAAGATGGTAAGAAGCAGTAAGAGCGCGCATGCCTGACTGTTCTGTCCCCTGCATGTGCCAATCCCACTAAGTTCAGGAGGAAAGATGGCCTCCTGCGTTAAAATAAGCGGCTGGAAAGTCAAGCAAGCAGGGTGCCTGGGCAGGGGTGCTGTGGGTGGTGGGGGTGCTGCGCTAGAAGTGGGTGCTCTCCCTTGGGAGCTAAGATGAGAGTGGCTGGGGCTGCACTGGGAACCTCTGCAAGGACCAGATGATGCCTCCTGCTCCATAGAGGACAGCAATGTGGGGCCAAGCTTTGCCCCTGCAAGCTGAAAGCTGGGTGGTGGGTACTATTTGCTCAGTTATTAAGAGAAATTAAAAGTGATCCTTGGTCAGCTGTTAAGCACAATGCTGAGAAGCTGACATCAATCGTTCCCACACTTGACCCTTTCAGAGCGATTTATAAACATTGACTAACTAACCCTCCCTACACAGCCAGGGTAGGGAGTGAGCAGGGATTTTCATTCCTCTCTCCCACCTCCATTTTGCAAGAGGTGATGGGAAGTGGGACTCTACACCTATTTTCCCCAGGTGACAGCATCCACGAGTGGCCTTAGCTGTGTCCATCTGACAACATGGGAGGTGGCATGGCATGGGGCAAGACTTCCAAGCAGGGCATATGTGAGGACTACAGCCCTGGCTCAGGATTTATAAGATTTATAAGCAGCACGCTGTGTTGCTGTTCTTTTTATATATGATCGGAAATATCTTGCAGCCAGATGCTCAGCTGGTGTAAATCAGTGGAGCACTGTAGATTTATACCAGCTGGAGAGCTGGCCCCTGTGCTCCAGTGGGAAGGGGACTGGGGGAAAGGGAGAGAGGCTGTTCCTGGTAACCTCTCCACTAACCTTCCTTCTGGGTAAATATCTCCATATGTTAACAAATGCTAATTAAAACCAAAAGCACAGAGGAGCTCTCAGGATGCATGTGTAACAGGAGCACCCCAGGATCCTGCACTGTGGTAATCTTTCTCCTCCCCCTGGGTCTCACCTTTTATTTGGTGTTGCACCTCCCTTAATGATATTTAACCTTGCTCCTGGTGCTCTTTCTTGGAGTTTTGCCATACGTGCAATAATACTCTGATGGGTGTAGGACTGGTGTCTACAGACACCTGGGGGCAATCCCAGATGTTTCACTGGTCAAGGGGAAAATATGTTTTATCGCTGCATGCCTTGCAGTCGTGTAAATAACCATGCTCATCAATCAGGAACTTTATTGAGAAGGGATTCTGGAAACGCCACTTCTTTTTTGGCCTCCAGATGATCACCGTCATCTCTGTGGACTAGGTTAGCTCTGAGTGTGATTGTTTCTGGGGGACAAAGGCATCATGCTTATTAAAAAAAAAAAAAAAGAGACCAAAAAAAGAAGAGACATGAATACCTACGGTGCTCTGTAGATAATAATACATAAGCACAAGATTGCCCTTGGGGTGAAGAGAAAGCTTCATAAGTGGATGTTCAAAATACCTGTTTGTACAAGGGCTAGAGGATTTCCAGGGAGGCTGTGCATTGGAGCTGTCAAGCTGGTATTAGAGAGTGATGTTTTTAAAACGATGCGTAGGATTTAGTATCTGATTCCTGCACTGGCAGTGTTGGAAGTTATACTATTGTGAAGATGGAGGGATAAATAAATATTACATATTAAATATATTTTCCGTGTGTCGTTCCACAGCCAAAACTTTTTGGGTGAAAACCAAGTATCCGTAACATTTTTCCACACAGAGACCTGAGCACTTCACAAGCATTGATTAGTGAATGCTATGAATAGAGGGGTAAAAAGGTGAGAAAGTAATAAAAATACAATAATTTGACTCTGCCTCCCATGTAACTATTTACAGAAGTTATAAAGGTTTGGTATTCGGTTGAGAAATTATCTTCACAACAGGAACGGTTACAAATAGTTTGAGAACAGTAGTTGAAAAAAGATAAATCCCAAAGCAGTAAATATTCTCCACTAACAAAAGGCTGGAAGTTTCTGCGGACTTCAGGAATATATCAATTACTCGCAATAGTGCTTGCTGATCGTGGGGATTTCTCTTTTTGTCTCTTTTTATTGGAAAATCCTCCTGAACTGCTGCTGCTTATAGTCCATGCGTGTGGGGGGCAAAGACCCAAGAGAGAAGAGCTTGTGCTCTCTGAAGACCAAGTGCAGGGTCCTGCATCTAGGTCGAGGCAATCCCAGGCACAAATACAGGCTGGGCAGTGACTGGCTGGAGAGCAGCCCTGAAGAAAGAGGCTTGGGGGTGCTGGTGGACAAGAAGCTCAACAGGAGCTCTCAATGTGCACTTGCAGCTCAGAAAGCCAATCAGATCCTGGGCTGCATCAAGACAAGTTTGGCCAGCAGGTCAAGGGAGATGCTTCTCCCCCTCTACTCAGCTCTGGTGAGACCCCACCTGGAGCACTGCATCCAGTTCTGGAGCCCCTATTACAGGAGGGATGTGGACGTGCTGGAGCGTGTCCAGAGAAGGGCCACGAGGATGATCAGAGGGCTGGAGCACCTCTCCTATGAGGACAGACTGAAGGAGTTGGGGCTGTTCAGTCTGGAGAAGAGAAGGCTCCGAGGTGACCTCATTGTGGCCTTCCAGTATCTGAAGGGGGCCTACAAGACGGCTGGGGAGGGACTTCTCAGGCTATCAGGTAGTGATAGGACTAGGGGGAATGGAATGAAGCTGGAGGTGGGGAGATTCAGGCTGGAGGTGAGGAGGAAGTTCTTCCCCATGAGAGTGGTGAAGGCCTGGAATGGGTTGTCCAGGGAGGTGGTTGAGGCCCCATCCCTGGAGGTGTTTAAGCCCAGGCTGGATGAGGCTCTGGCCAGCCTGATCTAGTGCAGGGTGTCCCTGCCCATGGCAGGGGGTTGGAACTAGATGCTCCTTGTGGTCCCTTCCAACCCTGACTGATTCTATGTAAATTCTATGTTAAGCTCACCTATTTTATAAAAGCCAGCTGAAACAAAAGGCTAGAGCTGATAACCATCAGATCTCTGCCTAAAACGTGCCCAGAGTTGCCCCATCATGGGGTCTGTGCCTGGCATGTGGCTTGGCAGAAGGGCCTGTGTGAATTCACCAATCCGCAGGCATGTGAGGAGGAGGTACAGAATGGTATAGAATAGAATTAACCAGGTTGGAAAAGACCTTTGAGATCATCGAGTCCAACCTATCATCCAACACTATCTAATCAACTAAACCATGGCACATGGGATCTCTCCTGTCTCCCTTCATCCCAGCTTACCTGTTTACCCACATCCTGTCTTTGCAGAGGGAGGAAGGGGCTTTGGATGTTGTGCCAGAGGGAGTCACTGATGTGTTCTCCTTTACTCAAAAAACTAAGGATTTACTATTTTTTTTTAGCAGTTGTCATCATTTGCATTTGATAGAGCTAGTTTAAGTGTTTATATTAGAAATAGACCCAAGAGACCTGCAGCAAGTGATGATGGCGGTGTAACAAAAGTATGTGCGTTCAAACATAACAAGGAGTCTCTCTTTAGTTCTCGGTAAGCATGTGTTCCTGCTGTATTTAATCCAGTGGCAAAAATCTTGACTGCTTGTGGGTCGGAAGCGGGTACAAAATACTGAAGCTGGTATATGCAAGAAAACAGAGTGAGTTGTAAAGTGCTGGCCCAGCATTTGGGCTGTACACAGAATGAATGTGATGCAGGTAACCCAAAGAACGGGGAGAGAGAAGGCCCTGTATATACACCTTGACTTCCCCAGAAATGCACAATAGATAGTACTACTTAAACTCCTAGGTCTTGATCATTAATTTTTGCAGACTTCATGCCTAGGGAGGTGGTGGAGTCACCATCACTGGAGGTGTTTAGGAAGAGACTGGATGAGGCACTTGGTACCATGGTTTAGTTGATTAGATAGTGTTGGATGATAGGTTGGACTCGATGTTCTCAAAGATCTCTTCCAACCTGGTTAATTCTATTCTATCCCATCCCATCCCATCCCATCCCATCCCATCCCATCCCATCCCATCCCATCCCATCCCATCCCATCCTATCCTATCCTATCCTATCCTATCCTATCCTATCCTATCCTATCCTATCCTATCCTATCCTATCCTATCCTATCCTATCCTATCCTATCCCATCCTACCCTACCCTACCCTACCCTACCCTATTCTATTTTGCTTGGCTGTGCTTACAGAGGTTGCTACCTATTACTCCAGGCCTAGCTTTTGTCTCAAGTGACACTTGCTGTGTGCAAATTAGCACTGAAGCCAAATTTGTTTTGTTGTGATGGCTCTGCAGCAGGTACAGCTTTTGTAAACAGATGCTGCAAGAGAGGTAGGTGCTTTGCATCACTCCACATTCTCTGGAGAATTGAAGTATTCAGGTAAATAACTGATTGAGAGACAAAAGAAACACTGTTAATTGGAAAGTATTCTCAGATTGTTCCCTCTTATAAATTAATTATTTATAACCTATGTCCCTTTTCTAGAATTTCTGTCTGAAAGTACACCACAGCAATTCCTTTCCTTTATGCTCAGTTGAAATCCGTTTCACCCACACTACGCATAACTCGAGTGTCTAACAAATACTGCGCAACCAACTTCTGAATTTGCATATTCATAGGCAACTGTGAGACCCATTTTGCAAAGTAGGTTTTGTTTGTTTGTTTGTTTCAATGCACTTCTAACATTTATGTAGCGTGATTGATTTTTGGAAATGCTACAATCCTGAGCTACAGCCCTGGAAAACTCCTTAGTATTGCATCATTCTTCCAGGAGCTGAAAGACATGCTGAAGGGGCATCCTGGTTGGAGCTTGCTTACCCTGATGCATGAGCGTAGCCCCATCTGTTTTCACAGAAACACAGAATGTTAGGGGCTGGAAGGGACCTTGAGAGATCATCTAGTCCAGCACCCTTGACAGAAAAGTATCACCTATACCAGATCACACAGGAACTCATCCAGGTGGGTCTTGAATATCTCCAGAGAGGGAGATTCTACAACTCCCCTGGGCAACCTGTTCCAGTGTGCTGTCACTCTCACAGTGAAATAATTGTTCCTCCAGTTTCCATGGAACTTCCTATGCCTCAGCTTCCACCCATTGCCCCTTGTCCGATCATTGGGTATTGCTGAGAAGAGCCTGGCTCCATCCTCTTGGCACTCACCCTTCACATATTTATAAACATTAATGAGGTTACCCCTTAGTCTTCTTTTCTATGTTTTGTCTCACTAACATTCCTCTGCTGCTGAAGGGATGGCCAATCTCTTCCATCACCTTCTGTTTAGTAGTAAGGGTGTTCATTTTCAAGTCTCTGTGAAATACATTGATTTATGAAAACTGTATCCTTCTGAAAAGCTCCTGTGAGATGTTTTCAGCTGTGAAATTGCAGTGGTGTATGACCAATTTCTCTGGGTTGGTCAAAGCCTGCCAGAAGTGTGTTTCACTCTACAGTATCTCACTTTGCCATGGACACTAACTTTTCCTGTCATATTTTTTTCTGGGGTGGGTCACAAGAATTGGTGAAGAATTGGTGAAATCTGCCAAGAATTGGTGAAATCTGTAGGTGTGTTGTTGCATGTCTCAACCATACCATTTCCACCAGGGCCTTCATGAAATAGCATCTGGAGCAACATTGCTGTAAGGTGGACTAAGGTCTGACAGTAGTCAAATTGCACCTTGTTTTGGATTCTGTCCAGTTTTGTTGGCCTTGTGTTCTTGGAGGTGAAGAAGCCTGTGTTGCTGATCCAGTTGAAACACCTGTTACTGGTTTTCAGTTGTAGTTTCTCTGAAGGTCTGGAAAGCAGTGATGTTGGCAATGGGAAAACGTTCACATCTAGGCACCTAGGAATTAAGCACACAGCTGCAACCACAGTGGAAGTGATGCCAATGGAAATGAAACCAATCAGGAGTAGTCTGCCGCTCTGGGCTGGCACCAACTGTGCTATCCACCCATGTCACTGCAGTCTCTGGTATAAGGGAATACTCCTGTGAGCACTACATTACTACAAGGTGCTCTGTGATGTTTGCAGGAGATAAACAATCTCCAAGATGCATCATGAGCAGCGCAGCAGCACAGCCTTTATTAGACCTCATCTAGCATCAATATTGCATCAATGTTGAAATTCTGATGAGCAAACACATGCATTATTTCTGTACTGTCTCTCTCCAGGTTGTGTTCAAGGTCCTGTTTCTAGAACCTACCTGCTCCTGATCACTTCAGCAGCCACAGTATTTGGCACAAGTGATGAAGGAAGGGGATTATTTGAAGCAAAACACATAAATCTAATGTGCAGATGAAATCTCCTCACTCACTGCATTGAGCTGTGGCTGATAGAAACAGGCAACAAACTGATCTGGTGTTCATCAGCAAAATTTTGGTGGACAAGTGGTAATGGACTTCATCCTAGGCTTGCATCCTAAGCCAACCCCTGTGCAGATAAAAGCAGTCCTTTCAAGCTGTTTCATTGGATTTTAAAAGCAAAATTGAGAAGGCTTCACTAGGGAACTTGATCTCTTGTAGTGTTTATTCTCACCAACCAAGAGCAGCAATTAATATCTCTTTCAGATGGTGAGAATCTCTTTCAGATGGTGAGAATAAACAGTCTTGTAGGCATGCAGAGGAAATGACATATGAATTTTAATTAACATACTTCTCCTTGCTTTGCTGCATAGTGCCAAAATACAGCTATATGGATCCTTCAGCTATGCACCCTGGCATCTTCCTGGGCTGCTGGCTTTAGCTGAAAGAAGGTGAGTTTCACACATGTACCTGAGTTCTGCGTGTTTCTCATGGGTTGATTACCAGAAAGGTGCCTGAACCTTTGGTGCTTTTGCTTCATCTGCATATATCCTGATATTTTGATGCTATCCCTGTTTTTAAACACAACCATACTATTAACAAATATCTAAATATTATCATTTATTGTTGTATCTCTGACCCTTGCTTTCATTATAGTCTCAAGCAGTGCTTGGTCTTCCCTGGATGCTTCATGTGTGTTGACATAAAACAGTATGACAGAAAATCTGATGTCATCTGCAGCTGTATTTCAAAGGAGAAGGGATTAACTCTTTCTAACAAAATTTCCCCTGCAAAGGCCAAATATCTTCTTTTCCAAACAGCCTATTCAGCCTAATTTCTTATGTCTGTACCTGCTTGATAGCCCCATTTCTCACTGGGGTAAACTGCCACTGCTTCATGGAAGTCAAAGAATCTGTAATTACAGAATCACAGAATGTATCTAGTTGGAAGAGACCTCAAAGATCATCCACTCCAACCCATGACCCAGCACTGAAGAGTCAACACAAAACAATGTCCCTAAGTGCCAGGTCCACACACTGCATGAACTCTTCCAGGGATGGTGACTCCAGCATGGCCCTGGGCATTCCAATGTTTGATAACAATTTCAGTAAAGTATTTCCTAATATCCAGACTAAGCCTCTCCTGGCACAGTTTGTAACCATTTCCTCTAGTCCTGTAGTTTGTCATCAAGAAGAAGCTGGCACCCTCCTTACTCCAACCTCCCTTCAGGTAGTTGTAGAGAGCGATGAGGTCTCCCCTCGGCCTCGTCTTCTCTAGACTGAACAACCTCAGCTCCCTCAGATGCTCCTTGTAGATCATGTGCTCCAGGCCCTTCACCAGGCTCACTGCCCTTCTCTGGACACGCTCTACCACCTCAATATTCTTTCTATAGTGAGGGGCCCAGAACTGAACACAATACTCGAGGTATGTTCTCACCTGTACTGAGTACAGGGGGATGATCACCCTCCATTTTCTAATGACCATCATGTTTCAATACAAGCCAGGGTGCCATTGGCTCTCTTAGCTACCTAGGCACACTGCTGACTCATATTCAGTTTGCTATCCACCAATATCCCCAGATCCTACTACAAGTTGCAGCTTTCCAACCATGTATCCCCAAGTCTGTGGCTAATCATGGGTTTGTTGTAACCCAAGTGCAGGATCTGGCACTTGGCCTTGTTGATCTTCATACAATTAACCTTGGCTCATCAGTCTAACCTGTCTAGATCCCCCTGTAAATCTTCCCTACCCTCTAACAGATTGACTCAGCCACCCAGCTTCATGTCATCTGCAAACTTACCGAGGGTGTATTCAATCCCCTCATCTAGATCATTAATAAAGATATTAAAAAGTACAAGCCTGAGTACTGAGTCCTGGGGAACACCACTAGTGACTGGAGGCCAGCCAGGTTTAACTCCATTCCCCACCACTCTTTGGGCCTGGCCATCCAGCCAGTTTTTTCTCCACTGCAGAGTGCACTTATCCCAGCCTTGTGCCAGGAGTTTCTGAAGGAGAATGCTGTGGGAGACAGTGTCAAAGGCTTTACTAAAGTCTGGATTGGTCCACACTACTGGGCAGATGTAGAACACTACTTGTGCTCCCACTCCATTGACCGGTTGACCCAGGACCCTGAAGTCCCTCTTGTCATCTTTGGGGTTACCACCAAACTGTAAGAAATATAGTGGTCTCAGTCCATCCAGTTCAACCACGATGAGTTAAGATACAGACTAGCAGATCAAATGAGAGCAGCACCACGGCAACAAGGTGAGCCAAGTGGCCTCGTGTTGAGCCAAGTGGCGAAGACCTGCGGAGCTGTTAGCTATTTATTGAGATGTACATGAATGTTACAGTTCCACTTTCCCACAGCCTGCCTCATTAAGCCCACTGATTTATCTTTATTTTAACAGTTGCTCTTCTCCCCAGCTGCCTTCCCATCCATTCAAAAGATGCAACGCTTTGTTATTTTTTACTCCCATCTTTTTCTCACACAGTACAACATCTTGTATCACCTCCAGGGCCTCACAGGCATGAAGGCCATCTAGACATTCCATTAGCATTCTCTTTTGGGGTTCCCACAGACAGCCCTCAGTTTTCTTTTTGCTAGTTCATCATTGTCTATCTGGAGGTCAATGATGCATAATAACCAGTGGGCCACACCAGGGTAGGGAGCTTTCTTGCCATGTTCTTAACTCAGGCCCCAGGAAGGCAGCAGACTTCCCTTAGAAATGGATCAGGTGCACATATTGGGCCTTCTGTTCCCTTTAGAAGGGAGTTGCTTATGATGATGACTCTTCTATTTCATTTGGTAGAAGCCGTTTTGATGCCATTGGAATGTGCTGCCCAGGGAGGTGGTGGAGTCACTGTCCCTGGAGGTGCTCAAAAAGGGAATGGACATGACACTTGAAGCCATGGTTTAGTAGTTATGATGTCTGTTCCAACCTTATTGATTCTATGATTCTAGGATGTTAGGCTTGGACTTCCTTAATCTTGGGAATACTTCTAAGGTAAGTGTTTAATCTTCCCCATTGCACTTGTAGGGCTTCATAACTGTCTTGCAAATTCTCACTGCTGGTGGCACAAAATTTGGACCCTATTCCTTGTTCAGCCACAGGGATGGGGTTTTGATAAATATACTTCTCCCATAAGGAGATTGACAGCATTCAAGTTGCAAAGTGTTTCAGAGCCATTTCAGAGAAGGAGGGAGGAACAAGGTGAGGGGGGAGGCAAGGTGTCTTATTTCCCCTCTCACCTCCTTCATCTCAAGTCCTGATGTCCTCCAGGATGTGTTTTTAGTGTTAATGGTAAAGGTGCTCCAAAGCAGAGGAAAATGTGGGCCCCAGATGTGTTAATTCAGTTTGGGCCAGGCAGGAGAACACATGTATTATCTCACTCACTCCAGCAGTAGCTGTGACAGCTTCAGTTTAGGCTAAATCTCTGCTCAGGTATTTCTGCCTTCACCCCCAACCACAGACTGGGTAACCCCTCTCCAGCGCTGTGGCATGGATGGAGCTTGCCCCTTGCAGGTCTAAGCTGGGTTAGCACCAGCGGTTTTTGCAATGGCTTGTATGACCCCCTCGAGTGTTTAGGGCAACCCTGCAACTGCTGTTGCAAGGGGAGCAGGTCAGGGGAGACATAAAATAAAGCAAGGTGCCACAGTAGCATAGAGAGCCATTCAGCAGTGAGGAGGCCTCTCTTTAACCTGCTACGAAGGTTGCACAAATCGAAGGAAAAAAATCACTATCCCTTTCCATTCACCCCTTATCATGTAGAAAGATGACCTCATGGGTGATTGGAAGTACCAAAATGCCATTGTGTGAAAGCTGTTGGTGTATGTAACATGTATCACTGTCACAAAAGATGAGGAGGTTGCCCTTTCTTTTGTTCTTCAAAATACAGCCTTCACGATCTGCAGCATGTGCTACTGTACTATTGATTTACTGCTTGATTATAATGACAGTTTGTAACACAAGTGTTATTAAAGACTTGTTAATCTTGCTTAAGCATCACACTCCTCAAAATGTTTGAGCAAAATGCTTTGTGTTTAAGTATGTATTTAAATAAATTCAAATAACTTGCTGCATCAAGTTTTTAATTGCCAGTTGGTCTCTTTAGCGCAGAGCTTGTGGCTTCTTGTGGGGTTGCTGATGTTTTACTAAAGCCCAACTACACTTCCAGCATTTCTCTCTCTGTTCCACTCAACCCCAGTGCAAAGAGGACAAATGCTTTCTGAAGTGTGCCTGACTCAAAGGTAAGTGGATTTTGCTGAGGTTTGTAAGGGAGCTTTTCTATAGTGGATAAACAGCCGTCCATGCCAATTAGCACAGAAAATATTTTTCAGCATATGGAACGTTGACAAGTGAGTGTTGTGTGTACTGGGCGTGTGGTCCTTGTTATTAAACTTCTATGCTGTGCCAGAGTCTGGAGATGGCAAGAAGCTTAGAGCCCTGTTGTTCAGGGGACTTTGCAAATGTAGAGAGCATCCTCAGCGCAGAGCAGACATTAGACAGTGTCCTCAATTGTCTGTACAACAGCAGCAGTATCGTCACAGCATCATCTAGTAAAGATTTTGTGGTGTTATTTACTTGTCAATATATTAGGGGAGCTTGTTTTTAAATGACAATATTATTTGAAATAACTCATGAGGATATGCAATTATTTCTACCATTATCATCTGTGAAGGCTTATGTGAAAGAGGTGCTGAACTTTGGTCTCCTACCTGTAGTGCCCTAACCACGGTCAGGAGTTTTAACAGCTGTATCCAAACATTTTTGATGTAAATAGAGAGACTCCTACAACCTAGGGCTCTTGTTATATACTTGCACTGAAGCCTTGACTGTATATCTGGCTGTTGCAGTTTAGCTTAGTTTAAACCTTGATTTTAGCTCCAGTATAAACAGTCCCGTAGGTAATCTTTTCTGTTAAATCTAGTTCTTTGTTTAACTGCAGTACAGTGGTTCAAATGTGGGGCACATATCCTTGAACTGGGACATTTTTAAGAACTGTAGAAAACTGAATGAGAGAGACTGAAAAATTTGAAGCCACTCCTCTCTTTGTGATGTTTGAAATAGGCTTTCTGTCTTTCTTGAAATATTCACAAAGTCTTTGTTTGTCAGGATGGCATACTTCTTACAGAATATTAAGGAAAGTTAAGGAAAAGCAGCTGATGAAAGGCATGCAGGAATCTCCTATTTTTACATGGCTTTTTATTTCTTCAGATGGTTAAAAGGAAAGGGATTGGTTTTTCAGAGCCTTTAAGCAGCTTGTGTGTCTGTTTTCCACTGGAGAGGTGAAAGACAGTGGATGAAGGAAAAGCTAACTTAGGTCTACTAGGCTGAGAGCCTCTCTGGCAGCTGCCACTACAGAGCAGCTGATGTGCTCTGTTTATGCCTTTGGAAAATTCACAAGCTGCTTTGTAGTTTCTTGTTTGTTATTGTCTGTAAGCTGACTGTGATTTGGGGTTTTGCCTTTTTTCCCCCTCCAGTTTTGTTTGATGACTGTTTTGTTTGGTTTTGCTTTTAATTATTTTCCATTGTACTTACAGTGTTATGAAAATGTGCTTTAAGTTTTTGTCAAGGTGGGGAGGAACAGGCTCTGTTAAGCCAGTACAAACCAGCTGTATATACACTGGGCTGTATATACACTTCATTGCCTGCAACCTGATGTTAGATCAATTTAAGCGTAGGATTTCTCTGGCTTAGTTTGGCTGGAATAGCTTTAAGAACAGAGCCCCTCTGCTGCCTTAAACCTGCCATAGACAAGTCTGGTTTTGTAAAAGGTGTGATGATTCTTTTCACAATGTGCCTGACAGTGCTTCCCTTACAGCAAAGTGTCCCAGTTAAACCGGGACCAGTTAGAAAAGGCCTGAGAAGCTGGAGAGCCACGATGGTGGCAAGAAACTATTCATGGTGCTAATTGAAATGTATTGTGCTTGACTGTAAATTGTGAAGCCGGTGGCAGGTATCAGAGAACCTGCAGGTGTGGGCAGTGGCAACTTGCATCACTGTGTTTTATTAGTACTCTAACTCACCATTCATTTAGCAGGGCAGTCAGACTAACCACAGGGGGTTTTACTGCTTCTGGGTAGCAGAGGTATGAACATCTGTCATGTTTAAGCTAGGGAATTCCTCCTGTTAGCTTACCACTGGTGGAAACTTCCTGATGAGCAAATTCCCTCCTCTGCATGCTGGACCTCCAGGGTCTGGAAACCAAACATTCTCCTTACTCTGAGTTTTTTTCTGTCTCACAGCGCCAACATTGAAATCTTTTAACTTCATGCACACACCCCCCACCTCCCCCCACCCCGCCCGGGGTGTTTTTTGATGTTGCTGTTGCTGACTGTTTTCATTTTTGGTGTTTTCTTTTATGGCTTTGAGTCAGCTGTCTTAAAGGAGGAATGTCTGACCATCTGGTTCTGGGAACAACCAACATCTAATAGGCATGGCTGGTTTGCACATCATTCCAGGCCTGGTTAAAATAAACAGAATTGTCGTCCTTAGAAAATAAGATGCACCAGATATAAAACAACCTCAGGCTCTATGAAGAGAGGGTGAGATTTACGCAGTACTTGAGAGAGATCTAGGGATTAATGGAGGGGTGTTATAAAATGAAATTTCACTTACTTTTGATGCTTTATCTTGAAAGGGGAGAATTGGAGGAAGTAAAAGCCCAGCTAAGAGCCCTTGGGAAAACAGCACCCTGAAAACTGTGTGCTCTTCACCGGAGGTGGTTTCTTTCTCTTTTTAAATATAGTTTTTCCCCTGATACGTTGACTCCATAGGTGTGGTATACAAATCACCCCTCCAACAGGGAACGCGTACATTCTCGGAGCTGGCCGTGAATTGCCATACAGAAGAAGGCGTAATTAGAGGCAGCCACCAGAAAGACCTGCAGAGCCCCTTTCTGCGGGGGCGCAGGGCAGGAATGCTGCGCTTTCAGCTGGCATTGTTCCCCTCCCCATTCAACTGGAGTGGTAGACTGTTAAAATTTCCCCCAGTCCCCAGTCTGCTGGTGCTGCCCATTCCTGCTCTATGTGGGGAGGTAGTTTTGTTTCTGATTTCTTTTTTTCTTCCTTTTATTTTTTTACTTTCCAAATTGAATTTGTTTATTTAAGGTCAGTGTATCTCCTGGAGTCTCCTGTGAACCTGGGCTTGTGTAACCTTTGCCATTTTTTCCCTTTTCTTTTTTTTCCGAGACAAACTCTAACCCTTCTTTTTACCCTCTCTCTTTCCTTCCAAGTAGCCTTTACCCTGCTTGTGTGAGCAGCTGACAAAGAGAATAAGTAATTTCTTAGCCTTTCAGTGTTGAACTGCTTCTGGTTTTGTGAGTGGCCTTTGCACCTGTTGTGATAAGCAGAGCTCCCTTCATAGCAGCACTGAAAGGGTGGCAATCTCTTTTCTTTTTTTTTCCTTCCTCTGTCTTTTAAACTTTTTTCTTTCAGTGAATACTAATAATTAGAGAAAAACCTCCGAGTCCCCAGTGGATTCTTTAGCCTGACAAAACCTAGTATTTGTATAGATTAAAATGAACAGGGAGACCAAGGCACCGTTCTCATTGGCTTGGTGAGAACCGTCTGAAGCAGGCTGACAAGTTCATTTACCTATATTTGGCTTTACCCCACCCAGCCTTGGCCACTACATTTATACCTCCAAACGGACCTTTTGCTGTGTGAACTTGGCTCCTCATGTGCGACAAAATGTGCAAGATGCTGTGCACTGTCAAGAAAAAAAGTCACTGCTATTTAGCACCTTTTAGATACGTGCATTTTGATATGCTTTTCAGAATGCCCCTTCGCTGTAGCACTTGGAGCTGTGGGACTTTATTTGCTGAGGTTTGGTCTGATGGGGGCTGTGCTCACATGCTTCAGGCTTCACCTGTGGTCAGTGTGCCAGCTCCAAGCCAAGGGGACCAAAGCACTTGTGGCAGAGTGATGAGTACCATTAGCAACTGACCCTCAGTGCAGGTCTTGAAAAAAGGCACCATGGACGTTAAAAAAAAAAAAAAAAAGTGGGAAGGCTACCCAGCTGCTCACACAATGCAAGAGAAGGCCTTGGCTGCTGTTCAAAGCTGTTCTGAGTGAGTGTTTCAATTTAATTCTAAATTAAAAGCAGCCAGTGTTGTATAGTACAGGGAAAAGATTATGTATTAATGCTTTTTCTCCCTGACATAATCCTAATGATCGCACTAAAATAAATAAAAGTTAAGCCTTCTTCCTCTCTTTCCCCTGTTGCTATATTATATTGTGGTGAGCAGCCAGATTTTCATAGGTGAAAAGATGGGAGAGGTCCCAAAACTGCAAGACTGAGAGGAGGATTGTGCTCCACCGAATCCTGCTTTGATCTTCTCCCTCCTCCTTCATCATCGACGTGCTTTACTTCAGGCCCCAGCTGAACAATAAGTAAAAGAAGCCTTTTAGTAAAAAGTCAGAGTAAGATTGAAGTTCCAACAGAAGGAAGTGGAAGTGACTTATTAATGTGGGTATGGGGAGACATGGGTGACCGCTTCTCCAGAAACCCTGGTGTTTGCTTCTGTGGGAGCAGGTGAGTGATACTGTGATGTACTCTTGCTGGAAAAGGTCTTCTCAAGAGCCAGTGGTGATAAATGATACCTCTCTGTGTGCTCTGTGGTAACATTTCAGCAGGCTGTGGGGGAACTGGTGGAGGTATAATGAGGTCTGGACACAGCAGGCTGTGGAACTGGGCCTCATCGTTGCTAGCTTGGTGGGAGGGCGAGCAGTGCTCAGCATGCCCTATTGAAGGGGGTGATGGAATGTGCCATCTCAGCCAGCCAGCCAATATATTACACCAAAGGGAGCTAAAACACCCATGTGGTGCAAACTCACGTTTCAGGTGTGATGTTATTTAGGATGTGGAAGTCATAGAATCATAGAATCATTTTTGTTGGAAAAGACCCTTAAAATCATAGAGTCCAACCATAAACCTAGCACTGCCAAGTTCACCACTAAACCATATCCTTAAGTGCCATGTCTACATGTCTTTCAAATACCTCCAGAGATGGTGACTCTACCACTTTCCCGGTGTGCTGGTTTTGACTGGTACAGAGTTAATTTTCTTCACAATAAATGCTATGGGGCTATATTTTTGATTTGTGCTGGAAATAATGTTGATCATTCTGGGATGTTTGAGTTATTGCTGAGCAGTGTCCTTTTCTGCTGCTCACACCACCCCACCAGCAAGTAGGAGTTAGGAGGAGACAGCTGAGACAACTGACGAACAGATATCCCATACCACATGACATCATGCTCAACCTATAAAGCTGGAGGAAGAAAGAGGAAGGCGGATGTTTGGATACCACAGTGTTGTGGTTAAGTACTTGCCAAGCATTTGGCTGTACTTCTTTGGCATGTACCTACAGTAATATGCCAGAAAATCACATAGGAAGGTTATGGCAGGAACAGAAAACTGTATTTCTTAGCTCCTGATACTGCTCTGTAAGTCACATGCTTTCACTGTTTGAAATGTATGTCAATAGTGATCTTCATGAGTCATCTTCATGAGTCAGTCATCTTCTCTGCCTGCTGGCCAAGGAGAAAGAAGTATTAGTTAACAACCTTGGAGACATCAGTTTAGAAGCATTTTCTCTGGGAGAAACTGCCTGCCAGGCCTAAACACTAGGGCAAGTCCTGTAAAGAAAACTATGCAGAGCTATGCTTGGATGAATGTATGGGAAAGGGCTGTCCAACTGTGCAGCTCTCTTTGGAGGATCCAGGTCTCAAAATAGAAACTTTCTCCTAGAAAATGTAATGAAGACTCACAAAACCTGAGTATATATTTAGAAAATCTTGTGTACTTGCTTCAGCTTGAAACAAGAAGGTAACATATAAACCCCAGAATATCTCTGCAGCTTGACCTAGAATGAGAAAGCGAGGGCCAAAATGATACAAAAGAGGAAAAATGCTTGTATCACAGATGAGGCTGTTCTTGGCAGGTCTGCAGAGTGGCAGCTCTGCTTTCTGTCACACAGGACTGCCTGTGATGTGCATTTGATTAAAGCTCAGTGGGCATTTACATGCAGAGCCCTATGAGCGTATGTCTGAAGCTACAGGGCCTCAATTGCTGTCAAGTGAAATACACAGCGGATTCAGGATAACCAAGATCCCAATTCCTGGAGCAGTCTCCAAAGAGGTAGCATAGTGAGGCACAGGAAAGTGACTGCTTTGATTGAAAAGGGAGAGATGGCAGGTGCAAATTCTGACGACACGGCCACATACAAACAGGCCTAGTGTGATGGGGTGAGGTGGAAGAGGGAATAAACTCTGTCCGTTCCTTCCTGCCCACCTTATCTTTAATTTAAGGCTGACGGATTGATTACCATTTGTTGTGGTAAGTCCATATGTGTACAGATCCAACAGTAGGATTAGGTTCCTCCTCCTTTGTTATTTGAAGTCAATCGCAGTTCATTAAATCTCCCTCATCAGTTCCACCACCTGCTCCTCTTCCTTGCCTGACCCGAAGTCACATGCTCATTTACCCTCCTCCCTTTGTTTTTGTTTGTTTCTCTTTTAATTACATTTCACGATCTTTTCCCCATCAATTATTTTGAGGAGAGAATTGGTCAGGAAACATCAATGCAAATGAAATTGTGGTTATGAATCGAAAACAAAGAAATGTTTGAGGAATCTTTGTCTTTCATTTGCTGAACAGCACTAAACTTGTGCTTGAGATCCCAGCATGGCCCTTCTCCAAGGGCATGAAGTAGGGAGTCAGCAGTGTGGGAACACAGTCCATCCTTCTTTACTCGCCCCTGGAAATGTTCAGCAAAAATATTAACAAACCTCTGCAGGGCTTGGTGAAAGTTTTCAGCTTCTGTCATCCTGACAAATCTCACGCTTGGCAATGTCAGACCATGGCAGCATGACAGTGGAAAACCCAGGACTGGCAGCAAATTTAGCATAGCTGAAGACCTAGTTCTTCCCTTGGCTTTGTGTGCAGAGCTGAGCAGCTGGATCACAAGACAGAGCTGTTTGCAGGACAGCCTTCACCCCCAGCTGTAGCTGAACGAACTAGCTAGATGGATTTAATCAACAGGGTTGATGATTAATAGGTATTGCAGTCTCTTCTTGGGACCTTAGCCAAGCCGAAGGCTGGGTTGGCGCTGTGCCGAGATGGGCTCAACCACCCCAGTGCAGGTTGCACAGCAATGAGTTAGCAGTACGTACAGGCCCAGGGGGATGGGAGTAGCCAGGAACAGCTGAAGGAAGGAGTGGTAACACATTAAAAGCATCTGAACACTCATCTGGCCGGATCCCTGTACCTCTTTCAGAAAATGATGTTTAAAATCACACTGCTTGTTCACTCAGGTGGGGATGTGAGCCTTGATCTCACTGCATGGAGCACCTACTGGCATGCTGGTGTTGGGAGAGTGGTGCAAAAAACAAAGGCAGGCAGAGGAGAATGTGTTTTTTCTGCTGTTGGTAGACAAACCTCAGGGCAGCCTTAAATTGAGCTCTGAAGTTTAACCAGCTGTTTGGCAGGCCCAGACATCCCTTTCTTTTTTTCCCCTGGGTCACTAGAAATCCTCTTTCTCACACCACGTCCTTGCTTTGCAATTGTCTGTGCTGTCATTTTGCAACAGAAAAATATGTGCACATGGGTTTAGATGTTGTTCAGTCCCTAAATGTAAAAATTGCTCTTGAAATCAGGTGGTAATGTTCAAGTTTTATGCCTGTTCTTTGGGGTTAAGATATAAAGAAATCCATATGTTCATGTTCATAGGTGCATATGGGCAAGTAAACCTTGTGTCTCACTTAACAACTTGCTTTGACTTCTCTTAAGTGCTCCCCCTGACTTGTTGAACAGCTATAATACCCCCATGTGCTGGGGTCACTCTTGTGTCTTGATCTGTGTGTTTTTATCCTGTTTGAAGTTTTTTAAAGAGTGTATCTCAAATCATGGTTCCAACAGAAGGGTTGAGGTATTTGAGGTATTTCAGATACTGACAGTGCTTAACCTAGGCAGAGTGGAACATGGCCAGGTGACTGTTAAATGGGCAAAAGTCCAGCAACAGAGTTCGTTTGGGATAAGCAGTTCTTGGCCTGGATGCTTTAGCTGAGTTTCATTCAAACTTCATAAATTTGCACAAGGCTGGGAAGCCAGGGGAGAGTCTGTTTTCCAGAGACCTTGCTGTGTGTTGTCTTTCCCCAGTGTGTCATGTGGGATCAGCTTTCTCCTGCCATTCCAGTACTCTCAGTTTTGTCCCGGACAACAACTTGGCAGCAGAATGTCAGGCCAAGGGAAGCAGGCTTGAAGTGCAAGCACGCACTTCATCCAGAGGGAAGGGAAGGAAAGGGGGGCCAGGTCTGACAGCCTCTTTCCCCATGCTAACTGAATATGAAGGTGGGCAAGCTAGAAGGTAACTGGTAGGCGTGTTTTTTTTCTGAACAGGAAAACCTGTGTATGATGGAGGAAAAGTGCCCAACGCCTGCTGAATCTGGAGCATCCCCTTTAGGGCTATGCTGCTGGGGCAGGGTAATACTCCCTTGCTGTGTAGCCAGAAAGTTGGGACTGCTGGATCACATTATAAATTACTTTTTGTTCTTTTCCCTTTAAATTTGGGTCTTGGAATAAATTTGTGATCCTGCTCATGAGTGGAGCATAGTTTTAGGTTGAACTTGTTTTCAAAGCACCCCTCTGTGGTGCAACAGTAAATCACTGCAAAGGGTGGAGCTGCTGAAAGGTAATGGGATTAGCTTGTGGTGTGACCGTACTGAGTAAACAGGGCCCGGAGAGGTCATTGTATCCCTGCTCAGGCACCAAAGCTCTTCTGCACTTTTTGTGTCCTGGCAAGGTTTCACATAATATCATGGCTTATGATTTAGTGACACTCAAAGTTACTAGTCTGACAGAGCACTCCAAAAGCCGGAGGGCTGTCCTCCTCCTGCTTGGGCATTGCTGTACATGGGTTTAATGCTTCCCAGTCAAAGATTAGGTGCAACTATGCAATATCTTGGTTTTCGTAGTAGGCTCATAACTCAGTAGAGTTTAATTTTAAAGGCCTGTTTGTTTCCAGAAACTCATATTTGGTTCCCTTTTTGCCTAAAGATGAGAGAGGTGTTTTTCCAGGGGTCCCAGATGTAGTAAAATAATAAGGGAGTGTGTGTAAAGTGACCAGAAAGTCTTGCTTGGCTGTGTTAAGAGCCTTCCCACATTCCCTGCTGGGGGAAGACCAGAAAAATGCCTTAATTCGGCTGCTGAGGCATTGCACAGTGACAAGTTTTTATTTAGGGTTGGTGTTTTTCCTGTGATTCCCAGATTCCCTCTCTGTTTGCCTATACTTTGATTATGGCTACAATGCTTCAAACATGTCTTTCTTAAATGAATCCTCCCTTAAAATTCAGATCCCAAGATCCACTTGTGCCTCCTTCCTCCTGGGATGTTTCGGGTGAGTAGCGATGGGTTTCACCAGGTGACAGGATAGCAAGGCAGCCTGGCACAAGTCTGCCTTTGGCTCAGATCTGAATCAAAACTTGAAAAGCCGGTTTTCAGATAGGTCAACCCTAAATCATGCTTTGCAACAAGGATCTTCAGCTCTCAACCTAGTTTTGGGTCAAGCTTGCCTCTTGCTGGAGACAAGCAAAACATCCCAGTGAACACAGAGATGCACTACATCAGTGGGGAACAGGATGTGCATAGCCTGTAAGATACTGGTGCCTGAACATTTTGCATGCATATCAGTATGAAGGAAGCATATGACTGTGACATATGTTGCAGGTAATATTAAACAAAAAAACCCATGGGCAATCCCCTTGTGCCTGAACTACACTACTTTCTAGAGTGAGTCATGAATTTTTGGAAAAAAAAAATCCCCTTCAAGCCCTTAATCAGTCTCAGGAAACCACACTAAGATATAGACTTGCAGAAAAAGCAATACGTCTTTCAGGCTCTGGCAAAACACAAACTTCTATTTCTTTCCATCCCCAGCCAAACATAATTGCCACAGCGGTGTTCTTGTTGTTTCTTTAAATCCTAGGTGAAGGTTTCAATGAATAAAATAAATGTGACAGAGTTTTATGGGTATTTTAATTTTTTTTCTCCCATTATTAATTCCATCAAAATCCCTAAAGGGGAATACAGAAGGGAAAATAAAAACACTTTTGTAGCAGTAGGAACCCAGTCTTGTCTGCTTTGGCTAAGTAAGTAGAGGCATTGAGCATAATGAGATTATTCATGTGCATAAAGGTTGTCAGATTAGACCCTATCTTTGTAAAATATTTAATTACATACCATCAGACTCATGTCAGCTATGAAAAGGCAATAAAAATACTGAAGTGTGTCAGTGAGCAGTAGTAGTAACTGTAGCGATATAAATCCATCAGGCTTCTCCATATACCCCACATACACCAAAAGCAGCTAGACTCTGCTGGTTAGTAATTTGCAAACAGGGCACCAGCATCATAGTGCATGATCAAGCAAATTACTCTGCCTGGTTTGTCAAACAGTACTCAAATTATGCTATATGATACCTATGTAATGCCCTACTCTGTGCTTTGAGTGGTGAAGGGGAGCCATAGACCCATCTACAACTTGGTTCCCCAGACACATGCTCAGGAGCTATCTTCCTCGCTATGAAGGTGAAAGTTTCATTACTACTTGGATTAATAAGAAACAGAAATGATACTGAAAACATGACCAAGGCAATGCACTTTGGTGTTACCATGAAGTCACACATGTGATGAAGGAAAAGCATGTTGTCTGCATAGTGCTTATACTTGGGAATAATTGTCAGGAGGGTAATAATACAGCTTTTCAAAGCAGCAGACTCAGAAGACCTGAGTTTTGTCAGGTTTTGTGCTGGCAGGCAAAGGTGAAAGCAAGAGTCAAGGTGAAAGCAAGAGTCAAGCTGAACGCAAGCAGGGCATCCTTGTCCCTTGTCCTTCTGTGGGAGTAATCTCAGCCCTCGGGGGGGTTGCGTCAGTGTTTGGTATAACACTTTCCAGAGTTGCATCAGCTTGTACCTACTTTGTTTGCGTTGCTGGTAGAGGCTGGGGTTTTAACAGGCAGCTCCATGGGGAAGGTCAGGCAACCCACAGCGCAAAGCAGAAACTGAGGTAGAAAATACACAGAACATCTCGGAACAAATGTCAGTCACAGGGAGAGAGGGTGACAAGTGTGTTTACTCGCCTGTCTGTAGCTGGCTCTGTGTGGGTGGAGCGGGCGTGGAGCAGGTTGTGATTTTACTCAAGGTTTGTAAAGAGAGAGTTGATAGGAACAGGTAGCTAGGTTAGTACTTCCTGCATCTGAATAGTACTAATTCACACAAGTGAAGCTGGCAGTCATAGGTCATGACTGAGCTGCATTTCTATAGCAGATTTATCTTGTACTGCTCTTCTGTATAATCTGTGTTTAGGCTATGTGCAATCAGCTGACAGAAAAACATGATTTTTTTTAATGCATGTGTGCACAAACATGTTGCACTTCAAGTTTTCTGTTTGAATCTTTGTTCAGCACACCATGCTGGCCTTCAACTGGGTTTGGGGATTTTTTATTACTTCTTATTCCTTTTTTTTTCTCTCTTTTTTCTTTTTAATTCTCTTCAGATGAGTGACTGTAATCTGCATCTAGTCCATGCTGTAAATAACACAGATTATATTAGCTGAACAGCAGGGTGCAGGACTCAAGAGGCGTTTCAAGAGCAAAAGCAAAAGTGATGTGGTTGGCCATGCAGCTCTCAGGCTGGATCATCTCCTTCTTCCAACTCCCATCCCCCATGGTTTTCTGATGGCTGCTTATAGATGGGTTTTCATCGGGGGGGGAAAGCACTGAGGCAAAGTGGATGACAGCAGATGTGTTCCCTTAACAGGGTCTTTCATTGAATGGCTCTGCTAATCATTATGTTTTGCTCTGTAGGACTTTTTATTCATTTAACAGGTTTATTTCCAGATTACATATTTGTTTTTATACTGTTTCCTCATAAATACAGGCACTGTAGAAAAAGCTGGCCCTACCATATTTCGTGCAGTATTTGTTTATAGTAAGTGGGCCTCACTGAACCTGCATATACAATAAATACCCTTTTAGGATTCCTAGGCAGGAGTGGAGGGAACAGATGGCAAAACAGACCCAGGATTCCCGTTTACAAGGGGATCTTCAAATAACACAGGAGGGATGATAGCCATTAAAAAGCCTGCCTCCCGGTGCCTTTATTTTTGGCCATAAAAGTTAGATACATTAGTTGCATTTTTATGACTGTTTTTATTTTTTATTCCTCTTTTACATTCAATAACAGGCTTCCAAGTTCTTGAAATAAATCAAGGTGCAGGCACTTCCTTTGTCAGCGTCATCTGTTTGATCTATCTTTTCCCCCACCCTTCTTGATGGCGAATCAGGTGTAAGAGATAACTAGACAAGAGTCAAACACATGCCAGTGCATCTCAGACCCACGGCCTCTGAAAGATGCTTGAAACACAAACCTGAGTCCGGGGGAAATTCTGTGAACAGCTGCTAAAGCTCATGCCAAGGTTGCAAGGCTGTGCCTCAAGGGTACTAGGAGAATGGGAGAAACACTTCACTGGGGAACTCTCTCTTCTGCCTTTTGGAGGGAGACTAATTTGTAAGGTGGTTTTTTTTGGTTTGTTTTAAGCATCAAGAGTGAGAATAGGAGGAGGCTTGTCACATGCTGGTTTTATGTACTGTGAGAAGTCTTTATGTAACAAGTTGTCCTCCAGGACACCACATCTTTCTCCATCCAGGGCTGCCTGCCCTCCCCAGCTCTTAAGTCAGGGAAAGGGAATTGCCAGTGTAGATACACCTGCCTGGCCTGGTTGCCCAGCCATGGAAGACAACAGCCCCATATCCTGCTCTCCAGCTAAAACCACCACTTGTGCAGTGACTTCACCCACTGTCTTCAGCTGTGAGTAGAGCAAGGAACACTGTGTTGGGAAAAGTGTTTATAATCTTCAATTAGTATTTAAAAAAGCAAATCCAAACCCCAAAATCTTGAAGAATTCAAGAGACGTGGGATAAGGTGGATGGCTGCCTGGTTAAAGCAGTGCATTAGAAACTGACTAGGATATTTCCAGTAACAAAAACGGCAACCACAAGCCTGAAACCTGCCAACTGCTGTGAGTTCCCCACAGGCTGCCTTGCAGGCTTCCACTCTGGTGGTCAGGGTGTCCTAAGAGTAAGGGACAAAAATAGAGTGTTGGAAGAGACTGCAATGGACTGGAAGAGGAACCAGCTCCTATATGCACAAGAGCACTGGCACAAAGCCTCACAAAAGCCCCTAAGCCAGATGGCTAAAGAAACCGTGGGTTCGTATATCAAACCTGGATTGGAAGGGCTTGAACAACTAGACTGGGCTGGACCTGGAACACAGCAGGAGCCAAATCACATGCGGCTAAGTGGTGGTTGTCATCTTTTTGTTCTTATGGGGAAAACTGGACTAAGACCTATCCAAGAATTATTTTGGAGGCTCATGCAGGGGGATGGCTATGAGGGCCACTGCATGTCTATGAGTTGAGTGCAGTTCAGCAGTATGATAGCCAGCAGCAAGGAATCCCTGCAACACAGGCACGCTTTGCAGTACACTCTCCTGTTGTATACCTTGCTTTGTTGGGTGTGTGATCCTCTTCTCAGCAACTGAACGGTCACCTCTTCTGATAAGAAGAAGCCTATTTCTTTCTTAGTTACATCAGCTGGGTACTTTGCAGCCAGGGGTTTTCCCTCAAAATCTCAAATCTTGTTCCAGCTAAACATAGCCACCAGCTTCTTAGCTGCTGCCTCTTCTTTTTAAAGTGTTTAGTTTGAGGGAGGAGGTGGGAGAGATGATGATAAAGGAAACTCTTCATATTAAACTATTAAATTCCTGGATTCTGACTAGCCCAGTTGTAGGGGCTGTAGGTGTGGCCTTGGGCCTTTACCAAAGTGTAGAAATTTTGCTTATCTTGTTTGTTGGGACATAATACATGATAGAAGGGCAGAGAACTACACAAGGAGAGCTAAGAAGCTGTGATGTACAGAATCAATAATTTTGTTTGGAAAAGACCTTTAAGATCATCAAGCCCAACCATTACCTAACTCTACCAAGTTTTGTGCCAACTATGTCCCTTAGCACCACGTGTCTAGAGCTCCCTAAGGCAACCTAAGGCAATATTGAAGGTGTGCATGAGAGCTCTGCAGAGCAGGATGCCTGCTGTGGCTGGGGATGTGGAACTTTCTCTCTTCTACTTTGCTAGGTCGTGCTTTGGCAGTGTCCTAGGAAACATGGATTCACAGAGCCCCCTGTGTTTCCATATATTGGCAGCAGAGCACTTGGTGTTTTGTTCCCAAAGCAAATGGCTTCAATTAAGGTCTCATCAACAGAGCAGAAAATGCTCCAAGGGCAGAGGCTGCAGCTTTCCTTAGCCATCGCCTTTATGTTCTGTTGGCAAAGGTGCTAATTCTGAAGTGGGGAATAATAGGCCTACTGGGGCAGAAGTGGGAAGAAAACCAAGGAAAAAATTGAGATGGGTCCTTATGCCTAAGCAAATCTGATGCCTTCTCCTTCCCTCCACTGCATCCAAGCAATATTCAAGCTCAATCTGCTGCAAGCATGTGCTCTGCAGAGCCAGAAGATGCCAAGTTTTATCATCCCCTGCCTCCTGCCTTGGAGGCAGTGTTTGGCTGGGTGAGTCCTGCAAGACTGCGCAGGATCTCTGTGAGTGCTGAATTTATCCATCTGGGGAATGCACCTAAATGCAGGCAAACACTGTTTTGTCAACCAAGCTCTCCAAGTGCAAATAGGCATAATCTGAGTTTATTGCAGGGAGGTGCCAGCCTGCTTTGGGCTGGTGTGGTTGCAGTTCACATCTGTGGGGTTTATAAAGGTCGTTACACTGGTTTGTGCAGTGGGCAAGGTATGAATAGATTCATGAAGGTCTCTGCAGGATAAGGAAAGGTTTTTGCAGCCTTCTGTTACTTGATCTAGCCAATTTGTCATGGCCCCTCACCATAGCATATCCGAGCAACGCTTGGTATTCAAAAATAGAAATAGCAATAAACCTCTTCCTTTGCTTCCTTCTCAGTTCACAGGAAAAATATTTTGACTCATTTGAAGGCTAGGATCTTTGTTTTTTCTATGTCTGTTTAGATAAGTGTATGAATGAGAGAGTGTGTGTGTTACTGAAAGTTAATTTGAAGAAATTAGCCTTGCCTTTGCTTCATTAACTTGAGACTAAATTCTATTACTAGTTCCACAAGTGTGATGTGCAACATTTCCGCTGGTTTTGATGAAACGTGTGCTTTCAACATGGAGGTCTAAGTCTGTAGTCATTACTCTTAATGAAAACATTTTTAATGTAAAAATCTTGCATTGGAAATTCAGCACCAGCCACACAAGTTGCCCAGCCTTCACTTTGCTGGCCACTGGCTGAAGTGACCATGTGCTGTAGTTTGCTTCAATGGATGAGATCTACCTGCTGCAGGCTGCGCTTGTGCCAAACCCTTCTGGATGGTCTGCACTCTGTGAAAATGGAGGCTTTGCATCGTGAGCAGCAGCATGTGCTGGCTGCTGCCGTGAAGTCTGGTTATTCCAAAGGCTTAAAGATGTACATATGAAGCAAGTTAGTACTAAATTGACTACTGTACCTTTCATTAGATCTATTATCCACCTAGAGGCTATTTTCACTTTGAAGTTGCATTCGCTCCATAATAAGTGATGTCTCAAAATGCTGTTAATTAAAGTTTCATCTGTTTAGAGGATTTTCTTTTTCTTCCTCCCCCTCTCCATTATTTTTTTTCTTTTCAGAAGCTAGTAATTAGTCCAATAATGTGGAGACACTGTTACTGCAGCTCATTAAATTTGGCAATGCTCACTTAGACCTTTGAGTGCCGGTGATGTCAAGCTGACCTGAAATGCAAGGATTACATCTGTCTGGAATTACTGATAAATTTGCAATTAAATATATATATATATATATATATATATATTGAACTCATTACTTTTTCTGGATTGACAGTCCTGCAAGTGCTACCATTTTATGTTCATTGACAGCCTAATAAACCTTCCCCTGAGCTCCCTTCCTCATGTGGAGGGACCAGCAGCAGGGATGAGAGGAGAATCGGACACCATGGGGATTCAATTTTTGTTCTGTCTGTAGAATACACTGACAGTAGTGTCAGTTTGGCAGGGGTGAGGTGAATGCCTGGGCTAACAGAGACAGCTGATGCAGTGTGGATAACCAGAAGGCCCTGAGATGATGCTGGCTATTGGCTGCTATTGCCTCTTATTGAACTGATGGTTGGGAAATGGATCTCTGTCCAGCAACATCCAGTCTTGGACAGAGGAATTTATGGGAATTTATTCGCTGCTGCTTAAGATTGTCTTCACTTCTAGCAGAAAGTGGAGCATGGTAGCTATCCCTTACATTTGCTGGGAGTCCCTGCGGAAGTGGTGCCAGGAGGCAATGAAGAGGAGATGAGGAATACAGGATCTCTCAGTCCTGAATTACATTGCCAGCATAACACTGAGTTACCAAAACATCATTCGCTGGTGATATTCACATCGGCATGCCATTGAGATGTACCATCCCATTTTTGGCTGGGTGAGTAGCTGTTGCAGCAGGGTGGATGTAACAAGGAAACTTGAGTACATGTTGACTCCCACAGACATCAGGCTAATTCAAGATCTTGGTGTTAGGCCCCACACATAGACTAGACTAGACTAGACTAGATTAGACTAGAATAAACCAGGTTGGAAAAGACCTCTGAGATCATCGAGTCCAACCTATCATCCAACACTATCTAATCAACTCAACCATGGTACCAAGTGCCTCATCCAGTCTCTTCCTAAACACCTCCAGTGATGGTGACTTCACCACCTCCCTGGGCAGCCTATTCCAATGGCCAATCGCTCTTCCTGTGAAGAACTTCCTCCTAACATCCAGCCTAAACCTCCCCAGGTGCAGCTTGAGACTGTGTCCTCTTGTTCTGGTGCTGGTTGCCTGGGAGAAGAGACCAACACCCACCTGGCTACAACCTCCCATCAGGTAGTTGCACACAGCAATAAGATCTCCCCTGAGTCTCCTCTTCTCCAGGCTGAGCAACCCCAGCTCCCTCAGCCTCTCCTCATAGGGCTTGTGCTCCAAACCTCTCACCAGCTTTGTTGTCCTTCTCTGGACATGTTCCAGCAAGTCAACATCCTTCCTAAACTGAGGGGCCCAGAACTGGACACAGGACTCAAGGTGTGGCCTAACCAGTGCTGAGTACAGGGGCAGAATGAGCTCCCTGCTCCTGCTGGCCACACTGTTCCTGATGCAGGCCAGGATGCCATTGGCCTTCTTGGCCACCTGGGCACACTACTGGCTCATGTTCAGCCTACTATCAACCAGTACCCCCAGGTCCCTCTCTGCCTGGCCGCTCTCCAGCCACTCTGACCCCAGCCTGTAGCACTGCCTGGGGTTGTTGTGGCCAATGTGTAGAACCTGGCACTTAGATGTGTTAAATCTCATGCCATTGGACTCTGCCCATCTGCCCAGCCTGTCAAGGTCCCTCTGCAAAGCCCTCCTACCCTCTAAGACATCAGCTCCTGCCTCCAACTTGGTGTCGTCTGCAAACTTACTGGTGATGGACTCAATGCCCTCATCCAGATCATCAATAAAGATATTAAAGAGCATGGGGCCCAGCACTGATCCTTGGGGCACACCACTAGTGACTGCCTGCCAGCTGGATGTGGCACCATTCACCACCACTGAAAAAAACCACACCTGCACCCTCAGAAAACATGAGGCCTCAGTCCAGAGTACAGACCCTACACGTTGGCATGCATTGTTCTGAGACATCCTCTCTTCTCCTGCTTTTGGCTCAAAATAAAAAAGCGTAACACTAGAAAAAGAACTACAGAACTTGTAGTTATTTCAGGTAGCCTGATACTTGACAGTGGCCTGATCAAATGGCTCCTTGGACATTGGTGGGGAGGCTTTGGATACTGGCTTTCAGATTCACATAAACAGATTGTAGCTGTTTGGTGATGACATACAGCATAGCTAGAGTCTGTGGCTCTACTTGCTGGGAAAGAGATACAGTTCAGTTACTACAGCAGACTAGGTGGATCTCTGGATGTACCAATAGCTTACATTCCAGCATTGCTGGTAATTTGTTATGGCAACAGGAGTCTGAGGGAAACAAAAGAAAAAAACCAAAACTGTGAAGGCAGAGAGAAAAAACTGAGAGCCCAGATCCAAAGCTGTTCAGGATGCTCCAGAGGAAACTAGGAGTAGGTGGTTTGCTGAGAGACAAGGTAAGCACGACGCCACCAAACTCTAGGATCTCTCTGAAATGCCCTCTGTTCAGATGGTGGTCTCTTGCTACAACATTTACACCTTAGTCATTTTACCCACTTGCCAAAGAGGGTGTCCCTGCCCCAGAAAGAAAAATCTCTGGCGAGGTCACCCTTTAAATACAGAACTGCAATGTTTGTCAAAAGCAGTCTTTAATTTCTATGGTCTTTGGATGTTTGTTGTTGCACCGAAACCTTGCTGATTATCTGGGCCCAGATCCACCTTTAGGAGTAGGAATTACTAAATACAGGCATTGGGAGGCATAACAAAGTAGATGAAATGGCTAAATATTTAATAATAAAGGTTGTTCACACATTTCCAGCTTAATGTTACTGGCCAAGGAAAGCTGGATGTTTCACATCGAGTTAGCAGGATATTGCAATATTTTGGCTGCTTATCTGAAGTGGAATGAATGTAACTGCCAAAGCTTTTGAAGTTCACTTATGAGATAATATTTTATTAATTTTCTGAGCTGAGGGCACTTTAGCATCTCCTGTGAGTCTTCTGAATATTAAATGCATGTAGCTCTATAGGCAGGACTTTTTCAATATTCACTCATTCAGTGCTTAAAAGCACCACTTCCCATAAATTGAGAGCAGTCTCCTTGTTTTTTTGAGAGCTGTCTTCCCTCCAATAAATTAGGAAGTATATCAAGTTCCTACTCATTCCCTTTGAATTCAAAGCAGGAGCTACTTAAGTGCAAGGGAAGATACGGTCTGTGTTTGTCTTGTTTGTCTATCTGGTCAACAGAAAATTCATTTTAAGTCAGAATGAGCTACTGTGCTCCAGCTGCAGCTATTTTATGAAAGCACCCAGTCTTTTAGTCCTGCTCTGAGCAACCCTGGCTTCATCTGCAGTCCAGCCTGAAGAGCAGAGAGGAGGATGGATTTATAAGACTTGATTGCTGCTGTGTGTGGCACCAGGAAGACCAGGCAGTCTGGTTTCCCATCAGCAATCAAGCCTGTTAAGCTGAGACTTAGCTCCTCCACCTCAGACTCAACAGCTAGACTGCTGCCCACCTAGCTGCATTGCCCTGGGGAGAGTCGGTTTGCTCCTAAGGTGGCAACAGGTAGGGGAGGGTCAGACTGGATGTTAGGAAGAAATTCTACACGGAGAGAGTGATTGCCCATTGGAATGGGCTGCCTGGGGAGGTGGCGGAGTCACCATCATTGGAGGTGTTTAGGAGGAGACTTGATGGGGTGCTTGGTGCCATGGTTTAGTTGATTAGGTGGCATTGGATGATGGGTTGGACACAATGATCTTGAAGGTCTCTTCCAACCTGGTTTATTCTATTCTATTTCAATCTTTGAGTACATCAGTTTAACATTGAAGAGTGCTGTCTCAGAGAGTGGAAATGGTGAGTTCTCATTAGTTGTTGTTCTCTGCCTTCAGCCTCAGCTGGGCAAGAGTAGGGGAACTTGGATATCGTGTGCCAGGCAGAAAAGAGCTTGCTACGCTACACTTGGAAAAGCCTCCCAAGTGTGCAGGGCTAGGCAGAGCTTCCAAGCATGGACCTCTACATACAAAAGGATAGGCAGTTCCTAGATCTAATGTCTGGCTCTTTATAAACAGGATTAGATGACAGGGAGAAAAAAAAAGAATACTGAAAAAGAAATAAAATGACAGCCTTTGTCCAAAAATATGCTGGTTACATTGTTTCCTTCCCTAAAAAAAGAAAGGACTTTTAAAAAGATTGCTATTTCTGCATTAAGCTTGTCATAACTGGATGACTATAGTAACACCACAAAAAGAGCCAGCCAGGATGTGACACTTTAGCTTTCAAAATAGCTCTTCCTAAAATAAATCCTTCCCTCACAGACTGCTACTGTGATACTTATGGGAAAATGTGAACAGACCACTTGTTCTCCCATCTTTCCTTGGAGACTGAGGAACTTTCCATCAGTTTATCTCCTCTAAACTCTTGTCCCTCAGATGGGGAGCCTAAAACCACAGGAAAATGGTGGGAGTGTAATTTAATATGTTTCACCAATTTACCTTAATGGCACCTTGGAAGCCTTCTGATTTAATTAGATTTACTCTGTGCCCACAGAGAATAAACACATATACCTGCCATTTACATAAAGATCATGCTATTTGCAGAGGATCTGCCATGCAAAACAGGGCTGAAGCAGACCCTGTTGCAGTAAGGCAGCACACCAGCCCCGTGGCCTTAAGTGCTTGCATCCTGAAGCATCAAACCAGACTGCAGGAGCTGCAGGCATCTGTGCTTCCTGGGTACCGCAGAGGCTGCATTGCCCACCTGAATGACCATGTGCTGCTCATCCCTCCTCCTGTGCAGACCTCTAGTCCCTTTTTGGCTCAGTGTGCCTGCTCCCCTAAGTGCACATCAAAACAAAATTAGCTGGGCTGGTAAAACCCTCCCTCTGTGAAGGAACTGTAGCTTGTTTATCCAGTGTGGCTGCACTAAGGGGAAGCTACAAGCCCCAAGATGCATGAGGCTTGTGCCGACTTTCCGTCCAAGGGGAGCACCAGGCAAATGACACATCCGCTGGACCGCATGCACATGACACCCATGCAGCGCCGCCGGTATCGCTGAAACATTTATTTCCCTAATTCAATCTTTTTATAAATTTGCAGATGCTTCCCCCTTCTCAGCAGTAAAGGGGAAGCAGCAATAGCTGCATTCCCACATACACTGCATGGGAGCTCAGCTTAACCAAGAAGAAAGGCCTGTGTCCCCATGTGGTGGGGACATTCCAGTTTAGATCAGAAAAACGTGCCTTCTGCTTAGTGCTTTTCCAGTGCTGTGATTTCCCCCAGAGGAAGCCAGCAAAGAGCAGGGGCTGCTCAGGTTCTAATAAGGTTTACTTGATCTTCCACTAATGAAGTTTAGAGAGTTGTGTAAATTATTACACCAGCTACTCCCCTCACGGTATTGCTTTCAGGGAGCACAAGGACTCTTCCAATTCTCCCTTGCTGTCTCAGTAGGAGATTTCTTGCTTCACTACCCATCGCATCCTTGCAAAACAAAATGTATCACCACTGCAGGTCTGTCACGTTTGCCCTCTCCTTGGAGGTATTGGACAGGTTTATTGTTAGCTACAGACCTAATACTGAAACCAAGTAAGTGTGCATGTTCTAACATGGAGCCTCTTGAAAGGAGGGGTAAAACAGAGCTGCTAACAGAAAGACTAAAATGATATGGAGGAGGTTGTCGCTTGGGTTGCCCTGACATTCTCCTCGCTGAGACAAGTAGTAAGGCTTTTTTTAATGAAGAAATAAATATGACAATCTCTGAACCAGGGAAGTTCAAGTTTTGAGTTGTTCCTTATAGACTGACCTGTTGCAAGTGGTGTGAAACCTATGAGAGTGCAATTGTGCCATGCAGCAGAGCATCCCAAACAGGACGCTTGCAGTTTGGGGTAAAATGGTAAGCTTCCAAATCTGATGAGAAGATATGGGTTTTTCCTTCTCATTACTTTGCTTTGTCTTATCAGAGCAGGAAAAAGACTCCTCTCTAATCTTGCACATCCCCGGAAAACAAGCCGTGTTTTCTAGTGGTTTCGTGTAGTAGATGTCCTGAATATATGAATTGTTATATTACACAAGTGTTCAGATGCACAAAAGCTTTTACTTGCTCTAATAGCCAGTACTGCTTTCCCCTCTTTGACCCTCTGTTGTGCAGCCACGGATGCAGCATTCAGCTTGGCATTTGGAAATCAGGCTCTGTTGGCCATTTGCTCCTCTGCTGCGTACCTGGATGCATCAAAGTCCTCTGGAGCCTTGTCCTTCTCAAAGATGGCAGCACAGTGTTCTGCTGCTCTGTGTATCATAGCACGCCTGGAAGGTAAAAGTCAGGTTGATCCCAGGCTAAAGGATGTTGGGCATATGGCACACAATCTATGGCAGGGAGATGGTTAACATGCTCTCCCTTTGCAGGCAGAGCTTGCAGCTGCCTATCCAGCCTGCCAAACTGAAAGGGGATCCAGCCCTCAGGGAAATGTGTCTGGAGTTATTTAATCCCAAAAGGATTATAAAGAGAATATGCTCCAAGGAATCTCTCAAGCTATATCCCTGTTAAAGAAAACCAAAACCAAACCCCCCGACCAAAACCCCCTTCCCCCAAAATGGTTTGCAGCAATAGATACCCTTGAACTTTCACTCAAAAACATTGGAAAAAGCAGTGGGAACGTGGTCAAACTGTTTTTGCTGTGCTCTCCTCTTGGCTTGCCAGCTCCCATTGAGACTGTCAATGCTGCTTCACCGGAAAACTTCTTCTACTTTGGCTTCCATGGTGCTATCATTTCCTGCCTCTCCTCCTACCTCTTTAATCTCCTTCAGCACATCCTTTGGAGGACCTTCTTATCTTCCTCCAGCTTTTGTATGGGTTTTATCAGGCTGAGCCTTTTATCCCCACCTCTTCCTCCTCTGTATCTTATCCCTGGTTAATCTCAGCCATTCTCCCTACTTCTGTTCATCTGTTCCCTTTTTGTCTTGTGTTTAGACTGCAAACTCCTTGAGACAGGGCCTCTTTATTTTATACTTTTACAGTACCTCCAGGGACATGAAATCACAGACTGGATTTAAGTCATTGAACATAATAAAAACATTAAAAGGAAGCTAGTCTGAAATGTTGCACAGAGACATCTTTCTTGCTTTCAGCAGCAGTCCAAGGCAGTGCAGCTTTCATTTCTATAAACATGTGAACATCACTCTCCTGTGCAACATAGTGGGATAGAGCAAAGCCACTGGTTCACCCCCTAGAAATCACCCATTGCCTCACTAGCTGATGAGGAGGAACAGGAGGTTCTATTCCTTCAATGAGCAGCATGAAGAAGTCTTGGTTACCCTGGCTATATGGCAGATCAGTGTAGTTCTGCTGATACCCACTGCTGCCATGCACACCATACTTAGCTCATATCATGCAAAGGATGTTTTTAAAGGCGATGTGACAGCAAGGGGAGTTGTCCATTTGGTTTTGTGGTTTTTTTCCTACTTTCCTCTTTGGAGGGTCCTAAGAAGCACTGAATATTCTCTAAAAGAGCAATCTGGGTGTCTTGACTTGCACCCATTTTATATTTGGGGAGCTCTGGTCAGCACTTTTCTTTTGAGTCCTTCTTTACCTGATCTCATTCAGAAGACAAAATAAAATTATTTGATTTGGTGGTTTTGTTTGTGTTTTGTTGGCTTGTTGGTTGGGTTTTTTTTGAGGAGCTTCTTTCCTTTTCTACAACCTTTTCTCTAAGGAGCCATAGAAGCTACTAACTGCCACATTAATTTTAAATGGGCTTCTCCATGCAACCACTCATCTCTGATGGCAACAATTCACCTCCAGCCAGTGTGTGCTCTCTTTGAGGTCTAGCTCCTTGATTTTTGTGGTGCTTTCCAATGATGCGGGAGAGCACCAGGATCTTCATGGAGCCCGGTCACTCTATGCTGATATCTTCTTGCCCCTTCACCTCCCAGCAGCCGGGAGCACTCACATGGCAGGCTCCCACCTGAGCTCTCTCAAGTTTTGAATACAGCTGGCTGTAGGCAGTAATCCAACCTCATCATTTCCTCCTCTACTTCCCAGACTTTCAACTATAAGTAGATTTCTTTGTGGTCTTTGCCATCAATAAGTGAATCTGGCCCTGTAGGTAGCTTCAAAGCTTTTCCCAAGAGATACACGAGGAAGTAGCAGATGATTTATTAAGATCTAGCAAGCCATTATTCACTCATTCAGGACCAAATTAATTCTTCTTGCTGCATCTTTTGTTGAGACACCTCTGCTCTATTGGGAGGATGATTACCTGTTTCAAAAAGTAACTGCAAATTGCCCAACCACCTGATATTTGCCTGAAGAAGGACAAATGGTAGATCAGTTGGTAGAAGAAAAGTACCTTTTGGATGAATTACACCTGACTGCATTTGTGCAGGAAATACCTAGAGAAAGGCAACAAGCTGAATGGGACATGCTGAACCACTGATCTAGTACAAAGGTGTGACTGTACTCATTGCATGCTCTTAGCAAATTTGTCTTGCTGCCTCTTGATGCAGTACTTGGGGCCACTGCTATTACTGACTCATGACAGTAAAATAGTTTCTGTAATAACAACAACAGTAGTGGCTGGTTGTTAAAATTTGGGAATAATTCATATGGATAATTTTTATAAATCTTGTGTTGGGTAGGAAATGTGCCATCTATTCTTTGCAGTGCAATCCTGGAGGTAGGGCAAGGCTCTTTCTCCCATTTTCTGTCTTTCTGAATTTCAGTTCCTCCTTCTGTAATAAAATAGCAGTAATTTTGCATCAAAATAAGAACAAGCCACTGTATGGGTTAACTGACATACAACAGTCCTGCTGTGGGGCAGTATATGGAGATTTACATACCATCTACTGAGAATTAGGAAACGGAGTTCCACCCAGCCCTTTGTTTCCTGTTTTGTTCTGTGTGAGGTTTTCTTCACTCTTTTAGTGATGCCGTTGAATGAAGCTTGAGTGGTGACTTCATTTTATTGACTTGAGCCATGCTGACTTTGCAAAAAGTAGTGATACTGGCCTGTGAAGTGTAATGATAGGTCATGGTACTTGGATGCCTTATTACGCTATGGGAAGTGTATGGGATGACTGGTTCCATCACTGAAGTCCTATAGAGGCATTATTTATCCCATACATGTGCTGCCTTCAAACACTTATAAGCAAAAGAGGCATTTCAGGAATAGGTGTGTACAACCATGGTATTATAGAATTATCAAGGTTGGAAAAGACCTCTGAGTGCAACTGTTAATCTAGCACTGCCAATTCCGCCACTAAACCATGTCTGTAAGTTCCACATTTACATGTTTTTTGAACACTTCCAGGGACAATATTCCCACCTTTTCCCTGGGCGGCCTGTTCATAATGCTTAACCACTCTTTCAGAGATTATTTCCACCTCTAATTTTCAGTCTAAACCTCCCACAGCCCAACTTCAGGCTGTTTTGTCTCATCCTGTTACTAGTTACCTGGGAGAAGAGACAAACTCCCATCTTGCTGCAACCTCTTTTGAGGTAGATATATAGAGAGATAAAGTCTCCCCTGAGCCTCTTTACCCCATACTAAACAACCCCATTTCTCTCAGCTGGTTCTCTAGACTCTTCACCAGCTTTGTTGTCCTTCTTTGGATGAGCCCCATCACCTTGATGTCCTTCTTGTAGTGAGGGGCCCAACTGAATGCAGTATTCAAGATGTGGCCTCAGCAGTGTTGAGTAGAGTGGGACAATCACTTCCCTGGTCCTGATGGACAATATATGTGTGTGTATACATATATGTATGTATGTATCTGGATTTGTACTGTGCAAATTCACACAGTCCTGACCTCTGAGTGAGGCAATACAGTTTTTGAGTTCCTGGGAATTATATTGTACATTAGAGAGACAGGAACTTGCCTAAGGAGCTTGCTATGTGAAGACATGATACCGCATCTGGAGGGGCACAGGGAGACACTATTGCAGCTGCAGATCCAGCACTCTAGAATTTGCTCACGTAGGTCCAGACACAACACTAGGGTCCAGAAAAGACACAGAGGGACATGGTGATGAAGAAGGTAGCTTTTCCTAGCATGCCAGAAGTTATAGGAAGAGGAGGCTACTTTATGCAATAACTGTGATGGCACTGAGGCCATTTTGTAGATCAAAATTCAGGCATTTTGAGCTATCACAGTTCTGTTGAAATGTATATGCTTGTATACAAGAGCATTGATTCAGAATTTACCCACCACCTTCCAAAATTGTAGATGTGTTTCTTTACAACAAAGGCCTTTCTTTCTTTTTTAAGGTTTGTATGTGTTACAGTCTCCTTGAGAGAAACACCTTTATTATGCCTTTGGTATTTTAATTTGAAAGACAACTGTAGACCTCTAACATCTTCAGCTGCAGATCGAAGCCTGAGCCTGGCATGTCTTGTTCAGTTTAAAAGTAGTGATAATAGTAACAGCTGTTAGAATAGATGGAAGTCTATTCAACTAGTTTATTCTGTAATGGCTGAAGCAAACCTCTGTTACTTCAGTTTAAACTGATATATGCCCCATTTTAAGTGACTCAGCAAATACTTGGGGTGAAATTTTCAGTGTTAATTCAAACTCATATTGGTAAAATCCAAGCTCCTCTAATACACACCACCTATACTTGCCATTTGCCTCTCTAGGGGAAGAGTGATTTAAAGCTGATTTTGATTAACCAAGGAAACAAAGCTAATACAATAAGCTTCTTAAGATTTATGTAAACCAGAAACACTAACTGGGATATCTCAAAAGCTAAAACTATTTCAGTGCCCTGTTCTTCATTGTGGTTATCATAATTGCATTTGTGTTTTAACAGGATGCATTTTGAAGTGTTGTGGCTGCACAGTGTCAGGTTAGTGAAGGAGAAAGCACCCCTCCTGTGAGAGGCCCTCATGCTACCGCCCTAAGACAATATGCCCTGAGTTCCTGACTGCCAAGGGCCCTTGTGCTGGGAAGGGAGATGTACTGTAAATCACACTCACACTTTAGTGGGAAGTGTTTTTATTCTCACCAACGATTATGGTTATGCCTTTAGTTGAAGATGTTGTTTTGGGGCAGTAAATTGTGCTATGGGTTGTCTGTCTCACTCCCTGTCTGGGTCGGAAATGGATGTTCTGAATGTCTGAACCTCCACACGTTCCCTGGTTTTGTGATCATCTTTAGTTTCCATTTGGTAAGAGGAGAGTCTGAAAGGTAGATTGCAAGGAGCTGGCTCTTTGTATCATAAGCCCATAAATTACTATGTCCTAAGTTGTCACCACATCTCTGTGTCTCATAAATGAAACTAAAGCACTGACTGCCACAGCAGAAAGTGGGATTGCTGACAGACATCCACTGTGGTGCCAGGCACCATCACTTCATCACCTGATGCATGTGGAGAGCATCTGTGCTCCACAATCAGGAACCAGCATGGGACAGGGAACCTCAGGAGACTGCTGATGTGGGACAGTTTTGCTCAGGACTCTACAAATGATGCTTTCACTGCTGTAGCCTGTAAAAAGTACATTAAGTTGGACAATGTGAGAACCACCAGCCTCATGACCTCCACTCTGTTCCCATCTCCACTGAATCTTCTTATCTCCTTCAATGCCATACCCAGCTCAATGTGAGCAGGGGTATAAACAGCTCCAGGTATTGCACTTGGTGTCTTACCTGGGGTACTTTGCCTTGCATGAAGGCAAAGCCTTTGTGGAGCCTGGCCTCCACATCTGAAATGTTACCCCAGGTGCTGGTGCAAAGCAGCTGTCACATGAATACCTTATATGAGGGGGAGGCTTTATCAGTAGACTAAGCTGGACCCATGGTTAATACATGATAATACATGGTTAATACAGGATAACTATTTGGTTTAGTATATGGTTAATTGGTTACTATAGAAGACAGGAGGTCAATGGGCTTCTCAACTTCTGTAACACTTGCATGCTTATGAGCATTTATAATCCATAATATTAATGTGTGTAGCAAGTCTGTAGTATCTGCTGATCATTTATTAACTCTTTATAAATGTTCCTTTAATGCAAGTTGTGAATTAGTTGACAATGGTTAGACTACTCAAAAACTTCCTTTTTTACTCTAAGAGAGAATGAAAAAAATCAATGTGTTCTGGAATTCAGTTAAAAAAAACCCAACCAACCAAACAAAAAAAGCAGAATGAGAAGTCTGCAATGTGGTCCAGGCACTGCTCACAGGACTAGTCAGACTGGACTGCTCTGGTGCCTTATTAAAATGAAATATCACTGGGATACTTACTTTGCATGATGTATGAAAAAGGATAATCTCTTATGTAGCAGATATCCAAACAAAAAAAAAACGTGTTTTCATGTTACCAGAAAACAAGGTTTTCATTGATCTAAACTGAGCTTTGCAGGCTTTGGAATTTTCATTTTGTAGAAGATTAAAAAAAGATCTTAGTTTTCATTCTCATTCTGCTTAGGAACACAATTAACTTGGGGAGGAAAAAAAAAAAGAGAGGAATTCCCTTAGCAGCTAGCAAGTGTAGTGTTTCTGCATGCTTCTCTGAAAAATAAATGGGATTACTTTGTTTTAAAACTGCTTTTAGCAATCTCTGTTAGAGCCCTAAAACACACAGGAGGGCATGATCCTTCTTGCTTTGAAGTCCCTGGCACAGTATCCATTGACTTCACAGGGAGTGGGATTGACTGAATAATTGTATTGCGGTATGAATGTCTACCCTGACACGGCACAAAGTCACGCTGAAAGCCACTTGATGTCATTCTAATCCTGTCTCCTCACAGTGGTGTTCTGGAGAATAGAGTTGGGTTTTTTTCCCCCCCTTCCTATTTATTATTTGCAGAAGGAACTAGTTAACAAATAGAAAGGACAAAGCTGAACGACTGTGCCATTAATCTCCAAAGTAACTTGGTCTGCTGCTGAAGTGATCAACTGCTCTGTGCAGCAAGCACTAACAAGGGATTTTTAGCTAGCAGTGCTTTAATGTGCTAACGAGAAACCCTTTAGGAAGTACCACCCAGGCATAAGGCTGAGTCTTGAAATGCCAGTCCTGTGAGGTTGGCAGAAGCCTCCATAGTCACCAGGGTTTTGATCAGAAAACTCTCCAGTGCTTTGTGTTTGAGCTATCTAAAGAGGAGAGACCCACCAGAAAAGAGTAAGAGGGTAAGAGGGGGCAACACACAGGCACCAGTGCTGGCAGCACTAATGGCTTCACCCGTGTAACACCAGATCCCTGATAGAGGATTGCCGAATGCAGCTTTCATCTACCAGCTTGTGCCTGCCAAATAAACCATGGAGGTGCGAATGATGTTTTGGCATGGCTGTGTCTGTCTACCCTGGAAGACCTTTGCTGCCGGTGAGATCATTGCTGGCTGCCACCAAGGCAGATGCCTGGGATAGATGAGGCCCTTACAGTTTGTCTCCTGGGAATAATTAAAGCTAAACCATGACACTTAGCCACAGACTTTTGTGCTTGGGCTGCCCATGGGAATACCTGGGAAATGCAGCTGCCCTGAATGCAGTGGTAATGTGCTCCTTGGCTTGGTGAGTGGAGAGAAGGGATGAAATGTCACTTCCCTTCCCTCTGCCAGGCACCTTGAGGGAGGGCAATGCTGGCCCCAAACATCCTTCTGAGTGCTGGCCCTGGGGGTGTAAACAGGGGAAGATGGAGAGTCACTGCCCAGGGAAGTTCTGAAGGTGCCAGGTTTTCCTAGGGCTCTAGCCTACCTGAGGTATCATGTAGGCATTTTCCTTTAGAAAGCTAGCACTGTTGTAGTGGAAAACATGGGAATAATTTCATACTGACTGCAGAAAATGTGGCCTTTGTCTACACCTTGGCATGGAGCGGAAAATGGCTTGCACAACCCTTTTAAATACTCACATTGGCAACTCTGCTGCAGGCTGGGGGAGGACTGAAAACCAGAGACATAAGCTGCCTGTGTTAGACAGCATGGTCAACCACAGAGACAGAACTGGATTTGAGGTCAAACCACAGCATAGACTGTGAGGAATGTGAAGGCAGAAGTGGCTTTAAAGCTTTCCTAATTTCCCACATGAAGAAGTGTTGTCCTGCTTCTGCAGCCCACTGTGGCAGTGCAGAAATGCAGGTGGGTGCATTTCTGCCATTGGTTGCCCAAGGTGGGTGGCAAACAGCCCTTCTGCCACAGGCACAAGGAAACTCCCGCACAAGGAGTGTGTTGGAAGCCTCACAGCTCTTCCACGCAAGGACTGTGCTGGTACAGCTTGCAGTGTGCTCTCCAGACCTTTATAGCTCCAGGGTCTTCCAGTGCATATCTAGGGATGGAGGCGGAGACTGTTCCTGAACTTCTGGCTGCTTTTCCACAGCAATCTGAATCTCTCCACTTTATTATGTAATTGAGGGATGACAAATTTCCTTCTGTCCTATATATACCTAAAACTGAAAGATGCCAAACCAACACAGACTGGTGGCAACATGGTGAAGCCAAGGGTCTTGTTGGCACTGTTTTTACGTTCAGCTATTCCAGAACACAGAAATAGCCAGGCAAATCGTGGGCTTTTATTTCTTTGATAGTTAATTTGACTTGGCTAGGGCAAAATTGTCAGATGCTCAAAGTGGCCTCTTTGACAGGCTAAAGGGTAAAGTTTCAAGAAGTCAGTTGTGAAAAGAAACGGAGCCTGTAGCTTGCTGGTGTATGTTAAGTAGGACTTTCTTTCACTCTAAAACACACCGGAAGGTTGCAGCACGTCACATTTCATTTTCAGCTGGCTGAGAGTAAGCTTTGAAAAACCAAACCCCTGATGTACTCCTGTTAATCACTGATACAGTCTTTGATCTGTTTGCAGTTCAGTGTGTCTGATTGACTCTTCCCCACTTTTTAACCAGCTTTCTATTTGTGCCTTTCTTCTCAGTGTATCTGTGCTGCATCACAGTTGGAGCAAGGAGTAGAAGCCATAACAGTAAGTGTATTTTTGTAGTATTTCTGATCAAACAGTGAACGTATCTTTGCACAAAATTTCTAGCACCATTCTAATAGACAAAAAGGATTTGGGATAATATCTGAACTGCCCAAACTCTCCTTCTCTGAAGACATTTCCATCTCCTCTGTGATTGTGACCGGTTTAGGCTGTGCCTTTAAGAAAGAGACACTTTCTGAACACTCTGGGCGAATATTTTGATATTAGAATGAAAACATTGATATGCTAATTCAATTTCATTGGCGGGACCCAGTTGCAGTTTTTTTGTTTAGTCTTTCAGTCGGGGGAGTCAGTCAGGCAGTCGTCTTCTTCTTCCCCCTGTGCTGTGAGCTGGCTCGTTTCTCTCTACGATTCCTCTCTAACCAGATAAGAAAACTAACTTTTTGCATTCGCTTTGAGCTTTAACAAAGTTTTCCCCTTTTAATTACCTTCCTTTCTCTCTCTCTCTAACCCTTTTGGGAAAAAGGGGAGGTAGGGAGGGAGAAGGGGGAAAAGGCCGAACCCCCCTGGCCGCAGGGGGGGAACCTTCCTACTCCACCACATATTTTATAATTGGCGGTCCAACGTGCGGCTTGTGGATAATTGCTGTCCAGAAGCTGGGCGAAAAGGTTGCTTGATTTATTGCCTGCTCGAGTCGGAGTTGCAAACATGAAAGTGTTTTGGCTTTTGGAACGTTTGGTCTTTTCAGTTTGTTCGGTACTGGTCTACAAGTACTTCATGGGAATGATTTTCGATCGCTTAGGCAGATACTTGATGTATAGATTGTATTTATGGTTTAAGTATAAGATTCAGCTTCTTTACGACCGGTGCCTGGGATTCTTCTGGCTTAACAGATACGGGAATGTGACCTCCAGCACTCTGCCCATAGAGATAAAGGAGTTTAAGATCCCGGTAGGCGAAAAGGTTGTTTTAAGTGATGGCTGGGATCCGAAGGTGATTTATGTGATGTGTTTAAATCTGCTGCTGGTGATGGTGATTGCGTACTTGTTATATGCTCTGTATCGGGAGAAAAAAGTGTCTAAGGCGTGCTTTGTAATTAAGCGTAGATCGAAACGCAGAAAGCGCAGCTCTAACTCTACCCCAGAGGTATCTAGTGATGAGGAAAATGCAGAATCTGTATCAGTTAACGACAAGGCTAAAAAGTCCATCGGAAAGGCTGCTCTGAACGGTGCTGTTGGTGGCTCTGGCAATCAGCCAGCGGCAGCGGCAGCTCCTAACATGGCTTCCACGCCCTCGGCAGCCATTAATGGGGCAAAGCCATTTCCTCCTTCTTCTTCGGCAGGACCGGAAGTGTCCTCCACAGCAGCCGATCCGTCTCAAAACCTGTCAGCTTCTATTAAGCCAGCTGTGAATCCAAACACAGCTCCAGTTAAGCAGGTAGCTGTTTTAACTACGAGAGGAAAAAAGGGCAAAGCTGATCCAGATGCTGATGGGGGAGAGCAGCAGGATCCTGGTGAGGGAACTTCTGCTCAAAGAGACCCTGCTGAGATGGGGGAAAAGGTTTGTCTTAAAGATATAGCTGAGTTATTGAGATCATCACTGGATGGAGATGCAGGGCAAATTGCTGATAGCAGAACAACCAAAGGTGGTACTCCTGACCTTAAGCAGATTCTTAGGAGAGTGACAGTAAGATTATTGGGACAAGAACTTCAGGAAGATGAGGCAGAGGAGGAGGAGTCAGATGACATTGAAAGCTGTTCGTCACCCAGGGAAGAATTGCGGAATGTGTGTAAAGATTACATCAGAGCAGATAAGGAGCCAATCCTAGCTTGGCTTGGTAGATGCTATGATACAGGTGCTCCAGCTCTGGTAGTTGGAGACAAGTCAGCAGCCCAACTAGGAACTCTCTCAAAGGATAATGGAATAGATAGACATCTAGGCAGGACTCTCGGTAAGGTTACTCTGTGGATACGCCTTTTAATGGCAACTCTCATGAGATATCCTTCCCGAGATGATCTTCCATGGAATGCTAAACCCTGGACTACCATAGATGAGGGAATCAAGCGTCTGAGAGAATTTGCTGTTAGAGAGGTACTCTATGGTGGCCATGAGACTCTGAATCCTGATGAAATTCCTGTAGGAACTGGGCTTGCTAAGAAGCTCATCAAACTTGCTCCTCCTAATTATGCAAATATTCTGGCAAGCAGAATTGTGGCAAGAAATTATGGTGGTGCTTCTCCTACGGTTGGCCAATTCACTGATCAAATGAGACAATTGGAGGATAGCATGACACGTGTTTCTCTGGTTTCAGCCATTGAAACTCTGTCTGGTGAAATAAAGAATTGCATGAAAGAGCTGAAGGATGAATTTAAAAATACATTCTCCCAATTGGCACAAAGAGATAATTCCAATTCTTCCTCCAGATGGATACAGGTTTCCTCTGTGAGGAATAGACGTCCTCCAAGGATGTCATTCCAAAACAGGTCATTCCAAAACAGGTCATTCCAAAACAGGTCCAACCAAAACAGACCACCAAGGCAATCACGTGCGAGTATCTGGATAACTCTGCGTGATCAGTTTGGTGAGAACATGAACAGATGGGATGGTCAACCCACTGCTAATCTTTTCAGGAGACTGAGGGAACTGCAAAGTGGCAGAACCCGAGGTAGCAATACCAGAAGGGTAGCTGTTACTTCTACGGTTCCCCAGGACAACTCTAATAGCTCCAACAGTGGCTCCACTTCTAACACTGCACACTGTGCTCATTGCACATGTGGGCATGTTCCCCATAATTAGGGTGCCCTGCCTCCCGCCAGGGGGAGGAGAGGGGTAACAGAGATAACAGAATCTATTGGGATGTGTACATCCAGTGGCCTGGCACTTCACAATTTCAGAAGTACAGGGCCTTGGTTGACACAGGGGCTCAGTGCACCATAATGCCATCAAATTATCAGGGATCAGAAGCTATAACTATTCTGGGAGTCACTGGTGGATCTCAAGAGTTAACTAAGGTGGAGGTTGATATAAGTTTAACTGGTAAACAGTGGAGAAAGCATACAGTTGTGACCGGACCTGACGCACCTTGTATCTTGGGAATTGATTTTCTGAGAGAAGGGCGTTTCAAAGACCCTAGAGGTTACAAATGGGCTTTTGGAGTAGCATCTGTAGAAACTGATGGACAAAAGCTGAAGCTGTCTGTTAGACCTGAGCTTTCTGATGAACCTGCAGTTGTGGGACAACACAAGATTCAGGACATTAAATTGCCGGTTGCTTCTCAGACTGTGCATCACAGACAATACAGAACCAACCGTGACTCTTTGTTGCCTATTCAGAATCTGATTCGTCAGTTGGAGAGTCAGAAAGTCATCAGCAAAACTCATTCACCTTTCAACAGTCCAGTGTGGCCTGTGCGAAAGCCGAATGGAGACTGGCGTCTGACAGTCGACTACCGAGCCCTGAATGAAGTAACTCCACCTATGAGTGCAGCAGTACCAGACATGATGGAACTGCAGTATGAGCTGGAATCCAAAGAGGCCAAATGGTATGCTACCATAGACATTGCTAATGCCTTCTTCTCTATTCCCATAGCAGAGGAATGCAGGCCTCAGTTTGCTTTCACCTGGAGAGGAATCCAGTACACTTTCAACAGATTGCCAATGGGCTGGATCCACAGCTCAAGCATCTGTCACGCAGTGATCCACGATGCTCTGGAGGAAGGTGGTGCTCCAGAACACATCCAGTTCATCGATGACATCATCGTCTGGGGTAAAACTGCTGAGGAAGTCTTCGAGAAAGGTAACAAAATCATTGACATTCTTCTGAATGCAGGTTTCGCCATCAAGCGAGACAAGGTGAAAGGACCTACCAGAGAGATCCAGTTTCTGGGAGTGCGGTGGCAGGATGGACGCCGACACATTCCAGTGGATGTGGTAAATAGAGTCTCTACCATGGCAAATCCCATGAACAAGCAAGAAACTCTACGTTTCTTGGGGATAGTGGGATTTTGGAGACTGCACATTCCTGGATACAGTCAGATTGTGAAACCTCTGTACGATGTGACTCGAAAGAGAAACCATTTCCACTGGGGACCTGAACAACAAGCAGCCTTTGACCAGATAAAGCAAGAGGTAGTGCAAGCAATGGGTCTGGGACCTGTCCGAGATGGTCCAGACATTAAGAACATTTTGTACACGGCTGCAAGTGACAATGGTCCAACCTGGTGCTTGTGGCAGAGAGCTCCAGGTGAGACACGTGGACGACCTCTTGGTTTCTGGAGTCAAGGTTACAGAGGTTCAGAGGCTAACTATACTCCAACAGAGAAAGAGATTCTAGCTGCCTATGAAGGAGTAAAAGCAGCTTCTGAAGTAATTGGAACTGAATCACAACTTCTCTTAGCTCCTAGATTACCAGTTTTGAATTGGATGTTCAAAGGCAAAGGTTCTACACCACATCATGCAACAGATTCCACCTGGTCTAAGTGGATGGCTCTGATAACACAGAGAGCTCAAATGGGAAATCTTGAAAGACCTGGTCTGGTGGAGGTGATCTCAAGTTGGCCTGAGGGTACCAACTGTACTAAACCTCCAGAGGAGAGAGTAACTCGTGCTGAGGAAGCTCCTCCTTACAATGACCTATCTGATGATGAAAAGAAATATGCTTTGTTCACAGACGGTTCCTGTCGTCTTGTCGGGAACAAGCGAAGGTGGAAGTCTGCAGTGTGGAGTCCAACACGCCGAGTTGCAGAAGCAAAGGATGGAGAAGGAGAATCCAGTCAGTTTGCAGAGGTAAAAGCTGTCCAGCTAGCTCTCGACGTAGCTGAGCGTGAGAGATGGCCAAAGCTTTATCTCTACACCGACTCATGGATGGTAGCCAACGCTCTGTGGGGTTGGCTAAAGAACTGGAAAAAGAATGGTTGGCAGAGGAAGGGAAAGCCCATTTGGGCAGCCGACCTGTGGCAGGACATTGCTGATCAAATCGAGAGAATTCCAGTGAAGGTGAGACACATCGATGCTCACATTCCTAAGAGCAAAGCTACTGAGGAACAGCAACACAACCATCAAGCAGATCTAGCTGCAAGAGTTTCTCCAGTAGACATGGACTCTGATCTTGATCTCGACTGGAAACACCGAGGTGAGATATTCTTAGCTCGGTGGGCTCACGATTCGTCAGGACATCAAGGCAGAGATGCAACATACCAGTGGGCTCGTGACAGATCCATAGACATTTCCATGGATGCTATCACACAAGTCATCCATGACTGTGACATTTGTGCTGCTATTAAGCAGGCAAAACGACTTAAGCCCTTATGGTATGGTGACAGATGGTCCAAGTACAAGTATGGTGAAGCTTGGCAAGTTGACTACATCACTCTACCACGTTCTCGTTCTGGTAAGCAGTATGTGCTTACTATGGTAGAGGCGAACACTGGATGGTTGGAAACTTATCCAGTGCCACATGCAACTGCGCGCAACACCATTCTTGGTCTGGAGAGACAGATCCTGTGGAGACACGGAACTCCAGAGAGGATTGAGTCAGACAACGGAACTCACTTCAAAAACAACCTTGTAAAGAGTTGGGCCAAAGAGCACGGCATCGAGTGGATATTCCACATTCCCTACTATGCACCAGCTGCAGGGAAGATTGAACGCTACAACGGTTTGTTGAAGACCACTCTTAAAGCCATGGGGGGTGGATCTTTGAAAAACTGGGAAAAGCATTTAGCACAAGCAACCTGGCTGGTAAATAGTAGAGGTTCAGTGAACCGAGCTGGACCTGCACATTCAGATCTGCTACAGAAAGTAGAAGGCGATAGAGTTCCTGTTGTTAAAGAAAAGAATCTGTTAGGTAAAACTGTTTGGGTATTTTCTCCCTCAGGAGAGGCTAAACCTATCCGAGGGGTGGTCTCAGCTGAAGGTCCGGGTCACACTTATTGGGTAATGCAAGAGAATGGTGAAATTCAGTGTATTCCACAAAGAAATTTGACTTTAGCTGAAAGAGTTTAAATTCAGAGTGTTGTACAGCTACATCGCGCCCAAAGGAAGAATCCCTGAGGAATCCACGGTGCACGAACCCTGAGAACCCTGAGAGCCCTGAGTCAACTGAGAGTCCCTGTTTCCCTGTTTTCCCTTTTCTTCGCTTCATCTGCGAAGAGACAAACTGTTTTCCATTTTTCTTCTTTCTTGGACTTCTGAATCATCTACACCTGAGGATAGCCGGAATGGACTATGAATTTTACTTACAAACTGTGGATATTGTTTTAGATTGGATGGACAGTATGAACAGCCAATGAAATTGTTTAGCAGGGGTGGATTGTGACCGGTTTAGGCTGTGCCTTTAAGAAAGAGACACTTTCTGAACACTCTGGGCGAATATTTTGATATTAGAATGAAAACATTGATATGCTAATTCAATTTCATTGGCGGGACCCAGTTGCAGTTTTTTTTGTTTAGTCTTTCAGTCGGGGGAGTCAGTCAGGCAGTCGTCTTCTTCTTCCCCCTGTGCTGTGAGCTGGCTCGTTTCTCTCTACGATTCCTCTCTAACCAGATAAGAAAACTAACTTTTTGCATTCGCTTTGAGCTTTAACAAAGTTTTCCCCTTTTAATTACCTTCCTTTCTCTCTCTCTCTAACCCTTTTGGGAAAAAGGGGAGGTAGGGAGGGAGAAGGGGGAAAAGGCCGAACCCCCTGGCCGCAGGGGGGGTTGGGGAAAGGTTTTCCTGTATTACATACATTGCTGTATATTTCTGTATATATTGTAAATATTGTATATTTTTGTACATATTCATTGCATTCCATATCTGCTTGTAAAATACAGCTTTCATCTGCTTCTCCGGCTGAGTTAGCTGTGGAATTCTTTTGTGTGTGTGGGGGGGGAACCTTCCTACTCCACCACAGTGATGTAGACAATATTTTCCAGAAGTCTCTCAAAGTTACTCCTCAAACTCACTCCTCTGAAGACTGGCAGAAAAGCACCATGGCTTTAGGGCAGAAATAAATGTGAGTGAACATGCTTCAGGCACAAACTTCTCTATCTCTTTTTCACCATGCAGCTTTTACCTGAGCCTGCTTGCATTGCTCTGCAGACTCTCTGCAGACTGGACATTAGGAAAAAAATTTTCACAGAAAGAGTGGTGAATGTGCTGCCCAGGGAGGTGGTCAAGTCACCAACCCTGGATGTGTTTAAAGGTCGTTTGGATGTGGTGCTTGGGGATATGTTTTAGGGGTGAACCTTGTAGAATAGGGTTATTGGTTGGACTTGGTGATCCTGAGGGTCTTTTCCAACCTGAATATTTATTTGATTCCGTAATTCTGTGACTCTCAATTCATGGTGCAATAAACTGGGGCAGATACAGTTGCCCTAGAAGTGGGTATGCCACCCCATCACTTGACTGTGTAGGTGTGTGTTCGCCCCTTTGGTCCCACACTCTGCTTTCACATGGGCTTTCCACAAACACTTCCTTTTGGTGAAACATATTGTCCTGGTTTTGCTGGGTTAGAATCCTAGGCCAGCCACGGGCTGCTGGCCATTAGCAGATTGGAGTCAGACAAGGCAGCTGACCTGAGCTGGCTACAGTTGCATCTGGGATCACGAACTTCACACTCAGTACAAAAGGGAAAGTTTGCTGAGGATGAAGACTTCTGATCTTGCTCCTCCTCTTCCTGCTCTCCTTTTTCCTTATCTTCTTTCCTCTCTTCTGTCTTCTCCCCATCATTGAATGGTCTCACCATTCTGCTCCTGAAGACTGCTTTCCTGTTTATTGTCACCATCCTGCATTCACTGGCCTGAGTATGAGTTTATGTACTTTATATTTGTGTTGGTATTAGTTTTGTTGCTTCATTAAATCCATTTTTATCTCAACCCTTTATCTCAACCCCTTTTCCTGATCCTTCTTCTCTGCTGGGAAGGAGTTATCGGGCAATAGAGCAACTGCTATAGTCTAGTTCCTGAAACAAGCTAAATGCAGACGGATGCTTACGTGCAGGTGATGGCAAATTATTATAAAAGACAGCTCACAAAAAATTAAAAGCAAATAACTGGGCAAAACACTCCCTACAGGGCCATGCTTCTGGCTCAATTCTGACACCACGGCACAAAGAAGAGTCATGAGTAAAGTCGACACGCTTGGCTGCTTCTGCTGCAGGAATTGGCTGTGTTTTGCTGTTGGCATATAAGCAAGATGAAGAATAAGTTAGTGGTTCAGGTTCATTGCTGGTTTATGCCGAGGGCAGTCAAAACGCTAAACAATCCTCAGCACAGAAAGAGCATCACAGGAACCGAGCAGTCAGTCACTTTAAATACCCTAAATCCTCCTCAAATTCTCTGTTGAGGTTGAAGTGAGAAAGGGCTGTTAGAGGCATTCTTACGCTCCCTGATAAGGCAAATGTTTACCAGATACAGGAACCAGTCTTCCTCCGTTGTCTTTAGATTAAATTGCCTGATAGAGCAGAAGACAGAGTTAACTTTTTGGTTTATATCCAGGACAGAAAGCCCACAACAAAGTAAGATGACTGAATTCACTCCTGAGAAAACCACTTGATCGTTTTGTCTGTATGGGAGGCACAAACCTCAGATTGCATGTTTGGCAACATATGAGGTCTCTATACATATATAGTCAGTTGATGTTGTTATTTCCATTAAATGAGGTCTCTTTTGTCTCTATTTTTGAAGCAGTTCTCCAGGGAGGTTAATTTGTATGAAAGTAGAGTGCTAATTGCACAAAACAAGCTGGGGTACTGCAGAAGGATAATTAAATAAAAAAAAAAAAAAAAAAAAAAAAAGTGTGGTGCTAATACAATTGTGGTGCTAATTAAATAAAATTGGTGACAAGTGTCTAAGGCAGAGCAAGTGTAAGGAGGAAAACCTGACAAAATGATCGGTTAAAAAAATTCTCACAGATATTTTAGTTCGCTGGTAACCGAGCCGAAGTAAAAGCAATTGTACTTCAAAGTGCTGCACCAGTGCCTGATCTTGCTCTCAGCAAAGTGGGACTTTTGCCAGTTCAGGCTCTAATGTTCCATAAAGTGCTGCTAGGAAAGCGGTGGACCCATTTCATTCCTGCATGTGTTTCAGTGGGGATTAATTCAGGACCAGTCAAACAGACTTGGGCAACAGCTCCCTTAGCAACATTTGCAGTTGCGCCTGAGGTACACCCATCAGCCCCTGCTTCAGTAGGAATTACTGGTGGTTCATGTGCTGGGAGACCTGCAGAGGGCATGGAGTAGGCTGTGCCAGTGGCATACCATGGCTTCAACCTCAGTTGCAGCCAGCTTTCTAGACCTGCACAAACGAAAGGTGCATCATTGGAGGCCCTCCTCTACCCATTGTGGAGCGGGGGTGTCCTTAGTTAGCATTCCAGCGCAACTTCCTTCCTCTTTGGCATTTATTAGTGGCTCACAGGAATTGCACGGCACCTGTCACAGCCCCAGCTTCCTCTTCAAACTTGTCTGTCCCCAGAATTTTCCTTTGGGGCACCTTCTGATCTGGTTCCCACATTCTCCAGAAGGTCACTCCCCGCACCTGGCTGCCCCAGGGACACTGCCAGTTGCACCTGCAATCCTGCCACCAAGGTTTCCAGCATCGGCACCTACTGGGAGTCTTGGTGAGAGCCCTGCTGGCCTCTGCCATATTGAGGCACTGGAAAGGGGCTTCTCATGAACCCCGAGTTTCCTCACAATTTATGTTGATGGAGGAAGCCTCTCACACCTCCTTCCACCCACAAGTCAACAACCCCAAGACATTTCTATCCTGTGTGGTCCTGAAATAAATAAGAAAGTCCCTTCAGATGTGAAATAAGCTAGGCCTGTCTTCCTGAGTCAGCAGCCTAAAACAATGGCAAGGAGGACTCACCTCACAGCAATTTTTACCCTCTCAGGGGTCACATTATAATACAGCAGACCCTCAGCTGTGGTTTTTAAAATGCATTGGCTTGTTTTGGGAAGCTGGCTTGAACAACTTCACCAAGCTTGCAGGAAATTAATTGTGATCCTTCATACAACAGGAATTTTGCTTTCGACTTTGCTGGGAGCAAGATCAGGACCTTAATGCCTACGGGAGAATTGCCAGCTCTGTCACTTGCTGGAGCAGGGGGGCTGGGGGGAATAAGTGATTTCTCCATGTAGGTGGCTCAGCTGAGAAAAAAGCAGAAAGGGAAAACGTTCCATTTCAGGTCAGCTCATATTTTATGGCGCAGGCTGCTGGCCACTGCCCTACGATATTACTGGCCAGAATGAACAGCTGAACGCACAAATGACTGTCCTTGTTTCTAGTCTTTTTATGTTTTATGGATGATAATCCTTGGGGAGAGCTCTCCACCTGGGATCTAATACCTCTGCCCTTATTGAAGGGGTTTGTCCTGAGCAGGATTGGTGAGGCTCTACCACCCACTGCAGCTCCTTCCCTGGAGGTTAATCCTGCTCTGCTATCTGTTCTCCAGATATATGCTGCCGGGCTGCAGGTGGATGGGGGTGTCATTTGTTATAAACATGTCTTTAATCCCAATTTCTATGTCAAAAGAGAGCTGCTTGAATGAAATTGCTGATATTATTCAGCCTCAAGCTTTTATTAATTTTCCTGAATTTGAATTCATCATCCTTCCTATATTCATTAGTGTGACTCTTGCTTTGTCTCAGTGGTCTCTGCATCACAGCCAGTGCATTTAACTCACCTTCTCCAAAGCAGAGCTCAGTGCTGTGTGTTAATTATTGTTGGGTTCTGCTCAGCTCTGTCCTTGTTATATGCAAAGGCAATGTATGACTGAAGGAAATACATAAAATGTAACCCAGAAAACCAGGAACCAGGGCAAAGTTGTCATCTTCCTAAGGCTCCTTGTCTCAATAGTAACATCAACCACAAGAACATGTGTTCCTCCTTCATAGGAACAGCGAGTGTTGGCCATGCCTGACTTAGTTTATGCAAGACTAAAGCCTTTTCTTTGCCGTTTTATTGCCTTAGGATGTGTTGCACACATTAATTGCCCTGAGGTAGAACATGCCACTAAGATTGGGCCTGAGAGTTAATAACTAGCCTCAGCTTGGTGCTGGGGACAGATACTTGCTAAACATGACTTCAAGGCTTGTCCCTGTAGCATGGGAACACATTCAGAGGATATACCTAGGTTCAGTTTGTTTCCATATGCACATCACGCATCGGCAACTGCAGCCTCTGTAGCTGGATTGATTTGTCTAATTCAGAAGCAATATCCACAGACATCCTTTTCCACTGTGGTTGTGCAGAACAACCATAAACAGGTGCAAGGTGCAAGGTACAGGGGAAGCTCTTCACCATGGTCCTGGCCTGTGCATGACCCTCAGCATGGCCCTTGCCTACTAAATAAGTGTTCAAGGCGTGAGCAAGTGTAAAGTGAAGTCTGTGTTTGTACAGCAGGAACTTAGTGAATGCACAGTAGCAGCTGAGGATTCCTTACAGCCTTTCTGACACTGGGCAAAGAGGAAAAAATAAGTGATGACACATCATAAAATGGATTGATATTCCCCTCATTTTTAGAGCTGCAGTTCAGTGTACTCACAACTACTGCATCAAAGTGGTGCAGTATATCTGTACGCTATGTTTCTAAACAAACCTATAGTTATGTGTAGCATGTGAATAGGGCTACAACATATATACATGGTATAATACAGATGGACTGGATACATAATCCTTCATTATAATGCATAGATGATTACAATGTATTTGTATGGGGAAAAATGTAATGGAAGTATAGCTAAGTAGGGCAGAACTGCAAGATAACTGGTTTTCCAAATCTTTAGGCAAAGATAAAAGCTTCTGCTACAGCAAAATTTCTGGGACAGCTGCAATATTTATGGCCAGATTCTGGCTACTGGACTCAAGCAGTAGCAAGCACTAACTGCGCATTAGGTCCAGGCTCACTTACTATGAATATAAAGTATGCAAATTTTAGTAATCTATAGTTTCACTCTCTGAAGGAAAATCCTAACTGCTTCTTAGCTACAGAGACTTTCCCAGGACTCAGAGGTGATTTGCTGTTTTGGGATTAGTGTGATAATTTCTGTGTGGCAGATGTGAGGAGAAAAGGAGATGAAAACCCTGGAAGTAACTTGCACAACTAACTCCCCCACCCCCCCAGTTCATTACTTTCAGTTTATTTTCCAGAGGTGAAGGCATGTCCCAGAGCTGATAGAAATCTGTGTGGAAGACACCACAGAAGATAAGGTGATGTGAATCTGAAGATTAATTCCCTTACTTCTCTAGTGAAAAAAGACGTATTAACTCCCACCATTACCAGAGCAAGGCTTATGTTGAGGAGTAGCCTTCCAGTGTAACTAGGGAAAGGGCTGCAGAGAAACTGCCCTGCATCAAAAGAAGCACTAACTGTCGTCCTTTGTAACAAAAATTTGCTGCTTGAAGCTCTCAGTTCCAACATTGTCACCCACCAGCTCTAAATTAATGCATTTTCTTGAATACACAGTTTTCTAAATAGTGAGATAAATCAAGCTGCCAGCAGTTCAGCAGATGTTAGATAATCGTTTTCTGGGGATTCTTTAGCATTTAAGCAAATATTTCCCTGTGATGCTTTTACCAGTCCAGCAACTGAACTCACTAGATGCAGAGCAGGGTGGTAGCAGTTTCTCCATCAATATGCCTTAGGCCTGGCTGAGGTGGCATCTAGACTGACAGAAGCAGAATATTTATGGTATCCTTTTCAGTTCAATCCTCGGTATCACTGCTAAGATGGCCATGGTTGCCAGGGGTATTTTTAATGATGTAAACAGCTGCTGCCTAAGAAGTTGCCTCTGCTCCTGTGCCTCTCATGGGGTGCATACAGGGTCTTTCAGCACAGACTGACCGATAAATGATGTTTGCAATCTCTGTGCCTTTTTCCTTGTGGGCAGGAAGAGAAAAGAGAGCCTTTGCTTATGCTGTTGACGCTCCTGGGCTACAGCTTACTTTCTTCTGCAGTATAGAAAACGCTCATCTGTATGAAATGCTGCCAAGAAACTCTTGTCTGAGCTTTGGTGGGTGTGTCATGAGGGAGGCTCCTTGTCCCAGTGAGCTCTGGGTGGGCTGGTGTGTGTGTGCTGGTGAGGTGGAGCTGCTGGGACGTCTGCAGGGAGTGTTTCCTATCAGTTGTTGGTGTGACGTCATGGTCAGTCTCCAGTGTGGGAACAAGCAGTTTCCTGCCTTTCAGAATTACTGCAAATGACTATTCAGAAGATCCTGCCCCAAAGTGGGACAGGCAAATAAATAAGTAGCCAACTTTAAAAGAAATAAAAAATAAAAAAAGCACTGGCACTGTGCCTGCTGCTAGGTCAGAAAATTGCTCTATACATCTCTAGCACAGCCTGTATGTGCCACATGGGCTCTTTCCAAACACTGCAGTGGTAAATGTGCTCAGCAAGTTACTCAACAGAAAGCTGTCTGGCAGGCCTATTCTCCATGGTCCTTTCCATCCCTGGCCTCTCTGTTCAGACTGCCAGCATTGTGTCAGTGGGGGAGGGACCATGCTAGCAGCCCAGGGCTGTGTCTTGGATTCGTCTGACTCTGCTTCATAAAACATCCCAGTGGCTGATGTGAGACCCGAAGCCTGCAAATATACCTAATCCTGCTGTGCAGTGAGATGTCCTGTGAGAGCTGGTGAAGGGAAGGGAGGTCGCCCGGATCACACACGTGGGCACATGCAGGGAGTTGTGTCATTCCCTTGCTTTTCTCTCTTGGACGAAGCTCTATTTCAAAGTTTGGGTCAGGCCCTGAATTTGGTGATCTAATGTCTTGAGTGTCTCTTTTGTCTTCACAGGGCATGAGCTGCCACAAAAGAGCTTCAATAAATTGCCCCAGCCAGTCATTAGTGCTACACATCCACATTATCCTCCTGCCAGCAGGCTGCAGGGTCCTGGGAGCCATATCCCTGTCCATCCCAGGGGAACTGGCAGCGCTGTACAGCAGGAACATGTGTGCAGGGGCCAGCTCTCTCCATCTCATGCTGGCAGAAGAGGTCCCCTGCTTCCCAGGGCCCCCAGGGTGTAAGACACCTGTCTGGAACAAGAAGAGACTGGGAAAATGCTACTCCCCACTTTTTCCTTCTTTACTGAGAGCAGTGGTCCACCCAGCTCAACTAACAGGGATGCAGCAGGAGGACTTGGAAAGCAAATCGTGTCACTCATCCACAGCTTTTGTCTATTTCCCAGTGATTTGTGACTCAGAGACTGTCTGACCAAGAACTGACGTCATCATAGCTATTAGCCCTCGATGCATGTCTTTGTCCTAGATTTCCTGGGTTGCCTTTTGAACTCATGCTAACTCCCTGTGCCCACAGTATCCCATGACAAGGAGTTTCCCTGCATTGACATTTACAGACGATCTGCATGCCCTGTGCTGCCCAGCGTGCATTAGTGCCACATCTACCCACTACCAAAGCATCCAAAAAAACACCCTCTTTGTATTTCTGCATGTCTAATGTGCCCACAGCATGCACTGCCACTGAGCTGCTCTCCCCAGATCTTCTCTCTCCAGCAACACCTTGGTCATGTGGCAGGTATTGGAGGGAAGCTGACGGCCATTCTGCTTCCTCCTGCTGTCAAACCATGCTCACTCCTCTGCTTGCCTGGCCATCCCAAGGGTCCTGATGTCTTGTACAGTCTTGCAAGAGCCTGAGCAGTCATTCCAGCTTGCAGCTGCAGATGGTGAATGTTAGTCAGCTCTCTGGAATGGCTCAAATGTTGCATCGACTGGATTTCCCTGGCTGCCTCCCTGCACCCTTGCCCCAGCCTTTTGTTAGTGCAAGTAGAACACCTTGGGTTTGTTGGATGGAAGGTGGGCGAGGGAGGCAAAATACTTCATGCACTGTGTCATGAAGTTTACTTCCTAAAAGAAAAGAAAAAAAAAAAAAACTAGAAAAGGAAAAATGATGAGAATAATGGCTGATGAGTGCCCTCTTGATCATAGAATCACAGGATCATTTTGGTTGGAAGAGACCTTTATAATCAAGTCCAAGTGTTAACCCAGCATTACCAAGTCACCACTAAATCCTGTCCCTCAGCACTACACTGGCACATCTTTAAAATACCTCCAGAGATGGCAACTCCACCACTTCCCTGGGCAGCCTGTTCCAGGGCGTGGCAACCCTTTGGGGGAAGAAATTTTTCCTAACATCCAACCTAAACCTCTCCTGGCACAACTTGAAGCCATTTCCTTTTGTCCTATCACTTGTTATGTGGAAGAAGAAACTGACACCCAACTCACTACAATCTCCTTTCAGGTAATTGTAGAGACTGAGAAGGTCTCCCCTGATCTTCCTTTTCTCCATGCTAAACAACCCCAGTTCCCTCAGCTGCTCCTCATAGAACATCTTCCCTAGACCCTTCACCAGCTTTGTTCCCTTCTCTGACATGCTCCAGCACCTCAATCTCTTTCTTGTAGTGAGAACCCCAAAGCTGAACACATTGTGGCCTCACCAGTGCCTAATAGAGTGGAACAATCACTTCCCCAGTCATAATGCTGACATGCCTGTTCCTGCTTCCAAACCACACTGCAGCATCCTCATGAAAGAAGAGGTCTGCTGCTTGGATGGGCTCACTCTGCCACTCCAGCTCTGCTTTTTTTCCCTTTTGCTTGCTGCAAGCCCCCTGCCACTTGCTGCTCATGCCGAGTGACAGACAGCTCTGATGGCAGCAGCTTCTGCAGCAGCAGCATGGGCTGAGCATGGCATTCTGGCATGGAGGGTTTTGCAAGGCAGCAGGCGATCGATGGCACAGGACCTGCTGAGCAGAGAGACTGCATTTTGGAAGCCAGGGCACTGTCTTACCATGAGGATAAAAGAAATCTGAAGAAAGACATTCTATGGTCAGGGGCTGGTTAGTGTAGGGGTGAGGGAAGTGGACTCAAAACCAGGAGGCTTATGTCCCTTCATGTTAATCCTGGTCCCTTCTTCAGGTTACCAAACTGTGCCACCAACTTGCTACATGTCCTTAGGTGAGCTGCCTGACCCTTCGTGGCCCAGGCTCCTTGCCTGTGTTGTCCTGTCCTCTGGCAGGCGTTTCATGTGCAGACATGGATTTAACCAGCTCAGTGGCCTCCATTCATCCCTGTCTCTTGCTCTCCTGCTGTGGTGCTGACAAGTCATATATTCCCAGCACTCTGCTGTGGTTTCTCTCCAGCTTTGGGAGTCTGTCTGCCAAATACTGCTGATCAGCCTGCTGACCGGCTGCATCTGGTGCATCCAAAACCAGCCAGAAGCTGTGGAGCTTACGCTCCTCTGTGATGGCTGCCCGGTGCCGATTGGCATACCTGGATTGGACTGGTGAGGCAGGGGCAGGGCAGAGACCTGCTCTGCCACTAACATTCTGCATCCTATCCTGTGCCCAGGGAGCAAACTGCCATCCTCTGACACTGATGAGCGGATCAGCCCTGAAACAGAGAGGCTTTTGCTGCTCTTTGTCCACCTCTGGCAGAACCTCTGGCAGGGAGGCTATCTCTAGACCCTCCTTAGCAGACATCTGGTCTATCTTGAACACATTGTGGCAAATATCATCATAGAATTATGAAATGTCTTTGGTTGGAAAAGACCTTTAAGACCACCCAGTCCAACCATTAGCTAACTCCATCAAGTCTGGTGCTAAACCATGTTCCTCAGCACCACGTCACTGCCTCTTTGAAACAATTCCAGGGATGGGGATTCAACCACCTCCCTGGCTAGACTGTTCCAGGGTTCGAGAACCCTTTCAGTAAAGAAGTCTCTCCCAATCTCCACTCTGAGCCCCCACCCTGGTGCAACTTGAGGCTGTTTCCTCTTGTCCTATCTCTTCTTACTAGGGAAAAGAGACCAACCCCTTCCCAGCTCCAACCCGGTTGCAGGGAGTTATAAAGAATGAGAAGGTCTCCCCTCAGCCTCCTTTTCTCCAGGCTAAACCCCAGTTCCATCAACTGCTCCTCATTTGGCCATATTTCTGCTAAGAACAGTCTAGGAACTGGTAGATAGGCCTGCTACTGAGATGTATTTGTTTATTTATTAGGAGCAGCAAAGAACTGTAGAAGATGTTGAAGCTTTAGAATTCAACAAAATAAGGTGGGCTGGGCTACAGGACAGGCTTACAGTGGCAAAAAGAGGAGGTTCTTGGAATCATCACATTTCCATAGGTGGGAACGTAACAGTAAATCTTTTACTTCTGTTGCTGTGATGTCTTTAAAGAGCTTCCTCAGCAGGTACAGGGACTGTAGGGGTGGGAGCCATACTGGGTGATTTAGCAGGAGGGTTGAATCTGTGTGGTGGAGAAAAGGTTTCCAGTGCTGTGGAAGACTGATGTCAGCCTCAGAAGTGTCTCAGGGTCTTGAAGGAGTGGCAGCAGGTAAATAGGTATTGGTAGTTCATTGCTGTTTAGACAGATACATTTCCTGATCTACTGGAAAACAAGATTATTGTCTGCTTCAATTTTCTGAGACCAGCTGTAATCCTCTGCATGTGTGTGATGTCTAAATTCTGGGGAAAAGTCTGTTTAAGAAACTTGTCTTGGGAGCCCAAGGCAGCTGGGTTGGGCAGTCCCCTTTCTGTGAGAGGGTGTGCAGGTAGGGAGCCTGCCCACTGGATGTGTTTGAGAATGTCCCAGGAAAGACACCATGCTGGAGCTTTTCTTTGGTAGTTGGGATGCATCTAAATAAAGTAACAGCCCTGCTAGGGCTCTGGAGCATGCAGATCAGTTCGGCAGCAATTATGCCATACCTGATCACATGTATGCTGTGCCTTATGTACTAGGTGCTTGGCACACATCTGAGGGAATATGTGAGTTTTAGCTGGACCTTGAGTTCAGAAGGGGAAAACCTGAGGAAATAGTATATCCCTCCCCATACCTCAGAGCCCTGTCCTCTTTAGCCTGACAACCCACATGTTTAGCAGATCTAGTTACTGTGGAGAAGGCAAAGCAGCTGCAGTGAATTAATTAGTAACTTCCAAGCTGTCCCAGCCTCTGGAGCTGGGTTATTACCTGTAAAGCCTTAGAACAGTCACAAACAGCTCCATGAGCACAAGGACACCAGTGTTATCTGTTGCCAAGGGGAAAGCCAGCACAGATGCCTGGCTGGCTCTTTCTGCTTCTCTTGGAGTCAGCAAAGAGGAGGGGAGATGTCTGGAGGTGATTGCTCCCACTGCTGCCCCGGGGTCCTGCAGGGACTTGCAACCTTCTTAGATGGGGGCAGCAGGATGCAGCTGCCTTGCTGTGAACTGAACTGGCACTGCTGAATCCCTGTATTGCCTCTGAGGGCTGCAGTCACTTATATGCTCTTCAGGTTGTTCTTGTTGATGATTTTATCTTTTGCAACTGAGGAAAAAAACAAAGTGGTGTCAGTCCAATTTGAAGTGTCTCCTTCCATACCAGCTATGACTGTAATGTATCAAGAATCAAAAGTCAGAGCATTTAAATAAAAAAAACCCGAAGACTCTTTTGGTCCAAGTCTTCTTAATTGTTGAACTCGATCTTACAGAGCTGGAGCCACATCTGGAGATGATTCCCCTTCCTCTATGTAACACAGGAGCATGCAAACTTCATCAAATGTAGACATACCAGCTATGTACATGTCTGTACGACTGAGCAGGCCTGGGAACAATGAGACTAAGTGATATACGTGATAAACTTGCCTGCAAATCATATGCTGCTTTAAATATGGCCAACACAGGGATTTCTCCTCACTGTCAAGTTATCTTAAGAGTACCCAGAGAAATGTCTGACAGTCTACAGGACCTTTATCAGTCAATGAGAGCTAGGAGCTTAAACTCCTTAAGCCCTCTTGATGGCTTCCCATATTTTTCTCATAAATAGCTACTGTAAAAATAATTTTGGAAAGGTTTGGAGGCTCTTACATACATTCTTTGGTTTCATTTCTTTGGAACCACAATTACTTCTCTGGCCTGCACTGCTACTTACTCAGTTTTCTGCCTGAAATCACAACTTAGCTCTGAGAGGGGCTGTATGGAGCTCCTTAAATCTGAGCAGGATGTTTGGATCTGCAGATCTCCTTTGAAACTCAGTTGGTGATTCTGATATGTTATTACAAGTTTACAGCTGTCCTTGGTTGGTAATTATGCTCTAAGTCTGTCCTTCAAATTAATCTGAGTGTGTGCTCTAAATAGCACTGCCCTGGCCTTGGTTTAAGTAAATTACTTACAGGAGTGACACATTTGTTACTAATCCTCCAGCCTCCTATAGCCAAATTCTGTAATACACTCTCAGACTGGTTATTCTCTCTTAGGCAAGCAGACCTACTGACTTCACATTTATTTACCTAGTTCAAACCACCACTTAAGCACATGGTTAATTGTAAACATGTGTTTAGGTCTCATGGACTTCTGTGAGGCTTAAGTGCTGTCTTGAGTAGGCATTCTTTTCTAAATCAGAGCTAGAAAATTAAATTTGTCTCCTTGTATAAAAGATCAATTCAACTGTTATGCCTCCAAAAGAAAGCTCAAAGTTCTGTTGGATTAAGGCAGGATGTACACTTGAAGTGTAGTAACTGTTGATGAATACCTTGTCAAGCAAACTCTTATTCTGGAATGAGCATCAACATTCAGAGATATTAAAGGATAGCTTTTTTTGACACTATCTGCATAGAGATACAAAGTGCATTTCAACTATACCTAGAAGATAATTTTTGTGTGGTTATTTAGTGAAAAACCTGAAGCAATATATATCCAGGACAACAACAAGGAATTTATAGACATTTAAACTGGCTAGTGGAAACGACACTGAAGTAAAATGAAAGAATTGTGTGTCTTTTATTTGGAGTGAGTCACTGTTACACATTCTCTATTGCTGCTGCAAGCCACCCTAGCAGAGGGAATGGCCTCTTACTTGCCATTGCAAGAAAGAATAGAAAGAGGGGCAGTTTCTGTCTGTCCAAGTGCATGCACATATGCCACAGAGCTGGGGAAGCAGCATGCTTTTACCTTTTTGCCTCTGTTGAGATCTGACACAGGAGGCAGAGGTAAGCAAAACTGAGCTTGAGCGAGATTGTCTTAAATTTGCCTTTGCATCCCTGCCTGCCCTCTGTGACTTTTGCAGTCCACTTGTCTTGCACGCATCATCAGAAAGTAACCAGGTGGAGGGTGGTTGCATGGCCAGCACATGTCCCATCCAGTTTTCAAGCATGCTGATCTGGGGGCTAAAAAGTGGACTACCCATGTGCTTCAAGTTTAATTTAGCTTCATGACAGTTGCTTGAGCAAATAACACTGACAAGGAATGAACAAAGCTACATGTCTGCAGCCATGGCTACTAAGGGCCCTGTGAGATAACTGCCTAGCTCACTGTGGGACTGGAAGGCAAGTTGATGTATCATGCTTCATGAACAAGGTCATTTACTATCAGCAGGTGTTTGTGTTAAATGAAAATCTATGAAGCTGGCCTGCCAAAGAGCTGAAAGGAGTTTTGTGAAGATAAGATGGCCCTGCTTTAGCTAAAACTGATGTAGCAAGGCTAAAATAACACAAACAGTCAACTTCAAAACAGATTTTTGAAGGCCAAAGTGCCTGAGTGAAGACCTTCATCTAATTAACTGAAATTTTAATAATAAAGTTAACACTCCTTGGTATGCTAATGAACCAAACTGAGTACATGCTAAATTTATAGGACTGTGTTGCTCAACTCTCCGTTGAAATAATACTAAATGTCACCTAGAAGGCAGGAACAGACGAGGCTAGGACATAAAATCAATAAGAGGAACATCTCTTGGTGCACTTGGGTGCAAACACAAAGAGGTGTGGAGGGGAACTGCTACCAGCACCAGCAGCAAGAGGTGCAGCAGCAGATGGGTGGGAAAGACAGAGACAAGGACAGTCAATAGGCTGTGCTCCTTTTCCTGTTCCCAAGACAGGGCCACTCTTCTTGGTAAGAATTGCTTAGCAATATATGGTTTAGCTTCTGCTGTGTTTCTATTACATACTGAAACTATTGCAAGAGTTTGCATCTCCAACTCTTTTGGATTTATCGGTCCTGAGATAATTTTGCAGTTAGTGCATTTATCACCAGCAGTCCTGAATCTGTGCTTTAATAAATTAAGCAATTTAATAGTTTTAGCTTTCTGAACCTGTGTCAGTGCAAGTGGGCCACTGGAAAAATAGATGCAAACAATAATTTTGCCAAATAGTTCCAGTAAGAGTCCTGGACTCTGAAACAAGCAAATGTTGAGATCTTGCCTATATCATGACAGACCCCTTGGAGGTTAGTGTGGACTGGAAGGCTCATGGTGGCTTTGCAATAGCCGATGTGTGCTCAATGGGAAGGCCAGCTCTTGCTGATGGGTTGCTGTGTTCAGGTTGCTGGATAAACTGCTGCTGGTACCAGCTTTGTACCAATGTATAAAATGGGTCTGAGAAAGTTGGAGACAAGGCCCATTGCAAGTGATGTGCCCAAGGAATTGTACTTCTGGCATGAAGGAGGCAAGAAGGAAATCTTATCAAGCCTCTTTACAGTTCTTCAGAAGCCGTAAAAGAAAGGGTTAACCTCTGAAAACATTTTCACCAATTACTTAGCTTTCCCATGACATCAATCCTCTCAGTTTCTATAGTCCTTTGAAGAACAACATCACTAATAACTAACTTCATGTCGTTCATATAATCCTGAATGTTCCTTTGAGCCTTCAAGGAAAAGCAAAGTTTCCCCTGTGCTAAGTTTCACTTTGAATTTGGAGTCAGAAATTTTGTATGTAGGACATCGCAAAGGAGTCCTGGGAGAGCAAAAAGATTTTCACTTCTCATGTTTGCAAAACACTTGACATTAGTTGTGTTTTAATTTTTTACCAACATTGCAGATCTGTGCATGAATGTGATGTCTGTGATGTGCACAACATATGGGATATACTTAAAAATTCAGGTGTATTATTTTTAATGCACAAGTCAAATGCATGACAGATTCGTGTAGTTTGGGGACACTGGGGGATATGATATTTATACACATTTCCCTCTTTTCCAGTAGCATCATTTCTGGTGTCATTCATATCACCACAGTTTTAAAACATCCAGAGGCTTAAGAATGCTTTTTGAGTAGCTATAAAATGTTGTCTCACTGTGAAAGGAAAACCTTGGTAAGAGAAGAGGAGGCATATCCGTGGTAGGACAACACACTTCTTATGAGCAGGCATCGCTTCAGCACTGGGTCAAGGATTGGACTGGATGATCTTTGAGGTCTCTTCCAACTGGATGTATTCTGTGTGTTCAAGGCCAGGTTGGAGGAGGCCTTCAGCAGCCTGGTCTAGTGGGAGGTGTCCCTGCCGATGGCAGGGATGTTGGAACTAGATGGTTTTTAAGGTCGCTTCCAACCCATACCCTTCTATGAATCTATGAATTCAGTAGCACTTACCACAGCTCCTTTTCAGTGGTACCTGGTAGATACCAATGTGTAGGTGGTAAAACTAGACTAGAGCATCCTAGTATACTCCAGATGTACCTGAAGGGCCTAATCATCTAAACACCAGTTGTAGTGCTTCTAATAGGGTTCTAAGGGCTGACTTGTTGCAGCAGTGGCCTTGCAGGTTTAGCTGTTTCTGCAAGTTTGCCACACTCTTCCTTGGGGTTTGGTTTTTTTAACCCTAAGAGTTTGGTTTTTGGCTTATGTGTTTTTTTTTTTTTCTTCCTGTTCCCCCCCCCCCCCCCCCCTTTAATTTTTTTCTGTGTGCACTTTGAGGCTTCTGTTTAACTCTCTCAAAGAGCAAACAAAGGAGTTGAATAAACTTGCTGATGTTCCCCATTTCACGGCCTGTGATAACGACAAGATAACACTCTCCATTGGAGTCTTCATTTGAAAAAAGAAAAAAAAAGAAAAAAGAGAGGAAGGGGAAAAAAGAGCCTTTGTCAGCCTCGATAGCACTATTCACTGCTCTACCAACAAGTTACAGTGCGAACATCAGCTTCCTGTCCTTTCATTGAAGCCCATTGATCTTTTCCCCTAGTAAACAGAGTGGCTGTAGCTTTTGTTTGACTTGTGCTCCCCATTTGTGTGCCACATTTCAGGGATGAAAAGTGCTGCTGTGGCCCTTCTGCAGTAGGAGAACCGGTACAAAGGGAGTGGGACAATGAGTGGAAAATGAGTGGTGGTTGTCAGAGGGGGGACACTGGGCAGTAGGGTCATGCTAGGGTGGCTTTTGGGGACGGGGCTTGGAAAGGCTGTGGTTGGAGTATCCTGGAGGAGAGCAGCAACGGGATTTCAGGCTGGGCACTGCTCACTTCTCCCTTTAAACCAGCGGTTCACAGGGCAAACAGGTCAGAGCATGGATGGCAAGCCATGATTATTCTAACACAAGACAAAACCCTTCACAGTGGACAGGAGGTAGGGGTTGTGGCAGCAGATCTGAGGGCTTGCTCTGGCTTTGTTACTCATTCAGTAATCAGTTAAATGCCACAAAAATGTTAATTAAGTATAAGTCTTCAAGCAGGAACAATTATGGTCCTTTAGGAGCACCTTAACTAGTGAAGTCCCTCTGCTGTAAAACAATTGATTATGGGGGAATTTCTTTTTGTGTTTATATGAAGCAGGATTAAGGCTGAACTGCCAGAACTTGTGCCAGGGGAGCCTGCAACTGGAGTTGTAGGGTATGTTGTAAAGAAAAAAATAGCCTTTTTTTTTTTTACCCCTCCTTCCCACCCACACCCCACACCCCCCCCAGTCAGGGAAGTGAGTGATGCTTTTAGATCTTGGACTTCCAATGATGATGATAAAATGGTTCAAAAATATGTGACTGCTGGCAGAAAGCTAATATATACTTTGTCTGGTCTGAACTAACAAGAAACAAAGAGCTTACTTATCCTTTCCTGCCTTTCAAGCTCCATTTAAGCAAGGAAATGTTTCCTTGATGACTTTTATTGTATGCAGGTTCTTACTTGGCCACACTGTCTTTAGAATTTGGTAAGCTTGAGTAAAAGAGAAATATTATAACAAGTCTCAGGAAAATACTTCCTGTGAAATCCCAAATCCGCTGTTGTTTTGTTTCAATAGCCAGTCTTTATTCTGGTGGGATTCTGGCCTTTATTGCTACTCATCTAACTCCCAGTGATGTCTAGGAGGCTTGGCTATCAACCATAAGTTTATGAGTCACTTGGCAGCTACAGAACAAAAACATGAGCCTTCCTCCAAAAGCCTGCAGTCATGGCTATTCATATTAAGATTGCACAGTTTGGTGTTGTCTACTAAAAACCTAGTAGAAATGGTCTTTAGCAGCTGAGCTCGGAGTGTGGGTTCTGCTATTCTTTCTCCAGAGAAAGAACTAAAGCAAATAGATGCTAGGGTGCATCTCAACTGATACCAGTATCTCTGTGGATACTACTGAGCCACACTAACAGATCTGAGTGATTCTTATTACAGTAGAGAGCCTTAAGCAGACCTGTGCAGCACTGACAGTTTGAACAACTTCTTTTCCTTCTTCCCCTTTTGACTGTTGACAAAATTCTTGCTTCTCAGGATAGTCCTTGAATGTGATTAGCCAACCTCTTCTCCCTGAAATTTGTGTAGCAGGAAACTTTTGCAACATATTTTTTCTAGACTGTTCCAGAGCCTCACAACTTGTTCCTGCACCGAGCATGAAAGAGGCTGGAAAGCTAAGTACAGACCAGAATAAAGCTGGATTGTTCCTCAGCTACAACATCAGAGCTTAACTGTCATAGTATTTAAAATCCTGTTTCAAAAGAATTTCAAATACCAACACCCTCCCCCCCCCCCTTCTGAATTGCAGAAATTTGCAGGGATTTGACTCAGCTCTGTCATATGCTAACCCTCTTTTCACTGCTCATATGGTAGGTAGATCTACAGAGAAATTCAGCTTTCATTATGGCAATGCACAGTTGACCAAGATCGTTTTTTTGTAAGAAGCTTGTGTGAGGGGGCTTGGGCTCTTTTAAAATGTTACATTGCAGCAGAAAATTGCTTTTAAAATTGGCAACAAACCCCTGCATGTGCAATCTGATGCATAATTGTCCAAACATTTTGAATTTGGAGACCTCTATTTCGTAGACGTTTTAAAACCATGCATAATGCACACCTGCTAGTCGCAACAAAGTTGTAGAATTTTGCAAGGAACATGCAAGCCCAGAGGATTTGTGGATGCCCCCTCTGTGGAAGTATTTAAGACCAGGTTGGATGGAGCTTTGACCAACCTGGTCTAGTGGAAGGTGTTCCCCCCATGCCCAAGGGGTTGAAACTAGGTGGCCTTTAAGGTCACTTCCAACCCAAACCAGTCTATGTTTTTTGAAGTCTCTGTGCATCTACTAAGGCAATGTAATTGGTCATATAATACAATATGCATCTCCTGTCCTTGTGGAGGGTGTGAACCTAAAGCACACTTTCACAATGATGTTTTGAATTAGATCCACCAATGCTTCTCCCAGGCAGCCAGCACCAGAACAAGAGGACACAGTCTCAGGCTGCGCCAGGGCAGGTTTAGGCTGGATGTTAGGAATAAGTTCTACACGGAGAGAGTGATTGCCCATTGGAATCGGCTACCCGTGGAGGTGGTGGAGTCACCTTCATTGGAGGTGTTCAGGAGAAGACTTGATGGGGTGCTTGGCTGTATGGTTTAGTTGTTGGGTGGGTTGGATTGTTTGATGGGTTGGACGCGATGATCTTGAAGGTCTCTTCCAACCTGGTGTATTGTATTGTATTGTATTGTATTGTATTGTATTGTATTGTATTGCACAGCTGAAGTCTCTGGACCTGTGAGTGCTTTCCCTTGACTTGTATGAGTTACCCCATTGATTTCACAGGGCAAATCAATATGGGAAAATTATGTGCTGGCAAAAATCTCTGAGCCAGGGTCTAAGGAAAGGCAAAGCCTAGAGGAATGCTGATAAATTATTTCAACAGCTTTTGGGAGTTGATCTTAGTGTTTTGCTTGCATTGTGTAAGTCCAGGTGTAAGTTATGCTGACAGCATAGCAATATAAGCATGATGTACTTCCATGGAAGGAGGCTTACTACCACAGGATAGCTTATGCTTAAAAAATATCAGTAATACAAAGATGTTGGGCTAGTCAAGTGACATTAATCCTTTTTATGACTAAAAAGACACTTTGCAGCTTCACTGCCTTGTGGAAAAGGCCAGAGCTTTATTGTGTCCAGCTTCAAACCCACATAGCCAAGCAGCCTCCTAGCCCTTGAGGATTTTGCAAATCATGTAGAAGACTTCTGAAGATGCATGATCTCAAAATGCTCTTCCCAGCACCCCACCCCCCAGCAATTGCTAAGACAGGTCCAGCCCTGGGAAGCCCTGGGATGGGTCAGGACTGCTCTGCTGTCATTTACTTGCTTGTCACTCCTGGGATCCTTTCTTGCTTGGCTGCTACTTTTCAGGCACACTGATAATTTCAAGAACAGCCACAAAGCTCTTGGGCAATTACAGATATCTTATCTTTGCTGCACCTAAGGTTCTGGGGAGGTGATGCTGGTGCTGACCACCTCTGTCCCCTAGGTCAGGCAGATGAGTTGCTTACTAATAAAGGCAGGAAGGCTTGCCTGCTGTTGGGGAGACAGGAGTGCATTGGTTGCTTGATAGAATTATTAAGGCAAATTTTGGCTGGGGCAAAAGGATAAACAGCCTTCCTTCAGTTTGTGCAATGGAAGCTTTCCAGCCTGCAGAAAGTCAGACTCTCTCCTCTGCCTCCCATGTGAAAGGTAAGACCCTGCGTTGTGATGGTGAAACATTGTTCACTAGGCCAAAGTCAGGAAAGAGAAGTGAGGAAGAGAAAGAAAAGGGACTATCAACATCCACCACAAATCTCCTGGTAGTGCTTGCTGCTTAAGCTACAAGCATGTGCCTTGACAAGTTGATGAAGAGGTGAGGGTTTAGGGAAGGCAGAAAACCAGCTGGTGAACTCCCTTTTGAACCCCACCCTGCCACTGCACAGAACCAAGGTTTCTTTCTCCTTTCCATCCCTCTCGATTTTACGTGCAGAGCCCAGGTTGTAGCCAGGCTGCTTTTTGGCTTTGGCAGATCCTACATTTTACAGTGGCACCATGTTCTGATTCTTATCACTTGTGTGCAGCCCACTGTCTCTCTTTCTCTTGTTCTTGCTCTCTCTGGCTCTATTTTTTATTAATTTTTCTATTGTGTGATTAAAAATGGGCATAGTTTGCCAAGGCTTATTAAAGCAACTCTGCTCACTGTCTGGAGGCTTGCATTAGATCTAGGAAAAAAGGACTTCTAATTTTCTTTTTGTCCCCTACTGTATAGAAAATGGGGATGAAGTGTGGAGAAGGGATTAACTGAAGGAGCAGGATGACAGGTAGTCTAAATCCGGCCATGAGTTCTCCTCTTTAAAGACAGGCTATTTCCTAGATGCTTACCTTCTCCACCATAATTTGGAGGATTAGCACAAATTCTGGCCTAATGATGAAGGTTTTCACGCTTCTGTTCTTCTTGTGGGCAGTTTGTGATGTAGCCCTTAGGTATGCTTCAGGCTAAAACCCTGTCAGATGGAGCAGAAGGCTGGGGTGATGGAGAGAAGCAGAAGCTCTCCTGGCTGCCCAGCTATCCTGCACACACGTGTGTGCTCACAATCAATTTAATTACATTGGAATTAGCCTTTTCATTCCTTGCCTCTCTTGCTAAAAACTCTGAGAACAACTTGGTGGTGGCTGCTGTTGCGAATGCACGTTCACATGCCATGATGTTTTGAGAGGCCAAATCCAAAAGCACTTTTAAAAGTTGATATGTATCTTCTGCCATGCTCCTACAGGCAATATCTATTCATATATATTCTTAGCTCAAGCTGGGGTGTTCCTGAGCACTATCAGCTGGGTATCTGTACTCAGAATTACATTGTACTTTGGCTGCAGTACTTAGACTGCAGTGTTGATTGCAGCTTGCAGACAGGCAGACAGGCACCTTCTTCAAAGCTCAGAAGAGGCTTATTTAAGAAGGACATTGAGACTCTTGAACATGTCCAGAGAAGGGCAATGAGGCTGGGGAGAGGCCTCAAGCACAAGCCCTATGAGGAGAGGCTGAGGGAGCTGGGATTATTTAGACTGGAGAAGAGGAGGCTCAGGGGAGACTTTATTGCTGTGTACAACTACCTGAAGGGAGGTTGTAGCCAGGAGAGGGTTGGTCTCTTCTCCCAGGCAACCAGAACCAGAACAAGAGGACAGAGTCTCAAACTGCGCCAGGGGAGGTTTAGGCTGGAGGTGTGGAGAAAGCTTTTCACAGGGAGAGTTGTTAACTATTGGAATGTGCTACCCAGGGAGGTGGTGGAGTCACCATCCCTGGAGGTGTTCAAGAGGGGATTGGACGTGGCACTTGGTGCCATGGTTTAGTAGTCATGAGGTGTTGGGTGACCGGTTGGACTTGATGATCTTTGAGGTCTTTTCCGACCTTATTGATTCTGTGGTTCTGTGGTTCTGTACAAATACCCCTTGCCTGTGTGTGCTGGGAAGACAATACTGCCTGATGGACTGGATTGCAGGGAAGTGTGATGCACTTTACGGGGTTCGGTGGAAGAGAATTTGTTAGTAAGGTGATAGAGCTGGGAGAGGATAATGATGATGTGACAAACACTCACACACTATTTATTAGGATTGCATATTTCCTTCCAAAGAAGGCCAAGCCTCCTCTGTAAAGAAAAATCCACAGAGTTGGAAAACAGGACCTAAGCAGAATTTCCTGCAAATGCCAGAGGTGGAGGTTGATAAGGCCTTCATTTTAAATCACTTCCGAGGCAGTGAACAGAAATTCCACTTAGTTAACCTGGCTGTAAGCTTATGGCTGATGAAGGTGCAAAAAGCTTGATGCAATGAGTAAAACCCTGCGAGCATATAAATCCATTGATGAAATGCAAGACTTTAACATTACCCTTCTTTTTTTGCACAGGGATCTAGCCCAGGAGTGCTCTGGTCCAATGTGCTGCCTTTGTGGGAGCCTATACCTCTGTAATGACGCTAATCAGTATGCAAGGATTTGCAGCGGTGCATAGAAATACATGCAACTGACTGCATCAAGCAAAATTGTTTTGATTAGGCTTTAAAACCAATTCCATACTTTGTTTTTTTCCATGAGAGGTTTACTTCAAAATCACTAGAGCAATTCTGAATCTATTTAAAGGTACTACTCAAGACCTCTGTCCAGAGAAGTGGCGGTGGAAACTGGTCACGGGCTGCAAAAACTGTAGCATTTTAGTTTATTTATTAGTTTATTTATTTTGGTCATGGAAGCTTTTCATGCAAAATCAGACTTGTGCTTCTTGAACTGTGCACCACTCCTTCCAGCCCTGTTTTTCTTACCTTTTTTAATGCAGGCAAGGCACGTCATGAGAAAGAGAGATTTCTGAGGCAGGCTGAAAAATACTGTAGGCTTCTAACAACAGCTTGAAGAACTGCAGAAATTTTCGTGAACACTTAAGACACAAACTATTTTCTTTTCTCTAGCTTTATAGCCTTGTCAGACCCTCTGTTGGTGTTGCAGAAGCAGAGAGCATAGTTTATGCAGAAAGTTCTAGGAAAAGTGTCCTGTTGTGCCACTGGATACCATGGAGACAAAAATGCAAGTGGGTAGCCTATTTCAGGGCTTTGAATTGTAAAGGAATGGCTATGCACCTCCGAGTACTGATGGTGTTGGAGAGAGGAGGCTTCAGAGTGTCACAGGGAGAGATGTTCCTTAGGCAGAGATGATTTATTCTCCTCTTCAAGATTTTTCAAAGTGAATGGATGCTTCCCGAATACGTGCTGCTCTGAGTTCAGGTCACTTTGAGTTGTTAGGTTTTTAAAGTATATAAGGCATAAATTTAAGACCTCAGAAGAAAGAAGGCTCATATGTAATATAGATATCTCTCTGAACCTGACGTCTTTACCGTTGAGCTGGTCCTGTGATGCTTGTGGTGGAATGAAATGCAGGCACTGATAAGGCTGTGGTTATATTTAGCAGCAGCGTAGTGGGAAGGAGCGGCCGCCTGGACGTGGTGACAGAATCGAAGCCAGCTGTAAGCAGTAAAAGTCTCACAGGGTTAACCACAAAGTCTGCCTGCAGCTGCTGCGGCTCAATACCCAGCATTCACACGAGGTCTCACCAAACTGCCTTGTGACATTTTTGATTCATATCAGGGACAGAGTACCATTGTTGGGGGGAAAAATAACTGTTTTATAAAATGTTCTGCAGGCTTTCAGTCATTTCAGTCTCTATTCTCTCCTCTGTGCCACTCTCAAGGTTGGATAAAAGTTCTTGCTTTGCTTTTCCACTCACTGCTTTGTAAAAAAAGTGTTTCTGGCTTAATTTCTTTTATTAAAGAGCATAAGCTTCTCCTTAAAGCTTAGGAAAAGGCTAACAGTGGGCTTTGTCATGTTGCTGTGACACTTCGGGTTCGAGGGAGCTGTGCCTCTCGGTGCTGTGACTGGCAGGAAAAGCAGCAGCCTTTATTTTCGACGCAGGAAGGATACCGGGGTTCGGGGGAAGGGTCTCTCCTTTTGTAGCAAGCAACTGGGAAGGATTTCTTGAGTGATTTCTCTTTACTGTAAGAACAGGGCTGCCTGCTGATGGTCTGCTGTCAGACCATCAGCTTGATTGCTCTGATCAAGATGGTGCAGTGGGCTCTGGGGATGGAGGCTCTGCTCCTTTACTCTTTTCAGTACAGAGATAAAAAGCCTCTTTGTTTTTCAGATTTATGGAAAAGTTTTAAGTTGTTTGTTGCTCATTGCCCTGGGTAACCCCATACTGTGCAGCTAGTTGGAGCTCCACGGGCAGAACACCTAGCTGGGACAATGGGAGAGTATAAAAAGGGCCTTTCCCATTCTCATTCCTCTGAAGGAAGTGCTGCCGAAGGGCCTCGACGCATTTTCTCAGCATTAATGCCTCATTTGCTTCAAGCATATACCAGGATTTGCAGTTTGAAAAAAACAAATAGAATTAGCACTGGGATGTTTTTTTTCATTTCCATTTGTTTCTAAAGGAGTCATTTCCCCATGACAATATTATAGCAGATGCTCAGATGGGGACACCTTGAAAAATATCACAGGGAAAGGATAAGTGCTTTTTTTTTTGTTTTTTTTTTTAAAACAACAACAGCAAACCCCCAAACAACATTAACATGAACAACTAAACCCCAACAAAACAAGAGAATTTACTGCCAGAGTGATCCTGAGTGCAATTTTCCTGAAACCAAGATGTTTGGCAAGGTGGGGGCGGAGAGGTATCTTTTGACCCCTTGTGTCTGCCTGTTTAGGACTTAGAATAGAATAGAATAGAATAGAATAGAATAGAGTAGAATAGCATAGCATAGCATAGCATAGCATAGCTTAGAATAGACCAGGTTGGAAGAGACCTTCAAGATCATCGCGTCCAAACCATCATCCCACACCACCTCATCAACTAAACCACGCAACTAAGCACCCCATCAAGTCTCCTCCTAAACACCTCCAATGATGGTGACTCCACCACCTCCCTGGGCAGCCCATTCCAATGGCCAATCACTCTCTCTATGAAGAACTTCCTCCTCACATCTAGTCTAAACCTCCCCTGGTGCAGCTTGAGCCTGCGTCCTCTTGTTCTGGTGCTGGTTGCCTGGGAGAAGAGACCAGCCCCCACCTGGCTACAGCCTCCCTTCAGGTAGTTGTAAAGAGCAATAAGATCTCCCCTGAGCCTCCTCTTCTCCAGGCTAAGCAACCCCAGCTCCCTCAGTCTCTCCTCATAGGGCTTGTGTTCCAAACCCCTCACCAGCTTTGTTGCCCTCCTCTGGACACGTTCCAGCAAGACAACATCCTTCCTAAACTGAGGGGCCCAGAACTGGACACAGTACTCAAGGTGTGGCCTAACCAGTGCAGTGTACAGAGGCAGAATGACCTCCCTGCTCCTGCTGGCCACACTGTTCCTGATACAGGCCAGGAAGATCTCCATGTTCGTTGCGACATGTCACAAGAGTCTTGCTGCCTCTTCACAAAGCGCTCTGATGATGGGGAGGTAACTGGGCACTCTGTCACATGCGGATGGACACAGTGCCCTAACTTTTGAGTGTGAGGGTCTGAGCTTGATGGGCTTTGTGCCTCTCCATCCCTATACCTGAATAATGAGCCTTCCTGGAACAAACAGCTCTGAGGAAATCACTGCTCTAGTCTCCCCACCTGCTCACAGCATTTGGGAGTCTGAGGTGGTGGTGGGTGTCCATGTACTGTGTGCTCCCAGTTCTGCAGCAGAGCAGCAGTATCCAGGCCATCTCCTCAGAGCTGGTTCAAGCCCAGCAAAGCTTATTGACTCAGGCTCTGTGCTGTGTGAAACAGGCTAAACTGCTCCAGGACTAGGACAAGCAGGATAGCAGCGTACGTGCAGCGTTGCACCCATACAGAGCTGTCCTGGGAGTCTCTGCATCGTGCCAGACTTCATCCACAACCTGGATAAAGCACCTGCAGGTAATTGGGAGCTGGCTGTACCTGACCTGAAGGCAGTGTCAGGTTAATTAGATACCTGCAGGCTATTCTTACCCTACTCTACCTGCCCCCACCCCTCCTTTTTCCCCTCCTTTTTTTTCTTTTCTTTGCAGTCCCCAAATGGGAAACTATTTAAAATAAAAATAAAAATGAAGAGCTTCTGCCCAGATTGGCACAGAACATAATTTTTCACTTCATTGGAGTCTGATGTGGACTGATATAATCTCTTAATTCGCCTTTCTCAGGTACTAAAACCTGTAGCTCCACATGGCTTTTCTCATTTCCCTGCTCTTTGGTTTACTTTCCATATTTTGCATTCATGTATTTTCTTCCCTGATTCTTAATGTGCTTAGCCTGCTAAGATGAATATGAGACTTTTTATAGTAGCATCTGAGATCATAATCTGTCTATATCAAAGGCCAAAATTATTCCCTGTTGTTTGTAAAGGAATTATTTAATAAGTAATCCTTGTAAGTGTCAACATTACACATGAGATGACACAACACTTGGGGAAAGCAAGGACTAAGCCAATATTCCCACACCAGCTTCAAAGCTAAATATGCTTTCACATACAGATGCTTCCTATTTCTCATCTGTGGCTTCTATTTCCTCCTAATTGGAACTGACACTGGAAGTACCAGTTCTCCTTTTCCTCCTTCTGGATGTTTTGATTGGAATGTTAATACCTTCCTCCTTCGTTACCCAGCTCCTGAAGTGGTTTAAGATACAGGATCTGTTGTCCGTAGATACTTTGCCTGTGCCTGTGTCAGGGGGATGTTTATCAATAGTCCTCGGGTGCCTGCACTTTTGGGAGCAAAAGACTTTGTCTTTCTGGCCTATCCTCCCCAAAGCAAACTTTCTGCTGAATGAGTACAGAGACAATTGATCAGTCTGTTCTGCAAGTAAAATAACGAAATCTTGGATGCTGAACACAAACACACAGAGACACGCTTTTCCTCTCAGTCTTTCTATGTGTTGAAAACATCAATCTCTACAAAAATGTGTTTGCCTCTGAGTGGCAAATATTGCCTCCAAGGCCAGAGAATCTTTTGTTCTGTGCAGAAAACCCTCCCTGTTCCCACTGCTGCATTGTGCATCCCTCCCAGACAAATTCAGCCCCACCAAGAAACATGCGTAAGTTTGTGGTGTAAATTCAAAACATCAAAATGCTATGGAGAGTTTATCTTGGCTGTTAAGAAGGCATTTCTGATCAAAGCATCCTGAATCCTTGCCTTCCCAAAGCAGTGCAGAAAGGGGCAAGAACCAGGAAAAGGTGCTATGCCACTGTAAATTCTCCTGTCCCCAGCTGGCAATCTGCGGGTCCCAGGGTGACTGCTGCCTCCTCAGGAGTTGTGTAGCTGACAGAGAGCTGTGATTTCTTGAGAGCTTACAAATATTTATCTCTGCAAAGAGATTTTTAAACACTGGCTCCCAAACACATTTTTTTCTGAGGGAAGTGATTTGAGATTTATCTAGAAATGTATCTTACAGTACATTAGGGTTGGGCATGAAACCACCCATCATGCTGCTGAGGCCCAGGTCTGAAGCAGACATTCCTCTACCTAAGCCCCTCCTGAAACCCAATTGCTCAGTGTCCAGCTTGGAGCTGATTCCTGGCCCATGGGCTCCCTGTGTGGGTGGAAGCAGCCTTTCATCCACTTCCAGAAGTAATGCCCAAATATAATTCCTCAGAGCTGATCATTTCACCTAGCTCAGAAGATTAGTGTCCTCTATTGATGGCCTGTTGGTGTGCTTGTAAGCTTTACAGGTCAAGGGCCCCCTTTCTTTTTTGCTGTGTTTGCATGGCTGATGTGGCACCGAACACTAATGGAGTAAGAATGGCTGAATCCACAAGGGCTTTCAGCATCTTTTCCATACAGCAGTATGTGATGCTACAATGAGGTGTGGATCTCTGCTTTTCCAGTGCTGACTTGCCAAATACGAAACTCTTGCTCCGTTACGGGATCACAGGATGTCAGGGGTTGGAAGGGACCTCAGGAGATCATTAAGTATAACCCCTCTGTCAGAGCAGGACCATAGATTCATTCCTTGTACTTCTTTTCAAGGTCCCTTTGGTTTTGCTGCCAGCATCTGTCCCTAGGCATATCTAGGTGCTGTAAAGCCTAGACTGTAGCAGGCTGTTTTGTATTGTCTCTGCACAAGCAATAACTCAATGAAATCACAGCACTTGCAATTTTTCACTTCCATGACTGAATTTGTGGGCTCTCCACATCTTTTCAGACAGAGCTAGCCTTTGATACAAGTGACATTGAGGCAAAATGGTTGCCCTGAATGTTCATTTTAGCTAGACTGAAAGACACAGGCCTAATTTTCAGCTTTATTATTTAGGTTTCAGACTCACAAAATGGCTGGTTTTAGAAAGTAGCAAGGAATCCTGTATATGTTGCAGTATCTTGTCCAATTTCTTGTTAAAATGGAGTGTCTGTAGCACTGCTGCAATGTAAATATGCCAGCTACCTCTTCTGAATTTCCCATCTATTTCTGTTATCACAATGTTCTTTCTGGAAATCCATGCAAAATACTGTGAAGCTGTATCAAGCCTTTTGCTTTGTCTTCAATTTCCAAGTTCTCAACAGTAGTTTCCTGGGAAAGTGATACCCTCCTTACCTGTTTACTTCCTACCACGTATCACCAGACATTCCTGCAAATTCCCATAATCTGTGACAAACTTATCTTGTAGTCTTATGTAGTGATTTTGATGGTTGTACAGACCTGTTTGTTTTGTTCTGAACTAAATTAATAACACTGTGATGGCACCTGCTCCAGCACTGAACTTCTAAAACTCTCCTAATATACTAATCAGCATGTCAGTGGAATATCCTTCCTGGATAGAGACAAGCCTGGTGAAATAGATTAGACATTCACATGGCATTGCATAATTCAGAGAGCAAGCATGGTGCATATGATTTGCATTAATAGCCTCTACTGCAGCAGCTTCTCACAGGTCTCTCTCATTAGATCCTATATGGAAGCTTCCAGACTGTCAATCAATTACAGTAATTTCCTTTTCCATATTTATTCCATCACAATCATTGACAGTTACCATTAAGTGACATTAATACAATACAATACCACCTTGCATTTTCCACTGCTCCTCTTACAGGGTGCTTAATCCATGTAAGGCTGAGAGGTTCCATTATGCAGGGAAAAAGGTGTCTGGTGGGGAGGACAGAGCACCTTGTGTTATGGTGTGTAGGAAGCCCTCTGGGCCACTCAGGAGCAGAGTTTGATGGATTGGAATGGAGGTGGCTCTTGCCCAATGGTGAGCATGGAGTGCCATGAGGGGTCGGAGACTCGTTGGGAGAAAAGATGCTGTTGTTAATGGCAACAGCTCAGTGAAAACTGATGTGGCAAGTTCAGGTGCATCAGCCTGGGCATTTTAGTATGGTTGTGTTCATGGATGCCTTATCTTGTTTGCCTGTGGACCTTCCTGGTAGAGTACCATGAGCCAAGTTTTAAAATAGAATAGACTACAATATAATAGAATAAACCAGGTTGGAAGAGATCTTCAAGATCATCGCATCCAACCCATCAACCAATCCAACCCACCTAAACAACTAAACCATAGCACAAGGCATCCCATCAAGTCTCCTGAACACCTCCAATGAAGGTGACTCCACCACCTCCACCGGCAGCCCATTCCAATGGGCAATCACTCTCTCTGTATAGAACTTCTTCCTACCATCCAGCCTAAACCTCCCCTGGCACAGCCTGAGACTGTGTCCTCTTGTTCTGGTACTGGCTGCCTGGGAGAAGAGACCAACCTCTGCCTGTCTACAACCACTTAGGCATCCTTGTTGGAGAAGCCAGAGCTCTTTTCTTCCCTTGCTTCTGCCCTTTCTGGCTGCCTGACTGTTTAAAAATGTTCTGCCCTGCCCTAGGTAAGCAAGGCTCAGGATTACTGGATCCCAGCAGCAGCAGCAGCAGCATTCCCTGTTGAAGAGGTGCAAGTCCAGCAGCACCATTGCTGCAGAGCAGGGGAGTCTTCAGGCACTTTAAAAATGACAACGTGTTGGTGTTGTCGTGCTTGACCTGGTGGCCTGATGACAGCTACTCCCAGCTCTTTGTCTGCAAAGCACGTTACAGTACCTGTCATGAAACCTGAGACTGGTGGTCACAGCCCTCCTGTTTGAGATCCATCTTCTAAGGGGACAAACAGTGGGGGTGACACCTGTCTGGTAACAAATGTTATTTGAGAAATATAATTGTGTTACCTCAGCAAATGCTTCATGGTGCTTCAAGCGCCTCTGGCCATTGCTAGCCATCATTAGGCCTTTGTTAGCTGATGTTTGCAGAGACTTCTGCTATGGAGTTAGAAAGATTTTTAGCTCATCAACTTTGTGAAGTATTTTTTTCCCCTCTCCTTTATATCCCTGATGTCCTCAAATATTTGCAGGCTTAATTTTAAACTTAAAGGGTGATCTCGTTCTTTGGGGCATATGGGAAAAGTGCATCTTTTGCAGATCAGGACAAAAGTGATTTGGTCCATACTTGCCATGGACTCTGCTGCAATGCTCCCCTTGACTGCCCAATGCTAAAAATCCTCCCTTAGGAATGCGTTGAGTTACTGTAGCACTTTTGCTGCCTTTATTCTAGGGACTGTCTCTGCCCCTTTTCAGTCTTGAGGTGCTTTTCCCAGCTCGCTGAGCTGACATGATGAAATTCTTTCGCCACTCATCAGTAAACACTTCATCAGCAATTCTGCACATGCCCAAGGGTCTCTCCTCTCTTGTCTTTGCTGAATTTTCTGGTGCTTCTTTCTTCTTCATCTCTTCTCCTAGGCTGGATGCTTTTCCCCTTATCCCCATCTTCTTTGATACATGTCAGAGACTAAGCAGGATCTGTTGCCACTGTGTCCCCATTCAAGACCCTCCTGAAGCTATTGCTGCCAAATATGCTGGATGTCTTCTTTCACAAAGTGCTCCACTTCCATCCTTGTCATTCATGAGTAACAGTTCAACGATCTTTCCCCTTCTCTGTCCACTGAGCTCATTTAAAATCCAAACAATTTCTGGCTGTCAGCTCTCCTGGTTGTGACTTCCACTCTGTTTACTTCTCTCTTTGAAATCTTTCCTGTCACCTCTCATCTTCAGAATTGTCAGAGCCTAAGACATTAATTTCCTCATTCCTCTTTTGTTCTCATCCATGGCTTCTTGTTCCTGTTCACAAGTCTGCAATTGAGAAGGTCCCTGCAGTTTGTTGTACTGCCACCATGTTATTTTAGGTATGTTTGTTGCTTTCCCTAGTACAGGAGTGGTCTTCTCTCCTGGTATTCGCTGCTCAGGTTGTACCTCAATGTTCTGCTTTGTTGTTCAATAGCTGCATGAAATTCATAGCATCACAGAGCGGTTATGTTTAGAAAAGACCTTTCAAATTATCAAGTCCAGCTACTAACCTAGCACTGCCAAGTCACCACTAAACTATGTCCCTCAGTATCACATTTATACACCTTTTAAATACCTCCAGGAGTGGTGACTCCACCAATTCCCTGGGCAGCCTGTTCCAGGGCTTGACAAACTTTTCAGGGAAGTAATTTTTCCTAATATCCAACCTAAACCTCCCTTACTTCAACTTGAGAGTATTTATTCTTGTCCTATGGCTTGTTGCTTGTTACTTGGCAGCAGAGACTGACTTCCACCTTGCCACAACCTCCTTTCAGATAGTTGTAGTGAGTGAGGGGGTATCCCATTAACCTCTTTTTCCTTCATATTAAACAACCCTGGTTCCCTTCATATGACTTACGTTGTGCTATTGCATTGTTTTAATATCCTGAGTTTTGTTCACAATTTCAAGCACATTTCCTTTTAGATAGGTGTGGCCTGAAAGTTAAATTCCCCTTACATTTCAGTTTTGTATGCAGATTTTAGGATTCTGCCCTACACAAGCATGTGTTAGGTAGGTGTGAACTCTGGATACACTGCCAGACTTTCCCCAGAGATTTGGGTGGCTCAAGCTTCTCTTCCCCACAAGGCAGAACAACTTGAGTGCTGGCTAAATAATACTTAGGCATTTAAGGAAATGTGATTTGATTTCTAGAGCTAGCAGATGATTCAGTTGGGAGTTTTGAACGTTTTCCATCAAGCTTTGTTGAGATAGTTTTGCTAACTAGCTATAGTTAACAGTATGCATCTTTTTTCTGATCATGCAATCGTTAGGGAATTTGGCAGCATGCATTCAAAATGTAACCACCATAGTTATTTTTTTTCTGCACTGCAGAAAGGATCACGTTGCTTTGTGACATTTGTTGTTCTGAGAAGTGTTTCTGTATTTGAACCAGAACTGTGTTCTTGTCTACTCAGGAAATCTCAAGTCCACAGAGCCCAGTGGAAACTGTAGCCCCATCAGTCTCACTTCTGTGCCAGGCAAGATCATGGAGCAGATCTTCCTGAAGGCTTTGCTAAGGCATACAGAAAATGAAGAAGAGGTGATTTGTGTTAATAAAAACGGCTTTACCAAGGGCAAATCACGCCTGACAGACGTGATGGCTTTCTGTGATGGAGTTACAGCATTGGTGGATAAAGGAAGAGCAACTGATGTCATCTGTCTGGACTGGTGGACCACTCACTAGGTAAGGAATTGGCTAGATGGCCGCACTCACAGAGTTGTGATCAATGGCTCAATATCCAAATGGAGAGCAGTGACAAGTGGCATCACTCAGGGGTCAGTACTGGGACCAGTGTTATTTGACATCTTTGTCACCGATATGGACAGTGGAATTGAGTACACCCTCAGGAAGTTTGCAGACAAAACCAAGCTATTTGGTCCAGCTGACATGTTGGAGGGAAGGGAGGCCATCCAGAGGGACCTGGACAGGCTTAAGAGGTGGGCCCAAGCCAACCTCATGAAGTTCAACAAGGCCAAGTGCAAAGTCCTATACCTGGATTGGGGCAATCCTAAAGACAAATATAGGCTGGGTGAGGAATGGCTCGAGAGTGGTCTTGAAGAGAAAGACTTGGGGGTGTCAGTCCAAGTGCCGGGTGCTGCACTTTGGCCACAACAACCCCATGCAGAGTGACAGGCTGGGGTCGGAGTGGTTGGAGAGCTCCCAAACAGAGAGGGACCTGGGGGTGCTGATCGACAGCTGCCTGAACGTGAGCCAGCAGTGTGCCCAGGTGGCCAAGAAGGCCAACGGCATCCTGGCCTGCATTAGGAATAGTGTGGCCAGCAGGAGCAGGGAGGTCATTGTGCCCCTGTACTCTGCTTTGGTTAGGCCACACCTTGAGTCCTGTGTCCAGTTCTGGGCCCCTCAGTTTAAGAAGGACATTGAGACACTTGAACGTGTCCAGAGAAGGGCAAGAAGGCTGGGGAGAGGCCTTGAGCACAAGCCCTGTGAGGAGAGGCTGAGGGAGCTGGGATTGTTTAGCCTGGAGAAGAGGAGGCTCAGGGGCGACCTCATTGCTCTCTACAACTACCTGAAGGGTGGTTGTAGCCAGGAAGGGGTTGGCCTCTTCCCTCTAGCAACCAGCACCATGTGGTGGTTTGGGCTGGGTGCCCTATGCTGCATGGTGTACTTCCTGTGTCCAGAAGTCCAGCCCAGTGGGTGGACACAGGAAACCAGGTATCTCCTACCACACCCCCTGCACCGCTATAAGATCTTGCGTGGGGTCCACCTCTGTCTCTTTCTTCCCTCGCCTGCACCCGGTAACTGGGGGAGACGTCTCCCCGCAGTGGGCCTGGCTAGGCCCAAGGCCAGGGGATGGGCGGTCTCAGGCCTGGCCAGCTGAGACTAGCCTAGCAGTGGGGGGGAAAGAACGAGCCCTGGGGGTCTTGGGCTCACCCTCAGGTGGGGATGGGGTTCATCCGGGTGTGTTTTGGGGTTTCTTCTGTCACTGTTTCTGGTTTCTTTGTGCACCTTCACTTTTTTTCTATTTAAACTTTTCCATCACTTCTGCAGTCCGTTTTGTTGGAGTCATCATTTTGCCCGTGGTGGGGAGGGGGGCTGCCTCAACCCACTACACACCAGAACAAGGGGACATAGTCTCAAGCTGCGCCAGGGGAAGGTTAGGCTGGAGGTGAGGAGAAAGTTCTTCACCGAGAGAGTGATTCGCCATTGGAATGGGCTGCCCGGGGAGGTGGTGGAGCACCGTCCCTGGAGGTGTTCAAGAGGGAATTGGACGTGGCACTTGGTGCCATGGTCTAGTCATGGGGTCTGTGGTGACAGGTTGGACTCGATGATGTTCGAGGTCTCTTCCAACCTTAGTGATACTGTGATGAAAAACTCAACATGAGCTGGCAGTGTGCACTTGCAGCCTAGAAGGCCAACCATATCCTGGGCTGCATCAAAAGAAGTGTGACCAGCAAGACAAGGATTTCTGGTGCACCCAGAATAAGAAGGCACCAACAGCTGGAGCAGATCCAGAGGAGGGCCACAAAGATGATCAGAAGGCTGGAGCATCTCCCCTATGGGGACAGACTGCAAGAGTTGGGGCTGTTCAGTCTGGAGAAAAGAGGGATCTTGGTACACCTTGTATCATCTTTCCAGTACCTGAAGGGGGCCTACAAGAAAGCCAGGAAGGGACTTTATACAAGGACTTGTAGCGATAGGACAAGATAAAATGGAATGAAGCTTGAGGAGGGCAGATTTAGACTAGATATTAGGAAGAAGCTCTTTACAGTAAGGGTGTTAGACACTGGAACAGGTTGCCTGGGGAGGGTGTGGATGGTCCCTGCTCTATGGCAGGGGTTGGAACGAGATGATCTTTAAGGTCCCTTCCAACCCAAACCAATCTATGAATCAATGCATCCATGAATCTATGAAATAAAACAGCATTTCATGTAATTTTGATCATTTCATCTAAATATTAATAGGTCAAACTCAATGTGATAACATTGATTTTGGAATAAAAACATATGAAACTTCAAATGCTAAAGTAAACCTGGCACAATGACTGTGACTGCTCTATATTCTGTAAGCTGAAAAAGACTTAAACTGTGTCCTATGAATTATTCCCTCTATTTCAATGGTAATCATATGATGCATTTTGTTCTGCTGGTGACTTAAAAGTTATATTTACAGGAGTCACTATGTCTTTAGTGGAATTTGGGTCTGCAGTCCAGCAGTATGAAAGATGCTAAGCAGTTTCCTTGCAGATGAAGATCAGAAGGGAAAAGCTACAGAAGAATATTGCACCCCTTCATACAGTGTCAGTGGCCTCTTTAAATCTGCTGCTGAAAAGTAGTAAAACACTGTATTAGAGTTGTTATTATCTAATTTTGCCAAACTTGATCTAATGACGCTGCAGCCTGGGATGGATTTGTGTTGATCAACAGAAGAGACACACAAAAGAATCCCTCCAACAGCTCCCTGGTGGTCCCCCCTGAAAGAAGAATTTATATCAAAGACCATTAAATGGTGCGGGGGAACACATGAACTGAGTGACGCCCCATAGGATGACAACAGGGAGTAGGAGATGTAGAGCAGTTGGGTGAGAGCATTCATGTCCTTTTGGAGAAATTGTGTAATGTGATACGTGGGAGGGCTCAGCAATTTCTTAATGGCTTGAGTGAGTGCTGCTTCAGAAGAACATCTGTGTAAGCTGTGGAACAATGTGTAATATTTGTGTGTGATTAACAAGAATTTGTCATCTCAAATACAGTCAATGCAGTGCCTTCGTAGATGTATGCCTCAAACTCTCAGAACCAGCCCACAGTGGGTTATTAGAGGAATTACTCAGCAGATTAATTCCATGTTGTTTTTGTCAGCTTATTCATCCTATCTGATTAAAGGAAGGGGTGTGAGAGTTTGTGTTCTGCGTTTTTGTTAGCGTCTAACTTGTGGCTTTTCAAAAGGTCATGGATACTTGAAGCTGTTTCAGACTGGTCAGACCACGGCTATTAGTCACGGAGCATTATTCATCCAGTTCCATTCTTTCTTTCCTCTTCCCCATCCTTTTGGCTGAAGAAATGATCTTTGGAGAGGAAACAATAGCTGAAGGAAACTCTCTTTTTCCCGGATGTTGAGTTTTTGCACCAGAATTTAATAGAAATTATTGGCATGTTGTGGGCTACAGGATGACCTGACCTCTCCTGTGACACTTTATCAGAGTGGATGCAGAAGATGTCTGAGTAGTTTTGTCTGCTTGTTTTCCTGTCGAGTGAACTGCAGTAGTTTTGCTGTTCTCAGTAGCTACTAGGAGATCTACCAGAGTTTAACTGGTTTTCTGTTACAGGCTGCTTGTTCTGTAAGAATTATTTAAAACCATTCCTCAAAGTTTCTCTTTCAGCCATTAGGGTTTTCAATAAACAAGTGAAAATCTGGCAATGCTTCCTTGACTGTGGACCCTAACTGATACTTGTTAGTGTGGCATATCTACTATTTGTAAGTGAAAACTTGGTGAGGCTTATACTCTGAGCTGTTTGTATTGCAGTCTAGAGCCTGCTGAATCCACCTGCCTTGAGCCTCTCTTTGTCTTTGTTCTGTATGAATATTAAAAGGTGCTCCTTGCCCCAAAAGTAAGTCTATGTGACAGGCACCTGGAAATAGGAAGTGTCAAAACCACAGGATATTTCAAGAAACTAGTTGCTGTGTGTAGTTCTTAGTCAATCAGCAGCTGTACTGCTTTTATAAGCCATGTGATATGCAAATGTGAAGACTGACCAAGAAAAAAGGAAGGGATACTTTCTCTAGTGATAAACAAAAGGAAACTATTTTAATTCCTGTACTGTTATGATTCAGGATGCAGTGGTAGAATTGTGAACTGTATGTTTTGGGAATATGTCTCAAAACAAACAAAAGGCATATTTCTGTTCAAGTGATGAACAGAAGAGGCCTTTCAGACAATAGACTGGATATAAATTCATGCTGGATGAATGTTTTATTTAGGTTGGCAGCTAAAATGTAACTGCATAGAGGCCAAAGTTTATTTGAGTAATGTCTAAACATTTATTTTTATGTTCCCATGTACAGTAGCATGTAAATCACAGACTGACCAGAAGCAAATAGTTACTGTGGTCTGATCAGAGTTTGATGTGCATGTCTTGATGTGCATATCTTACTTTTGTAAACCAAAGTTCTATACAGTTTCTAGTACACTTCATGTCTTCGTGGGGAGTACTGCTTTTGTTGGTTTCAAAGGAGGGCTACAGCAATTTTGTTGTTGAAATATTTTTACGAGGGGAAAAACCCCCGTGCTTTCAGTATCTGCATAAGTAATGATGCAAAACGCTTGTTTTCTGTGTACAGTTTCAAGGTGTTGCCAAAATATCACCTGCCTGAAAACTGCAGCTTTCCCTGGGGGAGCAGGGCTGTGGGGGACAGCTGTGGCTGGAGTTCTGCGTGCCCCATTTCTCGTTTAGGGGCTGGATCCTGGCCAGGTGATGCCTCCACCATGCACTCCAGCCATCCACAGCACAGAGGATCTTGGCAGGGGGATGTAGACTTCAGGGAAATTTAAAGGGTGTGAAAGGCTGTTGCTGATGAATCCTAAATGAACATTTGTATTGCCTAGGTGTATATTTATGTTTCTTTCTGTTATGTCTCAATGTGCTGGTGAAGGTCTGCAGAAAAGAGTGAGACTTGAAGTCCTTGGACTTGTTTCCAAGATATTCTTTGCTTTGTTTCCCTAAGTGCAGTCTCTACTGATTTCACAATCAAGTACATAATTCTAGCAGCAGTAGCATTGTTGCTGGGTTGGATGTAAGAGTATAAATGAGCAAGGGTTGCATAAAGGGAGAAGTACATTCTTGCAGGAGCAGACCCTGTAGTTGTGCAGATGACCAGGCTTGCTCTGGAGCTCATGAGCACTTTTCTGGGCACCAAAGAGACAGAGAGCATTTCAGGCAATGCTGTACTGCATCTCTAGGAAGAGAGGGCAAAGCCTCCTACAGCTTTAGCTATCACAGATCTCATTTTTCTGCTTGGACAGGTGGTTAAACATTGTTTGTGAGCTATGGCTTTCTGACATGTCTCCCACATTTCCCTCCCCACCTCCGAAGCCATATTTTGTTCTTCTTTTAGTAGGTGCTAGCCCTGCAGGCAGGCATGGCTCTGACTGTGTGTGCCAGCTACAGTGAAGGTGGGGACTAGTTTGTGGCACTTGAGCCCACTGGAGTATCTACTACTCAGCATCAAACCCAGGATCAAGTACTGGTGCTCTGCCCCCCTGGTGCCAGGTACCAGGCAGGTACCTGGTGCACAGGTACCCAGGCAGGCAGCTTCTCCTTGCAACAGGCTGTAAATAGTGCCCTGTGCAGTTAGAGGCTGAGTGCCCACCAGGCATGGGGTCCTCACTGAAAGCTGCACCTGACCACAAGCCTTTCCCACCATGATGACAGATAAACAACAGTAACAGGAAAGTCAGGATGTTTTAGAGCAGGCCTTCTGGCTGTGAGAAGGGGACCAGCATGCTAGTTCCGGTCCCAGGGGTCCACCCACTCACAGGGGAGGACTGGTTTCTGCTGAACTCACCTTGTCTGCCCTCCCACAATGCCTACTCATCTTCCCTCTCAAGCCCCACATGACTGACTGAGCTCTGGGCAAGCAGACCTTATCTGTTCACGCAGGAAAAAGGCATCTTGCAAGTTGCCTGCTGCCTCTGTCAGGGAGAGGGACAAGGGCCAGCAAGCTGGGCACTGGTCTTCAACAGCCTGAAGTCTGTGCATGCCATACTTTCTTGCTGGAAGCTTTGTCTTGCTAAAGGCACAACCAAAACTAGAGGGAGTGCCTAGAGCATCATGCCCAAATCCTCCTTATGAGGGTCTTTTGTGCCGACTAGTGCATCATGACCTAGTACCTTGCAGGGCCTTGTGCCCCTGAAAACACATCTGCCTTCTGTTTTTTCAGAAGTTAGTTGCCCTTGTGCTTGCTGGTCCCCGAACTGCAGGTTTCAGCTATTGTGTTTCATGCTGCTAGTGCTCTGTGCTACCATTTGGTGTAGATGTAGGTAGGTCCCAAAATAAACTTGAGGCTTGCTGGCTTGGTGGAGAGCAGATGTGCTGGCAGCACAGTGTACTTGGCTGCAGAGAAGAGGGTTGTTCTGGCTCTGCTTTCCTTGGAGTGTGTCTCTTCCAGCTTGTCTCTTACTAATGGCAGCCTAAACATGTGGGCAGGGGTACAAGAATCGAGCAGTGACTTGCATGTCTCAGTCCACAGGATATGGACATGAAGCAGAAGGACCAGGTAGAAAAAGGGCAACCTGAGATGCACCAGACATTGTATGATCTAAAGAAATTACCTTTTTAAAATTTATTTTTTAATAATCTTTGGGTTAGGGAGTTTCCATTCTTCTTTTGGCTACAGATTTGCCATTGAGTAATGCCAGCTTTGTACGTAATCATAAATATATGCATAATTTTGATACTGTCTCTAGAAGTATTAGAACCTCTGACAGAAAAATTGCCAAAGGGGATTACATAGCTAAACCTCAAATAGACACACGAATCACACAACTGCTGAAAGTGAAATCCTGAAAAGCTAATATGTTTTATTCAGCAACTATTAAACTAGTTGATAGGAAAACTAGACTGTCCAAGAGCAAGAGAAGGGAGATAGAGCAAGCTGAGTTAGCGGATTGCCTCTTCACACCATGAGATTTAGTTGCTTTCTTACCAGGTTTCAAGACCCAGTGGCTTCTGTAAATCTGCACTATGCTTATTTTCTAGGTGTCTGCATTTTTGTTTTCCTTGAACTTACAGACAATCACCATTCAAGCTATAAGCAGGACAACACAGCCAGGTGTTATCTGAACTTTGAATGCATATACCTGCCAAGCACCTGAGTCCTGATTTGCAGCAACTTGTATTACACTTCTATGGAGAATTTTCCCTCCTTGCCAAATTGGAAAGGATAGATTTGGGGACGGAAATTCAAATGAGCTGTTTCAAAGAGTGGAGCTTTAAGCAGATAGAAACATAACTCATAAGAAATGAAGGGTAAATCAGTCCTCATTTTAGCTTACCTTTACTGTTTCAGCATGTTAATAACTGCTGAGCACTGGCAGAAAATGTTTCTCTTTGACTTGTGAATATTATCCATAAAATACTCACAGATGTAGCAAGCAGCTGCATTGTGATGTTGTTCTTAGAAAATTATGTAATGCAGCAATGATAGCTTCTGAATTGTTACTGATTTATGAATTGAAAATGTTTGCAAATTATGGGTAAATTTAGCTAGCTCAAGTGAAAGTCATGTCAGCTTGGTCAGGTGATAATTCTAGGACTGGAGGCTGGTTCACTAGTTGGGGCTTTTGCTCCATTGGCATGGTCTTTTTCAGTGGCTTTCCACAAATACTTTGTCTCAGTGGGCTGTCAAGGAAGGAGCAGGAAAGGAAAAGAAAAATGCTGATAGCTCTGGGGGTTTGTGCTGGCAGTATTTAGAGCTGTTGGTGGAAGAATGACCTGGCTTCATCCATACCTTCCAGACTAATTTCAGATGTTGGGGCTTCTGAAGAAAGAAGAAGTAGATTGAGAGATGAAACACATGGGGTCTACAAAACCAGGGTGCTGCATTTGAAAGGGGTTCTTCTCTGCATTAATGTTTACTGTGTGGTCAGTTGGGTGTCTCCTATTTCCCCAGGCTCCAGTAAATTTCCCACTGTCTCTGGCAGGAAGTTAATAGAAACCAGTTTTAAATTCATGCTTTCACTGAGGAGCTTTTAGTAGACAGACACCTAATTAAAGTAATAATAGCATATCTAACATTTACCTTGCACCTTTTCTTAATCCTAAAACACCTCAAATGCCTTTGAGATGGAGCACAGCATGGTGATTGTGCATAGCAATGTCAGAGAGTGGTTTGAAAGGAGGGAAGGGATATCTTGTCCATGGAAACTGTGAGAGGGCATAGTAGAATTATAGCTATTTCAATGAGACAGAATAATGCTCTAGAGAGGAGAAGCTTCCCTGCTGGGAGGGTGCTTGAAGAGAGAGGCACACAAGATCACTGTTACACAGACCCTGGTCTTTGTAATTGTGGTAAGTTTTTTGCTGTATAAAGTCAAATTGAACCTCTTTTAGCCTTTATTTAACAGATGTGTCTGCTGGATGCATTTAAACCAAAATAAATGCAAGATATAATTCCCTTTTCTTTCTATTTTTAACTAGTCTTGTATGCCTTTAATGAGATGGTTGGGTCCTGAATTATTTGCAGGCTGGTTCACTCTGGTATATTCTGGGAAGAATGACCTTTTGTCAAAAAGGCTGTGGAAAAAGCAGAAAACATCCAGACTTGTGCCAGGTTAAAGCAGTCGTGCAGATCTTGCTATAGAAATATTGACTGTGATCAACAGGGGTATAAGGAAGCCAGCTGATTATGAAGACCAGCTGAAAAAAGAAGCTGCAGATGGAAGATAACCACTTTCCCAGAATGTCTGTGCTAAAGGCATTCTGGAAGTTAGTGGTGGGTGCACAAATGTGTGCCTCGGTGTAGGATGAGACTAGCTTGCGTGACTGGATACAGATCCAAGTTTTGAGAAGTGGAGTGTTGCACCCTGGGAGCCCCCTTGGTTTATTACAGAATAGTCCTTAGAGTGGAAGGATTAGCTAAAATCAAGAACAAACCATCCTGAAGGAGCTGGCTTTTCTGCATCTGGAATCACGCCATGATCACTTAATATGAGACAATCAGCCCCACGGTCATGGAATGAATTTTTTCAAGATCTCCTGTTCCCAGCATAATGCTCAGCTGATGGCCAGTAAACTAGCAGCTAAGTTCATTTTTATAAGATATTTATTGCTTGGAAAAAAACCCAAAAGTTCTGTGCTGAGTGCCCTATGCGTGCTACTCCCTAAGTGGACTATAGAGATGAAGGAGGGAATTTTGGTGATAGCCAACAGCTGATTGAGTGAATTAGCAGCATGGAAAAAAGGCAAGCAACAAGAAGATCATGAGCTATTATTTTACAATTATCCTATTTCTGCCACTGCAGACGTCTTCAGGAGTCAGACTCTGGGTAAAATACTTTTTGTGGTTTTGGTTTGGTTTGGTGTGTGAGACTATGCCCTTTATTACTTGGCTTAAACTGGCCCTGAGATTTATAGACGACAGTCCCCTTTTGACCCTTGAGAGTACGTGGGTTCATATCAACCCTTGCTAGAGCCAGCTTACTTAACCTTGCCAACAGTAAGCATAACAGGCAGAGAACTTCTTGTTGTAGAAATGTCAGCATAGTCTTACTCTTGCCTTTCTGTTGAGCAGGGGTCTGCCATGGGACTGAGGTAACTTTTTAGAAGGAGGGAAGAGACATTTTTGCAATGCGATGCAATTATGTTTGAAACAAACAAAAACTCAATGCTGAGAAGCTCAATGCTTTAAAGCTTACAGTAGAATTGAGGCATCACACAGATCAAGAGTGCTGTGTCTGTGCTCAAAAATATTGGAGAGTTTGTCATTAAAAAAAAAAAAAAAAATCAACTAAAATACTTTATATGTCTAATAAATTCAGATAATGTATTGAAATACATCTTTTTGCTCTGGGTTTGGAATCAGAAGTACCAAAGTACCACAAGAGAATCTGCTCTCATGATTCTACTTCTTGCCAAGCCAGGGTTGGAAATACTGAAGATTTCATGAGAAAGGGTTTTCTCTAGGGAGTTCAGTCCATTTGTACAGACTTGCATGGTGCTCAGATGGTTTGAATCGTTTAGATAAGGAGCAAATCATTCCAATGTTTGACTGCCTTCCAAATTTGAACCTGTTTAAAGGGTGGATCCTCCATTTGTGGTCTTCCAAAAACCGAATACCAAGTTTATCAGCGTTGCTATGTACCTTGAACCTAGTGCTGCTCACAGCAGAGACAACCAAAACCAATTAATCTTGAAGAGACTGGGGGAGGACCCGTAGGCTCTGCAGGCTGTGATGGAACTCTGAGGATGTGTAGCCACCGTGGTTGTAGCCTCTCAGCCGCTGCTTGGTTCGGTTAGCAGTGCGTTTGCCTTCGGCTAGGTTGACGCAGATCTGGAAGCATATGCAATGGCTGCTACTTCATGTAGTGTTTGAGTCAGACCAGCACACATCTGTTATGGGAACAAACGAAAAGGAAGTACAAAATCTTTTCTCAGTTTGTGTCACGCTGTGTGGTATTTTCTGCCTCCTCTGCCAACTGATCCTGAGAACACATGCTTTGCTGATTTCCTCTAAACACTTTCTTTTCCCAGGTACAGAAGTACTCTTCTATTCCTCCTCTTCCTGCACTGAAACAAACCCTAAAATCATGAACGAAAAGGAAGACTTGTAGTGGTTGGCAGGAAATGGAAGCAGCACCATAATGTTTCTAGACGTGTCAAGCATATGTTATGTTGTGCTGGCATACAAATGTGCAAATGCAATGCTCAGTTTCTTCCAGATTTCAGGAAGTACTTTAAGTGGAAATGAATGATTCTGAGACTGGGAGTCCTAATTCCTCTGTTAGGGCCTGATCCTTGTGGGAGAAGTCCATGCACGCTCCAACAACAGAGGTCTTACATGAATGCTCCCTGGAATAAAGCTCAAAGTGAACGTAATTGCAGTCTCAATAAACTCCGTCCAGTCCACTTATAAAGTACATTATGCAGGGTAAAAAAAAGGGGGTTGTGTGGTTTTTTTAAAATCAGGTCTCACAGGGACATAGTGCCACCAAAGTTTAAAATGAGGCTCTCCCTGTAAGCTCCTCTGCTGCTTTCAGAGGTCATACAGCTTTAAAGATTGCTCACCTTTTTTAAGCAATCAGGCATGATATTTCTACTGGGTTTGTGGAGTGAGAGGTTTCTCCAGCTGCAGAGGAGACTCTGTCTTTTACAGCAGCTTGCTCATCACAGTCCTGGTACCAAACAGATCAACATCACAAGATTTAGCTGATACGGTAAGGCCAGTGTGCCTTCGCCATGCATGCTCAGTCATCTAGAACCAATGTATTTGTGAGAACAGATAGGTAGCTCAGAGCTTGCTTCCCTTGTTTCCAGAAAACCATCAGCTGTTTGAAATGGAAGCCTGATAAAAGTTACATGAAACAAGAAATCAGAATTGAAGCTTCCCAGCATGCAATAGGAGCATGAAAACTTTCTCCCTTGTAAATTTTTAACTGATTGATCTGATTGCTTGGACAAAGCAGAGAACAAATTCCCCAAGAGTGAACTCCTTCACGCTCAGGATCATGTTTCTGCTGCAGTTTACCTTCTTTGTACTTTAATTTTGCCTTTGGTTATGCACTCTGATTTGGGGGAACGCTTTAATCAAAAGTAAAATTAAGTGCTAAGTGCTAAGTTTCATTAAGGTCAATGGAACTGGAGCATAGGTTATGCTAAAGAGAGCAAGAATTAAACATATTTGCTTGAGATGTTTTAATAAGAACTGAAGGGAGCAGAAAAATTTTTTCCCATGCTTCTGATTATCTTTAATGTTCACACATACATTAGGAATAAACAATCAAGCAGTTATGATTTTCTATGTGGTTATTGTCTTCAAGATAGTGCTAGCACTTCTGCTTACCCTTCTTGGTGGAAGATAAAATATTTAAATCTGATGTAATTGTATAAAGCAGCTTCATCAGAGCTTATTTGTTTATTACAGTGCTTGTGATTGTTGTGTAAATAAGATGAGGAAGCTATTTTTGGCTTCTGCCTGCTTGTCCTCAGGAGTCACAAGATATATACACCAAGATGGTGACTGCATGCAGCTGGAGCTCCAGATAAGTCTCATTTGCTGTGAACTGTATAAGGGGATAATTACCAAGAAGAAGGTCAGAAATGAGGCCTCTTGCAGAGTGATGGACTAGACAGCACACTTCTGATTGCAGCAGCCAGCTCTGCAAGAAAGAGATGAAAACTGCCTCATACTTTTCAGTTCTATTGATCACTGAGGTGCTCTTCTGTCAGTCTTACTAAGGGTTCGACTAGGAGAAGATGCTCTGAGGCAGGCTCTTTGCTCTTAACTAAGACAAACAGGATGTATTTTTTAACCCTGAGGTGCATATGACCTGTCCTGTGACACCGGGCCAACAGAGCTCTCTCGTTTTACACTGGAGTGCTGCCTGTCTGCAGCTGACTCAATGAACTAACTGCACTGAAAATGATGCAGAATGAGTTCTATGGTTCTGGGGTAATAAATGCGATCATGTGGGCACCCTTTGCTAGAGTTAATGGCATGTAGATGTTGGCAAAGAGCTCAATTTACCTTTCTGCTTTGTATGTTCAGAACAGGTTAACACAAGTGTGCTATTTACCTTGAGATAACAGAAATTTGTACACCTGTTTTCTATCAATGAGGGAAATATCTAACTGCAAACAGGGTGAACTGTATCAGGAGAATTGCTAGATAAGAGGGTGCAGGAGCAGGTGAATTTGAGGGGGTTTTGCTCCCCGCTCTGCTCAGGTCATCAATTAGTTAAGTGCCAAGAAAGAAGACAAGAGGAAAAAATAGTCCTAAAAGCTGTATTAGACTCATACCAGTCCTGAACAAAACATGTTGGTTTTGTTAGCTGTAGTCCTTAACTTTATGCTCCAGACTCAATTTGTTCACAGCTTTTTAGGTTCTTCAGTATGGCTGTGAGTTTCTGGTGTTTGCTTAAGCTGTGATTGCAGTAGGGAAGCTGGAAGGTGAGGGGTGGACCAGTGTTGGTGGCCAGTAAGCAGAGTCAGCTATGGAAATGGTACTGATCTCATTGAACTAGTGCTGTAGAGATGAGTGGTGTCCTATGGTTCTGGAGTAACAAATGTAGCTAGGTGGGAGCACCCTGCTAGAGACACTGGGGTGTGGTTGTTGCCAAAGGCCTTGGCTTTTGTCTTTTCTTTTGTGCAGTGGGTGCTGGGTGCCTGTTCTAGCTGAAGCTTGAAATCAATGCTTCAGGTTTATTTTCCTGCCTCCCAGGATGCTAGTAGACTATTAATGAAATTAATGTTGCATATGCCCATGCACAGCAGGCTAATGTAAGCAGGAAAAAACAAAAAGAAAGGGAAATGGAAAATCTGTTGCTCCCTCTTACTCTTCAAACCCCTTTTCTTTGAGGACCCCAGAATGGTTGAGGGACCCAAGAGCTCTTCTTTGTAAGAGAAGGCTTACGTGAACACAGAGCTGTGAAGAAAGCAGGCTTAAAGGCAGAAGGTCTGCTGCTAGGAGAAACATAATCAGTGTGGACAGATTTTTATGTGTTGATATGTGCAGATATGAAGCTTGTGATAGTACTGGCACATCGAGCTCTCCCTTTGTCCCTGAGTTTACCCTCTTTGATAATAATAGAAATATTTGGAAACGGAAGGGAAAGAGCCAATTATTTTCACTATATTAACCTCAATATTCTTATTTTATCTTCATCTTTCCTGGCTTCATTTAAAGAAGTTAACCTCCCAAAAAGAAGTGTATGTTTTAGACCACGCAGAGGCCACAGTATGTGTCTTTGTTTCATTTTCTCTGCAGCTACCGGAGCAAATTGTAGCTGAAAATAGTCACAAAATATTCATCTTTAATTTTCATTTTGAAGATGAGATACGTGAAGCAAGGTTGATTAAATATTAAAAGATCATATCCCCTTTTCCCCCCTCAATTTTTAGAAAAAATCTTCTGCAGAAAATTCAAGTCTCTGTACCTGAAGTGCTTTCAATATTAACTTCAAGGGATTTGTCACATGCTTCCTTTGCAGCCAAGGTGATTCAGGGATTTGGCGGAGCTAAGATTCCTCTGGGCTGCATCAAATGAGGGGACCAGACACTGAAATCTCTGTTTTATGCAGGAAGGCACAGTCAGTCAACTAGGTAGGTTAGTTAAATACATAAATAGTAAGTGTTGAGGTGGGGAAAGGAAGGAAAAGCAGACTTCTGTTTTGACTGCTCTAGTGAAGTGACAAATGTATCATTGTAAGCCTCCTGTTAACTTGTCGAAGACTTGGCAGGGGTTCTTAACTTACCTGTTGAAGGAAGGTGGTAATGACAATGTGAAAGACAGATTGTAGAAAGTATTGTAATAGGTGCAGACATCCAATCTTTAAGTCTTTATTTCCTATGTGAAGCACCTGAATTGAAGAATAAGAGAAATTAGAAGGCTCAAATGACCTGTGAACAAAGTGTGGTTTGGACAAAGTGGGGATTGAAGGGTAAACATAATTGCAGATGAAATTGTAGATACAAAAAACTTTCAAGTGAAATGCTAAACACAGCTGTGTTAATGTGGTCTCTTGTTTGTGATAGGATAATTATCTTCAGAAGTTCAGCTGTCTTTCACCACAGGATCACAGGATCACACAGGATGTTAGGGGTTGGAAGGGACCTCTGGAGGTCTTCGAGTCCAACCGCCACCCCCCCCTTCCCGGAACATATAATCTGCTGTAGGTTGCACAGGAATGCATCCAGATGGGTCTTGAAAGTCTCCAGATAAGGAGATTCCACAGTCTCTCTGCTGAGCCTGTTCCAGTGCTCCATGACCCTTACAGTAAAGAGGTTTTTTTCTCATTTTGAGGTGGAACTTCTGTGCTGTAGTTTACATCCATTGCCCCTTGTCCTATCACAGGACACAAGTGAGAAGAGGCTCTCCCTTCCTTCCTGACACCCAGCCCTCATATATTTATATATATTTATTAGATCCCCTCTCAGTCTTGTCTTCTCCATACTAAAAAGTCCCAGGTCTCTCAGCCTTTCTCATAAGGCTAGTCCCTTAATCATCCTTGTAGCCCTCTGTTGGACTGGGAGCCCAGAACTTGGTGCAATATTCTAGGTGGGGCCTCACTAGGGCAGAGTAGAGAGGGAGGAGAACCTCCATCAATCTGCTGAACACACTCTTCTTAATGCAGCCTGCCACAAGGGCACATTGCTGTCCCATGGATAACTTGTCCACAAGGACTCCCAGGTCCTTCTCCACAGGGCTGCTCTCCAGCAGATCACCTCCTAACCTGTACTGGTGCAGTTTATTATTCCCTCCCAGGTGCAAGACTCTGCATTTATCCTTGTTGAACCTCATTAGGTTCTTCTTTGGCCAGCTCCCCAGTCTGTTCACATCTTGTTGAATGGCTGCACAGCCTTCAGCTGTATCAGCCAAGCCTCCCAGTTTGGTATTGTCAGCAAACTTGCTGAGCAGACGCTCTGTCCCCTCATCAATGTCATCACTGAAGACGTTGAACAGGACTGGACCCAGCACTGATCCTTGGGGGACACACTAGTTAGAGGTCACCAGTTGGACTTGGTGCCATTGATCACCACTCTTTGCACTCTATTGTGTAACCAGTTCCTAATCCATCTCGCTGTCATTTTCCCCAAATTTCTTACTGAGCGAGAAAATATACTGATAAAAAATCCACTGGTGGGATTGGGAAAGGGAAAGAAAAGCAAGCATTTGGGATGTAGGAGTATGCCTTGTGGTTCAAGGCTTCTGGCCTAATAGTCTTTTATAGTGGTACTGAAATAGGTTCACTCAGGATCCTTGATCTCTGATGGGGTGTCCCTGGCATATAATTTAATCCTGGACTTTTCTTCCTGAAGACCAAGTACACTCATCAGAACAGTCACTGTGTTTTGAGATAGTCCCAGATAATCTAGGACATCTGTTTGCTCTCTACATATAGATGTTTCTCACTCCTTCTCAAAAACTTTTGGAGACATGAAGGAAGAGGCTGCTTTCTAAACCAACTCACAGCAGCTCATTTAAACGTTGGCTTGATAAAGCTTCTAAACATCCTGCTCCCATCTTTTAAGTTTAAGGAATGTTTCAAGAAGGCTTTTGTAGCTCTAATACCTGAAAGACACTTTGGTTTTTAAGTGCTCCCTTTATTACATTCGGAATGGGATGTCCCTCTGTAGTACACAACTGGACTGCTGCTTTTACAATACAAATTAAATCCCATATTTTTCACACAGTTTTTCCTCTACAGTGATCTAGACTTGGAAGCTGGCTGTATCTGAGGCTGCTTACACAACCAAAGTCAGCTGGTGAGAACTCTGTTTTGGGAAACTCTTGGTATAGACTCCAATTTGTTTCCTTTTTTAATAGGAGAATTAAATCTGCTGAAGGGTCCAAAGTCTGTCCTCGCCTGCTCTACTGTAACCCTCATGCCATGAAGAAGAGATCATTCCAGCAAGAAATAAACCTTCCACTTTGCCCTATTCAAATGAAAGGACTGCCTTTGTGCCACAGCTTTCAGATTCCAAAGGCATTTTTGGTTAGCAGCTCTGCTGGATGCACAAAGGGTCAGTGCGCTAATAGGATACGGCACTGGGAAAGGAGAGGGCTTTAAGGGGACTCTTTGGAGATTTGATGCCCTGTGTGAAAGAGGTCAGCAATACTGCAGCAACAATTTTAATTTACTTGCAAGAGAGGGGGAAAAAGAAGCACCATAAAAAAAAGGTAAGGACATTGGAAATAGACTCTTTAAATCCTCCTATCCTAATGATCCTAACCCCAAATCCATCCATTGCTGATAAACCTAACCAATGCCTTTATAATACTTAACAACGTGGAATAAATGTCATCCTGCTTTTTCCCACCCCCTACTAATGCACAGGAACTCCTTATTGTGTGCTGGGGGTGGTGGTAAATCCTTTACAAGAGACATTGATCTGCACCTGCTCGAGGGTGCTCTCATGTTGATGCTCTGCATGGCAGAAAATAAGCCAGACCTTTGCAATGAGTGACAACAGCAACTTTCTGGCACATTCATGGTTTACACTGTCCTAGAGAGAAAAATGAATTGATGACAGGTACACACAGAGACTAACAGCCTCCAAAAGTCATGCTGGATTTTGGGAAATCCTCTTTCCCCAAGCTGTCTTGTCACAAGGATTGTTCAGCTCTGTAAGAGGCACTTTGATGCTTGGGAATTGAAGAAATGCTGATCATCTGTGCTAGGGTGAATGACATTGGTGCTGTGGGAAACTAAAAAGACCTATTTTGACTCTGTCTTTGTCAATCTGTGTATGACTGAAAGCTGTGAGACCCTGGAGCCAGTATCCAAACATAACTCACACATCTGCAATAGATATCAACAGTGCTTACATGACTTTGTGCAGAAAACAAGTCTGGAATGTTCTTAGTCCATTTTCTTTATTCACAGCATATCAAAAAGCAAAGGACAATATTTAACACCATGCTTCACTGACAGGGAAAGGCTTTGGAAGAATCTGTTTCAGATTTAGTTTTCATTGGACAGAATTTTTTTGGTGTCATACAGAAAGAAACCCAAACCAATTAAAGCCATATTGATCATCAACAGCATCAGGGCAATGTGTAAGAGAGTTTGGTTTAAATCCTTCAAAAAGACCTGGACTGCTCATTATCTGTAATATTACAGCAGTTTGGACTACATGAAATCTGCTTGGTGGTGGGCAGCAGTGCTCACTGAAGGGAAGGCTAAATTCTAGTTAAGCTAGGCCAAATTAGTCTGACAGGAAACATCCTTCAGTGTACACGATACTAGTTTTGAAGTAGAAAGGCAGAAGTCCTCCAGCCCAGCAGGGTGAATGTGTTTGTATTTATTGAGTGTGAGAGAGGAGTGATATATAAGGAATACAGGGAATCATTGGGAATGTAGTCCTGAGGCAAAACATGGAGTGCTTTCTGGGTGAAAAAAAATGAGCAAAGAAGACTTCTCTTCAGATTTTTCTACAATGGCTGGGGAAAGCAGGCTCCAAAGTGACCTTGGAAACTTGCTGGTTCCACCCCAGTGCCTCCTCCTTACAGAACCGCAAGTGAAGTATTGACCAGCTGACTTCTAATTGAACACCCAAACTGTTGCTTCCGCAGACCGAGCTGCTTGAGGGAGCAAAGTTTGTTGCTGGTGGTGGCAAGGGAGCTTGCCACATAAGTAGTTAACTTCTAGCACTGATGAAGGAGAAAGGGGGAATGCAGAAACAGGAGGAAAGCTGGCATACCACAAGCCTGACTTAGATTGAGTCAGGTCTCCATGGGTCTGCAGGCTTGGTCCCACTGTTGAATAGCTATTTAGGGACATCACACACCATTGCAGGGCAGGAGGAGTGGTCTAGCTCTTCTGGTTGTGAAGCTGGAGTTGGAATAAAAGCCAACCAAATCAGATTATAACAAAGCATAAGGAGTGGTGTGAGAGTGGTTTGCCTCTTGATGTGCAAACCCACAAACTCTAAATACAATGCCTTCATTAGCACAGCACTTCCAACAACAGTGATGTGACATTTATCTACTGGAGAAATGGCAAAGATGTTGTGAAGCTTCTCGCCTCAGCTTGGAAGAATTTTTCCTGTCCATGTTCTTCCCTCATTGTACAATATGGCATATTCTACAGTTAGCATGAATTTTGTTCTTCTATCCATATTGTCCAAACCGTGCACTTTGCTCTGCACTACATCCACTGGCTGGTATAAATTTTTGCTCTTTGGCTTGCAGGAATTTCCTTATTCATTACCACAAATTCTCTGTTTCTATTATATCTAATAGAGATTCCGCTGCAGTTTTTCACCCACACTCAACAGAAAGCAACTGGCACTGTGTTGCACGCTCCTCAGCAAAACCATTCACTCTTGGCACAGCGTCAGCTTAGCAAACGCAACTTCCATCCAGCATTGTGGCTATTGAGCCTACCTTCATTTCTGGTGTAAGATGCAAGGCTGCGTTCAAGGAAGGCATACACTTCGCTAACTGTGCTGGGAAAGTTCCAGTTAGAAGTTTGCTTAGTAGAGACAGGGCTGAAACAAGTATCTGATCTGGAAGGGAAGAGAAATTCAGCCTTTGGTTGTGTAGGCTTTGTGAACAAGAGTTCCTTAAGCCTCCGTGAAGATGGCTAGAGCTGGAAAATCATATGTTTCTGTTATGATAAACTGTCTTGTGCAAGTGTTTGCAGACTCTTTGAGATGGTCTTCTGTGGGATTGGAATATACCCATGAGCTCTGCTTGGTTCCTTTGGTTTGGCTTCCCTTTGAAGCCTAGGCTCTTTGTAGATGGGCTCAGAGGACCTGCCTTGGGTTCAGATTCTTAAAGACAAGGAAAAATTGGTGGGCATATGGCCTGTTCACTGCTGGTGCCAAAATGAGTTCTGACTCATGCTAATCATGCAGACTTTCCTAATCCACCCCTTCCCAGTCCCCTGTGTGTTTTTCTGAGCTGTGAGCTAACAATAGTTACATTTAAAGTTTTGGCATCCAAGTGAATCATCTTGAGATGAGGGCAGCAGTTCATACCTCACACAGGTTTAGTTTCTGAGAGCATCTACAGCACAGATGGATGAGATGATATATGTCACACCAACACTGGACACAATCACTACCACCAGAACCACAAATCCGTGGCACTTCTGGTACCCACAGTGCTCAGTACTATTATGGGTTCACTACCTCAAATCACACATCTCTCTCTTTTCTCCCATGTACCAGAAAGATGTTATCCTTGTTCTGGTGGTGGAAGGGCTAATCACTGGCTGATCTGCCAGCTGGGGAGAGGTGATCCTATCAAAACTTGGTTGTCCTTTAGGAGGGAAGGCTTTCAGGGGAGTCTGCTGGTCCTGGAAGTGGAAGAGGACATGAGTCGGCTGGTAGAGTACTATACCCTTGGGGGACATGGGACTAAGTGACTCTTCCTGCTGCTCCTCCACTGTGAGGTGAAGTCCGGTGGAAATAGATTGCACCTCACTGCAAAGTGAGGTCTCATGAGAGTCTTATTAAGGACAGAGCTTCTCTATGCAGCAAACACCTGGAATTGCTGTATAACCTCTGGCTCTTTCCAGTAATGGTAGGTGCTGCTCCTTCTTCTAAAGAGCAAGAGTCTTCTCTCATGAGCCCAGGTCCCTCACTTAGAGTTACCTCAGTTGTCAGGGTGCCAAGACATTGCTGGAGTTTTATTCTGTTTCAGTTTTACAGTAGCAAGGAAGGCAGTGGGAGGTGTCCTGGGTAAAAACTTCCACTAGAAGCAGAAAAAGAAAGAGGAGTTCAAGCACTAGTTTAAGTATAGCAAGCCCACAGTAGTCTCGTGGTAAGCTGTGGGAGGAGCTGAATTATAAAGGTGCTTTTGAGGGCTGCCCACATCTCAGCTCTCTAGCTGGGTCTTTTAGGGTTTTGTTTTTTGAGGATTCAATAGCTGAGATAGCTGATCAGTCCAAGCAATGTCTGTTGGAAGTTTCTTATTTTGGGGGGTTTCCTTATGATGAATTAAAATAGTGTCACAATAAAAACTGAGCCAATCGTGTAGAAGTATCTATACAGGGAGAGAGGAATGGAAGGGGATGGGATGCTGGGCGGGGGGGGGAGACTTTGGACAGCTTTGGTCACTCTAGTGAGCTGTGTAGTCAGAATACAGGTCTGGGGACTGCACTGTGTGGCTCAGGACACAGCCTGGGGTGGCACACATCACCTCTCCTCTCCTTCTCCCAAAATCTATTTTGTAGGAAACAGAAATTTATGAATAAGTTATACATGTTTGGAGGGGATAAGAGAGGATAACCCAACCAAATGCACTGCTAGTTAAGGTTTGCTCTTTAAATATCTCATGTTTATGCTAGAATGGTTACAACAAAACAGGCAACATGTTTTGTCTACAGACAACCCCATGCACCAAGTTTAGCATGAGCTGCCTTTCATTCCTTCTAGATAATCTGTTACTGCTATTAATAGAAACAAATGCAAGCTTCCTGGTGTGCAAAATTGCCTAGAGATAACAAGAGGATTTGTCTTTGTGAGTGAAGCATTCTGGCTGTGTTTCTTTGGGCATTGTATTAGAAACAGTAAAGCAATGGCCTTTTGTAGTGGTTGAATACTTACTGTGTTGGATGGAAACGCTGGAAACCTCCAAGAAGAGAGATCTCCTTACAGGTCTTCCTGAAACAGAATTCACCACTGAGCCCTACTGTCTTTGCCTGGTCTCCCAGCTTGCCACAGCTCCCAGTCTCCCTGGCTTGTTTGCCTCCTGGTTGCCCTTGTCCTGCACCTGCTCATGTGCTCACAGTTAGCTGAAGCACTTCTAATTTCACTAATATATGATTGCATGTGAAGCAGGAAGGTAGTGACAAGGTAGGGAAGAGTTGTGGGGGATGGACACCTGCAGGCTAAGCCAGACCAACGTGTCTAACTGCACTCAGAGCAGTCTGGCAATGCTTACAAACGCTGATAGTGAGGCTGACCAGTAATAGAGCTTATAAAGTCAGTCATTTTTGTGGCAAGCTTTTAGACCACTGTGTTCCTGATGGAGCTTTTAAATGTCTCCTAAAAATGTATCTAGCAATATCGTAGAGCCCCATCCTCTGGAGCTTGTCTAGGGCCAGGACCCATGAATGAAAACAAGTTGACAGCTTTGAAGCGCAACAGCTTTGCAGGGATGGGGAGAAACAAAAAAATCTCAGCCAAAACCAAACATAAAAAAACAAAAAGAAGGGAAAAAAAGGCAAGGCTTCAGAAAATAGAATATGTTTCTCTGTTTTGAAGTCACACATTGCAGAAGTGATGTTTCCTGCCTGCCTCAACGTACTTCAGGTAATATGTTCTCTGCAGAAAACTCCCAAAAGCAAATGTGCATTTTTCTGATGGAGCTTTGCACCGTGCTTGTCTTTTTACGTTTTCAGAGTGTGCATGAACTCAGGAGGGAGGAATCCTTAAGTATTTTTCATTCCTGAGGATTTACATTTGTTTAGATACAGAAAGAAGATGCAGGTGGTAAAATATAGAGGAGAAGCCATGTGTGATGGTCCCAAGCCTCTGGGATAATCAGTGCAGTAGTTTTATATGACATGGCTGTATTATAGAAGGGAAACTGATCTTTTCAGTATTTTCCCTTATGTGACAGGTCCAGTTCATCAGTTATGATACATGCACAGTACCTGCTGACAAACAGAGAAGCTGTTTTGATGACCTGTTGTGCAAAGGAAAATGGGAGCTCTCAGCACGGCTGCTTGCAGCCTCTCTGCAGGAAAAGGGGCTGGAATAAATCAGTTCCAGTGCAGTGCCCCTTGGGAAAAGTAACAGGGAAGGGGTTGAATGCTAGTGCACATTTTCACGGATGCAGGAAGCTGTAAAAGTTTAGTACAGCTGGCACATGAAGGAGCAGTATAACCTCTGTGGGTGCATATGATCCTGTGAGAAATAAGCGGATAAGAGAAAAGGCTAACCCGTGGGGTTTTAGGTCTCTATGATTCTTCTGTCCTTTGGTGTTAGAACCAAAGGGAGTCATCACTGGATTTTAAACAGGACATGAGTTCTGTTTGATTGCTTGAGTGAAAACATTTCCCTTTCCCCCCCTTTTTTTTTTTTTTAATAGTTTTTTTTTTTTTTCATTCTTTTTGGCAGCTACAAAAATTCTTGACGCCAAAAAACCTTGAAGAATAGTGCAATATTCAACCATTTTATCTGTGACTGCTTTCCCACCCCTTTCCTCTGGTCTGTTTATATGAAATACTGGCAGAAAAGAGTAAATAACAGAAAAGTATACATATATTCTTTTAATTAATTCTTGGCAGTCTGCTTACAGTACACTGCCCCTGTACACTGCACTGGTTAGGCCACACCTTGAGTGCTGTGTCCAGTTCTGGGCACCTCAGTTTAGGAAAGATGTTGACTTGCTGGAAGGTGTCCAGAGAAGGGCAACGAAGTTGGTGAGGGGTTTGGAACACAAGCCCTATGAGGAGAGACTGAGGGAGTTGGGGTTGCTTAGCCTGGAGAAGAGGAGGCTCAGGGGAGACCTTATTGTTCTCTACAGTTACCTGAAGGGTGGTTGTAGCCAGATGGGGCCTGATCGCTTGTCCCAGGCAACCAGCACCAGAACAAGAGAACACAGTCTCAAGCTGCGCCAGGGGAGGTTTAGACTGGATGTTAGGAAGAAATTCTTCACAGAGAGAATGATTGCCCATTGGAATGTGCTGCCTGGGGAGGTGGTGGAGTCACCTTCATTGGAGGTGTTTAGGAGGAGACTTGATAGGGTGCTTGGTTGCATGGTTGAGTTGAGGTGGTGTTGGATGATGGTTTGGACGCGATGATCTTGAAGGTCTCTTCCAACCTGGTCTATTCTATTCTATTCTATTCTATTCTATTCTATTCTATTCTATTCTATTCTATTCTATTCAACTCTATTCTATTCTATTCTACAGTACTTTTGATGTGAATCTAGATGAGCATATATATATATAAACAGGACCTCAATATCTTCTGAAAGTCCTGATTTTGTAAGCATGAATTAACTTTTCTTATACCTTTATTTCTGTCATTCCTTACATCCATTGCAAAGCTTATTTTCCTTTCATTAGTTGTGTCCTGTCTGCAGGGAGTTTGTGCTGCCTTCCTGTTGCTATTACCTGACACCTTTTCTGGTTTAGGAATTCCTACAATCACCTTACTTTTCTCAAGGGTTAGTGATATGAGGAGAAACCTTCCTTCCCTAGTGCAGCCCTCAGACTACTATCTACTGCTGATCTGATGAAGGAAAGATAAGAAGTTCAAGGGCAATTAAGAGAGACTTCAGGGGCTTAGTATGAGTGGTTAAGGGACTGGGAATGCTAGAAGTTTTCTCCTCTATCTCCCTAGTAACAGGGTGTGATGAAGGAATAAATAGGAAGAGCCATCAGATCAATGCGTGGCTCCAAGCCTGGTGTCTCAGGCCAGACTTTGGATTCTTTAATCATGGGCTGATTTACAGGACAACATGTCTGCTGGCATAAGACAGGATACACCTGTCACAGAGGGGAAAAAGGATCCTAGCCCAAAAAGGGCTCCTTGAAAGAGCTTTAAAACCAATTTGAATGGGAAAGGGCACAAAATAGAGCTTGCTAGAAGTAAGCCCAAGGACAACACAGGAGTATCTGAGAGTAGCCAGGCAGAAACTGGGACATCTCACTAGAAAAAGGTGGCAAGACCTTTAGACCAGCTGACCTGCATCTACACTACTGCACGCAGCATGGGAAACAAACAGGAGGAGATGGAAGCCATTGTCTATGAGAAAAATTATGATATAGTAAACATCACAGAAACATGGTAGTATGTCTCACACCACTGGAGTGCCACAATTGATGCTATAAACTCTTTGGAAGGGATCAGCAAGGAAGGGGTGGCGTGGCCCTATATGTCAGGAAGCGTTTTGATTGTACTGAGGTTGATGATGGTGATTATAGAGTTGAGTGTTCAAGGGTAATCAGGAGCAAGGCCAACAAAGTAGATATCCTGGGGGGGTCTCTGATACTATACAATACAATACAATACAATACAATACAATACAATACAATACAATACACCAGGTTGGAAGAGACCTTCAAGATCATCGCGTCCAACCCATCAAACAAACCAACCCACCCAACAACTAGACCATACAGCCAAGCACCCCATCAAGTCTTCTCCTGAACACCTCCAGTGAAGGTGACTCCACCACCTCCACGGGTAGCCGATTCCAATGGGCAATCACTCTCTCCGTGTAGAACTTCTTCCTAACATCCAGCCTAAACCTGCCCTGGCGCAGCCTGAGACTGTGTCCTCTTGTTCTGGTGCTGGCTGCCTGGGAGAAGAGGCCAACACCCACCTGGCTACAACCTCCCATCAGGTAGTTGTACACAGCAATAAGATCTCCCCTGAGTCTCCTCTTCTCCAGGCTGAGCAACCCCAGCTCCCTCAGCCTTTCCTCATAGGGCTTGTGTTCCAAACCCCTCACCAGCTTTGTTGCCCTTCTCTGGACACGTTCCAGCAAGTCAACATCCTTCCTAAACTGAGGGGCCCAGAACTGGACACAGGACTCAAGGTGTGGCCTAACCAGTGCAGTGTACAGGGGCAGAATGACCTCCCTGCTCCTGCTGGCCACACTGTTCCTGATGCAAGCCAGGATGCCATTGGCCTTCTTGGCTGCCTGGGCACACTGCAGGCTCATGTTCAGCCTACAATCAACCAGTACCCCCAGGTCCCTCTCTGCCTGGCCACTCTCCAGCCACTCTGACCCCAGCCTGTAGCACTGCCTGGGGTTGTTGTGGCCAATGTGCAGAATCCGGCACTTGGATGTGTTAAATCTCATGCCATTGGACTCTGCCCATCTGTCCAGCCTGTCGAGGTCCCTCTGCAAAGCCTCTCTGCCCTCCAGCAAATCAACTGCTGCCCCCAGCTTGGTGTCATCTGCAAATTTACTGATGATGGACTCAATGCCCTCATCCAGATCATCAATAAAGATGTTGAAGAGCATGGGGCCCAGTACTGATCCCTGGGGCACACCACTAGTGACAGGCCGCCAGCTGGATGTGGCGCCATTCACCATTACTCTCTGGGCTCGGCCCTCCAGCCAGTTCCTAACCCAATGCAGTGTGCTCCTGTCCAAGCCATGGGCTGCCAGCTTGGCCAGGAGTTTGCTGTGGGGGACGGTGTCAAAGGCCTTGCTGAGGTCCAGGTAGACCACATCCACAGGCCTCCCCACATCCACCAGGCGGGTCACCCAACAGGGACAAAGTGACAGACAAAATATTCTTTAGGCATCTGGAAGAAGTCTTGTGGAGGACTTCGACTTCCCTGATGGCTGTTGGAAATACAACACAGGAGGAAGGGAGCAATCTCAGAGGTTCCTAGAAGATGTGGAGGATAACTTCCTGACACAGCTAGTGATGGAGCCAGCTAAGGAAGGCACCCTGCTGGACCTGCTGTTTGTGAAAAGAGAAGGACTTGTGAGTGATGTAATGGTTGAGGCCCATCTTTGGCACAGCAATCACAAAACTATAAAGTTCTCAGTTGTTGTTGAAGTAAAGAGGGGAGTCAGCAGAACTTCCACCTGTGACTTCCAATGGGCAGTCTTTGGCCTGTTTCAGAGACTGGTGGACAGAGCCCCTTGGGAGACAGTCCTGAAGGGTCAAGTAGTCCAGGAAGGCTGGACACTGTTCAAGAGGGAAGTCTTAAAGGCACAGGAACAGGCTGTCCCCATGTGCTGATAGAAGAATCAGTGAGGAAGAAGATGGCCTGGCTGAATAGAGAGGTTTGGTTGCTACTTAGGGAGAAAAGGAGAATCTATGGTCATTGGAAGAAGGGGCAGGCCACCTGGGAGGACTACAAGATTGTAATGAGGCTAAGCAGGGAGAAAAGTAGAAGGGCCAAAGTTCAATTGGAAATTAATTTGAATTCAGCTGTTAAAGAGAACAGGAAATGCTTTTACAAACGTATCAGCGACAAAAAGAGGACTAAGGAGAACCTGTCTCTGACGAAACCCTCTAATTTGAGCAGTCTGCTTGGTCATCTTTGAGACATTATGATTGAAAAATAATTAATGACTTGTCCCAGATTCAGAAAGTAGGATTTCCAAAGTGCTTTTTCTTCCTCCCAGCATGAAGCCCACTCCCTGCAGGCTGGGAGGCAGCCCCAAAGCCTCCCATTACAGGGAGAGTGGGGGCTGGCATGGCATGGTTACCCACAATGGGAAGGTATTTCTAGTCTGTGCCTCTGCAAGGCAGTACTGCATGCTCTTCTGCACGAAAAGCTCACAGATGGGCTCATGCCCTCTTACCTGAAGCACCATAATCTCCCACTGTTGTGCAAGGCATTGCTTCAATACTGACCTGAAAGAATGTGGCATGCCTGCACAGAAGGTAGTATGGTGGAGCCAGAGAAGCCCAGGGGCTGCCTCCAAGAGATGGTGCCCCAGGCCACGCTAACCCTGTGTGGGGCTGCGCAATGAGCTCAGGGTCGCACCATGATCAGGCTGATGGAGCAGAATGCAGTACTGCTCATCAGGTGCTTGCCAGCAGGGAAGAACTTAAATCTGATCCCTTTCTATCAGGCAAAGAGTTTTGTGCATGCTACAGATGGATAACTTTCACTTCATGGTGTTTATGGGATTTAGTCCGTAGCCAGCTGAAGTATTTGTGGCAGACCTCACAGAGTTCACCTGAAATTTCAGTATTTCTGTTGACTTCTGTGCTTAGCAACTGGAGGTAGCAAAAAAAAATAAAAAAATAAATCAAACATTCCCTTCTCCAACCCAATTAATACCATAAAAATGGAGTTTCGACTTCAAAGTTCTTGCTCTGATCTTTGCTCCTCTCATTTTTCTTATGTACAAGTATCTTCCTTCTAAAAATAGGAAATCTCATTGTGTGGGAGGTGTATTTAAATAGCATTCTTTAGAATATAAATATTATTATTACTTAAACTAACCCTGCTGCAGAGAAGTTCACAAACTTGTGCTAGGCAGTGGCTGCCTGCTGTCTGTGGGAAGTGTAAAATTCTTTCAAACACCAGCTTGCTGGGGGGACACTTTTGCAGTGGGATGCGGGGTTGTAGCTCACAGTTTTCTGCAGGAGGCCATAAGGACACCTTCATGCCTGTGAATCACAGTGGCCTTCAAGGACTCCACGCCTTAGAGGTTCAAGCCATTGCAATGTTGAGTTAATAATGAGGTATTAAATACCACTGTAACTTTCATTTGTGATACGGATAATTTGCCGTTGTACACTTGCTTTGGGTGGGATGGAGCTTAAATTGAATCTAAAATGAGGACTATCACTCAAAACAGACTGAAGGAGCTAATTATTTTATTTAAAATACAGCTATGTTTGCCATTTTAATAACCTTAACAGATCAAGGCATATATGTGTGGGGAGGCCTTTAAGTAGAACTTTTACCATGAGACTCCAGCCTTTGATGTGTTATTTCTACTTTGTCAAATGCCTTGGTACTGCTGCTCAGTTTATTTAATGCCTTGTTTGCTAGTGCTTGATTAGGAAGTCAATAATTAATAAATGGGTGGTAAAATGAGGTTTAGAGTTTAGAAAATGTGTGTGACAAGGTGAGACACAAGTAACAGGGCTATGCAAAACCTTGCTTGGCTGTTCTCCAGCTGCTCTGCTGAAGCAGGGGGATTATTTTTGGTGGTTTATGCCAAATCTGAATCTTTCAATACCTACCACCTGACTGGGTGCTCAGGGATGGGGGTCATCTAAGGTGGGGTGTGGGTTCAGGCTCTGAGGCAGAGGAGGGAACTGAAGGTGGGCTTCCTACCTCCTAGGAGCTTGCTTGAATCACTGGACTGTGGGATGAGAGGCATGATATCATTCCAGTTTCTCAGATGTTTTCCATCCCTTTTTGTCCTCAAAAAGAAGGCTGGGGGTGTGTGGGGTGGGCTAAGGAATCTAGCAGAAGCTGTTGCTCAAGCAGAGGAGCTCATAAGTGAGCTGAAATAGCATCTTTTGAATCACTTTACTAACCTTCAAATTTTAAAGAAATCAGCCTGATACTAGTAAATTTTCCAAGCACCTAGGTCCTGAAGTAGCAGTGTGACTAATGTGCCTGTGCATACTTTGCAAACAGGCAGTGAAATGTTAGCAACAGAGCTGCTTTGCTGTTGGGTGTGTTTTCCTTAATTGTGCCAACATGCTTAGGATTGAAATGATACAGGCTGAAATCAGCTCAGGAATCACAACTTCTCCTCTGAAATATGGATAAACCTGGAGTGTGATCTTTCCTAAAAGGATGTAGGATGGAAATTATCAACAAGTCCAGCTTGCTCTTTGCCCTTTGCAAGCACAGATGTAGAATATGGACCCCCTTGTTTATTAAACTACTCTACATAGAGTAAACCACAGGCCTGGGCCGCAATCTCCCAGTCAATGAGGTATTTCCATAGTCTGGAAAACTTTTGGCTGCTTTTCAAACACTACATCTCATATTTGCTTTTGTGGTCCCTTTTTCCAGATAAGGTCAGGACCTGAAAGCTAAGCTGTTTTGAAGAAGCTGAGTGAGCTGCATTGAGTTCCTCAGTTTGAATAAATCTCATGAGATAGAAGTTTCTCACCAGATTTCAAGTGTTCCTGACAACTGCCGGTCCTGGTAAAGCTGCTGTTAGCCTTGCTTGTGATATTCTGTCATCTGTGATTTTAGAAGCTAATAAATAATGGGTTTAAATGGATCTAGGATACTGCATAAGGGACTGAAGGTTTGCCTTGTCCCTTGGGGGTTTCTGTATGACTCCCAAACCACAAAGCCAGCTAACAAGATTAGAAACATCTAATGCAGCTCCAGTGCCTCTGAAAGCCATTTTACCCTTCTCTGTATTATACTGGCTATACTGTGTGAGACCTGGGAAGTTGGTCAACCTGTCCTGAGATCAGCTTTTGCAATGACTGGTGACCTGTGGGAATAGCACAGCTTTTGAGGGTGCTGTCACCTGGGTGAAAATCTTTGTCTGGTGGGTGTCTGTGTGTGTGGAGGGTTGCAACTCCCTTAGGGATGTACTTGGCACTACTGATTTTTAAACTCGGCGCTGCCCACCTGGTCGTCCATCAAAAGAAATGCATGATGTGTTTAGTTGCAGATAAATTCAAGCCAGAGGGGGAAGGGAAGGTCAAAATCTCACATTAGTGTGTACTTTGGTGTTGCTCTTCTGCTCCTTTCGTATGATATTCCATACCCTGTTTACAAATCTTGTCTGATAGATAGCCAGCTCTGCTCTTCTGCTTCACAATGGCATTCATTGCTGTAACAGCTTTCCTCTGCCTAAAATGGTCATGGTAGTGCCTGATGCATGCATGGGGGAGATAGAGAAGGGTGAGTGTCTCCAATGGTTGATACTCTAGCCTTCATTTTTCATTTGCACCACAGATCTATGAACTGAAGGCATGTTTTTGCCTTGTAGTTGCAGGATTACAGAGTGTCCTGCTAGGACACTGCTGAGGGATTTTGAACCCATGAAGCTGTGAGAGCTGGTTTGGTCTTCTTATTTGTGCAGCAGTGGAGATTTGAGCTAATGGGGAAGGGTTGCTCTTCCTTTGGAGTTGGAGCAATGCAACTTTAACTTTGGGAAAAATCTATGAGTGCAATTGAGTTTCTCTTATGTATTTATCCCAGTAATTGATGTGACACCCTGCACTAACGGATAAATGGATTGTCTTTGTATTTCTGTGAAGAGAATGTGTCACATATTGAACAGTGACACTGATATACTTATCAGATATAAGAGTTAACACTTCTTTTGGGCAAATGCAGTAGTCTAACCTCTGGGAGCTATTATCTTCCAGGTTTGCAGGTAACTTGCCATAATGTCTTTCTGCATTGTGTTTGTTTTGAAAGTTTCACTGTAAGGACGGAGAATTACCTTTCTTGTGGGAAACCTGAGGTGGATAAGGATTATGCAGCATTTAAAAGTGGGCTATCAGCATGGCTGGGAAGTTGTCACACCATTAGTATGGCTCAACTATACCATGTAGCCGTACCAAAAGACTTCTGATGTTCTTTAGGAGCGCCCCCATGTGCTAGGTCCTTTATGGAGAGGCAGGACAACTCCTGCTTCGCTGAGCTTAACGTTTAAAAGAAGGAGCTGACAAAGTACAAGAGGAAGGGGGTAGACACAAGGAGTAAGTCCCTCCAACTCCGTTTTGTTGGACTGTGTTGCCTTTCTTGTGTCTATTGTTTCTAAATTAAAGGATATCTAATGTTAGCAGTTGTGGTCCCCTCCCAATAATCACTGTTACAAACATTGCTGGGGTCTTGCAGGGTATTTATAACTCTCCTGGGAAACACCGAGGAGAATTACAAAGCCACTGTGGAACAGAGTGATAAGAAAAATTCTGAATACTGCCTGCACTCAGAAAACTAAAAAAAAACAAAGAGAAAGCTCAAGAGTGGTGCTGCTACTAATGCTGCTCTTGCCTTTCATTTAAGCAAGAAAAAACCACACTGAAAAACTTTGGCTAAAAATAAGGTTTGGGATCCTACTATGACCCTATGCTGGAAGCTGTGGGCTCTGTATTGAGTTAATTTTCAACTGAAAAAAAGGCTTCAGCTGTTTGGGTCCCATATAGCTTTACCAGGACAGGAAGTTGGCCCGGAAGATGTAGTCACTGATGATCTATCTTGTGTGTCACTCAGTGGAGATATGTGAGGCTGAGACCAAAGCCATCGTTGTCAGATGTTTCACAGAGAAAAGAGGAGCAATCAGAGAGGGGCTTCTTTCCAGGCCACTTTCTCAAACAGATCCTGGAGAGGAATGTGCTTTGCTCTTACAGTTAGCATGTAGTGGAGAAGGATGGATGGGTCTAGCATGGCAAGCTCCTAGGGTATGCCCCACAGTGTAATATGAAATGTAGGTACACGTGCTTTAATGTATGCATGCATAAAAGCACAATATGTAAATATCCAGAAAGCTGGCTAACAAAGATGTTTAAAGATCAGCTAGTCCAATCTCCCCCTGCAGTAAGCAGGGACATCTTCAACTAGAGCAGGTTGCTCAGAGCCATATCTAGCCTGATCTGGAATACTTCCAAGGGCATCTACCACCTTTCTGGGCAATGTGTTCCAGTGTCTCACCACTGTCATTGTGAAAAATATCTTCCATATACCTAGTCTGGATCTCCCCTCTTTTAGTTTAAAACCATCACCCCTTGTCCTGTCACAACAAACCCTGCTAAAAAGTCTGTCCCCATCTTTTTTATAAGTCCACTGTAAGGACTTACAAAAGTCCTTAAAGGCTGAATGACCCCAACTCTCTCAGGCTCCCTTCATGGGCCCTCTGATCATGACTGCATCATAGACTGTGCAGGCAACAGTTGCTGCTCTTGAGATATGCCATTCAGGGATAGTGCCCTGCATCTTCTGCCTGGATCATTCCCCTTTGTGTATACTTTGAGGCAAATTCTCAAGTAGATCCAGGATACTGAAAAATCATGTTATTCAATGTAGATAATGATCAAAATACTCCCATTACCTTTCACAGTATCACACTATCACCAAGGTTGGAAGAGACCTCAAAGATCATCGAGTCCAACCTGTCACCACAGACCCCACGACTAGACCATGGCACCAAGTGCCACGTCCAATCCCGTCTTGAACACCTCCAGGGATGGTGACTCCACCACCTCCCTGGGCAGCACATTCCAATGACGATTGACTCTCTTGGTGAAGAACTTTCTCCTCACCTCGAGCCTAAACTTCCCCTGGTGCAGCTTGAGACTCTGTCCTCTTGTTCTGGTGCTGGTTGCTAGAGAGAAGAGACCAACCCCTCCTTTTATAGGGAAGGGGATGCAGTTCTTGGGTTATAGAGTCCTTCTCACTCATTTTTAGCAAGCCATCACTCCGTAAAAACACACCTTTTCTTTATTCCTTTGAAGATGCAGCCCAGCTTTTCTATTGCTGTGAAAGAGACAATCTAGAGATCCACAACACTCCTTAGAACAAAAAGGCAGAGAATAGCTTGTCTGCCCTGCCCATCAGTTTCTCAATAAAATCGATCCTAAACGTGCAAGGTTGTGTGCACACTATGGCTACGTGCATAATAGCTGTAGTATGCTGACTCATTATGCTGCAAAGTGCTGTGAAATACCACAAGTACAAAAGATGCCAGGTAAAACCAGGTTCCAATCTAGACAAGTGAGGGTCACATGGCCAGACAGGCTGCTGTAGTACATGATCTGCAGTCCAGTGGTTTTATGGCTACAAATGTCCCTTAGACTTGTTTGCACATGCCAGAAATCACAAGTGCTCTTTCAGGTGTTGGTGTTTGCACCCTTTCTTCCCCCCGCCATGCCATCGCCTTTTGTTTCTTCCTTTTGTCCTTGTATTTTGGGACACTGAAATTTCAGATGGTTCCTGCTCTAGCTGTTCAGCTTTATCCCCGTGGGTGCCTATCACTTCTCAATCAGTCAGTTATAGTGTAATTTATTTTATAAAGTACACCAGGTATTGGCCACTGGGTAACTGAAGGTGAAAGAGAGCAAATGAAAAGCAGATTAGAAAGCGTGCTGTGGGCTGGGGGAAGGGAGTCTCCAGTGTGAGGAAAAGTGAACAGGGATGGTTTGGAGAAGCAAAAACTGAAAAATAAGGCATGCAGATGTAGCTCAAAGGACTTTGTTACAGCTAATTTAGGAAGATAACAAAGGAATGATGTCAACATGATCTAAATGAAGGAGAAATACAATGGGAAGAACAGAGAGAGCAAGAACAAATAGGAGTCATAAAATGGACAAATGTCTTCAAGTCTTTAGAGAGTGTGTTTTAGTGCCTCTTCCCCTCCTCCTTTCCTGTTCTTCAGGAAATGTCCTACTAATAAGAGGAGCAAAAGGGTTGGCAAGTTTAATAATGCCCTCAAGGTGATGAAATGTTGGTGCTCAACAGAACAAAAACTTGGCCATCCAGTTCTCCAGCTTTGTTTAACTGTGAGCCAGTCTTTTTAGTGTAATATCAAATCTGGTGACCCACATGGAGTATTCATTGTGCACAAGATACCATAAATTCACCATTAGGAATGTAATTACACTGAGTGCTCAGAAGAAGGAAAGAAAGGGTCCCTTCCCCATGTCCACCTCTTTTTATTCTCCCCCCTTTCTTTCCCCCCCCCCCCCAGGTACTTGCATTGCAGAAAAGTAAATATTGCCGCTGTGCTTCTGCAGTTTACTCTGTGGAGTCCAGCTAAGATGGCGCTCATTAAGACGTGCATGTTTGCAGCTCTAGTCAAGACACTGGGCAGCTTTCAGCAGCAGTGAGCTGGGAAATGATGGCACCAGGACACAAGACTGGCAATTAACTTGCACGCAAAGATGAAACCAATTAAAACCCTGCATAGCTCTAAAAACTGAGCTGCTTTTTCTACTTACATTGTCGTGTTTCCCCCGTTGCGCCAAGGTTGTCTGTTTTGGCACACATAACCTCAAATATGCATGCTCAAATTTAACACGCAGGAAACGGAGACACAGAGATTTCTAAACTAACCTGTTCAGATATGCCATAGTGGATTGTAGTGTTTGCCATCTCCTGACCTTCCTGAACGGGGGACTGGCTGGAACTTGTAAGGTTCTCTGGTGCTTGTACTCCCTTATCATGAAAATTGGAGCAAAGGAAAAGAGAGAAGGGCTAGGACTCTGTAGTGCTGGAAGGTGCATCTGGGCATAGCTAACATCCAAGACATTTATATGAGTAGATCAAAAAAGTGTAAAGCCCTGCAATAACACCCTGTGATTTAGTATTGAGTGGGATGTTGTTTTGAGGACAAAAATGAGCTATAATGGATGGGCAAGGACAGTGATAACCTCTGATTAAACCTTAATTCAGTAAAAGCAATATAACTTATGCCAAGGATGGACTTTTTACTAGTCTGGAGCAGTGAGGAAATGTTGATTTAAGGTAGGCTGGAGTCTTCTGCCCTTTATGTGTATGTTCAGAGAGCCAAGGATACAGCTGGTAGGAGATTCCTTGTGCTGATGAACCTATGAGTACGTCTCTGATGTCGCTGATACCCTATGCGAGAGCGCTTAATAGCGGATGAATGTTGGAGAGATTGTGGATTACTTTGTTAAGCAAGCGTGGCTTGTAAGTAATGTGGAGCTGACCCTTGGTGACACTTGCATGACCCAGAAACAAAGCAGCAGGCAGGAGAGCCCTGCAGTAAATGAACAGTGTTTTGATATTTTCTAATAATAAAACCTATGAAGTTAACCTTTGCGAAGTATAGTTAAACTTCATTTATTTTTCAAATGTGCAATGTTTTCAGTATGTTTGTTTGTACTGTAACCTAATTTTCCACTTCCTTTCCCTTGTCATACAGTTTTTAGGCCAGGAATGTGGTAATGAATAGAGAGAAGAATGTCAGTTTAGACCATAAAAAGCCTCTGTGAAAAAGCCTAGTAGAATTAAATAGGGAATGATCGTCTGTATGTAGGATTTGAAAGCTCATGTCTCCTCTGGTTTAAAGCCACAGGGTTGCAAATAAAGAATCATTCTATGTGGCCTACTGCACTCTGTGGCTGAATGTAATTTGAATAGTACTGCAATTTTAAAAAAATTAATTAAATGCAACTATTTTTTTAACAAATCTTGCATGGAAGCATTTGCATGTGTCTGACTCTATATCATCTAGACCATAGTACCACTGTGCTGTTGGGGTGCAGGTATCTTGGCACTGGGGTTTTAGTCTTTGAGCAGATCTTCCTCACTAGGATCCTTGTTGGGCAGTAGCTGGGTCCAAATTTATGTGCTGGATTATGTTACCTGCAAGATGGGAGCAAGCGTTGAGTAGCCAACTGGATCAACATCAGAATTTGACAAGGGACCTCTTTCTTTCTTGTGGGTTGAACCCCGCCACTGGATGTGTGCCCTTTACCAGCTGTGTATGGATGGCTTGTACACTGGAGACGAATTGGGGTCAGTACACTGTGATATGTTAATTTGCCAATAATCATTGTAAGTAATAGCTTTTCTGATTCATGAGTTCCATAAATTGATTAGTCCCTCTGTTAATGAAGAGCTCTAATGCACTACATATGTAATAGATCATTCCTTTACTTTATGACTTTATCTGGCACAGGGAACTTGAGCACACTGATCTGTGCTGGTAGATACCACTTTGGTTTTCCAGCACGCTACTGCATGAATGAGAGCATTTCAGCCTGGAGAAGAGGAGACTTAGACCTTATCACTCTCTACAACTACCTAAAAGGAAGCTGTAGTCAGGTGAGAGTCAGGCTCTTCTCCCAGGCAACTAGTGACAGGACAAGAGGCATGGTATGAAGCTGTGACAGGGAAGGTTTAGGTTAGATATTAGGAAGCACTTCCTCACAGAAAGGACGATTAGGCACTGGAATGGACAGTCCAGGGAGGTGGTGAAGTAGCCATCACTGGAGAAAAGAGTGGATGTGGCACTTGGTGGCGTGGTTTAGCTGATGTCATGGTGTTAGGTCATAGGCTGGACTTGATGTCATCTCAGAGGTCTTTTCCAGCCTCAATAATTCTGTGATTCTGTGGTTCTGTGATCTAGTGCTGTACACATCTATTATAGACATTCTGCACAGAATTAGCTGAGTGTGCCTTCTGCACACACAATGGTGCAAAGCCAGCTTGCGTCCTACCAGATAATCTTTACTAAAACCAGAATTTAACCAGCTGAATATGAGGCAGCTGCATGTTCAAGTGGCCAAGAGGGCCAATGCCATCCTGACTTGTATTAGGAACAGGAGCAGGGAAGTGATTGTGCCTCTGTGCTCAGCACTGGTGAGGCCACCACTGTGTTCAGTTTTGGACCCCTCACTACAAGGATATTGAGGTGCTGGAGGTTGTCCAGAGAAGTGCAACCAAGCTGGTGAAGGGCCTCAAACACAAGTCTTATGAGGAATGAATGAGAAAACTGTGGTTGTTTAGTCTTTAGAAGAGGAGGCTGAGGGGAGACTTCATTTCCCTCTACAACTACCTCAAAGGAGGTTGGAGTGTAGTGGGATTCAGCCTCTTCTCACATGCAACAAGTGACAGGACAAGAGGAAACAGTCTCAGGTTGTACCGGGGTGGCTCATGTTGGATATTATGGAAGATTTCTTCACAGGAAAGGTTATCAAGCATTGAACTCTCATGAAGTGGTGGTGTCACCATCCCTGGAGGTATTTAAAAGGCATGTGTAAGTGGCACTTAGAGACATGGTTAGTGGCAGTGGCTTAGCAGTAGTGGTGGGATGGGGCGCTCAAGGCAAGAGGTTGAACATAATGATTTCATAGCTCTCTTCCAACCTCAAGAATTCTATGATTCTGTGAAAGACTAGGCTGACTCTGTACTCAGCTATGGAGACCCAGGCTAGACATCGTCTTGCTTGTCAAGCAGCAATGTCTGCTTTGAAGTTCTCTACTCTTATAAACCCTCTTTTCCAGTGAAGAAGTAGTGTCCTGTGAACTAGTTGTGTTTGGAGCTGGACTTGAGAACAAGCTGGGTTGCTCATTCAAGTGGGTGAAATGGGGACTATTGCTGATGGGACCGTGGGAGGAGAGGGCTGGATCTGTTTAGGCTCTGTTACACAAAGGAGCAACCATCTTTTTCTCTAACACATGTGAACTGTTTCAGTGTGTTAAATTGAAGGATGCTCCAGGATGCCTGAACAGTGGCAGTGCCCTTTTCAAAATGCCTTTATCTCCAGTGAGAACAGGGTTACTTTTTTCTTTTTCAAATGGACCTTGCTTCAGTTCTCCATGCCTTTGTCCCTTTGAGATGTCATTGCGATAATGCACTCTACATGGGGCTATACGTTGAGCCCACTCAGAAAGTGAAGCTAATGCAGAATGCAGTGACCCGCTTATTAAGTAGCGTTTCATGCTGGGAACACATCACACTAATGTGCTGGGATCTGCACAAGCTGCCAATACGTTTTTGGATGTTGGTGTTAACCTATAAAGCTATAAATGGTCTGGTACCTAGCCACTTGGGTCAGGAGAGAAAGCACAGTGCCTTTATTAATTATACAAGTCTCCAGCTGAGAATGAATCTGCTTAGGCTTCTGGAAACAGTTCACACTGGGCACGTTCAGAAGCTTAATGCAGACATTAACATACCCTTACACTGCATCATTTAATTTGCATAGCAACTCCTAGGCTAGTAGCTATACCTTCCCTTGCACCTACCTTTGATGTTGCTGCTGCCACCTCTAAGGCTCTTTGTAGACTTAGCAATCTGTGCTCTGGACTTGGGACCAAAGGGCAGTTTTACCTATCTGATAGCTCAGGAGAAAGCCCCTCTGAAGGCCTGGCAGAGAGCTCATGAGTTGGGACAAGTCAGTATTTGCAGAACTAGCGAACAGGAAAATAGATGATGCTTAGTCAGAGGTACTTTCTGGATATGTCTGAGTCTGGGGAAAGAGCTGCAAATTTGGGGTTGGTTATAGATATTGATCAAAATGGTTTATGGCTTACAAAATGCCCCTCCTTTCCAGAGTGGAGCAAGTAACCCACAATATTCATCCGTTATGTCTGCAGGCAGATCTGCAGCTACTTCCTGCATTTGTCTGTGGTATTTCTCATTGGTAATTACAGTAATATTTATGTCTCTTTGCATTTTTATATGTCCTTTGTCAAGCTGATTAGAGGAGGCACAACGCTGCCCTCTCATAATAAAAGCTTGAAAAAAATAAAAAGAGGCCTTATTAGGAAGCTTGCTGACATCAGCTAAATTGAGTTTCACCTCTTATCAAAACGTTAATAAATAAGTGGTGATGCTCAGCACATTGCTGTAACATAAACACTCCACTCACACAGCTTCCTCCATGCTTTGTACAATGCAGCTTTTTCCTTTTTAATGCATAACAATACAGAGTGGGTCTAGGGGAAAGGATATTTCATATTCAAGCCTTCTTTTTTCCCCCCAAGCAGATCTTAAAAAAATGTATAAATTAGTTTGCATGGCATCCAGTCATTCTCACTGTACTTTTTGATTCCAGTGTTGTACATATCAGAGCCTTAAATCTAACATTTTCTTCTGCAGTACTTGCAAATGTGAGGTGCAATTTACATTTGTTTTTCTTGCAGATTAAGAAGAGCGTAAAACACAGGCAGCTTTCGTTTCAGATGCCATTGACTTCATATAGTCAGGCTGGAAATAGCCACAGGAGCAAAAAGCAGGTAGAGAAAGAGTGAAAGAGGATGTTTTAGAGGTGTAAGAAGGCATCTTTACAGATGACCTGTCTTTACAGACAGACCAAGAGGCCTGTCTTTACAGACAGACCAAGAGGCTCTTGTTCCAGTCTGCACCTCACTCGAATATTTATAACAACAGTTTATGCTCTTTTAACTTCTGGTTTCTCTCTTATAAATCTGTATTTAGGTAGATAATTTTAAAAGCCTACACCTGCCAATTGCTTCTATGGCCATGCCAGGTTCGTGCTCTTGAGCTAGCACTGTTTTAGCAAAGAGCTTGGGGTTTTAAGGGAGCTGTAATTTGGGTGGCTTTTATAGACACCAGCAACAGCCAAGTTGTGATCAAAGAAGCACAGTCAGGATGTCCTGGCAGGGCTCTGGGTGCTGGAGACCAACAGAAACAGGCAAGGGTTAGTGGCAGCGCCCCAGCCTGCTGCCAGCTGCTGCTTCTGGCTGCCCACACACTGGTGCTTGGTGACCAGTGGCTCCTTTAGAATCAGAGTTGTTAAGGTTGGAAGGACCTTTCAGATCAAGTCCAAGAGCTAACCCAGCACTGCCAGGTCACCACTAAACCATGTCCCTCAACTACATGTCCCTCATCTACAAGCCTTTTAAATACTCTAAGTGGCTCCACCACTTCCCAGGCAGCCTGTTCCAGTGCTTCACAACCCTTTTGGGGAAGAGACTTTTCCTAATATCCAATCTAAACCGCCCCTGGTGCATCTCGAGGCCATTTCTTCTTATCCTATGGCTTAGCACTTGGGAGAAGAGACCAACTGCTACCTCAGCACAACCTCCTTTCAGGTAGCTCAAACCCTGTGCTCACCAGGAACTGCCTGCCTGGCAGTGTTGCTGTACAGACCTGCATCCTTGGTGTGTGCCCCTGGATGTTTTTTTTTTCTCAATTGGTTTGTTTTGTTCCACTTCCTCTGATTTTGAGGTGACAGCTTACAGCATGTGAGTAGCCTTTTCAAAACGGGAGAGGAATTGATGTGGTCATCCTCTCTGCCTTTGTGGCACTGATCTTGGACCCCCATCAGGGACTTGATCCAACATGTGCTAGAAAAAATGTGACAGAACAATGCTGTGGGGCTGGAGGTGCTGCTGAGGTTTGATAGCCCTGAGGAAACAGCCAGTGCTTCATCACCATCTCTGGCTTTCTGCCTTGTGTGGCTCAGATAATTCCAATTGCCCAAATTTTATGAGCCAAGTACTTGAGATCAAATCCTTATGAGCTTGTTGAATCAGCCCCTTTCCTCCCTCTTTTTCAGCATTTTTCACCTCTGCCTCTTCACTGCAGTGCTGGGATGTGTTCCCTGTAGAAGAAGGGTGCAAAACCCAGTAGCCACTTTAGGGGATTTTTGGCTATAAACTTAAGGTCTGAACAGATTTGCAGCTTCAAGCACTTGTGCCAAGAATTGGGTTGCTTTGATCAATTAAATTCCCTGGCAGTGAAAGAATAATAATAAAGGTTAGGGGGCTGTTCTCTGAAGCTCTGTCTGCTGAGGAGTGTATCTTCCCACTGCCCCTGAATAGCAGCAGCAGGCCCTCCTCTACCTCTTTTATGGATTTAATTCTCTTTGGGAAGCTAATCTCACCCCTGCTGCCCCAGCACAAAACCCAAAATGGCAATCTTGCGAAGCACAGAGAAGCAATTGGGGGAAACCCAGCTTTTTATGATAATACCCAGGAAAAGTGACTTGCACCGCTGCTCTTAAGAATGCAAACATGCTCCCACACAAACGCGGGATAAACAGCACGGCTTGTACCTCTCAGCAAAACAGAAATGGAGGGACTCTCCTGGGGAATTGTTTGCTTGCCAGCAAGCACAGCCTTGATCATACCCAAATACATATGAGGTGTGGAGATGATTTTGAGGAATCGAGAGGGAAACATAAGCAGGGGGTTTATGAAGGTGATGGGAGGATGACCTTTGCCTCCTGTCCAGTACCTTGGTGGTTGTTTGTGGCTTGGTGTGTATATGTAACACTGTTGGCTGGCTTGAGTGGGAACCATGAGCCTGACAACTTTCATTCTGAGCAGGCAGCCAGGTCAGGGGGTTGCCCATTTTTTTTTTCCTGTTTCAATGCCTATACATGCAAGAAATATGAAGGTGAAGCCACTCCCACATGAAATGACAGTGTTTGTGCTTCTCCCTAGTCTTAACACTAGCAATGTTATGGCTGCATGGTGAGCAAAGGACATCTCAGGATGTGGAAAGCCAAGGGGTCTAGTGCATGGTGTGGATGCCTTCATCCCATGGTAGGTTTCTCTTAGTTGGGGACTGCTCCCTTCTGGCCCCATCACTGTGCAGCTCTCTTGCTATGTCCTTTGGGAATCTGTGTTGGCCAAGACAGTTTTCCTCTTCTTGTAGGGATAGTTTTCTGTGCTCTGGGCTCCCTGGCAGGCCATTGCATCAGCCCTGGTGTTAAGGAGCTGTAGTGAGAAGATAATGGGTGAGAAAAGCAGAGCAGGCAGAGAGGACAGAGAAGAGGGCTGTGGGACCATTTGTGCTTCAGTAGCTCCCCTCAAGAGATTGTGATGCTGCGTCCCAAGCTGCATTTCAGCAATGCAGCCTTTCTCTGAAGGCCCCAAAGCTGGTAGGTACCCTGGGCACAGAGGGTGGTGAGCAGCAGGCCAAGCAGGACAGCCCCAGCTGTGAGTTGTCCTCTGAGGTGGAGTGGCCAAGGTAGCTGCTGAGCCAGAGCTCATCTTCCTTCCCCACTCCCCAGAATGGAATGATTTCTTCACTGGAGGTGGCTGGATATAATTTCTGTGCACTGGCTGCCAGAGTCACTTCAATTTAGCTTAGTCTATTAAATCACCTGTCTCAAAACTGTTCATCTGGAGATCAAATTTGGAAAGGCAGCAGCTGGAGGAAAATTGGAGCAGACAAATGTGTGTAAAAATGTTTCCCTCCAACTGCTTTCATCACAGGCAATTCTTGACTAAATGATGAGGCTTAGGGCTATAAGTATCTCAGTTGTTTCAACTAGAGTAAACTGAAACCAAGGTCAAGCCATAGCTAGTTTGCGTCCTTTTGCCTTCTAATCTTCTATATTTCACTATGGTTATTTTATGTGAGTGTCTGCCACTTGCTATTTCAAGCTTTCAGAGGATGTCTGCTCTGCAATCCTGTTTGCCAGCTAAAATACTTCCACCCTGCTAGTGGACATGATTACATAATTTTAAATTACACTAAGGCCTGAAATCATTGGATTTTTTTTTTTCTCTAGTACAAATGAATGCATGTAAACTGTTTAACTTCCCCTCCTGCCTGCAAACTTCAGCAAAGGGAAATTAATTTTTCATGATGGATATAGTGGGGGAGGAGAGGAAGGGAATAAAAAGAAAGCATCCAAGCATGAGGGTAGCAGCAGCAGTAGTGTGCTAAGTTCCTGGGTGATAGTGTGATGTTTTTTCACCTGTTTCTTTAATTACTAGAAGTTACTGAGCCTCAGCAACTGCCTCCACAGCCCCAGAAGGAAATGCTGATGGGCGTGCTGGGTTACACCCATCCTGGGGGGAGAGGGTTGCAGGAGCCCTACTTCCCCCAGGGGACAAAAGAAACTTGATCCAGGTGGCTTCCCCCTCCCGGGAGGAGGGGTCCCCTGAGTCTAAGTTGGTCTGTTCTGCTCCTCCTTCCAGTCCAGGGAGACTATAAAGAAGAGGGTGTGGCAGCCACCTTTTTCTTTGCTCCTGCCTCTCCTGTTTGAAAGGACCAACAGCCCCTGCTGACCTCCTGGTTCTGCCACGTGGTCAGGCCTGATCGTCTCTCCACCACATCCACGCTTCACAGTATCACAGTATCACAGTATCGCTAAGGTTGGAAGAGACCTCGAAGATCATCTAGTCCAACCTGTCACCACAGACCCCACGACTAGACCATGGCACCAAGTGCCACATCCAATCCCCTCTTGACCACCTCCAGGGATAGTGACTCCACCACCTCCCCGGGCAGCCCATTCCAATGACGAATCACTCTCTCTGTGAAGAACTTTCTCCTCACCTTGAGCCTAAACTTCCCCTGTTGCAGCTTGAGACTGTGTCCCCTTTAGGGGGACACAGGGTCCTTCTCTAAAGTACTGAAATCCACATACATTAAGGGAGATACAAGGCCATCCAAATTTGGTTTTGTGTATTTTCTGGTTCATCCTTATTCCTTACCCTTGTAAATCCTCCCTGTTATTGCCATATGTATATATTTTGTTAAAAAATTTACTTCTCCTGCTTCCAAACTGACTCCAGATTATTTTCTGGTAGATTTACCTCCAGTCTCTTTGGGGGCAGGGGGAGGATTTCTCAGTTTCTTGCTGTCATCTGAGCTCTTAAACTCCAGCTGGGGCTCAAACCACCACAATGGGTTCCCAGCCACACAACTTTTCAGACTCATGCCAAGACTGCGCACAGAGCTGGCTTCCTCCCAGAATTGTTCATCCACAAACACATAGGTCATCTGAGATCCAAACTTGCTTTGAAGATCAGAAGTAACCTGTGTGGTCTCTTTTAATCTACAAAACCCTTTCTCTGAATTGTGGCTTTAAGAGCAGAGTTTACTGAATTCAAAACAGTGTCATGGTTTCCTGACATCTAGTAAATAGGTGTATTGAATACTGCATTATATAGGGATTAATTTACTTCAGCCTCCTCTCCACTCCTGGGAATCATGGTTTTTTTTCTCTCCTGTACTATTAGTTAGCCTGGCAAGGTTACTTCCTTAAAAACTTAAAGAGAAAACTGATTTGCCAAAATGACTCCCTTGTATCTGCCCACACACAGAAGGGAAACATGTTTTCTCCACAGCTTCTGCAGGGCATCCAGAATGAAGGACATGTGAGCCCAGGGTCTGGAGGTGTGTCTCTGAACCTCCAGAGACAAATATAAGTGAAAGGGTTCAGGTTTCCCCTTCCTGCATTAGTCCCACTTCAGCATTATCACACGGGATGCGTAATGATGGCTCTCAAAGGCCTCCTTGAATTCACACTTGCAATCTTGATGTAGCATTAGTGCAGGCTTTACCCAGTATTTTGTTTCATGTTTCTTTCACTGCAGACATTTGCTTCTTGTGGAAAACCAGCTGGAGTCCCTCTTTCTCTCTTTCCTCTTTAATAAACTCTAGCTTGGGACCACTGATCCTTCAACAACCTCTTCCCTTTTTGATGTGCCCTCTGTTTTCCCTTATTTACAGAAACTGCCATGCTTGGGATTTTCTTATTCGTTCTCTCCCTCCTCTCAGTTTCTCAGGACAAGCTGAAAATAAGATTTAATGGGCCTCCCACTGTTGTTGCTCTTTTGAGATTACTGGGATCAGATGTTCTTCTCTTGAGAACTAGATCAAAGAAAATGAGAGAGGGTAAAGACCAGGATGCTCAGGAAGGCAACAGAGAGTAGGGGTAAAGCAAGAAAGGAGTGATTTTTAGCATGTAATGTAGCAGTGCAGGACATTTTCGGCTTTGCTGGCACCTTGCCAGGGTTTTACTGGATCATCATTGCCATTATGGTGTGAAAAGCTTAATAATTTTGTTTCAAAACCATCCAGTGCCACCTGAGTGTTTGAATTTGTTCTCAGAATTGTCTTGGGCTACAAGCTATAAACAACCCACTAGTTTTAATGTGGGATTATTTGGCTGACCTATCTATCTCTGTGTTCCCAGAAATCCTCTCCATATTAATTGCATTTCACTGCTGGGGACACCTGTTTTCAAGGGCACAGCTGAACAGGCTCTTAATGTTTTCTAATCTCTGATAATACTCCTGTTAAACCTCTCTTGCCTTTTTTTTTTTTTTTTTTTTTTTTTTTTTTTAAATAAGAGAGCAACTGCTTGGACTTTGCTAGGACTTTCTCCTCAGCAGCAGACTGACGCTACGATTTCACTTCCTCTCTCTACGGTGAGATGCCTTTGCAGCAGAGGAGCTGATGGTTTTTCACAGGCTATCACTGTACTCTCCCTTTCCTCCTCTTCTGCACTGATGGGGAAGGGTCACCCAGGGGACTCGGATGCCATTTGGAATTCAAAAGCCTGGTTTATATCCCCTGTGACACCACAGCTTCTGTGTGACCATGTTAGGCTGTGTCCTTCCACCTGTGCTGTGAAATGATTCAGGTCTCCAGGAGAGACAGTGCCCAGATGCTGCTGTGGCAAGAATTTTGGTTCCTGACAGGAGCTGGTTCATGCAGTGTCCCAAATGCTAGTCCTGTCACCACTGACAGTAATGGGGTACAAGGAATGCAGAGGAGAAAGTCCACTGTCCTGCTTTGAGCTTCCAGCTCAGGACAAAATGTAGAATTTACCCCAAAAGGAGTAAATAAAAACACTCACGCAGAACTGCAAGTTAATAAAAGTAATAGTTACAAAAAAAGACCAAAGGCATTAACATAAAAGGAATATGTATATGCAAAACCAGAATTGGGAATGGACTAAGCTTCCTGATGGACTAGGCCCCATTGCACAGCAAAACACCAGCTCCCAGCCAGCAGCAAGGCTCCCCTCAGTGCTACGAAGCCAATGCACAGCCAAGAGCACCCAGAGCCAAGAGAGCTAACTCTGGAAGTCCTGTCTCTTAAATAGGGATTATACAGGAAAAGGGAAGGAATAACATATTACAATATCTGATGCCTCCCCCTTGGGACAGACTTTCTACCCCACTCATTCCCCTAGGAGGAGTTACAGTACCACAGTATTACTAAGGTTGGAAGAGACCTTGAAGATCATCGAGTCCAACAAGTCACCACAGACCCCATGTTCAATCCCCTCTTGAACACCTCCAGGGACGGTGACTCCACCACCTCCCCAGGCAGCCCATTCCAGTGGCAAACGACTCTCTCGGTGGAGAACTTTCTCCTCACCACTCTACTCTATGGTACAGAAAGCACCACAGAGATAATGAGATTTAACACATCCAAGTGACAGGTTCTACACATTGGCCACAGCAACCCCATGCAGTGCTACAGACTGGGTCAGAGTGGCTGGAGAGCGGCCAGGCAGAAAGGGACCTGGGGGTGCTGGTTGCTAGTAGGCTGAACATGAGCCTGCAGTGTGCCCAGGTGGCCAAGAAAGCCAATGACATCCTGGCCTGGATCAGGAACAGTGTGGCCAGCAGGAGCAGGGAGGTCATTCTCCTCCTGTACACTGCACTGGTTAGGCCGCACCTTGAGTACTGTGTCCAGTTCTGGGCCCCTCAGTTTAGGAAAGATGTTGATTTGCTGGAACGTGTCCAGAGAAGTGCAACAAAGTTGGTTAGGGGTTTGGAACACAAGCCCTGTGAGGAGAGGCTGAGGGAGCTGGGGTTGCTTAGCCTGGAGAAGAGGAGACTCAGGGGAGACCTTATTGCTGTCTACAATTCCCTGAAGGGAGGTTGTAGCCAGGTAGGTGTTGGTCTCTTCTCCCAGGCAACCAGCACCAGAACAAGAGGACACAGTCTCAGGCTGCACCAGGGGAGGTTTAGGCTGGATGTTAGGAAGAAATTCTTCATAGAGAGAGTGATTGCCCATTGGAATGGGCTGCCCGGGGAAGTGGTGGAGTCGCCATCACTGGAGGTGTTTAGGAGGAGACTTGATAGGGTGCTTGGTGCCATAGGTTTAGTTGGTTAGATAGTGTTGGATGGTATGTTGGACATGATCTCAAAGGTCTCTTCCAACTTGGTCTGGTCTGGTCTATTCTATTCTATTCTATTCTATTCTATTCTATTCTATCTATTCTATTCTATTCTATTCTATTCTATTCTATTCTATTCTATTCTATTCTATGTTACCCTTTAACCTACAACACCCACTAAGGACAGTAGATGGGACAGCGCTTGGGTGACCAGCTGCAGGGGCAATGGAGGGGAGGGCTCAAGGAGCTGGAGAAAACCTCTTTGTAGCTCAGACTCTTAACAGAGAAGTGTTGTGGTTTTGTTGGTAAAAATAAGTTCTTGCTAGTTATGAAGCCTAAAGGAAACAAATACAGAATGGCAAGGACTTTATTCTTCTTTAAAGTGCTGCATTTAATCCCCTTATAAATGTGAGAGAAATCCCACAAAATTAGAAGTGTCTGAAGAAGGAGATAAGCCCTTCATGCTGTTCAGTTCTACAGTGTTTATTCCTTTTCCTCTCTATTTTCTTATCACTATCAGAGAGAGATGGAAAGCTTTTGTCAAAGTTCTCCTTTAAAGAAAGAGATGCTATTTGAATGTAACAAAGTCTGAGCACGTGGTGTGACCCATGCAATGAGCAGTATCTCTAATTTCTGAATTTTCTAGCTCCTGTGAATGGTGTCAGGATCTTAACATGACTCTCAGACTGCTCTGAGAACAGGATGGCTTCTATGGAAACCCACTAGACAAGTGACTCAAAACCCATATTTTCTGAAAATTACTTCACCATATAAGAGATTTCTTTTTAAAACTAACTACATGGGAGTTCTTGGCAATGATGTTCTCTACATCTGAAGGTCTAACTAGCATGAAATAGAGCTGCTGCTCTCATTTATATACATTACACTATCTGGTTCCTCACTTGTGGTTTGGTAAAAGCATGAATTTTCAAGTTATCCTCATGGGACTTCTTTGGCTTTTTTCACTTTACCTTTCATTTTCTTCCCCGCTGTGTAAGAATACAGGATGATTATTAAATGGCTTTAGGAATTTTGCTGTAAGAAGCAAGAGAACATGCAGCATCATAATTTTTATTGCTATCATAGTTTCTTATTCTCTTCTCAGCACAACAATAGCAATGCTTTCTGGGGAAGATCATAACAAGCATGCAGTTTAGCTGGGAGAATTAAATATAGATGATTTTCCTGGTGTAATATTTGTCAAGCAAATCATAGGGTACTTCTTGTAAATACCTTTGTGTGTACGCAGTTATCAAGAGCTGTGTGATCCCTGTATCACCGCATGACTGTAATATCAGGGTAAAACCCCATGATAAATGTCTGGGAGCATTAGGGCATCCCAGTTGTGGGGAGGATGCAAGACTGTGGTGGGAAAGGAGATTGTGCTGACTGGGAAATGGGGTCACATGAGTACCAGCTGTGTTTGCTTCAGTGTTTTTTTGCACAAAGGAGATCTTTTTGTCAGCCAGCTTAGGCCAAGCCCAGCAACTCCATCCTCCTCCCCACTAGCCTCATCAGGGGAGAACAGAGATGGTAAGGTTGATCACAGCTACTGAGATTCCTTTTGCGGTCCCTGGCCCCAAGGATAAGGACACAGCCAAATTTCTACAGGCACTGGTCCTCAAGAAAGATAAGGAAGTGATCCAGAGAAGAGGAGAAAAGGAAAGGATGGAGGGAAGGATACTGCCCTGGGCACAGAACCTGACAAATGTGCCCAAGGTTGTGTAGCCATTAGTGGCAAAGAAGGGCATAGAAAGCAACAACCCATACCATGCCTGTTTCATCAGCATCCGCTGGATCTATAAGTAGCAATGTCACATGTACAGATGGGACCAAATAACTTCTCACAGAGTACAACTCACCCTGCTGATGTTCCCTGCTGCCAGAGCAAACACCATTTGGCCCTGTACTTGGCCACAGCCACCCTGGCCTCTTCCCAACCCCTCAGCCACCAACAAGGACATGGTCTGAGGCACAAACTCATGCCTTTACTTGGATATCAGTGGGGAGGTTTTCAGTGGATACTGCCAGTGTCCATTTTACCTTGGTCTATTCAGGTTTGGGGTTTAGTTAAAAATAACCATCTGATTTTTTATATGAAACTACACATGACTTTCCTTCCTCCCTCTTCTACTTATTAAGTGCCTAAACCATATAATGAGCTATTTGTTTTTATTCTGTGATATTTTTAAATCAAAGACAGTTTCTGGGGGAGGCAAGCAACCAAAAATATTTATAGGTTAAAATCCAGCTCGGTAGGCTAATTTAATTTAATTAGCTCTAATGTGGGAGTTCAACTCTTGTCATCGAGATAGAAATAAGTTTACTACTTTGAATTATCTTTTTGGGGTTTTTTAAGTCTTCTTTCCATTTTTCATTCTTCTCTTTTTTTTTCTTTCCATAGTAAATGTATTGTTTATGCTTTTCTTATGCTGGGATTTTTTCCTTAAGTGCCAAATAACCTTCCCCCATCTTTGTTTCCTAGTTGAGATTTATAATACTCCACCCCATACCCCCCAAATAAAAGGGAAAAAAGGGTGCTGTCTGTGCTGTGAACAGTGTCCCTTCATTATGAAACAGACCTTGCAAACTTTTGGAAAATGGACCTACTGTGATAATAAATCTTCTCCCTTGACATGCAGCGCTGAATGTGGTTCTGACCACATAAACTGCTCTCCGCATGATTCTGGGGCTGTTCACAATGCCAACCATTTATAAGGCAGTTGGCTTTACATTAATTAATTCCCAAATCATTCGCAAATAGCAACAACCACCTCAAAGTGCAGGCCTAGGAAAGGGCTGGCATTTTTGAAAGGGAGATCTGTACGTGAAAATTTACCATGCTCACAATAGGGAACAAGCCCAGCCCTTGAAACAACAATGGCTTTCTGCTTTTGGGCTCAGGGTCATAGCTTCTTTTCATTCAGCTCATGGTGGTTTATTTATGATGGGTGCTAATTTCTGGTGTTTGACTTCTTTTGTGGAGAGCATTGGCTGGGCATCCTGCCCTAAGTGCAAGGTAGGGCTCCCTGCACTATTGGCTGCAGGACAAGGTTGGGGAAAGTGATACTGCCTTGGAAAGGCGCTTGAGGATCACAGGAAGGGCAGGGAAGGACTGAGATTTGTAACATCCTCTGACAGATTGATAGCTACTTCTCACCCAGGTTTCAGTGCCTGCCTGGATGAGCTCTGCTTGTAGCCTTCCTGTACCGAGTTTAACATCAGCTGTTGGAGTTTCATGGCTTAAACATGAGTAGGAGCAATTTTAAGAAGCTGTTTATGGGAAGGGTCTTGCTCTCCCTCCCCACTGCACCTTTTAAGCATCCACATTTTAAGTTTCCTTCTGGAGAAACTGGCTGCTCATGTCTTGGATAGGTGGACACTTCACTGGGTAAAAATCTGGCTAGATGGCCAGGCCTGGAGAGTTGTGGCAAATGTTAAATACAGCTGGCAGGCTGTCACAAGTGCTGTTCACCAAGGCTCAATATGTGGAACAGTTCTCTTTAATATTGAACTGTTTTTGTTGGTAATGACCTTTAAGATCACCAACCATTACCTATCTACCAAGTCTGGCTCTAAACCATGTCCTTCAGCACCATACCTCTGCATCTTTTAAATACCTCCAGGGATGGGGATTCAACCACCTCCCTGGGAAGCCTGTTCCAGTGTGTTTGATTTGAGTAAAGAATTTTCTTCTAATATCCAACCTAAACCCCGCCTTGGTGCAACTTCAGGCTGCTTCTCCTTATCTTATAAAATGTTACTAGGGAGAAGGACCCAACCTTTCACCTCGCTATTAGCTCCTTTCAAGTAGTTGAGGAGAGTGAGAAGATCTCCCCTCAGCCCCATTTTTTCCAGGTTAAACAATCCCAATTCCCTCACCTGCTCCTTGGCAGGCCTGTTCTCCAGACCCTTCACTGACTTCATTGCTCTTCTCTGGACCTGCTCCAGACCCTCAATGTCCTTGATGTAATGAAGGCCCCAAAATTGAACCTAGTGCTCAAGACGTTTAAAAGATGCATGGGATGTTGTGTGGAGGCACATGGTTTAGCACTAGACTTGGTAGTTATAAAATGGTTAGACTCAACGATCTTAAAGGTCTTTTCCAACTGAAACAATTCTGTCATTCTAAGATGAGGTTTTTTGAGGATTGATTTAATTGCATACCTTATTTCCCATTTGGTGCAGTTACCTATGGCTGATTTCAGCTACACCTTCTGCTATCTTCTTCCCCCAGTGCTGGTTCATACAGCTTGCTTTCATCTTGACTTCAGCTCCTCTTCCCCATTCCCTGATGGGGATTTCTTCACAGAAAGAGTGATCATTGGAATGGGCTGCCCAGGCAGGTGGTGGAGTCACCATCGCTAGAAGTGTTTAGAAAGAGACTGGATGAGGCACTCAGTGACATGGTTTAGTTGATTAGATGGTGTTGGGTGATAGGTTATACTTGATGATCTCAAAAGTCTTTTCCAACCTGGTTAATTCTGATTCTGCCTCGAGGTTGTTCCCCTTGGGTTTGCTTCCTGGGGGTTCCCATCTGGCTGGGTGAGTTGCCTGTTGAAACTCAGCCCCTTCCATCTCTACGGCCTTATCTTGTCCCTTCCAGAGCTTCTTGTTTTTTTCCATGGTGGCTGTTTTGCCTTGCATTGTCTGTAAATGTGTAAGGATCACAGACTTTTCAGTGGAAGCCAACCTAGAGACTGAAATCCAGCTGTGTTGGAGATGGGAGTGTTTTTTCATAGTTGGTCATCCAGCGCTGTGCATGTGGACCTTCCCATCCCTCCCTGCCAGCCCCTGCTGGAACTGCAGACAGACTTGAGCTGCCAGTGTGACTTTAACCTGGCTGCCTTGTGGAGGTGCATTAGGCTACAGGCTTAAAGGACACAATTACAAATTAGCTTCAAGGGACGATGCCTCATCCAGTCCATGGGATTGACAGTCCTCTTTCACTAAGTAGCTATTCAGCCATTTCTCTTCATCATTTTCTAATGGGAGAGGGAGGAGCTGTTCCCTTAATTCCAACATCCTGTTCAGATATTGCAATGAAGACAGAGTTATTAATTTCCTCAGAGGGTTTTTGCTGTCATTCAGGGTGATGGTATCCTGAATGCTTTAAAATATTAATGAGTTTATTTTCGTAGTAGAACCATGAGATGCAAGAGCATCACTTTCACACTGTATCTGCCTATGTTGTTGGTAGTTATGAAGCCAAAAGTGCAGGATCAAGATCAAAACAAAAGCAAGGTTTAGACATCTAAATTTTTTTTTCTTTCCCCCTCCAAGACTATGTTCTGTTTACCTTACTCCTGTATCTGCATCTTATGCAGCTCACTGACTTCCATTTTGGCTGCCATTGCTCAGCAAATGGTTCTGCCAAGTCCAGAGGAAGTACTCTGATCTTTGCACTGCTGATGTACTGAAAGCTGCTTGATCTGAGAGACTTATCTAGTCCTATGGCAGGCAGACGTAGCTTGCCATGTCAGCGTTTGTCTGCTCTCCTTTCTGCTACTGCAGCCTCCAGAACCTCTTTTTGCAACAGGCAAGACAGGAGCAATACAAGGAGCATTTACTTTTGCTGTTCCATCTTGGTTCATGTTCTGCGCCTCCAAGCCAGCTGAGGCAAAAATCCTGTTAGGAGAGTGTGGTAGGTATTCTTGCTCTGCCTACTGAAGAGTGTGGTAGGTATTCTTGCTCTGCCTGCTGAAGAGTGTGGTAGGTATTCTTGCCCTGCCTACTGAAGAGTGTGATAGGTATTCTTGCTCTGCCTACTGAAGAGTGTGGTAGGTATTCTTGCTCTGCCTACTGAAGAGTGTGGTAGGTATTCTTGCTCTGCCTACTGAAGAGTGTATTCTTGCTCTGCCTACTGAAGAGTGTGGTAGGTATTCTTGCTCTGCCTACTGAAGTCCAGAGTCCAAACCATTTTTTTCTGATATTTTTCAGGCTTCTTTATATTGATGATTCATGAGAGCTTTGTGCAAACACTTTGTTTACCTGCTCCTTTTCTTCATCTGGTGTCTTGTCCTAGCCTTCCGACCAGCCAGCACTCTCATTTGATGTGATGACAACTTCAAGAAGTGGCAGTCCTTCTACCATGCTTGATGAATACTGGTATTGAACTCTATAGGTACTGTGGGTCCTATAATCTGCTAATATATAAGTTAATTTGAATGTAAAATCAAGGTTCCTTTCTTTCTGTGTGGTTGGTTGGGCACACAATTCAAGACAGTTTATCATGGTAATGGCATTTCTTGCTGGATTCAGCAAAGATAGTGCCATAAAAATAAAACACATTGAGATTCATGAAAATCTGTCTACATTCTGCTTCCAGTGAAGTTATTCGGGGCCAAATTTTTAAACATCAGCTTCTAGTTGCACCAACATGCTGAGACCACGCAAAATACAAATACGTTCAAGTTAGGTTCCTACACATGCAGGCAATGCCCATTCTTGCTGAAATGTGACATTTTGAAACAGATGTTGCAAAATACGTGCACATACTTTGTGGGAGCAACAGTGACATCTCTCTTGCTGGAAACAGAGCTCTCATTTCAACTTTTCTTTGCTTGGTAGGCCGTTTAGCTTGTTTCCTTTGGCTCTGGAAGTCTTTCTCATGCTGCTTTCTGTGTCTGAAAAATCTGCCCACCTTCTGCATGCCAATCACACTTCTTTTTCAAACCTCTCCTTCAAAATTCTCCTAATCCATTTTGTGCTGATCTTCTTACTGTCATTTTCTTTCCAACTCAAGTCTGCCTCTTACAATGAGTTTGAAGTATGTGTACTTATTGATAGTAATTTGTGTCGGGTTGTCTAGATTGGTCCCCCCGCTCCACTCCAAAGTGAAAAATTAATGTTATATTGTTACTGACTCAATCCGTGGCTTCATCTCCACAATGCAAAGTATCTCATGTAAATAGTCCAATTTCTGTTTTGAAGGTGTTCCTTAAAACATTCAGATTAAACAGGCTGCCCAGTCAAAGTTAGAAGGTAGCAAATCCATGGGAAGGCCACAACTCTCATGCTGAGCACACTAGCAGTTTCAGTGCTGAGTAATGTAGTACTGGCACAGCTTTGCCTTTTTCCTCTAGAAAAAAATTGCAAGACAGTAAATCAGTTTGGAAGGTATGGCTTATTTTGGCTTCCTGACACCATAAATGTTATTTCTGAAATAGCCATAGTTAATTGCTCAAACTCCTTAGCTGCACAGGCAACACTGAACGTTTCCATGTAAAGGGTGAGGGACGTAGCTGGCATGGGGCTGGGAAGGTGAGCTCCTGAAGCAGGCAGAGGAAGGTGGGCACAGCTGGGGCAGGGATGGATCCTTCTGGGTGGGCTCCCTGGTCTCACTGCCATGGGTTGGCAGGGAGCTGGAAGGCTGCTTTTCCTCCACCCCTGACCCATCATCGCCCTCCCTGGCTCTAGGGTGCTGGCACAGGCAAAGGAGGGTGGGTAACACTACTAGTTGTTTTGCAGGCTTGGAAATTGCCACAGGCAGTTGCTTGCTTTGCCTAAGCCTTTTGCTAGCACTGTCCATAGGAAATGTGACTCTTGAAACTATTGTGTGCCGATTTGGCCTTCTTTCATTATATACTGTCATTTAACCTCCATGTAGCCTTTAATTTCTGTGTCTTAACTTTATGAGCATTTTATTTTCAATTTTCTCTACTGTTTCAAGCACAACACGAAATTGCAGGTGTTTTTAGGCCTTCATTTGTAAAGTTATCTCTCATTGTCATAATTTATTGCTCTTAATGATTTTTCTGACACATTTTAGTAATGAGATCCACTGAGTAGTACTTTTTTCTTGATTGCAATTAAATGTATTATATAAGACACTATGGGTAATATTATTAAGATCCTAGTAAGTGTAACATTCAGGAGAGTTTCCAACAAGCAGTGTTATCTGTCATCTCAGGGTATGTATCACCTGGGCATCCCTTCTGTGGAAAGGGTGAGAAGAGACACTCTTCCAGGTAGCATTTGTCACATTGTCCTAAGGATTTCTGGGAGTTCCTGCAGGGACTCAGAGGTGTCTGCCATCTGCCCATTTTGATGGGTTACATAAAGATCCAGATCAGACTGTGCTAGGGAAGAATACCTCCAACAGTTACTATGGCCCTGGCAAGGCACAGGCTGTGCTCTCTGCATGCCTTCTCCAGATGCTGGGCATATGGGCCTGTCCTGAGAGCTCCAGGATGGTTTGGCTTGGTTTGGCTGTGGAGGCAGCTGGAGAAGAGAGTATGGAGAGAGACTTATTACTCTTGCAAATAACAGCCTTGCTGAGATTGATCGATGGATATTACTTTATCTGCCAGACATAAATTAAAACTTAGGAAATGAAGCAGAAATACACAGCTTGGGCAGAACACTTATGTGTTGCAGGAACATGCACAGTACTGATTTGGGCAGCTCTTGATGCTAGGCTGCCACTGTGCCCAGACTTTCTCATGAGCATATCTGTGTGTAAAGCACCTCACCCCACACACTAGCCATGAAGGGCCTAGAGCCATGCATCAATTGTGTCCTCGCAGGCAGGCTGCTGTGTGTGCTCTGGCCGTGCGTGTTGATGGATGAGATTTCTTCCTTGTTGTTTTTCCAATCCCTTCCCATTGTAATCCTACTGCTGCAGCACAGGCCCTCCATCTGGTTATGAGAGTTTCTCAACTATGCCTCTGAACTGGTGCTCAGGAGATCTGGGCTTTGCTCTTTCTGGCTTTGGAAGAGTAGCTCCATAGCACTGGACAGCTCTGACCTCCTTGGCTGTCCCACTTCCTTCTGCCTGCCTTGAACTTGCTCCACACATATCATATGCTCCCAGCCACTTACTGGCTAGTAATATAGAGCAGAGAGCAGCACCCCTGCCTCATGACAGTAGTGAAAGGCTCTGAAAGGGAAATAACTGTAGTGGTAAGGCTCCTCTACCAGGGTAGTTTATCCTGTGCAGGAAACTGGCTGCTGCTGGAGTACCTTTTTGCTAACACTCCACGTTTTCACTTTGATGAAACTGTAAAACTCTACACTGGAGAGCAAACAAGGATGGAGCTTGTACAGTTTTTAAGCTGAGTGCTGCTGTGTCCCCCTGGTGTTTGCCACCTCCTGGAACACTGACTTGCTGGTCTTCATTAAGGTCTTCATTAAGCTCTTTGGCTGTTAGGAGAATTTTAAAAATGAACAGAATCTGACACACCTTCTTTCAAAGAGGGTAGTGAGGGTGGTCAGATATTGCATGTACAACGTATTCATCAAGTGTGTTACAATTTAGGAGAGGACACTTTTCTTCCTCTTAGAGGTGTTAATAGATTCAAAGGCGGAAGAGGACACAAGGGCAGAGTGGAAAAAACCTGGCAAGCTCGGGTGATGGTGAAGGAAGCAAGTTGCATGAAAGACAATCTCTTCTCTGGTGCTCATTTTATTCTCACTCAGCAGAGAGTGCACCTGTCTGTCTGTTAGGGAAAATCTGAAAGGGGCCTGTGCCAGTGAACAATGAACAAGATGGGAGAAATCTCTTACAAATTATGTTCTTTCTGGAAAGAGATTGCTAGTGGTGTCTGAGATTTCCCCAAATTCAGTCCCTGGTGAGGACACAGATAAACAGTGTGTTAATAAAGAAATACACAAACAAAGCTTTTCATCAAAAGAAGAAACATAGACCTGACTAATGTGTGTGTGTAGCATGCATCTGAGGCAATATATATTTCATATTTCTTCCTAACTTCTAAAGTAAATTAATTTTCAGATCCTTGCTTTGTACAAGCAGTGGGTGGAAAAAAAGTCTTTTTGGCTATTTGATATAAACGCTCAACTTTGTTAACTTCACTGTGGACATGTCCACACCAACCCTCCTGTTAGTATTGACTGGCACTTCACTTGGCCTCAGTGCAGAGAAGCTGCCTGCTGAGGAGCTGGGGAAAGTGGGAAGGTCTTTGGATTTTAGAAGTGGTCTTTTTGGGTGTAGATCAGAGGCATCCAGCCAAACAGCATCAGTAAGCTTTGGCTGCTGCTGCTGCAGTAGTTGTTTCATGTGATAGGGAACAAGGCATACACAAGGCATCTGTTGAATCCCATCTGTACAGGAGAGGAAGAAATTTGCACTGTAGCTGTCAGGTCAGTATGCTTTAGCATTCACAGAGGTGCAAAAAAATCTTGTTCTCAGAAGTTCAGTATTTTGTGCCTCATTTAGCATCCTGTAGACTGAACTCCACAATTTCTTGGTGACAGTGTGTTGTACTAGGGGTGCTAGTAAATCAAATATCCATAACGGAAGAAAGAGGTGTAATTTGCAATTAATCTGCCATTTTATGAAAGGGCAATGAAATGGTGGTATCCCATCTGCAAAATATTTATTGAATGTAATGAGGATGAAACCAGAGGGGATGTAGGGCATTTAAATAGGGACTATGAAAAGTGCTCTAAATTCTGTAGGAGAGCAAATGATATGAACTTCTTTGAACTTTCAAACCACCCTGCAGAGTTTAATAGAGAATAGAGTTCTCTTGCAGAAGTCAGAATCCCTTTAGGTTATTTCCAGATTTCTGTAGTATCATCTTTGTTCCCTGTTTAGTGGGGATTTTTCTTTTAAGAGAGAATTATCAGCTAGTATAACAGCATGAAAGCAGGTGGGTTAGGGAGGTGTAATATCAAGTGGCTTCTCTTTTTTACTTGAACTGCAATAATGTTCAGGTTCTACGATTCTTAGAACCATGCTCAGCTCAGGTGGAAGTGGGTGCAAATAGTGAGTTTGATGGAACCTGTGTGTGTCTACTAATAGAAGCCAGTCATTTTTCCTGTCCAGATTAGTGTTTGGCCTGCTTCAGTGTTCGTGGTTTTTTGGTCTGTTTTGTTTTGACTAGTGTATCTCCAGTACCTCACTTTCACATCACTATTGAATCAGGGTATGGTATCAGGTGGTCGCTGCTCAGTTCAACACAGGACTGCAAACCTTAGTCTCCAATATCAAAAGCCAGAGCCCTAACCAGTAGAATAACATGTACATTTACAGCTAGGATAAAACCCCTGGTAGAATATCTAGGATCAGATTAGAAACACCACAGCAACATGAGACAAGTATCTTGATGTTGGCTCAAATTTGTTTATAGAACATTCTGAGGGTAACTGAATAGTCCTGATAGAGATTTGATATCATATTCTCTATTGGCCAGCTGGCATCCCTAGTTGGATCTCACATAGCCTAGCACTTGTATCTTTGATCCTTTCTTGTTCCTCTGCTGAGATTCATGTTCCAAGTTCTTGGGTGTCAGAAGTTTATGTCCCTCTGAATCATTAGACATGGGATGATAATGTTTACCTTTCACTTGGATGCCTGATGGATTTGGACTCTTTTTTGTAGGCTTACTACCAGGAGTTAGGGTGGGTCTCTGCCATTATTCAACTTTCTCTGTAGCTGGACCTATAAGGAAAATCCCCCTGTTACCAGAGACCTCTTTTGTAAAAATGCTGGCTACCTTGATACAAAACAACTCAATTGTCCCAGATTGAACTAGTGTCACTGTAAAGCTTCAGTCACGGAAGAGTACAAAAATGTTTTCTAGGTACAGTTTACAGCACCATTATTTGGATAGGTCCTGGGCTTACTCAGGTCTTTGATGGAAAGCACTTTGAAAACAATAATAGATTGAAAATCAAGGAAGTTGTCCTCTCCCAGACAGTGCAGTATGAACCAAGCAGGTGTTTGTAGTCAAAGCACATACTCTGTGGTGTGGACTTATGAGAATGCCAAAAATAATAATGGATAATTCTGGGCCCACAGGAGCACCAGAAACTGGATGTGTCTCAAAATGTGAACATCATGCTGTTATAGAATAGGCATTTTACAGGACTGAAATTGGATATTCCCTTCATCTAACAACTTTTCTTTTACCTTCAAGGACTGCAAGAGGCTCTGAAGAACAGAGGAGAATTCCCACTGTTTCCAGGAGCCAGGCTCTTTCTAAGTTACAAGCATTTGAAAAGAAGCTTTGGGAACAGAAAGAACTTGGTTTGTGGGTGTTTCTTTGCTATCTTTCACATGTCTAAAGGTCAGCATCAAGTGTCAATGCAAGTTATCCCTGCCTATTTCAGTTAACATCTTATTTGGAGGTTATGAGGCTTTATTGCTAGTTCTCAGGAGCACCAGCAACCAGGCATGGTGTGCCTCATACTCACTCTCCTTTGCCAAGTCCTCAACTTGCCCTGGCTTTTGTAGATGTGTGAACCTGAGGATAAAATGGACTGGCAGTAGCTTATGTCACAGGTCCCGCTTTCCTTCTCCTGATACACAGTTCTGCACATTGCTCCTTTGGACTGTGGTCTGTCCTTGTCCCCTCTGTTCCGGGAAGCTTGGGTCTTACTCTCCACTCCAATCTTTAACTATGCTATGTGAACCTCAAGACAGTAAACCCAGGCACTGTCATTGACTCCAATCTTTATTAAGCAGAAGAAAAATATGCAGAAATGCATACAGAGGGAGACCTTAATCTCCATCCTCTACCCACCCTTGAGGGATCTTCATCAATCAAATGCTGAACCTCTGGCAAGACATCATGGGTGATAAATTTGAACTTCCACTCAGCAGAGTTAATCCACACCCCTTACCTGCTATGTTTCCCAGGAGACTAGGCTTCTTGGATGTTGTGGCATCAGTCACTGCCTCTGTCAGTAGGTTCAGTATGTGTTATGCAGAGCAGCAGCAAGGCGACTCTTGCTCAGCTGAGGTAAAGAAGTGCTTTCTCTTGGTCTGGTTTGACATGACTCAGTCTCTCACTGTGCAATCCTGCCAGCCCTTGCTTGTCATGCTGCACTAAGCAGAGACACGGGGCTTTGCAAACTGTCTCTGCCTTTTTCAGTTGTATCATTTTTGAGGTGATGAGTTAGTAGTGCCATCACAGCAACTGTCAGAACTTGCCCTTACTGGGGGGAAGAGAGACATGATGCTCTGTCTGTGATACCCACCAAGGAGGAAGGAGCTCTGTCTCCTTAAAAGTTGAGAGTTCACCATTTTTATTTTCTGTCTCTAGAAATTCTGCCCTTTGGGGCAAAGAGTGAAAGCCATGACCATGACCATGTACTGCAGTGGTAAGGGATCCCAGCACTCAGTGGAAGAAGTTGAGCTGAAAAGAGGAGCAAAGACAATACCAGGTGAGCACCCACCAGTGCAGAGCAGGAATGGAATCATGGAAGAGGCAGGATCTCCTGGAGATATAAAGCTTAGCTGCACAGCCTCTCCTTGGATGCCTTCTCCTCTCCTCAGACTCATACTCTCTCTGGGATGAATCACTCCATTTCCAAGACTGTTGCGTGGCCCCCTACAAGAAACTGTAGATTCCTGTAACTTTTGAGACAGGGAAGAAAAAACAGCCTCCTGGAGACCTGGGTTGCTTCCATCACTCCCCTGAGTGTCTGATATTGTAGGTAATCTTTTATTCACTTTAAACAGTTGAGCTGTGCTTAAAGGCTTGTTCTGTTTGGCATTGCACAAAAGCCATGTGCTTCTCATCCTCTAGGCACATTCTGCTGGCATCTCTGGAGGGCTGGAATCCAGCGAAAATCAAGAAGGCTGGGTCTTAAGAGATTGGACGGTAGGAGGACTAATAGTCTCAGAGCTGAGAAAATATTTGTTACCCTGCCAAGGCTGTCAGAATCTGCAAGTATCAGTGATCAAGGCCAAGAGACACATATGTGAAGCTTTGTTGCATTCAAAGCAGCTAAGCAGCATGCAAGAGTTGGGCACCAGGCACTTTTTGGCTGTCTGGGTTCTCATGGGGGTGACTATTCATACTTCCTTCTGTTTTACTTAGCAGCACAATGGTTCTGCTAATTTCCATGAGTCCAGTTCCAGTGTGAACATTTCCCTGCTCTCTCCCATGCAAGACAGATGGAGAGTTTTGCATCTTGCTAGGCCATTTAGACTTCTCCATGGGTGTTTTACCACTGCTAGCTTTACGAAGGATAATGGAGGTTGTCCCTGAGCATGTGATTAATCACTGGTAAAGAATGGGGTGAAGCTGATCAGAGGTGCACATGTAGTGGCTTTCATGCAATAGGTAGATCCCATGAAAGTGATGTTTACCACTGCTTCATCTTTCATTTGCAAATAGCATGGGCTGAGCATGGCTCTATAGTGCATCCTCTCAATAGTGGCTATTTTAAGGGCCCTGAGGGCACCACCATCTGTGACTGCCCCTGCCTTCTTCCCCGCCCTGCTGCAGTGACTGTGGTCCCAGGAAGTGGTGACAGGCACAGACACATGCTGTGGCCAAGAAGCGGTCAGCTGGAGACGTGGTGCCTGGGATGGGTCCAGCCTATTGTGTGGCAGTGATGGCAGACAGTGTGTGGGGAAAGGAGGGGAGAGGCAACCCTAGGAAGCCATGTGCTGATAGCTGGCAGTTGGTATCCCAGCAGTGGCTGGGGGCTTTTCCCAGGGCTGGGGTGACAGTGGAGGAGAGGAGCAGCGCGCAAGTAGCACTGCTGCCTGGGGCAATGTGCAGCTTTGCCGCTACTCAGGGTATCCTGGCTGCTGAACCATATGCCCTGGATAACTCTGCAACGGCTGGCTGCCTCTGTGCCAGGTGGTTTGTGAAGAGTGGTCCCAAGTGGTTTAGATTTAGAGAGAATCCCCTTTTTGCATTTGGAAGGCTTTGTTTTCAGTCCCAAAGTGCCTCGCAAAAATGAATTGCTGTTTTCTGGCCAGCCCAACTAGGAAACGCAGCTCATGCAGTTGCTGGGAACTGGCAGAAACATCATGGTCTGTAGAGTGTAAATTAGGAAAATGCATTTGTATTCCCATGGATTTTCCTTGAGAAAAAGCCAGCAGTGGGAGTGTGTTAGAGTGGTAAAATACAATTCATGACAACAATCCCACTGAGAGGAGGATTTTTTTAAAGTTTGGTTGCTTCTAATTGTGGTAAGGAGCAAACACATTCCTCTGTAATTTTCATTGGCAAGGTCTCCAGGACTGTGCAAGTGCCAATGCGTGTGCTGTGGCTGGTTCTGCATTTCCTCCTCTCTTCCTCCCATCCTCCACTCCCTCCTTCATCTTACTGGTATTATGGCCAATTCCTCTGCAAATACCTCTTTCACAGCCAGTGTAAGCGCTCTCCTTTTTGTTTTTCTTCCTTTAAAACTCATCTCTATCTCTTTTGGCCAGCTGCAGCCTTCCTAGAGCATCTTCTACCTGACAAAAGAAGATACCTTTGATAGTCAGGCACAACTGTAAAGTTGAAACACATGCTTGGTTCAGATACCGATGAACTTTAATTTACCTCAATTCATTAGCAATTTGTAAAACCACAGTTAATGGAAGACAGCCTGTAAAATAATTGGAAGTAAAAGCTGAAAGCAGAAATACTGGGGGGAGGAAAGAAGGCAAGCGGCTTACAGCAGGAGTCTAAGCCAGTCTTTCATCTTCGGGCCAGTCCAGTTTTGAACCCTGATGGGAAAGGTCATGAATTTTAAAATGTGTCTCACAGCAGACAGCTCTAATCATAAAGCTAACACTATCTGCAGTGCATGTCTGACCATGTGAGACTCGTGGCTGAGTGAAGAAGGAGACTGATTTTCAAGAGCAGAATGTCGCTTTGAGGAGGAAAGCACGGGATAAGCAGAAGCGGCGCCCTATCTGCCAGTGCTGGCATGAAGCACCTGGCTTTTGGGGGACGGGGGGAACAGCTCCTCTCAGGGTCCCAGCAGGGCTTGCTGCAGCAGAAGTACTCAACAGGACGTTGTTTGCCTCTGCCGGCTCCTCCAGGACCCACCGTTTCCCCTTCCTGTGTGTGGTTTAGGAAGTATAAGGTTTTACTGCTTTAGCTCACAGTCCTCAGTCCCGGCTTTAACACACTTTCCAAACTCTTACACACCAAAGTCTGTAGAAGCTGGAGCACTCACTACAGCTATTCTTGAGAATTGTCTTTCTGCCATTTGCCAGGCTACGTTTGAAGTCAAGGGAGGCTAATGTTTTGGCAGCACCTTACAATGATCCTGACAAAGGAGTTGTGGCTGGTGTCTATCTCACTCCTCATTGTTTTCTCAACTGGGTGGTGCTGAGGCACAGACAGTTATTGCAGAAAATGAGAAAGCACTTGATTCTCTCCCTGACTTCATGTGCATGTTCCAAAATCCTTCCACCTACCACATCTTGGGCTCTGCACTTCTTAGCACATACGGAAGCATGGTCTGCTGGTGTTAATCACCACGTGGTGTCTAGACATGCTGAAAACACTTAAGCAACTGTGACATCTGCTTGGTTGGCCTGTGTTGTTGGGAAACTTGACCTCATTTATGAACAGTTTTGAAAACCAGGTTTCAACCATGATGTGATAATAAATGTGGAGTGTCTTCTCACACTGTGACCACAGCTTCATGGTCAACATCCACTCTGAGGAGGGGTGAGCTCACTCTGAAAGGTTAAGACTTGGGACATATGGGTTCAATTTTTAAGTCTTGCACACACTTCATGTCTGAACTTTTCTAAGTTGTATGGAATGAAATGACAATGGTAATACCTAGGATCAGACTGATTATTAGACTCTTCAGATTGTGGCAGCTAATTTGATTATTACCTAAAAAAAATCCTCATGACCTCAATGTAGCTTAATGCACTATTATGTACATTGTTGTGTGAACAAGAGCAGGAGCCAAGCTGGAATTTCCCTTGGTTCTACACTAACAGCAAGCTCCAAATTGGGGATTACTTTTAGTGTGTCATATTGCAATTGCTAGGTTTTTCAGTGCATGATGTGGAGCAGAATTTTCAAGAGCATCTGGTCTTTGGCTGCTAAGTGTTTATATTGCTTCTGAATGTGGGATTTAGGGCTCTGACAGAGAAACTATATTGTATTTAACTGTTTCAAACATTATCTTCTGCAGCACCTCTGCCAAAAACTACTGCCTCATAGCAGGGGTGCGGACAAGGAGAAAGCACAGTGAGGAACAGTGTCCCACTGTGAATGTGGTGGGGACAGAGCCATGTCCTTTTTGTTCACACATCCCCTAGCAGTTTGTTGTGACTGTGGAAAAAAACCCTAGAGATTTACACAGGTGTTGTCCCTAAGCTGCTTCTGCTTCATGTCTGGCAAGCATTTAGTGGTGTAAGAGTGATGGAGCTGTGTCCGTGCTGTCTTCACTGAAAAACAAGTGGGCATCAAAAGCTGAGGAACCACTAGAGAGAATTTGGGAAACCCCATCTGTGTGCTGGTGTTGCACAAGGAAAAAGTCAATGTCAGGGAGCCTCCAAGTGGGACTGACTCCAGTGCCCAAAAGCAAGGCTAACTTTAACTCTGTGTCTCCCTTCGTTGAGCTGTGGTGAGTTTCCAAGAAGCTTTTGGCTCTGAAGTGACTGCCACAGGCATAAGCTGCTCTGCTTGAGTCACATCCAACTTGTGATTTCTGTGGCTGTATCTTTTACAGTAGTGTCTCCAGAAATACAGAAATATAACAAGGTATTTATTTGCCAAGTTTTTCTCTGCTGTGTTTCAGCCTCTTCTCTCCCGCTTCCCTGCCTTTTCACTGGTGGAAGCCTGTGTAAAAGCCTTTGAATGAAGACATCAAAGGACAACTGCATCTCTGTTCTTTAACCAGGCTTATAAAGAGATTGTGATAAAGGCCAACAATATATGTCAGTGTTGCCCAGTTATTGTTCTGGACTTTGTAGTTTTATTAGGAAATAATTTCTCACCCCGCATGGCTCCTGGTGAGTTTTGTTTTCTGTGCTGCTGGATTTGATCTGCCCAGTGAAAGACCTGCTGCAGAACTGAGAGTTTCGCCAGCTGTGAGTTAAGAGGGAGACATGATTGAAAAAGTTCAAGCTCTGCTTCCTAGCAGCCAATTTACCATCTGTCTCGGTCTCTCTCACACCCCTTTTATAGCAAAAATGCAAACAATTTGTTTGACCTCTGCTGAATCTTTACAACTCTGGGCTTTTAAAGTGTTGCTCTAACAAATAAAAAACAAACGTGACAGCATCAGTGACTCTGAATTCAAAACCAATAAAGTAGGTAGCAGTGAGGCCTGTTTCCAGAAATGGTAAGATGCTGTCAAAAGCTTTCTTTTAGTCAAAAGCTTTCTTCTTGTCAAAAGCTCATCTTATCCCTTCACTTCCTGTCTGCTACTGCATGGGGCTGAAAATTTGCCCTCCCTGCAGGCTAACAGACACAGAATGAATCCCCCAGATGTAACACCTAGTGTGAGGAGACATGCGATGATGTGGACGGGTAATTCCAAGCATCCTCCCACTTCCATATTCTGTCAGTATGCCCTCACCTCTCACCTTGCACCACCAGCTCCGGTACTCCTGAGGCACTGCTGTGAACTGGTTCAGTTGACCAAGACAAGATGGGTCCTTAGAGGGGCTGGTGAGTCAAACCTGCTTGCAGAGGTCACAGAATCACATAATCACAGAATGTTAGGGGCTGTAAGGGACCTTGAAAGATCACCCCCCTGCCAGAGAAGGATCACCTATACCAGATCACACAGGAACACATCCAGGTGGGGTTTGAGCATCTCCAGAGAGGGAGATCTCTGATGGGTGCTGGAGCTGATCTGAGGGAGAGAGGAGTGAGAACTCTCTTTTGGTGGTGGTGGTGAACCACTAGCCTGGCTCAGCTGCTTGTGGAAACACAGCCGGGTGTTGTGTTACAACATTATTGCAAAAATGGTGTGATTGCCAGCAAACGATAATAGTTTCTGTCCGTCTCCTAAGGAGATTTTTTTCCCCTCAGAAGCATTGTTCATGCCAGTATAAATTGGCATGGCTCCAGCTAATGTGTCACTTGTCTGGTAGGCTATGAAATGCTCTTGCAGAACTGGCTTGTGTTTCAAGACTTTGTCTTGATCATATTGATCCCAGTGGAAATCCAAGCTGCTAAATGACTCATTCTTCCTCTCCTTCACCCTCAAATAGGTACTTGTACCCCCAATCCATGTTATTGAGCAACTGTTAGAAAAGGAATAATCACACTTCAGTTTGCCACGCTTCAAACAAGACGCATGCAGTCCCCTGTTCCAGCCTGCTGAAGCAGCCTTTGCTTTGCAAGCAAATCTCTGTGGGAAGAGGTGAGAGCTGGTGAGAAAATCACCTCAATGCTCATGTGTTTTGCTGAGGTTGGAGAATGGCAGTGTGACATTCTTGCAGAAAGCATTTTCAATGTCAGTGTACCTTAGAATAAGAAAAGTAAGCCTTTTTCTGAGGTTTACCCAAACTACAAAGCTGTCATATAATTGGGGACCATCCTAGACAAATAATGGGGTGGCAGGGCTCTGGGGGAGGAATGGGTGGGAAAAATAGGGTTTAGTGTGGAAACTGAAGCTCACCGTCAAAGATGGACTTAACCTGGTAAGCAGGCTTGAAATATGAGCTGAGGTGTTAATCTCCTCAAGACAAATCTGAATCCTCTTTTGGGGGATGTGGAAAAACCCTTTGTAAAAACAGGGAAATGGAACTTTCCAACGTCAAGGAAGTGTCTTGACTATCACAAGGTGGTATTCTTTCCCATGATGTGCTTTGGCTTGCGATTTTTGAGTGAAGTGTAAATATTGCCAGTAAAGAATAATTAGGGAAAAAGCCACCAAGAGAGAACAAATCCACAGCAAGAGATGTGGAAAGAAGGAGGAAAATATTTTTTTACCCCTATGGCAGAAGCAGAGCAATAAAGCAGCTGCATTGCAGCAGAGCTGCCTGAAATGTAGATGTAAGGAGGAAAATCTTCCACTCTGATTAGGGAGGGCAGCAGATTGACTCATACTTGAAGATACAGGCAGTGGGGATGAAGTAACCCAAAATTTCAAAGAGATCATGGGATCTTTACTTTGAAATGATGGGGAAGCTCGTGGCAACCAAAGACTCTTGAGATCAGCAGAGGGGCGGTGGAGTTGCCTGGCAGTGTTATCACTATCCTGAAAAGATACTTGAACAAGAAAGAATACAGGGAAGCAGATGATGTCAAAAAGCAGTTATAGCTGAATGGTTCTGTAATGTGCTTTGCCATGGAGGGGACATCATAGATGGGGAGCAAGGATCCAGGCTCCCATGAAGTACTATCAGGGAGAGACACAAAGACATCTCTGTGAAGCCACTCAGAGTACAGATTTCTTTGTGGGAAAGAGGAGGGACTGTGAACAGCGCAGTGGACTGGTCAAGCTACATGTCGACTTTAAGTGTAGTTTTAACCTTTTTGGCCCTATGATCTCTGCCAGAAGCATGATACACGATCAGACTCAGTGGATCACACCAGGCAGTAAGAGTTCTGGGAAGGTCCCACAGTCCTGCCCCACCTCTTGCTGTGGCAGTGCCAAAGCCCATGCAGACATAAAAATCTTCAGGATCAGCCTGAGTATTATTTCAGTGGAGGGATTTCCCCCCACCCCCCGATCTTATGCAACACCTTTTGTTGTTTCTGGCAATGAAGCTTTTGGGAAGCACCTGAAGAGATGGAAATCTGGTGCTACTAGACAGCTAGGCTTGCCTTAATCAGCCAGGGTTTCAGGATGGCTGTTTGGGTCTGAGGGCAGCATTTACTGGACAATCCAGCATGCACGCTCCCAGCCACACCCTGACACCCAGTGCAGAGTCTGTGGAGCTGGTGAATGACAGAGTTAGTCCTGGTGAGGCTCCAGGGAGATTCCTGTGGTCCCCAGGGTGTCAGAGATATTGAAGCAATCCAAAGAGTCAATATTCAGTTGAAAGAGAAATAGCCTTGTTTTCATCTTGCAAACAGAAGCTGAGACTGAGTGCTGAGATGACATTCCCAAGGTGGAGAATTAGATGTATTACAGTATCAGAGGTCCCAGGTGACCTCAGTCTCACTTAAAACCTCCATTTCTCTCTGATTCTTTTCATGTACAACTTACATGCATTGAAAAGCCAATTTAAAAAGAGCTGTCCCTGAGGTTCCACCCTGCCCTGGGAAACCACGAACAGCTGTCCCATAGATTTCCATTCTTCTTTAACCAGGGAAAACAAACCCATGACCTTTACCTTCTGTGGTAGAAGTGAGTAGTAGTTTAAGGAGGGATCTTATTTTACGTGGGGAGCTGCTTCTTTTATATGTATATATATGTGTGTGTGTGTTTAAACTTTACTTACTTCATAAACTTTAGTTTCAGTTACCACTTAGCTCTCAGTGGCATTTCCACATCACAGAGCTCTTCCTTCATTCCAGGTTTTCATCAACTGAAATATATCAGGGGATTTTGTTGTAATGCAGGAAATTGCCTTCACATTAACAATCTGCCACTTCTGTAAACAAGAAATCCACTGATGTGACATGTCAACACTCAACAGGAGGAGTCCTGGCTACCTTAGCAAACCCATGCATTCCTTAGTGGAAAACCTGGGTGTTGAGCACGACTACATAATGACACAATTGGCTTTTTAGGGCAGGGGCTAGATGCCTGCTCGGGACAGTTGGAGGCAGAGAATGTGTGCTTGAATACCTCCATGCCTGCTCTTTAAGTGCACTTTGCTATCAGAGTTCCTCAAGATTGTGGGGCTGCATGTGGAGTTTTGTTTTCCTCTGTTTAATAGCATTTTAATAGTAGTATGTTTAGTGTAGATGAGGATATTGCTTTTTCAGCCAAGATCATTTGTCTTTCACATAGGCTGCTTATTCTCTCCTGCTAGTATGGCTGCTTTGACTACGTAATGACAGCTGCATGGATATATGGACTGTGGCAATGGGCTGGCAGCCACTTCATTGTCATCTCCCCTTTGTTCTCCCAGAAAAGGGAAGGCACAATAGGGAAGGTTTCATCCACATGTCAGACATATGACATACAAAGGGCTGAAGAGAACTGACTGAACTACACCATCCAAGTCATGCACTCTTTCAGCTCACTTTAGACATGGTGTGGTGGCTGACTATTGTGCCAATAAGCAATTAAGCTCTGGTCAAGCCCCTATGCTACCTTAGACCTTGTAAAAGACCATTTCACATACTGGGGTTTAGGGGATATATTACCCCTTTGCACTTGAGCTCCCAAGAGCTCTGTTGTAGATGTCCAGCATGGGAGCAAAACAGAGTTTGTTGGACAGGTGGGACATTTCCTTGGGGCTGCTTGGTCCTCTCAGGAAAGACGAGAGGGGACAGTAAATGTGTGTGGGTTGGATTTTCAGTAGTCTCATTTTTGCTGCACCACATTTGCATAACAGTAAATCTTCAGGAAAGGTGGATGCTAAACCTGTGGAGAATGTGTCTGGGGAAAAAATAATAAATTATTTTAATCAGAAAGTGTGTTTGCCAACTGGAATGTTTTGGATGAAAGGCAATAGAGAGGTTTGAGTTTTTTTTTTTTTAAAGGAAGAAAAAGGTGGTTATAGTTGTTAAACTGGTGTGACAAGTGGGGGCTTTGCAATTGAATGTGAGTTGTGCACAACCCTTCACAAATAAGGAAACTTATCTTTTTGTCTGAACCAAATAGAATTCAGAACATCCTAACAAGTTTTTTAGTTTTGTTTGGAGCAGGAAATGTTTTGACAGGATGGGGGATCTCTTTCATGATGCTTTGTACCAAAGTGAAACTCTGAAGTGGATTTTTTCTTCCACTTCCTTTTGAAGCACTTGCTATGACTTAAAAATTAAAAAGCTATTTGAAATTTATCAGACCTTTCATCTATGTAATCATGTATCTCCTACTGTTGTCAAGTAAAGATGTTTAGTACCTGCTCTGAATTACAGAAATTATCTGTGGTTGTATTTCAGATTTCTTGGATTGACAGTAGTTACAGGATGGGTTGTTGGTTTGTCTGTGTATTGCTGTCCCAGTATTTTAAGATATCACTAAATTTGGTTCACAGAGTTTCATTAAACTGAAAGTAAAAGGTTTAGTTTGCTAGAATTCACTGTTTCCAAGTTTTATGTGAAATGCCAAGCATTATGTAGAGGCTATGGCCTCCCTCAAGTAGGCACACAAACCCCCCTGTTTGTTTATTTATAAGAAGCTTCACTCAGCTGTTAGATCCAGAATGTTTGCTTTTAGTTGTGTATGTCCAGTTGCCAAAAGACAAAGAAGTTCTTTGATTCTATTGGAACAAGCTGCCCAGGGAGGTGGTGGAATCACCATCCCTGGAGGTGTTTAAAAAACATGTAGATGTGGTAATTCAGGGCATAGTTTAGTGGGCATGATGGTGTTGTGTTGAGGGTTGGACTTGATGATCTAAGAAGTGTATTCCAACATTAATGATTCTGACTCTATGATACAGTAATTTTTATTCTGTATGTAATCGTAAAAGCTGAAGGTGTTGCAGTAGGGCATAAACACCGTGTGCCCACTATAGATGTATGTTTTCTGACCCTTAACTTTTGGTTCTCTCTACTCCTTTCCTTACTCAGTGGCAGCCACAGGAACCTCTGCAAACAAATATCCAAAGGAGTGTGCCAGGAGTAGTGCTTTCCTATTTCTCCAGATAAAATGGCATCCCAGTGGTTTGGGATCCCTGTTCAGCTTTCCAGCAAGGCAATGGCTTTATTAATCTTGGGCACTTGGCTTCAAAAGGATATCCCTTCTCCACAGCTTGGGGAGGCTGGGGATATGTCATGCACTTCAGTCTTTGGAAATAAAATGCTCTAAGAGCTGTGCTGTTAGGTACAGTGCAGCCAAAGAAAAGGGCATAAATATAGTAAATATCATGCGTACGGAGCTAATATGAAACAGAAATGGATTATGTAGAGAGTGTGTTACTGCAGATATTACTTTCTCATGGAAATGTATTTTTAATAAAATTACATTCCTGATGCCATTTATACTGGTGTAATGCTAATGGCCTTGCTCTGCTCTGGCATGAGATTTCCTCCAGTCTGTGCCAAATCCCTATGAGATGAGATGCTTTTGAGGCACCAAAGAGGGGCTCAACCATCTTGAAATTGGTGTTCGCATTTATGAGTTCAAAAGTATATGCTGCTTTATAAAGAAGAGAAGTCATTAAAAAATAGTGCAGTTGCAAATAGCTAAAAAATATGGTGTAGTCTTAAAAAAAAAAACCAACTAAAAAGATAATATGAAAGGTAGAGGGATTGGAAAAAGATCCTGAAAACTAAATCACAGTGAAAAAATTGAGTGTACCTACTTACAGAGAATGACCCAGCAGCCTAGCTGTGGCATGTTACAGGGGCACTGTGTTTCTTACCCTAATCTCCAGCCATCCTGGACAGTCTAAGTCCATCCCTTGGACTGTGAAAGGTACCCACACAGGTTTTGGGGCTTTTTTGCACCAGTGTGGCATCCCTCAGCCAGCACAGTGCTGCATGCATGCAAAGGAAAGAAGCGTGATCTCAGAGGCTGGTCTGAAAAAAACACAATCTCAGTTTAACCAAAACCTGTTTTCAACATATTTTTCAGGCTAACTGACAGGTATCCTACACACTGGCAGGCATCTGCTTCTGCCTGCCCAAAAAGCACAAAGAATTTTAGGGAATCTGTTGACAGCCTGATGGCTTTTTCACACTTAAGCTATATGTAGCAGTATTATCTTGGAGTGATTTGGGGTCATACTGGGGTTGGACTTGCTTTTTGCAACAGCCCAGGGCTCCAATTCCTTATTGTTCTCACATACACAATGGAACAAGTTGCCCAGTAGAAGCTGTAGATGGCCTATCCCTGGAAGAATTCAAAGTCAGGTTGGAGGAGGCTTGAGAAACCTGGTCTAGTGAGGAGCTGGACTATATGGTGGGGTTTAACTAGAAGACTTTGAAAAGTCCCTTTCAACTCAAACTGTTCTATGATTTAAGGCTCCTTCACATTGCTGGAACATTTTTCCAGTATTCACAGGGGTGACAGTGTGAATAGGGTTTGGTCTCATCTGTTTTATGACAGATTTAAAGTATGTTCATAATCCTAAGAGGCCAGAAAGTCAACCCCTAGGCTTGGATAGAAAACCACTGGGCATAGTGAGCCGAGTGGGACTTTCCTTTCTCTCTGCTTGTTTCTGTATCAAAGCCTTGGTTCATTGAAGCGCTTGGAAATGCACTTTAAAAATGACACTGTTGTCCAAATATTATGAAGTGTTGCCTGGATCCAGATAGTTTAGGAAAAATTAATTTGTTTGGCTAATTTGGGGTGATTGTGCAAACCACACCATCTTAGAATTGGATACCTGGGTCTTACTACAAGTTTTGGTGGTTGATAGTTTTTCCTGACCATAAATAAATATAAAACTAATTCCTTGTTCTACGTCTAAAGTAGAAAGCCTCTTTAAATTGTGTGTGCATGGTTGTACTTTCTGTACTTCTACACAGGAGATATAATTGCATTTATTTTTAGGCATCTACTGCAAGACAACTGTTCTGTCTTTATACTTTCATGACTATTGTTGAGAATCAGGAAGACATTTTTCAAGTGTACTGTGGTTGACATTTGTATTTAAGATGCTGTGCTCCTCTTCCAGCTGTGCATTCAATCACTCCTTAAGAATATGATTTTGTTAAAAGGATATTTCATTGCATGGAGAAAGAATCCTTTCCAGAACTGAGAATTCCAATTGTCTACAGAGGAAACTCTTCTTAAGCAAAATGTTCTGCAGATAAACGCTCAAAGGAAGCTACCCTGAATAAGTGTTGCTCCATGTTTGAACACATGATCTAACTGCAATGTAATCTGAAGATATTAAAGTAATACATTATATGGCCTGAAAATTAATGTGTAAAGTGTGTATCAAACCAGGCATTTACAGGCCAAATACAGTAGCAGATTTTAACAAAGAAATACTGATTATGTAAATATAAATAAACGGCCATCTTGGTAAAATGTTGCTGTGGAACCACAGCTGGTTACTTGTGTACATAATTCTACAGCTTTAAAAAGATGTCTTCTTTAGCTGTAACTAAAATAGTTTATTAAAAGTAGAGTCAGAATTGGGGCTGTTCAGCCTGAAGAAGGGGTAGTTCCAGGGAGACCTTATAGCTACATTTCAATATCTGAAGGGCTTGTAATGATAGGACGAGGTGCTGTGGTTTTAAACTGGACTATGGTAATTTTAGCTTAGACACAAGAAAGAAGTTCTTTACAATGAGAGTGATAAAATACTGCAACAGGTTGCCCAGGGATGTGGTTGAGGTCCCATCGCTGGAATCATTTGTGATCAGACTTGATGTGGCCCTGATCTAGTTGGAGGTATCATAGTATCAGTCAGGGTTGGAAGGGACCACAAGGATCATCTAGTTTCAATCCCTCTGCCATGGGCAGGGACACCCCACACTAGATCAGGCTGGCCAGAGCCTCATCCAGCCTGGGCTTAAACACCTCCAGGGATGGGGCCTCAACCACCTCCCTGGACAAACCATTCCAGGGCTTCACCACTCTCATGGGGAAGAACTTCCTCCTCACCTCCAGCCTGAATCTCCCCACCTCCAGCTTCATTCCATTCCCCCTAGTCCTGTCACTACCTGATAGCCTGAGAAGTCCCTTCCCAGCCTTCTTGTAGGCCCCCTTCAGATACTGGAAGGCCACAATGAGGTCACCTCAAAGCCTTCTCTTCTCCAGACTGAACAGCCCCAACTCTTTCAGTCTATCCTCATAGGAGAGGTGCTCCAGCCCTCTGATCATCCTCGTGGCTCTTCTCTGGACACCTTCCAGCACGTCCATATCCCTCTTGTAACAGGGGCTCCAGAACTGGAGGCAGTACTCCAGGTGGGGTCTCACCAGAGCTGAGTAGAAGGGGAGAATCACCTCCCTTGACCTGCTGGCCACACTTCTCTTGATGCAGCCCAGGATCTGATTGGCTTTCCGGGCTGCAAGTGCACATTGAGAGCTCATGTTGGGCTGTCCTTACTGACTTGAGGTGTCCTTTCTGACTGCAGTGGGGTTGGACAAGATGACCCTTGAAGGTCCCTTCCAACCCAATGCGATCTGTGAATTTGTAAAGTACATGACTCTGGTTTCAGTCAGGTTTATGCATATAAATTGCCAGATGTTTTGTGAATTAGGTTAAATATCTAGAAATTGGTATTGTACCTCTGATCTGAGAAATTCCTGTCTCCCTGGGACTAAACAATACCACCTTTCTCTGTAATTCCCAGTCTAGAAAATCTTGCCTTTGCTTCAGGAATTTAATTCCATTTCTAATTCCAAAGTGAGCTGGGTTGACAAACCAAGGGCAGGCTTAGAATATAATGGATTTTTTTCCACCTTGGTTGATTAACCTCATACATTTTATTTGAATAATGTCTAAAAGCTTTAATTAGCAATGACTAATCTGCCCCCCAGATGCTTGCTATTGATTTTGCCTGCAGTAAACTAATCTAATTGCCCTCCTTATCAGAGATAGGGTGGGTATTGAAACAGTCAACAGTCAACTCACCCATGTCTGAGAGCCATCAGCATAGCAATGGGGAATGGAGTGACTCTATGGGGCACTAGAAAAAACTGGGCTGTGGAGTTGGGTAAAGAGAGGATTTATCATGCACACTAAGCTAGTAGGGATGTTAAGTTCTGGAGCAGCAGCACTGCTGTTAGAGAGGGCTTGGACATCATCCTGTTGCCATATGAAGAGAAAAGCCAAACCCAGAAGAGAGATGAGAAGTTCAGAGTGTTGGTTATTGTGCCAGGAGAGAAGAGAGGGCTTATCCAACAACAGTTCACTGATTAAAATGCTGTTCAGGTCTTTGTCTGGGTCTTCAGGGTTTTAGTGCCACACCCAAAATGATAGTGTTAATATAACTGCGAGATGACATTTATTATTGCTTCCTTTGATAGCATTGTGTTTACAGAGGCTTTGATATTGCCTATAAAAACTAATGCTCCATTGAAACTTGGCTGTTATAAAGGGAAAAAGCAAACTCTCAGCCTAAAAGCAAAGTGTTTTTAAAAATATGATGGGCCCCCTTTTCAATAACCTCTTTGTAGAAATACTGAAAAGAGAAGTGCAAGCAGCTTTATTTTGTGTTCTAGTAGAGCAAAAATGTGGCTTGCTTGCTTTTTTTTTTTTTAGCTGCATTTCAGAAGTGATTAATCAAAAATGCAGACATTTTCTGATACTTCAAATGTGATGCCTGGCTTTCTTCATTGATGGCTTCACATGGATTGCACTTTCTGGTTTTATTCCAGTTGCATCAGGATAGGTTTATCTATTTATTATCCCTGTAAGTATGATATTAATAAATTGTCCTCAGTAGATCAACCACTTTTTTCCCCCTCGAATAGTCCTGTTGTAGATTTGTCAGGGCAGTAAGCTCTCCCTTTCCTCATGGTATATTTTCTTTTTCTTGCAGCATTCTGCTCTGAGTATGTGTTTTGGAAACAATCCAGCTTGATCCTACAAATCCTGTTTGTCTGTGTGGTTTGTTTTACAAGAGCACTCACATGAGACAGGAGTGTGAGAGGCTCCTTTATTTTTTCCTTTCCCCCTGAAAAGTCAAGAAATGATAGCAGATCCTGACTCCATTTTTGTTGTGTGTCCTTGGACTACCACAGTTTGGTTGCCACAGTTACATCCAGCCAAGTCAGGGAATACTTTAAAACTTCCCCATCTTTTCTGTCTTCTAGCAAACTGCTTGGAAGAGGAAAAAGCATTGCTGCAGACACAGTGGGATGCTTTTGCTGCATGGAGACTGCATCTCTTGGGCTGGCAGCTAGTCCTCACCCAAAGGGATTCCACAGAGCAGTTTTGCTTGGAGGTTCAGTTTTTACTGTGGGAAGAGGCTGCTTTTCTGTCCAGCTTGTGGTACATTTGGGAAAATGCCCCTACCTTCTGAAGGCTTATTTCAATGCCCAATGCATCAGCACAGCAATGTCTGCCAAGAAGTGCAGGCAGTATTGCCTTGTTTATGAGGCAGATGCTCATTCCAGTGCTAGATGCAGCAGCTAGGGATCTGTGGACCAAGACCATGAGACACAAGACACCAGCAGGGAGCAAAGGAAAAGCCTAATAGGGTCAGCTTACATGGACCACATCAACTGGTGCGTTGGAGCATGACAGAAGCAGGCCCTCAGAAAAAACTGAAGTATGGAGGTCTCTCACTTTAGGTGGCCTTATGAAGCACTGTACACTGTGCTGGTTGCCTGTCTAGAAATCTCTGAATTTAGAAATTGGGTGCTTCTGTTGGGTCCAACTACTGATGAAGATTGAGCAGTGAGCTTTGTTGAAAGGAATTTTAAGATTCCAATGGAGATGAAAGTGAAGAAATTCTGACAGTTGTCTCTAGAGGGGATTGAACAGAGTAATCCATGTGAAGTCTCACCAGAAAAGAGTGGAGGGGCAGAATCACCTCTCTTGACCAGCTGGCCTTGCTGCTTTTGATGCAGCCCAGGATGCCATTGGCCTTCTGGGCTGCAAGTGCTCATTGTTGGCTCATGTACAGATTCTCATCTGCCAGAACCCCAAGTAATTTTCTGCAGAACTGCTCTCAATTTCATCATCCTCCAGCCTAGACTGATATTGAGGATAGCCTCAACCCATATGCAGGACCATGCACTTTGCCTTATTGAACCACACAAGAGCCATGGTAGTTGGATTACAGTTGGACTTAATGATCTTAAAGGTCTTTTCCAACCTTTATGATTCTATGTGAAAAAGTCCCAGTAAGACTTCAGGAGCAAGCTAGAATAAATGAAAGCCCAAAGGAGACACACATTTGTGAAGGTGAAACCCAGAGTGGCTTTTGGATGATGTTGAGACTAAAGAGTTTTGAGATATGCACAGGAGTGAGTCAAAAATTAATTTGAAGGAGGCTTGAGCAGGAAGAACTGAATTAAGCAAGAAAATGAAATTTTATGGCAAAATGTGCAGTGTCGAGCCAGGACTAAGGACAAGGGATTATCCTACTGGCAAAAGGCTGTATGTATGAATTGTCAGCCTGGAAAACAGTACCCAAACATCCAAGGGCAGGTGAGAGTTGCCAGAAAGGGAGGTTGAAGCAGCAATAGTGAAAATCCAGGAAAGATAAACATAGTGAAAAGGGCAGTTTTTCTAGTGCTGGCATCAAGGCACTTAGCTGTTAGGAAAAAGAGAACTTGATTTCTATCTCTTGCTTTGAGCATAAGGAAGATTGCTAATGAGTAAAATATTTCAAAATGGAAGAAAATGTTGAAAGCAACAAAGTCAGTCATATTCTGAATGAAGCCAGGGAGCCCTGCCAGAGACGCGGAGGAGCCAATGCAGTGAGTTGTCTCCTTGGTTATTCTTCTCTCTCCTTGGCATTATGCTTGCTGTTTGTGAAGACTCCTTCCAGGCTGCTATATTCATGCAAAGAGAGTGGGAACTGAAGCCTCTCACTTGGATGTAAAACCTGGACAAGATGGAAAACAGTGCAAATTCTCAAAGAGCCATGGAGGCTGGAAGGGGCTGGTGGTCAGCTGCAGCACTGTGGAGATGTTTAAGGCCTCTGATGGGAACTTTTCTTCTTTCCACAGTATATTAATAGCATAAACCTCCTCAGCTCTTCTGGGATCTCTGGAAATAGATGGGTAGTCAGGGTATGTACTGACAGCAAGTACACTGATGGAGTAGCGATTTAGTGTGTTATGCATGTTTATTATTCAGCTTCTACCCTGTGATGCTGTGCCAAAGAAACAGAAAGAGCTGCTGCAGCTGGAGAGAGGGAGAGTGGGGAGTACAGGATGAAATGAGAGAGCACAAGGTACAGAAGGAAGGGGTACTGTTGGGAAATTTTTTTTTAGAAATAGTCTGGAGAACCTTCAGTGCAAAAAAAACATTAAAACCCCAGACAGTAGGAGCTAAGGGAATATAAATAAAAAGTCTGAGCTATGACAAGGAAATGTGTAATATCACTGCAGATGAAAGTCAATTTATTGTTATTTGGTGTGGGTGACTATATTTTCCATCCCCTTGTCTTCATTTGGTTACAGATCTTCTGAGTGATGAGGTGACCTCAGCCAAGGAGGATAAATTCAAGATCCTTGGTACTGTTAGAGCCTGTTCTGGAGGTGCACTTCTTGTCTTGCTTTTGAGAATTAGGATAGTTGCCTTTAAATAACGGGAGTGGAATTTCACCCTAAAATGCTGCTTTAAACAAACTGGAACTTTGTGGGGGGATAGCTGTAAAATAACAGCCCATGCAAGGAAAATTATATACATGAGAAGAGGATAGGAAGGACAGGGTGGAATTCTGAGAAGAAGCCTTTGTGTTTCTTTGCCTAAGCTAATAAATGTTTTGCTGGTAACCATATTGCTTCTCTGTGTGGTCTGGTACGCCATTTGTTTTCTCTTCACAAGCCATGCTGCAGGGAGTGCAAATTGAGCAGCAAAGTCAGTTCTGGATGGTGTAAGAAATGCATCTTGACGTGCCTCAGATATTTCCAAGTGTGTTCTTATGTAGCTTCTTGAGTCTACAAGTTCTCTGGGGTACAAGCTGGAGCATTTACCCTGCCTGGACTATTTTGAACAATCTGTTGGGCTGCCCATAAATAAAGATCTGTGATTCTTGGTTCTAAGATAAAAAGCAGGACACCTGGCATTTGGAAGTGAGTACCTTAATGTCTCACCACAACAGGCTGCAGCAGTTTTGGGCAGATCAGTAAACACTTCCTTCTCCTGAGGTAAAACTTAACTGTTAATTTTGATCACATCACTGCAAACAGTGACAGTCTGGGTCCTGCAATCCTTCATATTGATGCCTTCATTCTCCTCTTCAGCCTCTTCAGCTTTCACATTCCCTCCATGCAAAACATCATTGTAAAGATTTATCTTCTGAAACCTGCTGCTCTTCCTGTGTCACAATTTGTCATTCATCACATCAAATTCAAGTGTCCTTGCTTCTTGTTCTTTATTTCACTGCCCTTTCCTAATTCCTTGCTCTGATCTGCCTGTATTTCTTAGGAAGTAATGTTACCACTCCACATACATTTAAATTTTCAACCTACTTAATGATTTCAGCCAAAATTGACAGGAAAGTGCCTATCTCCCAGATGTGATGCTTTTGAAGGTATTGTTTAAATACATGACCAAGTGAAAGAGAGTTTATGTTTCTGATGTTATGGAAGGAATAGACAATCAAATGGACATTAGAGGATCTCCCATGTAATAGCTCTTGCACTCCAGGCTTCCTCTGCTTTGATGCCTGGTCACTGGCTGATGCTCTCTTGTGACCTGCATCTTGCCTTCCCAAATTCCCAGGCAAAGCACCCTGTTGTGCTCTTCCATCACATTTCTTGGTAGAAGATGGCTTTCCTGAGTGAATTTGCTCCATGCTTCTCCAAACTGTTCACTGTTATTGGGATGCTGTTCAAAACAAAACACCCATGGCAGGTGATGGCAGGATGCAGTGTACATTTCTCTATTGCCTGCCAGATTCACACAGAATTACAGAATGTTAGGGGTTGGAAGGGACCTTGACAGATCATCTAGTCCAACCCCCCTGCAGAACAGGATCACCCAAACCAGATCACACAGGAGTGCATCCAGGCAGGTCTTGAACATCTCCAGAGAGGGAGAATGTTCCAGTGTTTTGTCACCCTCAATTCTCCACCCCTTCTTTCAAGCTTCTCTCTGCACTGTCTTTCTCCTTGGTTTTTCTGCTTTATGTACAGGTACATAGCAATTCACATGCAGTGATGAGTATTATAAACAGATTAAGTCTGTGACTCTGTGGATCCAGTCATACTGAAACACTTTCAGCTCTGATATGTCTTGTAGGCCAGGCAATGACAGGAGGGCTTTGGCAGCACAACTGTACACTCGCAGGTTTTAGTTATTATTGTTTGTTCCTGTCTCCATATTTCCAGCATTATCTAGCTATCTGCATGTCTATTGTTTTCCAATTTGGCCATACAGCAAAGCAGATTCAGGCAATCTTGGTAAAAAAATTGTAGCCCCACACAAAATACTTTTACTACAGAAAATGGTATTCTTTGGACCAGGGGTGCTGAATCCATTTGAAAAAAAGCAGTGCCGTAGTGTCGGAGGAGGACTGTTCTCTTCTCTCACATAATGTGTACCAGACAACAGGATCAACTTTTGGCTGAGGGTAACCCTCCTCCTCTCTCCAGCCCCCTGGGAAAACAGTCCCAAAAGAAAGCTCTGGTATATTGACCTGACTCTTGCGCCTCGTTGCCTTGTGCACTTTTATTCATTTCAGTAATAGACACAGAAAAGGAAAAACACTTAGACAGCTACTGTGAAAATGAGTATATTAAACCCCTCGATTGAAAGGAGCATATGGAGAAAAGAGATGAAACAGATCCCCCTCCAAAGGCCATTATTTGGCTACACCTCAGAAGGAAATAGTGTGCCAGCTGCTGCAATAGCCCTGGAGGAAAAAAACATTTTGCAGCAAGGTAGAGGCAGGGAAAGACTGATGGAGTCCCTTAATAAACATGGATTTTTCCGTGGTAAGGAGAGGAGAAATGAAGCACTGGTGTGAAATGAAATCACTGTAGCACGAGAGCCTTGTGATCTTCTTATTCTTCACTTGGCTCCTTAGTCCTGCAGTTTGGTGAGCTGTGTGGTGAGTACTTGCTGTTCAGAACAGGTCACCGTCCTCAGCACTAATTCATGCCTATGGAAAGCTCACAGCACCTCCGGAAGCCCGGTAAAGTCCTCACCCCGGTGTTAGAAATAACAAAGGTGAATTGCTCAAGTGAATGGAAAGTGTACAGCTCTATCGCACAGCAGCTATAGCAATATGGCATGCAGCTCCCAGCACAGAGCAATGTCATGTGAAGGTGGTAGGGGAGGTTCAGAAAGCAGCAAAGACAAGCCTGAGTGCTCAGGTGGGCTACTAGCCAAGGTGAGTTTGGGGCACTTGTTTGGGATTTTCTCCAACAGGGGAGGTATGCCCTGAGACCCAGTTACCACCTGAAAAGCCTTAGCTTCAGCTACTGGCAAGCAGCAGCCTGGAAAGAAGCTGCTGATGTTACCTGTTCATTTAGCCCCAGCACCATGGGCACTACACCAGTGCCACTGCAAATGCAAGGTAAGTGTACTGAAATAGTGTAGTTATTTGGTGTCACTCAGTTATGAAGGGTCTGTAAATCAACTCCTTTTAAAAGATTTTATTTTAAGAAAAGATAATTTGTTTCTGCATAAATTCTGTAGTTCTTTACTGGATGTGCTCTACTATAATGCATTGGCACCCCACCTCAACACACACTGAACAAATACTACTCTAGATCTGAACCTACCTGAATTTCCCTGGTGTGAGTGTGCCAGCTGTAGCCATCTCCTCTCCAATCAGTCTGCACTGTGGATTTTGGTGCATTTGAGACAAACTGTAGGACCCCAAAGCTCCCAAGATTAAAACCCTGGACATTTCACATTCATGAAACACTTAATGTGCTTCAATTTTTATCACTTGGGATATAATGCACCAACTAAAGTCAGGGTGACCCCGTGGGCCAGGTTCCTACAGAGCCATTACAATGTATTTGTTCTGTAATCCTCAAAACTAGGAGGGATTTATACAATAGACTAATGGCTTCAAAGGAGTCAGTTCAGCCTTCTGGGTGGAAAAGTCCACTTTTTAACCCTTGCAGTACTGGCTTCTTGACAGGTGCACCCATCTAAACAAGGCATGAAGCCTCCAGGCCCTGGTGAGGAGGACACACAAGTTTTGGTGCCTGGGGTGGGGATGGCAAAGCAGTGAAACCTGAGAGAAAATTGAGGGTGAGGATGTGGCTTCTTCAGACCCACAGCTGAGCCATTCCCAGTGCTCAGGATAGCTCTGCAGAAATCACTTAAGACAAATGTTATTATGCATAAGTCTAAACACCTTCTCAAGACTCTGAAAGGTCAGAAAGACCACTCTTTGTTTTGTTCTGGTTTGGTCTTTTTCCCTTCTCTTGTTTTCTTTTTCTTTTCAGTCTGCATGGTGCACAGTGCTCATGCTTATAGCTTTTCCTACAAACTTTATGAAATAGGGTATTTTGTTTAAAAAAGGATGCCAGCAAGTTCAAGGCAATGCAAGAAAATTTCCCATCTCCAGCTGATGAGTATTTTGCCTGAATAAGATTTCCAACATTTTTCCCAGTTGCTTTCCTAGGTAGATTTAATCATGAAAGGTGAGTTGGTACATGAGAGACTGCCATCCTTTATTGATCTGCTTAGGCGACGAAGAACCGATGCAACTGGGAGAAAACTTCCAGTACTATTGTAATAATGATCTTCTGCATCTTCCCAAAAGGTTCCTCTCTTTGAATGGGCTTTCTTCACATCATCTTTGGTCCTTTACAGGGCTTGCTCTGTACATGTGGAATGCAGATGTGGCTGGACATCTTGCAGTGTGCAGATCTTCCTCATAAGTAGTCTTCTGAGACCAGAACCAGCACCCTTGCTTCAGTGATACTGCTGTGTAAGCACTAGTTATTTCTGAGGTCAAAAAATTCCTTTGAAAGGTTCTAGTCTTCAGGCTTTGTAGTGGTTGAAATTAATCATCTGTTAACTATTAGCTGGCCTAGGTAAAATGAAAGGGTGTAATAGGAGCCATATGTATACTAGGAATAGAAGTTCCAGGATTGTCAATCCACTTACAGAGTGAAATCTTAAAAAAATACCTCTTTTTAAGTAAAGGTAAAGCAAATAAGCTGGCAAATTAGGAGCTGAGACACCATGAAACTTCTGGTTCCATTTTTCTTGCCCATCAAGAGGAGGCTCAGGGGAGACCTTATTGCTCTCTACAACTACCTGAAGGGAGGTTGTAGGCAGGCGGGGGCTGGTCTCTTCTCCCAGGCAACCAGCACCAGAACAAGAGGACACAGTCTCAGGCTGCACCAGGGGAGGTTCAGACTGGATGTTAAGAAGAAATTTGTCACAGAGAGAGTGATTACCCATTGGAATGTAATCAAAAAACCTGCCCGGGGAGGTTGTGGAGTCACCATCATTGGAGGTGCTTAGGAAGAGACTTGACAGGGTGCTTGGTTGCATGGTTAATTGATTAGGTGGTCTTGGATGATGGGTTGGATGCAATGATCTTTAAGGTCTCTTCCAACCTGTTCTGTTCTGTTCTATTCTATTCTATTCTATTCTATTCTATTCTATTCTATTCTATTCTATTCATAACTTGGGAGTCATTTTCAGCATGGACTCTCTATTTCAAAAGAAAGTTATGTCTGCTTTGTTTTGCAAATTGCCCTGGCAATAAAAAAAATTGAAACCTCGGGTGCCAAATATGGTGTGCAGTGTTCATATATGAAAAGGTAAACCATAACAGCCAGGAGAGGTTTGTCTGCTTTACTACTGACACTGTTTGAGTCCATACTTTAGGTTGGCCCTAGAGCCTTCTTCACAGAATCACAGAATCACCAAGGTTGGAAGAGACCTCAAAGATTATCAAGTCCAACCCGTCACCACAGACCTCATGACTAAACCATGGCACCAAGTGCCAAGTCCAATCCCCTCTTGAACACCTCCAGGGATGGTTCTTGATAGATTTTTTAACTTAAAGTCTAAGAAGAAAGTGTTTCACCCTTGCAAACCATGCAGCTGCATCTTGCTAGTGTGGCTGCACTGATCACTGTAGTAAATCCTTGGTGTTTCTGCCCTGGCACTGGTGGTTCACACAAATGCTGTGGCCTATGATAGGAACATGACTGTGTAACTGCTACCAGGGGTAGGGGTTTTTTTGATGTGAATATGCTTTGAGTGTAAACACATCAGCCCACTGCATTAGGCTGTTGTTTCCCCTTGGACTCTCTCTAGATGTAGCACAATAGTTATTGCTGGATTAACAATCAAGCTGGCACTCTGGGTGGAGAATTTTATTTCTTTGCCAACATCCAATATCTTCTTTTGAGATGTGTGCATGAGGATGTATGTTTGAGATGCATGAGAAAATGTGACAACTTCTTTAACTGCTCCTCCTGCCTTCATTAAAGACTGAAAAGCTTTGGGGTTTGTCGGTGGAGATCTTTGTAAATATCTAATTAATGATTTACGAAGAAAGCTTTCTGCCAAAGTGCACCTCCCTCTACCAGCAAGCAAGCAGACATATGTAATCTATATAAGCAGTGGCTTGTCAACTGCTGCTTCTTTTTCTTATTTATTTATTTTCTTTAAAAAAAAAAAAAGTAAAAAACCATCACTGTTATGATATTGCCTTAAAGCTTCACCCGAGACAGGAGCCTAGCTAAGTCTGGTGCAGACATGAAACAGAAAATGATCTTTGTCTCAGGAAATGTACAACCTAAAAGGATAAGTAAAGAAAGCATTGCCAGGAAAAAACAAAACCTCTCAATTTCCAGGGGAAGTTGAAGTATAGATCTTGTACAAAGCCACACAGGAAATCTTCTACCATGAGAGTTATCACATGTCACTATGCTACTTCAGAATTACTTCTAATGCATGGGGGGAAAAAAATAAATAAAAATGACAGGTCTCAGGTTTATGAGATTTGGCTGTAGTGATATCTCTAGATAGTTCAACAGATAAAATTAGTCTTGGGCTCCTTCCATCTTTAGGCAAAAGAAGAAATGTCTCCATACCACGTACAAGATACAGTTGCCTTTGACGCTTATAAGTGGCAGCTGTGTAAAATCTCTGCTGACTAGGAAGAAAACAATGTGCAGGTCAGAGCATCTCTCTGAAGCTGCCAGGCTGGAGAGCCAAAGGTTGTGTTTCCCACCTGAGCTGCGGACTGGCCGCTGTGTTCAGCACGCCCAGCTGCGCGCTCTCCTGGGAGCTGTCTGGCTACATGTCATTTTCTGTGTCCGCCAGCTACATCACAGATCCAAATGCAAACTCCACTACTCAGGGACATTATGTGGATTTGTGACACTACCCATGGGACACTGGATCCATAAACCAATGAATGGATTACAATGAGGCATAAATATAGTATTTTCATGGATGACATATAATCCTACTCAATTATTGTTCCTGTCATGTAAAGGGAAACTGTACCCATTTTTCTTGTCCCTGCACACTGAAAATTCAAAAGAAAAGAAATGCCCAGCACAGAAGATTCAATCTCCTGGCTCTGTGCCTTTTTTCTATTAGCAATTTTTAAGCTTATGTTTTCTGTTATTAGGTGCTTCCTGTAATTAGATCTTTGCATCTCTAGAACATTATTATATGTGAAATTAATTTGACAGAAGCATTTAGAGTCTCTGGACTGAGCAGACTGGTGTATTAGTCTCTGAATGGTGTGTGTCACATCATGTACTCTTGTTTATGTCTGGATTTCAGTGTCTGGAAACAGTTTTGCCTTCTGCTTTGCTTCTACAAACTATGGTTTTGAGAAACTGCTGCAACTATCCTTTACTTGAGACAACTGACTTATCGTAGATATTTCAGGATGCAGCAAGATGTGAAATGTCTGCTGCGTAAAGATTTAATCCTTTCTAGTAGTGCCAGACAGTTTTATGGGCATGGATGCTTCACAATAAGGGCAACAATAAGGAAAATTGAGTTAGTATTTTGTTCCCTTTAAAGACTGAAGTGGCATCTTAATTGTCAATCTGTCTTTAAAAAAAAATTTCTGTTTAAAGCTGCCCTGGCAGCTTTGTTGATATATAAAGCCAAAAAACTACTATCTCAAAGTAATGTTTTATTAGAGAATGCAGATGTGATGTTTGCCCAGGACATAAAAACCTTCTGCATATTGCTATAGGTGCTGAGGGGGTGGTATGGAAAAAACCTCCATCTCTTGTAGCAAGAACTATGCTAGTTCCTCAACACTCTCCTGCGTATGTTTTGCACCCCAGAGACAGCTGCCCTGTAACGTTCAGCTGGTTGTTTGTAAAGGGCATTGTTTGTTTCCTAAATTTTTCCCTGTGTTTGACAGAAATATTGCTGGTTAAGCATGGAAATGTGAGTGTCTCAGGACAACTACAAATATGTTGCCCATAGTCAATCCCACACAGGAATTTAGTCAGTGCCCTTTCTTTCTGGTTAGAAAAGTTTTTGGGCACCTGTGGTGTGCTGTGAAGCTCAAGTGGGTTTCCTTAGAAGAGCAAATGCAGCATTTACATCTTCCTGTGTGGGTTGAGTTTTTTAGTTCAGCGTTACTCACTGCTGGTTTCTTTCCCCTCTTGCCTCTGTATATCCTTGCCACAGCCACAGAATCTGCTCAGTGCTTTTGAAAGGCCAGGGTCAGACATGCACTGCTGTATTTATAACACAGGGATTGCTGCAGTTTTTTCAGCACAAGTGCTTTAATCATCCTTTCATCTAAAGGAGAAGCATCTGGTCCTAAATGTGTGCTTTTTTGCCCCTTCTGCCACAGTGCTACACGGATGGTTGATTAAACCACCCCTCCTTTTCCTGGCAGCAGGGATGCGATGGCTTGCTACCTTTGTTTCCACTTGGGGCCTCTAAATGGGGCTGTATAAAGGGAATAGTAATAAGGAAGTCCCAAAGCTTCTGTTGGACTCTCTCTCCAAATTTAATCTGCTCCCAGGCCCCACTGGCCATGCTGCTCTTATGTACATTGCTGGATCTTAAGGGGAAAAAAAGAGAAGAAAATAAAAAAGGCAAGTTAATCAAATGATGCTGGGAACACCAGCAGAGAAGCCAAATGCTAGGTGCATTTGTCTTGTCACACCCAGAATGCTTTAATACAAAGAACTTCACTGCAAAAGGAGCTTCTCTAGCCTGTGTTTTAGCATAGATGCAACCAGATACAGACACTTGTTATTTGCTATAGGCAGACACAGACATTTGCTATTTGATATTGCAAGTAGAGCTATGCCAAGTAAGATCTTTCCTCTTCCTCCTCCAAACAGTTTCAAAACATTTTCATTGCAGCTTTAGCATTTGAAAATTAAATGAAGTTGCATTTAAAAAGGAAGTGTTGTTACACTACGAAATATGAGAACGTATTTTAATGTCTATATTGACCCAGATGTAATTTCTTTTCACTCACAAATTGTGGCCAAAGCAAATCATCTGAAATGAAGTGATCCAGTCGGTCTTTGAGGTGGTTTGGTTGTGGCTTTCTCCAAGATCATCTGAATAAGCATCTCCACGTGAATAAGGACCTCTCCTCTACTCATCTCTGGTGAGACCCCACCTGAAGTACTGCCTCCAGTTCTGGAGCCCCTATTACAAGAGGGATATGGACATGCTGGAAGGTGCCCAGAGAAGGGCCACGAGGATGATCAGAGGGCTGGAGCACCTCTCCTATGAGGACAGACTGAGGGAGTTGGGGCTGTTCAGTCTGGGGAAGAGAAGGCTCCGAGGTGACCTAATTGTGGCCTTCCAGTATCTGAAGGGGGCCTACAGGAAGGCTGGGGAGGGACTTCTCAGGATATCAGGTAGTGACAGGACTAGGGGGAATGGAATGAAGCTGGAAGTGGGGAGATTCAGGCTGGAGGTGAGGAGGAAGTTCTTCAATATGAGAGTGGTGAAGCCCTGGAATGGGTTGTCCAGGGAGGTGGTTGAGGCCCCATCCCTGGAGGTATTTAAGAGCAGGCTGGATGAGGCTCTGGCCAGCCTGATCTAGTGTGGGGTGTCCCTGCCCATGGCAGGGGGTTGGAACTAGATGATCCTTGTGGTCCCTTCGAACCCTGACTGATACTATGATAATGTGCCTTTTTTTTTTTTTTTTTTTTTGGGGGGAGGGGTAAGGGGAAGTGCTCTGTTTTTTCTTAGAAATTAATGACCTGAAAAGCCTGTATCTGGAAGATAATTCACATTTGCACTAACTTCTAGCCACTAGCCCTAGTTTTTAGCTATCCACTCCACAGTGTTTCTCTTTCCTCATCTGTCTTCTAGGTGTGCTGTTATTTTGTAGATCTTCAGTTGAGGTGTTTTGCAGAAGCTATGCAACTCACCTGGTGTAGATAACGCAGAGCCCCTTCCTGCATGAGATGGCCTGGTTTGTCATGATGCTTGCCTGGATTCACTGTCTCTGATACACAAGATATTGTCAACATTTGTGGATTTCCTTCTTTGTATTCACTTGAAAGCAACAAAACATGTTATGGCCGTCTTCTTTCATCAAAACAACCCTTTAAGAGATAGTTTTCAGACTTTCTGAGTATGCTGTGTCTCAGTTTTCCATTGAAGGTGCAAACTGTTGTACAGAGAGTTTAAGGCTGTTAGCAGCAGGTTTGTTTGGAGGCTCCATGCGGAGCCCCAAAGGTCTGCAGGTGGTTTGTCACTCCTCAGACATCTGAAGTTGGACCAAATGAGGGAGATACAGCCCTACGAGAAACGCAGCTGCAGCAATGTGGGCTCTCCTTTGGCGGAACGGTGCAAACTTTTTGGGCTGCTGCCAGGTCCAGCACAGCTATTCAGTTCCATGTTCTGCACTTGGTTCAAGTTGCATTTGTCTGAGCAGTAGCAGGAAGCTGCTTTTCACCTCAAAAGACCAGCAGACCTTTCAGCCCCCATCTGATGCCCTTGTGATTAAGAAGGGAGAGATGAGAGCCTTGTAAGCCTGCTAATGAAACACATCTGAGGTTGGGGCTGGTGGTGTGCCGAAAGGACAGGCCTTTCTGACCACAATATATGTGCTCATCTTCCCCTCCCTGCAAGCCACCCAGGACCTCCTAGGCTCTGCCCTGACAGCTTCAGGGCATCTCATTTCCCTTCTCTCTGCAGGTCCCCTGTACTTCCCTGTGAATGACCTGGAGTGGTATTCTACTCTCTGTCTGCCCTGGACATAGGACACCAGATGGCCTCTTGAGAAAATCCTGTCTGCTTTACTGGCAAAGCTTCTGTGGAGCCATCCTGGCTCTGCGGCTGCTGGTGGCAATGTTCCCAGAGGACGAGGTCAACCTGTACCACAGACTTGACAGTCCTCCTCTGCCTGTGCCTTTTCACAGAGCTGTACCTACCCTGGACTAGAACACACCATGCTCTTGCTGGTCTGATGTGCTGAAGGTACGGCTCACACCAGAAAATTCCATAGCATTGCTCCGTGGAAAACCCTTATCATTGACGTATTATGCCAGAATACGTGTCCTTTTATTGGCATGGCTTAAACATGACTTATTTAGATCTGGAAAACTTTGCATGATGGAAAATCAACACAGGAAGGATTTTCAGTGGTTTAAGTTGCATTCACGCTACTTGTGTTTTAAGCAATCTGTACTATCTAGTGCAGACCGCAAGTTGTGCTCAGGAAGGCTTCATTTGGGATGGCTATGTTTTATCTTTCACTACTTTAAATACAAGCCCGTTGAAGCAGTGACCTTTATGCCTGGAAAGTACCCTAGTATTAAAAAGTGCTACAGGGCTGCATAATTTGGTAACTCACCCACGACAAGTTTCGAGATCTCGATGATGTTTCCTATGTTTGCCAGCACGAGAAAAGAGGATGCTTTTGAGCTGTTTTTGCAGACGTTGTGCACACTACATTCTTCCTTGTGCAGGCAACAAAACCAGAACAGGATGCAAACTGCTTCAGATTTCTTCCATTGCTGACCTCGTTGCCACTTGTGGCAAAATGAAGACAACAAATCCTTGGAAATCACCATGTGTGTGTTTCAGTTTTTAATTGAAACTTTTTAGCTGAGCTGAAAGGGGGAGGGGGAGAGAAAAAACCCCAACAAAACAACACACTTCCCTCTGCTCCCAATGAAAAGAAACTAGAGCTATTAGATTCACTTCAATTGCCTCACCTGACCTGAAATGAACTCCCTCCCTCAGGCCTGTAAGAAAATTCAATTAAAAGGTCCATCTGTGAGGCAGCAGCTGAAGGGGAATTACTGTAGGGAGGTCCACATTTTCATAAAAAAGAAACCCCCCTCCAACCCCTCCTTCCTCCTCCATCCTGATTAGGCCCGTTCCTAACTGCTAAACCACAAGTCCCCCAATTAACCAGATATGACCAAGTAGCTTTTATATGCTCCATTCAGATGAAGAAACACTATAGATTTGGTACATCCCTTAAACATCATGGGGTGGGAGAGGAAGGGAAAGAGCAGACGACAGAGGTTGGGAATCAGAACAGCCTACCCCAATTAAGCTGGCTGATGCAATGGGATTAATGGCTGCTAATATGCAAAAGACTCTGCTGGCAGTGAAAATAATCACCATAAGGCAACAACAGTGTGCAGTGGCTTAAAAAATGCAGAGGTGACAGGGAGAAAAAGCTGCCTGCAAATACTCTGTCTGCTTGTAGCACCCCTGCCCCCAGCTATGCTATTATGATTAGAAACTTGTCCCAGATCCTTGTCCAGGGTCTAGAATGCTAGGTACGTGGTGTTTAGTGCATCACTTGCACTAAAGGTACACCAAAAGTGCCTGGGAGGGATTGGGGCAGTGCAGGCAAGTGAGTCCCTGAACCCTGTAAGCACACATGGCTGCAGTGGAGCGCAAGGGCTAGCTCTGGTCATAGGGTTGATGATGACTTGGGGCTGTGCCTCCACTGCTTTACACCTGAGGGGTAGCTGCCATACAGGGGGAGGGCAATGAAGAATCAGGAACTGATATACCTTTCATCTTCTTAATAACAATTTTTTTAGGTGCATTATGCTGGAGTTTGTAACAAATAGCCAAATGTCTCCTCAGGCTCCTGTGTATTTTACTTTATACTAACAGAAAACCTGACTTAGTCATGACTGAGAACATGTGCACTCCCTATGCACTGGCTTCATTTGTGCTTGCACAGTGAATAATCAATCACTTTAAAATATCTAGCTCCCAGTGCTTGCTTCCCTGGAGTGGTGTTTATTGTGTTGAGTTACACCAGTTCAGGAGCATTCAAGTATCAATGCTTTGTGCTCCCATCAGGTAGGGCTCTCGGAGCAGAGCTCAATTAAAATCTTCACACTACCCTGCTAAAAAAATAAATTATGTATGTGTATATATATATATATATATATATTGCTGTTTGCTTAGGAACAGAGATGGAGCTAGTCCTTCTAATGTATCAGCAATTCACAACATGAAAGGAGTATTAAGCATAAGACATAGCATAGGGAGCCTGTGCATTTGTTTTGCAGACATTTGGCATGTAAGATGTTTCAGCCTGCATGGAACAGTTTGGCAAATTGGTCCTTTGGTGTCTTTATTGGCTTGTTTTCACTTTTTCATTAAATATGTAAAATGAACCCTGTTTTATTGCAATATCAACTGAAACTCTATTAAAAAATTATAGACAGTTCAGACAATAAAAGGCCTTGTAAATCAACCCGAGATTGGTTATCTGCTCAACAAGATCATTAGCCGTGCACAGAGGGAGACAGCTGAGGCAGGCCACTGGAGAGAAGATGCTAAAAATTAATTTTGCAAGGAAATTTAGCCCTGCCAAGTTTGATTTGTTTTAGGGACACTCCCTTACTTTTATTATTCATTTTTCAAGACAGCCTTTGAATTTGCTGCAGCTTGTGATGAAGGGATAGGTGTTTTTTCAGTGAGTTATCCAAAATCTCACTTGTACAAATTGTCACAGCTTGACAGGCTTGGAACTTTACAGTGTTAAATCAAGTCCTAGTGGAGGAGCAGAGAGGAGTGTGAAATAGTGTCACTTGCTGCTCTTATGCTGAATGCTTTGCACTGGAAATGTTGACTGTTGTCTTCTATAACATGTCTGTAATTAATATTGCTCATGGCACCCTCTATGCAGCTGCTCTGTGTGTGTGCAGTGTATGTGGCTTTTTTTTGCAAAACTCTCCAGCTGCTTTCAAGCTGTTCCTTTGAATCTGCCACAATATTCATGTCTTCCTCCCCCCACCACACTGAAGGACACTTGGCAATTTGTTTCTTATCAACTCTTTCAAGCCCAGGTATCTCTCGTGGTTAACTGAAAGTCCCAACTGAATAAAGGTTGGGTGAAGAGAAAGAGGGAAGTGTGTCAGGCCTAGGCAGGCCAGATTTGGAATAAGGGTCTCTCCAGGAAAAGGAGAGTCTTCAGGCATTAGCACCCTTTGCCTAGAGCTGTTCAGGAAACCTGGGCCAAAAGGTTTAATGCCTCTGCCTCTCTTTTCTCCATGTATGAGGGAGAAGGATGCTCTCTCAGAACTGCCGTGAGAATCATGCGCTGTGTGGTAAGGGTATTTAGGTTCGTGAGGACAAAGAAATAAGAGCAGGTACAGGAAGCCTTACCTTACAAGACTTAAAATGAATGGTTGAAGGACCTGCTCCACCTTTCTTGTGACCTGCCCTTTCTTTTCTTTTCTTTTATTTTTTGTTTAAGCTACCAACCTGTGTGTATAATCATCCCATAACTTGAAATACTACTCTCTTACTTTGCTGATGATAAATTTGGGATGCGTCCTTAATGAAAGGGATTAATGGAATATCCTTCAGCAACATGAGATGAGATCTTGAGGAACTGAGTGATAGAATGTAATGGCATGGGCAATCACTTAGGGGCTAATAAGAATTTATGTTAAAATGGGAATCCATCAACTGTAAATGACAGAGAAGGAGAAAGACAAGACTGGCCTATTAGTCAATCACAGAATGTCAGTGAACCTCTGAAGTGATGTGGCCAGGGGAAAAAAAAAAAAGGCAAAATGTGCAAAGTTGTATCTGATGGATGATTTCCAGCAAAGCGGAGGAGAAGGGGACTACTAGTCCACCGGTGATGGTCATCTCCACTGGCAAAAGCTGAACTCATATTGAGGTAGAGACAGAATTAATATGAAATTAGGAAAATAGGGACTCTATCTCCCAGTAGGTTATTAGAAGAGCTTGGCTTGTTCAGTCTAGGAAAGTAAAATAGAAGGCTACCTTTTGACTATTAAAGATGCAGGAATCAGCAGCAACAGGAAGAAGAGCTAAAATACAGCTCTGGCATGAGGACAAATAGATGATAATTGAATGAAGATGAAATTTAGCTAAGACTTCCCAGCCATCCTGGAGAAAGGCTTCAGAGCGGTTGTCATGTAGGAGTCAGACGGGGCACATGGTGTCTTTGATTTTAATATGGCACCAAGTTTCCACCTGCATGAGGTGGTTACTTTGATGTATCAGTGGACTGAAATCCATAGTGTTGAATGTTAGCATTGGGATCTGTTTTAATGTGTAGGGTGCAAATGATTCCTGTTTACTCTCAAATGTGCACATGCAGAGGAACCTGCATTTTCTTGGAAAGCCTATATTGCCTCTCTTGTTCTGCAGTGCTTGAAGAGCTGCTGTTTCTCTGCTCTTTGACCTCATCTGTCTTTAAATAGAGGTCAGCTCCCCCTGAACGCTTCTTGGGCTGTGTTCCTGAGAGCAAGCCACTTGGCACAAGATGCCTGTTCACATCACTTTTAGCATTAACCTTTCTCCTTAATAAAGGTTTCTAATGAAGATCCCACCTTGCGTTTTGTGCTAGGAGGAACCCCAAATAGCAGCTTACAGAATCTGCTGGGCCTTCCTCATGTCAGTCTTTAACCCTGAAGTCCTCTCCCCTACACACCAGACACCCTACAAAATAACTGGACTTAGGTGGCTGGTGTGCTGGTATTAGCAAGCACCCTGAGGAGCCAAAAGATTGTGGTGCTCCCACCTATTTTGCTCCTCTGTGGTTATTTAACCATATAATTATGTGCTAAGCAGAGATGTACGTCTTGTTTACATGGATGTAGAGTGCCAGCTACAACCTGAGCCCTCTCTGCTAAGGGCCCCTCCAGGCACTATTGCAACATGAATAATAAACGCTCTTTACAAAGGATAGTGTCGCTTCCCCTTACAATGTTTGTGAAGATGAAGTGGCTTGTGCAGTGAGGCCAGCTCATGTTTTTTGCCCCACTGTCCCTTTCAGGAGTTGGCAACCATTTTGTAGAATGAAAATGGCAATTCGATGCAAGAGGAGATGGTGAAATAATAAGAATTCATTAAAAAACCTAAAGCAAACACCCAAAGTCTTTCAGGATTTAATCATGTAATAAAAGCTGGCAATGCTGTGGAAGATCTTGCCTAAGAGCAAATTATTGATACTGGGGAAGGAAAAGTTAATATTATTTCATTAGGAAAATAAACATTCTCCTTTTCACTTCACAATTTTTCTCTGATTATTAGCACATAAGGGTAATTTTTCAAATGTATTTTATATCATGGAAGTTATGTTTTAAACCTACCAAATTTCCTAAGCATCTGGTTTTGGATACTCTCACTGAGAATTCAAGGAATCCTAGCTTATGTGAGAATGAGCTCATCATGAGACCTCAAAATGTGGTCTGGTCCAAGCTTTGGCTTAGCTGAACCCCAGAGTGAAGTATCAGAAATTTCTAGCTGATTGAAAAACGCAGACATAATGGGGCAAGTACTACAGAATCACAGAATCAGTCAGGGTTCGAAGGGACCACGAGGATCATCTAGTTCCAACCCACCCTGACATGGGCAGGGACACCTCACACTAGATCAGGCTGGCCAGAGCCTCATCCAGCCTGCTCTTAAATACCTCCAGGGATGGGGCCTCAACCACCTCCCTGGACAACCCATTCCAGGGCTTCACCACTCTCATATTGAAGAACCTCCTCCTCAAATCCAGTCTGAATCTCCCCACCTCCAGCTTCATTCCATTCCCCCTAGTCCTATTACTACCTGATATCCTAAGAAGTCCCTCCCCAGCCTTCCTGTAGGCCCCCTTCAGATACTGGCAGGCCACAATAAGGTTGCCTCGAAGCCTTCTTTTCTCCAGACTAAACAGCCCCAACTCTTTCAGTCTGTCCTCATAAGAGAGGTGCTCCAGCCCTCTGATCATCCTCATGGCCCTTGTTTGGACACGTACCATATAATTATTGCTGTTGTATGTGGCCATCTAAATCAGACAGGATTTTGCATTCCTCTTTCCTTCCCTTTGCATAACTGAGTAAAATTTATAGTGTTATGTTATGGTGTGACACTATTCTGCTAAATGGAAGCATAGGCAGTTGGTGTGAGCTATGCTGCATTATGGACCTACAACTTCTGTCATTTTTTAATGAATATCTGCATGGCCATGAGTGTCTTAAGTGTTTGCTTCACTTTCCTTACCTGTAAAAGTGGCATTTCTAACTTCTCTGTTTCCTGCACACGGTATTTATGAAGCTTATTTCATTATTGTTTGCAGAGCTTTTTTTGAATGTACAAAGCTCTATGCAAATACCAAGTTGCTCACCTTCCTATGTCCAGTAATGTAGGAGCACTTTAGACAGATAAGGTTTACTTAGAGATGTGGAATAGTGCAATAATATTAGGGTTTTATATGTCCTCGCATATCACTGCCTGTGCTACATGTAAATGACAAGGACAGAAACTACCATTGGAATTATCTGACATGGCTGCCTGAGTAATAAGCCATAGGACTGTGTCTTTTCCTGCTTACACTTGCTTCTTCTCAGTAACTCTTTCCCCCTGCCCCTCCATTTATTACCTTTGAAGAGGGTCCATGTATAGGCATAGAATCTCTGATTATTGATTTGCTTTTCTCAATTATCTCTCTCTAACCCCACAGAGTTCGTGGATCACAGGTTTAAAACCTTTATTCTCCAACATGGATCCAGAAGAATACTTGGTCTTGATTTACAAAGTAAACTTCTGCTATTAAAGCCAGTGAGCACCTTTTACATCAGCAAGATTTAGCCCTTTATTTCCAACAGGTTTAGAAAGAAGAATCTAAACTTTCCAATAGCTGCATGGAGCTCCCACAATGATTCAAATGATGCTTAAAGCCAGACTTCTTTTTCCCTCAGAGTTTGTATATCTAATACAAACTTGTCTTTTTAGTTGCGCTTCCTTGTGGTTTACTGTTTGGGTTGTATTTATTCAACGTCAAAGTAGATTCACATAAGTATATGAAAAGCTGCTGTAGATTTGTATGCTACAAATCATTGGGTCAAATTCTTGCCCCAAAGAAATCAGTGACAAAAACCTTCTATAGATTGGAAAGGAACTATGATTTCACCCATTATGTTAGCATGAAAGTAATGTTAAAGCAATGCTAAAATAAACTGTGGAAGCTTTTGCCTGGTAAGTTTGACTATTTGTTTGGATTCATGGCCCATTAGTCAACTCTAATGACCACTATTCATTTGTTCAGTCCGATAGGGTAAATTTTTTGGCACATCCTTGTTTTCTTAATGCCCTAAGCCTGAAACATGTTACGTGTGTGGTCTTTATTGCCTGCCTGCATTTGTGTGGTCTTTCATGCTTATACCAATTTATCTGTTTACTGGATAAATAAATATTAGAATTGAGCTAAGGAGCTTACATTTATCTAAGTAAAACCTCTCTGATTCATAGATTGTTAGTTTTTTCATGTTATCTGAACCTATCCACCAGTTGTAAGATGCACATAAAATATCCAGGTTTTAGCTTTTTTTTTTTTTTTTTGGTAAGCAATTCTCATTAACAAGAATTAGCATCAGGAACAATAACAGCATCATAACTGCAGTTCCATGTCTTCTGCTATGAAATGTCACCCTCAGTAACATCACAGCCTAGCTCTGTGGCTCAAAATGTGAATGTTAAATACTCAAGATCAGAGCAGCTCTAGTATCTTGGGCTTAATTACAGCTTTGCTTTGAGCCCCTGGTAAGAAACCATGGGTGAGAGCGGAACTTTAAGAGCCTGCTCCTGGCTTAAATCTTAGCAATGCACGAGGTAGTTTTGATATCCTCGGTGGGGAACCCTTTTGCCCCAGTACGCAGTATGAAGACGTAAGGGACAGTTTATAGTCTTGCCTGAAAGCGATACTGTTGTTTAAGACTTCAGCCCTCATGAAGATGTTCTTTTGCTGCCTTAAAATTTCAGCAGCAACAGAGGAAAGTGAAAGCTCTTTCTTAGCCTGTTTTGACATAGTCATCTGGGATTTATTGCATCGTTCTTTCAGTGGTGTGGTGGGATGATATTTTTTTATTCCTTGAGATAGTTTTGTGTGTGTGTGACAGCTATAGAAGAGGAATAATTAAGTCAAATGGAGCAAAATCCAGGCAGCTCACTCTTTCATCAACCCTACTCCTTAGGTTGGTATTCCCAGTTTACTAGCTGATTAGGAGCAAAAAGCTCCATGGAAAAGATTCAGGTTTGTTTTGCTTTGTTTTGTGTACATGGATAATTCCCTGCAATAAATCTTCCCGCACACCACTCCTTTCACTCTCTGATGTTAACAAGACTGGGATCTGCGCATATACATACACACAATGTCTGTCTCGAGCTGGCAACATCTTGATAAGAGGTTCATTATAATCCAGCGCTGTCAGAAGCAGCTCTGAAATGATCTGCAAGGCGAAACATCATGTATATATTGAGTGTTTGGGTTTGTTTTTTCTCTTGGCTTTTGTTTGGTTTGTTTTGTTTTTTAAATTGAATAGAAGAAGTGTCAGGAAACTTTCTTCAAAGTTGTCAGGCAGCTGTTTCTTCTGAAGCGTGCTGTTCTTTTCTTAGGCGGTGGATCTTTGATAACTGTCTCTCAGCAGCCTCAGAAGTGTTTTCCAGGTTAGGAGGATGAGAGGGAAGAGATGGCAGTCGTGATGTCATCAGCTGATAAAGCCGGAATGCAGACTAAGCCTTCAAATCAATAGGAATGCAGATGAGAGCTACACCAGACTGCCTGGTGTCAGCTTTAATTGTGCTTCCTGTGATGACTGCACCTAACTTCAAGTCTTTGGACCCAGGGGAAACCTACCCCTGCTCTTCAGGCACCTGTCACACATGGAAACTGCTTATAAGCACAAGAAGGGCAGGAAAGCGGCACTGGCTAACTGCTGAATGCCCACAATTGTTTTCCTCTCTGCCTTTTACCCCAGGAATGTCCAAAGTCTTTTGCCATCCTCTCCACTGTTGCCTCAGTATCCTAAGGCTTCCCCAAAATCTTTCGCTAGAACAGGTTGCATTGTTAAGTTGTGGACACTTCTGCCCTTCAAGGTCAAACTGGGTGGGGGTTTGAGCAACCTGATCTAGTGGAAGGTGTCCCTGCCCACTGCTGTTGCCCACTATTTTGCCCCAGCACAGCTGTCCCCTGCAGGGGAGTTAGATATAGATGATCTTTAAGATTTCTTCCAACTCAAACCATTTTACAGTTCCCCAAGCACCTGTACCCCATCAGAGGCAAATAGTTGCCTGAGCATCAGCCACCTAAGGATTTTGCCCTTGCTCTTCTGGTATTTTATTCAGAAGAAGATTTTGTACCTCGACCGACTGGACAGATGGGCGGAGTCCAATGGGATGACATTCAACAAGTCCAAGTGCCGGGTGCTGCACTTTGGCCACAGCAACCCCATGCAGAGCTACAGGCTGGGGTCAGAGTGGCTGGAGAGCTGCCAAACAGAGAGGGACCTGGGGGTGCTGATCGACACCCGCCTAAACATGAGCCAGCAGTGTGCCCAGGTGGCCAAGAGGGCCAATGGCATCCTGGCCTGTATTAAGAATAGTGTGGCCAGCAGGAGCAGGGAGGTCATTGTGCCTCTGTACTCTGCATTGGTTAGGCCACACCTTGAGTACTGTGTCCAGTTCTGGGCCCCTCAGTTTAAGAAGGACATCGAGACACTTGAACGTGTCCAGAGAAGGGCAACAAGGCTGGTGAGAGGCCTTGAGCACAAGCCCTATGAGGAGAGGCTGAGGGAGCTGGGGTTGTTTAGCCTGGAGAAGAGAAGGACCAGGGGTGACCTCATTGCCCTCTACAACTACCTGAAGGGTGGTTGTGGACAGGAGGGGGTTGGTCTCTTCTCCCAGGCAACCAGCACCAGAACAAGGGGACACAGTCTCAAGCTGTGCCAGGGGAGGTTTAGACTCGAGGTGAGGAGGAAGTTCTTCACTGAGCGAGTCATTCGTCATTGGAATGGGCTGCCCGGGGAGGTGGTGGAGTCGCCGTCCCTGGAGGTGTTCAAGAGGAGACTGGACATGGCACTTGGTGCCATGGTCTAGTTGTGAGGTCTGTTGGGACGGGTTGGACTTGATGATCCTTGGGGTCTCTTCCAACCTTGGTTATACTGGTTATACTGTACCAGTTGATATTGTGGGACAAGCAGGTTTCAGCTTTAACCAGATGTGGAGGGGTCAGCTCTGCAGCCAGTTCAGTAGGGTGCACTGGCTGGTGGTATGGGGTGGCGTGCATGGGGCAGCTGCTAGGAGAAGAGCTCAGCACCCAGAGAACTTGTTTGGTACCACATGCAGGGTTTAAATTTTTTCCTCACACACAGAGAGATTCTATATTAAATTATTGCAACTTGGGTGTAGCAAGGGCTGTCTGACTTCCTCTGTGGCTGCAATGATAAGTAAAAGCAAGGATGAAATGCCTTCCTTTACTTCTTTCTAATGAAAGGCTTTGTTTCTGCTCTTTCTTAAGCTGTTGGATTTTCAGGTCAACAAAGTCATGTAAGACTGCATTGTAAAGCAGCTAAACACTGAAATGAATTTACAGAAAGGGGGAGGAAAATGAAGAGAAGAGGAAGTCTTTCTTTGAAGCCCCAAATTCACAGTTTTCCAAAGTTTACAAATCCACTTATTTAACCAACTTTTTTATTGAGCATCAAGGGATGCTTGTAGGGAAAACGTGCAATACCTGAATTTATAATGTAAATTAAAGCAGAAGGTACCCCATCGAAATCTTCCTGGTTTAATGCTGGAGATAAATGCGACATATCACTGCATCTCACTTCTTCCAAATCCCAAGTGGGTGCAGGTGTAAACATTTTTTGAATCAATTCTAATTTTGTAGCTGGTGAGGCTGCTTGTAACCAGCCCAACAGAAGTCCAGCATTCAGGAACTGTCCTTCAAGACAGCCTGGGAATTCCGAATTTGAGTACAAAATGTGCAGTGTTAGCAAATTTGCTTTTCTTATTGCAGTTGTATTGGACTCCTAGAAATCCTTTGATTTGATATTCATGTCTGCATATGTATATAAATATATAGATGTGAACAGTACACATAAAAAATTGAACAGCACCTTGAGAATTTAAGACCTCTTCCCAGGGCTTACTGCATAATTTTCTGCATTTTCCATCATATAAATGTTAATTCCAAAATCAGATGCAGTGCAAATATGTATCCTATTTTATTTTTGACTCATCTGAATTACCAAAAATGTGCTTAAACATTAACTAATTACAAAATATTCTCTAGTGGTGAAATAAAACCACAGTGTGATAGCTCAGCTGCCCTTTGAGAGTAGTTGGTGCTGGAGCAGCAGACCATGCAACAAGCTCACCTCTGTCTTTGTATGTGGTGGGAGGCATTTCTCCTTATCCAAACTTACTGATTTCACAGAAAGGCAAGAAACAGCAGAAAGGGAGATACGGAACGCTGTCATTTTCCTAAATGGCTTTTAAAATGCAAAGCATATTTGCAGGTATTTGCAGGTCAGTATACTTAACTGTGTCATTGATAATCATTTTACTAGAAGCTTTCAACAAATACGTTTATCCCGTTTGGCCAGTCTTTCCTGAGACTGTTTATCTTTCCAGACTTGTGCCTCAGATCTTGAACAGACAGAGGAGTAGTTTCTGATTTAGAAAACTGAAAGATTTGCAATTGCTTATTAAAAGATTAAGGAATAGTTTTCTCTACCATCACTACAACTTGTCACTGCAGCACAGGCTCTTTGATTTTTTTCTTGTGGGCACTCTATAAAACTTGGTCCAGCAGGAGAAAGGGTAATTTGATTTAATAAGCTAATAAATATTTTGGAAATATGCTTCCTGCAGGTTATAAAAAGAGAAGGGTAGAGCCATAACACAGGAAAAGGTAAAAATATACACATTGAAAAAATACAGATCTGGGCAAAAAATCCCTACTGACGTGATTAGAATTCACTAGGAATTTCTGTAAGCTAAAAACCCTACATTTTTCTTGTTATCTGGTGGCAAAGTGCCTTTTGAAGCTAGGTCCAGAGATCAGGTATGCTCTACTGCAAAAGATAATAAGCTGTACAGCTTCTTTTATTGAGTGAGCAGAGAAGGGAGCAAAACAAATGATACAGCTTTCCTTCTTGCCTAATTTGACATTCATTTTATGCTGCCTTTAAACTGATGATTTGCTAAAGGCTGGCAAATAGATAAAGAAATAAATTAGAATAGAATAGAATAGAATAGAATAGAATAGAATAGAATAGAATAGAACAGAACAGAACAGAACAGAACAGAACAGAACAGAACAGAACAGAACAGATTGGAAGAGACCTTTGGGACCATCAAGTCCAACCTATCATCCAACACCATCTAATCAACCATACCATGGCACCAAGCACCCCATAAACTCTCTTCCTAACCACCTCCAATGATGGCGACTCCACCACCTCCCTGCACAGCACATTCCAACGGGCAATCACTCTTGCTATGAAGAACTTCTTCCTAACATCCAGCCAAACCCCCCTGGTGCAGCTTGAGACTGTGTCCTCTTGTTCTGGTGCTGGTTGCCTGGGAGAAGAGACCAACACCCACCTGGCTACAACCTCCCTTCAGGGAGTTGTAGAGAGCAATAAGGTCGCCCCTGAGCCTCCTCTTCTCCAGGCTAAGGCTCCCTCAGCCTCTCCTCATAGGGCTTGTGCTCCAAACCTCTCACCAACTTTGTTGCCCTTCTCTGGACATGTTCCAGCAAGTCAACATCTTTCCTAAACTGAGGGGCCCAGAACTGGACACAGGACTCAAGATGTGGCCTAACCAGTGCAGTGTACAGGGGCAGAATGACCTCCCTGCTCCTGCTGGCCACACTGTTCCTGATAAAGGCCAGGATGCCATTGGCCTTCTTGGCCACCTGGGCACACTGCAGGCTCATGTTCAGCCTACAATCAACCAGTACTCCCAGGTCCCTCTCTGCCTGGCCGCTCTCCAGCCACTCTGACCCCAGCTTGTAGTACTGCATGGGGTTGTTGTGGCCAGTGTGCAGAACCTGGCACTTGGATGTGTTAAATCTCATGCCATTGGACTCTGCCCATCTGTCCAGGTCCCTCTGCAGACCTCTCCTACCCTCTAAGACATCAACTCCTGCCCCCACCTTGGTGTCATCTGCAAACTTACTGATGATGGACTCAATGCCCTCATCCAGACCATCAATGAAGATATTAAAGAGCATGGGGCCCAGCACTGATCCCCAGGGGACACCACTAGTGACTGGCTGCCAGCTGGATGTGGTACCATTCACCACCACTCTCTGCGATCGGCCCTCCAGCCAGTTCCTAACCCACAAGTAGTAAATGTTTGTTAATTGAATTGCTTCATCTGAGGAATACTATGTAACTAGCTGATTAGCAGAAGTTTTGCATACATACCTGTGTTAGCACACCCTTTCAAAAGAAATATGTCTACTGCAAGCTGAGTCAAGTTTGGGAGATTGCATCTCAGGGGAGATGGTAATAATAAGAGATACTTTTCAATAGTTGCTCTACTTGACAAATTACAAGATTAATCACCACAACTGCAGAAAACAAGCATTAAATAACTTCACTTTTTCCCCCAGTGTTAGCTTAGCTGGAAAAAGAGCTGAAACACAACTTTTATTAGAATGCATGCTTCGGATGATCTCAGGCATTGCTTTACCTGATGAAGACCTGCTGTTATGTGAAATGCGTCTATTAGAAATGAATTAGGTAACAGCATTTTATGAGGATGAAGGCATTGCTTAATCCTGAAATCTCTTGATTCATGGACTGTCAAAAGGATCTGCTTTTCTTACCTCATTTGTTGGGGAGGTGGTTTCATATGAACTTAGTGTTTTCATTTACTCTGGGTGTGGGCACATTTTTGGGTAAAACTCAGTGTCTATTTGATGACAAAATTTATTTGATTCATTATTGTTGCCGCATATTGAAGCATTTAATTTCAAATCAGTAGGCTATTTCTTGTTTCCATAAATTATCCCATCTGTTTCTTGCATAAATGATGGACTGGATGCCTCTTGTGTTAAGGAAGATAAAAAGAGAAGGAAAGACCTGTTTGAGAGTAACTTTAACGTCATGCAAGTTATTACTTTAGCAGTCCAAGAAGAGTTTACAGAAGTGTCTGATAAATATATTTGGAACAAGCCTGAACTGGAACCAGCAAGGCAGACAGCAGTGTTGCACATCCAGCTTTTGATTTTTTTTCTCATTTCCCCAAAATATAGATGTGTCACTTAGGACAGAAATCCATCATTTCCCAGTCACTTTCTTAGCTTAATTTGTGTTGAGCAGACAAAAGGCACTGCATTACCTTTTCTGCATGGTGTTCAGCATCTTCAGTCACAGCCTGTTGTTGTATCATTGGACTTGCTCCATTTTTCAACTATAAATTACTGGAGGGTTTGCCTTAGACAGAGAGAATATCCCTTATGTTAGATGAACCGGGGAAATAATCTGTTCTTTTGTTTTGGCAGCACACACAAACAGGGAATTGGGAAGATCTCTTCTCTGAGTGGACCTTGGTGATGTGAGAAAGATGGTTTGTATGTGTATGACTTCTAGGATGCTTTGTTGTCATTCTCCAGTAGAGAATAGCGAGGGGAGGCTGTAGCTGGAGTGCTGAGCCAGCCTCTTGGTACCAGAGGCCATGCTCCTTTACTGCCAGTTCGGTCTGGGTTGCCATGAAAATCAAAATGCATGGTCATCCTGGGAAATGAAAGGAAGCATTGGAGGGATCAGAAGTACCAATAAATTTGAGATAGGCAAATCCAGGTGTTACGTAAGTTTATCTCATCTTCCCTCAAATCCTAGTGATAAGGATTCAGCCACTTCTGACTTAGTTTGCCTATTATGAACAAAAGAACAATCTTCTGGAGCATCTCCTGTATTGGCTGGTCTGGGTAAAAGGTTTAAAATCCAGAATGCTCTTGGGTGACAAAAAGATCTTTCCATCTATAGTACAAACAGAACTTGAATGGGAAATTCTTACTATAGCAGAGATAAAGCTTTACCTTATAAACCTGGGCTGCCTTGTTCCTGCTGAAACCCAGTCCCAAGTGCAAACATATTACCTGTCATTAATTTCCTTAAATATTAGCATTTACTTCTTTGAAGGAAAGAGGAGGACTATTTTCTCTCTAATTAAAGAAAAACGTTGAATCATTCAGCAGCCTTACAATGGATGAATGTTACTGCAACTTCACCAGAAAATAACTTCTCAAACCCAGCTTTTCCTTGCCGTTGAGGGGTAGCTGTTGTTTGGTGTATTCTTAACTGGATTTTGCAGGTACAAGAACCGCATTGCGAATAGGAGGTAACTCTACCATCCAGGTGAAAGTCACATACTTTAGGGTGACAGGCACACCTGGTGGTACCTGGACCAAACTGTATGAACAGCTATCTAAATTAACTGCAAGAATTTTGTGTTTGTACTTATGCATTAAAACTATACATTCATTTGCTAAAGGGACATTGCCAAGACTGGTAGGCTTAAAATTAGCTCTCCAGCTGTGTTTTGCTTTGCAGGCACGTGCATGTCTGTTCTCTTCCTGGAAGCAGCTGGATGTTGAAACCCACAAGAAACCTACTCTGGGTGAAATATAAAAAGGTTTTTTTTTTTTTCAAAATTCTCTCCTTTCTGTTTGTTTTTCCTTTCTTCTCCCATCTCTTTATGATGACCATCTTTTCTGGCTGAAGACCAGACCTGTCTTCAAAGTTTCTTAGTGCTACATTTGCTTAGGGGTGAGAGCTGCACAACCTCCTCAGAGAGTGCTAGGCATTAATCTCTAGCTTGGATCTGTGCTTCTCCTTGGCAAAAAGTTCATACCAGCACCTTCCAATTGAATAGCCAGCTTGATGCTGAGAAGGGAACATGCAACTGGAAGGAGTCACATGGGTATTATGGAACTGAACAGATAGGTATTTTTGTGTAGTCTACAGCCTTTCCTCAGAGAAGAGACAAATAGATTTCCTAGACCTAAGAGAGCTGGGTTTTAATGGTATTTTTAGATGGCTGCAGACTAATTCCTGGCTTCTGATTTTTTACTCCATAGTGTTATGCTTTTCATAATATTTAGAAATAAGCAATTCCTTTTTCAGAGTGGAAATATGATTTGAAGATACCTTAAGCAGTATTCCAGCAGTGACAGTGTCTTCTGGGTGTGCATGGCAGGTGATACACATGCACATTAGTGAGGCTGTGTACAGTTGAAGAGCAGCATCTGAGATGGATGGAGAAGATCTGTCACCCCACTGAGACCTTGTGATGGGTTATCAACTCTTTGTGAGTTCAGAAAGCATTTAGAAATGAGTTCGAGCCTCAAAGTGTTATGCATGACCCAGAGGTTCTCCTTGAATTTGGTGTGAAGACTTTATCTTCATTTCCTACTAAGGAAAACATCTGTGAAGTATTTAATGCATAGAGGGATTTTTTTATTTGCTTTTAACAGTGAAAGTTATTTAGACTTTGCTCATATTAGAGGTGGCCCAGGTGTGATTGTTGCTGGACTTTGTAAAATTAAGCATGGTCTGGATTTTGACTGCTAACAGAACTAGAGAAAAAGTAGACAGCTCAAGGTGGGCACCCAGTAGATCTATTTGTGTGTTGTCAGTCCAAGTAGGAGTCAAACTGCACCCCTGGCAATACCTTATGGTAACTGTACCACTGTGAAACCAACTGCAAAGTTCAGTTGCAACCTCATGGAAGAGAATAAACATTGTACACCTGTAGAAAAAGTGCATGGGAGGGCTTTTTCCTCTATTACTCCTGAGTTCACTAAAAGCTTATCATCTGTTTGCTTACCTTCTGGTTCCATTTAAGGTAATATTTAACTCTCATAGAACCTAGCCATTGATGAAACTTTAACTTAAAAATAAGTAACTTCTACTGCTTCCAGGGAGAAATGGAGAAGTACGGCATCATATGCTGCTCTTCAAGTAGTGCTTTTCTGATAAATAGCTTTTATGAGAGGCTTGATAAAGCATCTGCTATTAGCGTTGTCAAAAGGGAGAAAGTGAAGTCAGGGAAATAGTAAATAGCCCATATCTGTAGGGAGTGTCAGGCTCTGCTACTGCGAGACTGTAGGGTATCTGCTGTTAGATCAAAATCTCAGCAGCCCTATAATAAAACCTGCTGAACCAGAGCTTGTGTTTGGTCTTGGTTTAAGTTTGTTGAACAGACCCTGAATCAGGTACTTTTCATCTGGACTTCAACTAATTTCTGCTATCTTTTCTCTGCTTGTCCTTTATAATGGACCTTCCACACTCAGCTCAGTGACCATCTCACCTGTGCATTCCTGCTTCCCTTTTTCTTCTATGTATTCAAAGAAAGATCAGTGTTCTTAAATGCCCCACATGTGCCATCTCCTTTTATACATGTAAGCTCAAGTCCCTGTGACAGTCACCTTTTCACTGAAGTCCAAATCCTATGAGCATCCAGCTTGGATTTTGCTTTGTGCATTTAGGAATTCTTATAACCTGGCGTTATTGCAGAGCTGAGGAAGCTCTAAGTCAGACAGCATGTGAGAAGTGAGTGGTTTTGCTGTGCTTTGTCTATCACAATCCAAACTGGTCCTGCATGAAAATAAAAGACCTCATAGAAAAAGGTTTATGCAGCAGGTTTGGATTGTCAGTGCCCGAAGCAGTGTGATCGGTTATATTATTTCTGTGAAGATATTTTTCCATTTGCTGTTAAGCTCTGATCCCTTTGTCAAAAAGCTAGGATCTAGCATTGCTGACTAGGAAGCATCACACACCAGCTCTGCTCAAGGACCAAAGTCTCCTTGTAGTACCCAGCATCTTTTGCTCTCACCAAGCCACGTCCCAGGCTAAGAAGCTCATTTCAGGCAGAACGTGGGGTTCCGTTTCAGTTTTAGGAAAGCAGATACAGTTGCAGTAGCAAAGCAGAAGAGTAATCCTTGCTTATTCTAGTTTCATGCAGTAGCTTCAAGCTCACAGGCTTTCCCTTGCCCTTTTAGTAATTGCAATTTGAACCTTGTGCCTTAGTTACTAACCTGCAGCTGAAGATGATGGGTTGTCTTCCCCAGATGCTGATGGGGTGATGGGAATCTCTGCTGACCTCTCATAATCTGTTGCTCATGTTCAGAACCTCACTTTGTCTGAACATATTGTGCAGTTGTGGGGTCAGGGTATATATGCTTGGACCCCTTATTTTGGGTTGGAGGTACTTTTGCAGCCCTAGCATCACATGGGAAAACTGCCAGGGAAGTCAGAGCAGTAGGCAGTAGGACTGTTAGTCCACCTCCCACCGTGTCTTTGGGGACTGTGCCAGCACAGCTTGCCATGGACCATAAGCAGCTTGCCTGTGCTTTCCCTGGAGCCAATGGCAAAGAAAGAGCTACTCATCCAGGGAATATCCTCTCCCAGCAGCCTGAACATCAAACCTACCATCACTGTGCTGGACCAGGCAAGGTGAGAGGGGCCAGTGAAATGGTGAAGAGAACTTGTCTGCCTGAAAAGGAAAACAATAGCTTACTTTGGGTATGTACTGAATGAGGGTCTCCTTCCATTTTGAGGTAGACTACACAAGAGAGAAGAATGCCAATATATAGCAGAAACAGGGAAGAGCTGATGCGATGAAGAGAGCTTCAGCTGTGTAAGCTTGCTCCATCCAGGACTGGGGATCATATGAGGCCACCACAGTAGTTAGAAGGTATTTACTGAGCTTAGATGTCACCTTCACTGATGGGCCAACACCCAAGTGGAGCAGAAGGAGGAACAGAAGCCAAGCACAAGAAGTAAGAGATCAACACTCCCCCAGGGGGACCTGCTTCACCTTGACAATTATGGCAACAAATCCTGCTCTCTACTCATCTCCACACCTTACTGAGTTTTGAAGTGGCATATGAGGTCATCTTGTTGTATTTTAATAATTCCCCCTTTCAGAGGTGGTTTTATTTCTATATTCAGCAGGTAAACAGACAGAGGCTCTTGGCCCTGGCTGCAAGAGAGGCAAAGCCAAAGAAAGTAAGAGATCAGAGCAAGAGATGCAAAGATGATGTGTTATTGCTTTTACTCCAATACACATATAATTTCACAGCACAGCAAACAGGCACCAAGTCTTTTGCAAGAAATTGTCTCCCCTGGATGTCTCTTGAGTTTTGGTCCTCTCAGTCCTCGTGGACAAATTAATAAACTTGATCTGTTGTAAGCTCCACTCAGGCTCCTGCTCCAGGCCAGCCCCATCTGTTTCCTCTGGCCTTGCAAATAGCCTGTAGGGAACAGCAAGACCTTCACCCGGGAAGGGGGCTGGATGTCCTCCTGAGGGTGATGACCTACAGTTTCCACTGTTCGGGTACGTAAGCTGCTCATGTTCTCCACAGCCAAGTGGCAGCTGCTTGGGTGGTGAGTGAAGCAGATGGTTGACATTGGTGGTGAATGGCTTTGAGAGAGAAAATAAGCATATGCCACTTGCCTAAGAACAACAGTGGCAAGGTAATTCTGCTAGCTTGTTCAAGGCCAGCCCCAGAGGGTCCCAGGCAGCTCAGGCAACATCTATCAGGCCTTCATGTCCCACATGTGCTAGCTCTGATGCCTGTGGTTATCCTCTGAAGGACTCTAGAGATATAAGGCTTCCTGCTGGTTATGCACCACTCCTCGCTGTGGGTGGAGAAGGTGGGGAAATGTTTTTCATCCTTTGTGGTGACACATTGGGGGAATCCCATGAAACAAAGTGTGCTCTGACCTCCTGCATCCCACCAGGGAGGGACTGCATGTACCAAACACCTCCTGAGCCATCCTGTGTGAGGTTGACGTCCTAATCTTAAACTCATTATATGGAACTCAGGGGTGGAAGCATGCAGCTGCCAGCTCCCAAATGTCTGAATCAGCCCACTCAGGGTTCTTTGATTCTCTTGCAGTGGATTGCATCTTCCAGCCCATGTAAGGCATCGGCTCACCACAGATCAGGCTGAACGTGGTGCTCTCTCTCTCTCCTGGCACTCCTCCCGGATTACAACATGACCCTTGGTTATGAGTCAGGTCTTTTCTCACAAACCCAGACACTGCACTGAGCAGGCAGTTGCTCATCTGCACCAGAGCTGAGAATTTACTGTGGCAAAGCAAGTTCAGTCTGCAGTGACTCCTTCTCTGCATGTGACCTTTCTGACTTTCATCTGTCCTCCTGTGTTCAAGCGTATCTGTGCAACAGCTTCCCCAAGCACAGACCTGAAACACTGCTTGAGAGGAGAGCGGGAAAATGCTGTGGGACTCTTGCAGTGGTAAAGAACAAGTGAGTCAGGCACTGGCCATGCAGTGGGGCTTCCCATGGACTTCTTTCTGGGGACAGTGACTGGCTGCTTGACTCTGGCTATCATCAATACTTTTTATTGGGCAGAAATGCTCTTGGTAGACCTTGGTGTGGAGTGTCCAGGCCTGGGACAAAGGCAACCAGGCTGTTGGGTGGGTTACAAACTTCTTACACTCCATTGGACACATGTGTGCTCTGAGCCTGCCAATTCCCAATTGCAAGCCAGAGAATCTCATTTTGAGGTCAGTGCCACTACCACCTTTGGTACTAATTTTGTTATTTTGACCTGAACACCTGCTCCTGGGCCAGAGGGGTGGGTAGTGCTTCAACAGGTCTGTCCCAGTTGCAGCAGGGTGTTGGGTGCACCATGCAGCCACAGATTTTGAGAACTGACTCCTGCCATCTCTGTGGGCTGGCATGCACAGCCAGACAAGTGAATCAGCACCATTGTGATGCACAGTCACAGAGAGCTGACTCCTCTTTGGAGGGCTGCAGGGATACCATTTTCAGGGAAGGGCAACTTCAAAGCACTCCTCTTGCTCTCTGCATGTTTCCATACCTATGTGCTTCAAGTGCTTTCAAAGGAAGCAGAACTAGCCTGAAACTCTCTGTTTCACTTCAGTTTGTTTGTTTCCTCTCCCTGGAGCAGTGTTCCTCCTCTGTTGTCTGGTTCAGCATTTTGCTGGCTTGGCTAAGTATCTTGTAAGGAAATAATTTATAATAAAGCTGCTATGCTGGGGTTTATCATTTATAAGTGTGGGTCAGGGTTTAGTTCACTGTGTTAAACTCTCCATGCTGCATGTGATTTTTCAAGCTTTGTCAGGAACAAAAAGTTCTGGGGATGTGCAAAGCATGACTGCATGGTTTCCATGGAGACACTGCTAGTTAGGCTGTGGAAATCCTGAAAAGGCCAGAGGATGACTGACAATACAAGGTCTTAGTGGCTGATCTGAAGAGCCAGACTGAATTAATGAGATTTTTCACAGAGAGTTATTAGCAAGGCTAGCACGGTATGGCACTTAGTCCTCTTTCGTTTTCTCAGCTGCAGTCTTGGAAAACAGAAATGGAAAAGATTTAATTGCTGGTTTTTAAGCCCTTTTAAGATTATTTTAACCTATAATGTTTTAAGGATGTAATGAAAAGCAGATTTGCTTGCTTTTTTTGTCATTCAGTTACTGTTATTACAGTGTTTTTTTGGTGGCAGTTGCCCTTTATCTGTACAGAGATGAGAAATTCAATAGTACTTATTACATTGAGCAGTTAATTCCCACATACTGTGAACACATTACTGTTCAAAGTAGGTTATCTTGAGTTCCATTTAGAGCCAAAATGCGAGATACCATGTCAGTGGCTCCATATCTCCTAGGGCTATATTAATTATTTATTGCTGACTGCTAATACAAACTGTTAACTCTGGCTAGTAATAGTTTGTTCATTTATCTGTCACTTACTGCTTCTTCCCTGTGTTTCTGCCCACCCCCTTTTGACAGCCTGTGCAGACTATGAACTCATGTTTAATTAAAACAACTCCAAAATCCTCATTGGTCTGAGATGCTAAGTTTCAATCAGGACCTGACTTTCTTAAAGTTTCACGGTGTCTGAGGTGAGGGATTTCACTGCATCATTAACAGGTGGGTGGCTACTGATTAAAGAGACATGCCTTTGCCTGGGAACTAAATGGATGTGTCTGCCTGTTTCTGGTATGAGTAGCTTGTTTGCTGCTTCATTTTAACCGACACAGCAAAATGTTCGGATGCTCTCCTCCTCTCCCTGGAAAATGCCAGATCTGCTGAAATCAGCACAGCCAGTTCAGCAAAGCAGCATGTTAGGGACTGCTGTTTCTTGTTGGTCTGCACAAGTGCACATACCCATATGTTTCTGGGAGATGTAAAACCATAATGTTGCTGCTGAGTAATCCACAACAAAAGCACATGAGGGCTGCATTCCTTGGATTCCTGTACAGTAGACTAATCCACTTAATCTCGCTGTTCGCTTCTCTGGCTGGAATTTCACAGTCTCCTTTGATTTACTGGTTTGTAAATCTCTTTTTAAGCACCTTTTTTTTTTTTTTTTTTTTGGCAGGGGGTGGGTGCTAGGGGTCATAATTCCTGAAACCCCTCTTCTCTTTCAAATGAATTTATGGAAAGGAAATGTGGAAATTAAAATGGGGGTTAGCTGGATTTTTTTTTTTTTGGTTGCCACTTTAGCAGCATCCAATAATCTTTTAAAATGTTCATCAATAGGTATGTTTGGTCTCTCAGTTCTTATGTGCATGGGCATTGTCTCTCTTTGTCATATGGCAGCATTTCCACTCCCCAATTTCACAAGTTTCTTATGCTGTGTTTTCAAACAAAAATGATAATCATGATGTGTGGAAGTTATTTTCTTTCCTGTTAGTGCACCAATAGTTATCGATAAGCACAGAACACAGGATCTAGATGATGGCTGTGAAGCAAATTGTCAAAATCCTGCTGCTCTGGCTGTTGAAGAGGCATTTGTATAGCATAGATATGAATGCAGGACAAATCCTTAGTTAAGCAGGTAGATAAATGAGGTAGCTTGGTCTCAGAACGTATTCAACTGATACAAAGATCAATTTGAGACCTGCTTTTGAACTACAAAAATGTAAGTAAATAATAGAGGTGGATCACCTGACTTAATGAGTCATAAAGGACGGGAAATAAAACACCAAGGTCCTGAGATAAAGTCTTCATTTAAAGTGTTAGATTCCCACAGCCTGTTGGCTGTTCAGTAGCTCTAAGTGCCCTGCTTGTGCGAGTGATGTGCCTCTGCATGGCTGTGAGCCACGCTGACCTCTGGCAGACTCACACGCCCGTGCACGGTGCTACGTAAAGCATCCACAGCTGCTCTGCTCTGTGCAGCTCTGACTCAAAGCAAGCCCCTGCCGAAGCTGCACGGTGTGTGCTGCTGAAATGACTCTGTGCTGAAGCATGGGGACACTTTCCAGCTCAGTGGAAAATTCCTCCGCTGCCCCACTGTGTCTTTGGTGGCCTTGAAGAGGGAAGAGCTTTAGGTCATTGCCTTCCTCCCCTCCTACAATCATACATCCCACGGAGTGGCTTACGTGTGTCCACACGCAGTGCTGCTGGTGGGAAGGACTTGTCACTGAAGCCAGGCATAGCTACCCATCAAGAAATTAATCAGAAAGAAACTGAGGAAGTGAGCAGACAACTAAACATATGGGCTACCTGACAACACAGCATTTGGAGTAGCTTTTCTCAGGCAGAAAGGATAAAATCTCCCACGCTCTCCACGGCTGTCCAGAGACATTAACAATTGGATCCAAATTGACTTTTAGGCAGCAGATTTAAGTCTCAGTTGAATTGCCTAGGCTTGGGCCTGAAGATGCCAAATCCCATGAACTAACCTCTGCCCAAAGTGATGAGAACTGTGTGAGAGAAGCCTCTCTCACAGCACTTCTGCCATCTGGGACAGTGCCAGGTCCCAGGGCACAGAGATGGAGCCTGCTCCCAGGGTGGACCATGCTGGTGGGATTTCAGCTGCATCCAAATGGGAACTGGAAAACAGATTTCTCTAAACTTTGGCCATAAACCAGAACTAAAGCCACCAGGGCAGAGCTAGCCCCATGGGTATCAAGCTGCTCTCATTGAAAATTTGGAAGGTCTTGTTTTGGTATTTTGGCTTTAGCGTGCCTGAAATGCTCAGAGGAAACATACCATTAACATCCTGCAGCAAATGCAACTACAGTCATCCTTTCTAAAGGGCTCCCTGGTGGGACTGCTGCAGCTGAAAGAAAAGTAGGAAATGATGGGCAGTCAGTGGGAAAAAATAAGGTCTTGTCAGGCTATTCCCACAGTGAGTTGCTAAGAAGGGTGATAGTTAAATGCCACCTGAACCTTGGGTTCAGGATGTAGAGCGGATAAGTGAACCACAGTGACTCAAAGGCAATAAATCTTCTGTTCCAGACAAAATTAATCCAAGGCTGTCATAGGACACTAGAAAGGAAATTTGGAAACCCCTTTGGAGCGAGTGTCTGCCAAACTGGAAACACGTACACACACACTGTGCTATGACCTGTCAGCCTGCATGAGCCCATGGTGCTGGGGCGCAAGCCAGGCTCTTTGGCTTACTCTCTCTCGCAGCACAGACAGTGCTGTTTAGAAAGGATAATATAGCACCTCACAGAAAAGTTTTTTCTATCTAGGCACATGGCTACTTTTAAATAAGTATAGGTACAAGTAGGCAAGAGAGAAAATGTGAGAGCAATCTAAGACTAGTGTGATGCCACCTGGTTTAATTCTTTTCTCAGGCATGCCCACACTTAGAAACAAGAGCTTGCTTTCTCAATTCTAAGGCTGACCCGAGCAAGCAAACCTCAGGAGAGAACTACCATGCTGGTCTGTGAGCATGTTACAGCATTCTAGATTGCAGCTGATCCAGTGGTTTCTCCAATTAGTATTAGACAAGTGTTTGAGTCCTGATCCTATCAAGAAAGCTGAATGGTTTGATGCTGCTTTCTCATGCCATACAGTGTTTGGTGGCACTATGGGCTTGGCCTGCAGGGTGGCCCAGCAGGTCTTCAGCAGATTGTGAGAGCGGGTCTTCCTAAACGGAAATGAACTCACCACCACCTCCTCTGACTTCATTGTCTGCTGAGCTGCACTCACCCCTGCACAGATGGGTGGTAGTTCACGGTGGAAAGGTTATCATTGCCACTATCAGGGCTAGAGGCTTTGTTTATTTTTAGATTACTCTGTAGAGTCTGGCTAGAAAGATGAAAAGAGCCAGCCTAAAGGGGGTCTGTGCATGCCAGACTGTCTTGCTTATGCTCTGACTCTGAAAACACAGAACAGAGAAAATGCAAAGGGATGGGCTCTATCTAGCCAGATTGATTAAAATATTTGTGCCCCCACATTCTGAGGAGAGGATGTAATATGGGGGTGGGCTCTGATTCATTTTGCTGCAAAGACAGCAAGGCTTCAACAAATCTGCTTGAGCCAAGCTGGCGGATGTTGCACTGAAGAGGATGAGACCCGCTGGTACAGCCTGTTTTCTGGCAGCTCTGCTTAGAGAGCAATGGTTTTCATCTGAGAAGTGTTATAAACACCTTGGGAGAAGTTCAGATTATCCTGAATTGTCTTTGGTGATGGTGGGGAGCTGCAAAATGGAGGTGAGCCTGAGCCCTGGACTGTCTAACAAAGAAGGAGAAACCTTTTTCATTATCCTGCATTACACTTTACAGGAACATTTTAAAAGTGCATGGTTCATTGTCCCTCAAAGGCCAAATTTCAAAGTGATCTGGAAGGATTGTTGTTGTCTGTCAGGATCCCACATTTCAGTGCTCACTGGGGGTGATGAGAGGGAGCCTGGCAGCTCTGAGCCCTTTTGGTTCTACCCCTACGCAGAAAAAAGTGCTGTGCAAGGAGAGCAGAGCAACCTTCTCTGCCATCCCCTCAGGTGTGGTGACAGCAGCTCTCTTGCTGATTGTCAGTGAATTTACTGACTGCTAATGAAGTTGAGGGAGAAGTGTCTTTCAGTGACATCCATACAAAAATGTACATTGCTGAAAACCACTGGCTATTTTTGGAGATATCCCACTCTACACTACCAGATTGAAGCATCAATTGGCTGGTTATTGTTTTTTGTTGGTTGGTTGGGGTTTTTTTATGACTATATGTTGTTGTGGTTGGGTTTTTTCAGCAGAGAAGTTAATAAAGATGGATATCCACAACAAACTGTCAAGTTCCGAGCCAGAGAGATTTTTCACTGTGCGAAACAGACCAGGGAAAATAAATAATCCTAGAAGTGGTAGAGCTTGTAAATATTGACACGTACAAGGAAGGAAACAGAACTTGGGTACAATAAAAAAATGGGTTGGGGATTGCTATTTTTTCGGATAATGGCTTGAAAAAATCTGCTTTTACCTACTATCCTGTCTGGGGAAGAGGTAATAGGGATTTTTTGTTAGAATAGAAGCATATTGCTCTTTCCCCAAGCCAGTCTCTACTTGAGGGTCAGTCTTCTTTCCCAGCATTTGGGAGCACAGTCAGAAATAGTCCTTTTTCCTCTATCATCTATAGGAATATTCATGGAAGGGAAGACCAAAGAAGGAGGAAGGAATGCAAGGGAAGAAGCAGAAGAGATGTGCTGGAGACCACTCTTTTCTTAGGTTTCCCACCAGAAAAGGGCTCTTTTAAAGATCTCCACAAGAATAACTTTTCTCCTCAACCTGAGTCCAACTCTACTGCCCAGACACTTTGCCAGCGCTTTGCTCAGCCTCAGCTCACACAAAAAGAGATGTGCACAGGTCTGTCTTTAATGTGGGAGAAAATCTAGATTCCCTGAGGCCTGCCTTCATGACATACAGTTGCCAGACACTGGGTAGCTAGCTAAAGACCCACATTTTAAACCACTTCCTTCTTCGTTATGTTTTCCTCTGGATTTTCAAAATCTCTAAGAAATCTACTAGGACTAGCATCTATATATTACCCATTAGGTGGCTGATTGGTTGTTTGACTGATTGGTTACCCAAGTTCTCCTTTCCTCAAGCAATTCTGTCATCTTTATGACTTGGAGGAGGGTTTGCGTTGCAGTCTTTCCTGTACACACTCTGGAAAGCCTCCAGACCTTTGAATATTGCAATCACACAGAGAGCAAGCCAGCAACATAACCTTAAAGAGAGGCTTTTTTGCAGTCTTTTAAGGTGAAAAATCTTTTTCCTCCACCCTGTCATAACATAAGAGAGTGCCAGTGGCTTTGAATGGCAGCAGCGCAGTAGCTAGTATTGTTTCAGCCGCTCATTACACCCTAGTGGTCAAGTTGTTGTAATTATGGCAGGTGGAAATAAGATTATTTAGGATGGTGTTCTTACAAGGCAGGCATAAAATCCTAAATAAAAAAGTGTTTCCAAATGCTCAGTGAAATTAATGGGAAGGAAATACGAGTGCTCCTTTATTATTTCAGAGCCAGACAGTTAAGGCAGATGTACATCATCAGTCTTCAAAGAATGTCCTGGGGACATAGCCAAGACATTATTTCTGCCCCCCCACCTCCTATCACTGCTGATTTAATATCTACACAAGTGCACATGCAAGAGGAGGATACGAAACTTGCACTTTTCACTTCAAGTCCCTGTAAATATCTCCTCCTTGGAGATTATTAAAAATGTAATGGGGTTACTGTAGCACATGGGAATCAGTACTTGAATGCATGTGCCAAAGAAGGCAAAGGTGGGTTGACCCTGTCTGTGTTAAGTCAGGGAAGCTGTGGGGTTGAGTCAAGCATCTAGTGGAAATAAAAAGAAAAACTAATTTCAAGCAGGCCCCAGTGAGCATGTTTTTATCCAAAAAGCAATCAGAGAGAGTAATATGACCTACCAGATGGAATTGCTGAGGCAGAGGTGAAAGTTAGAAACAACAATAAGGAAACACGATCAAGTATAATTTTGACAGAATGAAGATATTAGAGAGAAAAGCCCCAGCGGGCCAGTTTGGCTCATTCTGATTCCAATATTTCATCTGCTCTCAGAAAACCCCTGGAGAAAGTCTTGTCACACCACCATAAGACATTGAGGCTGAACCAGACGGAGGGCTGCAGTGTCTGCAGCTGTGGTCAAGTGTTTTTGGCCATAACCTTGCTGGGCTGGTGGGATGGGTAGTGGGGAGAGTACCGCCACTCTCATCCTTGCCAAGGGCCCAGAAAGGTGGCCTGGAGTGCTGTGATCCAAGTCACACTCCAAATTTTCCCTGTCACAATATCCCCCAATGTTGTTCATGCTATCTAATAGGAAATTCAGTGGAGAGGCACTGGAGACAGACTTACCTTTCAGCTCTCCTTTTGCTGTAAAAGACACTGTGTGCTACATGAAATTTAGACCCACTTCAAAACTCTCGATGCTTCCTAACAGATAGAAGAGGGGTTTAATATAAATGAGAATCAGATACCCTTTGCCTGTAAATGTCAGCCTGTCACTCAGACAGTGGCAACTATTTTCAATTTATGGTAAATAAATTTACTAGAAAAATTAGAGAAAACAAGCTGGAGCTGCTGTGAAGTATGCCATGAAAAGAGAAGGAGGGGTTTTCAATTTGCTAGATGTCTGGTTTGATGTTTTGCACTGGCTATGGGTGCCCAGGATGACTGCTCTCTGGGCTGTGGGAGCAAGGGAGGGGCAGAGAAGGTTTGTCTGTGCTGGAGGAGGTGGTGGGAAGTGGAAGGTTGAAGCTGCAGTGACGTGCCAAGCTCTGTCAGCTCCATAATAATGAGGTTGTCTACTTGGGCTTGGCTAGATACCAAGTCAAGGGTTTATGGTGTGAGTTCATCTACTGGCTTTTCCCTTTACGTGATGTAATGCTCTCTGTGAGTGTGATATTTATTACGCCCAGCTCTGTCCAGGTACATGTAGTTGTAGCCAGCCTCAGAAAGTTTGGAAACAGCTTCTTGATCTTATTTGCATCCTTTTGTCTGACCTGTGACATAATCCAAGGAGGGCTGGTGCTGTGATTCCCTCCATGTTCACCCTTTGTCCTCTCCCTCCTCCTTCCTCTCCCAATGGTTTGTCAAACTGTCTTGCCTTTATCTCTTCTCACAGGCTTTGCAACAAGTCAGAGGATGATTTATACCCTGATAACTTCTGCTTTTAAATGCCAAGCTAAGAAAAGCAACCTTTGAAAAAGCAACTTCTGTGGAGGTGTGGGGGAACCCGCCTATCATTGCTCTCAGCAGGCAAAAGTTCCATCTCAGCAGAGATGTTGAGAGAGCAGGGCTTCACATCCCTCTCCTTCCTCACCTGGCACCCAAAGGGACATGGTGGAGTAAGGACAGGTGAGAAGAAACCTGTCTGATCCTGGGCTGACAAGTTCTATCTGGTGAAGGAGCACGAAGTGTGTATTGCCCACTGCCCTTGTATCTCCATTCCAATCCCCTCTGCTCATCATCCTGAAGAGCTGGAAACTGATGTGCAGCTTTGGGGCAGGAGCATGGGACGGGACTTCATGTTTGGACTGTTGGTGGTAAGGTCTGTGCTTTGCTGAAGGTAAAAAATAGTTTTAAGCTATAATACCACTTTCAGGATTGTATTACAAGCTTCCTCAGTGCTGGGGCTACAAGTCAGCTAAGGATGAGGCAGGCAGCTAGAGATGGTATTCTGCTGTGCTTGCTGCAGTGTCAGGCATTCCAGAGCTGCAAACACACTGCCTCTCCCTGCTCCTCATCAATTTCTGACTGTGAGGTTTACCCCAGACCTCCCCAGCAGCACTGCAGCTGCAGCAAGGAGGCAGGCAGCAACCTGCCCTTGAACAGTAAGGCCCTCAGCACAGCTGGCTGCACCTCCACTGTGCTTGAGGCCATCAGAGCTGGCATTACAGGCCTGCCTGATTAAACACCACTGGGATTTCATCCTAATGGTGATCCATCCTGGAAGTTCAGATGTGGACATGACCATAGACAAAGGCCGTGTTTTTGTGTTTTAAGCACCATGGATTGAAACCTTTAAAGCAGTTCCTAATCCAGAGTGTTCTCAGTGTAATTGCAAGACCAGAAAGGTGAGGTGTGCATGGGCAAAGAGGGCAAGCACAGGAATATTTTTGCAGAATCTAATGTTTTAAAATTGCTCTTACTAGGTGACTTTTTAAATTTTCATTTTATTTTGCAATGAGGAGAGGGATTTTCCTCTGACTGCTTGAAAATTGTGTCTGAAACCATAATGCCCCTGTGAACAAAGGCAAGCAAGCTGTGCTGTGACTAAGGCCAGCATACTGAATTTCCTGAGAGGGAAAAAGTCACGAACAACTAAAAGTCAGGTATTGAAATGAAAGCTGAATCCTTACCTTAACTGAAACCTCTGTAAGCAATACAATGAGCAGAGAGGAGGGAGCAATTTAGATTTAGGGAAAGAAGTTTTGTAATTGCTTTTTGCATTTGATTTCTCACAGCACCTTTTTTTTTTTTTTCTCCTGAAGGATATAGCTGTGCTTGCCTAAGCTCCTAAACGAACTAGTTAGACCCGAGCAAAATGTGCACAGCAAAATGCAAAATTAGTTGAAACTTGCTTGGTTTCAGGTTTCATTACAATCTCTAAGCCCAGCCCTGGTTCACTGAGAGGTTTACTAAGGACCATGAACTTTTAGAGGGAACATGGACTGATTTATGAGTCTGAATGAAAATCCATGTGAAATTTGCCTTTCACATGACCACAATGCAAAAATACCTCCTCCTTCCCTCAACCCCTTCCTGCAGCAGTGGATAAACACTCATGCATTTTATCTCCTCTTTCTGCATCAAGGCTTCCCAGCACAAACAACACTGGGCTTCGTTCCTCATAAATCATCAGTGGTGCTAACAACAAAATGTTCACAGTTCTGGGGTTAGTACTTGTTAGTTTGTTGCTGCTACCACAAGCTAGGCAGGATGAAAATTATGCCGATTTTCATTTAACTTGACACGAACATAATCATGCACATTTTGGTCTGGATTATAACAGCTGAAGATAAAAGAAGGGTCCCTTGACACCTCATAATACATGCAAGGTTGTAAGAGGGTATGTTGCTGGTGCAGCAGCTTGGATGATTGAGCAAGTGCCATGGGATGGCATCAAGGGGGCCACTGCAATGCTCACTGCGGTGCAGCCTTGCCATCCACTACAGTGACAACTGTGGCACATCTGACATGTAAAGCGCCTGCAGAGAGTCTGGTGGTGGAAGAGCCACTGTTTTTATGCTCTTCAGGAGGCTTTTGCCACAAAACCAGGTCTCTCCGTGCTCTCACAGCAGGAATAGAACAACCCTTTGTTAGGGATGAGGATAACTCACCCTTTCCTGTGTCCCCCACACATGCAGATGGTTGAATATATCTCACATCTCTATGTCTTTTTCTCCAGTTTAAATCCTTGTGGAAGACTCTTTCAGTCATCTGCAGCCATTGAGACCTACCACGGGCGCAGGACAGTCCAGTCTCTTTCACAAAAAGGGCAGCTCTTCCCCTCTCTGTGTAGGGAACAAGCTGCCCCTACAACAACCTTTGCAACTGCAGCCACTTCTCAGGGTGGAGAAATAGTTGTGTAGAGGCCTGTCTATAGCAATTTGACAGCAATCTGCAGTGACATTGGAAATTCACTGGAAGAATAGGCTGGTTATAGGAAAAGGCCAAGTATATCCCCAATACAATACAATGCAATACACCAGGTTGAAAGAGACCTTCACAAGCATGATTCTCTTATCACAGGGAAAACATCAGATTAAAAAAAAAAAGGAAAAACAAACAAACAAAAAACAAACAGGGGAAAAAAAAAAAGGAAAAAGGAAAAAAGAGAAAGTTGTGTGGCTTTTTTAAAGCACAATATGGCTCATTTAAAAACTAAGTTGAGAATTACTTCTCCAGGTTGGAAATGCCTTTTTGTTTCACATTCCAAACTAATTTACAATAGAAACAGTTGTAAAACTAGAGGGGAAACACTTGAAATCTCCCAAGCATTTGGACTGAGCTGCTTGTGACTTCTTGCTTTCCCTTTTTCCCCATCCTCAAATTTTTGCTTGTTGATTTCCATTCCATTATAAGGTGGGATAAACATTAAACATGACAGCAAGTCTAATGGGACCAACAATGTGATTGTCACTCAGGTCTGCGCAGTGGCTGTTCCTGCAGCTTGTGTAACATCCAGAAGGATCGCTGCAGAGTTGCCTGGCAGAGATGTGCAGAGCTTATAGGCCAGCCCACAGGTAAATTCTCTTATTGAGGATTTTTTGTTAGGCTGGCCTTGCTCTTGATATATAACATTTCTTCTGCTTTGGAGTTACTTGTGTTACTCCACTGATTATCAATTTGTTGGTTTTGTTTTATATTATCCCTGGCCCATTATGACTCATCAGGCTGTGAACACATACAGCAAAACTTAAGCTGCATTTTACTGGCAGAGCTGCAAAGAGAGCTCAGTTCATGAAATTTTCCAGCAGCACTTCTGATCCTGTGTGCTTCATAAAGGTGCAAGTTGATAATTCAAACCAACATCTCACCTGCTCTGAAAGTACAATTGCTCTGTAAATACAAATCTGGCTTAAGAAATACAGGCTTATAAGATTGCAGGGGAGGGAAAGAAAGAGCAATTTCAGGGCAATGTAAGCTGTTATTTTGTTTGTGTCTGTCCAAAATATAGGAGTGTTTATGTCAGAGGAGCTTTCCTCAGTGGGAATGAAAAAGAGACTGTAATGGATAATAAATGCTGAGAGTCAGGAGGTTTTCAAACTTCTTTTGCAGCGTGCACTGGCTTTGAATGACTTCTCAGTCCTTCACCGTTTTTGCTCCAGGCAGCATGTATCACTTTCCCACCTGTCTCATAAATGAAGTGCAGTGGCTCAGCATTTAAAGTAAGACCTAGAGGGTCTAAGATGGAGGTTCAAGCCTACCCTTGGATGCCAGCTGAAGCCCTGGAGATGACCTGGCTGTTGGTACTTATCTGGTTGATTGGACTAGTAGTTAAAGGGACTGAGCATGCCATAAATCCTGCTGATCTGAGAGGCTGGCTGGCTTAGGAGGACCCATGGACACAACTCTCCTCTGGTAGTTACAGCTGTTACTTTCTGTAAGAATATAAGAAGTGATTTTGAGATCAGCGTTCCCAGCTACTGTCATGAAAGTTTGTATGTGGGAACACGGGGGCATCCTCACTTGTGGAATCCTTCATGCCCTCTAAAGTATCCAGCAATGTCCCTGATGAAGACCTATGCCAGACCATAAGCTAGAGTTTGGGAATGCTTGTCCACCAGTGTCACTAGACTGTGTCATATCGCTGTGGTGCCTTGTGAGCCTTGCAGCCATGCTGCCCTTCCCTTACATCACCAGAAATCAAATCCTCCTGGGTGGATCCTTATGCACATCTCATCCTCCTGAGAGTTCCACGGCACTCAGGGATGATGGAGAGTCTGGTACCTTCCTTCACATAGGCCAGACAGCAGGTGACCATGAGGGACCTCAGATAGACATGTCGGTGTTCCTGGCTGCTTCAGGTGTGATATTTTCCTTTTTCCCTTGGGGGAGATAATAGGACACCTGGCTGAAACCAGGCCCTCAGAAACTGAGATGTCCAAAATAAGTAGTCACTTAAGAAACCAGAAAAGAGAGCATAAGCTGAAATTTTACTTCCTCCTGCTCCTGACAGTTAAGTGAGGATAATAACTGCTTTCTGACTTTACAGAGCAGTATAACACTAAATATATTCTCAGAGGTGTCTCATGCAACAAGGATGACTGCCACAGGGAAGAGACAAAAACCCAGAAGGCTACCTCCTCAGTTTTTATCCCCTTTCTGTAACCTCCACTGAAAAAGAGCCATTGCTTCACACACCAGCTATCAAATAGGAGGAAGAGGGACCCTCTCCTCTCTGGTGAGGCAAATGTGTTTCCCTCTCAGCCTCTGACTCTGGCCTTAGCCTTACCTCCCCCAGGGACAGTGCTGCCTCAGTGGAGGCCACTCCTACAAGGCAAGGGAGGGAATCAGCTCACAGCTCTGCTTTCCCTTGGATGGGAAGGTATGGGTTAAATAGGTCATCTCTTAGTGGACACCTGGCTCCTGCCACATTTCAGAAGGGTGGGTAGATTCCCCTACTGTGTTGAGGAGGGCCCTGGCAGAAGCATATGAAGTAAAAAGATCTCCATCCTTAGCATCAGCTGAATATCACTGGAGATTTGTTAAATCTGTGCAGAGTTTTTCCTCTGATGATGAAGTACTTAGCCTCCCTCTCCTTTCTGTAGGTGCAAAAGGCTCTTCGCTTGCTGAGGTGGTGCTGATTGGTGAGCGATGCCAGGGGGCGGCATGTGTGGGGGCACTCCGTGCTTGATTCAGCTGAACTTATGTGTGAGCAACCCTTCTTCCTCTCACACAGCCTCATTTTGTGTGAGGGAGGAAAGGGGAGAACAGTACCAAGATGGTAACGTCTACCTGTTACGTTGCTCATCAGACAGCCTGGTGAGCCATAATTTAGGGCTGCAAATTCAAGCTGGGAGAAGGTTGCTACATCAAGGAATGAATAAGTAATAAAAGAACCTTTGCCACTTTCCTGCACAGCGTTTGCAACCACAGATCTCAGAGCATCCCAGTGCTGTGGAGGCAGGCAAGCACAATTAGCCTTGTTTATGGGGGGAGCTGATAGATGCAGGAGGAGATGTGCTTCTGCAGGAATAGTAGATATTACCTGGAGACAGCAGAGGTGCAGAGATGGCTGGCCAAAGCCCCTGGCAGCAGCTTCCTGCCTGCAAATGCAGTTGGGGAAAATCTCTGACCTGAAAGACAGATGTTTCTTTGTGCGGATAGCCTTATACGCTGAGGAAGAAGGCAATGCCTGGCTTATCTGCAGTGGGTCCTCACCGAAGCCAGGTCAGCCTTGTAAGGGTGTTCCTTCAGGCAGCAGGACCATGCTGAGAGACCTGAATCGTCATACCACATGTCCCATGGGGCTTGCTGCTAGGAGGCTGACGAGAGTTTGGACTCTTGCTGCAGAGGAGTACGGATGGGTGCCCCAAACAACCTGACCTGAGACATTGCCCTCAGAAAACTTGCTGCTGCCACCACTCACTTTCACAGTCCTTTCCTCTACGATAGTATAAACACACTGTCAACTCTTTTTCAATGAAAAATACTTTTGCTTGGCTTGGTTTCACATTGCACTGTTACTATTTGCTGTTGAGGAAGCTGCTGCAGCTATAAATAACTTCACCACAAGCTCATCTTGTCCGTAAGCTCTAGCGCCGGCTTCAGAAGAGGCAGGCAAGATTAGGATCTTCTGAAGGAGAAAGCCTCCTGGCAGAGGTGACTGCTTGCACCTTATGGCCCTGTGCCTCTGCCTGGCTTCCTGGCAGAGGGTGCAGGGCCTAGCCTCCCGTAACCACTCACACATCACCCGAGAGTGGAGGATGAGGGCAGAGAGCAGTGATGTCCTACTTCCACCAGCACAACCCACCAGAAGGAGGGCAGCGCTGCCACCCATGGGCCTCCTGTTCCTGTCTGATCCCCTCCTTCTGAAAGAGCCTCCAGCATCTTGCATATGCCCTGGGGGAAACATTCCAGGGAGGCTGCAGCCCTCACTGACTCCAGGCTCTGGCTGCCCAGGAGCAGGTGAGGAGCTGTGGGCCTGGCTGGCCACCTCCATCCCCAGCCAGCATGCAGGCAAGACCAGAAGGGAGGCCAGAGCATGTACACATACCCTGACTGTGGGATGAGATCCAAAGGTTTACCCTGTCAAAAAACTGCTCACTTCTTGGATTTCCAACTAATTTTTCTTCCAGATTGCCAAGTCAGAAGGTTGGTTAAGCACTAGCGCTAGTGCAAGTGGAGAACGGAGAGGGAGGGCATCAGATGACCATTTTGGAGTTGAACAATGCAAGAGTGACTCCTCCTTACATCTTACTAGATGGTTGCAGAGCCCCTAGACTGATGAGAAACCACGTGGTAATTGCCTCAATCTCTGGTGCCAACCAAAAGTGTGACACACCAGATAGGTTTCATATGTTCCCCTCTTCCTGGAAACATTTGCTTTGTTGTCCAGGGCTGTTGTTTTCTCCATCTGCTCTGTTCACTCTGCCATCCTGCCTTGGCCTTTTTGGTGGTGACGGCTGCATCCTCTCTGGCACACCACTACTCATGGTAAGTGTGTGCCTTGGGCAGGGCCTGTGGTTTGACTTGTCCTGAGGTGCAGTGGTGCCGTTACCCTCATCTAGGCCATTGCCCACGCTGGAGAGAATGCTCTGAGATGATGATGTCCTAGATCAAGCTGGGAGGGAACTTCAAAAAGGAGAGCTGACTTCAACTGCGGGCTGAATGATTACAGTGACTCATCTCAGTTCCTAAAAGCAGAGAAGTATGTGTTTCCATACGACGATAAGAGGCTTTAACTTAAAGTTCAAGGTCTCTGACTCTGTTTCCACATATTTAGCTGGTTGCTGCTGAATGGGGTTGATCCTCATCCCTCTCTGCTGTTCCCAGCCTTGCAAAGTCCTCCTACCCTGGTGCATGTCTGACCCCTGCAGTGAGCTGCTGCTTTATTTTCAGCAGGCTGTTTTCTATCAGCTTCTATTAGCGCCAGCATTTAGGAGTGAGGCAATGGGGAAGGAGACTTGTCCTGGGTGACAGGCAGGTTTTGGCTGGCTTAACCATAACATGCAGTTGCTGTCCCTAAACAACAAACCTGCACCACGCTGCTGCTGCTGCCTGCTCCCTGCATGGTGTACACAACGTGGACAAAGCCAGCAGAAAGTGCTGCTACCCCTTTACCCAGCATTCAGGCACAAGACCAGAGAGAAGCAGGCCTGCAAATTTATTCCTGAGTCCTTTTGTTTTTGTGATATTTTGCATTCCCAGCCAGACAGGATGAGAAAAAAATACCAGCAAAATACTATGAGAGACTATTCTTGAAGTGTTTATAGCTCAGCCTAGCTGGAGAATGTTTGGCCGCTTCCCAAGACAGCCTATTCTTACTGTGTTTCCAAGCCAGTTTCTGAACTTCCAGGCACTTACCCAAACAGAATCTGGACTTTTTGAAGTTTGCTTATCTCTGTTTATGAGGGCCTCCTGTGAGCTTGAGTCAAGGGAGGGCAGCTGAGGCCAGGGGTGTGAGAAGCATGCCGAGCAGGGAAGTTCTGATGAGCTTTGCATATGCTGCACATGAGAGCAGTACCTCCATGTCATCTAAATGACCAGCTCTGGTCTGCTGAGGTTAACAGTCAGCCTGACTGTATCTAGCAGATCTGTTAATTGCAAAAGGCTTTAAGAAGCTCTCAAGTTCCTAAAGTATTTATGATTTATGAAACTGTTGTGGTTTAACTCCAGCCACCAACTAAGCCCCAAAAGAGTCACTCTTACTCTCCCTGCAGCAGGATGGGGAAAAGAGTTGGAAACGCAAAAATTAGAATACTCATGGTTTGAGGTAAAGACAGCTTAAAATAGCTGATTCTAAAGCAAAAGCCATGCAAACAAGCGAAGCAAAATAAGGAATTAATTCACCACTTCCCACTGGTAGATAGGAGTTCAGCTATCCCCAGGAAGGGAGGGCTTCATCACACCTAACAGTTACTTGGGAAGATAAAACACCATCACTCTGAATGTCCACCTCTTCCTCCTTCTTCCCCCAGCTTTATATGCTGAGCATGACACAATGTATCATGGAATATCTCTCTGGTCAGTTGGGGTCAGCTATCTTAGCTGTGTCCTCTCCAAACTTCACGTGTATCCCCAGCCTGCTTGCTGGTTGAGTGGTGTGAGTAGCAGAAAAGGCCTTGACTCGGTGCTCAGCAGTAGCCGAAGCATCCCTTTGCATTCAACATAAATCCAAAACACAGCCCCATAACAGATACTGTGAAGAAAATTAACTCTATCCCAGCTACAACCAGCACAGAAATTGAAGGTCAAATTGTTGAGGAGGAGTGCCCATTTATATGAGAAGGGGACAAGAAGAGCTGGAGCTTGAGAAGGGGATGAGAAGAGCTGGAGCTTCAGACCAACAACCCAGCAAAAGGGGTTAAGGCTAAAGCTGTCCGTTTTTGCACACCTATGCAAAGTAGTGGTGTGCCTCTTTCACTCAGCCTGGCTAAGAAAAGCAGCTGCTGCCCCCACCTTTCTGAACCCTCTTCTTTCCCAGACAGTCAACTGTTACTTATTAATCTCAAGGAGATTCTGCCTCATTAGTGCTGAAGAATAGCGAGTGTTTGCTGAATTCTCCCAGTTTTCCTTTTATTCCAGGATGCTTCCTGTGATGGTATCTTGGGATATCTCCGTTTGCTTTCAGATAGGGAGTGTGAGAGGTGCATCAGTTTAGAATGAATAAAACCCAAACAAAAATATAAGTAAGTGAGAAGTGAGCTGCATGTTTTAGCAAATGGCTGTGAATTAGCAGTCTGCAAAAGTACTTTAAAACAATAGTAACTGGAAACTTGTTTTGCACATTTAAGCCAAAATACAAACCAATTAGGATAAGATTAAATTAAATATATGCTACTATTGATAAAATTCTGGTATATTAAAAATGTTTAATTGCATGCTACTATCCAACATCCTTGGTTGCCACTCTCAATTACTGACATTATTAGTCTAGCATTATTCAAAATGTAATAAAATATTTCCATTAGGTTTGGAGCAGTTTAATCATGGAGGGGAAAAAAGAAAGTTCTTTGAGAATGCACTGAGTGATCAGGCAAACACAGGGATTTTATGTTATTAATTGGCCATTAGGGCAAACTTGAACATTTTGTAAGCAGTAAGTGATGTCAATGCTACGTTTGTTTAAACTCATTGCTGTTTGAACTGACTGAGCAACAATAATAAACCCCTTTGTTGTTAGATAAACATTTTTTTTTTCTCTCTCCTACAGGGAGCTCATTTTATTTAACATGTGCCATGAACAAAATTCTCTGTGTTACTCCTAGTAAAGCATGTCTGTTTAAATCAAGTAAATTAAATTTAATTCCTGAGATTAAGCAGAGAGCTGTTATACTCTCATTTGGAGCAGCTTGGGTTTTTTCCTAGCTGATTTTGTTACAGTTTTCCAGCATTACATAAACAAATAGTCTTATCAGGAACAATGGTAGGAGAATCATAACTTTCCTTTTTCCTCTATCAGTGGAAACAAATAACGCATGTAATAAAGACACTGTAATAGTGAAACAATAGCATGCAAAAGATAACACAACAATTATTTTCAGGTTTAGAAATGTGGTGTGAGCCATGAGGCTCAGAAACAAGGTTCCAGTATCACAAATACTCAAGTGTGGTAACCCAGCCTCACTGAAGTCAGAATGGTAATAAACAGGAACACTGGGCTGTGCAAAATCTCCTGTGAAGTCCTTGACCTAACTGAGAAATCAGAACTGATTGTACAGTCTGCTCTCTGTTCCTTGGGTTTCTCCTACTAATGTAAGCAGTATTGGTTAACTATACCCAGGCATGAGTAGGAGTGCATGCACATGCACACGTAGTCCAGAACAAAACACTATCCTTATGAACACTTCTACCTTAGGGAAAAGATGACAGGAGTAGATACGTGGCTGATGTTAGTCATGTTGCTTAATACTGTGGTGGGAGGCAATAAGATGGTGCTCAGATAAATACCATGTATGAACCCGCAGATTTGAGCTGTTCCTCAAGTTTTGCTCTCAGTGTTTTGTATGAGCCTTGCAAGAGGATGTAGTCATTGAGGTCACCTGTGACAGAAGAAATAGAAACTCTGAAAGTCTGAATCCTGTAACCCAGTTCCTGCCTAAATTTAGCATGGTGCATTGTTTGACAAGAAACTGACTCAGAGGAGTTACTCATGCACCTAAGTCTTTGTGAAGTTGGTACCTTTCTGGCGAAGCTCCAAGGTGTTGCCTTAGAAGTTACCTATTGTTAATTTTCGTGTGTAGCTTTTCTGAGAAGGTTTTGCTGAAGGACATTTTAATTGAAATTGCTGCTAGCATTCTCATGCCCATGCCTAACATGCAATTTCTGGGTATGCTTCATTTGCTGTTAAAAACTACTGAGAATTCATAGCTTTAGCTACAAGTTCTTGAATAAGTCAAATCCTAAATTAAGTTGCCTTTACTCACACTTTCACGAATGGGAGGGAAAAATGCTGTGCTTTTTAAACTTCCTGCATAACTGGTAAGCAGGGCCTGTAAACTTTCCATGTGCTCCAATACTAACTAACAAACAAATACTGTAGAGAAGGCAGTAAAGGTTTCTTTCCAAAGTATTTTAGTTAAAATAATATCTGTTTTGATTCTGATGTCCTGTGGTTTTGCACTAAGCTTTCAAAGGTGAGTTCCAGACTTTCTTGCCTCATAATCAAGTGCAGTGTTCTATCTTTTATGTGGATGTTTTTTCACAGAGAAACAGTTAAATTGTAAATACAGATGGAGGCTGATGAAAAATTGCTTTCTCTCTGACTCTCACCATACAACTTGGTCTCCAGCTATCCACTGAGTCTTACAGGAAATCAGAAAATCTGGTTTGCAAAGCATTCAAAAAGCAGCACATCCATCTTGTTTGTGGCCTATAAAACCTCTGAAAGAAACAGGAATTCAGATTTTCTTTAATGCAATGAGCACGGTGGTTTACTGTTGAGATTTTTCTGTTTTATTTGAATTAAAGATTTCCCCTTAACTGAGATATCCTTACACAGATCCAGGCACCCAGGGTGCTAGACCCCTCTCACTGGAGGGCACAGTGGAGTCTGAATAGCAGCTGTTTTGACTCGCATGCATTAACTCTGTCTTTGAAAGACATATGCTTTGTCAGCACTCTACTATTGCCTTCCATCAATTTGTTTAGAGATTAATCTTCCTTTTTGACAAAGGTAATTTTTAAACTTCAGAGCCAGGCAGTCCCTCTGCACCCTGAAGTTACACAGAGGACATGGGCTGACACCAACTAGCAGTGGGGCCCAAAGGAGCTGCTGCTGGTGCCCAGGGGAGAGGAGGAGAGTGGTGTTGCAGGACAGCAGAGCTAACTCAGACCCCCTGAGCAAGGAGCAAACCGGAGGTAGCCAGCTGGGAGGGTGTGGGGACCTCTTGGTGGAGCTGAGCCAAAGGCTGAGCTGAGAGGAGCTGGTAAATACGCCCGAGTTCTGCTTGAAGATGCATTTTCACCACTGCATTATGTAGGGAAACAACAGAGAAATGATGGGTGCTTTTCCCTTGGAAATCTCCTTAATTGGTTTTGTTTAAAAGTGTAAATAACAGCAAAGTGCTGACAGGGTATTGTTGGCCAGTGTAGATAGGATTTAAATATGTTATACATCAGCTACAAGAGCAGCAGAGATGCTGGGTTCATTCTCTTTTACTTTGTGTACCCAGCGAAGGAGGGAAAGAAAAACAGTAGAGACAAGCTTACTGATGGATTTAAATCCTTCCTGGTCTTACTAGCGGCTGGGCTTCTGCTACTGTTTACCCAGCTGAGGAGTGCCTTTAAATGGGTGTCTCCATTTGCACGAATCTCTTCCCATTGTGAATAAGGCAATGACTAGACAATGAGGCTGTTACAGAAGAAAGATGAGCTGGCTGCAGCCAACAAATCTTGCACTCTCCATTTAAAGGGCTATAATTATCCAAAGTTTTAAAACACAATGCTATCTGCTGAAAGGGACCATCTGGGTGAAGACCAAGACATTCCAATTAAATGATTGATAAGCAGCTCATGTACTAGAGGAGCACACACCACCCATACACTGCAGTTCTAAATATGCTACTCGCATTAACAAATGTCTTTAAGGAGTTTGCATGTAACAAGCACTGTGGGAGGGAGGACATCAAGTCTGTGTGATTCAGAGTAAGGCAGCATAAATAAGATCAGCCTCAGAAGTACAGTGGAAAGTGCTCTTGGAGCACTGAGCTGCAGTGGAGGAGCAGTGTCCATCTGTGCTTTGCAGTCTTCTTTGTGAAGGCAGTGTTTCTGACCTGAGGGATGTTACAAGGAAGTGCTAGCATCAGAGAGGGAATGAATGACAAATCTATGTTCTTGAGAGGCCTTTGCTTGGCAGGAGAGCAGGTTGTCCCCCAGCCTGCAGCAGCAGAAGAGTGTAAGTGTGAGGCTGGGACGGGTGCTACGGAGTTGGAGAAATCTCTGCTGGTTTCCTCATTTCACCACACTTTGTCTTTGGCCTTGTTCAGTGGTTCTGTTTTCTACCTAAAATGACAGGTAGTCTATCTGTCTTCCTGTTCTTGACTCATACATCTTATTTAACATGTAAACTTGGCTCAGCTCTTGCAGGACACATACTCAAGGCCTAATTCATTAGGGCAAGCATCTCTTTTGGCACTTCTTCATACCACAGCAACAACAAATGCAGTTTTGTCTCATAACACCTTCCCAGTGGGCAACAATCTTCCTTTGCATCTCTTCAAAGCAGTAACTCAGGCCCTGGGCCTTTGGATGGTCAGAAGTCTGATTGAGGGTGCCTGCAGTAAAATAATGTAACCAGGTGCAGTTGATTTGCTTTAAAACAATTGCCCAGTATTACCAATAACAGGCTGCCCCCAGGTTATAAAGCCACATAGGGGTTTGGGTGGAAGGGACCTTAAAGATCATCTAGTTCCACCACCTGGGCATGGATACCTCCTACTAGAACAGGTTGCTCAAGGACTCATCCAGCCTGGCTTTGAACACTTCCAAGGTTGGAGCCTCCACAACTTCTCCAGTCCAGTCCAGTCCTGTCCAGTCCAGTCCCAGTGCCTCACCACCCTCATGGTGAAAAATTTCTTCCTAATGTCTAATCCAAATCTAGCTTCTTCCAGTTTGAAGGCACTACATACCACTATATACCTCAGTAAAAAGTCCATCTTCAGCTGTCCAATAGGCTTCACTCAAATACTGGAAGGCTGCTATAAAATCTCCCTGGAGCCTTCTCTTTTCCAGGCTGAACAATCCCAACTTTCTCAATAATCTATGCTGACCATATGCCTTGCCCTGATTAGTTCTTTCAGTTTTCAAAATGATCCATCTTGAATTTAAGATATTGTTCTAGAAATCCAGAGATATCAAATTTGGCCTCTGTAGTCTGGTCTTACTTTTAGTGCCACTCTATCTAGCCACACTGCGGTGGATTGAAGCTTCCCCCAGCATTAACTTTTAGCCAGACTAGCTCAGTTAGAAGCAAATGAAACTTCTAGACTTTGATCTCTCCTGCTAAATTTCTTTTTGGCTATTGACTGCTCTCATTGCCTCCATGTATTTTAAGATAAATAGACTGAAGCACATATATCTTTGTAATGTTTTAGCTCAAGGGCTAACCTGTCTTCTTCCCCAACACAGAAGTGAGGGGAAAAGTAACACATAAAACTCAGGGTTGAGATAAAGAGATATAATAAAAGCTTAATGTAAGATATCATAATCACAATGCATAATTACCTTAGCTAATGATCTAATTAATCTAATAATACAATGCATGATTAACTTAGCTTAGCTTATTTGCAGAAGCAGTGCAGTGAAATACAGGAAAAAACCCAGCATAAACCAGAAAACCCCAGCAGCTACCCAACTCCCACCTGTTCTGCTGCCATGCCTGCAGAAAAGAGCCAACACCCAAGAACCAGGAACCCAGAAGAAGCAACTGGAACAGGGAGCCTCCCATGCTGCAAAGTGAACTTCAAGCCCCACAACAGATTGCACCAGTTAGCTCTCTCATTCTTTTAAGCTGGCATGACTGCAGCATGGTATGAATAACAGCAGTAGGTTCAACTCAATTCATGACAATCTTTTAACTAGATTAATTTCTTAATGCTTTTTTCCTTGGCTGTTCTCTGAACCCATCTCAATCTTTGGTGGGTGCATCAAAGAATATGACCATGGGAGGTGGTCAGGGAGCTTTGTGCCTGTGCTGGGGAGGCCCCTCAGCCAGAGGGTTGAACTGCCTCTTGCAGGGCATGATGTCAGTGCACAAGAAGTAATGTGCAGGAGAAAATATTGTATCTGGGGTGCATCAAAAGAAATGTGACCAGCAGGTCATGGGAGGTGATTCTCCCCCTCTACTCTGCCCTCACGAGACCCCACTTGAAGTACTGCATCCAGTTCTGGCACCCCCAACACAGGAAGAACATCAAACTGCTGGAGTAGGTCTGGAGGAGGTCAGTGAGGATGGTTCATAGACTCATAGAATAGTTTGGACCTTAAAGATCATCTAGCTCAAATACCCCTGTCAAGGGCAGCAACACCTTCCACTAAACCAGGTCACTCAAGGCCTCATCTAATCTGGCTTTGACCATCTCCAACAAGGGGACATTCAAGACCTCCCTGGGCAACCTGTTCCAATGTCTCATCATGCTCACTGTAAATAATTTCTTCCTAATATCCAGTCTAAATATACCCTCTTCCAGCTTCAATCCTTTCCCCCTCATCTCCCAGTGGTGAGACACTGGAACAGGTCATCCAGGGAGACTGTGGATTCCTGCACCCTGGAGGTGTTCTAGGCCAGGCTGGACAGGGCCTTGAGCAATCTCGTTTAGTGGAAGGTGTCCCTGCCCATGGCAGGGGGGTTGAAACTAGATGATCTTTAAGGTCCCTTCCAACCCAAACCATTCTATGTTTCTATAATTTACCAGCACAGTTGCCCCACATATGAACATTCAGATGGGATATGGCCTTCATTCTCTATGCCTAGAGAACACGTGACAACGTTTTTCATCATATTTAAATACAGTTTTGCAGGAGGTGCTATCCAAGTGGCTTGCCACCTTCACTTGTACATCACTTTGCCTAAATATTCCTTTTATCTGCACATTTTTCTAGTAAGATTTGTTGCCATCTTTTGTTGTCATACCTGTCTGCAAAAGTCATGTAGATCAAGGACAGGATTCCAGCTGGGTCTTGGTAGAAGCACACACACTCACTGATGTTTTCTCAATTTATTGCCATTCATAAGCCATGTTTATCACACATTTCAAATAAAATGTAATAATTTCCATTATTTTAAATTCCCAGTGAAATTATTCACTTGGTGTTATGGCTCACAGAAGCTAAAGTATGTTATATTACACCAATAATTACTTTTATAAGCCAAAATTACAATCTCATAAAAAAAATTATATTCTAGGTTAGTCAGACAAGGTCTGTTTCATAAACTTGATTGGCAGTTTAAATTATCTTCCTGTTAGTCCTTATTAATTGAATCTTGTATTGGCTTCTCCCTGCTTTTATTTGGGTTCTCAGGATTATTGTTAACTGGGTCATTTCATTTACCCTTTTCTAGTACTAGCACGGCCACAGCTTTCTTGCCATCTAACTGCCCTCAATGCAACAAGGGTCCTTAAAGATTTGTCTTATGCAAATATTTTTTAAATAATCAGTCAAATCTCGTTCATGCCATCCCACCACAGGCCATCTGTAAATGTAGATATTCTCTGTTGAATCAAGGACTCTACTTTGGTCTAGAGTTTCAAGCATCCTTTTTTAAAAAAGTGAAGAGATCAAAGCACCTTGAACAAAGAGTCTGCAAGTGTGAGCATATCAGGATCCTCATTGCTAAACAATCAGGAATAGAAAAAAAGAATTGAATAGAGTAGAGTAGAGTAGAGTAGAGTAGAGTAGAGTAGAGTAGAGTAGAATAGAATAGAATAGAATAGAATAGAATAGAATAGAATAGAATAGAATAGAATAGAATGGAATAGAATAGAATAGAATAGAATAGAATAGAGTAGAATAGAATAGAATAGAATAGAATAGAATAGAATAGAATAGAATAGAATAGAATAGAATAGAATAGAATAGAATAGAATAGAATAGAATAGAATAGAATAGAATAGACCAGGTTGAAAGAGACCTTTGAGATCATCATGTCCAACCCATCATCCAACACCATCTAATCAACTAAACCATGGCACCAAGCACCCCATCAAGTCTCCTCGTAAACACCTCCAGGAAGCAAGCTCATGTGGTATAACTCTCTATAAGACAGTGTCCAGATGTAGTTCAGAGCTCCAGGACTGTACTCACTATAGAAGACTGTCCTCACTGTAGAAGTGCCGGGTTCTACACATTGGCCCCAACAACCCCATGCAGTGCTACAGGCAGGGGTCATAGTGGCTGGAGAGCAGCCAGGCAGAAAGGGACCTGGGGGTACTGGTTGACAGTAGGCTGAACATGAGCCAGCAGTGTGCCCAGGTGGCCAAGAAAGACAATGGCATCCTGGCCTTTATCAGGAACAGGATCCTGGCCTGCAGGAGCAGGGAGGACATTCTCCGCCTGCACACCACACTGGTTAGGCCACAACTGGAGTACTGTGTCCAGTTCTGGGCCCCTCAGTTTAGGAAGGATGTTGACTTGCTGGAACATGTTCAGAGAAGGGCAACAAAGTTGGTGAGGGGTTTGGAGCACAAGCCCTATGAGGAGAGACTGAGGGAGCTGGGGTTGCTTTAGTCTGGAGAAGAGAAGGCTCAGAGGAGACCTTATTGCTCTCTACAACTACCTGAAGGGAGGTTGTAGACAGGTGGGGACTGGTCTCTTCTCCCAGGCAACTAGCACCAGAACAAGAGGACACAGTCTCAAGCTGCACCAGGGGAGGTTTAGACTGGATGTTAGGAAGAAATTTTTCATAGAGTGATCGGCCATTGGAATGTGCTGCCTGGGGAGGTGGTGGAGTCACCTTCATTGGAGGTGTTTAGGAGGAGACTTGATAGGGTGCTTGGTGGCATGGTTGAGTTGAGGTGGTGTTGGATGATGGTTTGGACGCGATGATCTTGAAGGTCTCTTCCAACCTGGTCTATTCTATTCTATTCTATTCTATTCTATTCTATTCTATTCTATTCTATTCTATTCTATTCTATTCTACTCTATTCTATTCTACAGTACTTTTGATGTGAATCTAGATGAGCATATATATATATAAACAGGACCTCAATATCTTCTGAAAGTCCTGATTTTGTAAGCATGAATTAACTTTTCTTATACCTTTATTTCTGTCATTCCTTACATGGTGGAGTCGCCATCACTAGAGGTGTTTAGAAGGAGACTTGATGGGGCACTTGGTGCCATAGTTTAGTTGATCAGGTGGTGTTGGATGATGGGTTAGAAACAATGATCTTGAAGGTCTCTTCCAAACTGGTCTGGTCTATTCTATTCTATTCTATTCTATTCTATTCTATTCTATTCTATTCTATTCTATTCCATTCCACTCCACTCCACTCCACTCCACTCCACTCCACTCCACTCCACTCCATTCCATTCCATTCCATTCCATTCCATTCCATTCCATACTATTCTATGTATAGAGAGAGTATAGATCAGGCTGTGCTGTGGTTGGCTCTTTCTGCTCCAAATGTCCTCCAGTGCTATTCTGGGGGCCTTACATCTTTCATGCCACACTGCTGTGTACCATACATATTGTGCTGTGAAAATAGTACTATGGGAGGCAACAACACTCCCAGCACTACAAATATTATGGAAGCAATCCCACTTCCCATACACACCCCAAAGTAACTATGTCCCAGTGTTAAACGGGCTCTACAAGGTGCCTGGGAGCCCTATGGGGACAGTCCATGTCACACAGGTGCCTGGTCTGTTCGTACATACCAGCAGAGGTAGCAGCCACTATGAAAGCAAATGAAGTTTAGAGTAGGCACGCTCTTGGGTAGCTATGCCTCAAATCACTTTGGACCTTATATGTCAACATAATGGACTGTCATTTTATCCTAGAAACCAGAAACCGAGAGAGTCCTTGTGTGAAAATAGGCCTGATGTCAGTATCAGGTGCTAAATGTTTCTGAACAATGACTGAATTTAACAGCCTTTTACAATGCATACATTTACAGCAACTGCAAGGCAATTTCCTTCTCTGTGAAATGCTTTTCTGTGTAGATAGATCATAGCTGGGCTGGAACTTGTCTTTTTCTAGGATGTTTTCCCAGATCTGCCTCGGATCCTCTCTTTTCACCAGCAATCTGTTATCTGGCCTGTTTTTTCTAATCTGATCTATCTCATCCCTGTGGTGCTTGAATGTCCCAGCAGCTTGCCTTTCTTGGACTATGAGTCCCACTCCTTCAGTCAAGAAAAAAATCTGGGATGGCCATCAGATAAGAGAAACAAATTTGGCTTTACCTGATAATTCAAATTTAATCAAGCCTGTCCTCAGCTTGATGAAGAAAAATACTTTCCAAGCAGGGTCAAGGAAAAAGAAATGTGGTATCACTGTGTCTTCCATTTCCTTTGGACAAATTCACAAATGGCTTGGCTTGCCCTGGAGACTGAGGCAGCAAGCAGGCTATGGGACTTACTGCTGTGGTACATTCTCCTCTACCCCATCACAATTTTGCCAGCTTCACAACTGGACCTCCTGAAATTTCCCCTGGCAGCAAGGGCTAGTGTTGACCAGGCATGTGAACTTGTCTCCCTCTCGTGGCTTGCCAGATCTGGGCATCCTCTGGGGCCACAGAATCACAGAATCACCAAGGTTGGAAGAGACCTCAAAGATCAAGTCCAACCTGTCACCACATACCTCATGACTATTCATTTCTATTGCTCCAGCAGAAGGGCTGTGCCTGCCATTCCAGGGCTTCAGCTGGATCCAGGGTGGCCGACATCAGGAGCAGGTAGCTGCTGGCATTGTTGTTGGATAACAGTGGAAGCGTGAGGACTACACATAGTTATGACTGTTATGCTTTGATGAAGTGTAGGTGACTTCAAAAACAACCAGACCCAGAAAGATCAAGGTGTCTAGAGTTCTTCCTGGAAACAGCCTGGCTCGAAGTGAGCGTCTGTCAGGTGGCAGTCCTGACAAATGCCTGCTAAGCATGTCAGTCAAAATAGGATCGTGCTCAATGAACAGTCAATATGGCAGCAGCAAAATCATGGGAATCAATGCATGTGTGCTACCAAAAGCAAGAGCATCTGGGAAATCCCTTGCACTTCTGGAGAGAAGCATCCACATTATTTGTAGTATATGAAGTATATATGTAGTACACATATATGTATTATATGAAAAAAAAGCCACACAAAGATTTCTGGGAGTCAAGGGCAAAAGCTGAGATGATGGTCCTCTGGTTTTGATTTAATTCTGTCATATAAAACCCCAAGACACTCTCTAATATTTTAGAGGGAAAATCTGTCCAGCTGATCTCCTTCTCTTTACTTTATTACACCCTGTTGCATACGGATGTGGCTGGGAAAGTGAGGCATCGGGCAGTTCATGCATGGGAAGGGTAATATCCCTACCAATTAATTTAAAGGCTAATCCCTGTTATCAAGAGTATGCTTCGGACAGATTAAAATATCCTGATCTCACTGAGCAAAAGCAGGGTGAGGTATACAGTCTATCTAGTTTGCTTCAGGGCTGTATGAGTTAAGGTGTATGATGGCTGTAGAGCATTTTGCTATTTGTTATTGTATTCAATTGTATCCAATTGTCCATTAACACTGTAGTTGTGGAAGAAGAAATGCCAGCACAAGATGCTGTCAAAAAACAATCCTTTTGTTGTTATTTCACCAATTATTATTTCTGAGAGGAGACCTTGTAACTGTGGGTCCTCAAGAATAAAGGGTAACAGATGCACATTGGAGCAGAAGCATTAGTGTTTGATTTAGAGCACAGAAGCATTTTCCTCTCTGCCAGGTGCCTGAGCATTTCTTGCTTTGTTAGATGTATTCTCCTGCAAACACTTTGTTGCTGCTATTACGTTTTCCCATGCTGAAAGTCTATCGCAAAGCTTTTTTTTTTTTTTTTTTTTTTTTTTTTTGAGGTATTGGCAGATGGCAATTAGCACCCTTCATATTCTTTCCCCATAACTCCAGCAGTTTTTTGCCTGCATGCACTTAATAGCTCCAGGCATGCCAAATCGCATGCTTTTGGAGGACTTGTTGCTAGTAGCAGATCTTTGATTCTAAATGCCTAAGTAGCGTCTGAACTATATTTAGAGCAAGTACACGCCTGCCTATTCATGATCTTTTGTGTGTAGCCTGGACAGCTCGGTGCCAGTGTGCAGCATAATCAGCTTCTCCTTTTGCGTCTAAATTCCACAGCTCTTCAGAGAGGAAGGGGGAGGAAAAGGGTGGTGGGCAAAGAAACAAGGATAGTAATTAAATATGACTTAGGAAAAAAAAAATCCCTGAATAGCAAATTAGCCTTGCTGTTTTACTAATGCTATTGCTTTCTTTATAAAGTCCCAGCCATGTAATTATTGCAACCTCATAACTCCCATAGACTTTCTAGAGAGTTGTACTGTACTGAGTCAGACTGTGAGCACTGAGAAGCTGTTTTCCTTTTCCTGGTCCTCTATGAAAAGAAAGAACAGACTACAGCTCCTGCTTAAGAGGATTCTTGTTAACTTATGAGGCAGGCACCTCTGGGTAGCTGTCCTACATCCCTGCATTGGAAGGATATCTGGAGTAACAAGACCAAGCCTACAGCAGATGTATGATGATATTGAGCTCTTGGAGTTAAGTTAAGTTAAGTTAAGTTAAGTTAAGTTAAGTTAAGTTAAGTTAAGTTAAGTTAAGTTAAGTTAAGTTAAGTTAAGTTAAGTTAAGTTAAGATGCAGGCAAAGTCTGGAGAGCTGAGGCTTGAGTGATCGCTTGGGGATAGACTTCCAACTTAGTAATTTGGCTTTGGCACACACTTACACATATATGCTCAGAAGTTATGGAGTCCAAGCATCTCTGACAGTTTTGTAGGTACTTGGTTCTGCAACAATAGAGCAAGGTGTCTTTCCTGTGAGACACAGACAAATTAAACTGATTTGCTCATGTAGCGGGAAATAATACCTGCTCATTCACTTAGATGAAAATGAGTAAATCATAGAATCATAGAATGGTAGAGGTTGGAAGAGACCTCTGAAAATCATCGAGTCCAACACCCCTGCCAAAGCAAGATGGCCTAAGTGTAGGTCACACAGGAATGCATCCAGACAGGTCTTGAAATTCTCTAGAGGAGTCTCCACAGCCTCTCTGGACCGCCTGTACCAGAGCTCTGACACCCTCACAATAAAAATGTTTTACCTCATGTTGAGGTGGAACTTGTCATGTTCTAGTTTGTATTTGCTGTCCTAGTCCTATCACAGCACACCACCAAAAAGAAACTGCCACCTTCTTTTCAACACTTTAAAGGTATGTCCTAATATTTGGGTTTATGACTGACTGCTAACTTTTATCTCACTTGTGAGAAAGTCTCCCTTAAACTTCTAACTTTGCATCTTTTCACAGGGAGACAACTCTTAAGTGTTTTCCTCAGCAAGTTTTTAAGTAATAACTGCATCTTCTCCTCAAACTTATTTTACAGTTTAAAGGCAAAAAAATACAAGATAAGCCTTTTTATAATATGTCATTTCCTATTGAAAAAAAACACCAAACCATCCCCAGCAAAACAACACAAAACCAGCCAAAACAACAAGAAAAAAAAATCCCAAACTCTGTTTTATCATTGTAAAGTTTTTCAGCTAGCTTCGTTTAATTGGACTAAGTGAAAACCTGTCACTTAGAGGGAAGAGGCAGGAGGGGGAAGGGGGAGAAGTAGGGGAATTTTTTCACTCTTGCACTAAAACCATAGCACAGCCTGAACCCCCTCAGTTATTGAAAGTGGATGGATAGGGAACTGGGTGAAGAGCTTGTTCAGGCAATGATACCCAACTGCATGGCACAGGCCCACCTTGTGAAAGCACACAAATGAAAGCAATTGGAATATGCATGCAATTCCCAGTGAACTGCGCTGCTAAAGAAGAGAACATAACATGCCTGCTTGAATTAATTTTTTTCCAGATGTATTTTCTGTTGATTTTCTTTGGGAACCAGTGTGGACATTTCTTCACCCATGCACCATTGGTTCCCTTGAGTGAAGCGAGATGCTTTTTGCATGTCATTGGGTTTTATTCCATTAAAACATCTCCATACTTCCATTGCTTAGTGGTAGCACTGCTGCTAGAGATTCAAAATGTGCCTGACCTCCTCCAGCACAGTGGATTATAGATACCAGCATATGGCAGAATTACAAGGCATTGTGCCTTCAGCTGTAACAGACAGCTGAATTTTTCAATTCCCTCTGAACATGTGTGGGGTTTTCCAGCAGAAGGAGGGGGAACAACCTGAGTTTGCTCTTTATACTAGAGCCTTCTTACCATTTATCCAATAGTTGTCACATTTGTTTCATCACAAATTGAAGCTCTGGGAATTAAAGAGGGAGGATTTCTGTCTAGACCTTATTGTTGACAGTCTCTGTGGGACATGTCCAATGTCCTAGGGAAGGAGGTCACTTTCTTGAGTGCAGATGGAATAAGGCCATAACATCGCCTGCTGGCTGCGTGCCATTGCCCTTCTGTCCTGCTTTGCTTGAGAGGAGTTCAATTTCTGTCTTCTCTGAGTTCCTCTGATAATATAATCTTGTTTGGAAGAGATAAGTGTAGCCATTTCACTATTAAAATTGACTGTGTACAATTTTTGCATGCCCTAGAGTCAGAAAATTGGACATGATTTCTGTGAAGTGCTTTGGGAATGGTAGGCTATTGATTAATCCCCTGTCATACCGATCGTATTTGAAAATAAGACAGGTCTATAATTCTTTTCTTGATTGGCATTGCTGAGCCAAATAAATTAGTTTTATTTTTGGGTTTGGGATGAACAGTTAAGTAGAAAATGTTCTGGTGTTTTCCCTAGGAAAATAACTAGAAATCCAGAGCTGTTAGAACAACAATCAATATGGTTTTGTTTAGGAGATGTATAGTCCAAGATAAAGAAGTGAATTTGGAGACTCAGAATGTTATGGTTCGATCCCATCAAGCATAATCAGTAACAAATTATGAAATCCTCCCCTTTATCTGAATGTATTTTTATTACTACATCAAACTGTCCATCTAACACTAAACAGGAAGGTCATACAATACCAACAATGGATGGCACAAGGAACAAAGATCACCTCTTAGCATTCCCTGTTGGGTTTGTATGTCAGGTGGGGGCTGCAACAACCATGTATGCTTTATGCATAGAAGCTGGTGTATTTTTCCTTGAAATTGTAAGTGATGGAGGTTGGAGGTACACTGCACAGGCAATTGAAGAAGCTCTAAACATACAGAAATAGTTTTGCATATGTACCCAATGCATCACATTATCTGAAGTTTTGCCTTAGCGGCAAGTGTATTAGATATTGTTACATACCAGTGTTGCAATTGTGAGCAAAGCTTGAAGTTAGATTTTACAGAAGAGGAAGGTAGCTTTATTAATAAAACAAGCAGATTTTACTTGCTCACGTTCCCCTTCTAGCATATTCACAAGCCTTTTGAACTTGTCAGAAGCTTACAGTGAATAGGAACTTTCATCTCTCCATCCTTACCCACCTCTGTGAATCACTACGGTTTACTCACAGATTTTCATGCCTGTGTCTGGGTGTGTTAAAGCTCCAGCCTTGTTCTTCATCATCACCTAGTCTTGACCGCTCTCCCTCTTTTAAAGCAGTCTGTTATTTTCCCTACCTGAGTCTCCTCAGAAGCTGCACATGGAAGTGCTGTGATCTTGATGATCTGGAGATATGGATGTGAGCGAAACCTTCTGTCACTCTTCCCAGTGCTTTCCCTCCTCACCATTGCCACTCTTTTACAACAGGCCAACCTTAGCATTTCTGTTCCAGTTCTCTACACTTCTGTGCCTGTTTTGAATTTGATGCTTTCTTCTTTGGTGAGAAATTTGTACAAGATTTTCTTTGGTAGAGCAGTATTTTATGACATAATGGTAAATTGCTCATCAGTTTCTAGCATTTCCTTAACACTGAGCTAATAACCTGGAACTCTAAAGTAACGATATCATGGGAGAGAGTGTCCTGATAGTGAAAAAGGCAGTCATAAAGGGTGACCAGCCCTTCACAGTAGCAGATTCAATATTCATTGTTCTGCAGCCTGGCAGGAAGTCATTTGAGGCAAGCCAGATTTGGAGATCCAAACCTGAAGACATGTTGCCTGTATGTACATTTGTCACTCGTAATAATAACAATATTCCCTGACATCCTTGATAGTTGGTCAATATTACGGTAAATCATAATTAAGGTAGTGATGTTGAAAATGCAGACCTTCAGGAGAATACTTTTTATACCTTGGTCAGCCTCAGGCCTGACACAAATCCAAAATGAACACCATTAAATAAATCTTAGCTCAGAAGGGGAAGCCTCCAGTGTCTGAAATCAAAAGCAAGTAACAAAATGTTCCCTGAACTCACTCAGTTTAGACAGCACTGGATGCCCATCTGGAAGGAGCCAAGCAAACAAAGGACCAGCTGCGCTGCATGTGTAGAGTGGGGATATATGTAGGGCTTTTTGGAGCAGGAGGAGGTGAAGTTCATCCATTATTAAAACATAGATAATAGAAACTTTATGCCCCACTGATCTTGCATTAGACAACATGAACTGAAAGATGAGGTCTCTGCTAATTCAGTGCCTTGTACTCCTGAGACTGGCTCCCATGTGAGATGCAAGCAGACAGCACTTTTCTGTCTTCTTCTGCCTTGTGCTGATCCCAGCCACCTGAGAGGTCACTGCTTCTTCCCTGGTAATGCCCTTCTGTGACAGGTTCACTTTGCTGGAATAATAAAGCTATCAGCAAAGAGAAGAAGACAAGTGTCTCCATGAGCCAGGCCACAGCCACTGGATGCAAAGTCAGGCAAAATGAAATTATTTCTAGCTATGCCAGATCAGGCACTTAATGTAAAACACACCTCCAACCCTCTCCTTCAGCTGGCACCATAACAGCAGCACTATTCTCAAAAAACCCAAACAAACCACATCCCACAGGTGAGCCTCCTCCTTCGCATAGAGCTGGAAAAAGAAAACTGTGTCTGCATTCACTTCTTGAGGAAGCCACTAGGATACCATGGCTTATTCCCAGTAAATAAAAACAAGCTGGAAAACCTCATGGTTAGCTTCTCTCTTTGGTGCCCCCATAGCTCATTATGATATGGGCTTTCTTCTTATTAAAGCACAGGCTTTGAGAAACTCTACCCTGTGTATAACGACAAACAAGTAAGAGAAAGAATGCCGAACTTATTAGGGCTAGCAAGCCATGTCCAATGCAAATAACTGATGTGACAAGATCTGCTAAGCTCCCTTCCCTCCAAACCAAGTGCTCAACACTTCCTGCCTTGAAGTTTTTTAGAGGAAACATCTGTTCGGGACACTCCATAATTGTGGGGTGCTTGCAATTCAGGGATGGCTTTTTGAACATTTCATGCAATGGAAGGCCAGCATGTTTCCTCAAACTGAACCATTCCTTTCTGTCCTGTGCAGGGCTAGATTTGTTTTGGTAATCTGTGATTTTGGCTAAGGTCCCAAACCACTGGCAATGCAAGTCCTTAGCAGCTGAATCTTTATGACAGTTTTGGATACCAAAAGCTTAAATAATGAAATACATATTTTTTTTTCTTCAGTAGGAAAAATAAAACCATCTGAGTGGTATTTAAAACAAAAATATACTGAGAATTTCATCTTCTGCAAAATTTGAAATGTGTTTGACTTCTTTTGAGTATTTTCAGATATGCTGTTTTCAATTATTCCACAAAATACAAGCCTGATGCTCAAATAAAAATATTGTTCACATTTTCAGTGTCAACGTTTTACTGAGGGCAGTAATAAGAGAATAGGAAGAGAGCATCTACTTGTTTTTATTGCTTATTCACAGCTCTCTTCTAAATAACACAAGTCAAGCTTTGAGTAGCTCTCTTCTAAATAGTACAAGTCAAGCTTTGAGTAGCTCTCTTCTAAATGGCGCAAGTCACCAAAGTGTTGCAATAAGAGACATTAATTGTACCCAGTGTATGTCCCATTAGAAGCAACTACCATTTGAAGCATTTCAGGATGTAGGAACAGATCTCTCCCATGTGATTAGACATAGAATGCCTCCCTTGTTCTTTCAGAGTGGTGTAAAATGGACTCGCACTGTTGTCAGAACATCCCTGAATGCATATTTTTCCTTCTCAGGAAAGAGTAATGCCAGAGTGCAGACATCTAGGGATGATTCTTTGATTTCAGGAGAAGCAGAAATAAACCCTGATGTCTCGGTGAGTTGTTTCTCCCCTCATTCAATACCACCTTTGAGTTCTGAAGGATGTATTATTTTGAATAAGTAGTCTAATTCCAAGCTTCCTTTCCCACCACTCCCCTCCAGAAAGTGACTTCTACACATGTACAGTGACTGTGACTAATGGTCTCTCCCAGAAAGCAATTCTGGGTACTTCTCAGGGCTGTATTTCATCTGAACTTCTTCTACCAATGCATTAAATGACATAGCCACAACCATGAAGTGCTCTTCCTTTCACCCTTTCCCCAGGGGGAGAGCTGCATGGGCGGAGGTGGGTTTTGCTTTTGGGTTAGAGAAGAAAGGGGGCTGGTAAGGTTTTATCTTTATGTCTTTCTTTTCCTTTTGTTAATATTTATTTGTAATGAGTCACTCTTGTAAAGGTAAAGAACTGAAAAGAGATAAGTCTAATGCTGGTCCTTAGTCCACACTGAAGTTTATGCCCCAGCATTAGATGACCTCTCCAAAAAGTCTGTTGCCTGCACAGTCTGTTGCTTTCTCCAGGAGAAAGAAAGGGTAACACAAGAGATGTGCAGTTCTCTTGCATCTGCTCCAAGTATGTTACACTCTCGCACTGTTCCAGAACCCTGGAAGGGATATCAGGTTTGATTAAACATTTTATGGTATGTGAATTTACAGACTGGCTGACAGGTTTGGTTGTTCCTCTGGTCAGTGTTGGTAAGAAAATGTGCTATAATGTGGTGTACAATCTCCGGTTTCCAACTGGTCTTGTGGTGGTTTGACCCTGGTGGAGGGTCAAATGCCCACCAAAACCACTCTGTCACCCCCTTAGATGGACAGGAAAGAGGGGAAAATATAACAAAAGCCAGGAATAAAGTCAAAGCAATTTAATAATGTTAAGCACAAGCAAAGAGCAAAGACTGTGCATGGAAGAGCAAAGATTGTGTGTGGAAGCAAAAGCAAAGAGGGAGATTATTCTCTACTTGCCATCAGCAGATGATCCTTGGTCCCAGAATGCAGGGCTCTAACACACATAACATTGGCTCTGAAGAATAGATGCCATGGACAAATAACCTCACACTTCCTTCTTTCACTTAGTTCTTCTATCTGAGCTGATGTTGTATGGCATGGAATACCCCTTTGGCCAGTTTGGGTCAGCTGGCTCAGCTGTGTCCCCTCCCAAGATCTTGGCCACCCCTCAGCGTACTCTTGGGGTAGGGAAATGTTGGAAAAGCACAGCCTGGGTGCTTGTTCAGCAGTAGCCAAAACACTTATCAACACCCACCTACAGCACTAGAAAGGTGCTCTGAGGAGAATGAACTCCAGCTAAGCCAAACCAAATACAGGCACGTAGATCATGATCAGCTGCAATGTATGACTGTAGTTCCTGGGTTAGGTGGTAAATGCATTAGTTACCCTTCTGGTAGATGCTGCCTGAACACAATGGAGTCAACAGTCTCTGCAAAACTCCTGAATTACCAACTGGCTCAGCCAGCCACATGCAGATAGTAATGGAGAGATCAGCCCAGTACCTGCACTCAGTAGGGCGGAAGCTCGCTGTGGCCTAGCACCGTCATCAGAAAATGCTGTTGCCTGGCTCCCAACAGCGTGTGATGGGTTGATGGTCTCAGTCAGCCCTTCCACCACCCTCAGGGGTCAGCCGCAGGCGGCCACAATTGGGAGAGTGTTTAACTTCATGTCTCTGAGGAACATTACAATGATAATTTTCAGCATCTGTAATAGGTATTATGCTCTGCAGGTTATTTTCAAAGGAGAAAAAAAAATGTTGCAAAGTATTTAAAACAAAATAAAGGTTAGCCTTGACACTTGCAAAGCAACAAGGGGAACATCTTGGCAGGCTTTGTCAAGGTTGCCTGTGGTTCAGCAATGGTAACTACTTTGTTCAGTCCTTGTTTGTGATTCCCCCTCCAATGCAAGTACATTTTCTCCAGTTCCATCCTTTACCTTTGCATTTGGCAACTGGGAGATGGCATTCAGATCAAAAGCAGAGCAGAATATCTCCTGTTAACATCTCTACCTTCTAGATGAAAGCCTGCAATGCCTGTGAAGTTCACACTGTGGGTATTCACCTCCAGACAGTGTCTGCTGCCCGCAGCTTCACTCTCTGGCTTTCTCTGCAAAGAGCCAGGAAGGATGGCATTTATCACTGCTGTGCAAGGAGCCCATCTTCCAGTGCTTCTTGTCAGCAATCCCCTTCACTCTGCCTGCAGTTCATATCAAGCTTTTTCATTTATGCAGGTAAGGGGGAAAGACCAAATCAAATGAAGTAGGTGTTTTTTCCCCAGATGGAAAGATGATTAACCAACATCAGTAGCTGCCAAGGCAGGTGTATACCTCAGAGATGATGCTAGTGTAGAGAGAAGCTACCGGTGTTGCTGGTTTGATCATGTTTTTAGTATTTTCCTTGTGATTAATTAAGGATAGGCTCTTTTCTGTGCACATAAAATTTCCTTTCATAAAGCAGTGAAGTTTTCCAATGCCAATTCTGATCTCACCTACACCTGTGTAAACCTGGACTAACTGCACTGGAGCTTTTCCAACTAATCTAATCTGCCTGTTTTCAAGTGTGTTGGGCATTAAAGTATCTGAGCACCTGTGCTTACCCCCGGTCTTAAACCGATGTCACTGGGTTCAGTCTTACTCACCATGTCCTGTCCTTCATATATAATTTATCAGCCAGAATGATGTTAGGTGATTTGCACTCTGAAGTAATCATCACTCAGGCAGCAAGATGATGGATAGGTGGAGGGAAAGCAGATGGTATAAAAGATTAATCAAAAAGCAAGAGTCCATGCTACTGCCAGTCCACAGCTAAAGATCCCCTTGGGTATGAAAAATGTTAGCATAATGGTGAAGTATTTTTCTCCTGAATTTGTACTATTACTAGGAAATCCTACACTGTACAGGGCTGAAAAAGCATTCAGCCTTTTTGGATTCTGTCAGAACTGGTGTCCTCCATGAGCATGGCTGCACCCGGGCAGCACACCCTGATTCTATGATTCTATGATCACTTGAAGTAGTGCTTCAATATGGTTTATATAACATAACCTCAGCTAAAAAAATGTGCTATCGCCTTTTACTGACTTCAAAGCAGTAGAAGATCTTTCACTTATTTCCAGTAGTGTCACACCAATGTATCTTTTCCTGAGTTATGAGAAATTTGTGTATTCTGTAAGTAGGCATGAATATGTTTGTTGCAGTATTTTATTTGTTCTTTTAAAAACTGCTAGAAGATATATATGCTATTGCAGTAAGGATCTTGAGATTCTGTGTTGTTCTGCAAGCAAGAACACCTTCACAGAAAGGAAATTCAAGATTTCTGAAGGCAACATTTTGCCCAAAGATATATAAGCAGCTTCTTTAGAGATTGCCACATACTTTCTTGTGTTTCTTCCTAACTATAATTTTAAAATATTATTTGATTTTATAAAGCACTTCAATTTTGCAGACATGCATGCCCCAGCTGAAAGGGCTCCATATAAACCTCTTTGAACAATTCTATTACATTACACTTCACAGTTCTGGGCCCCTCAGTTTAAGAAGGACAGCGAGACACTTGAACGTGTCCAGAGAAGGGCAACAAGGCTGGTGAGAGGCCTTGAGCACAAGCCCTATGAGGAGAGGCTGAGGGAGCTGGGGCTGTTTAGCCTGGAGAAGAGGAGGCTCAGGGGCGACCTCATTGCTCTCTACAACTACCTGAAAGGTGGTTGTAGCCAGGAAGGGATTGGCCTCTTCTCCCTAGCAACCAGCACCAGAACAAGGGGACACAGTCTCAAGCTGCAACAGGGGAAGTTTAGGCTCGAGGTGAGGAGAAAGTTCTTCACCGAGAGAGTGATTCGCCATTGCAATGGGCTGCCCGGGAGGTGGTGGAGTCACCGTCCTTGGAGGTGTTCAAGAGGGGACTGGATGTGGCACTTGGTGCCATGGTCTAGTCGTGAGGTCTGTGGTTACAGGTTGGACTCGATGATCTTCGAGGTCTCTTCCAACCTTGGTAATACTGTGATACTGTGATACTCTGACTCTAGCACAGGTTACTGTGAAATATTTGAAGCTAGATTCAGATACCTAACAAAGGCTGGAGCTGTTCTAAATTTTGTTTGTGATCAAACTCAAGTTTTTCTGCTAATATTCGCAAGCAAACAGAGAGGGAAACAAATCTTTCTTGCAGGAAATGTCTATTATCCAAGTCCTGCTCACTAGGCTTGATCAAATTTCAGGGATGCACTGAACTGCATGCGTATGCAGGGTGGCAGGCAGGATTCAGCCTTGTGTGAGGGAATGGCACTGCTTTTATGAAGCTGTATTTCCTTCCTTCCTTAGCACTGCCTGCTTTGTGATTTGCCCCAACCTTTTCTGTTACCAGAATTCAGGGAGAAATACAGACTCCCTATTGTCAGTCATTAATAAGCAAATACACTTCTTTAAAAAGCAACTGGAAGATTACTCGAGTAGCAGAACCTGATGTACTCTGCCAGGGGAGGGGAAAGCAAGTGAGACTGCTGCAAAGGGAAAACCATTTTGTAGCAGTGATTCCATGTATGTTCTCTTTTAACCTTTCCCCTGTCTGAATATTTGCCATCTGCACATGACATGGATTTTATACAGATCTAAACCATACCATATTTTTATATAGATTACCTATGTGAAGCAAGTACGGTCTATGATGAAAAGCAGAGGTTTGTGTTAGTTCATATCAACATGTGATCTCAGCAGTATCTAAAACATATGCTACTTACCATAGCATTTGCATGTGCATTCATACACTTTTGTTCCACTTGGGTTATCTGAGAGCCTTAGGGCCTACCCAATTTGCACATATTTGTCTTAGATGGATGCAAAACCACCATATGAACCTATAATTGTGGAGGAGAGGAAGGGAGGCACTTCAAAAACATGGATTATCTTCCTCCTTTCCTGCCAGTTCTACGTCTACATCTGTGTCTATACACACTCATTGCTGTCACACATTCACCTGTGTTTTAGGACAGTCCTAAAAGCTGCATCTTGCAGCACCATATAAGGCAGTTTAAAACGGGGAATCTAAACTTATTCTCTCATTTGAAACATATGGGCATTCATATTTTCCCTTACTCTAAAATTTTCCACTGTCACCTGTGCCCCTACAAGCTAATTTCCCCGTTACAAAGTGGACCATCTATGTGTATACGAATATAAATTTTGGAGGTTACAATGAGGTGGACTCATGGTATTTTCTCTTCATGGAGCAGATTCATTGACGGTTCATAAGTTATTCATTCTCATTGCCCTCAGGGGTCCATTTATATGAGCTAGAGAAATATATTGGGTGCCTGCCTATCTCTTATGTATGCCTATCATATGGCTTCTATAACAATAACCATATCCCAATTTCTGCTGTATCATTGTCACAACATGCTCTTGAAGCAGACAACTGCAGCTGTTTCCAATCTTCCCAGGGCAAAAGGAGCCCTGGAGAACTTCACCTGATTGTCCCATGTCACAAGAAGTTCATCATGGTTCTCTGAGATCTCTAACTAATTCCGTTGTCTGTTGGACCTCCATTCCCCTCTGTGCCAAGCTTATAAAAGCTCCTTTTGAACACCCAGCCAACAGAAATCAGCAGATTCCAACTTGGCTGCTGCAACTCCAGCTCTAAGCATCAACCTTGTTGTTAGACTTAAGCTCTTTCCTGAAAGGATGACACTGTCTTCAGTATGTTCCACTTAGCTTTTGTCTCCCTTTCAGCTGCTAGTGAAATTTGTTTGCCAGTCCTGGGCAAGGGACAGGTCACGGGTTTTAACATCTCCATCACTGGACAGAGATATTGCTGTCAATTTTTCAGGTTCATTTCGTTTAGTTTGCATTTTGTAACAGCTTGAATGCATTATGCAAAACAAATATATGCTCGAGTGCCTTCTTAATACATTTTGTGTAACCTGCATCATTCCCTGTGCTTTATTTACTGTCAGATTTGCCTGCTTGTCTAAATTAGCTGTGGACATCCGGCTTCCAATTCATATAGAGCAAGAGATGTACTAGCTATGTCTGAGCCCAGCTCAGCTGCTCCTGTGGCAAAAAACTCTAGGGAAAGCTGTGGATGCGCTGTTAAATTAATCAGGAGGAGGAAGCGTTCTTGGAAGAGACAGCGCTTCCTTTTGTGCAGGATAAGATGTGGCCAGATGCCAAGGGTGGGGAACAGGGGCACGATTAAAGATCTAGATAGGGGAGGAAGTGCTTTTCCTTGTAAAGATGAAGCATTTTCCTTAAGCTGGACTTCTTATGCTGCTTGGAAATCAAGCAGTTCCACCCTCTTTGTTGCTTTATCTTCTGCTTCAGTTGCAGATTTTGTCTCTTACTCAGCAGTCCAGCCTGTAAAAAATGAAATTTCCTTCCTCTTTGAAGCCTGCAGATGTTAAATTCATAAGAGGGCAAATGAGCACAATTTATGCCCCCTATGTGTGGATGACGGAGAGGAGCACCATGAACCCTTTCAGACTTATTCTTGGTATTACACCACTGACACCATCAGAATTTGTGCCACACTCAGTTTTAGCCCCATCACTGTTCTTTGCTGAAGACCAATAATTTGCAGATGCACATATGTGTGCATGTGCACACACGCACATGCTCACAGAGGGATTTATGGAGACAGCAATGTGTTCCATCATTCCAATCACTACCAGGTGTTCAAGTGGAATAGGGCCACAGACAGCTTGATATTTATACAGCAGTGGGACAAGAGTTCTCTTCATCCACTGTGTTAATCCATTTAACTTTTGTAACTGTACAACCGCCGATCTAATGACGTTGCCTTTTCCTACCTGCCCCCCATTGCCTTGCTCGCACTGCCTGCCCGGATATAACTCCTTTCATTTTCATGCAGAGTATGTCCCTGTTTCATAACTCAGTACATCAGCTTGCTCCTTTGATTCCTCCCACCAGCACAGCTGTACATCAGAGCAGAGGCCCATGTTCCCTGGGGTGTGATGCCTGCTGTGGCAAATGAACAAGGAAGCCACCCTAGTTCTGCACTTCTATTTACTTGGCCTCAATGTAAAAACACATATACGCGGGGCTTTTTAAAGCGTAAAGACATCCGCCCAAGCTAGTGTTGTTTTCATTGATTGCTGCTGCTGGAGTTCTGGAGGCAGCAGCACTGATCCATATGGAAACAAGGTTTCCATAAATCTGTCAGACTTGAATTCTCTTGCAGAGCCTTATCCGGCTGCTCACTCCTATTTTCTTTTCCATGTTTTCAAATCCTGATTGAGTCGAGTTCAAACAAGCCACTTATTTGGCAGTGCCTTTGAAATAAAGGTCTGGTTTAACTGTGCCCTGGGAAGCCTGGGAACATGAGGTTTCCTCATGCACCCCGAAAAAATATATTCACAGGTACACATGCCTCTGCTGTCCCATGTCCTCTTGCACACGTGGGGTAGAGCTCTCCAGAATACCTCCTTTTAGCTTGCCTGGCCTAAGTGCTTTTCAAAGTCCGGGATTAGACTCTTTCTCCTGTTAAGGAGTGGCTATTAGCATTTGAGACCTTCTGTCCTGCCTGCTGCTTTTGTGCTCCACTGGCACTGTTTCAGAAATTACATTATCATGGGATTGAGCTGCTTAGAGGATTGAAAATAGGAAGCAGAGTCTTTCCACCCCAGGTCAAGGGTTCATTGATGAGCTGGACTAATACTGACTAAACGTCATTAGCATTTGAAATGAGTTAGAGGCCTTCTTGTCCAACAAACATACATCCTGTTGCACTCCAATACAAAATTTTGCTATACTAGGCACCCTCTGAGGGTACTGTAAAGACACCACTTTTCAGACATGGTGTCAAGGCAGATGGGCCAGGTGGCGTGAGCATAATATGCAGGTGTATTCTCCAGCACTGTTCCCTCTCTAGCACCAAAGTTACTTGTACATCCTTGGACTATGGAGAAGGCCTTGTCATGACACTACTGAAGGACACAATTAAGAGTGGGAGACTGTGCTAAACTGAAAGGGTTGTTTGTAAGCAGAGGTATCTGCAATTTCGCTACAATGTGCAAGAGAATTTAGGATTCCCCTGTGTTTCTGAAGATTATCACTGTGAATCAGAAGGAAATTATGCTAATTTGTTGCCACCTTTGGAGGTCATAAAATAATGTATCAATAAAATAAAAAAATATTTTTAATTCAGCTGGAGACAACTGCCTGAAAGAGAATTTGCTTACCATATGATGCAAGATTCTAGATAGATACCACCAGCCTGAGCTGCTCTAAACCTGTCATCAGCTCTAAGCAACACTCATTTACCTTGGTGAAAGAGCTCCTCCAGTTGGTTTATTGACCTGTCCGTTCATGGTCATAAGCCTAAGAGCGTTGCAGCTGGCTTAAACCACTCATTAATATTGTTTACTATGCTTTGTTGTTTAATCAGAAATACTGATTATCAATCTGAAAACTAGTGGCTTTTCAAAGCCTTTCATGTGAGAGTAACATTGGCATGGGAATCAAGTCTTGCAAAGATGCAAATGGTGTCTGTCCTTCACTCCTCCTCTTATCTTGGTATTTTTCCCCTCTGGAATGCAAAGCAGCCTTTGAGTTCTTCAGCTGTGATGGGTTCATTATAATACATGTTTATATCTAGAAAGATTTATTCACCCTCAGTAAGTTTGCAGGTGACACTAAACTGGGTGGAAGAGTTGATCTGCTTGAGGACAGGGAGGTTCCACAGAGTGAACTGGACAGGCTGAATCAGGCTGAGGTCAGTTTTATGAGGTTTAACAAGACCCAGTGCCATGACGATCCTGCACTTGGGCCACAACAACCCTATGCTATGCTACAGGCTTTGGGCAGAGTGGCTGGAAAGCTACCTGGTAGAAAAGGACCTAGAGGTGTTGACTGACAGCCATCTGAACATGAGCCAGTAGTGTGGTCAGGTGGCCAAGAAGGTGAACAAATTCTGTATCAGGAATAGTGTGGCCAGCAGGAGCAGGGAGGTGATTGTGTCCCTGTACTCAGCACTGGTGAGGGCACACCTCGAATCCTGCATTAGATTTTGGCCCCTCACTACAAGAAGGACATTTTGTTGCTGGAGCATGTCCAGAGAAGGACAACCAGGCTGTCAAGGAGACTTAAGCACATATTCTATGAGGAGCAGCTGAGGTAACTGGGATTGTTTAGTCTAGAGAAGAGGAGGCAGAGGGCATTTTTCTCTACAGCTACCTGAAAGGAGGTTTTAGTGAGGTGGGTGTTGGTATCTTCTCCCTAGTATCAAGTGATGGAACGACAGGAAATAGACTGAAATTCCACCAGAGGATGTTTATATTTGATATTAGTAATAAAGTCTTTACGGAAAGGTATTCAGGCATTGGAATAGGTTGCCCAAGGAGGTGGTGGAGTCACCATCCCTGCAGGTGTTCAAAAAAAGTGTAGGCATGGCACTTTTGGACATGGTTTAATGGTGATGGTGGTCTTAGGTCAGTGATTAGACTTAATGATTTTAGAGACGTTTTCAACTGAAACAATCTTATGATTCTGTGATTCTGTGAATCTGTGATTTAACTTCTACAAAGCATTTATATTTCAGGTTCTCACTCTGGCAAGTGTCAGAATGCAAAAAATAGTGCACCCTGCTGGGATCCATTTCTACAGCTTTTCCGTCCTTCTCTCAGCTGTGGTGCTGAGCACTGAATCTAGAGCCAAGATTGCTTTGTGGCCCACATTCATGGAAGTTATTGTGCGTGGGGACCAGACAGTCATGAAACCTGTTGCTCAGTATGAATCAGCTGGTGGCGAAGCCTGAGGAATCACTGGACAACCATGCAAGCAATCATGTTATCAATTCCTGGCTTGCAGGAAGGAAGAAGGAGGAAGAAACCCAGAGGCTTTCTTCAGACTGTGTCCACAAATGGCCATGCATAGTGTTTTTACCCAGGCAACACTGCAGCTACTTTTCTTCCCTTTGCCTTTTTCTGTAAAGCTCTTTCCATGTGCAATATTTGCCTCCCTCTTTGTTGCCATGTTACTGTTCCTTTCCTTTTAATCCCCATAAAGAGTCAGTTCTGTGATTTCCTCAGGAAATGGAACAAACTTGTGTAAGTTCTTGATTCCTCTGCCCACCCCCTTCCCCTTCTGTATTCTGCACGTCTGCCTATTAGATTATAAGTGATTTGTAGAGAGGCTTAGCTTTAGCTGGAGTCTTGTACATTGTCAGCTTCATTGTCGTCAGTAAATGCACACTTTACCCAGGCTTCTTGCTTTCTTCTTTTCCTTTTAAAAATGAAAAATCCCTTGAAGCATTAAAATAAAACTACAAATCCGCTAAGGTTTAACTGCGGTGCCTTAAACAGGTGCTTTATCCACTGTGCCGTTTGAACTGTGGATACTAGCATTTGTGACAACTTCACAGCGATGCTTTGTCCACTGGAGAAAGCCTAATTGCTCTCCATGATGGCAAATAAATCCATGGAGAATTTCAAGCTGAAATTTGGATTTCAGACCTGCTGCATTGTACAATACGCAGCACCATCTCCGTGACACAGATTTGTGTGCACATCCAATTTCCTGGGCAAAGCAAAGTATTGCCTTTTCATAGTAATAGTTATTTGTTTGCTTTTTTCTAATTGAGATACTTGTCAAAATAACATTTGTGTGTTCCAAAATAGGAAGCCGATGTTCTTTGCACTGTGAGAAGTTGGTGTGACCAGAGGGCACACCTGTTTATTCATTGGGACATTCAACTTGATTGTGGAAGATGGGCTCCTCTTCAGATTTCTTATATGAATATAAAAATAATCCCTTATTCAGCAGTGTCTTTGGGCACTTTGGAAAGACTTAGGTTTAGTTCCCAAGAAGTTTGGGAATCTGGGCCTCAGTCTTTTCTTGCCTAAGGTCCCTGCATGAAAGGTTTGCTTTATCCAACATGAACTTAGGTTCCTGTCAATGCTTCAGAGTGATGATCAGGCTTTGCACTGAGGCAATGTTTTGTTTTAAACAATACCCTACTGTTAGTAGTTTGGGGTCATTTTGAAATGGTGTCTGATGACAGAGCAGCTTGTCAGAGTATATTTAGACAGCACAGGTCCATCTTGAAGCACCTAACTGTTAGGCTATCTGCACTACTCAAGGCAGCCAAAGCTACAGCAGAGACCTGGCCGTCTGGAGACCTAGGCTTTTCTTCACTTTGCAGTGGAACCAAGATGATTCTGCGCAAGTCTCTTTAATATTTCTTTCTCTATAATGGCAACTTTACACCATCTCCAAAGAAGGTGAGAGGATGATGGCAACTGTGGGCTTGAGGCTTACCCCAAATCCGTGCAGAGCTCACTCATAATTCAGTACGCTGTGAATTTTTACAAGAAGAAATTTGGCTTTGCAGTAGCATTGATGGACATCACCCACACACCTTGCCACAGTTTTGAAGCGAATGTGTCAGCTGGCCTGTTGAAGGAAGGCTGTACCTCCAGTTTGTGGAGGTGCCTGGCACCTTAAATGGCTGACATGCAGAGAGCTTGCCCTGATAATGGATCAGGATTTTTATAGACAGAAGGGATATGCCATAGTTGGAGTGGTAAATCTGTAATGACAGACGTTGGTTCTATATTTGTGAGTGACCTGATTTGGCATGCATGCGGCTCATTCTCCTGACAATAATGGAAACATGGTGTGAGACAGACAGTGAAATAAAGCTGTGGTTTAAGTGAAACTATACATTTGTAAACATTTTGGTTTGAAGTAGTTTCCTCTTTTTCCCCACCTTAATTTCTCACCTTGTTGGGTTGTCGTTTTCCTGTGGGCTTTTTATTTATCTATTTATTTATTTAATAATAATAATAAAAAGAAGCCTGTGTTTGAATAGTCTTTGACAAGCTTTCAGCTCTCCTCCTCCTTTTTTTCCCTCCTCCCTCACCTCCCTCCTAAGCTCCAGAGATGAGTGTAAGACATCTGTCAAAGCTGTGGTAACGGATTTCGCCTGATTTGCGAGGACCCTTGGAATCTGTCAGAGCATCTCCGGCTGCTGCTGTCCTGTCACTGGATGATAGCTGCCCCAGGAGAAGAGGGTTGGGTATCACTGAGAGACAGACCACTTCGTTCTAATGTTAATTTATCCCTGAAGTGGAAAGAGAGAATGGGGGATTTCCCTACAAAAAGAGAGACTTTGGAGGGCAAGATGTCAGGAACTTTGGGAAATATTAGCAGAGGTTATTGTGACCTCAAAGAAGTGTCCTCCTTGCTTTCTGCTCCACATTTCTCCCTCCCTCCTTCAGGAAAAAATTCCTAAACTGCTTTGGCTCGGTATCAGCTATGCCTTTGGCCTCTCAGACAGAAAAGCTCACTGGGGATGGAGAAATTGCCATACACAATGGTTTTGAGAACTAATAACACATGCATGTGGTCCAGCCTTGAAGTATATGAAATACGGTGCATAGCTTTCAATCCTGTTTTGTCAGAGGCCTTGACTGCTTAAAGCTTTCCAGTCCCTCTCCTGCCTCTCTCCCACCCCACCCCACCCCCCAATAAAATAAATCCCACACGTTTTCTCTCAACTTCCAGCATGTGTGACCATAATTGTGTCTGTGATGCTGGCAGAACGCCTGATCTGTCAGCCTCACGAGGGGATGGGGAAGGAGTGGGGGAAGGATGCCTGCTGGATCAGCTCGGCTGGGTGGAGACACCAGGACTGGGAGCCGGGGCTCTTGCTCAGCCCGACCCACAGAGAACTAGGAGGGCAGGATGCTGCCGCTCACTTAGGACACGCAGGGGCAGGTGGGGACCTGCCTCGGGGACTGCTTCCTTCTGGGGGAACTGCTTGGGGCCAGTGGGTATAACCGGCAGCTATTAGTTAAATCAAGGGGCCAGCTACAAGTGAACTAATTACATGGGTGCATTGTACTCCAGCAGCTTGTAATTCTTCTAACCCCTGTTAGTGCAGATGGGTCCTCCCTCAGTAAATGAAGACAGTCTGTGTTAGTCACGTTGCTGGATCAAGAAAAGAGTGATGCTGGCTTTGCAAGTGAGCAAGATGAATCTGCTCAGTACCTGGTCCTTTTTGCATGGTCTCTAACAGAGCTGTTTACATTTGCTAAAAAAATAAATGTGGGTTGCACAGATTTCCAGAGAGGATAGCTCTTGGAAGTTGTACAGTGCCTAAGGGAACAGTTATCTGTCCTGATTATGACCTCTAGGAACTGATGTGATAGAAAAATCAATGTAATTCTGGAAGAACTTGCCATTAAAAGACAGTTCATGCAGCTTAATTGCTTGAAATAATTTGAACTTGAAGTAAGCACAATGCTGGAAAATCTGTTAGAGATAGCAGACATATACCAGTGGGGTTAGCATCTTCCTCACTTCTTAAGATACTCCTTTTCAATGGATAAGGCTTACAGGAGGCTTATGCTGTAATCAGCAGTGAAATAATTAGCCACCGTTATCATTAAGTGTCAGTACCTGCACAAGCCTTCCAAGCAAGCTGTTACTTCAGACCCTTAAGCTGGCTCCTGTATCAGCTTACAAGATAGATGCATATTTCCCTCCAGATAGTCTTCAAAAAGCAGGTAGAGGAATATGGATGCAATGTGAGGGACAAGGATGCAGTATGATGCCATGGCTTGAGGGTAGTGAGTGAGCAAGGACCAGCAGTGCACAGCAAGTTTATTGCATGTGTCCAAAGAGGAGCAATAGGGGAGATGCTGGGGCCTCTCGTCCCTCATCCTCATGCTAAAAACTTCCAGCCAAACAAGACTCAGTCACTTTACAGCGCTCCTGCTAAGAGGATGAAGGCTCAGCTACACAATGTAATCATGTTAATGTGCATCTCTGCCATCATCACTGGTATTTTACCTTGGTTTACTATGGTTGGGGTAGATCCTGGGTGTACACAAGGACACTGTTACACCAGACACAAAAAACACTGACAGCCTAAAGAGCTTACATCCTAAAAAAAGCATCATTTCCCCAAGAAAAATCAAGCAGTGGAAGAGCTTGCTAGCAGAGGCTGTGCACGCTTCAGCTTCAAAGCAGACTGGACAAAACTCTGAGCTACCTCTTCTGATTCCGCTGCTGCCCATGTTTGAGCAACTAGTTAGGCAAGGGACCTCCTGGGTTCCATTACTCTGATTATGATCTTTGTCTGGAGTTGCTTATGTTTTACATTAAAAAACAAACACTGTGCTCTAGCTGTACACCGGTAGATGTCTACGAGCTAACTTGTTGATGCCATTTTATTCTGTGCAGGGCCTTCTGAGGAAAAATATTCATGTGGGTGTAGACAGTCATGATTTCTTATCACCTACAGTGACCAGGGCAGATCAACATTAATAGTGAACCTTTCTTAGGAATAGTATTTTGTTTTTTGCAGTTTAGCACCTTTTCCTTAAGCTCATTAAATCCTTACTCACTCTTCAGTCACACCTCTGATGGTGGTTGAATACAGCAAGGCATTTCTTTTTTCTCTGGTGCTATGCACATATTTGCACAGTCTGTTTTGTTTTGTTTTGTTTTAATCTGATGACATTATTTCTTTCCTCATAGATGGATACTTCCTCTTCTCTTCACCCTTCCTCCTCCTCACCTTCCTGCTCCCCACATGCCTCCAGTGCCAGAATGACAGCTCTAAGGCTGCTGGCAGTCTGTTGGCTGTTGCAAATCAAGGACTTTAATCACAGTATGATGCCATCATGTGAGCAAATATGATATTGATGGTATTTGCTAACATAATTTTTAAAAAAAAAAAAAAAAGGAAATGTTAAAAATAAGTCTTTCAGGGGAATTTTGCATATTAATGTGTGGTAATTTGAATATGTGCTTTTTTGCACTTGGAACGGTTAATTGATAAAGATTAGGTGGATAAAGATCTATAATTAACTGATAAACATTAAAATATTAACAGATAAAGATTTATATTGTTCCTGAGGAAAAAGATAAGAATTTTCCCTCTCATATTTACCCTTTCAAGGAGTGATAAGGGAAGAAAAATAGGAATATGGCACTTGGTGTCTTAAATGTAACTTGCTTTATTGTGCCATTGCTGAATTAAGGTAATTAAACTTTACACAAAGTTGGGTTTTTAGAAATTATTTTTGAAAGAGACAGAAGTTAATTTCAGCCTAATTGTAATACTTTATTTCCTGGGAAACTATTCTGGACCAAGAATTGCCATAATCAAGGATCAAAGCAGAAAATTTGTCTTCTGTACTCCTCACCCAGAACCTGACAGGGACCACAGCTTGCACAACAAAAGATCAGAGATGAAAGGCTGTGCAGCCTGTCTTCATGAGACTAAAAATTTGCTCACATATGAGGAAGTCCATCAAAGCTTGTCTGAAGGTTGTATGTGACAGGAAATACACTAATTTTACAGGCAGAATGGTTAAACAGATTTTCCTACCAAATCAAAAGCAGAAGAAGAATTTGAGCCAAATCCACCCACCAGTGGGAATTCAGTAGTAACACTTCAATTGACTTTGTGTCTGAGATTAGTCCATCAGACCCCAGGGCCTTGCTCCTGCTGATCCCAGCCAGGTTCCACCAAACACTGCAGCTCTGCTACGGAGACTGCAGTCCTTAACTCCAAAGGGCCAAGGGCTTAGCTTGTTCTCTACCTGCTCTTGATGATACACTGAACCTTCTTTATTATTATGTCAGTGCCAAATCTAGCTGACTTTTTAAAATACAGCTTGTATGCAACCATTTTCATCTGCCAGTGTTCTCTTTTGTTGCTGTTGGTTTCCCTGTTTGTTCAATACCAACATCTTGAAATAATACTCCTGCAGAGCAATGCTAAGATGTAATGATCAGGACAGTCCTAATGACTCCTTGCTCTTTCAGGCTCTGTGCTAGGTGTTTTCAATGGAGAATGCATATACGATCACTTTTCCCAGCAAAAATGGATGTCAATTATCAGTAATGTATGGGCTGCTCACCAGGCTTTTCTTGTGTTATTTATTTTCTTGTGCCACTGTGATCATCTACTTTTGAGTCAAGACTTACGCGTTCATCAGAGTTCATTATCTGTCACTAGCTGTGTTTCAAAATGAAATTTCTGCTTTGGTCCTTCTGAATACAGATCTGACAGTTTTGACTCAAAAGCACTGCATGTGGAAGGTCAACATAATCCCTAAGGGCCTGGTTATTCTTTTAAAAGAGAGGACCACCACCACCACCATTTTCTGTATTTTTCTAAAGAAATGAGACTATCTTAGCAGAGAATCAGTATGGTTTCAACATCCCAGGACATGCCACAGCCAAACCTTTATACTCCTAGAAGGCAAGAGCAGGCATCAGCCACATCCAGTTCTTCATGTTGCAACAGCAATCATCATCCTCACCAATTCCCTTTTCCAGCACAGACCTGCCTGGGAAAGCAGCAGCATCTAGGCAAATGCCAGCAGCCCTTCCTGAAGGCATCTCTGGTGACTTCTACTGTGTGACACGATATGTCTGTGCCGCAGGTCTCTGTACGCTCACCTGCACAGAGAGAAAGATGCTTCCTACAAGAGCAGAATAGAGGTGTCAAAACCAGAGTCCCAACGTACCTGAATACACAATATGGACAACCTTACCCCACAGAGTTTTGGCTCTCTGCTGACAAAGAACCACAACTCAAACTCCTTTCCTTTTTTCTTCTTAATACAAACAAAAGCTCCTTCGCCTTGAAACTTTACTGTGGCATGCCTAATTTCTCCTTGTTTCATCTAGAAACATTTTTTGTTTTTTTTTTTTTTTTTTTTAATCTTGGTAACTGGATGATTAGCTTTATTCAGAAATAACACCCAAAGCAGATACCTGCATTACCTTTGATCTTTCCGCTCGCGCTTCAAAACTGCAACCTATTTGAGCATGCTCAGGTTTAGTTTTCCCTGGCTCCATGGCAAGAGTAACTTCAGCTGGAGAAATAGCTTCAGGAAATGTTGATTAAAAAAAAAAAAGAAGAAGAAAAAAAAAACCCCTCAGTCATACTGCTCTGCTAATTACATTGGCCATATTAATGGCACAGACTGCTCATTTTCAGGCTCTGTTGGAAAGATTACTCAGAGAGGTGTTATTCTCTCAGTACAGTGTCAGATGTCACCCTGTGGGATATTAAAGCCAAGTCAAGATTGTGTTGAAAAATATATTTTTTTTTCTCCTGTACAGTAACACATACAGCACAGGATTGCATTAAAAAGAAATCCCTTTGCAGAAGAAATGTTAATGTGTGCTGCCAAATGGGAGAGATTTTCCATAGTTCACTGTTAATGTAAGACCTCAGCTCTTGTGGAGCATGCTGTCCCCTAATGAACAGCTCCTTAATGAGAGCGAAGAATCAGGCATTCACGTCTATACAAATGACAACAAAGTTTAGAAGGTGTTGTTCCTGGTTTTCCTTCTTATTCTTTTTAATACAAGCACTAATTGGCCTTAAACAAACCTGGGTAGAACACAATAGATTTATGATATTTTTTGTGAAGCAAAACCAGATCTCAGGCATTCAGAGAAACAGGCTCTCTTTTATGAGGTAATTATGATTTAGTGCTTACTGTCTCCCCGTTGAGTCTGTGAGTTGCCTTTGAAGTGGCTCTGGGATGAATGTCAGAAGTGGAGTTTACTTTTTTCAACATGTAAAATGCAGGAAACATTTATTGTTTTCCTAAGCAATATTTTTTCCTGCATCTAAGTTGCTTGTATTTCCCCTAAAACACCCATAAATTACCTCCAGTGGACAGGTTTCTGCATCATCAGAAAACTAATTTTGGGAAGGTTTGTAAGAATTTAGGTATTTCTTCTAGTGGTAACAATAGTTATCTCCCACAGTTTGCTTCCATCTTCAACTTAGAAATCAATTTTAATTGATTTAGATGCATGTAAATTAAGCGCAGAAGGAGATACCTTCACTTAGGTACCCCATATTGGGTTTGTTTCTTGGTTTTGAGAGAAGACTTAGGAGCAGGCTCCATTGGGCTTTAATTTCACAGGGCTGTGACCCAACCCCAGAACTGCAGTGGGAGCTTTTTCTGCCATGCAGTTCGAGGCCAGCAATGGTGTTCTGAGAAGCAATCGGACAGCTTGCTAACAGCTCACAGCCTGAGCACTTTTCCACAGGTCCTGAGAGATAAGGTAGTGTCTCTCTCCTCTTGCACCCTCTGCTCTGTGTCTATTGAATAAACCTGCAGCCTACTCTAAAGGCAAATGCAGCACCTCATTCACATTCACACAGCTCTCACAAAAGGCCCTCCAAAAAATGTCTCCATGCTGCTGATTTCATACTTCCACAATTTCTTTTTTTAAGCCCCTGCCCCTTTCCATCCCCCACATTCCAAAACATCAAGCAGAACTTAGGGATGGTTTAGGAAAACCAGCAAAACAACAAAGAAATTGCCGGTAATTTCAACAGCATGGCAGCTCACACCATGTACTTCAGTTAAGTGCAAGATGGATTGTAGACTACATGTGAATTTGGCAGGGCTGCAGGTGTTCAAATAACATGTTTGTGTAGTCTAGGAGATTTCTTCTACTTTACAGTCTTCCAGCCTACAATGTCTCCAAAAGCCCAGTGGCATTGAAAAGTGTGTTTCAACCCTGACAAAAAATATCAATGGAAGTCTCTGAAAGTTATTATCCTTCAAAACAAAAACAGAAATGCAAAGAACAAGAGTGAATTGTGAATCTGTATCAGCTCTTGGTTGTGTGTGGCTGAGGACGAACCGAGCTAAGATCAATAAACTGAAATACTGACTCATTAGAAACCAGAACAAAACTCAAGTGGTTTATCTGTGAAGACAACATGGGGAAGCCATTGATCAAAAAATGTGCTAAGTGCAGATGGAGGAGGAAAATCAGAGCTATCTCCCACTATGCTCTGGTATTATTTGGCAAAAGTCATTGAAAATTTACATAGCATTGCTGCACACAACAGCAGATGGTCAATATAGACGAAGGAGGACTTTTGGAAGCCCACACCACCCGGAACATTTATCCCATCACAGGAAGAGTGTCAGGACTCAAAGCTGCAAGACACAGCCTAGCTTACACGTCATGGGGAAATGCTGCAGGCACCTGCCCACAAAACCCAAGGACATTGAAAGCCTATGTGACCTATATATACCACATGTTAACTAGATTTCACAGGACATGGGTGGTTTCTGGTATTTTCAGTATCAGAATCCTTTGTGATCTTCAGAAGCACACTTACCCGTCTATCTCACCCAGGCAATTTACACTGAAACACTCTCTTTGTATTTTTGCCACCACCCCAGTTATGCAACCACCAGCCTGAAATTGCTAACCTTAAAAAGTTTTATTTACAGCAAACATTGATGCAATTACTTGGAGTGATGGACAAGGCAAACAAGACATTGGTCTAGTGAATGCTGGAAGAGTTTCAACATCTGATGTGTCTTGGAAAGCGTTCATGCTGTGTGGGACTCAATAATCAGAAAGACAATTAATGGTGTTTGGAAAGCTGTGTGGAAAGGGCACAATTCTGCCTCTAGAGGATCTGAGGAAGAAGATGGTGGTGTAGCGCAAAGAGTAAGCCATGGAAGGAAAGCTGCACTTGATCAAAGAGAAAAGATGGGTATTTGAGAGGGTTACTTGAGGTTGAACCTGCTGAAGAAGAGCAGAGGAAGAGAAAAGGTGATACAAATGTGGAATGATAGCCAACAGTTAAAAATCTTTCTAAATTCTTAGAGAAGGAATAAAGATAATTCCTTTTTTTTTTCTAGAAATAGAACTAAACATGAGTTGAAGCTTGAAGATAAAAGCTATCAAGGCTATTGCAGTTCATCAAGAAATATATAAATACAAAAAGCAAAGTAATTCACTTCATGTGGGTTTTTTACTGAGCCCACTGACCTTGGTGTTGTTTTTCCTGCTTCAAATAGAATTCAACCTGTTGCACTTGAAACTGGTTTGCTTCCCTGTTCTTACTTCACCTGTACCTAATGAATATCTACTGCCAGTCCATATCACCTTCCAGTAGTTTCAGTGGGAGTTTTCCCATCTCTTTGCAATGTGTGAACGTGTACATCTTTTTCAGGTACGTGATTGCTACCTTACATTTATTCTTGTGTAATTTTGCTGTCTTGTAATTAATCATTGCATTTACACTATCTTTTATTTCAATAAATTTCTATGATGGTAAGTCTGTATGGGGTGCATTAATGTGTTTGGTGAAAGGAGTTGAAATAACTTCTCCTTGCTTTCTGCTAAAATAACTGAGCAAATGCTGGCGTTGCCACAATGGAGTTGCCTTAAGAAGGCATCTGTCGGCATTGCGGAGGGGGTGCTTATGCTAATCCAAATCTTTCTGAACACAACTCACCCTTCCCAGCATTCTCACCCACCTCTTCCTGGTAAACCAAAGTTATTTGTAGTTTCAGGAAATGTTAACAATTTATTGACATGTACTGTGTCCAGTTCTGGGCTCCTCAATTTAAGAAGGACACTGAGATACTTGAGTGTGTCCAGAGAAGGGCAATGAGGCTGGTGAGAGCTCTCAAGCACAAGCCCTATGAGGACAGGCTGAGAGAGCTGGGGTTGTTTAGCCTGGAGAAGAGGAGGCTCAGGGAGACCTTATTGCTCTCTACAACTACCTGAAAGGAGGTTGTATCCAGGTGGGGGTTGGTCTCTTCTCCCAGGCAACCAGCACCAGAACAAGAGGACACAATCTCAGGCTGTGCCAGGCAAAGTTTAGGCTCGAGGTGTGAGAAAGTTCTTCACAGAAGAGCAATTGGCCATTGCAATGTGCTGCCCAGGGAGGTGGTGGAGTCACCATCCCTGGAGGTGTTCAAAAAAGGATTGGATGTGGCACTTGGAGCCATGGTTTTGTTGTCAGGAGGTATTAGGTAACAGGCTGGACTCGATGATCTCTGAGGTCTTTTCCAACCTGGTTGATTCTACGATTCTGTGATAAGAGAGAGAAAGATCTCATGTATTCTTTCTGTCTCCTCCCTATTTGGTCATGAGGGGAGAAAACTGAAAGCTACAGAAGTTACTTTTCTCTTTTTTTAATTATATTTTACTTATTTTCTAAAGAGTCTGAACTGTCTTACGTGGATTTTTTGATGGTGTATAAAACAGCGCTCAGTATGAGTATGAGAAGTATTCACTACTTCTGAATATGCCTGAAATAGATATTCTCAGAGACTACTGCTTTGTGCACTGATGTACTTGAGGGGTATTTTTGGTCACCAAAATACAAGTGCAAGTAAAACCTTGAAAATAGAAAGTAATATTGTGTGTGTGTAAATAAAATGCTCTGTTACACAAAACTAATAATGCAGCTGCTGTAAGGCCCCAGGTTTCTACAGGAAAATTCTGGAAAATCAGCATGACATTCACAGATGCCTCTGTGTCTTTGGTGTGTTGTTCATAGTGTAGTTAATGTAGCATCATATTAAAGATCAGCACTAAATTTCATCTGTGACATACAGGAATTGGAATGACAAAACAATTGTGAAAAAAAAAGGTAACTCAGTTTGCTGTGCCAGCTATAAAAATATAATAATTAAATGTGCAGCAGAAGGAAAAATCAGTCTAATTTCAAAACATATTCTAAACATTCCTTTAGTGACTACACTGAGGGAATATTTCACATCATAATTCTTTCTTTTTTTCCCCTAAAATTTCCTTTTATTTCTATATGAAGCCCAAAGACACCGGTATGGGGGGAAAAAAAGAGAGCAAATGTTTTCTCTAAACAGCTTTTCACTGCTGGGTTTGACCTCTGTAGCCAGAGTAGCATAAGTATGAACAGGCCAGTGAAACTGGGTTATGGCAGGAGGAGAAGGAAGGATGTTCTCCTTAGTGCTTAAGACCAGGTATACCTATGGTTTAGCAAAAATGTCAGAACTGTAGTGGAAAAATGAATAAATAAATAGGTTCAAGGGGGTGGTGGACATGATAGGAATAAAAATTATACACACATGGTTTCTTGTGTGAAGGGCTCTTTTAATTAGAGCAAACCTTACATTTTGGAACAACCTTTCAGAAGAATCTCCAAATAAAATTGTAGCATCTGAAGCAAAAATAGGATCAGCTGGAAAACAGGAGAAGTCAAACCCGGAGTTCGAAATGATATTGTTTTTAACAAAAAATGGAGAATCTCAGAGGCCAAATAAAACAACAATAGGTATTGTTTTCTGGAATGACATAGTCCCCAAAGCCTGAAAAAAATGAACCTTTTAGGAAAACTACATGAGAATGCCACTTTAGGAGTATCCTCAAAGAGGTAGGGTTTTTTTTTAGGCAACAAATATCGGAGTGGCTTTATGCATTAAGGCAATGAGTTTTGTGAGGCTGTGATAAGCATGGAGAGAAGGGACAAAGTATGTGTCCCTATGTTACTGAGGCCAATGTCATTACTAAGAAAACAAGTGTTATTGAATTTCCAATAACACTTTAGGAATGCAAGACAAGACCTTGAGAATAATTACTTTTGATGGTTTTATTCCCCAGGCAAGCAAGGAATTGAAAAGAGAATAATAGCATTGAAAAGAATTTTAACTTTTTTCTTTCTTATTTTCTTTCCTTTATTTTTCTCCCCCTTGCTAAGACATAATCTAAAACAAAACATAGGACAGGAAACCTTAAATGCCTTCAGTGAAACCCCAGACACAGCGTTTGGCACTTGTAAGAGAAGCACAGTGGAACATCAGAAGTTTGACTTCCCTTGCACCCAGGGGTAGATTTGAACTCATGTTTTTAATATTCTGAAAAGGACTCTAACCATCAAGCTGTACACTGATAGTTTAAGGTAAGAACTTGTCCCATTACATATGTGAGAGTGTTCACTAGCATATGGAGCAGGACTCCACGTCTGCTTGTATTTGTTATGGGTCTGACAGAATCTTCCCCCAAAACAGCCGCAGTACAAGCAGCATGCTGTTGGGCATATACAACCTGCAGCTTTGGGGGCTGAAAATGCTTGGGTGATGCAGGGAGGTTCTCCAAGGTATCCAACACTTTTTCCAGTCTCCACAGGCAATCTGAATGCAAGAAGTGTTTTTAGGAAGAATGACATCTCATACTTCCCAACAGTTTGTTCTTGAGGTGATGGTGATCATGTCTGGGGAGAAAGCAGGAACCCAAGCAAAAGCTAATCCCATTTTCCCCATTCTTTGGAAGGAGGTTTGTAGAGGGCAAAATCATGCTCAAGCACCTTGTAAAGGGAGAAAAGAAGAGGTGATCCATCACCCCAAGCAGGTGATTGCCACACAATATAAGGAATTAGAGCCTAGACCAGAAGGACAGGTCTGCACTCAAGCAAGAAATCTTTATATGCCTACGTGTGAAAAGAGGGGTGTTCAAGAGGGGATTGGATGTGGCACTTAGTGCCATGTTCTAGTAGGCATGAGGACTTGGGTGACAGGTTGGACTTGATGATCTTTGAGGTCTTTTCCAACCTTGTTGATTCTATGATTCTAAGAAGCAGAGCCTTAACCATTCAGCTGTATTTTCTTGTAAGTGTGGTTTGTACAAGAGTTCCACCAAAACAAATAGGCTAGTAAACTTCCCCCTGCTCTGGTAACATGAGACCAGCAGAGGCAGACTTTGCATTATGTGAGAAATACAGTTCTTTCAGGAAAGGTGTCAGATATTTGGAATGTCCTGCCTGGTAGAGTATAACTGAGGTGAATGTGCCAGTCTATTTGTCCTACATTCAGAGACAATTTGCTGCAGAAGTCCTCAAAACCTTTGCAGTCTCTGACTCCAGGATTGTCTGAAATATCTTCAGGGTGGGTTTTTTTGGGGGTGGGTTTTTTGTTTGTTTTGTTTTGTTTTAAATTTATTACTGATTTTCCATCAGGAATAATTAACTTTGTAACCTCCCCAAGCCTGCATGCATGTATGCATGCACGTCTTTCCTCCTCATAAGCCAACGTCCCTGGTACATAGATAATTTATGAAAACAGAGTAGACGCTTTTTAATAATTAAGTAATAGATAATAGAAGGAGACTTTTTCCAACAATGTACAGTGGCTTTGAAGTAGAGCACAGCCCTGAAAGGTTAGTGGCTGTGGATAAATTACGTTTAGAGAAAGAAAACCTGAAGAAAGCTGCTATCCTCACACCGTATCATTAAGCAAATTAAAACACTGAAAAGGTTCATTTCATTCTGCAATGCTCACACTTCGTTGCAGCAACGTGTGAGCAGTAGTTCTGTGGCAAAAAGCCAACTGACTGCCCTAGACTAAATCACGTAGCATCAACATGGCCTATTCTCTCTAAATTACAGGGCAAACAATAATGCAGGTAAAATTAGCCCTGACTGTAATTATACAGCAGAAGTGTGTCGAGGACGTAGAATGATAAACGGCAAAGGCAGAATGTGTTGTGTCATATCATGTAATCTCTCCTGCTGCAGAGTTGAAAAACAAAGGGAGAGTTGTGCCTTGTTTGTCTAACATGCTCTATATCACAAATTAGAAATCCTTCCTAATTAAGATATTGTTAAGTTTCCTTTGTTAACAAATTTTTAACAATGTTAATTAGTGATCATTGATGACATTTTAACAATGTTAATTAGCGATCATTGTTCATCTAACAAACAATTAGGGTGATTTGCGCTGCAGTTCTCAGGCACAGAAGTGTATCCCAGAGCCTTTCTGCCTTTTTTACCCCCAGGCTGCTTGAGCCGAGGGAGGGCATCTGGGAATGCTAATGCAATACATAGCCACTCATTTAGCAGAAGCATTGCAGGGAAATCGTGTCTGGCTTATGAACGTTTATAGTTCAAAACAGCTGTAGCTTCACAAGGGTGTTCTCACACAAGTGCTCCGTCAGGCCACTCAGTCCATTTTTTTTCACTAATGTAATATAATACAGGGTATGTATGGACATTCATTTCCCACTGTTTCACTAATACTCGTCTAGCTGAGTGGCAGTGGCTCTCAGGGGCCTGAGGTTGTCAGGATGGTTGCTTTTTTGCTGTGGTGTCATCTAGCTCCAGCCATTTTCTGATCTATGTGCTGGTGAAAGGAGTAGCAGCAGCAATGAGCGCTGTGGCCTCTGTAAAAACTAGGACCAAAAGCATCTGAACAAGAACCACTGTCACCTTTACGACATTAGTCCGAGAGTTGCAATATCATGCTGATTTTCTAGAAACGTCCCTGAGAAAGAAGGATGTTAGCATCATGAGCCTTGAAGCGGCTTGAGAAATCAGCTTGTCAGTTAGACCACAGGAGCATAGCAATGGGACTGCATTTCCTGGCAGAGACACGCAGAGGGCTACAGGCTCTGATAGATGTGAGGCTCAGTGCACACCACTTCTCTGCAGTGGTGAAAGCATTATCTTCTGCTAGCACCAAAAGATCTGTCTCCTACCCAACCATTTTAGGGAAAGTTGGGTTAGATGTTGGTTCAACTGAAATAAAATATAATTATGAAGACTTACGCTGAGGAAAATAGAGTCTAGAGGTTGAGCGGTGGGATAATATTGCTCAGAAAGCCTCCTAGTGTTGTCCTGCTGCCAGTGGTACCAACACTGGGGCCATTAGAGGTAGGGCTGCTGTGCAAGTGTTAGGCAGTGATTCACACAGGGTGCTAGCAACTGGCCACATTACCACCACGCTTGTTTTTCTGCTCAGGACAGTGTTAGACAGCCTGGGTGATAAAATATCAACACATTTCTGTGTCAGTGCTCCTATGGCAGGCATTGTCAGTGGGCCACCCGATGATGAATTTTGCTGCTAAGGGTTGTTGCCATGTGTGGTGGGTTGAAATTACCAGTAATTTGGAGAACTACCCCCTGCAAAACAAACTGGCCAGACCAGTTCAGTTTGGGATGGAAGCACATGAAGCTGTGGAAATTTTCCTAGGCATCAGCTTAAAACTGCCACACTATGCTTAGGGTAGCACGTAGCAAGTGGCATAAAAGCACTTTTCTGTGAGCCTCGCCCAGGCAAATGGGTTTGAACCCAGCATTGCAAGTTTGTCTATAGAATGAATGCCTCCTGTCTGCTGTCCACCTGTGGTTCAGTTGTGTAAATTTATCTTTTGTTCATGTGCAGAGCTTATCCCCTCTGTGACATGAAACCTGCATTGTTTGCATGTTGCTATACATAAATGTTTCTACAGCAAACGGTAGACGAAAACAAGTGCCAAAACCCACACAGCATCTTCCAAATGTTAACTGTAGATTTGGAAAAGCAGGGCTTATGCAAGCCTGGCATAACAGATATGTCCCTCCGTTGTCCAGGTTGGTGGATAGCACTGATATAATTAGATTGTAAGGGTGAGCCATTAATGTCTTCTTTTCTTGATTATTATTGACAAAATTGGAGTGTAAACTAACACTAACCTGCTTAGTTCCAGCAATGTTCTCATGCATATGAATGTATCAGTCCATCAAATTTACATTTATGAAATGCAAGGACCTCAGAATGCAAAAGGACCTTGGAATGCAAAAGACAATCAATATGAAAATAAAATTATTAGCCTTGATTCACTATGAGAAAATGAGCTACAGAACTTCAAGATTTTCTGCTGGTACCTTCTACACTGGAGTTAAGTTGATGTACCTGAGTTCACCTCACTACTTGATCATGTTTGCGTGTAAATATAAGTGATGACAGAAGCAACTAATTAATAGTACTCGCTAGGATAATATTCTGTACCTGTTTTCCCAGCATAGAGCTCTTTTGCCTCACCATTCCCTGGGAATGGCTGTATCTTTTCAGCAAAGTCTTCCAGTTGCTCTAAAACAAGTAGCAATTTAAAAAGGCTACTAAATGGCTGCAGGGAAGAGTTGTGAATGGATTTCTGCAGGGAAATTGGATGCCAACCCTTAGAAAAGAAGCCAAACGTGCTGTATTTTGACAGTAATGTGTTCCCAGTTTTCTAAATCAAGAACCCACAACAGGGAGCCTAAAATCATGTCTTAAGAGCAAATGCATTTATATGCTTCAGGGCTGATCTATGGCAGGTTTGGGCAAGAGTATCTGACTTTAAACATCTGCATTTGGTCAGGTGGGAAAGGAAACTGATAAAAGCTTGCCTGTGCTTCTGGGTACCTTTTTGTCATAGGCAGGGAAATTTTATTACCATTCGTATTATGGATTATGATTGTCAGACACAGATATGAAAGTCAAAACATATTTTGACTTCCACGGGGACAGATGGAAATTGTAAACTGATTTTCACCCTTAAAAAATGGCTGATCTTACTGCTATATTAGATTGATTTGTTCTGTGTTCTAGGTTCCAAGCAACTGTAATTTCTTTTTCCAAAACAGAAGCAGGTGTCCCTAAGAGAAAGTGAAAATGTTTTGTGCAGATAGTGCTGGCAATATATTAGCTGTGGAAAAGTGGGCTTTGATTAGAGATCCATTTGCACACAGTAGTTTTCTGCTGGCATCTGTAAGTGATAGTAAGGACTTGATCTTTCAGGTCTTTTCCAGCCTTATTGATTCTATGATTCTGTAGATTTACACATTTATAAATCCTTTGAGTTGGTATTGGCATCATCTTGTGACTGGTTACTAAGCAGGATGTTCCCAAGAGCCACAGCAGAAATATGGGACACCTCAGCAGCAGAGAAAGGCTAAAATATTGCCTTTGCACTCAAAATAAGCAATTTTCTTTGCCTGTTAGAAGTCATCAGTAAGCATTACCTACACAGCACCTCTATGACCACTGTCTTGTGTTGTAATATTAAACTAGAGTTATGCTGGGCAAAGGTAGCAACAAAAGGCAGTAAGCAAAAGAAGAAAAAGGTTCCTCAGTATTTGATCTACTCCTCTCCTATTTCACATATCTCACATATACCTGTTCCTGAAAATCTGTTGGGTTCTCTTGCATCTTCCCTGAGGTTTGGAGATTCCTGAGTCTGGAAAAGATGGAAAGAAGATACATGAACAGCTTTTCCCCCCCCCCATGTATCTGCCTTCTTTATCTGTTTCTGTAAAAGAAGTGCTAACACCACCTATGCAGAAATGCATTTTCCCAGGTTAAATCATGGCCAAACACATAGGGAGTAAAGTCATCAAAGCTCTGCAGGACAACAAACCCAAACATGGCCACTACCCCCAAATCTAGCCCATACTAAAATACACCCTTGTGAATAACTTGCATGTTACAATATTTTGTGATAAACCTTATGCTCTTGGTAATTTCCTAGCCGGAGCATAAAGAAAACAAAGACAGGAAAAAATGAAGTATTTAGATCCATATCAAAGGAAGAAATGGGCAAGAAAATTCCAATGGATATGTGTACTTGTTTTCTTAAACAGGGATAGATAAATAGTGCAATGTAAGAAATCAAAATCAGCTGTTTTCTATTTACACAGAGAGCTACATCTCCTTCTAGATTCGATTCTTTAATCAGTGGCAACTGTACTTCATAGCACAATCAAAAGATGTTCTTCTATGTTTTTACTTTTAATGCTAGATATATAAATAAACTGTCTGAAATAGAAGAAACCAACTTGAAACACACAGCTGTGGTGTCTGCTCTTGTTCTTTCTTTGGTCTTGGCTTTGATGGCTGCTGCTTGGGAAATCGCAGAACATTCTTCCTGACTGAAATACTGGTATTTTATATTACTGTGAATTCGAGTGAATAATTAGCTTCTCATTCCCTCCAAATATCAGTTCCCTGTTCATCTCCCTTCTGCTCGGTTCCCTTTTTCCAAACTCTACTACCATTTCCCTCTCCATTTCCATTCTTATCTGGTGTTTGTTACGTTTTCAGATCCCATTGCTACTCTGTTCACCCTTTCTTATTCCTTAGTGTTGCGTATTGTAGTCTTTCCTACACGTGATGCCTCCTCTTCATTCCATCTTCCTCTGTCTGGTTCACAGTGTCCTTCCTCTGTCTGTTGCCCTATGGCAACCCTTTCTCTGCTTATTTCTTCTCTTTGCTCTTTATGTTCCTTCTGCTGCTTGGATGTTTGAGGCATAGCTAAAGGCTACCCATCTTATCAAGACAGCAGGTACTTCAGGAAGGCCCTAGTTAGCTTTATGGTCTGTGGGCTGCCTGGCACCAGATCATAATAGACTTTACCAAGCTAGAAAATTAATATGTAGCATGGTAATGTTCAGTCCGTCAGATTATTATGCAAAGTGTCATCTAGTGGCTCATCTTATCAAGAAAATTGCCCAGCACCATCACAGGTTTCTTCAGTCATTAGAGTGCTGGTCATTGCCTCATTTTCAGGCAGGAAGGATTTTCTTAAACAATAAAAATATCCATAATGGGTCTACACACTAAATTATTCTCAAGCTTGCAATCTCTCATTTTAATTTTCAGACCTGGTTGTCTAAATGAAGGCACTGAGCTCTAAATTATAATCTTCAGACAGGCATTTAGGCACCCAAATACCCATTTTAATCTTGTAAGTGCCAATCTGAGCAGTTCAATACACCATGTGAATGGGCATCCTCACCTAAGCTGTCACGTCCAGAAACGTTCCGTTTCATTGAGTGCAGTTGCCCTGCTGTTCATCATACCATGCCACCAAAGTCCTTCTCCATGAAACCACTGCTCCTCCAGCAAAGGTCATCACTGGGGATGTGTCTCCATGTATTACACAGAATCACACGATCACCAAGGTTGGAAGACATCTCAAAGATCAAGTTCAACCTGTCACCACAGACCTCCTGAATAAACTATGGCACCAAGTGCCACATCCAATCCCCTCTTGAACACCTCCAGGGATGGTGACTTCACCACCTCCCTGGGCAGCCCATTCCAATGGCTAATGACTTTCTCAGTGAAGAACTTTCTCCACACCTTGAGCCTAAACTTGAGCTTGAGACTGTGTCCTCTTGTTCTGGTGCTGGTTGCCTGAGAGAAGAGACTAACCCCTCCTGGGTACAACAAACCCTTCAGGTAGTTGTCAACAGCAATAAGGCCTCCTCTGAGCCTCCTCTTCTCCAGGCTAAACAATCCCAACTCCCTCAGCCTCTCCTTTTAGGGCTTGTGCTCGAGGCCTCTCACCAGCCTCGTTGGACATGTTCAAATGTCTCAATGCCCCTCTTAAACTGAGGCGCCCAGAGCTGGACACAGTACTCAAGGTGTTGCCTAACCAGTGCTGAGTACAGGGGCACAAATAATTCCCTGCTCCTGATGGCCAAACTATTCTTGATACATGCCATTGGCCTTCTTGGCCACCTGGGCACACTATCTCTCACAGGGATCTCCACATTCCACCAGCACATCCCACACTGCAGACTTTAGGGTTGTTTAACCAGGAATAGAAGAAAATGCAAGAAAATTGAGAGATGAGTGCTTTTGGCTTTGCAGCAAAGTTGTTACTTTTGGGGACAGCAGCTGAGTCCCACAACGCATCTGAAGAGACAGTGATCAGGAGTACTGGTTTGCAGCACAATCCCCTTTGCTGGACTTTGACGTATTCCAAATCTGTAACGTGATGGACCACTTCTTGGGGAGGTGGTGGAGTCACCATCATTGGAGGTGTTTAGATGGAGACTTGATAGGGTGCTTGGTTGCATGGTTTAATTGATTAGGTGAGTTGGATAATAGGTTGGACACGATGATCTTGAAGGTCTCTTCCAACCTGGTCTGGTCTATTCTATTCTATTCTATTCTATTCTATTCTATTCTATTCTATTCTACTCTATTCTATTCTACTCTATTCTCTGCTTCAGGCACCTTCAATGCAAATTTAATAATATTTCTTAGGGGAAAAAAAGACTTTAAATATCCCTAGCATCCCACTGTTCCTGGGCAATAGTTGACATGCTTGCAAAGTCAGTCATTCCTGGTGAGGTGGGCAGTAGAAAAGCACACAGGGCTGGGCAGGCCATGCAGGCAGGAGCTGGCAGCTGCCATCAGCAAGGTCTGAGCCACCTGCAAAGAGCCCCAAAAAGAAGCTATAAACCACACTGGTCGTGCATGCAGCACTCCAGCGTCAAGGAGCTCTCGCCTCAGCAGGCACAACGTGAGGGGAGATACACAGGCACTTGTGCCATGCAAACAACCAAAATCTTTGTTTTGGTTTCGTGGAAGCCTCTTCCACAGCACCCAGTGGCTGATTTAAATCACAATGCTGTGCTGACTCCTGATCACAAAAACCCAAGGAAACAGACATTTATGGTTTAAATCTCGTCTGACACCTGACCTTAACTGTGGCTGCTGTGCCAGCAAACAGAAACAACAACAAAAAAAGGGCTGTTCTTGGCCTGTTCTTGTTAACTCAGAGTGTTAGATATAACTGTGAAATTCCGGCTTTTGTGGGGTTAATTGCATAACTCTTTGCTGTGCTTTAACGAGATGTTTTGTAGCTGAATAGCTGTGATTTCCTTTGTTTCCTTCTGTGGGCCGAAGGTAGTTTAGGAGGGGAAATTAGCTATTTAATTATTATGAGTGCAGGAGAAGTAAAAAGACCATATGGTTTGCTGTTGAAATTAGTCACAAGAAACTTTTTTTCTTTTTCTTTTTAAATAATATGTGATATTTTTAACAAGCAGATGTGAAGCCACATCATCTTCCCACAAGAGCTTTACCAGGCTTATCTATTGTACCAAGTGCTGCAGGGGGTGTATTTTTAGCACAAGGGGTCATTGCATGGAGGAAGAGGCCAAGGAGGAGGGGGTTGCAAGGCAAACTGGAGGCACATCTACAGGGAATGGAAGGACAGAGTGGGCTGGCTGCAAAGCCTAGCACTTCTGTTGTTCAATCATGAGGCTTGGGTTCCCAGGGTATTTGTACTCTGCTGCAGGGCATTTACAGAACACAGAATATAAAATTAACCAGCTTGGAAAAGACCTTTGAGATCAAGTCCAACCTATCACCCAACACCATCTAATCAACTAAACCATGGCACCAAATGCCTCATCCAGTGTCTTTTTAAACACCTCCAGTGATGGTGACTCCACCACCTCCCTGGGCAGCCCATTCCAATGGTTAATCACTCTTTCTGTGAAGAATTTCTTTCTAACACCCAGCCTAAACCTCCCCTGGCACAGCTTGAGACTGTGTCCTCTTGTTCTGTCACAGGTTGCCTGGGAGAAGAGACCGACCCTCACCTGGCATTTGCTGTGTTACTTGGTGCCTTGAGTATTAATTCCCTGACATGGGTCACTGCTCACAGTCCCAGCAGATGTTCATCAAAAACAGCAGCATTTATCTATTAGCGTGCCTCTTACTCTGATTCCCTCTCCAATCCCTCACAAGCAGTCCTTTTTTCTGTATTTCCTCAATTTGTTCACCTTTCCAAGCTAGTCACTACCACAACATGCTCACAGTAACATACCAGGCAGTGCTTGCTTTCCCAAATTACAGTTTAAAACCAGCAGCAGGAGCTCTGTGGGCACCAAACAATGTTGCTCAACAAGGTAAAAACCACCTGTCAACTGGTCAGTGTGAGATAAGGACATAGGGCTGGGCAAGATGCATACTCAGCTCCTGGCTCTCCTTGGGTTTGAGCTTGGTGGGAGCTGGAAGCAGCTGCCTTTCGCAGATGGAGGGCTGCTCCTCCTTCCTCATCCTCCTGGGGGCCATTGGAAATCTTCATGTGATATCTTTGGCACCTGTAGCTACAGAGTGTTGACCCCTGTACCTGATAACGCACATGCCATTGTGTAACTCTGGAAGTTTATGCCTCATGTGGGTTTTGTTTCTTAGCCAGCTTCAAGCTCTTACTTTTTGCTCCTCCATCTTAATTTGTTTTCCTTCTCAACCTTTTTCTTTGTTTCTAGAGGAACTTTCGTAAGTGAAAACAGAGTAATAGCCTTGTCTTGTTGCCACCTGTCTAGATAGAGAGATCATGTTTAAAAAGGCACAGATTTCCTCTATAAAAGCCATGCCCAGCTTTGCTTTTTGCAGAAAGCACAGCAATAATAAAAGAAATTAAAACCTAGGGAGGTGAGTATTGCTATATAATGCTATAGAAGAACTTCGGAACATCTGAATAAAAATAACACTGTGTTACTTTTGCACTTGGATCCTGGCCAGACCAATAATGTACCACCCAGCAAGAGCTATCTGTTTTAGCTGCTAACTCGTGCAATCTTTTTGAAGTTGGTGGTTTTTGCAAAAAGGGTAAGTCAGGGCAGGATTTGAGCCCTTCAGAAAATTTTGAACAAAATGCTTGATCATTTCATTGCCACAGTGCAGGAACCCAATTAGGTTGGCATTTACTGTGTGTGAGATCACATACGCTCCTTTCTGGGGCTTTCTGACCCTGGAGAGCTGTAATGCTGTATTGAATTGTAGGCAGCACTCCTAAATAGCTCTGCTTTTTCAGACAGGAATATCAGGGAGTTATCACAGCTCCAATGCTTAATTTGAATCTTCTTTGCTAAGTTTGTATTCTCCAGCATCTCACCTCTGCTTTGCCACCCAAGGGTTTTGGACATTCATGTAATACAGACAGTAAAGGGGCCTGGTTTGCTTTTCCTTCAACTTTAGGAATTATTCAAGTCACCTTATCAAGACAATTCAATAAGGTCTTCCTGTTTAAAATCACCCAGTTGAATGGCCTACAATGTCTGTTCCTTCCGTTCCTTTCTTCCTGCCTTCCTGCCTTCTTCTTTTTTGTTTCTTTACACCAGTTCTAATTATTTGATGCTCAAATGATAAATGAGTTTCAAATAATTACAGCTGGTATAAAGGACTGCAGCCGGGAGATTTAATACCAGCCAAGCTGTCTGAACAAAGAGCCTTCTGTGGGTATTGTTTTTCTCTCTGGACTTTGAAGCCTTGTTCTGCTGTCTCCACCTTCAAAGAGCTATATCATTTTTAACCCACATAATTTTATTCCCCTTTTTCATACCTGGGCAATGTCACAGGCCCTTATTAAGGAGCAGACCAAATGTCAAAGACTTGTTGTAAATCAGCAGGAATCCAGTAACAAGTTGGTGTGAGAGGGCTCAAGGGAGGTCTTATACAAGGGTCCAAGTCAGATGTTTCGCTAGTTCATTAGAAAAGAGTGCGGTAAAAGATAAACTGCTTCCAACTTTCGTTAGGACAACTTAGTAACAACAACAACATTGGATTACTTTTGCATGGGCCCCTTGCCAGAGCAGTCCTGTCATCTGGAAACAGAGGTAAACTTGCCCGACTTCTGCATATGTCAACCTTGCTTAAGCAGGGTTCTTGCCTGCTGCTAAACTGCTTGTGAAAAAGTACACATTTTCTGAAGTCAGATAAATAAATGTGTGTCCAGGACAAGGATGTGCTGAGAAAGAACCTCTGAGAGAAAAGATGTTATTTTCTTTCTCTTACTCCCCGGTGAGTCCACATAAAATTTGTGAGGAGCTAGAATTGCCTTGTCGTAAAATACCACAGCTGAAAGCCCTCCATCTTTCCCTGTGAGGCTCATGTGGGGGTTTGTGTTCAGGCTGTGAGGTGCTGCTGAATCAGAGGGATGTCTTGCATGCTGTTATCTAACAACTGAAAGATGAAATGCAATGCAAAGCTGAAGTGAAACCTGTTGTTGGGTTGGGTTGTCTTCCTCTTCAGAGTAGGACCCTCAGATGTGCATGTCTCTTCACACATAGAATCATAGAATCATAGAACGTTAGAGGTTGGAAGGGACCTCCAGAGATCATCAAGTCCAGCCCCCTACCAGAGCAGGACATGTGACTACATGAGGAAAGGGAGACTGAAGGTGGAGAGGTGGGCTTAGCACAGAAGCACTTCAGTGCACACCTGTGGAAACTGTTTCCCTAGGGAAGCATAGCAGACTCTCTACTTCCGTTACAGTGATGGTAATGGTATAAATACCTGTAATGCAACTTTTCTTCTTTATCTGTAAAAGCTAAGGTGAAAGGCAACAATTTCCCATACCTTGGCTGTGAAACAAGTGAGGATGGCGTTGGTTTCTTGGAGAGACAGGATGGTAGGAAGTGTGCCCTGTGATCATACTGGCTTTTTTCTTTAAGGGTTTATTTGTCTTTCCTGCCTGATTCTTTGGGTTTATTTGTCTTTTCTGCCTGATTCTTTAGCTGTAGAATCATTGGCATATGTGCAGGGTCTGTTAAAGTCTTTTGCAGATCTATTAGTGTGGTACTGCTTTCCTGCAACATCCTAGGAGGGGCTGTCTAATTCAGGAGTAGGTATCAGTGACTATTTGTATTTTCCCAGTGAAAAAGGAGCATCTTAACTTAAAAGTGTTTATTTGTCTACTGTACATTTCTAACATGACTTATCTTGCTTTGCCAGCTGCTGGAAAATTGGAACTCAGAGCAACAAGTTTATGAGATGGATGCATCTTCTCTCTCTCCTTCTCCAGCAGGGAGCTGCAAACTCCCTCTTAGCTCTTTGAAAACATTGTTTATGCAGCTTAGCACAGGAACACAACCAGAGCCAGAGCTTTTCTTCTTTTCATTTGTCAGCCAGGAGAGACGAGCAACCAGACATCAATCCAGTGACAAAATCAGAGCATTTGTAAATGTTGACTGAAACATGGGCACTACATAGAACAGTTTTGGTCACAATAAAACAATTGCCATGAAGGTATTCCATTGAAGTTTGATTGATGTCATCACTTTAAGTCCTTTAGTAGGGCTGGGGAACTGTATGCCCAGGCAGATACTTGAATGAAAGGAAGATGAACCCATGTTTCCAGATACAGCAACTTTCCTAGCCTATTCGTTTGGCATTAAAAAATACATAATCTGGAGAGAATACAAGACAACGCTGTAAGCAAGAGTATGCAAAGTATTTCTTCCTAGCCAGTGTGAGAAATCCAATGAACATGCACAAAAAAAGAGAAACTTCTTCTAAGGTAAGCCTGTTAGAAGACATCTGTAAAAAAGAAGATTGAATTATAAAACACAAAGAAAGGGAAAGCAAACCAGGGTCATATGACTGGCCTGTGAATTCTGCTGAAGTTATGAAATAATTTCACACCAGGGAAGGAATATGAAGCAGCCTGGCAAATCACACCTGCACAGAGGAGGCAGTGGTGTTAAAGGTGGAGAAAAAAGGAATACAAAAAAAGGAAAATCAAAAAAAAGGTTTTCTCAGCTGGGAAATACATCAAATGCCACATTGGTTAGACTGATGCCTTGTGGATATGATCCTTGGGAAAATCATCCCATGCTTTACATGGCTAAACCACATCTCAGCAAATTACTGACTCACCTGGACGCTGTTGCATGGGTTGGTTATTTGTGCCATACTTATCTGTTCAACAATCGTGTGTTGCAGATGGTGAACCTCAAAGAAAGGTCATTCGATTGAGCAATGGCTTGTTGTAGTCTAGGGAGCGGACAGAAGCACATTACTCCTCCCCAAAGGAGTAAAAGAAAACGCTCCACACAGGATTGGAAAGAATGAGACGTTTAAATGGAAGTACTATTCACAACTACATACAACAGTACAAAAACATTGGCCATTGAAATGGGCTGCCCAGGGAGGTGGTGGAGTCACCATCACTGGAATTGTTTAAAACGAGACTGGATGAGGCACCTAGTGCCATGGGTTAGTTGATTAGATGGTGTTGGGTGATAAGTTGGACTTGATGATCTCAAAGGTCTTTTCCAACCTGGTTAATTCTGCGTTCTGTAAAATACACCAATTCATATTTAGCCTTGGCGCAATTCTCTCCACTCTGGGCTTTATCAAGACCTCACTAGGCCAGAGCCTTCCCAAAACCTTCCACCAAACCAGGCCTCAATGCCCCAGGCCTCAAACCCCACCCCCAGTTCCTCCCCCAGCCCCCATACTTTTCTACCCTACCATGACTCTAGGCCTGAATGGCACAGAAGAAATTCACTTTGCCCAGGCTGCTAGCAAGGCTGCTCAAGGCTGAAACCCTCCCCAAAATACCAAACAAGAGATAAGGTCCAACTGGGAGAAGACAGAGAGGAAAAAAAGCCAGAACTGCCTCTGCAGTCAGTTTATACAGAAGATAAAGATGCAATATTATGGGATGGAATAATGTAATTTCTGGTGCCACTCCCCTTGGGATGGACAGACTATCCAGTCCCCCAGGAGGACACTTTTATGGTTGGACAGGTATTCCTCAACCCACAGCACTTGTGCACAGTGTTAGTTACACCTCTTATTGAGCCTGGGTCCCTATCTCCAAACCCTCTGCTAGGATGATGACCTGTCAATTACTTCAAGAGGTATCCAGGGGGTCTCTAAAGGCTCCATGCCTGGAAGACACTGCAAGCTCCATTGCTGAATCAGTATTTCATAGAATTATAAAATGGTATGGGTTGGAAGGGACCCTAGAGTTCATCTAGTTCCAACTAGCCTTCCACTAGACCAGGCTGCTGAAGCCCTGTCCAGGCTGGCCTTGAGCACTACCAGGGAAGGGGTATCCACAACATCCCTTGGCAATCTATTCCAGTGTCTCCCAACCCTCACTGTAAAGAGTTTTTTCCTAATATCCAGTCTAAATCTATCTTCTTGCAGCTTAAATCCATCCCCCTCATCCTATCACTACAAGCCCTTGTAAAAACTCCTCCCCACCTTTCTTGGAGGCCCCTTTCTGGTACTGGGAGGATGCTATAAGGTCTCCCCAGTGCCTTCTCTTCTCCAGGTTGAGCAACTCCAACTCTAACAGCCTGTCCCCATAGGGGAGGTTCTCCAGCCTTCTGATCATCTTTGTGGCCCTTTTCTGGACCCTCTCTAACATTTCCATGGGCTCCTTGATGGTGTGCAAGGACTGCAACACCCTGGCAAGGTGTGATCTGAATATTGAGGAAATCTTGTTAGCAGAGCAGTGCAGAATTATTTATTATTTGGCTTTTGTTATCTCGGCCAAGCATATTTACAACATCCAGCTCTAGTTAGGTGGTCTGGAGACTGAACTCATCCCAGGGGGCAAAATATGAAATATTTGAGAATTCTGGCATGCTCCATTCAAGTATTCATGCTTCTTGTTTATCTCACAGTATTTCTTTGCATAAAGAATGGGAAGGAGTAAAATAAACACAGCCATGTTTAAAACAGTAGAGCAGCATTGATTGAGACATTACTGACCCCCAATCAGATTTTCAGCAACCAGGCAAAAGAGTTGTAAGAGGTAAGTTTTAGAGATAAGAGTTGTTTTTAGGTTGGCTGTGTGTCCAAGAGCTCTCTTTCTGTTTGTAGCATTGCTTGGGATGGAATAGCAATGCCTTCCCAGAATAAGCTCCTTAACTCCTTCCCAGAGTTGATTTTTTGAGGTCAAAGTGCCAGTCCACTTGCCCGCACAGCGGACAGAAGGTACCCCAGACGAAAGATCCATTGCAAATTCAGGCTATTACAAACACATTTGACCAGCAACTCAAAATAAAGTTTTCATAGTATTTTCCAAGTCAGTAGTTTTGGTTTGGGTTTTGGGGTTGGTTTGTTTGTCTCACTATGGGCAGAGTAGTGTCAAAAATGCTCAACTTGTTTGTGGACATGTAGAAGGCACCCACAAGGCTGCAGACAAAGCAGCTGAGCACAAGTAGGCAGCCCTCAGGAATGTGTAGCATGTGTAGTTCTTGGTACTCACAGAACAAATGGAGTTTGTTCCTGAGACCAGCAAAGGGTGTCCTTCCTGCACATCTTTTGCCTGCAGCACTGCCCTCCTGCTTATGGGGTTTCCATTCAAAAGGGCCAGATCTGTTATTGTTTAAGTCACTATCAAGGAGACAGGACTCCTCTTGTCTCTTTGATGTCCATGTGCGTGGGCTGTTGGTAAGAATGGACTCAAGCATCTTTGATTTCAATTATTTTTCTTTGTCTGGAAAGGAGTTTCAGTACTGGTTTTGGAGTCCTGTACACAAGACCATATTGCACAGTTTAAATGCAAATCTGATAGGCCAAATTCTGTTCAGGCTTTAGGACGATGTGGCCTCTCTGGTTTTGATATGTGCGCTGCATAAATCTGCATGAAACATGGTTCTCCCTCTCTGCTTATTCACAAGCCCAATGATGCATTCTGCAAGGAAGAGAACAACAACTCACATATGCACCTAGGAATTCTGCTAAGCGCATCACCACATGCAGACACCAGAGCTCACATATTCGAGGTTCCAAGTGCAGGGTTAATGGCTGCTGCTGGCAAGATCTTTCCTTGCAAGGAAATGAAATTATTTCCAAAATTGCAAATGAATAATTAATATTCTACCAAGAAATTAGTATTGTCTTTGAAGTGCTCTGAGGTAGCCCCTGATCCTGTAAACAACTATATCTTCATGTAAAGCAAGTTGCAGGTTCAGGGCATTCCTTGCCATGTCAAATAATCATTAGCTTTTCAACAATATCAGTGGAATCTTTTCCCTTTTTCTTTTTTTTTTTTTCTCCTGCTCATTTTTGCACACTGTAGGGCACTCGGATGCTCATTAATATACATGTCCCTTCCAATTTCACTCTCATTTGCACTATGTTAACAGCTACTTTTTCATCTTTGCTCAGACAAACGATGGCCTTTTGTAACCAGGAATAAAATTAGTTGCAAATGGAAACCTGTTTTAATGAGGCCAAATTGTTATTTAATTCCAAATGTGTACAATATTTTTTCTCTAAATCTCCTTTAATTCCTCCCTGGTATTAATTATATCTTGTCATAAAGAGGGCCTCGGAAATGCTCACTCTTCCAACAGAGTTCAAAATAGAGCCTTATGCCAGAGCACAGTATTAATAAGGTAAAAAAAAAAAGAGAGAGAGTGAGAGAAATGATGCTCCTTTTGTCTAATTTCTTCAAATCTTCTGATTAAAATATATGAGGTCACTGGGATTTATATAGGCAAATTTGGCAGCTTCTTTATATTTACTGAAACTGTGACAGAAATCAAAACTGAGACCCTCTCCCAGAATGCGTAGTTATCAAAGTATGTGTGAGTGACTCACGTATAAATGAGGTACAGATATTTATGAGAGAGTTTTTTGGGCTTCCATTTCTTGCTCTGCCACTGCCTGACTTCTTAACTTCAAGGAAATCCCCATGTTTTGATTAATTCAAACGCTGTGCATACGTGCATGTCTGTATGTACATATATAACTATACCTCATCATTTCATGCTAAAATCATAGTTCAAAATGCTGTAAAAGATGAAAAGAAAACAACATAGAGGCTCTTTTTGTTAGAGTGTCTTCTGTGTTTAACCATACCAGATAAACCAGAGCTATTTAACCAATATCCAGGCAGGTCTGGAGTTACAATCCATGGGTCAACATCAGTGTTTTGGTGAAGGTAGGCCAGAAGCAGCAACCACCTATCACATATTCCCATCCCACCACGCTGTTCACAGTATTCACAATGACAACAGGAAGGTATTGTTTCTTCATCGAACCTATCAATTTTTGCCTACTTCTAGAAAGAATTTGGAAAACTCTTGTGTTGTTACAGTGCCATCTGGTGATTCCACTACACAAGGGGGTGAAGCTCTCACCAGGCGCTCCAGCAGCATTACTACTGTTCTGCGTGACTTAGGATACCTCCTCAGGCATCTTGACATGCTTGATTTCAATTTTTTTTAAGCTCTTTAGCATTTCAATGAATAGGAAACTTCAGCAAACAGCAATCAAAACATTTCCCTAATGTACTCTTAATCAAGTTTGTCAGTAGCAATGTGATTTTTGAGAAATAGAAGGGAAAGCAGTACTAAAAAGAGTGTTTCCTAATCATTCATAATTCATCGGGAGCCTGATTGTGCTGGTGCTGCGCCCCTGGACAAAGATACACGCTCTTCTTGGTAGCCAGAAAGTGCTATAAGTATGTTGTTAGTATCTAGTAAGCATTTGTGTGGCACCTGGATTTTTCAAGGTGGTAAAAGAATATTGTCAGCTCCTGCTCCTCAGTGAATTACCTAAGCCTTGTCCCTGTGTTACTTAAGGGAAAATGAGTTGGAAATACTTGTTAGAGAGGTGTCTTGTACAGAGCTGGGGTTAGAATAATTTCTCTTCTGCCTTTACAGCAGGACGAGTTGTCCCTCAGGGTGTGCCTGTTTGTGGAATAATGTGGTGGTGTGATGCTGCTTTGGGGCTTGGCATGCTTCTGTCATTGGCTTTTCTGGTCATTTTGATGATTTTTTTCCCCTCTCTTCAAAATAGGAAGAATGGTTACTTCGTGTAAGAACTGAGTATTTGTGTACCCTTGTGTTTAATAGTTAAATGTTTCTCCTGACTTGGGGGTCTTTTGAGATTGGTCTTATGTGCAGAGTGTAGCTCTTAGGCAAATGTGGAGTAGCTACTAGTAAAAATTAGCACTAAATGAGATTCAGAAGCTTCAGATCCTTGTCTGAGATGTTTACATAACTGCAATGACTGTTTCCTCCACTTTAAAATAGATCAAAACAAACCAAAAAATCCTGTTGCTGGCAGGAGACCAGTTTGCCCTCTAAAAATATTGTGTGTGTTTTATTAATTGAGGTAGAGGCGCATAAAATTCCAAAAGTGGAGTTTAAAACAAGAAGAAATTTATCATTTCCCTTCCATCTTTTGGTAATCTGTAGGGGAAGGAAGCCATTTCTCTTTCTTGCTCACCTATCCCAGGGGAAGTGCAGTCCCCTCTTATTCTGTTCAGGTGTTGAACTTTGTCTCCTCTGAAAAGTAACAGCTCTGTCTGTCCGAAATGTCTGCAGAACCATCTTGCTTTCCTGACATTCAGCTTAGTTCCAGTCTGCTGCAATTTTGGACTTGAGGCAAGAGGTGTTTCTCTTTTTCCCCAAAATTCTTCTGCGAAGTCAATCTATGTCCACTCTTTAAAGAGTCTAGATGTGAGGGTATCACAGCTCAAGGCATGCAGTCAAACGTGCTGCTCATGTAGTTGTGATTAGTATTAACCAAAGGGCATTTTTAGAAACACATTCACAAGAGCTAATATAAATATATGGTATGTATGTGTACTAAAAGTGAAGCAAGCAGCCAGAAGCAAATAAGGTGTGATATCTGCAGGCAGGGCCAACTCTGAGAAGAGTTCGCTGTTTAATTGGCCAAGTTAAATAAAATACAATTAGGGTTAACCTGGTCCCCTAGGACTCATAAAGCCTTACTTGGAAGTTTTGGGGAGATGGTGGGGAAGCAGTGACTTTAATTGTATCTTATTTAACTTGGCCACTTTAATCACACTTCTCTGTCTTGGCTTCCTTGATAGACCTCACACCTGTGAACAGCTGACTTGCTTTTTTCCCCCCTAACTTCAGTGTTCTGTGTATTAAATGCCCTGAATCAGACAGAAACCATATTTGTACAGAGGGAGAGCCTTTCAATTATTATATAAGCCTACACAAATAGTATTTTTAATATAATGGTTCAGCTTCTCTGCAGCTTAAATTCTGAAGAACAAAACACTGCTCTGCCAGTCAACACCAGCCAAGACACAACTCTGCTGGTCATGTGGAGACTCATTGCATACTTCTCTTCCTCCCAGGGGCAAGAGCCACTTTCCATACCTTCTAGGCTACCAGCTGCTCAAGTAATTACTGATGCATTAACTTTTCCACTAACAGGAGACTGTGGCAATCCATATGTGTGATAGAAGGAGACCTCTATAGGCTTCCTACATGTGCCTACCTGTTAGATATGGCTAAGATAGTTAACACTGGGAAAGTAGAGCTGGGAGGCAAAATCTAAGCATATTTAGGTCAGTTCTCCAAATGAACTTCATTGTGGCTGTTCTGCCACGATGCAAATTTCTCTATGTGCCTGTGCTGCTGAAAGACTTTGACAATCCGGAGGTGCCAGATCTTCTGCAATGCTCTTCACAGCATTTCTCTAAATAAAGCAGCTCCTATCCCTACTCACAGCAACTGCACATATTTTGGGAAATGTTGTCTGAAGAACTTAAATTGTAGGGGAGAATGCAAGCATGAGACTTTTGACTAACCTTCTCCAAGAACTATGTCTTCACCATTGGAGGCCAGGGAAGATTTTAAGCACTGCTGATCCTGCCTTGGAGCAGGGTCTCTCAAGTGCTGTGAAACTCTGGGGTTTTAATATTTCTGGGTAGAACTATTTTGACTTGGGACTTTTTGGCCCAGTCTTTCAAAGGAAAACTCTGATAAATTCAGTCTCTCTTTGCAAGGAAATCAGTCATAATAACGCTTCAATTTTTTGAACTGGTTCTCTTTTATAAAAAAATAATGAATCTCATTGCAAGATCAGGGATCAAGTTTATCTGTTCCTCATTCCAGACACCTGTTTTGAGCCTTTAAGGCTTAGGGTGTCATTTAAGGCTTCAGTTAAGCTGAACTAATCACCTATGAGCTGCTCAAAGGGGCAGCGTTACTCCTCCCTTACCTCTCTTGTCCCTGGCTACCCATTCTCTCTCATCTGTCTCAGTCTGAGCCAGCAGTGAGCCACTTCAATGAGCTGAACCTGCCCTGAATACCTCCTTTCTTGTGGCACAGTTAGTTCTCTCTCAGCTGAACCCCTAAAACCAGCTTGACACAAGGTCAAAAGAAAGAAGAGCTAGCAGCCCACAGGTAGAAGCAGGTGGAAGGATGGAGAGAGTGATGCAACTCCATGCACCACTGCAATATAAAATAGGGCACTTCATTAAGTCTGTGAGAGAAATTGAGCTCTGACCATTTGGCAAAATCTGCACGTAAAGATTTCAGTCCTTCAGGGCACAAAGCAAGGCTGGGCTGTCTCCTCCCAGCCTCACTGAATGCCCATCCATTAATTCCTGGCTGTGGCAGAAGCCGTAGGGCAGAGCAGTTTGGGGTCAAAAAAAGTGGTGCGCTTGTTCTGCTCTCAAGAGTGGCTTTTCTGTAACATGAGGCACACTGGTCATGTGAGCCAAATAGCCAAAGGTAACAGAACTTACAAGCACTGCTGATGGAACTGAGTTTATAAAAACAGAATGTCTCTGGATTTTTCATTTTCTCTTCTTTTCTTTTTCCCCCCCTTGGGAAAACAAAACAAAACAAAACAAAACACCGACCCCACAGAGTAGAAGGAATTTAAATATAAAGCTATAGAGATTGTGAAATTTAGCACTCAAAACTGTTCCAAAAGGGAAGTTTTCTCCTGTAATGGGAATATTTGCTATTATATCCTTGGGATCTGATGGAAAGGTGTGGGTTTGGGTACATTCGTCATTCCCAACAGTCTTGCTAGAAGGAAACGTGTGAGCAGTATGCTTGCAATATATGTGTACAATGCACACCTCTCCACCGAGCCTCCTACTGAAAGAGGGTTTCAGGCAGTTTTACTGCATGTGCCTGGATAATTCAAGGCAGTATTTTTATACCATGCCTGGTGGGGAGTGCTCGGTGGCAGGCCCCATTTTTTGTAGACTCAAAGCTGCAGCTCCTGACTCCTTGTATTGTTCCTCTTGTCAGTGGCAAACTTTGGGAGCCTGACTTAGAAAGGAGAAGAAAAGCACCCGTCTGAAAGCTCCTGCTCAGCAGCTGGGAAGCAGGGGGTGGATGGGGAGGAGAGGACTTTGAGTCGCCTTGTGGTGTTTATCTCTGCTTTCTCTTTTTTTTTTTTCTTTTCCTTTTTTTCTTCTGGTTCAGTGTAGCATGAAGCGGGACGAAGGGAGAGGAGATGAGAAAGCAGCAGAGGGGTGTGGGGGTCATGGAGGCATCTTTCTTGTGCATCACTGCTTCCCACTCTGGAAGTGCCTTATCTCACTGGCCCCAGATCAATTTGACTAATCTATTTTATCTCACCATCTAATCTATCTGTTTCTGCTGAGCTATCCATCTGCTTCTTGGTATTGATCCCAACAGTTTTGTAATTGTATTTATAAAATGCCCATTCACCCTCCTGGGAAGCGGGTTTTTGTGTAAAGGCAGATGGGGTTGGTAAGGGGTAGAAATTGTACACTCCACTGATCTTGCATTCACTATGAGCCCACAAGCCCTCCATTTCTTCCCCCTCATATACCCTTTCCTCATCCCCGTGGCTTCAGGTACACCGGCTACGAAAACCTAGAGCATTGTGCAAGACCAGAGAAGGGATGACCGCTACAAGCAAAGCCATTTGCAGAAAAAGGAGCAGTGTCCACCTCCAGCCTGTTGCAGAGAAGCTTGTTTCAAACTAAGATACATCTGTTTCCAACACCTAGCTGGACCAGGCTGAGATTGCCACATCATTTGAGAAGGGCAAAACCAGCGAAGAAGAAAGCAGGGTGTTTGTGATTTTAAAGGAAAAGGCTTTTATCCTCACACAAAGTCAGATTTAAACCAGAGATGAGAAATTGCAATTTCAAAGGGCACACATATCCTCAGAGATGCTCATGAACATCTTCTGGATAGATACCTGCATGGCAGCAGAGCCTCCTTCTGACGGTGGGAGGCAGCTGGCGTGCAAAGTCCCTGGCAGTTTGTTGTGGTTGTTTCTGTTTGTCCCCATTTAGACAGGAACATGTTCTCTCCATGGGGCTGGGCATTTTCAGCTGCATCCTATTCAGAAATCAAGACCTATTTCGGTCCTAAATTTAACTACATTGGCCTCCACACTTTAAGGACAGAAAATGCTTTATACCAGAAAAGTTTCCTGCATGATGAATGTGTGTGTGTCATGTGTCCCCCACCCCCATCTCTGGAACGTATCACATCTCACTTCTGAGATACACAGGGAGAGTAAAGGACACTGGGGTCACACTGGTCTCTGTTTATAGACTTCCTTCCAACTTCTTCATAAGCAGGAAGCAGCTTGTGATTAGCCCCATTTTTTTCATAGTCGTGTAGTGCTTTTATCATGTGTTTTTTTAGGCATGAATAATTAGCTGAATGGTGGAGACCTATTGCGTCCACTCAGTGGTAGAGAGACAGGCAACTAACTGGGAAGGGCCCAGGAGAGGGCTAGGAAGATGATGAAGGGACTGGAACAGCTCTCTTACAAGGAAAAGCTGAGAGAGCTGGGGCTGTTTAGCCTAGAGAAGAAAGACTGAGAGGGGATGTTACTGATATCTAAAAGGGCAAGAGTCAAGAAGACGGGGCCAAATTCTTTTTGGTGGTGCCCAGTGATAGGACATGTGGTAAGGGGCACAAAGTGGAACAGAGGAGGTACCCTTCCCCTTCCCCTTCCCCTTCCCCTTCCCCTTCCCCTTCCCCTTCCCCTTCCCCTTCCCCTTCCCCTTCCCCTTCCCCTTCCCCTTCCCCTTCCCCTTCCCCTTCCCCTTTCCCTTTCCCTTTCCCTTCCCCTTCCCCTTCCCCTTCCCCCTCCCCTTCCCTCTCCCCTTCCCCTTCCCTTCTCTTTCCCCTTCCCCTTCCCCTTTCCTTTTCTCTTTCCCTTTTTCTCATAAGGAAAAGCTTATTTTCTGTGGGGTTGGTGGAGTACTGCACCAGGCTGACCAGAGAAGTTGTGCAGTTTCCTCTGGACATGATCCTGGGCAACCTGCAGCAGGTAAACTTGCCTTAGCAGGGAGTTGGACTAGACAATGTCCAGAGGTCCCTTCCAACCTCCATTATGCTGTGATTGTGTATTTCCCTGTGCAAAGTGCAGTGACTTCTGAACTGCACATTGGATAGATATTGGGATTGCAGGAAATGCATCAGTAGGCAAAACCCAAGTGGTTCCCAGTTAGGAGCCCTGAGAAAGGCTGGTTCACAAGGATGCAAAAGCACCAGGCACTGTTGTACAGCAGAGTGTGTTTGCCACCTTTTGCTGCTCCTTGCTTATTAGAAGAAGAAGAGGTTTCATTTGCTGTATTAGGAGACAGCCTTTAAATTCAGGCTATAGCCACACAGCATCTAAATGAGACATTGCGTAACTGCCAGCTTGAGATCTGAAATATCTTAGTTATTTATTGTAGCAAAAGATCCTGAGCAAGCGAAAAACCCTTTCATTGACCATAACACCTAAAAGCCCCTTTTAAATGCTGGCAAATTCCTTTGCTCATGGAAAGATTATACACCAATTAAGTAGCCCATTACCCCTCTCCCTTCTCTCAGCAGAGCCACAGAAGCTGGCAGCCAGTGCGGAGCCAGACCTCCTGGCTAAGGCTGGCAGGGGGAGGAGAGGACTGGTACTGAAGAGACATTTTCAGCCCTGTAACAGAGGGTCACATCTGCATCTTTTTATGACAAGGTCCATCCTCAGTTATCTGCCTTTCATTAGCAATAGTAAAAGTAAGATTGCATTTTAAAACATTATTAAAATGTTTTATTTGTCTAAAACTGGCATTTATAGTGCAATTTCATAAAGTTTTATACTGACAGTGTGACACTTTAAAAGGCCTTTGTTGATTAAGAAGGCTCGGAATTGCTCTCCTGGTTATGTTTTAGAGAATAAAATGCTATGGATCTTGAAACAGCTGAAATAATAATTTCCCAACATTGTCAGTGGCCTTGTTGTTCCAAAAAAGTGGATGCTGTGATCAGCAGACCCTCACCATCTTTCTCTGGTGACTCAGCAGAGACTGCTGGTTGCTCTGCTCTAGAGGAGTGTACAGCCACCAGCCAACCATGGTCAAATTACACATTGGCTATTCCTGCTTTGTCTCAGCCACAGGGACCATGACCCTAAACCAAGTCCCACATGCCCACACTTGCCCCGCCTTTACTGCCTCCAGGAAGTCCAGCAACTTCCATGAGGTGGGAATTAGTGTTTTGATTCTCTCTATCTCTCTAGACAAAAATAGATCAAATGTGCCTTATTTTCACCAGAGACCTCCCTTGCCCCACATTCTGGCAGTTCATCAACAAACACAAGACCTTCAGGATCCTGTGTGAAGCAGAGTAACAGCGAAACAACAGATCTCCCAGACAAGTAGACGAGCAGATGCAGGCAAAACAACTCATTAGGTGGGCTGTGCAGTGGAGTTGGTGACATGGATGTGGGGCTCTTGTCAAAGCTGCATCTGTGTGATGTGACTTGTGTCTATGCAGGCGCATCATGGAGAAGGTGAGTATTTCTGATTTTTTAGTTAGAGGTAGATGACATCCTTTCATCCAAAGCACACTCTTCTTTGTGCCACGCATAGTAAAAAATGGCAGGATCATTGGATGTCCTCTCACTGTCATAGTCATGTATTTACCTGGAACTTTAATTGTAGATTCTTTTTCTGGTTTGTCTGGAGCTGATGTTACTGCTTTGTTTCACTTGGCCATCATCAGAATGTTCCTTAGGGACTGGCAGCATATCACTACAATCATGCTGGTTCACCTGGAGGAAGGCTTTGGGAGCAGATCACTGAAATGTGTAAAGCATTGTCTGCTCAGGCAATAAATCTATTGCTTTATTATTGCTGTTGGGATACTCAGAGATAAATTCTTTGCTGGCAAAACATTGACTCTGATGGAGTTTGGCCAGCAAAGAGTTTAGCTTCCTGTTTTTGTTCCAACTTGGAGAGTGTGCTCAGCCTGATTGTTGTTGTCATTGTTTTGATATTTTAGATGTTTTAATTTAAAATAATTATGTGTTGTGGGTTGGTTGGAGGTTTTTTGTAATTTCTTCTTCATACATCACGTTATTAGTAGTAATCAGAAACAAACAAACAAAAAGAAAGATGCTATTGCTATATATCCGCTTGTTTCTTCAGGACATATGAAACTCTAAGTCTGGTCCAAAGGCAAGGCCTAGCCCAGGCTAAGTGCAGCCTGGCATGACCTGCTGACCAGGTAGGCAGCAGTGCTGCTGATGGGTGACTTCAGGGACAGGCCTGCAGCTGGTTCTTGCAGGAGGCTCCGAGTGCTCAGCTGGGCTTTCTAGCAAGCACTCCATTAACCCTCGTCTCAGCCCCTCAAAGAGTCGCAGAAATGTAACATGACTTGTTCAGGCAAGTTCAGTACCTCAGGTACCTGGCATTAAGACACTCAGTTGTTTGCTCCCAGGGCTATTATTAATTCACTCTTTGTAGAGGGGCTGGCACTGGAGCTGAGGCCTGTAGCTATTCCTGCAGTATAAATGTTATTTATCCAGTGCAATTAAGCTGAGGTTTAATGTAAGCCGCTGCCAGCACTAGGGTATGCACCAATGTGAAAGGACATCTTGTAAGACATTTTGGAGAACCAAAAGCACAAAGTGTTAAATGCCTGTTGAACAAGGAGACAGCTTTCTGAGAGAGGTGAAGCAATCCAAATAGCAAATGATCTTTTTTTTTAAAGAAGTTCTGTCTCATGACAGAACTAATTAAACACAGGTGCAAGCCAGAGACAGGAACTTGGCCATCTTGTCTTGTGTGCTCCTAGCCAGTGGTGATGCTGCAGGCTCCCCTCTTCCTAATCCTTGTATAACTGGCTTAGAGAGAATAACTCACCATAATCAATGTCATCAACACTCTGTAAATGCATGCCAGGGAAGAATTAAAGCAAACACACATAAACATCACACCTTGTACAGCTCTAGCATCATATTGGAGGCTGAATTCCTCTGGGGCTTTTTCCATTCCCCATCCAGAGAAAGGACTCGAAGGGGCCAGCTTTGCCCTCACAGAGGCCCTGAGCACCAGCTAAACTGTTAGGCTTCTCCATCTTCTTGGCTTTTCAAACAAGCAAACAGCTGGAATCCCATGACACGGACTGCATGAACTTTTGGAGTATGTTTTCACTGGTGTAGCATTGATTTTACTAGGATCAATAAGAATATTGCTTTAGCTTGTGACTGCTAATTATATCAACATAAACTTAATTTATAGCCATGATCACAGTCCTAATGCTGTGCTGCTGCCAGCTCTCCCGACTGACTCTTTGAGCCACCATGAAAACCCAGACAAGAGCAATCAAGTAAATGTCTCCATTACATATTACTGATACAGGCTAAAGAACTTTTTAATTGACTTCTTATGGTTTATGGCAGATGGTGCAGACTGTGTGCTTAAATTTAGGATTCTTTTTCATGTTTTCTATCTGCTGCTGCTTAGATAGCTGCTGGTCTTACATAATGCAACATTGCATGCTTGAAATTGGAAAGACTGAGGTTGTTTCCCTTGGAAAGAACGTGGACAGGGGGCTCAAGAGAAAAGTCTATGAAAGAATGAACAGCAGAGATAAAAGTTGAATGGGAGCATCTGATAAAATAAAAATGCTGAAACAGCAATTGAAATCAAAAGGTGGCCAATTAAAAAGTGGCAAAAGAGCTTTTCTCTATAAACAGAACATGGAAACTTGATTGAAAGAGAAAGTCACTACGGCCACCATCACTAAATCAGTAACCTTCAGATAGAGATCACACATTTATATGCAAAAGTCTATCAAGACAGGTTGTATTGAAAGTGAATTCTCACATGAAAGAATGTAAAGCTTTAAGGTTCCATCGCTTAAAACTGTTCTCTAACAAGCCAGAATCAGTATGACATATTTACAGAGGCTGGATCAGATAATAAGGGCTTCCTTCTCCTTTTCCACTGAAGCATCAAGCAAGAGCCATAAGGAGAATTTTTTAAAGGCAAAACAAAACAAAAACAACCCCAACCACCCAAATCAAATGGCTTTTAGTTCTGGAAATTTCTACGTTTGAGATAAGGTACTGGAATTTCAGATGCTCCACTTTTGAATGAAAGCTAAGTAAAAGCTTATTGTGGAGATTTCCAGTGTCCCTGTCCACAAAGAAACTCTCAGAGGTATCAATGAAATAGGGGTCTTGGGTTGCACAGAGAATACGGCACTGAGCCAGAAGGCAATTTATTATAAAATTTGGGGTTTGAAGGCTAGGGAGACAGTAAAATAATGTCTAGGCTACCATGGGTTAAAGGCTGCACTGGTAGTAGGTAGAGCAGGGAAAAATCTCACTGAATTGTGAGGTTTATTTCCCAAATAAACCACAGTGAGTAAGTTTCACACCTTTGAGCAGCACTTGGAACACAAAGCACATAGTTGTGCACCAAAATGATGGAGATTTGGGGTTGTGTTTAATGATAGATTCTTATGTGGCTATGTGTGTGTATGTGCGTGTCTGTTGCTTATCTAGAAAATGTACATATTTATATTTATAGAGACATAAATGTCTGTATTATTTATGTGTGTTATGTGTTGTTTACACAGCATCACATCAAAAGGTGATGCCTAGGCCAGAGGTTTAAAATGGTACTTAAATACAATTTTGGAAAGCACACTGTATCCTAGCTGGGAGATACAAATCTTCAAATAAGCTGATGGGCTTAAGGTTAGCACATTTTGGAAACTGCAGGTGAGCTTCTAGAGTAACTCTGAAGTTACACTGAGGCAGAGGGAAGTAATACATTCCTGTGAGAGGAGGGCAGAGGAAAGACTCTGCACTCTTGGTCAGAACTCAGCTTTCCCTTTCTTAAAGGGATGTTATAAAATATACAATATACAATACACCAGGTTGGAAGAGACCTTCAAGATCATCGCGTCCAACCCATCAACCAATCCAACCCACCCAACAACTAGACCATACAGCCAAGCACCCCATCAAGTCTTCTCCTGAACACCTCCAATGAAGGTGACTCCACCACCTCCACGGGTAGCCGATTCCAATGGCCAATCACTCTCTCCGTGTAGAACTTCTTCCTAACATCCAGCCTAAACGTCCCCTGGCGCAGCCTGAGACTGTGTCCTCTTGTTCTGGTGCTGGCTGCCTGGGAGAAGAGGCCAACCTCTGCCTGGCTACAACCTCCCTTCAGGTAGTTGTAAAATGCACCCTTAAAACAAGAAGCAAAAAAATGGAAAACCTCCTCATGAAGGAGCCCTCTCAGATTACCATAGATCTTGATTCCTGCTAAGATTTATGTCACTTATTGGTTGTTGATCTATATTTACTTTCATCAAGGACTCTGCTAACCATGGTTTCATCTCCCACCAAGGATTAAGATGCATTGATTAGCAATATATCCAGATGAAGCTGTTCATTTTGCATGGTTTTGTCTGTATCCCTGTCACACAGAACAGTCGGCGTGCTAAATGGAGCTAGATCTCAAGACGATTCTGTTTTGTCAGGTTTTCAAAGAGGTTTCTATGTTTTGCCTACCTGATTTGCCATCTGTTGAATCTGATGACATTTGTTAGCGTGCAGCTGGGGGAATTTTTTAAAGTGCAGATTACAAGTACATGTGCTGTTCCCAGGCAGTTACATGTGTGTGAGTGCTACAGATACAAGCCGAATTCCGCCAGAAGTATCTGTTCCAGTCTTGCTGACTGGGGCGCTCAAGTACATAAGCATGTGGCTAGCATTCAGCATATGATTTACTCTCGATTTAATCATACTTGCAGTAGTGTTCAGCTAGCAATGTGTGCTTGAGTTTAGAGCAAATGATTGCTGCCATGGATAGATTCACAAAGGCAATACAGAATACAGAATTAACCAGGTTGGAAAAGACCTTTGAGATCATCGAGTCCAACCTATCACCCAACACCATCTAATCAACTAAACCATGCTGCCAAGTGCCTCATCCAGTCTCTTTTTAAACACCTTCAGTGATGGTGACTCTACCACCTCCCTGGGCAGCCCATTCCAAAGGCAAATCTCTCTTTCTGTGAAGAATTTCTTCCTAATATCCAGCCTAGACCTCCCCTGACACAGCTTGAGACCTTGTCCTCTCATTCTGTCACGGGTTGTCTGGGAGAAGAGACCAACCCCTGCCTAGCTACAACCACCCTTTGGGTAGTTGTAGACGGCAATAAGGAATAAGGTCTCACCTGAGCCTCCTCTTCTCCAGGCTAAACAAACACAGCTCCCTCGTAGCAGCGTGAATATCATACTTTAATTACCTGACTTCCAGGATCCATGCCTGTTGGGTTTTAAATCTGAATACCCTCTCCTGGCAAAACAGCAACAACAACAAAAAAAAGGTCAAGCAAGAAGGAAGTAATCATTGTAACAAATCATAGTAAGCAACCTAGGGATTTTAACTCCTTCTGAGTAAGTTCAGCAGTGTTCAACAGCCCATTTAATAGCATAAGGCATTTGCCATTACAGTGAATTTCCTGTTCTGCAGACATAAATCTCTGCTTGCATGCAGAGCGACAAGGTTAAATAGCTCTTCAGATCATTTTGAATTAAGCATATGCTGGCAAGCAGATTAGAAGTAACATGCAAGCTAACATTAAGACAATAGCGTAGAAAAGAAAATATTGTTTCTAAGTCAGATCACAGGTGTCTTAGTCCTTCCTAGAAACTGGCCTAGGAACCTGCAGTTATGTGGATTTTCTCCTGGAAATAACAGTGGTAGCCATATTTTGATAAGCTTGAAGGGGATCCAACACTCACCTTTCTGTCGTCTTTGTGTTCCTTGACCAGTTTAATCACCTTCCCAAAAGCTGAAGTTACAAAATTGTGTTGCATTTCCTAGTTGTACTTGGCCATTCCTTGGATAAGGAAGTGTAATGGACATAAATGCCCCTCCTGCTAAGCAGCCACTTCAGAGTAATTTGGGCTGCAGCTTTACTCTCTGCAACTGAATGATTAAATTATGGGTGAGACATTCAGTTGCAAAAAAAGAGAGGCACCCTCAAGGCTTTAGGCTGATACATTCACCATAGAAACACAGAGAGAAAAATATTTGTTTCATTAAAATTAAGACTGTTTTTCACCATGACACAACCTTAAAATGGAAAAATTCACTCATTAAAATTGAACAATTTAAGAACAGTTAGTTCCACAGCATGACGCACCCCACAATATTATGCCAAATTATAGGTTAAGAAATGTTGCAATTGAAATGGCTTTAGCATAAAGATTAATTCCTGACTTCCCTTGTCTTCATTCAGAAACTCTGAAAGGTTACAGCTGAGTCAAACAAAGCCCTTAGATGCAGGATAATACAGATGAAATACAATAGGTGAGACAGTGTGAGAAGATATCGTCCCCGAACTGCCTGCTACTTTTCTTTTCTTTTTTTAATAACCTGTGAAAAATGAATTGAACTACAATTGAATTGATCTGGGAATAAAAAGATACATTTAGAAGTGTCCAGTGGACCTGCAGCATAGTGTGAAAGAGAGGTATTTCGAAAATTCATGGGGAAACACTGCAAGCAGAGTCTACAAATTGCAAAGCCTTTCTTTTCTCAGCCAACGGTGATCTTCATGCACGCTGAATCTGGAGGAGCACAGTAGGTTCTTACATGGCTCTCATGGGAATGAGAGCACAGTGCCATTTCTGGTACTAAATGAGCCATCTCACAATTTTACCAATTCATAAGAAATTTTCATGGGAGAGGATCTGGGAGCTGTGGGTTGATGAGCACACTAAAAGATGCTGGAAGGGGTGTTCACTAGGGTCGCTCACACAGCCTCACCAGACCGGTGAGTTTGTGAGACAAAGGTCAGCTTAGGCTGACCACTTCCCCATGTCTCCTGCTGTTTTTACTGACCTGAAGTTCCTCCTGGTAATAAAGAGACTGAAAGCTTGGAAAGGAGCTGTGGGTCATTAGCACCATGTGATCTATCAGCTCCTCAGACCCCATCAGTGAACAGCCTGCAGACCATGACTTGGGATGTGAAAGGGATCTGAAGGGAAAAGAAGCCAAAGCTTTGTTTACACAAAATAACTTGCACCACTTTCAAGAAATCAGTTTAACATGGAGCTGGTTAAACCAGTACAAACATCTTAATTAGATGCATATAGACCAATTTAATCCTTGCTTAAATCAGTTTAGAGTGATTTATCAATGCAAGCCAAAAACAGTGCACGTAAGGATTACACTGGTTCAAATGTCTACATCAGAGGTATGCATCGATTTAATTAGATTGATTCTAAATAGATTTGATTATGTAAATGCAACCTGCTGTAATTTCATTGGCTTATTGATATGGGTAGTTAATTAAGCAGTGAAGGTATGTGGAAGGAAAGAACGGTCTTGGTTTGGAGGATAAAGGCATTCATGAACAATTTCTCCTGTTTATTATGTTTCTAGATATTTGATAAATGTACGAATTACATCCTACATCCTCTTTCCTTCACAAAGCTGATGAAATTATTTTCACACCAACAAGATACATCACACCAATATTAAGGGCAAGACTTGTGGCTTTATGTCAAGGTGGCAAATTAGACACAGATATCACAATGTAAACACTTAGAGGTGACATGAAGAAGTAGCAAAGGTCAGTTTGAGCGCAGGCAAAAGATTGTCACTGTCGTGTCACAAGAATCTCACAGTGTCACAATGTGAATACAAGACAAGGCAGATGCCAGAGCCCACACAAACCATTGCAGGGTATCAGTCAGAATGGCAGGCAGAGCACTCAGCTGTAATCTAACAATTATCCAGCTTTGCATAAATACTGTGATGAGGAAGAGTTTTAAAGATTAGAAGGGGGTAATGAGGTATCAACACAGATTTTGTTATTATTCGTAGTATTAGTATAAGTATTAGTATTAGTATTCTTAATTGGAGAAGGAACTCCCAGAAGGAGTGCTGGTTTGAAAATTTACAGACTTTTGACACTAAGCACAAGGCATTAGTGAGAGTATGGTCAGCTTCGATGTTTGAGACAGCCAGCCTGTACTCTGTGTGACAGGGAAATCAAAAACAGAGGAGGAAAAAAGGGATGGGATCAAAATAAAGGGCAAGGATCATAGGCTCTTTAGGAACATCCTGGGTGGACATGAGTGAGAAGGCCAGATGAAAGGCTGTGACAGTGATGCAGATACAGGAGAAGCAGAAACAGATGCAAAGACAATGTACATGACTTGGCCATGGGAAGGGAACAAGAATCCAAAGAGAGATGTAGACAGAGACGCTGCCCGGATAGCAGCATACAGATCTCAGCAGAGGCTAACAGCAATAACACAGTGAACCAAAAGAGGCTATCAAAAAAGTTAAGGAACAGATTTTTTTATTAACCAGTCGACTTTGAAATGATAGCTAGGATGGATGTGAGAGGCAGGGTGGCTGTGGCTGTGAGATTGGCAGGCTGGGAGAGGAGATACTAACCTGTGAATTGTCTTCAGTCATGTGATTTATACATGGCTTATGGGTCAAGGAAGCTGAGGATAGAGCAGCCGTCTTTGGCCAAGATGAGGTAATTAGAAACTCTGGCAAGAAGTGTTTCTGTTGAGTGGACGGCAGAATAGCATCCAAGATGCAATCAGAAGGAAACAGCTCCTGACAGTGGTTGACTGGATGTACTGGGAGGAGAGAGGGGCCCTACTTGAAGAGGCAAGGGTAGCCAAGAGTCAAGGTGCTCCCTAAGGTGGGGTTACTGGACATCTTTCTGCAAGGAGAGGAAAGAGCCAAGAAACAGTGTGAAGAGGGTAGGTGAGAGAGATGGAGGAACTAAAAGGGGAGGATGAAATACTCCCACATTCTACAAGGACAAGAGGTTGCAGAAGAGGAGACAAATGGGAAGGTCAAATGGATGAAAAACTCTCTGTTTTTATCAGTTTTCTCCAGGGGGCTGGAATGAGATGCTGCATGTAAAGAAAAAGGCAAACAGGACAAAGGGAAGGTTTGAGAGGTGAGTGAAGATGTGAGGTGAAGAGGCAGTAGATGTCAAGCTAAAGCAGTGGAGTGATCTAGTTGGGAAAATCACTAACATCAAGAGGGGAGAGGGTGCTGGGCGGCTTTGAGGGAAGGATGTCACCTAGAAGGGAATCTGGGGCAGGGGAAGAGGGCAACAGCAAGAGTACCAGTAATAACAGAGGATGGTGGGTTTGGGATGTGGAATACTAGATATGGACTTGACACAAACTGGAAGGCAGGCACATATAGATACTACAAAATGGCAGTAATGGGAGGGAAGGTGGAAAATGTCTGCAGAGAAGTACACAGCAGATTTGTGGGAGCTGTTGTTTGGTCAGGGCAAGAGGGGCTCTGCCAAAATGTGGGCTGGCACATGGACAAGTCTTCAAGGAAAGCAGTCACAAATTTGAAACTGATGCTTCTGGCCATGGATCTTTCCTCTCCCCTGCCTGGTGATGCTAACTCAGTGTGATTAAATTATTTCTTTGATTTGGAGGCAGTTTCCTCTTCCTCAGCAACAGTGCGCACAGTCATGCCTCTAATTATAGCAGGAGGGCTGTCATACTCTGCAGGCATGGAGCTTGAACCCTCTCAAAACACATGGTGCTCCAGGATCAAAGCTTGCAAGGGTCCTTTTTAATTAGTGTCACTTTATAATCTGGTGTTCTGTCTCCACATATTAAGCTTTAGCCAGCTGTAAATAAACACCTTGAAAACCTGAACTGGAGGTGTACACCCTCCTTCTGTGAAACAAAAGGTCTGAGAGGTGTGAACTGCTTCATGCTCTCTCAGGAGTCCCTAAACCTGAAACTGAAAACACAATTTTAATAGTCAATGTTGGTATAAAAGTTCATCCTTTTAGCTGAGGACCACAGTTAGAGCATGAGCCCCACCAATTCATGCTGCCACCCCGGGAGATAAAGCCTGTTATTTAATGGCTCCAGTCCAGCTGTAACAACCTCCATCTTCATCCCAACTCTTTTCACATGTACAGAAGGTCACAACTCCTGTGGCATGTCAAAAACAGGGACTCCAGCTACAGACACCAAGCAGCAGCAAATGAAGAGCACTGAACTGGTTGCATTTCACCAGTGAAAGTCAGTTACAGCCAAAGCTATGCAGGGTTCCAGTGGTTCCCCCAGGGATCTGGGGGAGCTGCATGGGACAGCCCTGGTTCTGGTTGCATCTTTGTGCTGGGGTTAGGGCTGAACCTGTGGCAGAGAGGTGTCACCCACTGCTAAGCTGCAGGCGACAGCATCTCCTTGTTTGAAGAGGAGTTTCATTTTCCTTCTTTGATGCACTTTCCACTTCATGTTTTGATGTTGTTTTTTACCATGCGCCTCTGTTAGGGCTATATTTAGGGCTTGTTTTCTAATTTGGCAGTGGTTAGCCTCTCTCAGATAGATATTCCTGGGTTATTTTTGTTTTAAGCATGTGATACCTTTTAAACATGCAAATATCCAGCCTAATTGGAATGCCTAAAGAGTCACTTTCCAAACTGCCAACATGTTAAAATCTGTTGATGTGTGCAATCCTTAAGTTACCATGGCAACAGCCTCCATCACCAGGGAGACATGCCAGATTCCCTTCAGCTTGTGGAGGACATCCCTTGGACCTCAATTTTAGGAAGCATATTTATTTCCAGCTCCTGGGCCCTAGCAGCCCCTCACTGGGCTGTAGCTGGATCCTGCTAGTGAACAGGACAGGGAGGGAGACCTGGCCTGTTCCCAAACTGGGAAGGATGCTTGTAACCTCAGGTCTCACTGCACAAGGTGATTCAATCTGAGCAGACCAAGGGTGGCATGACCGTGCATCATGCTGGCTGGGGTGAGATGCAAGCAGAAGTCTCATAAGGAAATAAGATAGAGTTGAATTTTCAGTGCAAATGGATGGGAACCACCTCAAGAATGTGAGAAGGTTGCTTCCTGTTTGTTAGTGGGCGCTGAACAATGGCACAGTGCAGGAAAGTCTTAAAATTTCTGTCTGGGACTTGTGTCCATCACCACTGCTGCTGCCAGGGTGGCTGCAAAGGGTCACAGGGTACACCTTCAGTGTGAAAAAGCTGAGAACACTGTGAAAGACACACTGTTAACAAATACCTCTTTAATAAAAGAGGCCAATCATCATTTTTGTCCTCCAGTTTCTTCTCCAAGGCAGTTCCTTCCAGAGCAATTCCCATAAAGTGTAGTTCTGTACTACAGTAAGGGTGTATGTGTAAGGGTTGTGGTTTTTCTCCTTTTGTGGTAAAGCGTTGTGCAAGAAAAATTATGTTTGCAATTCTTTTTTCCACATACTTTTGTCCTTCTTTAGTCTCAGGGTTTCCAACCCCAAAGGGTCCACAACTCTGTTGCAAGAAAACATTTGGAAAGGAGCTTGAGCACATGCTGAGAGTCTCCTGCATTGAAGCTTCCATAAAAAACACACAGGGATGGGCTCAGAGTTGACATCCACAGTTTGCCGCAGCTTCCTGGGTATGGGAATTTGTTTTCATTTTACATTTGAACAAAATCCAAGAAAAGCACTGTGGCTGTGCAGAAAGGTTTGCCTTTTGTCTTATTGTTTCTGTTAAACTTGTCTGGGCTTTCCATAGAGAGTGAACAGTTTTTACGATTACAGTGTCCAGTATCAGACAAAATGTATGAAAAACTTGGCGCTTTTAATAGCTCTGACATTTGCAATGTAGTTAATCTGTAGGCTTATTTGTAGGTTTATATGTGTATGCATATGTATACATTTCCACAGCTGGTCAGATATAGCATGAGTCATCACAAAAATATGCTTTAGCCACAATCATTCTTTGCTCCTGTTTGATGTCCTCTCCGGATCGGTTTTAGCAATGCCGACATTCAAACGCCGTGTCAGAAACCCTCCCTGCGAACACATGCATTTGCTTAAAATTCAATACAATACAATACACCAGGTTGGAAGAGACCTTCAAGATCATCACGTCCAACCCATCAACAAATCCAACCCACCCAACAACTAAGCCATGCAGCCAAGCACCCCATCAAGTCTTCTCCTGAACACCTCCAATGAAGGTGACTCCACCACCTCCACGGGTAGCCGATTCCAATGGCCAATCACTCTCTCCGTGTAGAACTTCTTCCTAACATCCAGCCTAAACCTGCCCTGGCGCAGCCTGAGACTGTGTCCTCTTGTTCTGGTGCTGGCTGCCTGGGAGAAGAGGCCAACCTCTGCCTGGCTACAACCTCCCTTCAGGTAGTTGTAGAGAGCAATAAGGTCACCCCTCAGTCTCCTCTTCTCCAGGCTAAGCAACCCCAGCTCCCTCAGCCTTTCCTCATAGGGCTTGTGTTCCAAATCCCTCACCAGCTTTGTTGCCCTCCTCTGGACACGCTCCAGCAAGACAACATCCTTCCTAAACTGAGGGGCCCAGAACTGGACACAGTACTCAAGGTGTGGCCTAACCGGTGCAGTGTACAGGGGCAGAATGACCTCCCTGCTCCACAGATATTTATTCAGAAAATAAATAACAGGATGATTTTTAGAGTTTGAGCTTGAATTCTGCTATTAAGCAATAAATAAATCCATCCAAAATCGAACCAAAACAAAGCGAGAAACAACAAAACGAACGAACCTACATTTTGAATTTTTCAGGTTTGCATGAGTCAAGTTTAACTCTGCAAGAATGAGGATTAAAATCTAAAGATCACCAGTGTTCTTATTAAGAAGAATGACTTGAGCCATGAGCATTAAGAGCTATTTGCTCTTCTTCATTATGGGCAGCTCCTGCTAAAATGCTGGGGTGGCAGTGAGCCAGGGTGCAGATGTACAGGGGGACCACATACCCTTCAGCATCTCGGCAACTAGGGAAATGCTTTTTTCATGCCTCCTGCACCAGTGCCTTTCTGTTAGTCTAATTGAGGTGATGTTTAATACCCCAAAACTCAGCAATACTATGTAATCATTAACTTATATTCAGGATTATGGCAGATTCTTGACAAAGTAGCTGTCTTTACTGCAATCACATATATATACACACTGCTAAAATGTAAGGAGAAATATGTAAGCACTGTCCCTTGTAGCCTGATCAAGTCTGGTCTGCCTTTGACCCCAGCTGGAAGGGGGAAATCTGTGCTGGGTTTCAAAGGACTTTCTCAGCTGCTGTGAAATCATTAGCTAAGGTTCATGGGAAAAACCTCTTTTTCTCTTCATGGGATGATGGCTTGGCTGTTTTATCTCTTCCTTCAGTAGTCTCAGATGCCTTCACAGCTAGCAAGCTCTTTCTTGCGCTAGGATGGTTGGTTTATCAGAAATCTGTTCTCTTAGGTCCTGCAGCACTGCTTAAACATTTTGTTCAAAATTCACCAAAGATGCCACATCAGTTGGGAAACGTAGTGCACTGTTTTCCTAGGAGGATAACAAAAATTCCAGGGCATGGGATGTGCTTTATTCCTGAATACCCATTTTTATTTTCTTCAGGGTCAGGTCTGCAGTTCTTGTCTGTTTCAAATCAGGACAATTTGGAAGTCTTTGCATTAATGAAGGAGAAAAATCATCCACAAGCCAGTTAAGGAAGAAAAGGACAAACCAAGAAAAGATATTTTCCCTCTTCAGTTGGAATAATTTTAACTATAGTTCTAGTCCTAAATATTTGAGCAAAGGAGCTGCAGAAGTGGATTCGACACATTGCTGACTCTTCCCTGTTCCAGCTAGTTTGTTGTCTGCACAGCCATGCGAAGGCTCCCCCTCTGAAAAGGTTGTCTCTGTTTTAGAAAGAGCTGTTGTTTGCCTTGTCTGTTGAACCTTCATCTTTCTGACATAGTCAGTATGGGGAGAAGAAACTTTACTGCCTCCTGCCTAGCTTTTAGGAAAAGAAAAAGACATGGCTACTCCATTCCTAGTGTCTCCACCTTAAGCTCTAAAACCAAGGAGGACTGCATGGCTATCTAAGCCCAAACAAGCCTACAGACAGCTTTATTTGTCTATCCATTACCAGTCATCCATCATGAGTTAAGGCAGGAAAGGACAAATGAGTTTATTTTCTATTCTAGCCCTGTTACTTCCCTGAAGATTTTCAGTCTGGGGGAAATGGAGAATGTTTTCTCTGAATACAAGTTTAAAAACAAAACAAAAACGAGGGTGTGGAGAAGGTAGTGCCCTTCAAAACTCTGGGGACATGTCAGAAGTGCTGTGCAGTCATGACACATCCTTTTAAATCCCATGCAGGTGCTGAAACCCTGGGGTCCCTGCAGCCCCAGCTCAGATCAAACCTGGTGTAGCTCTTTTGGTCAGAGTTGTTCTTGTGCCTGTCTGCCACTTAAATGTAAAGAGCTGCCACAGACTGACGGTGTGGGCACATGAAGGTCAACGGTGTTCTGTGAGACCTTGGGCCGCCTGAGGCTCAGCCCTGCACTTTTCATCTCCTGATCCCTGGGTTTCTTCACCCACTTATTTGGGCTCTGGGTTCTCCAAGGCAGAGGCTCCTCTCCAAAGAATATAGAGTGCTCTGCACAGAGGTGGCTTTAGTACCCCAAGCTAAAATTATTGCAGTGGAGAAGGAGTACCTGCAAGCATAGTCAAAAAAAGAATGTTCCTTATTTTCCTCTGGAAATAAAAAAACAACACCCCACCATCAAAGGATTTTAATAGTGTTTAAGTAATGCTTTTTAAAATGCAAAGATAGTTGTTTTCTCACTCATTTGTAACAAAACCTATTACACGTACGACAGTGCAATCCATCATAAACGCAATGAAACATGTGAGGTGGGAGGAGGAACTCATGACATGTTTTTAATAGACATTTCTTCCTTCCCCCTTCAATCTGAAGGTATCCATTATGACTTTTACTTAAAATGGGGAAAGGGGAGAGGGAGGGGAGTATGCTCTGAATTCACTGGAGAAGAAGGGAGATTTGTTTTATTTGTTAGTAGCTCCAGGCTGCCTCTGAATAACTGGGTATAACAATCCTGGTGCATCTCTAATTAATAAGATCAACTGCCCCTGAATTTTCTTTTACAAACTAATTTAGATATGTCAAGGCTGCAATTATTTTGAGAAAGATCTGACTCTGCTTATTCATCTTTTCTCTTACTCCCTGAGAAAATAAAACTGTCAGCTTAAATGCCCTTTGAAGTCTCTTTTAGGTACTCTATTGAAAATTAAATACTGCCCTGCTGCTGATAAAGTGGTCAAGATTCCTGTGCTTTCTTTTTCCCCTCACCTCCACCCTGCAATATGGAAAAGATAATGAACCCTGGGATCTGGTTTATTTCTGAATACAACCTAGCATTGCAGTGATCAGCTGAGCCCCTGCCACCATGCCTGTCACAGTGGAGATGTCATAATACTTGGGGCTCAGCTGTGCCCAGGGTGGGAAAGGTCTGACTCCAGGAGGTGCTGAGTGTTCTCTGGCCACAAATGACTTCTCGGCGTCATGCAGTCAAGCTCTCCCTTAGTCCCAGAGACCCCTTAGGTTTAAGGGTAAGTGCTCTGAAAACTCATAAAGATCAAACTGTTTATTGGCATGAGCGGTTTACTTTTATTTGGAAGTGTACAGCTCAAGCAGTGGGACAGTGCTGGTCATCAGCCCAGGCTTGGGTTATAAAAGTCATTGTCTGTCAGGTGCCTCCCAAAATTCTACTGTAATAATCCCTGCTTCCAGGAAGCTTCCAGAAATAAAGAAATAAGGGAGGGGAGGGGTGAGGAGACAGAGGGAGAATTTGGGCTCCCACTTGTTAAATCCAATTGGTCAAACTTTCATCTTCTGGCTGAGGCTGTGCAGTCAGAATAGTCCCTTTGGGATGCTGAAATAATGGCCCTGGGCTCCACATTTGTGCCTTCTAAGGATGGAGTGAGAAGGTAGGGCAACGTTTCCCTAACCAACAGGACTGGCTAGCAGAAAGAAATGCTACCCATGCCTGGATTTTACAAGAAAAGCTATCTCTTGTTTCAAAACAATCTGATCTCCTTCGAATGAGGAAAAGCTGCCTGGTTGTGGTTTTGTTTTGCTCCGACTGGATTTCCTATTTAGGCAGCTTGACTCTGCAGTGCCCTTCCTGCCACAACCTTCTTCCTCCCTGTCCCTCCCCTCCCAAATTCAAGCAAGGTCAGCAAAAACCCTGGCAGGAGGAATGCTAGCAGGCAGGCAATTCTCCAATGCCCCATCAAACATCCTCCAACCTAGCCCTGTCTGGCATGGTTTATGACTTAGACTTTATTTCCTCTTGACAAATTAAGACTTTTCTGGAAAGTGAGCTTATTTTCCAGAAGCTGACAAAGCCTGACCAAAGCATAGTAGGCTCTCAGCAGAGCTTTAACTACACCAGTTCATTTATTTAGAGGTCTCAAGCTAGTATTACATTCAAGGTGCTCATAAATGCTGTCTGGCTAGAGCAACAATACAGGAATTCCTAGCCCAGTATTGTCTAGACCAGGGTTTGTTATGGAGAGAAAGCTACAAAAGGGGGACTGTGGGATTGCTCTGCTTGGTGATGCTGTCATGGGGGGACTCTATGCACACCTGAAGTGCAAGCCTGGAATCAGATCCCCACTAAAGCTGATGCAAATAACTGGAGAGCAGTCTTTCAGTGGGCTGTGAGAAGCTTGTAACCTGAATTCACACAGACTGCTGGCAGTAAGATATTAAAACATATGAGATTTCATTTTTCTTTTTCAGACTTGAGAGTTTCAAGGCTGCATTAAGGTGAACAGCAAAGAGGTAGCTGTAAGAAAAACGTATTTTCTCTCTGAGTCCAAACTGATGTGTCCAGCTCCATATAACAGAGTGGGAGAAGTAGATATGAAATGAATATACATGTATGTTGGTATAGCTGTGCCCATGCAACATGCTCATACAGAACAGAGTTAAACATAAGGGATGCACTGTACAGTGTGGAGGGCATAGTGAGCAGTTTCTTATACCCTGACCACATCAACCATGCACTATATGCAAAAACTTAACATTTAAAATATGCTGATAGTGCTTGGCTCTGGGAGACCACACAGCAAAGCCCTTGCAGAATGCTGTTGCTCATTTAACCGCTGAGTCTGTCCAGCAGCAGCATTTACTTTCACTTGAAATTTTGTTGCTTTGTGCTCAGTATTTCACACAAGCAGTGTGAGAGTATTGATAGTTTTTTGTCACGATCACATCTCATATTGAAACTGTATTTTAAATACAGGAGGGGACAGACAAGGAAAATGTCAGCATGTAATGCATGAAAGTCACTTTCAGGTGTGTCCACCCTGCCATTCCACGCTTTCATTCTCTGACTCTTGTCCTGTCCATGGTATTAGATTTCATTGAAGTCAAAGTTCAGCCAAATGAAACACAAGACTCTTTAGCTCCATTTTCACCAGTATTTGTTTCCAATGATTACAACATAGCTACTCAATTGAACACACCATCCTGGCTTTGTTTCTCGGTGAAGCTAACAATTTCATGCCTCTATTCGAAGGAAAATAATTACTTACTTATAGGTAATTTTCAATGTGAAAAATACTGCAACTCCCTGCTAGTTTGAAATGTTCTTTCTCCCCCTCTCTATGATTTTAGGAACTTAAACCCTGTCAATGGGACTACAACTACCTGAAAAGATGCTGTAGACAGGTGGGGATTGGTCTCTTCTCCCAGGCAACCAGTGGCAGAGCAAGAGGACACAGTCTCAAGCTGCACGAGGGGAAGTTTAGGCTTGAGGTGAGGAGAAAGTTCTTCACAGAAAGAGTAATTGGCCATTGGAATGTGCAGTCCAGGGAGGTGGTGGAGTCACCATCCTTGGAGGTGTTCAAAGAAGGATTGGATGTGGCACTTGGAGCCATGGTTTAGTTGTCACGTGGTGTTAGGTATTAGGTAACTGGTTGATTCCACGATTCTGCGATTTTTTTTCACATTTTGTTCTGTGAAACAATGTGTTCATCAAGGCTGCCATGGATCACAAATCTGTGCACACACACACACACAGGTACGCCACTTTTAACTTTGCATTTAGGCCCACTGTGATTGAAAGTGAATCATCTGAAGTGATATTCTTTAAAGATCTCAAGAGCTCAGCAACTGCCATAGAAACAGGGAGCCACTACACAAAGGAGAGTTTCTGACCACGTGCATCTTTTAGACCTGTAGGAAGAAGCACAGGCTTTACTCAGGACTAGATCTTGAAACTATCTGGGCCACCATCCAGCCAAGTCTTGTAAGCCTGCGGTTGATTTTCCTTCAAGCAAAAAGGGAGTGCACAAAGCCTCATGCAAAGGGCCCTGATTAACATCACTGTTTTTACTGAAATGAGTAAATCTCTCCTGAGCACAGTTACTACCTTGCTTGGAGGAGCAAGCTCTCCATATTTCTTATGTGTCTAAAAATAATACATAAGTAAATATACATTTGTGTGTTCCTGTAATCTGTGTCTTAAGCTGTCATGTATATTATCTTTGTACATCAGACCACACAAGTTATTTTTAAGTCCAAATATTCTTCTCTTTATCCCATTCCAAAAACAATAAACTAAGCTCACTAGGAGAAGTAATAATAATATTTAACCTCCACATAAACATGGGTATTACTCTGCCTGAATTCTCCTTCTGCCTAGCAGCCACCCTAGAGCTCACTTTCTCTCACAGCTCATGGCACTTCCATTAGACTGGGCTTTGTCTTCAAGTAGGAAACAGTGGGTGCTTGCACATGCCCTTCTACACTACCTTGTACATGGCTTTGCTCAGCTACAAGTGTTTTTAACTGGCAAGACACTTTCCACCCATGTGATCCAGCTAAGACCACAGCCATGCCATGTAGGATGCAAATACAATGGATGTGGTGTTTTTGACTCCAGCTCTCACCTCTTGGGGCTGGTACTGGAAACCCCAAGTTGAGGGTTATGAGACAAATATTTCACTTTAAGAAACAAAGAAATTTTCTATCCTTCCCAGTTTGGGGGGGTGTGGGGGGGGAGAGGGATAAAATTGAATTACAACCCAGACCCTTGGCTTTGGAGGAGGCATCCAGTAAGCATCCAGTAAGAAACCAGCAGACTGCATCATGTTCCCATCTTGTCCAAGAAAGGTGTGGATTTTAAGCTGTTTTTAGTAAATGTTGACTACAGCATTGCCGTGAGATGCACACAGGACAAAAATAGCTGTGATCATATTTCTTCTTGTTTGCATTGTAGGTGGGGACATGTGGGAAGATTTCTCTCTGATGGGGTCGCAACAGTGCAATGTTTGTTGTCTTCTGCCTACTGTCATGTGCCCCATAAAAGCCAAAAGAGGCCTTCTCTCTATTGAAAGAAGTACTTGGCATACTGGAGCACATGCTGACACCAGTTGCTTTTCAAAGGCTCTGTAAATTCCAGCTCACTTTTCTATACCATTTTCCATTCAGAGACACAGCAAGGGGCATTTGGCAGACCATGAAATAAAGCTGCACGTGCTGTAATCCTTTTCAGGGTGAGGCTCAAGCTCTCCCTCCCTCTTCTCCCTCCCTCTCCTCACTTTCACTCCCAGTCTCTTTCTATACAAGTGTGACCAGCTACCAGAGCACCTTGCTTGGATTAGACAAGGTCATGGAAAATGCTTGGAAAATCTAGGGCTTGTTATGAGCTCAACAAGCTGCGATACTGACCTTACTAGTTTTAATAGCACAGGGATTTAATTCCACCCTATGAGCCATCTTTTGCTTTCTCTCTCTCCTGTTTCTAGCCAAGGTAAACTCTTTGCAGGCTTAGGACATGATGGGTACTCTATCAGCTGTAACAGGAAAATACACAGTGTCTAAATCACAGTATTTTATTTGTGAGCAGTCAAAAAAAAAAGGCAGCTATGTGATTTGTGACTGAGCTCAGCCAGGTTTGTGGTAAATGTACTGAGCACTTCAGTGCATTCCTGGATTAATTTGATATTCCTATTCTGGCACCAAAAGAGCCTGCACCTCCACTTGAAACATAAACTGTGAGGGTAAAGAGCAGTGTCTGTCAGGTCTTACTCTGTAAGGGGACCTTTGGAGTGCACTGCTGCAAAAGTGGTGCAGAACAAGGCAGTGGAAGTGATGTTCAGGAAAATCAAAGGGATGGAGAGAGGGAGACTTAGTGCCAACAAAGCACGAGCTTTAGGGACCAAACCTACTTATTTTAAATTGGCTTTGTTCCATTGACTTGGTTGGTTTCTCACTAAGACATAGATTCCTGTGTTTCTAAATCCTTTAATTTTAGGCCTCTGAGAATAAAAACAACACTCTGATTTCCCAGTGTCTATTTTCCACTGCAAGGTTACAGTTCTGCCCATCTCGTGGGTCAGCTTTCTCTCCTCTCTCCTCCCCTCCCACCTGCCTTCAGCCACTCGCTCCTGTTTCCCTTCTCAGATAAAGCATGGACCAAATGGGTACCAGAGACACCAGACAGGCAGCGGTAGCAGGGAGGGAGAGAAGAAATGGGAGAGGGGGTTGAACTTCCCTGTGTGGTACTAGTGCGGTATTGGGTTAGGTGATCCCATCAGAGCCATCCCCTGCAACATTAATGACTTATCACATGGCAATCATTTGTGTTCACTCAGCCTACCCATGAGTGAAGTCACTGTTGTGCACAGTGATGGAGGAGGTCCTTGCCCCAGAGAGCTGACATCAGGAGGCAAGAGGTGGTGACAGAAAAAGCAGTTCCCAGGACATGTACTACCAGGACAGCTGGGAGGTGAAGGTACAGATTGAAATGCAGAAATGCCTATGAGGAAAAGGAAGACTCAGGAGAGAAGGATGAGTTTATTACCTTAATACCAACCTAGTTGCATTAGAAGGGGCACTTTTATTTTCAGTAAGTAGCTTTCCAGTGTGTGAGCCTGGCAAGAGTTCCTAGCTTTCTTTCTCTATATTGAATTTTAAAAATCCATCCTCCATTTGCTTTCAGCAACTTGTAGAGAATTCATATCTAGATGCAAACTTCATAGCTTGGGCCATTCCTTCCTGACTCTCTCTCCATGTATTTAGTTTCCAATTTATAGATCTCAGATGTAGGCAAAAGTTGTTCTGGTAACTTCAGGCCCATTTCAGCTGTCTTCCTGTAGAGTACTCCTCAAAAACATGTTTGCACATACTTGTTTTGATTTAGAAACTTACAGAAAAAAGTTAGCAAGCATGAACACATAAATGAAAATAAGCCACATTTCTCCACATACCTCTAAACCAGTCTCTTTGTACTCAGGAGAGGTATAATTTTTAACTGCCCTGATTTTTAACACAGTGATGGTAGAGAAGCACAGAAGCAGCAGTGATGAGCCCCAAGGTGTGTTTACTTAATGCCTTTGGAGATGCTGTGAATCCATGCCTACTAACACCTCCTGTAATTCAGAAGAGCTGTGTGGAAAAGGGAAGTGAAAACACTGGTCTCAGCAAATCTGGTGCAAATCTGAGCAAAGGATCAAAGATTCTGGTTTTATGGAAGCCAACTCATCAATCCTTATCTTTCATGAAGCAAATGTCCTTTTCCCCCCCTTTTTTTCCCCTTCATTCTTTTTCTATTCAATAAAAAAACACAAAATATAAGATAAATTCTTTATCACCAGCTAGAGCATGATTTTCAACAGCATATGAAGATTTTCTTGCCTTGGTCTTTCTTAACAACCAGTAAATAGCTGAACATATTGTTGTGACAGATAAAAGAACAAAGTAGTAATACCATAGGAAATCAGCCTGGCCAGTTAGGTAGTGAGTTCTTCAAGAACTACGGGAATCAAATCCAGTTCTGTGCTGGTATTTACTGTCAAGTGGCCTACTTCAGATTTTAATGATCTCCTGAGACCGTGGCCTGACCCAAAATGTTGTTGCAACTTGGCCCACCCCAGTATAATAAACTATAAACCTTTCACATGGTGCCTCTCGTGCTGTAATTAGAAACGTCCTAAGACCAGCATTAAGTACTGTGCCTAAAATAAGGCTGAGCAAATGCTCATTTACAAGGGATTCACGGTCAAGGTGCTGAGTGAATTGCTGGCTGAAGAGGCAAGAGACAAAAAGAAAAGAAAAAAAAATAATAAAAGAAACCTTGCTAAGCTCCCTTTGGGAAAATTGCAGCAGCTTCCCCTCTGCATAATCAACAGCTGCAGGAGCAAAAGCATCATTCATCTGTTTTGCTACCAAGTGGAAAATATATACTGTATGCAGCATGGAAATGGGGAAGATATATAGGGATATAAAGACACTATAGATAGAAAACATTTATAAATGGCTAGTTAGACATTAGTTTTCAGGCAAAGAACCAGGGAAATAAGAGATTGCTGCACAAGTGCCAAAATATGTTTTAAAAATTGAGTAGTGATAAATATATGCTCTTGTGAGTGTACATTATGAATGCAGAATTAATCTATATTGCATTTCAGCAATGTTATACCCCACTCCACACTTAATTATACTAGATAAATACCTGGAGTGAGGAACACATTGCTGAGACTTGAGCGGAGGAAGTCTTTTGTCATAAAAAGTAAGGACTAAATTTTGCAAGGTGGAGACAGCTTTAAGTATTTTCATAATTAACCCAATTTCTACTGCTCTTTTAAAGTAGACTACCAACACTGCAGTTTTCCAGAGGCTTTTCTGCTTGAAGATCTCAACACACCTCACTTTGCACCAGTGAGATCAACATCAGTTAGTGATGCTGCACCTTTTTCAACCCTGGGCAGGTAAGCCAAGTCCGTATGTTTTTGTCACACTAGGTGCTATGTTTTGTTTCCAAAAGGCACTGGTTCTAAATGTATTTATTAAATCTTTACAATCTAGCAGATCAGGAACAGATCCCCTTGTGTATCTTTATACCTCATAAAAATGCTAAGGATCTTGCAGACGGACTTTATTATTCCCTTAGGCCACTTGTGGGAGCAAGGGAGGTGGGTGCAGGCATGGCACTCCCTTGCATTTGGTGGTGTAGACCTCCAGGTCAAGCTTGCCATCAGGAAAGAAGAAGCAATTGGAGGGAAAAAGGCATTTTTTTAAGCCTTCACCATCAGTTGTCCCCCAGCTCAGTGAGTTACACGTGGTACAGAGCAGGGCTGCTTCCATCATTCTGCCACTCAGGTTCAGGAGAGGGAAAGAAAAGCTTCTGCAGGCCCTCATCCAGAGGCCTGGTTGTGCATCGTTTATCAAGCTGTGGTGTACACCATTGCTCTGAAACCCTGCCAGCAGGCTTGGCCACACCAGTGCTGTGGCAAACTTGGAGACTTCAGAGAGATTGTTTGTTCTCATTGCCCTGGAAAGTGGAGCCCAAAGTATCCCTGTTAGGAGCAGACACCAAAAACGGAAGATAAAACAAGCATGTAATGATATTCATGTAAGCCTCAGATGACTATATGAGAAAAATAAATCTGAATTAATGCAGCAATATATTTTTTTTCCCTTACTAGCAAAAAAAATAATAATAATGATTTGAGTAACACAATAAAATCAACACATGCAAGGTTTAGGTGTGCAGTGGATATATACCAGCTCTCAAACCTGGCATGTAAATAATATCTTTTGTTCTTGGGTCCATTGTGTCTCTCCTGACATTGTGGGATGAGTTTGATCTCACACAAATGGGATCAGTAACCTTTCCTAAGACACCAGAGTTTTTTTTTCTAGGGCCTCTTGGTGACAATTTTCTGAGAAGAGTCTCTCATAAACTGCTGCCAAAGTGGGCAGCTGGTTTCCCATTACAGGGTTCCCTCTTGTCAAAATGTTTAAATCTAGGTTTTGATGTGATTTGATTTTAGCATGTCACTTGATCTGGAAATGCTATCTTGTATATGATCTAGTTGCATCTGTGATAATTCTGTGAATAATTTTAGAATTAATATCAACCTGATTAGTAACTGCCCAGGATAGTGCTTAATCCACTTTTAGTTTGAATGAGAGGATTTAAAAATCTCTAAGTACGTTTTATACCATCGCCCTCTGGATTTGGTCCCTTTCCCGAGGACATTATTCAGAGTGGTATCAGAGGCTAAAAAGGTCACTGGCAGTACAGCTCTTGTCTATTGGATGGTACTGAGTTGGCACACAGAGATGCCAAGCTTTATCTGACTGAAAAGAGAGCAGACATGGTGATGGAGAATGAACGAGCACATTGAAATAGCCCCAGGTCAATCTGCAGTTGCCAGCCTCAGGAATTTGCTTGCAGCAGTATCCATATAACCCAATGAGAAATCTACAAACTCAGTAGTCTTTTCATGGGGAAACATCCTCAGGTATTCTATGGTTATCCTATTTTGGGATCACCAAAAACCCAGCATGGCTGGAGGATAGTCATAAAAGGGGAGCATGTGTTCCCTGCCTTCTCCATATTGTCTCCTTCTCCCCCAGCTACTTGAAAACAGAAGAGTGTGTCTCCAAGTATGACTGTGTGCCACCCTTCTTGGGTAGAAATAACTTGCAGAAATACTGTGTAAGAGAAGTACTGTGTTATTCCATGGATTTGAATTAGGTTCTCCACCACCAAGTAGGTCAAATATGTCCCCAGCTCACAGACCCAAATAATGAGGTGGAGACAAAAAGGGATCAGGGGTTACATGGTACATGGTTTTAATAGATGTTTACATTGGCTGTAAATGTGCAAGCATGTGCTTGTTTAGAGTTACCAGGATATGAATCAAAGAAATAAAAATAGCAATGCATTAAAGCTTAGCAAATTAATATATTTAAATGTAAATATTTTGATCCAGCCTATTAGTCATGTTCTTGTGCTTCAGTGTGAGAGATCATCTCCTGTTTTTTGCAGGAGCAGCACATTGCACTTCATCCACCAGTACATTGTCTGACTAAGTGCGATTTTCCAGGTCACAAGTATTTGTACTTCTCATAAAACACATGTATCCCCAAACTTGTCAGTACCAAGCACTGTGGGTGTGTGGCACTGCCCTTAGTCAGTCAGTGAGCTCCCAATCTTGGTTCTTCTTTTAATACCTTCACTATTGTAAGAAATTGCTGGAGACATTAAAAATGCTTCTTGATTAAATTGGTGCATTTCCTCTTCCCTTTCTTTCCTTTCTTTCTACTCCTTGTAGTTCCATGGACTTATTCTGCTCAGATTTTTGAGCAAATTTTTAATAGATGATTAATAGATGTCAAGACATTTTAGGCATAAAAAAACATGTTAGAAATTGTTTAAAATACCTGTCATTCCAAGATGTCAACATAGTAATCTGTTAATTTTTGAATTGTTCTACTATTTTATAACAATGCTTTTACTTCAATATTTTCCTATAGTTATTTAGAAATAGAAAAGTAATACTTCAATGAGGCCAAGTGCCAGGTCCTTCACTTGGGTCACAAAAGCCCCATGCAATGCTTTACATTTTGAGGGAGAGTGGCTGGAAATTTGCCTGGCAGAAAAGGACCTGGGGGTGGTGGTCAACAGCCAGCTGAACATGAGCCAGCAGTGTGCCCAGGTGGTCAAGAAAGCCAACAGTATCCTGGCCTGGACCAGCAATACTGTGGCCAGCAGGAGTGGGGAAGTGCTTGTGTCCCTGTACTTGGCACTGGTGGGGCTGCATCCCAAACACTGTGTTCAGTTTTGGACTCACTACAAGAAGGGCATTGAGTTGCTGAAGCATGTCCAAAGAAAAGCAACAAAGCTGGTGAGGGGTCTCAAGTGCAGAGGGGTCTTATGAGGAGCAGCTGAGGGAACCAGGGCGGTTAAGCTTGGGGAAAAGGAGGCTGAGGGGAGACCTTGCTCTCTGAAAGGAGGCTGCAGTGAGGTGGGGGTCAGTCTGTTCTCCTAGGCAACAAGTCAAAGGACAAAAGAAAACAGCCTGAAGTGGCACCAGGGGAGGTTTAGGTTGGATATTAAGAAAAATTATTTACAGGAAGGGTTGCCAAGCCCTGGAACAGCCTGCCCAGGAAGCAATGGACTCACCATCCCTGGAGGTACTTAAAAGATGTGTAGATGTGGTGCTTAGTGACATGGTTTAGCGACAGATTTGGAAGTGCTGAGCTAGTGGTTGGACTTGCTGATCCTAAAAGCTTCTTCCAACCAAAATGACTGCATGATTCTATGACCAGTGCCTGCACTAGGCTCCTTATCTCTCTGGCAGCAGTTCAGGCTGCGGATGGTGTCTCCCTGTAATCCATATTGCTTTGGCAGTGCGCTATGGCAAGAGCTGGAAGCACCTATAATAATTATCCTAATTTAAGCTTAAGCTTAAAATCTGCTGCTGTAGAAGAGGCATTTCTGGGGTGTGGTGGACCCAGTTGTTGGAATTTCCTTTTTCCATTGGTCTGAAAAAAGCACAAGCCTGTGATATGAAGCCTGTCTCCCTTACAGAGGAGCTATTGTGAGGACTGTGAAGAGTTTTCTTCCAAGGAAGTAGTCTAAAGAGGTTTATAGTGCTTGTAGATTTAAATTTTTTATGTGCCCCCAGATATCCTGTAAAGAATACATTTTATAAATGTGTAATGATAGAACAAATAATGGAATTGTGAACAAAAAGAGCCTTGCGTGCTGCAGCTGCGTCCTTTGCCAACCTTTGTCTTGAGTGACCCATTCAAGGAGAAATGAAGCAAAGACTGCTTTGCCCAGGCTCACTTCCAGTCATTTGGCATTTTAGCTATATTTAGGCTAACCCCCTTTCTGAAAGTTTTAATTCTTACAGAATTTATAGACAAATGAGCAGCAGTAAGAGGGAGAATAATACAGTAGCTGTAGCTGGCAAGCAGTGCTACCCAAAATTGTGCCTGCTTAATGTCTTCGAGCTCTTGCTAATTATTTTTGCCTTGTCCTTCTTGGGTGCCTGGAAAGAAAACTGGGGGGGAGAAGTAAAAAGATATATGGGGAAAAAAACCCACATTTCTGTACTTATTTAGAATCTTGATGCAGTATAAAAGACATTTTGCTTCTATTGTCTACTTCTGATTGTTAGTTGCCTGAGTAACAGTAGACTGGCTCTGACTCTTTTTGTCCCTATTTCACTCTTTCTCAGAGATGCACAAAAATACTTGTTTAACTTCCTCCTTGCAAGCTTAGTTTTTAGCAAAGAGGTTAACGAACTGTACAATAAAAGTACTGGTACTGAAAATTAGGTTGGAGATTCACATGGGGTAAAAGATGAGACAGCTGGAGGTCAAGCCACATCATAGGAGGAGAGGAGAAAAAACCCACGAAGTTTCAAAACTGGGTTAACATAGATCATTACTGAGCAGTGCTGGAAGTCAAATGTGTCTCTTAGCTCCAGCCACTATATCAAACCACACGAATTTTATCACAGCTCTAAACCTCCTTCCCGTATTGCCTCTCTGTCTTATATTGTCCCCCAAAGACTTGGCCTGTCTCTGAGCTGCCATGCCACTTTCCCACTGCAGTTATAATTCAAATGAAATCACGTCACAGTGACACCAACACAATGAAATCATAAATAAAGGCCATGACATGTATTTCTAAAAGCTATTATGAAATATATAGAAAGACACACAATGTGCATTAGGTTATTATTTAAAAGGTTTTTATTAAAGCTCAATTTAAATCAAAGTAGATTGTTCATATTTACTACCTTTCCTTTCTAATCTCAGGGTTTAGCAAACATGAGCCCGTGTTACCCTCTCTATTATATAAATAGGAATGCTGAGATACTAAACGTGACTTTTTCCTGGGCAAAGAGCAGGGAGCATGGGAATGTTTCAGATCCCAAGCTCCTCAAGTCTTCTGTCCTCTCCTTTGAATTGACATGTCTCCATAATTCCTTACTTAGCTATATGGTAGAGGAGATCAGGGCAATCATTCACTAAATCTAGTATCCTACCAATTCTATTCCCTCTAGGGCTGTTCTTCAGCTCTTACAAGAATACTTCCTGTCCATTATCTTCCCAGAAGTACCTGGGCTAATTGGAGGTTTTACTGTATCTGAAGCAGATTCTATTAAAATTAGACATGAAAATGAGGTTTGCAGTTACTGGCATAAATTTGGGGGGCCTAGTGGCAGCCAAAGCACACACAATGCAGGTCAGTAAAAAGCTGCACTTGACAGAAAAGGGAGTGGTAAAAGCACCTATACAGCTCTTCCCCTGTGGAATTAGGAGTTTGCATGGGACATCAGCTGGTTACAGGTTCACAGGAAACAGCTTGAGCTATATTTATTGCTATGTAAAGACTGTGGAATAATCCAATGCCAGGTTCCTCTTTTCCTACCAGATTTTGAATAGGAGCTGGGCTGAATTATCCCCATTTGAGAAGGGATGCCTCTGAAGGACGTGCTAGCTTTGCACCATGTCACAGGCTCAGGGCACACTGCAAAAGCATATGATAATGATGTCGTGGTTAGGGGAGTTAACCAATATAGAGAAATGACAGGTTGGGCTCTAAACTTACTGTTTTGAAGCTTATCTTTGTTTCCTAACCTATCTGATTATCTTTTCAAGAGTATTTACTTTCCTAGGCAAGTGTTACATATTTTTCCTCTATCTCTGGGGAGTGAATGGTTAAGAAATAAAGCAGATCAGTGCTGTCACACAAATAAGGAAAAAAGCTACCCATCCAGGGATGACCTGGAGATGCAGTTCCTAGCTGGCAGATGCCCAAAGGAATTAAGAGTCTGGGTCCATGCAGTCTTAACAACAGGGTAAGTGGGGGCATGGAGAGCAGCAGCCTGAAGCATGTTGTGTGTCAGCAACATCAGCAAACAGCACAGGAATTCAGTGCATGTTGGCTCCTATCCTCCAAGGTCTTGGGCCTGCACTTAAGGGTAATAAAGCTCACAAAAGACTTTATGGGAGAGAGGCATTTTTTTCACCCAGAAACAGGCTTTGCTGCACAAATTTTTATGCCTCAGAACATCAAGCAGCAGCAAAATTAAATGGAATCATACTAATAAGCATGGATAATCCCATCATCCGGGACCAGGCTGATGGCAAAGCAGCTCTGAACACATGCAGCTGGGTGAAATTTTCCTGCAATTAACTGGATTTGATTAAATTTCTCTTTTAGTGGCTGAAGGAAAAGAAACAGACAAAAGACTGCAAGTGACTTTCTTGCTAGACTGGAGCTTTGAGTAATAGCTGTGGATGTGGGAAGCTGGGTTCCTTGCTGCATCAGATAAGAAAAGCGTTGCTCTGAACACAGCAGTGCAAGTGCAAGAACCCAGTTTCTGATGACCTTTCTCCTTGTCCTCACCTCCTGCTTTTCTGAAACAGAAGACCAACATTTTGACTCCCAAATGGCTGTTCTGATGCTGTTACATTTCCATTAAAAAAAGTTGGAATGTTTGTGGGTTTTGGGTTTGTTTGTTTTTTGTTCCCAGGGAGGATGAAAAACAATTTCAGGGCCACGAAAGCTACTGGGAAATGGAGCTGTCAATCTCCAGCCAGCTTTTGATTATGAGCTGTGAAGTCAGATAGGGGCACATAGTCACTGATGCCGTCCTTACATGGGCTTGTGCTCTACTCAGGAACACTGAATCTTGATTAAAATCACTTACAGCCAGGTCCTGAAAAATTCTTAAGCAAAGCAATTGCTTTTATCATCTTGCTGAAATTGTGTGTGACACAGGGAGGCTGATGTGGATACTAAATATGGCATAGATTTGCTGTTTGATAAATCCCAAACTAGTTTTGCAGTAAAATGATACAAATTTAGCTTGGTTTGGGCTTTGTTTCTCATCTGTATCATCAAAATTTGTTACCTGTTGAAAATTTAATTTGTTTTACACTAGTGACCTGAGTATTTTTTACTGACACATTGAATAAAAAAATAAGATAAATGGAAAGTGCAAAGGAATTTCCCAAAAAAAAACCCAACCCATAATATTTGCAAACATTCCAGCTGCAACAAACAGATAGGCTTTTTCAAAACCCACAAAAAGCCTCAGTGCCTTGTGCAGTTATCCATCAGGGGTTACATCAGTGATGTGACAGCAGTGAGAGTTGACAACATCTGCTAGATTACCTGGTGTGGGTTGGATTTGCACACCATAGTGTTTCATATAAGCTTTTCATTACAGGGATTCTGCTGTCCTTCCAACAAGTAAGCAGAATCACAGAAACATTCAGGCTGGAAAAGACCCTCAGGATCGCCAAGTCCAACCAATAACCCTACTCTGTAAGAGTCAACCCTAAACCGTATCCCCAAGCACCACATCCAAGCAACCTTTAAACACATCCAGGGTTGGTGACTCAACCACCTCCCTGGGCAGCACATTCCAGCACCTGACCACTCTCTCTGTTAATTTTTTCCCCCTAACATCCAGTCTAAACCTACCCAGTCATAGCTTGAGGCCATTCCCTCTGGTTCTGTCACTGATTACCTGTGAGAAGAGACCAGCACCAGCCTCTCCACAATGTCCTTTCAGGTAGTTGTAGACAGCAATGAGGTCTTCCCTCAACCTCCTCTTTCTCAAACTAAACAGCCCCAGCTCTCTCAGTCATTCTTCATAGTATTTATTCTCCAGGACCTTCACAGATTTGTTGCCCTCCTCTGCACTCACTGCAGTACCTCCACATCCCTCTTGTATTGAGGGATCATCTATGAAAACATATATGACAGCGCAACTGCACACAACACAAAAAGCCTGATTTCATTCCTTTGTGGCTTTTCACGTGTTCCAGTAAACCAAAGCTCAAACCACACAGAAAACTAGCCATGCTGTAATCTACAGCAGGGGCTGTCTTAGCCAGCCCTCACCCCAACTGTACACATGTGAAACTCAGAGGTAATCATGCCACTTGATTTTCCCTCCATGACAATGACTAGTACCACTTTTGGAGGTTTCCCAGGACAAGGGGAGGTTTATTCTTGTGTTAGCTTAGCTGAGTACTGATGTGCTCCAGGGGTTACCTCGGTCCTCACCCTCTCAGCAAGCAGCCCACAGCCAAGCTCTTCAGGAGGATGCAAGTTCACTCATTGCTCCAGGCTGTTCACAGAACCTCTCCACAGTGCTGCAGGGCAAAGTGCCCACAGCCAATGCTAGACATTTGGGTCCCTGTTTTGCTATCTTTCCTTCCTGTCTGTCTGCTTTTATTGTCAGGTAATAACTTTCAGTATTCATCTTGTTGCAACTGACAAAGCAGCCAGGAAAGCATGCTGCTAACACCCAGCTGCATCTAGACCAAAATCTGGCAATATCTGCTGCCTCCCAGCTGCTGGTATGCTAGTGGGAGTGCTCCTGCTGCTCTCAGTCCCCTAAATTTGCAGTGTCCCTCTCAACAGTAGGTGAGGGCCCCTCAGCAGTATAGATACAGACATTAGCACTGAAGCACACCTGGGCTGGAAAGCTATACTGGCAAGGGTGTGTGCCTTTTACCCTAGAACACTATGGGCAATACCAGCCTATACAGACAATACAAGCTAAAGGCAGAGTTTCTCATTTGTTTGTCTGTTTACCTTAATTGCTGTATAGCAGCACCCTATCCATTATAGAAGATACCATTATCCTTTCTTCACAGCCAGGAATTTACAGTGCATGGATTTAAAGAGGAATCTAGGCTACACTGAAATCCACAGATGAACTCCCTAGCCTGACCTTGGCAGGGCTTGGGTTTCACCTAAAATGACTCATGTGATCCATCACACAGAAAGGCTGTGGTGTATTATTGGATTAAACACAGGTTTGGGGGGGGGGGGGGGAATCTGTTTCAAACATGTCTTTTTCTGGGAAAAAACAGAAAATAAATAAAGGCATACTTTGTAGAAATAAAAAGCTTTTTGCTCACATCTTAATTGTGATGGCAATGTGTCAGCATATTCCTACAAGAACAAGTCAAAATAAAGTGGACATTTTGTTACCTTTTGCTATAAGATTGTTTGGGTCTTTTTAATGAGGTTTTCTGAAATCCATGCCACATTTTTATTGTGAGAAACACCTGAACTTCCTCCTGCTTTCCTGAGTGAATGTAAGGACAACTGGGTTGAAAAGGTCAGAACAAAAACACATCATCTCAGCTTTTCATCATTATGTACTCCACTTCACTACAGCCAAAATGGAATCATTCAGCCTCGATGCAATGCAAGAAATTCTCAGCATTTCTTTGCTCCCAATTTTGAGGCAATTAGTTTCTCAATTTTGCTTTTTTTTTTCATCTTCTTTGCTCAAACCCCAGAACTTCCCTGTTTCAGACAGCTCAGGTAATGTGTCCCTATCTGGTGTCTGCAAAGTATCATCCTCACACTGCTACATGAAGGATCCTGGCTCCATTTCACCTGGTTACTGACTGGCTCTGGACTTATCTCTCATAAACTTCTTGGCAGGTTCTCACTCTCTGGGATTATACACCAACCCAATCAATAATAGTGGCATCTTGGGTAGTTGGTTTGGGCAGCTTGTCTCACCCATGAAAGGTAAAGAAGGAGACACCTGAGGCTGTGTTTCTGGATGAAGAGATCCAACCATTATTCCTTAAGGGATAAACCCAGGCTAACAACTTGTTTCATATCAGTTAGTGCCAATCACTTGTGGCATCTTGAGGGGCTGTGAGAGCTCTGCTGCTGTGAGACTGCAAAGGATTCAGGCAGCTGACCTCGAGGTGGAAATCTCTCTATCCCATTATACACCCCCTGAGACACCCAGGCCCCCTCTGCTTTGTTTTCTCTGCTCCCTGTCATTTATTTTCGTCTCTCATTTTAATCTTCTTAGCATGCCATGTGTGCCTGTCAAAGGGATGCTTTCTACACAATCTAGCTAGAGTGTTAATGTGGTTTGTTCATCTCCACGTTTGGGTATCAGTGGTGCTTTTTGGCTACTTGTCAAGCATTTCTGTTTCAGTGAAGTTTCCCTTTCAGGATTTCATATAATCACATTAGCAAGGCAGACATTAAATAGAAAGGTGCTGAGAGGGGCTGGGAGAAGAGAGAACAACTCCTTGGAAATGGCTCAGCTGTTGGGTTTGGGTGGGTTTTTTTGCAAGGAAAAGGTGACTAAGGGCAGAAGATCATCACTGGATTTGTTTCCACAACAAGCCTGAGAAATAAATAAATTAATCTAAGAATGAGTGACTTTAGCCCTGCTAAATTTTAGGTGTAAATTTTGTTCAGAAGTGGCCCAGAAATTGTACTTTGCAGGTCAATGATGGGGAGGGATACAAAGCCTCAGAGCTCAGTTACAAGAATGCAGAGCAGCCAGGATGAATAACCTTGTCAGTATAAAAGGCCAGACTCATCAGGAAAGAATGGCCTTCATATTTGTAGGGGAGACCTGTGTCAGAACTTCCTGGGCCACTGATGTCCTTAAGTGAGGCTTCTCACCACAGCTGGCCTTGCTCAAAGAGGACCTTCAGAAAACAAGGTGCTCCTGAGACTGTCAGCTGCAAAAGCCCCAGGGACTGGCAGAGACAGCTCTGACACCTTGTAGGTTCAACTAAAAGACCCTTTGGTTTGGTTTTGATGCCTGATGGGATCACTATCGTTCAAGGGGAGGAATGTCACCTCTGATTCTTCTTATATCAACCTGCCTACATCTCGTTAAGTTTGTATGTAAACTTTGGCTTTTAAATAAATAGCAGTACATCCTATGAAGATTTACAGCTCGAACTCTACTTTTCCAGCTGCCTACCTACTTCTGTTCCTGATGCTAGGAATTAGCTTTGCAAGGTCTTGCTGTTGCCTCTTGATGTTTTAAGAGGCAGTTCTACACTTTGGTACTTTATTCCAAATATTTTGTCAAGGTAGATGATGCCAGCAGATACAACATTACAGCTGTTTTACTTGCTCCATTGAGGAGAGGTGAGAGAAGGACAAGTCAAGAAAAGAGTGTGTGATTTCATAGGCTTTTCTTCTTTCTTGTGCTGTGTAATTGCTGTTGCTGGAAGTGGCTGATGATGGCACAAAAATTGTTGAATTCTTGGTTAATTAACATAAGGGACTTGATAATTTCTATTAATACAGTTCCTAAGTACTGTCTGAACTTCTTTGATAACTTTTTTCCACCATATCTCACATCAGCATATAACTGGACCATTTACTTCGATCAGTTGCCACAGGATGAAAACAGGATAGTAAAGAAGGCAAGGAAATAACCATCAGTCCTAAATTCTGGTTACTCTTTCTGTACCCTTTCTAAATGGGAGGGGCAGATTTGACCCTGGCCTCAGCCTATGAAGTTGAGATGTTATATTTTATTATATGAATCTGAATAATCTTTTTCAGACATTTGCACTACTGTGGTAAGTTTTTGTTTGCTTGTTGGCTTGGAAATTATATATTAGAATTAGAATTAGAATTAGAATTAGAATTAGAATTAGAATTAGAATTAGAATTAGAATTAGAATTAGAATTAGAATTAGAATTAGAATTAGAATTAGAATTAACCAGGTTGGAAGAGACCTTTGAGATCATCGAGTCCAACCTACCATCGAACACTATCTAATCAACTAAACCATGGCACCGAGCACCCCATCCAGTCTCTTCCTAAACACCTCCAGTGATGGTGACTCCACCACCTCCTCAGGCAGCCCATTCCAATGGGCAATCACTCTCTCTGTATAGAACTTCTTCCTAACATCCAGCCTAAACCTCCCTTGATGCATCTTGAGACTGTGTCCTCTTGTTCTGGTGCTGGTTGCCTGGGACAAGAGACCAGCCCCCACCTGGCTACCACCTCCCTTCAGGTAGTTGTAGACAGCAATAAGGTCAAAGAGAGAGATGTCTGAGTGCAGATTCACACAGGTCAAGGGCAGGATAATGAAAGCCACACTTTGATCAAGCCAATGAGATTAAAAGTAAGGAGAAACATGTTAACACAGTACAGGAGTTTTGACTTGGTTATCCCTCTCAGTCATCTGCATCTAGCAAGTCTGAATTTCATCTCTATGAGTGTTAAGAATAAACATGAACTGTTGTGGGCAGCCACAAAAACCATTTAACATACACTTAATTACCAAGCCTAGAAAGATGTTTTAGCTCTGAAAAGAAAGTAATAAACAGCACTTTAATGAAAATAGGTTGTTCCATAGCTGAGAAGAAGCATACACAAAAACTTATAGGAAGAGTATTAGCATAATGGATGTTATTATTTTTGTACCATGCATTTAGATTAGTACTGAAGAAAATGCTCAAAAAACTTAGGTCATTTGCAATGAGGAAAGCACTTATGTATATTATATAACTTTATGCAGGTATTAAGAACATCTCAGGTCTCTAGAGCATTTACTGAATCAAACTCAGTATTTATTAGTAAATTGTATGAAAAGCCACTTTCATATATACACAGCTTGAATTCTCCAAACCCAAATGTGAGCTAGAAATATTTCCATGTCTCTTGCATTTAATTGCAGGATAGAGAAAGAAAAAGCAGTTGGGAAGAGAATAGAAACAGTCCCCTGTAGCATATTATTAGCTTTTGAGCCCAGCAAAGGAAATTATGGGCAAAAAATAGAATGGGATAGTCTGGTGTACCTATTACAATAAGAAATGAAAAGCCAATATGAAAGAGAAAAATGTGGATTTTTGAAACCTTTGTCTTGAGAAGCTATCTGAAAAATGTCTGAAATCAGGCTTCTGTGCAATTTTTGATGTACCTTTGTGCAGATTGAAGGAATACTTGGAGTGTAGCAGTAGCATTTACAATAATAAAGCACCACTAAGCCTAGCACTTCAGAAAGTCAGATCCCCTCCCTCTTGAGCACTCCTCCACCTAATATCTACAAGTGTTATTTGTAATGCAAGTCAAGACATTTCTACCTACTCCTTGATTTTGATCTTTGCACCTTCCTCCTCAATTTTCAAGGGCAAACATTCATGTAAAATGATGCTCATTGACAGATGCAGGGCGTGATTCTCCTACATCACTTGATTCAGGAGAATAATACCTGTTACAGTGTTATCCTTAAGAATAAGATCTTCAGTATCAGCACTGACAAGCCTGTAGCAAAGTGGAGACTTGAGGATATAGGGAGCTGTCTAAGCAAAGGCAAGTGTGTGGATTTGATCTTATCTCCAAAGCTGAGAGCTCAGATCACACTTGCTATTAAACCATCGCTTGGGGCAGTTGGGTCAAACTTTATTGGTTCCTTCTAAACTATTTTCTTGATGCTAGGTACTTGTGTGTGCACACATACCAGCCTTTTAAATCTTGAATGACCACTGAGCCACTCTATGGATTTTGGTTTAAAAAAAAAACCCAAACACCTTAACCTCAAAACTTTTAAGGTAAATAAAGAATCCAGGTCGTCTTGCATGTTTATGTAGCACTGAGCTTAGTGGGGTTATGATTCAGAATGAGGTCAGAGCAACACAAACTACAGCCAGAAGAGAGATGGTGAGCAAAGTTGCTTTTACTTTGCTTGTGTGCTCATGTATTTGTTGCATAACATATGGCCTGATTCTTCTTTTGTGCCTATGTAGGTATGAGAGGTCTCCATAGAAAACAAAGCAATACCAGAGGAAGTGAGGAAACAAATTTGCCTAGTTATAATTAACCTGCTACCAATGCACTAATTCAACTGCTTGCCCAGGTTAAATGTAATAGTGCAGACTCTCTGGAAGAGTAGTTCTGGGTCCCTGTACCTATAGCTTTGTCACTTGTCAGAAGATGTTTTTATAAAGCAGTCTGTACTTGTAACTGGATTCTACACAATCTATTATGTGAATACTTTAATATTAATTATTTTGACCTCTGTTTGATTACTGCATAAAGGGATGGTTCTAATAGACAAGCAGCTGAATAGGAGTAAGCAATGTGCCCAGGTGACCAAGACAGCCAATGGCATCCTGGCTTGTATTAGAAATACTATGTCCAGCAGGAGTAGGGAGGCGATTGTCCCATTGTACTCAGCTCTGGTGAGGCCATGCCTCAAGTACTGTGTTCAGTTCTGGGCACCTCAATACAAAAGAGACACTGAGGTGCTGGAGCAAGAGCAGAGGAGGGCAACGAAGCTGGTTAAGGGCCTGGAGAATAAATCTTATGAAGAATGACTGAAGGAACTGGGGCTGTTTAGTGTGGAAAAAGAGGAGACTGAGGGGAGACCTCATCTACTTGGAAGGACATTGTGGAGAGGTTGGTCCTGGTCTCTTCTTACAGGTAATTAGTGATAGAACAAGAACAGTCTCAAGCTGCAACTGGGTAGGATTAGACTGGACATTATGGGGGGAAAAATTTTCACAGAAAGAGTGGTCAGGCATCAGAATGGGCTGCCCAGGACTGTCCTTAATGTGTTTAAAGGTCATTTGGATGTGGTGTTTGGGGATGTGGTTTAGGGGTGAAACTTGTAGAGTAGGGTTATCAGTTGGACTTGGTGATCTCGTGGGTCTTTTCCAACCTGAACATTTCTGTGATTCTGTGATGAGGCTTTTTCCAGGAACATAATCCTTCTCATTTTTCCAGAGAAATTAATTTTGGTTTAATTTTGTTTCTCTCCAAACACTGTGACACTTTTGTCTTGCTCCCAGGGTCCTTTCATAAGAGTAAATGTGTGAGCAGTTTTCCTTTACAATCTCCCCTCATACTATCGCTCTCTCAGCTCTCAGGAAAGAAACTCCAGCATGCTGAAACCCTGCAAAACCCCAGATTCATGCAAGTGCCAAACTGCAATCAGCCATTGAACAATATGACTGCCTGGCTTTACCTCAGAGCAGGCAGGAAAAGGAGGTTGCATGGTACCCCTTTCTGCACAGGATTTAACTGCTGCTCTCTTGCAATGTGTGTCAACATTTAACATGGAATAGCATCCACATCTAAGCATAATGCAGAGGAGGCCAGTTGATGCTGTGCCACGAGACCTGCTGCTTCCTTCTGCAGCAGGGCAGAGGCACATCCACCTTACTGAAACCCCAGGCCTTCCCTGCATTGCCATTCCCCTTCCCACCTTCATTCCGCCTTGCCTAATTACTGTGTGAGCTCTTCAGGGCAGTCTGTCACTGTATACCTGGCACAGTGGAGCTCTGATATGGGTTAGGGCCCTGGAGCACTAAATGTAGTGGAAGTCATTAATAGGTCAAGAAAAATATGTTGAACCTTGTGGTAAGGATGGAGAATGAGCAAAACCCTGAGAATTCCCAAACACTTATTGGCTTGAACTTCAAGCTGCTCTTTGAAATTTAAGAACTTGGCTTAATTCTTTGATGTTGCTTCTTTTACCTGAATGAGAATCAATGGCTTCAGTCAGCACTTTTGCCTCCCTCTTCTCTTCCCCTCTCTCTTTACCCACTGACAAATTGTCTACATGGGATAGGGCTTTGGCTTGCAGGGCTGTTTCATCTCCAGCAAAGGAACTGGGTTGTCCACCTCTCCACTGTAATCCTCTGGGCCACCACCCCAGAGGATAACAGTGAAGCAAGAGTGTTGTTTAGCCAATAAAGCATTTGCTTCACTGTAATGTCAATGATTTCTGTATTGGATGCAAACTTTTTGGAAGGGGGAGAAAAAGAAAGAGAAGAAAAGAAAAAAAAACCCAACAAAACAACAACATCAAAACACCCCAAGAAACAATCAGCAAGTAAAAACCCCTGTAGTTAAAACCCTTAAAATGATGGCATCTAGACACAGGCTTCTCTAACCTAACTGTAAGTGGGGACAGGGAAGGTGCTGCACTGCGGTGACTGATGTGCTGCATAAGCAGACACTCATCTGCTGGTATCCATGAGGGAACTAATGTTCCCTTATTGCTCCATCCCTCCCCTGCCAACTAATCTCTGCCTGTCCTCTAATTTCCTGGCAACTGTTCTAATGTGCAAGCTAATAATGTTTGCAGCAATCCTGGGAGATGCCAGTGTGCAGGCTAGCTGTGGGGTTATAGGGTCCAAAGGTGGATTAATTAGGGGAGATGTGGCATCAGGAAGTGGGGAGCTCTTCAGAAACTCTCCATCCAGGTGGTGTTTGCAGGAGTTCAGATAAGCACCCAGATATTTTTGTGAAGAACTGAAATGCCATCTCTAACTGAAGTTCAACCACTACTAATTCCCCTTGATAATTTCTCCTCTATTCTTCCTTAAACTGTCTCTTTTGTTGTTGTTTCCCACTATAACTTAATGAAAACACATTTGAAAGTAAAATGATGGATTTCTCAGGGACTTTGACCCTTAGGGACAGCCAGGGAGATACTGCAGAAGGAGCTGAGTACACAAGCTTCTGTTAATTAGAGCAGAGAGAATGATTCCTAGGAAATAATTTATTCAATTAATTTAACCTCTCTTTCTTTTGCAAATTACAAAAAGTTTACAATTTTATTGCATTCAGCTGCTAAGATAACAAGTTATTTCTCTGCATGTAGTTGACCTTCACACTATTTGAAAGGTGAGCTCTGGCTTTTAGTTTTTCAGTGGACAGAGGTACTGGAGTTGGTGTCCTTCCCTGATTAAAGAGCTTGCTTTTAATATGTGCCTGGAAAAAACTCATCCTCATTGTTACAAATATAGAGGTGACCTTCCATGAATATTATTAACTGTGGTAGAGGAACAGCTCTGCTGATGAACCCATTTGCTAGAACAATGATCTGGAAAGTCTGACCAGCATTTCCCCTCCTGTGTGGTGTGTCTTTGTGAGTCTTCCCTTCTAGAGTGCTCGGGAAACTTTCACTCTTTCTCCTTTGCCAGACTTGTGCAGAGCCCTTTGTTTAAGCTCATCTCTGTGTTGAGGCAACTTCTCCAGAATATCAATTGTCTGATCAAAGCAGCCATGAAGCACAGTTGTTAAAGTCAAAGACATAAAATTCATTACAAATAATCTGAAACCCACTTGCTGAAGTCCTTGTCAGCAAGATGGATATTTATTCGCCAGGAAGCATTTGTAATGCTTACTGGTTTTCACAGTAAAGATTAAAGAATACTTCAAGCAGCACAAAATTCTAAATCACACCTGTAATGCCCCTCCACCACCAGGCAGCAGACAGCCTCACTCCTTAGCCTTGCAGAATTCCCTTTCTCTGATTTCCACAGAATCACAGATTTGACAGGGCACCTCTGGGGAACATCTAATCCAACTTCTTCTCATGGTTCTTCACCATGAGAGTGGTGAAGCCCTGGAATGGGTTGTCCAGGGAGGTGGTTGAGGCCCCGTCCCTGGAGGTGTTTAAGACCAGGCTGGACGAGGCTCTGGCCGGCCTGATCTAGTGTGGGGTGTCCCTGCCCATGGCAGGGGGTTGGAACTAGATGATCCTTGTGGTCCCTTCCAACCCTGACTGATTCTATGATTCTATGAACTCCCCTGCTAAAGCAGGGTCACCTAGAGCAGATTGTCTAGGATTATGTCCAAGCAGGTTTGGAATCTCTCCAGAGAAGGCAGCTCCACAACTTCTCTAGGCAACCCTCTCCAGTGCTCTGTCACCCTCTAAGTAAAGTTTTTGCTTATATTCAGATGGAACCTCCTGTGCTCTTATTTGTGCACACTGCTCCTTGTCCTGTCCCTGGGCTCCACGGAAAAGAGTCTGGCCCCGTCCTCTTGACATCTGCCTTTTAGATATTGATAAGATCCCCTAGGATAAATTAAATTTACACAGATCTTGGACATGGGTAATTGAATTCATATAACTGTCTGGGTATAGGGCAGGGTCATTGTCTCCAGAGAACTTCTGCTGCCCTGAGAAAAGGGATGCCACAGCACACCCAACCCCTGTTTTTATTTGAGATGCACCCAAGCACTTGGCTTGTAATGCCATCGTGGTAACATTAGTTGTGGTAACAGCTTTTCTCCCTCCATCATCAAAAAATATTTTTAAAGTGCAACAATGCTGAGTGAAAATGAATGCCCAGCAGCACTCCTGCAACAGGTGCATAATCTTTCAGTAATAGGCTTGTTGGATGTTTATTCACTTGCCAAAATCATTTATCAGGTATTGAATTCAAAGGATTTCCTCAACAGGATGTCTACAGAGATTAGTGAGCTAGGCAAATGTGCTTTGGACATGCATTCTTTCATCGTGCAGTCATTTGGATGCTTCCAGCATCAGCTGGGTCAGCTGGTAATCGCATTAACCACTTTTCTGGTGGCCACATGTATCTATCCCTTTAGATCCTACAAGGACAAAGTTTGTCCTGCAACATGTTAGTCGAGAGGCACCTGTCCCATGTGTAGCCAGCCCACCACTGCCCCAGAACAAGAGGACACAGTCTCAGGCTGCGCCGGGGAGGTTTAGACTGGATGTTAGGAAGAAGTTCTATACAGAGAGAGTGATTGCCCATTGGAATGGTCTGCCCAGGGAGGTGGTGGAGTCACCATCATTGGAGGTGTTCAGGAGGAGACTTGATGGGTGCTTGGTGCCCTGATCTAGTTGTTTGGGTGGGTTGGATTGGTTGATGGGTTGGACGCGATGATCTTGAAGGTCTCTTCCAACCTGGTTTATTGTATTGTACTGCATTGTAAAGCAATCTTGATTGCCTGCAACGAGCTGCTGTAACAAAAAGCCAAACCTGAGCAGCAATACTTTTTCAGCACAGGTTGACAATACTTTGTTTTGGAAAATAATGAAAGAAAAATTGCCTTGAATATGTAAGAACATTTCATTTCACAGTATGTTAGAATAGCCTGCTCCTCATTTTCATTTTCTTGTCCTTTAGAAGGTTGGGGTTTTTGTTGTTGTTGTTCTTAAAGTTGAAAGCAAAATGAAGCATGCTTTTAGCAGAATAAATTTGTTACTTGAACTGTTTTCTCCTGCAAATCTTGCTTGGGAGGAATTTTGAATGGATTGTCATTTTGATAGAGGGCAGAAATTGATATTGAAATAAGAGGAATTGCCCTGGTTTGAAAAGTATAGAAGTTCAACTTTGAGATAGCAAGATATCATGCAACAGATACATTGAAATACATATTTTATCAGTAGATTAATGAAAGAATAGAATAGAATAGAATAGAATAGAATAGAATAGAATAGAATAGAATAGAATAGAATAGAATAGAATAGAATAGAATAGACCAGGATCTGCTGGCCATCCTTCTTGTGATGCAGCCCAGGAGTGATTTGTTTTCTGGGCTGGAAGTACACACTGCCTGCTCAGGTACAGTTTCATGTCCATCAGCACCCTCAAGTCCTTTCTCTCAGGGCTGCTTTCTATCACCTCACCCCCTAGTCTGTATGGACAGTGAGGATTGATCCAGGCCAGGTGCAGAACCCTGCACTTGTTCTTGTTGAATCTCTTTCTTCGGTTCATTACAAACACTGAAGAGCAGACAGCTCAGGCTGTGAAGCTCCAGTTGAGTTCTGCAGGCCCCGGGAATGGTGAGGTATGATACAGATCTGTGCTGTGGGCTTGGTCAGAGCCATCTGACAGCTGTATGCTCCACATCTGGATTCAAGCACACACTCTCCAAGAAGCTCTGCTTGGAGCTGGAAGTTCCCAATGGCAGGCTTTGCTTCCACTCATCTCAGAAATGGCATAGGAGAGGGATGACAGCCTTCCATACATGATTTTGCTATGGTGATACCATGATCAGGTAGGACACCACCACCTCATCTTTCTGGCCACAACGTCTTGGCACATCCCACCATGATTTGTCCTGGTGTCCTCAGGCTGGATTCTGCTGGGGGACCAGGACCTTGTGTTCATCCATGGGCAACCAGCAGGAGATAGCAGGGAAGGATGCTGGCAGACATCCTGCTCACCAGCATGAGCAGGCTCCTTTGAATGGCTCCAGTGTGGAAATGTCCGCATGCAGGAGCCCTTCAGCAGCAGGGAGAGGAAAGCCGGAACACACTGCTGCTTTCTATCAGGGAGACACTGAAAGCAACTTGCTGGCTGGCAGAAGCAGCAGCTGCAAGGAAATTCTCCACTCCCCACCCCCCAACCTGTTTTTGGTTTGGTTTTTTTAGTGACAGCAATGTTTTAATCAACTTGGGCTGAGCACGAAAGTCTGAGTGGGAGGAATAGCTGGGGAGTGGAGGAGGAGCAAAGGAATGGCTGGCTGCTGGCTTATGTCTGAGATGAGAGATGCTCTCTGTCTCGGAGGACAGTTAACCTACACAAAATATTCTGGCTTCTTGCCTGTATCAGCTGCATCATGCTGCTCCAGCCTGTTGTGCCAGCTCCTCGAGATCGTGACTGTCACTGACAGAAGGAGAGAGAAAAAAGAAAACCAGAAAAGACAGGGGGCAAAACTCAACCAAACCACCAAATCCAATACCCAATGATAAGGTTGTTAACAAGCCCAGGTCGAGCAGCAGTAGTTTTGGGGTATGAGCACCAGTGGAAAGGTTTGTGCTTTTCCAAAATGAATCAAGGTCAGGCTGAAGGCTGCAGAAAGTCAGCAGTGCTCCACAGATGCTGCTTTGAGTGTATGGCATTTAATAGGGAACCTGAATTAAGGGGAAAATCTTTACTTTTAGGGTGACAAAGCACTAGAACAGGCTGCCCAGAAAGATTGTGGAGTGTCCATCTATGAAGACTTTTGAAACCTGCCAGGTTGCATTCCTGTGCAACCTGACCTAGGTGTACCTGCATTAGCAGTGGGGTCAGAGTAGATGATTTCCAAAGGTCACTTCCAACCCCTACCATTCTATGAGCAAACCAAGGCTAGGGATAGGATTTTTCTTTTATTTCCCTGTTAAATTAAGTGGAAAACCACAGACTTCTAGAAAATAAAAATACATAGTCAGAAATACTTCGATAACACCTTTGTTTATGCACACAGGTGCATAAACATTTATTATACAAGGGATATTATGACAGTCACTTTACCAATACTGCCCCAATCTTGAGTCAAACATCCCAGTTTTCCTTAGGCCAGGACTTTTGCCACTTTCTCTCTTGCAAGCTTCACCTTTTAGAGAACACTTTTATCTCCCACAAATAGGAAGCTCTGTCTCCAAATTATTCTGGAAAATGAAGTGGTTGCCCTCTGCCCCACTCCCCACACTCCCTTTGTGTGTGGGAGTTGACAGACCAGTCTACAAAATATCTTTTATTATTAGCAACACAACTGCTGTTCCCAAGTTATGCAGCACAGCTCTCACAGACTTCTCCAGCACCAGTGAAATGGCTGAGCATTGTCAGCACAGAGCAAAATTGTCCTTCTTTGGCCACAAATGCCTTCTCGGCTTCTGTCGCTTGGGTTCCAATCTGGTGGCTCAAGGAAGCACAGACAAGCCAGTGCCTGTGTCCCAGAAATGCTGGGGAAGGAGGAGAGGACTGCAGCTGCTTCTCAAAGCACAGGGGCAGTTGCAGCTGCTCTGACAGTGAGTGTTCAGCAGTGAAGAGGCTGCTGCAAAGCTCACCTTAATAGCTAAAGCTGTATGGGACTTCACTTCAAGACCTGGCTGCTGATCTCATAGCTTGCACTCAAATTGTATTTTCAAGCTGTGCTCCAAAAATCACTTATCTACTTCAACAACATTTTTAATGTAACTTGAGATTTGCCAGTAGCATGGGTTCTAAGGAAGAACACCAAATACAATAAGATCCAGGTCAGAAGAACACTGTATTCCAGGATACTTGAAGATGAGGGAAGATCTCTAAGGCCATTTGAATGCAAGGACTTGAGATGGGGAGGCTTGAAGACCATCTATTTTATTTAGACTTATCACAGAAGAAGGAAAGCATCTTGGGACCGTTACTGGGATTTTTAAGTTTACTAAAGCCACAAATCAAGAAGTTCACTGGAAGCAAATAGGCAAACACTTGCTTTAAAGTATACGTTAGGGAAGTACAGAGCCACAGATGCTCTTATTACAACCACCACCCAAGGCACAGGTCCTTCCTTGAATCAGTCTGTCATGCAAGGACCACACCAGATGTCTCATGAAAACCCTCTCCTGTGTTGGCAGGCACCACTCCAGCAGCCTGCCTGAGGCTCTGAAGGGCAGAGAGAGAGGGTGGATGGGGGTTACAGCAAACACCTTCCAGGTGGCAGGAAGCTTTCCTCTGCTCCAAATGGGTGGTAGGGCTGCTTGAATAAGCTGTATATTTATCTAACATATCCTCAGAGAATTATAAGTGACACTGCTGTGCCTCGGTGGAAAGGCAGCAGATGAAAAAGCAAAGAGAAAAGCCCAGTGAATGGTTGTGTAAAAGCCTCAGCCCTTTCTGCTCTCTTACTGCAGATCAAGTGGTATCTCGCTGGAGGTGAAATGCATGTGATAATCATCTGGCATGCAGATGTATCTGTAGTTGCTCAGGTGACAGGTTTACACCTAGCATTATATGGGACACAAAAGATAAGTGGGGGGAAAAAACCCCAACAACCTAGTTTCTGTGCTTTTTTGCCACTTGTTTGGGCTTTAGGTGGAAAGAATCATGAAAGATCTTGTTTTCAGGATAATGTTTTTGTCCTCTTTCTCTACCATGAGCAATATTATCTGTGTCAATTTTGTTGTTCAGCTGTCTGGTGACATCAACAGTCAAGGTCCTTCAGGTTTTACTGAGTGTTTTAGCCCCTGAATAAAGGCTCCTTTCCCTCACACCTGTTAATAAAAAATATTTCACAAAAACCTAGAGCTTTAATGACTGCATAAATACTAGAATAGGCAGAAGATTTTATCAGAACCAGAGGGATGCTCCTCAATCCATCTTTTGCTGTAGACAACATGCCTAGCAGTCCTCTCTGTCCACCTACACCAAAAGTGCCTTTGTCAATAGTTGGCTAGGGTTTCTCAGATCATAATGAAGAGATATGCCTCTCCAGTGGTCCCCCTATAGCCCACCTCTAGAACAAAAAGATAGAAGCATAGAGGTCTGTAGAAAGATGGTAGTGATTGGAAAAGGCATTAATTGCACCCAGTTCGGTACATCAAGATCAAACTAGTGACCTGGCTCCACCTGGTCAGTGGAAAGGAGCTGCTCATCCTGACATTAATACATGTCCCTATTTTGTTAAATACCCATCTTAGGGCAGTGTGACTCCCTCCCTACAGGTTGCTCTCCCTTTGCACATTGTGCTGGTGCTGACTAGTTGCAGATGAACAGATGAGGCAGATGAAGTTTTATACAGTGGAATAAATCTCATCTTTGGTTTCTGAACAGCCAAAGCAACAATCACTGGTTAGATAATGATGGGTTTGTCACATTGGCTTTCTAGCAAGTGTCAAAAAAAGCTCCAGGGACTAGCTGCCCTCAGTCTCCCTGCCAAAAGAACAATGTACCACATAATTTAAAGGTTAGCACTGGACCTCCAGAAAGATGTACCCATGAAAAATGAGCTTGCAAAATATGCTTATGTTAATTCTTGATAATTGGGTTCAGCACTCACTAAGCTAAATTGGAACAATCTACATTTTGAGCAAGACACATTTAGATGTGGAGTAAGTGTGACTATCCCATGAGAGGTGGTACATTCTCTTCACCTGATGAAGGTTGTAAGACCAAAATTACCCTCAGAGGTATATGTAGCCATTTACAGAGCAGCGTTTAGACCCGCATCACTTGAGGATGTGGCTTACTGAGACCCTTGATGTACCTGAAAGACATGAGCTGCCCTCATTCTGTGCAAGACAACATCTCTCATGCTCACCTGGCAACCCCCAATGCAATTCCCAGGAAATGCTGCCAGCCAGTAACATCACTCTTACACAGAAATCCTTTCTAGAATGGGAAGAAGGGAATGGAATATGTACTGCTGTACCTAAAAAGTGGAAAATTTAGGAGTTCCATTTTATCTGTGTAAATTATTTGATGACCAAGTTACACAGGTACCCTGACATCAGGAGGGCAAGACTATTTTTTAATGTTTTTTTCTATAGCAGTGAAGAATTAAAGCACCCTTGCTCAAGAAGGACTCCAGAGGGTGAAGGTGTGTCTGCTGATCATGTGTGCTGGGGCTCAGGTTCATGTCAAGTGGGGATCTGTGTCTGAGGGTGGCTTTGGACCACATTTAGAGGTTTCACTCTAGAGAAAGCAGGTGCTGCTGTTATGAAGCAGGAGTTTAATTTGCTTGTTAGGAAGTGCATCAGCTATGATGTTTCATTTGTGATCTCATGGTTGTCTTAAAGGTCCATTTCATGGCAGTCATTACAAAATGAACTGGAGTCCGCGTCTACTTCTGAGCCTTAAACTCCATTACTGAACAAATCAGTAATCCTGTCTCAGGTCTCACTGGCTGTTGTTCCCACCAGAGAGGAGGATTCTTTCAGCATCCCTGGTTCAGTTTGCAGTAAGAATGAACAAAATAAGCATCAGCATCTTTGTCTCATCCCTTCCAGGTTCACATTGTCGAGGCACCAGTAATATTCTTGCAAAGGTCTTGTATTTGCTTTGATCTCCTCATGCAGAGCAAGAGGAAACATTTGCAAGGCAAATACTTTCTGATAGGCCTGCCCCAAACTCACCACTTACAAGCTATTTGTATGGAAATGACACTACAATTACCATCCTAGAGATGTATCCAACCTCGGGCTTCTGCCAGCAGAAGATATGGGGTACCAGATGGCAGAAATCCTACCCGAGCACCAAGTGGTTTAAACTGCTCTTTTTGCTAGGAATCTAAATGGTCCATATGCTGAAAGTATAATGCTCAGCTGCACCCTGGCTGTCTAGCTGAGTCTCCACTACCTCGACTAAGATGAGCAATTAGCTTACAGCAACTAGGAGCAGCTATTCTCCCTTACATCCCAACTCCAGACTGTGCTACAGTTGTAGACATTGAAGTGTCTGATTGTGCACGTAGAGGAGGATGATGGTGCCTGCATTTACAGTCTGGCTGTCCAATTGGAGCGTGTTGTGACAGAGGCTTTAGAGAAAACAAAGACTGAGACTGGTCATGGTGTTTGGTCTTCTCATTTTCTCACCTATCTGTTTCTGGGATCAGCTAGTGAAACCCTGAGCTAAGGGATTCACAGATTTCAAGAGAAGTACAAATGCTGCTCTCTAGGGGATTTAGACACCAGATCCTGGAAATTAGAGGCTGCAAATCCTCACCCAGAAAGTTGCCTTGCAGCAAGCTTCACAGTGCCTGGAGCTGAAGGTCCTCAGCTCTGGTTACAGGTTACATGCCACAGGGCAGTTTAGGACAGCCCCACTCTTTCATCATCTGGGTGATTTAATTTGATTGCTGGAAAAGGTTTGCTTCTCTTCTGAGCAGATCCACCACTCTAAGCACCCTTCATAAGTCAAAAAATGCCAGTCGGGCTGGCTGGGACTGTGCCTGCTCCAAGGCAGCAATGCCCTTTTTGTGTGAAAAGGTGACTGAACACAGTGCTTCAAATGAAAAAGTGCCCAGTCTCATGCAGAAACGTTATCCCTTCTCCTGATTTATAGCCTCTTCTCTGATTCACCCAATCTCTCCTTGCCTTTTGTGCTGGAGTTGAACTGCAGCTGGATGGCTCAGAGGGCTTCACTGAACTAACCCTGGAGAAAATTCCTTTCCTGGTCAGCTCATTCTGAATTACTCGTCTGCTTAAAATGTACTCTTGCTGTTCTGGCTCACTGCCTCGAGATTTTATTACGTAACATTTGTCTAACTTAAATTGCATTTTCTATTTACTGGCTCAGTTGCCTGAAAGATCTGCTTCACCCTGGATCTGGTTATGTTCTTGGCTTGGACAGCAGCACTCTATGCTGGGTTTGGAATTATCTGGAATAAATAAATAGAATAAACCAGGTTGGAAGAGACCTCCGAGATCATCGTGTCCAACCCATCATCCAACACTATCTAATCAACTAAACCATGGCACCAAGCGCCCCATCCAGTCTCTTCCTAAACACTTCCAGTGACGGTGACTCCACCACCTCCCTGGGCAGCCCATTCCAATGGCCAATCACTCTCTCTATGAAGAATTTCTTCCTAACATCCAGCCTAAAGCTCCCCTGGCGCAGCCTGAGACTGTGTCCTCTTGTTCTGGTGCTGGTTGCCTGGGAGAAGAGACCAGCCCCCACTTGTCCACAACCTCCTTTCAGGTAGCTGTAGAAAGCAATAAGGTTTCCTCTGAGCCTTCTCTTCTCCAGGCTAAGCAACCCCACCTCCCTCAGCTTCTCCTTATGGGGCTTGTGCTCCAAACAGCTCACCAGCTTTGTTGCCCTTCTCTGGACAATTTCCATCAAGTCAACATCTTTCCTAAACTGAGGGGCCCAGAACTGGACACAGTACTCAAGGTGTGGCCTAACCAGTAGGGTTGGAACATCTCATCCTATTTCTTATTTTAAAGCAACTTTCTGCATTGATTTTTTTATTTAATTTTTTCTTTTACTTTGTATTAGCTTTTTTTGCTACAGTATAATATGAACTTTTAAAAATCAATCAAAACAGAATGTTTCAGTGTCCACTACAATAAAACCTGTCAATCAGCCTGAAATATATTGAGGCTTTTTTATTCTCCTTTGCTGAGAATTTCAGATTTTGAGGGTTTCATTGCAATTCAGGAGAAAGTCAACTTTTGCAATCTGAAAGGCCTTTAAAACCCAGGATTCCTCTCCTTTAAAAGTTGGTCAAAGTCATTCTATCTTCTTTCTCTTTCAGTTTGCCCAGCTGAAAAGCAATAATAATGGGGTGGATCCATCTTTGCAAAGCCCTTTCAGACTGAGCACCAAAGAATTACACGTTTCTGTCTCGTGCTAACACGATGATAACATTCTGCAGTCTCAAACACCATCCCACTCCCACTGCTTTCAGCTGTGCTTCTCTTTCCTCTGGTCATTTGTTCACAAAGTTCAAGACCACAATATATGGCATACTTCTTCTATGAGAACTGCCTATGATGTGTTTTTATTCCCTCTCCTTTTTTGTTGTTGCTATCCAGTATTTTTGATTTGCTTTCTTATTTGTGCAAACTTGGATTTGTTCTCTTCTGGTGTGGGGTGACAAGCAACCTGATCTGGGTGAACCTTCTCTGACAGAAGGCTGGACTAGATGATCTCCAGAGGTCCCCTCTAACCCCTATCATTCTGTGGTTCTGTGTTACTTTCCTCAGGGCTCTTGGATTTCCCCTTGTCCGAGAGCTGTTTATGATTAGAGGCTTATTGATTGGAACAAGCGAACTCCTGACAGCCTGAGCAGAGCTGAATCAGCTTTGGTGGGATGATATGAGGAAGCTCACAGTGCTGCTGCTTGTGCCATAAATACAAAAATAAATGGAAGACCTCATTCACTAAACTATGCACATTACGTCCTCAAACTGGGGACTCAAACACGCTTTGTGCTCCGCATTAGCCATCTGCAGCAGAGGGAATGTATTCCCTGTTCTGTTCCCAGGATGGAGGCATCAGGATTGCTATGAGATAGCGTGAGGCAGGAAGAGTTTTCTAGGTCCTGGAATGCCAATAAGCACTTCAAACATGTTTCTTGGCTTCTGGACTCCCTGCAACCAGCACCCTGGAGCGTGATTCCTTTTTATAAAAAGAAAGCCTGTGCTATTTTTCATACCAATCACATGCTGTTCTAAATGGCTTAAAAGTTTCAAGGACTCCAAATGCTGAAAAACAGCTGTATGCTGATGCAAGCAGCATGTGTAAGGATGATTTAAATCTAGTTTTTATCCTATTTAACTCCCAGTGGCTTTTATGTTTTCCACAAATGGCTGAGAAAAAGTTCTTGGCTGGAAAGAGCCATAAAAGCATGTAGTAAGCTCTTTGTAGTCTCAACATGAGCAATTTGTCATATTTTTGTTTGTTTGTTTTCAGAATTTTGTTTGGTTTCTGGGGTTCTGTTTGCTTTCTGTGACTTTGACATGCCTTGGATCTCTGATGAGTCTCTTGTTCCTGACTACACTCTAATCCACGCTGATAAAGTGTCCTTTATGCACACAGATCCATGGGCCCTCATGGGGTGCATCCACATGTGCTGGGAGAGATGGCTGATACTGTTGCTGAGCCTCTCTCCATCGTCTTTGAAAAGTCATGGAGTACAGGAGAGGTGCCTGTTGACTGAAAGAAAGCAAAGGTCACTCCAGTCTTCGAAAAAGGCAAGAAGGAGGACCCAGAGAACTACAAACCAGTCAGCCTCACCTCCATACCTGGAAAGGTGGTGGAGCAGCTCATCATGGAAGTCACCCCTAACCACATGGAAGAAAAGAGGATCATCAGGAGTAGCCAACATGAATTTGCCAAGGGGAGATCCTGCCTGACTAATCTGATAGCCTTCTATGAAATCATGATCAAATGGGTAGACAAGGAAAGAGCAGTGGATGTCATATACCTTGACTTCAGTAAGGCCTTTGATACTATCTCATATAACATCCTCATAGAAAAGCTCAGGAAATGTGGCACAGATGGTTGGTCTGTGAGGTGGATTGCAAACTGGCTCAACAACAGAGTTCAGAGGTTGTCATCAGTGGCATAGAGTCAACTTGGAGACCTGCACCCAGTGGTGTTCCCCAGGGATCAATACTGGGCTCATTTTTTTCACCATCTTTTATTAATGGCCCTGATGAGGGGACTGAGTGTACCCTCAGCAAGTTCACTGATGATACAATGCTGGGGGGTGGCTGACACCCCATCAGGCTGTGCAGCCATCCCATGAGATCTGGACAGGCTGAAGAGCTGGGTGCAGGCAAACCTCATGAAGTTCAGTAAGGACAAGTGCGGGGTCCTGAACCTAGGGAGGAATAACATCAGGCACCAGTACAGGTTAAGGGTTGCCCTCCTGGAGAGCAGCTCCACAGAGGAAGACCTTGGAGTCCAAGTGGACAGCAAGTTCTTCATGGGACAGCAACGTGCCCTTGTGGTCAAGAGGGACAATGGTATCGAGTGTGTCTAGCAGGTCTAGGGAGGTTCTTCTTCCCCTCTACTCTGCCCTGGTGAGACCACACCTGGAATACCATATCCAGTTTTGGGCTCTCCAGTTCACAAGAGACAGGGATCTGCTAGAGAGAGTCCATCAGAGAGTCATGAGCACGATTAGGGCACTTGAGCATTTCCCCTGTGAAGAGAGACTGAGAAACCTGGGGCTGTTTAGTCTTGAGAAGAGAAGACTGAGAGGGGATCTCATCAATGTGTGTAAGTATCTGAGGGGTGAGTGTCAAGTGGAGGGGGTCAAGCCCTTTTTGGTGGTGCACAGTAATAAGACAAGGAACAATGGATACAAACTTGAAGATAGAAGATTTCACCTCTACATGAGGAGAAACTTCTGTACAGTAAGGGCAATGGAGTGCTGCCACAGGCTGCCCAGGGGGTTCTGGAGTCTCCTCTGGAGACTTTCAAAATCCACCTGGATGCATTCCTGTGTGGACTACCCTGGGTGATCCTGCTTTTGGCAAGGGGATTTGACTCGATGGTCTCTGGAGGTCCCTTCCAACCTCTAACATTTTGTGATTCTGTGATTCTGTTTCAAGGTAGTGACCCACATAAAGAACAGAACATCCAATGCTTGGGGTGGACAAGAACAAGGACCGCTGATGTCCTACAAAAATGTGAAAATCCCTCTTGTAAGCTAATGATTCTTAGCAGCCCAGAGACCACAAGAGGCAAGTAGAACTCCATAGTAAAGTCTTAACAGATTGCAAGTAGAAGTTTTGGGGTTTGACTGTGCCCTGTTGCTAACTTGAGAAAGTGTTCTGTGGCACCCAGCCCTGCAGAAGTGCTGACAGATGATTTCAGGTGCTCCTGAACAGATCATAGTGCTCGTATTCACATCTCATCTCCGGGGTCAGATTTAGTGATAATTCAACTCAAACTAATATCTACATAAGGGGATTTTGCAAATTTATAATTTCCAAAGGGCACATCTGCTAATATTCTATTATAATTTCTGAACTCCATTTCTTTCATTAAGGAGCTAATTTTGTTCCCAAGAGGATCATTAGCTTCTACCCATTTTGATTAATTTAATTCATATTATCAATAGCTACCTAAGGCTTTATGAACTGGATGGGAACTTTGAGCTTTTGCTTTAACGCAGTCTCTCACCGTGAGAAATCTTGTCACCTCTAATTGCTTTTAGAGGAATTTAAATTCACTTCCTTTGACATTTTCTTCCAGATCTATACCAAGTAAAGTGCTTGTGATGCTCTTCACAATGCTCTCATTCTGCCTTCGTAAAAACATTAAGTGTGGAGGGCTCTTTGTCCGGGATTAACCCAAAATCATTCTCAGGAGACTTGATCCCAAGAGGGATGGGATTTCCTCAGCTTCCACCAACCTACAGAGAAGCAGTATAGATTTTTCTTTCCTTATATCTGTTGCAGCAGAGTTTAGCCTCGGGCTTTTTTCCTCCACATGTTTCGCCAGAGTTCTTACTCCCAACTTTACAGCCAGCTTGGGGCATTATTATTCAGCACCAGAACAAGGGGACACAGTCTCAAGCTGTGCCAGGGGAGGTTTAGACTCGAGGTGAGGAAAAGTTCTTCACTGAGCGAGTCATTCGTCATTGGAATGGGCTGCCCAGGGAGGTGGTGGAGTCGCCGTCCCTGGAGGTGTTCAAGGGGGATTGGACGTGGCACTTGGTGCCATGGTCTAGTTGTGAGGTCTGTTGGGACAGGTTGGACTTGATGATCCTTGGGGTCTCTTCCAACCTTGGTTATACTGTGATACTGTGATATTATTGTACAGGAGAGAGAAGTGGCCAAGAGAATTACCTTTCACCTGTCCTAGACATGGATATGAGGCAACAACAGCAAAGAAGGAACCAAAGTGTGCTTGGTGTATGGCACTGGGGACAACATTCGCATTTTTACAGAAGCAGGAAAAATGCTGTCATTGAATGGGTCAAACAGGGCTGCTTGGACAACATTGGTGGCTAGCAGTCTCTCTGTAGCACCTGTCAACCAAAACACAACATGCTTTCTCTTACTCTACTACCACATTTAAGGTCCAGACACTGGCTATGACCATAAATATATCCACTATCAGCAATTTCTTCTCAAATCCTGATACTTGATAGCAAAGTGCAAGTGAATGTTCCTTCATTCCTCATTTCTTCCCACTTTTGTTTGGATTTGCAAAGGCTACAGTGCTGTTCAATTTTAATTTCTGTTGACTGTCAGTGGGGATTCATCCTGGCTGGATGAAAATTCACCCTCCTCAGGCCTAAAATGCCACACTGCACGTTCCTAATTGCCTTGTTATTTTTGGACGCGTAGCTCCAGCTATGGGGATTGCAGTTGATCCTTCAGTTCTCTGATATTATCATTAAAATTGGTGGGTCATGATCACAGGTAAAACTATGTGATACAGGAAACAGGCTTTCAAAACCCCATACAGTGGAAACTATAAATGGCAAAAACACAGTAAACGCTTTGCGTGGGCAAAGTGCCATTGTCCAAATGGCACATCCTTGGAGACCACATGGTTGCTATTTAGATACCTTGAACTGTCACCAAATCCATCAGGAACTGTGGGTAATATAAATAGTATGTTCTGGGACTGATGTGGCAGCGCTGGAGCTCAGCAATAGTGCTGCAAAGCTGCTGGGATAAAGGCAGAGTTGCAAAAATGTAGGTCTGAATGTAGAGTTTGGCCCATGCTCTTGAAGCTAGGTATTTACAGCCACTATTATGTGAACTCCCTCGCTGCATGCCTATTTTGCAGTGCACAAGCAGGAGGCAGCCTGCAAAGCCTTACTTTGGTGCATGCTGATCGTGAGCTGGAGGCAGCACTGAGTAACAGTGCAGAGAGGACCTTATTCTGAAACTGCTGGTTGCCTTGTACAAGCAGCACAAAGGCAGCAAACTCCTTATCTCACCAGCCTGTAAATCTTTGTTGACCGTCTCTGTACATGTCTCCATAAGAACATTTGATCTAATAGCCCTTTTAACAATTTCCCTTCATTTTCCAGCATAACCCCCAGTGAATCATTAATGTAACAAGATAGAGATCTCTAGCTAAGGAATTATTCTTATTATAAAGTTCCCAAGTTCTAGTAGCAAACCTCTCCAGGGTATATATTAAACCAAAAAGGTCCCACACAATCATTTAAATCTACAAAATTCAATTCATTTCTGACTCCCTCCAGGCACTTGTTTTATAGTGATCTAATAAAGGGGAGTTGTGACTGTTAAATGATAAAGTCTCCAAAGGGGACGTGGGAACTCTGCACACTAGTCCCCAACATTTGCTGGGAAGCTTTATTTCTCCACCGTGCCTGCACGCCTTTTGAAAAGGAAACCTTTCAAAGTCTTGCAAAATGAATAGATTATTCTGTGTTTAAAGTAAGGCAAAGTCCACAAAATTTCCATACATAAATGTACCGCTCGAGGATATAGGTTACAAAGAGATTAAGCCCTTAATTATTCCCAAAATTATCTTTATGTCTTCACCAAATCGCTGAAACTGAAGATGGAGCAGATGCATGTCTGCTCCACTTCCTTGATTGTGCAGGAATGTTCCTTGTGATGCTTTTTTTCTGCTACTTCCACCATTCTAGTCCTAAATTACCTGTGAAATTATCATTGGTACAATTTTGTCGTGTGATAATGCCCCTAGGTTCCCTGGCAGACAGTATCTGATGGTGGTTTGTTATTTTTTTCGCAGTCTTGAAAACAGAGAGATAGGGATAATAAAAGACTAGCTTTCCTGATTGCATCAAAAGCATAACTGCAGGTTTATCTGTTTCATCCACTAAACAGCACTCAGGAGACATCAGAGGGGTTTTTTTTTATGGTTGAAAAATACATTTACATGAGGTGTTGTGTTAGAAAAACGAGTCATTTACCTGATGTTAAATGTAACTTCCCACCTAATGCAGACACAGGGCTAGGTCACGCTTGATACTAGCACACCTAGTTAAAGTTCACCCGAGAAACCCCAGGCTTTATCATCATCATCTAATACAGGATTTGCAGTACCCTTCTTTGTCCATCCTGTTAATTTTCAGTTGTATCACAACTGCTGTGTTTTGCAATATCCCTGTATTTTCCTTGCAATGATGAGGCACAAAAAAGTAAACAGGAGCTTCCTTCTGAAATGCAAAAAATAACCTTTCTGAGCTAGATCCACAGAGACCAGCAGAGAGCCAGCTTTATTTCCAAGGAAGCCAATTCTATTTGTTCTGCAGTGCCCACACCTTAATGCATTAAGTGTTTTTTAGGGTTGCCACTGGGACTGAATGTTTTTTCAGCCAAAGTCAGGCTTTGTGAGAAGTTTAGAGAAATCAATAGGTAAGGCTTGTCTAAGCTTACGTGTTTGTTAATGTTTTATAGATAACCCTATTGGCTGTGAATTATGTAACTTAATAAAGCTAGGGACTCTTTCTAATGAAGACAAAGGGTTTATTCCAGTAGCTGGCAGCACAGGGCAAAGCAACTTAATAATACAGTAGCCCAAAAACTAACAAATCATGGAAGTGGCTGTGATGCTGCAGACACAGGGCTGTGTCCTCATGCAATTAGGCGTACAGACTGAGTTTAAAAGAGGATGAAGTCTGCTTTCTGAAACTGGGATGTGGCCGTAAAAAGGGTATAAGAAGAGTGAAGAGGCCCAAAAGGACAACCAGGGGTGCTCTGGAGCCTGAGGCACCCTCAAACCCTGCACATGGTTGAGATGGCATGTGTGCCATCAGAGCCTTCCGTGGTATGTTTGTGTTGTCAACTGAGACCTCTTTTCAGTGTTAGTTTTCCCCAAAACTGCTTCCCATATCTCCTAGGAGATGAACCTGTTTCCTTTTATTTTATTTTAGAGAAAGCACTCATCATCCAAGGGAAAAAAAAAGTCCTGAAAATGCTTTTAAAAGGAAATGAAACTGATTTTCCAAGTGACTAAAGATTGCCTCTCCACAATAAAATTGCATTTACACGGCTGTGGAGGACTGATACTGCAGCTCCCCTTCTCCCCTTTGCACATGTGGAATTGACAAGCAGCTGGTTGCAGAAGAGGGTCTAATACTTGAATTGACTGTAGTTGCCAGGCACAGGAGCTGTTTTGAGAGAAGAAAAAAGCATGCAACATCAGAAGATGACAGAGTACCTTCTCCAGCTGCCTCATCAACCTACTGTTTTCTACTTAACTGGGAGCAGAGGCTCAAAAAACCTGTCTCCTGAATGGTGCCCAGATATGGACCTTCTCATCTGCACACACCCATGGCAGCAACCTCTTGAATCCAGGCTCAGGAATTAAATACAGTGTCAAAGAGGCCACCTGGACCATTCTTTGGGTTCTTGAAGCACCATCAGTCCATACGGGCCACAGAAAACACCAGGATTCTAATTAACATGTGCCAGGGGCTGGAGAAGCAGGTCTGCTTTCAGCATAGTGCTCCTCTCTAGGGCAGGCAGACCTTGTCTTGGCTCCTGGACTGTCAGCATAACCATTAACATAACATGGAAACTGTCCATCAGCTGACATCGGTCCCCCTGTCAGGAAATGCCAGGTGTCAGGAGAGAACACTTGGAATCTCTTTCCTGGTTCTAGGAATTTGGGCATCTAAACCAGACACACTGAAGGTCACCCAATGCATTTTGGAAATGTGGAGTCTTTCAGGTCCTGCATTAGGGGCTTTTCAGTAATTCATTTTCTTAAGAAATTCAGAGACTGGGGCCAGATTCTGCTCATGGCTACATCTATGTGAAAACAAGGCAGTTACTAGGTCCTGCATGCACTGAGCAGGCTTTGGCTTTATGGATCTGAAGCTGTGAATTAATCCCACAGGGAGGCACATTTACACGTTTAAGGGGAACAGCGTGACAAAACTGGCTATGTGTGTTTGGGCTTGTTCAGTGACAGAGGTGCCCTGCTCTACAGAATCCCTCAGAACAAGCCCACTAAGCTTATAAGCAGCATCCTAAACACCTCCACAACTAATATCTTACCCTGTCACTAAAACTGCTGCCATCTCAATCCTGGAAGAGTAATAAAAATCTCTCAGCTCAGGTATTAACTCGGAAAAAAACCCCTAAAGCTTAAAGGAAATGCCCAAATAAATAAAAATCCTTAGGGATAATGATCCACTTCTTTGTGGCTAAAAAAACCAGGAAAAGACCAGGCCACTCTAGTAAGAGTGACCAAGCAGCATGTTTTGATTGAGGCACATCTCTCAGAGCCTTCCCTTGTGCTGGTGGTAGTAGGTTTTCATTTTACAACTGAGTAGTCAGTGAAATGATGGGCTGCTGATGCTCTAGAGGGCACAAAAAGAGCTCCAAAGCATACGACCCACATAACAACAAATTATTCTGACTTGACCGTTACCCACAGGTGATGAAGCTAATGAGCTAATGAGGAGCTGCCAACCCAGTGTTGGTCTCCAGTGGGAGATGTCGGCCCGAGCCCGTTCCTGGTGCAGTGAATGATGAGCACCTTGGCTGTTAGCACGGGAACAGCCTCAAATTCTTCATCTGTCTGCTTCAAAGACAGATTTTGTGGGATGCATAAATAATGGTGGAAAGGAACAATTAAAATTGGGTTTAAGGTCACGTTTGCAAGCTGAATTACTAGTGTAAGAAAGAGAATCTCTCAGCTGATAATTTTGTCACATTGCCATTATTCTGAATTGCACTATCTGTGCTGCCTATTTAACGTTGACCCCAGCCTCCATCCCATTCTTCCTGGCTCACTCTGGAGAGTATCTGACTCGAGAGAGCTTCTGACTCAAAGCAAGCTGGAGAGGAGAAGAAGGGAAACCAGAAAAGCTGCCACAACACCAGAGTGAGCACTCAGCTCACACAGCTCAGGTGAGCTGTACTCAATCATAACATTTTTCCATCTTTCTTCTGCCTTACAATGTTGTCAGGTTCGTATCTAATTACAATCTGTGCAAGTGCCTGGTATCAGTTTAATGTTTATTGCCACGAACCTCTCCAAAATGAAAGAATTAGTGTTTGCATGATCAAAGCAACTGTAAACTGTTCTCCGAGGTGGCAAGTGTGTTTGATATTTGCTCCCTAAGCCGCTTTGAACACCGTGGCTACTGCAAAAAATTATGCATAACAATGAGCTTTTCAACAGGAATGCTTAACAAATCATCACTGGTGAGAAGGAAAAATGCCTGATTCAATCATGGGTTTTTTACTCTTTTTTTTGTCTTTACAAGATTGTTAAATAAGCATGAATGAGGTACAGGGTTTTATTGGAGGCATAAGCATCAGACTCATTCACAAAATGCTCCCTGTTATTGTATGTATTTGAGAATCAAAAGCAAATAGTCTCTTTGGGTGTTTAACATATATAATTTCTTTCAAAGAGCTGCTGCTGTGGGAGACAGGCAGCATTAATTCTGTGAATGCTCTTTTTAATTTGCATTATTATTTTCAGTCCTTGGTAACTCAAGATGCAACTTTCTTAGTTAAATGCACCTTTTTATATTTTTAATGAATGCTTACAGTCCAACATCACATCACCTTCTCTATGCATAATACAGATACTTAATTTTATCACTTGTGGATTTATGTTATGGTGGGACCCAGCATTGTCAATCGTTGTACCAGTGTTGTGGTCCAGAGCAAGACAGATTGCTCTGTTACCTCTTCCAAGGGGGCAAAAGAAAATCATTCACACAAAGGATTGGATAGGATCGGAAAGTTTAAATGCAAATGCTATTCACAACTATATACAACAGTACAAGGCATATGTAATACACCCATAGTCTGGGCTTAACACAGAAGCTTGTTAAGCCAAAGCTTTACACAAGCCTCCCTTTAAACCAGACTAACAAAACCCAAGCCTCCGTGTCCCCTCTCTACCAAGCCTCTCTACCCTCTGTACCACACCATTGTGACACACCACAAAATTCAGCTTGGCAGCTCCAGGCCCCAGTTAAGCCACTCTAGTTGGCAGCATTGCCAAGGCCAACACCAGGCTTCATTCCCCTGCCAAGAGAGATAAGGGCCCAGGCATCCTCCCTGAGAGGGTGGTGGGGAGGGGGGCGGTGAGTGGTGGAACTACTGATTCTGCAGACAGATTTATAGGGATGCAGGACTTACAGGTATGAAACACATCTTCCAGTCCACCTCCTGGACACCCTGGCCCCTCAGGAGGTGTGTAACTTTGCAGTTCTAAAAGGCACCCACAGCCTCAAACTGCCACAACCAGACACTCTACAGACTTCTGACAAAGATGATGGCCCAAAATACATGATCAGAAACAATAGTTGAGCAAAAGCAATAAACAGCAGCTCCCAGACCAGGGGTACAAAGGCAGGCAGGGCCAAGATGTTGTTGTGGAGTTTTGGAGAAACCACTAACCTACTTTCCAAACATAACTTCTACCCATTCTAAATCACTGAAACATAGCAGAGGATGAAATTGGAGAAGGTGGTGGAGGATAAAGCAGGTTTATTGGGAACTGTATTTTATTAAGTGCCCTGTGATATCAAAACTACTCTTGAGGTTTTCTCCAGTTCTTTTGTTCATGGATAAGTTGTATCATTGCTTTTGTTGATTTTATTGACTCAAAGGACAAATATGTCTGAGGTAGCAACCGGGCATGCAGGGACAGTGGGGTACACAGAGGTCCCAGTGCAAAGTGTGCAGTGCAAGTGCACTGAGAAGATCTATCCCTTTCTGGTGTCTGCAGGGTGTGCACTTAAAGGTGACACTTCTTTCATGCCGCAGGGTGTGCACTTAAAGGTGACACTTCTTTCATGCCTTGGAGTAGAGTACTTGTCATCCCTTTGCCATGATGAAGCCAAGGAAATTTCTCACTGCCACCCTTGTGGCATTTATGAATGGCACCAAGTGGGAGAAGGCAGGAGGAGAGAAAAGATGTTTTTGAAGGTCATAGGTCAGGTCCTGGGAAACTCTTTAAACTTACCCCAATTTTGTCTACTTAGCATTTCATCAAAATGCAGCCATGTTTTAAACCAATCTCCGAAGCCTGTCTCTCCAGTGAAGCCCATTACATTTTGTGCTGTATGACTTTGATCTTGCAGAACAGTCTCTTTACATTAAGTAATAAGGCATCATTTGGTTTGCATTTCATCCAGTCTTTATCATATTTACATTCAGGTAACTGCTTCCACATGCTCTTTAGTAAAAGAAAAGTCCAACTGCAGTTCAGGCATGTTTACATTTATGGATGGATTGACTATGTCAAGTGTTGACACAGGGGTTTTTTCCCTCCCTCCAAACTGACCAATTTTGAAAGACCACTTTGCAGGGGGGAGGAGGAGGAGAGTCAGTAAATCATGTTTCAAAATTTACCAAAATTACTCCCAACTGAGATGTTTTTCAAAGCCTTAATTTACGATAGACAAAGCTTTAACGCTGGCTATGCCATCGTGTTTATGTCGGGGTACGCCTCCCATGTGTTCAGTTTTAATATCATAAAAGCTTTAACTCTTTCTATGCTGTGAGCTATAAATAAGCTAATAAGTCTGTGAGAGTTTCTTGGGAGTGGAACAAAGCTGTTCTTTCTCTTTCCTAGGAATTTGGGGTGAGTAACTCCACTTATCCCCTTTGCTGCTAGCAGAAAGAAATAGTTTGCCAACTAAAGCATAAAGCGTGAAGCCTGAGAGAATAGCACTGTGAACATATTAAAGCTAAAATACAGTGACTTTTTTTTTCCCCCTTCATGAAAGCTATTGTTGGGAAGGAGTAGAAACAAAGTACAGACTGTACTGGAAGATGTAGAACAGATCCATGTTTGGTGTGCTATATAAAGATTAATCTTCATATGCCGACAGTTGTTGTCAGCAGAGGTTTTTGCTAATGTTAATGGAAATGTACTAGCACAATTTACTGGTGACATTTACAGCTGTTAAGATGGAGTGAAATGGAAAGAAGCTGTGAAAAGACAAACCCAGGGGATTTGACACCTGCTTAGGTGACAAGAAGCATGAACTGAGGGAGAATCCCTTATTCTATGGTCACTGCAAACTTTGCCAAATTTGGTTCTTTAGGAACAGCATTAAATGTAGGAGTGTTGCTTGTCCTATTTTACTTGTCCTATTTTCCAGCCAGGCAGAAAAGGCCCTGGGGGTACTGGTTGATAGTAGACTGAACATGAGCCTCCAGTGTGCCCAGGTGGCCAAGAAGGCCAGTGGCATCCTGGCTTGTATCAGGAACAGTGTGGCCAGCAGGAGCAGGAAGTCATTCTGCCCCTGTACTCAGCACTGGTTAGGCCACACCTTGAGTACTGTGTCCAGTTCTGGGCCCCTCAGTTTAGGAAAGATGTTGACTTGATGGAACATGTCCAGAGAAGGGCAACAAAGATGGTGAGGGGTTTGGAGCACAAGCCCTATGAGGAGAGGCTGAGAGAGCTGGGGTTGCTTAGCCTGGAGAAGAGGAGGGTCAGAGGAGACCTTATTGCTCTCCTCAACTCCCTGAAGGGAGGTTGTAGCCAGGTGGGTGTTGGTCTCTTCTCCCAGGCAACCAGCACCAGAACAAGAGGACACAGTCAAAAGCTGTGCCAGGGGAGCTTTAGGCTGGATATCAGGAAGAAATTCTTCATAGAGAGAGTGATTGGCCATTGGAATGGGCTGCCCAGGGAGGTGGTGGAGTCACCATCACTGGAAATGTTTAGGAAGAGACTGGATGGGGTGCTTGGTGCCATGGTATGGTTGATTAGATAGTGTTGGGTGATAGGCTGGACTCGGTGATCTTGAAGGTCTTTTCCAACCTGTTCTATTCTATTCTATTCTATTCTATTCTATTCTATTCTATTCTATTCTATTCTATTCTATTCTATTCTATTCCATGCTACTGACATCGGGTGCATTTGAGGGGCATGGGGTTTTTTAGTTTTTCCAAGGGAAGGAGCATTTTAGTCCCTGTTATAAGCAGAGGGCAGTGAGCAAGTCACAGTTGCCTGCATCCTAATCTGCTTGACTGCATTTTTATGGTAAGTAGGACAGAGGGCTTGGCAACCTGATTTCTGTGTAGATAGAATCATAGAATCATTTCAGTTGGAAAAGTCCTGTAAGATCAGGCCTGTTGATAAAGGCCTCCAGTGATAAGACAAGGGTCAATGGTTTCAAACTAGAGAAGAATAGATTTAGATTGGATGTTAGGAACAAATTCTTTACCACAAGGGCAGTGGAATCCTGGAACAGGTTGCCCAGGGAGATAGTTGAGGCTCCATACCTGGAGATATTCAAGGTCAGGCTCAACAAGGCTCTGGGCAACCTGATCCAGTTGAGAATGCCCCTGCTTACTGCAGAGGGGCTTGTACTAGATGACCTTTGGAGGTCCCTTCCAACCCAAACCATTCTAAGATTCTATGATTCAGCTTATCATCTCTACTTGGGAGTAAATGGCAGTCCTCTACTCAATAGTCTGCATGATCATTATATAACTCTGCCATGTGGGTTAAACTCTGGTGCTCAATCGTGCTTCTTACCACATCTTTGCATCTTTTCAACACCTGCAGGGATGAGGATTCAACTACCTCCCTGGGGAGCCTGTTTCCATGTTTGATAAACCTTTCAGTGAAGAACTTCCCTGGAGCAACTTGAAGCCATTTCCTCTTTTATGACAGGGTGCTTGGGCTTTTTTTTCCCCCCATCTGTAAATCTGGTGTGGCTGAGTGCTGTACAGACCAGAAAATGATGAGACATGTTCCTGGCTTTATGAGCCAGTGTGGGCACATGCAGTCACTTGCCCATTGGTTTCATAGAGTTCTGAGATCCAGGGATGGGATGCAGAAAAAAATTCTTTATTAAATGTCACATATTATGAACACTTCCAAAATTCAAATGCAAGATGTGTTGGCAACTATGAATTTCTGCAAAGGCCACCAGCACAAGTATTGCATACTGAGAAAAGCCAGAACATAGAGGAAGATCTCTGATAGTGAAGATGTTGATGGAATGTGTCCAGAGAAGGACAACAAAGTTGGTGAGGGGTTTGGAGCATAAGCCCTCTGAGGAGAGGCTGAGGGAGCTGGGGTTGCTTAGCCTGGAGAAAAGGAGGTTCAGGGGAGACCTTATTGCTCTCTACAACTATCTTAATGAATTTTTAACCCACAAACAAGAACTACTTTTCATTTCTGAGTCACAAACTGTCCATAGTTTGTGTTTCTTCTATCCCAAAGCTACTTTTTCTAGATTCATAGGACAACTGAGGGGAAAAGGGGCATCAGCTCTCTTATCCAACCTTTGCTCAAAACAGGGTCAACTATAGAATCACACCAGGTTGCTCAGGGTTTTATTCAATCAGCTCTTGAAAACTTTCAAAGATGGAGACTACATAGCCTCTGTGAACAACCTGTTCCACTGCTTGGCTGTTCTTGCAGGGAACTGAGAAACTACTGAACTACTGTCAGAAACCTGTCTGAACTACTCTTGCTTCAACTTGCACTCATTGCCTTTAATCTTTATAGGTACTGAGGGAGACTGCTTTTAGGTGTCCACAAACCCATCTCTTCTCCAGGCTGAGCAAGACTGAGTCCCTCAGCCTCTCCTCACAGACCTAGTGCCCCAGCCCTTACCACCTTGGGTGCAGTCCTAGGGGCTAAGAATTGGACAAGGTACCTTGGTGTGGTCAAAGAAGAGTTGAATAGGGGGATCTACTTGATCCCCTGTCTGTGCTTCTGTTCACAGAGCCCCTGATGATCTTGGCTTTCCAGACCTCTTGTGCTCAGTCTGTATCTGCAAAGTTATATCAGCAGTATTGTGCTCAGCACACTCTTGGTTCAGGGAACTGGTGCAGTCCTGTCAGCTCTGCTTCCCAGCTGAACACCAGCTGGTGCTAATGAAGGGGTTAATTTCTCCTAGCTTGTACATAACCCTACACTTCCAGCTCAGTAGATGGAAGGAATGTGATTAAATCGATGTTGATACCAAGTTTAAGAGCAGATGTGAGAGTGAATTGGCAGAGTTGGAATTCAGATGGGATGAAAATAGCAAAAAGGAGTGGGTGGAAACTGTCACACATTTGTGTTACAGGTGCTTGGTCTAGTCCCCAGTGTTTGAAGAGGCTCCTGTATTTTTCTTCTTATTGGTTCTTATTAATACAGTTTCTCTTGTCAGCAGAGCCTTTTCCCCTTAGTGTTAGTTTCCAGCAATTCAAGCCTGCTATTCTCCTCTGAAGGACATATGGGTTGTCCTGGTTGTGCTGGAACAGAATCCTAGGCCAGCCATGGGGTGCAGACCATTAGCAGCTTGGAGGCAGACAGAACAGCTGACCCAGGCTGCCTACAGGTGTATTTCAGACCAGAAACATCACACTCTGTGTACAGGGGGAAGTTTGCTGAGGATGGAGCTCCTACTCTTGCCTGGGATGCTCCTGGCCATGCTCCTCTTCTTGCTCCCAAGCACTGCTTTCCTGTTTAGGGTGTCTGCTGAATCACTGCTGGACTGAGTACAAATTTGTATACTTTATAGGGCCATTTGTATTAGTTTGGTTGCTTCATTAGATCTATTTACTTTTCTCCCCTTTCCCTGATTCTCCTTCTCAGCATGGGAGGGGCTATCAAGTGATAGAACAACTGCTATGGCTCAACCCCAGATACAGACTAAAAAGTTCCTTTCAGCTCTAAGTAGGCAACAAAGTGTAAATATTGCCACTTTCCCTGCCTCTCACAGAAGACAACACTTGAACTCATTCACTCCCATCCATAGATAGGGAAAGTGAGGCACACAATGCAAATGGTTTTAAAAACAATAAGAAAAAAACCCAACCAACCACTACAGGCTGTTCTTACTCCATTCACAGAAGTACCTGAAGGACTCTGTAGAAAGCAAAGCCCATGTTTTCACTGGGCTTGCTCAAGCCTTCCTCCCCCTAGGACCCATCTCTTCTCTTAGCTGTTGCTCCTTGCCTTAAGTTTGTCCCTGAACTTTGTGGGAATATGTTTATATTTTTCACCCTGGCTGTGATGTCTGTCTTGTAACAGAGCAAACACTGAAAATCTCTGCAGGCTGCCCATTTGCAGTTTAATAGATGAACTCTAACTCAGCCACAAGGATGTAGCAAGCTTTCCCCATCAAAGGGTGAGAACACTCGTATGGCTTGGATGAAACTTGAAGCCTTCAAAGGACCCACCACTCCTTGCAGCAACCCATGTCGGTCTTGCCACCACCCATTCCCATGGTGGATTTTTCATGATTTACATCATTGCTCCAGAGAGCTAACAGCACTCTTCTCACAGCTTTACACACAAGCAATATCAGCTGTAGTCAGCGAAAACCAGAGTGCTGCAAACACAGACCTTGGCAGTAAAGTGAAGTGAGAACAGACCATCAACTGAAAAATTTGGTACTGTAACTCTTTAATCTCCCCAGCGGTTTGTTCCACAAGTGACTAAGAATTAGTTTCACTCATATTTACCTCAAAAGGAGGCATGGGGGGAATCACTTCCAATTTACCTTCAACTGTGTAGCTGTAACATAGCGTAGTGTTGTCTTCATGTACAGAGATGAGGACCATCAATTACCGCTCCCAAGGGGCAGAAGTATTGGTTGGGAAGGTCACTAAATACAGTTGCTCACTGGACTCGGAACCAAATCTCTCTGCGCTGCATGGTTGCCCAGTGCTGAAAGGGATATGAAAGGGAATGTGTGTGCTGGGGAAATGCTCTTTATGCTCTCAAAAACGACCTTATCAAGAAGAAAGAAGTGAGGCAGACATTTGGCATGCCCACAGAGCTGTATTTTGCTTGTATCATTCACAGGCACATACCGAGGACTACTTTGCTCCACAGTGTTGAGTACAAGCCTCTTTGTAACTCCAGCTCAGGAGAAATGGGTGAAAAACTGTTCAGCCTTTACAGGAAATATTAGTGTTGCAATGCTGTCAAGGTCACTGTCTGCAGGGGTTATCTGTTATGTGTTAGCCACACAAATCAGGCTTAGCTAAGGGCTATAATTCATACACTCAGCATTTTCTGGACTATGTCCTTTAGCTTTCCTTCATTGCCATTTTGAATAGTCATAGAGCCTCGACTATTGCAATTTCTCTTTGGGGTAATTTCCCCACACGGTGCAGTGTTTGGATGTGTGTTCCTTAATCCTAGGCACACAAACTCACTCTGTGGAATTTTATGTATAATGCTTATTGTTACCTTTGAAAGTAGATGCTTCACCTTTGGGCAAAGCAAGAGAGAAATGCAGGTTTCAGAGGGGGAAAAATCAATTAAAAAGTTACAAAACTCACAAGAGACGAACTCACAAGAGACGTCACCAAGGAAGCTCCTGTGATTAAGGTACTCAGAGGACAGTCAGGAAACGACTGTTCTCTTCCAAGTTCTGATCCAGACTTCTTTGGGAGCCTTCCAGTTTCCAGGTGTTGGGGTTTGGTTTTTGGGTTGGTTTGTTGGATTTTCATTAGTTGTTGGTGGTTTGGGTTGGGGAGGGGGAGTTGGTGGTTGGTTTGTTCATTTGTTTTGTGTTGGTTGGTTAGTTGGGCAACCTTCTCACTCACCAGCACCCCCAAGTACTTTTCTTCAGGGCTGCTCTTAAGTCAGTTACTGCCCAGCCTATATCACTGCTTAGGATTACCCTGACCCAGATACAGGACCCTGCACTTGGTCTTGTTGAACTTCATGAGCCTGACTTGGGGGAAAAGTAACAGGTAGAGTAGCTTACACAAAGTCTCTATTTTTCATCCTGTTCTCTCTGCATCTGAAGAAATAATTACAAAAGTGTTTCAGCCTTTGCTGATGATTAATCATCAATGCCTTTCAACTTAATTTTCTCTTCCTCTTTTCCTCTCTGTTAAAAAAAAATAATAAAAAATAACCATTTAAAAATGAAGAAAAAGCTATGACTGTCAGGTATTAAGTCTTTCTGGCCATGCAGAGAAACTTCATGTACCCTAGGGCCAGTTATCACACGTGCACTTTCAGTTCCTATTACTACCATCTCAAACGCACAGGTCACCCGTGATGGGGCACCATATTTAGGAATGGGTAAACTGAAACACCCTTTTATTTTCCCTAATGACTTGTCTGTCAGCAGGGAGCAGGTGCTGGCACATACTTTGGACACCAAGTGAAATGTTGAGGAAAATTTAAATTATCTTCATTCCTTAGAAATGCATAAAATTATCCATTGCTTAATCAATTACACACACACAAGCCCTCTCCCACAGAGGAGGCTGGATCAGGTATCCGCATTATTTGTTGCAATTATGTTGGTTGTAACATAAAACGCAATTGATACGGAGTATTTCTGGGTTTATTTGCCATGTATGACACGCAAAGATAAATGGTAAGTTACCTCCGACTTTTTATTTTGAGTATGTTACACACATTTACATGTAAAAATTGATTACAAAAAAGCAAACGTGGCCTTAATTGACCATTCTCTAAGTGAATTGCATATCTCTTGTAACAGTTCTTCTAGTTGGGAGCCGCTTGGACTCTATCAATGGAGACATCCATCGACCCTGCTCATAGAAATACTACCGAGTGATGCACAGTGCTTTCCTCCCACCAGTGCTTCAAAATAAGTCAAAGGATGATAGAGCGAGCCTCCCTCTCACAGCTTGGAATTTCAAACTGCATTAGAAATCCTAATGTTTAACTCCTGAAGGATTTAATTGTTTTATTTTACTGTTAAGATTGTGTTCTTCAGTGTCTGCAAATTTACATTTTGGCTCAAATTCTTATGTTGGGACACAAACACCCCCAGTCACTCCTCCTTCTTCATCTTCTGCACCAGCTGCCCAATATGGGAGGTGCCTTGATTCCAGACTCCAGAGTCTCTCTTGCTTTCTTTGGTCCAAGAGGATGAGTCTTCTCATGTTCTTATTGTGTGCCTGAGTTCAGCTTTTCTCACATCCATGTTCTATACATACTACATGCTGTCAACACCAAAAGCAGGTGCTCATGTCTCACTTCACAGCTGACTCAGTAGATCCCAGACACACAGCGACTGATTTCTTCCAAGCCACAGCTGTGGTTACCACCTGTGTAACTGGACTGACACAAGTGTCATACATTTAGCTTCTTGTTTTATTAACTACAAAATAAGTCATATGTCCTTAACATCATGGGCTGCTTCATTCTCATTTTTGTTGCTGTGAGAGCAACAAATTGGAACTTCTCAGTGAAACTTCTTATGGATTGACCTGTTTAGGGATGCCTCTAGGGCATCTTTAGTTCTGTCCTTCCTTCTTTTGCAGAGAAAGAAAGTTCCTTTTACTGCAGAAAGACTTGCAAAATATTTTCACTCTTCTTAGGTTAAAGCCCATCTGTCACTCTGACATTTAAAAGTGAATGTTAGACAAGAGCTTACTTGAACATCACATGACAAGTTACATCCCGCTTGCAGTAAAAGAACTCCATCCAGGCTCAGAGCAGAGACAGCCCCACACACTTTTCTTTCCACACTGCAGCACTGGTTGTGTTCGCTATTGAAAAATGAGCCCTATTAGTTCAGCAAAGAGTTAATTACCCTGCTTTGCACTGCCATAGCCTCTTCATCACCTGGTCTTCATACCACAGGAGTATTCTTGCTCAGAACAAAAGGGCTGCATGGCAGAGTGAAATCACGTTTCATAACATCATCGTAACACCACAGTGTAGCTGTAGTGGTATTTCTTAGCATGCTAATTCCCCAAAGTGACTGTAGTGTGTAGCAGTGCTTTATGAATACTTGTCCAGTGCAAGCAGATCACTGTCAGGTTGCCTATACTTCCAGACTGTTCTCAAGAGTCCATATGTTATCATTTATTTCCTCTCCATACCACTCAGCTATCCAGCTTGTGTGGTGTTTACTGATGAGCCCAGCCTAGGCAGAACTTAAAGTCAGTTCATTTTTGCAAGTGTTGTCACTGTTAAAATCCCGGAAAGTTGTCATTTCACGTACGTTGATGAGAGTGATCATGTGTTTCATATCTGATCTGCTTTTTTGATAACTGGGAGACATGTTCTCTTTTCTTAGACATGTCTAAAAGAAAAAAAAAAAAGGGTAAAGCTTAAAAATGAGGGTTCCTATGAAAGGCACATTTTTTTTCAGTTTGAAAGTCGGGTTTCTTCTTGCTAACCATACATGACACCTTTTCCATTTGTTAGTCAGTGAAAGGCCCTGGTGCAAAAAAACCTGTTGTTCCCTACTGAATGAAGGGGCCCTATAGGACAAAAGACTTAGTCACAGAAGGGAATTTATATTTAATTTAAGTTTTCATATGAACAGGCTTTGCATCAAGTGTTTCTCCACCTGCCTTCAAGACAGGTCAGTGCTCAAAATATTTCATCAAGTTGTCAAAGTAAAACCCCAGTCCTGACACCAGTCTTAAACTTAACATCACTCTTGAGTCTGGCAGGGATTAGAGACAATCTCCACTGGAGATGAGGACAAGGCAACCTGTAAGAACTTAACAGGCATTCTGAATAATGAAGCTCACTTGTGAGATCAGGGCAATATTACACTTCAATGAAAGCTAGGTTGATGCCCGAGACTGCACCTTCCTCAGGAGTAAGATACACATATTCCATCAGTGTGGTTATCTTCACTACATGGCTCTGCTTTTGTTTAACTGCACCACTATAACTGCGACTTTTTTTTACATAAGGGAAGCAGAGATTTTGTTAGAGCTCTGACATTCTTTCAGGACACTGAGCAGAACAGGGGCATCTGTCTCTTCTGAGTGATATCCTTGCTTTCATACTTTCATCCTAACAAATTCCTACAAGACTCATCTTGTCAAACTTTAGTCTGAATGGCACAAATTACTGGAAGAATTGTCAATCTAAAGAAGAGACAGGCATAAATTTAATTGTTCCCTGAAGATACATGAAAAGCTACATTTAGCTGCATCTAATTAGATATTCTCCAATCAACAGTTATGATTCATCTGCTGAGGAACAAAACAAGAAGAAATATTAAATAGGCAGCAAATGTTAAATCTGACCTCCCAAAATGCTGGGGTAGGTTTTGTTTTCATTTTAATTAGAAATGCAGCCAGTGTTGTACCATACTGACACCAAAGGTTCCTGCTGCCTCAAAACCAGAAAGCTCAGACCCCTGCATGAAGGGGTAACTTCACCACTACCACATACAAAGCCTGGGTTTGCTTTTGTCAAGCAAGCTTCACAATCACCTCCTTTCCCAGAATAACAGCCAGCATTAAGGGTATGGATAAAACCCCAGAGAGGTTCTCTTCCAAGGATCTTTAAATGTCTGTTTAACAGGAAAGCTTCACAGAAATGCCCATCTAATAGGGTTGTCATCAATTTACATGTGTGGAAACTAGGGCAAAAAATAGGTGTGCAGAAAAATAACCATCTGGTTTGGTTAGATCAGGGTGCAGTGAAATGCTTAATCTCTTTGGGACTCCATCCTGCGTTCCTCGTGCACCCAAGTTTCCTCTGACTTTGAAAATAGTGCGTGTACTTAATGGATTTGATCAGAAATTAAGAATGAACACTGACTTTTCACAGGATCAGAGGATGTTAGGGGTTGGAAGGGACCTCCAAAGATCATTGAGTCCAATGCCCCTGCCAGAGTAGGACCATAGGATCTAGCACAGGTTGCACAGGAACACATCCAGATGGGTCTCGAAAGTCTCCAGAGAAGGAGACTCCACCACCTTTCTGGGGAGCCAGCTCTGTTATCATGGTGCCAGCAAAGAAAATTAACAGGTTGGGTTTCTTTTGGTTTTGGTTAATTTGATAATGAGAAAGAGAATTACTCACACAGGTAAAAAAGATGAGCAGTAAATAAAAAATTCCAAGGCAAGTCAGCATGAAAAGTTCAGCTTTGTATTTTTTCAATTTTTCAACTTCTGTTCCAGGGCAACCTAAAATGTAAAGCAAGATGTTACACTCTTCTGGTGGTGTGCAGCATTTTTAAACTGTTAACTGCATGAAATGCCACAAAGAGCATGGAGCAGTTGAGTCTCTACTGTACCTGTTACTTTTAATGTGATAGTGCTGCTCAGATTGTGTTTTCCACTCTGCTCCTCCAAAATGCACTTATATGTCCCACTGCTCTGGCTGGTTGCATTTTTGATCCTCAGTGAAAAGAAGGTGTTGTTGGAGAGCTCCAGGGACCCTCCGAGTTCTTTTGGATAATGAGATTCCACTTCAAGGACTTTCCATGATATTCCTTCACCTTTTCCATCCATCTGGAAATCACAAATATATTGCTCATCTTGGGGCACAGTGTCATCCTGAGTTTCAGGGGAAAGAGTTCTAAAGCCAGTCTATAGCTGAAAATGCAGAGGCTGAAGAGAGGTGAGGGGATGACACCCCTCGAAACATCTGATACCTTGTCTTGGTTTCTCTGAAACAGAATCTCAGGCTAGCCATGGTTTGTAGGCTGTTAGGAATTTGGAGTCAGCCAGGGCAGCTACAGGTGTATCCCAGGTCGTAAAGATCACACAGTATATAGGGGTAAGTTTGATGAGGATGGAGGCTTCTCCTCCTCCTGCTGCTTCTCCTTATCCCTGGAGTGGCTTACTTATTCTGCTTCTGTGGACTGCCTTCCTATGTATTGTGACCACCACACATTCACTGGGCTGAGTATAACTTTGTATGCTTTATACTGACACTGGGTTGGCTGTTCAATTAAATCTGTTTTCATTTCAACACATGGGTCTTAATTTGCCTCAGACATAATCCTGGTAGAGGTGTAACATGACAGAAGGCAGCAGTAGAGTTCATTCTCAAAGTACCTATGCAGAGTTCAGAGAGAGAGTCCATGGGGATGGAGCTAAGGCAGCCCTACCCAGTTACTTACTGGTGGCTCTGCAGACCAGATGTCCCCAGGAGAGCATGGTAGCAAGCAGGTAGGCTCCACTGCTGCTTGTGATCACCCTGACAGCACACATTCTACAATGTGGTGGGAATTAAGCCTGCCTACCAGGCTGGCATGCCACAGCACACTGGCTCTGCCAGCATGGTCTGGCATCCCCCCAGCAACTCCACAGCCCAGAGCTCCTTGTGGGAACATAGCCCTGGAAACTGCACTTCCCTGTGCCAGTTTCTGTGCAGCTGACCCCTGAAACCACAGAGCCTTTCTGGAGGAGTGAGGGTTTTCCTCCCTCCACTCCACCTTTTATAGGAACCAAAGAACAAAACATAGCTTCAACTACTTCAGACTGGGTTGTGTGAAGGTCACAAGCAGGTTCTGGTGCACTTGGGGAGCACTTGTATGTTGAATTCCTTAATTGTAACCAGAAGAGCTACATTCCTACACATTGCTGAGAGGCTGCTGAAGGAATTAAGTGTATTCCCAGAACAGTCTGCACTGCAGGACTATAGGATGCACTGAAAATGACAATTGGCTGGGAACCACAAAGAGAGAAATCACTAACTTGATTTGAAAGATGAGAGAAGGGTTTGAATTAGCCCGTGTCCATTCTTATTCATCGACATTGTTCCCTGGGATTTGAGGCAGCGTGCCTTCCGTGAAGCTTTCCTGAGTAATGAATTCAGGCTTTCCGTGGACCAGCAGTGCCAGAGTCAATTCATAGAGTCCAAGGCTCAGCTTTTCAGCCAAATCTATCACTAATGCAAGCCAAGGCGCTTTTATTATTACTTTTTTATTTTAATAGACACATTTTTGGGTTGCAAGTTAGTGCTTGCTTTCTGCACAGCTGCTGCATCAGGGTATAACAGCTTCACTCTAACTTATCAAAATTAACATAATTTTCTCATATTGAGGCTGGGAGCATCAGGTTTCCCGTTCGTATATTGCACTAGGCAATTGTACTCACAAGTCTGGAGCAAAATATGGGTCTTATGCTCCATTACACTTTGCTACTTTTGCAGACCTAAAATGGTGTCAAACGAGCTTTTCATGAACTGGGGAACTGGACTAAAGCACGAAGTTTTCATCATTGTAAAGATCCTTTCTCAGAAAGGCTTAGGGAATTTCAGTGCATCAGATGAAACAAAGAGCAGTAATTCCCTGGGGCTTTCCACACTTTGCCCAGAAAGAAGGAAGAAAGTACCTTCTTCCTCTTAATCCCCCCCACACACACATTTCTTTTTCCTATTCTGCTCGGCCCCAGCCTGCTACGAAACAATCAGTATCTGTGGTGGGTTTCGCTCTGTAAGGACTTCACTGTGCTACAGAGATTTAGTTATTTTGGGGCCCTGCGCACTGTCGGAGATGCAGCCAGAGGAATCCCAATAGAAAGGCTGGGCTCAGCTCTGGTTACAAGTGGGTCAATAGCAGTTAAGTGGATAGAGTTGACCTCCCTCAGATCTAATTTTTGCCACTCTCCCTTCCCTTCCCACCCCCTTTCTCAGTGAAATTTAAAACTGCCCACAGGGCAATAAAGAGAACCAGCCTGGCTCCCTGACCTTCTCATTGCCCTAAAATGCAGACAGGAGTTCTGAGCTATGTACAGAAAATAATCCATTTTCTTTTCTTTTTTTTTTAAATTCATTGGTAGCATAAATTATTGTTATCATGGCCAATAAATGGTGCTATTATTTTTGTCAGAGGCACCTGAGAACCAGAAAACACTTTGATCATTCTGTATGCAATTGTAATTACCACTGCTAGTGTAAGGAAGAAGTCAATCAAGCCTATGCATCTTATGCCTGACCATGTGCTTAATTCCCAGGGGGATTTTTGGTAAATGATTTAATTTAATATGGGGATATTGAAAAATAGGATTAATTGTTGCCTCCAAAGATGTCCGAGCTTCTCAGCTGCTTGTCTCCAGGGCCATTGTCACTGTACTTTTGACAGCACATCAGAGCCATTCTGTGTAAGGCAAAGCAGTGTCCACGAAGCTGTACTAGCAACGTGGCTTTCCCAAAAACAGAGGAAAAAGTCACATTGCGGCCTCTCTCCTTCACTTGTGGAGAAACCAGTCATGATCTGTATGGGACTAGCAAACCCTCGCATTTGGGGAGGACGAGGAACAGTTCAGACGTGTGGGTCTAACTCGGGGTTTGCATGCCTCCCTCCATGGAATCACCCCACTTCACAGACGACCAGCAGTTTGGGTGGTGCTGGGGCGTCTCTGCATTTTTTAGGCTACAGAGACATCTGGTGGCACTTCTCCGGTCTCTACATGCAGCACAATTCATCCCTACTCGGAGGTCACAGCAACCCTTTCTCTGATGTCTGAACCAAGCCTTTCCCATTGCAATCTTATTTCCTGTTATCTTATAAAAAATGAAGTCAACTCCTCCCTTTTTAAATTCTCCAGGTAGCATGGAAACATCTGAGCAAATCTGCAGAGAGTGTATCTCTATATGCCATCTCTGTAAACGAAGTCCATGAGATATTCAGTAAGGTCATCATTCTGCTTTTGCTCTAATCAAGCTAACCTCTTTTCCCCCAAACCTAATTAAAATTACAAAAGTGCCACTTTGTTTGCCACCTCCTGTGAATTACTTGGCAGACTCTCACTAGACAGATCATTTTGCAGCTCAAGCTCCTATGATAATCTAGTGCTAATTCATGCCAAGTGTCCTCCAGGTGATACCACAGCCCAAGGTAAATGCTAGGGGGTTTACCTAATTAATTCCACACAAGCTTAGAGGGAGGGAAGTGAATGTTGTTGGTGTCAGCAATTCACTTGTGTAGGGACCATGCTTTTCTTTAATCAGTGACAAAGTATTTTCCACCTGCATTTCGTTTGCATTTCATTTCCCTTCTGCCGTGCTGGGGAGTGAGCTGCAGCACAGTGACTCCCCTGGCTCCCCACCACCCATGGGAGGCAGAAAGGAAGGTGGTCTTTTCCTGCTCCCATGTTTCCCATTAATGGCTTTACTAAAATTCAAAAGGCAATTCATGACTTGTGCAGGGACATGCAGAAATGCTACTGGTTCTATTTGCATAAAAAGGGTCTTGTTGCCATGCTGGCTGCTGAGAGTTACTGAAGCAGGGATTTTGCTGGGAAACAGGGACCCACAGGCTGGCAGCATCATTCTGCCTATCTGCATAAAATGAACCATCAAGAAAATTAAACAACAGAAATGTCAGTTTGTGTTTAATGTCACATATACATTGGCCAGTGGCAATGTCTGTGGCAAGCTTTCTCAGGAATCAGCTACGGGTCTAAGTCTGTTGTTCTCCACTACTTCCATAGCAATGAGAGGGAACACTACCCCCCACAGGTTGGTACTGTCCAACATAGGTTGGACTTAATGATCCCTGAGGTCTTTTCCAACCTGGTTGATTCTATGATTTTATTTTTATGATTCTACAATACTAGCTTAACTTCCCCTTCATCTTCCCAAAGCATCTAAAGCATCCTCCACCCTGCCTAAACAGCTCCTGCTCCACTACCACCCCAGAGCTGAGGGCAAGACCCTCAACCAGCCAAGATACCACACAGAGGAGCTCAGCCCCAGCAAGAAAGCCCAGCCAGCACCCGTGGAGGATATTGGGGGGAGCATTCAAGATTCTTCCTATCTAACCGGGGGCCACCAGGCCCCCCGGCCTTTGTTGTCACCACCACCATCACCCAGTGTGCACCGTGGGTGCTCACCAATGATGAGAGGAGGATCCCTCAGCCCAGATGGGCTCAGCTTGGGGCTTCTGCCTTTCCTGGGGGGATTAAAAAGGGGAGTGGGCAAAGTGGCCGCACCTGGGGTGGGAGGAGACTCCATCAGAGCCCAGGTGCTCTGGGATTTGAGGGGGGAAAGGGTGGGGCAGAAAAAGCAGCAGATATGGTGGGAAAGGGGAGGTGATGGTGAAAGAAGGGGATTTTAACATAACTTTATTTTCTGTAAATCTAGGGACATAGGATGACAGGACCCTCCTGAAGTTCAGCAAATGGAAACGCCAAATCCTTTCCCTGAGGAGGAATAACCCAGGCACTAGACCAGGATAGGGCTGACCAGCTGGAAAGGCCCTAAGGGTCCTTGTGGACACTAAGGTGAGGAGAGGCTGTGAGAGCTGAAATTGCTCGGCCTGGGGGAGACAAGGCTCACAGGTATCAATATGTACCTGATTGCAGAGGGATAAGGATGTTGAAACCAGGCTCTTCTCAGTGGCCTCTGGAGAGGGAATGAGCACAAACTGCAATTTGGGATATTCCATTTAAACATAAGAAAAACATTTTTAGAGTGGGGGTGGTTGAACACTGAAACAGCCTGCCCAGAGAGGGAGGGGAAATACCCTTGGAGATGTTCAAATCCTGACTGGACATAGCCCTCAGCAACAAGCTCTAGACCCCTTATTTCAGTGAGTTTAATTGAAAGCTATTCTATCTCCCAAAAGCTTGGCAACAGTTGGTCTAAAGAGGTTGTAATTCTCCCACATGTATTCTCTAATCAACTGACTGATTCATGTTAAGTTTCTTATAGCCTGGAGCTTTTGGGTAAGAATAGTGGTGGCAAAAGAGTGGATATTAAAATGGGATAAGTTTAATTGAAAATACTGCTGAACTGATACATTTTTGTTCTCTGACTGGCTGAATTATGAGAAATTATTAGGCCTCCAAAATTTGAATGCTTTTCAGCAAATATTCCTTTCTGCAGAGAATTTAAAACAAAATGTAAGGAGGAGGAGGAACACTTTTTTCAATCCTAAATGGCTGGATCTTAGCTGCAGTTTGAAAACTGTTGCAGCATTATACAATAGTGCTACTAAGCAAAGGCAATTCACCCACATTGTAGTACTTACACCCAAGTAATGAATTAAAACCTTATTTTATCCTATATATGGAAGACAAAGCAGTTGTTAACTCACGTTCTCTGCTCTCATTAAATATCTTATACTTTCCACAGACTAAGGTGGTACCCAGGCTCCCAGGTAAATCAAAGTGCTAATATAACCCACTTCTCCCTCAAAAGCATTTTTTTATTTCCAACACAACAGTTCAGATCCGAAATTCATGTCGGTTTAGAAGTGGAATGTGTTAACGTTAATTTATTTTCTTCTGAGGGTGGGATGATTGTAAAAACGGGTTTGTTGAAAATTATACCAGGAATAATGGCCAAGCTGAAATTTCTAACTGCTAAAGAGCTCTAAAACCTATATACAGCCAGAAGGAATTCATTTTCTGAAGCAAAATATCTAGAATTCTGGCAATGCCTGACAGCCAACGTGTAATGAATCACAACTGAGCTGAAACCGCTTAATAGGTGTATTTTTCAGCACAAAGGCACTTTCACATTTGATTAGTGCTGAAGGTGCATCCATATGGTTCCTATACAGTGTCATGTAGAGCTACCAATGTTAAATTAGAAGAAAAACAGACATAAATTGTGGGCACATGTGAATGAACTCTCACTGTGCTTTAGAAGGGAAACCAAAAAAAAAAATAGAAAAAAAAAGAAGAAGAAGAAAAGAAAACCCAACCCCAAAACAAAGCAGCAGTAAAGGAACTACATGTGACACATGGGGCAGCTGGAAAAGCCTTCTGACTCAGTCACACAACCTTTTTGTTGTTTGGGGTTTTTTTTTCAGTTAAGGGCATCCAGCACTAGCTCATGTCAGGCAAAAGAATTGTTTTGGTCATGAAACCGTTTCTACTGCTTCCTTCTTGTCAATGTGTTGGAGCTACCTGGAACTGAATAGATCACAGAATCACCAAGGTTGGAAGATCATCGAGTCCAACCTGTCACCACAGAACCCATGACTCAACCATGGCACCAAGTATCATGTCCAATCCCCTCTTGAACACCTCCAGGGATGGAGACTCCACCACCTCCCTGGGCAGCACATTCCAATGGCAAACAACTCTCTCAGTGAAGAACTTTCTCCTCACCTCGAGCCTAAACTTCCCCTGGCATCCAACTTCTTAGAGGGACAAATGTCTGAAGAGCTTTTGACTGCATTTCTTTGGATATGTTAGACATCAGACTGAAGTAATTTAGCAACTGTTTACCTATGCTAACAGAAAACAGCTATGCACATTTAGCAAAAGTAATTTCCTTTGAACAAAGGTGCAATTATTATTAAATTTATTTTAAATTCCTATAAGGCTTACTATAATTTTGTAGTATAACTTCCCCCTCTAATTCCACCCCAATTTTGGATTTTTCAGGGAAGTGTTACCATAAAGGTAACAGACTTCTCTCCACTGAAGCACAGGCTTCTTTCCTCTTCCTCAAGATTTGTTTTAGATTAAGACTTTTCTGGCTATCACATGAAAAAAAATAGCTCAATATCCACTGGGACTTCATTTGTGTGTGTTTAAACTTGGTGTTCAAACTGGATATAAAGTGATAATTATGAGGTTTTATGAAGTGGTTCTCATTTTCAATGTGCTACACAAAGAGATACTGTTCAGTTTTCAATAGCCCTACAAGGCAGAAAGGTAAGTAAAGTTTCATTACACAGCTTCTCGTTTCATAGGTGGGCCAGGTACAAACCAGTATTTCCATATACAATTTCCAGTGCCTGGATGCTTATGAAAAAGGGCCTAGTTTTCACCTCTCAGTTGGCAAACTTCCATGCTGCTCATATATGGTTTTATGGCATGTAGGTCCTAAAAATGAACCACACTTGCAGAGTACCATCATTATGAACTCTAACTTACTCATGACCATATGGTGAATAGAATGAGAACTGCACTAGGCTGGAAGAGGACTTGGTTCTCTAGTCTCCCCAGTGTGCAAGGACTGCCTACTTAAAATTATTTTGGGTGGAAGAGACCCTTAAGATCATCAAGTCCAACCATTAGTCCTGCAGTGTCAAGTCCACCACTAAACCATGCCACTAAGTACCACATTCCCACACCTTTTAAGTACCTCCAAGGATGGGGATTCACCACCTCCCTGGGCAGCCTGCTCCCATGCCTCACAGCTCTTTCAGTGAAGAAATTTTTCTTCATATACAAATTAAACCTCCCTTGGCACAATTTGAGGCCTCTTGTCCTATCACTGCTTCAGGTGTTTCTAAGTAGAAATCATTCTGTCTGGGCTGACTGTGTTCCTGAGTCTGCACATAACTGCTTGCCTGCATGACTTCATGCACACGAATAATCTAATTAGCTCCAAGGATATTGGGCACACAGCTTTAGCAAAAAAAAATCACAGAATCACAGAATCACAGAATGTTAGGGGCAGGAAGGGACCCCAAGACATCACCTAATCCAATCCCCCTGCCAGAACAGGTTCACCTATAACAGAACACACTGGAACTCATCCAGGCGGGTCTTGAATATCTCCAGAGAGAGAGACTCCACAACCCCCCTGGGTAACCTGTTCCAGTGTTCCATCACCCTCACAGTGAAATAATTCTTTCTCCTGTTTCCATGGAACTTCCTATGCCTCAACTTCCACCTATTGTCCATTGCCCTGTCATCAGGCATTGCCAAGAAGAGCCTGGCTCCATCCTCTTGGCACTCACCCTTTACATATTTATAAACATTAATGAGGTCACCCCTTAGTCTCCTCTTCTCCAAGTGTAAGGGCCCCAGATCCCTCACTCTCTCCTCATAAGGCAGATGTTCTACTCCCTTAATCATTTCTGTGGCTCTGTGCAGGACTCTTTCAAGCAGCTCCCTGTCCTTCTTGAACTGAGGGGCCTCACCAGGAAATGTTGAATGCAGTCCATCTTTTTTCCACATCCTGTTGGATTTTGACACCAGAATATTAACTCCTTTAAACATTTCTCCATACAGAATTGGAAAAGAAATAGGATGTTTTCATTTATTTTTAAGCAGAATATGATAAACAATTAGGAAGTACCCCTCAGCTGGTCAGAGCAGGCAGCGATGCCGTCGGGAAGGAGGGGTCTGCTCGCTGAGCGCTCACCCTCTGCAAACAGCTACCCGGGCAGCACCACCACCATTGCTGTGCAGCAGCAGAAGCAAAGGTTAATTGCTTGTATTTACTGCACAGTTCAAAGTGACTTCATACAAAAGATTTCGCCTAACAGCTGCTTGAACTTTACAGTATGGAATTTCATATCATTTGTTGGAATTACCTTTTAATTAGCCCCTTGGGGAAATACGTGGTGTTTATTGATTAATCCTTCAGGAGCTGGTTTTTAAATAACAGATTCATTCTCTGCTTTGGGTAGTCCAGTCATGCTCCACCTTTTCCCCACCCTCCTTTTGCAGGGTGGGGATGGCGGCACACAGACAAAGCAACAAAAAGAGAGCTGCAAGCTGCTGCCTATTTAGCTAGTCCCACGATCAGAAATGTTGCTTACTCAGTACAAAGCACTGAGCCTAAATTACTGGCCTACAATCAGGCTTTTTAGCTCTGGTGCTGTGCTTCTGCTAATATGGCTCTGACTGCGGCTTGGGACTGCAGCACCAAGAGTGCATTAACTGCCTGTCTCCACTTACCGCCTCTCTCCTGGGACAAGTAATCAGAAGACTGCAGTATCATGGTCGGCATCATCAGCCCCAGAAGATGGTGGATAGCTAGATTTTGTTACACTTTGTAGATTTGACAGTGCCAACAGAGTGGTGGTGGGGGAAGTCCTATCATGCTGGGCACTGGAAAAATGGTCTTTTCCTGAGTGAAATGGATCAAGCAGGAAGCGGAAGGAGATCATGGAGGGAGAGGAGATTGGTGGGACAGGGCAGGGGAGGTGCAGTAGCAGTCTTAACTGTTACAGCTTGACTTGCCGCAAAGTAAAGCAGCACTAATGAGGGCTACTGAGGAAGAGGCACACATAAGGAGTATCATCAAATATCACCCTTCCTTGCATGTGTAGGCATTCTGTGCCAGGATGGAACTGTAAAGAGCTACAAGACAACTCAGAATTGAGTCTACAGGGTTTCACAGAATCACAGAACCAACCAGGTTGGAAGGCACCTCCAAGATCATCAAGTCCAACCAATCACCCAACCCTAACTAATTAACTAGACCATGGTGCCAAGTGCTTCATCTTGTCTTTTCTTAAACACCTCCAGAGATGTCAACCCCACCACCTCCCTGGATAGCCCATTCCAATGGCAAATCACTTTTTCTGTGAAGAATTTCCTTCTAAGATCAAGCCTAAACCTCTCCCTGCACAGCTTGAGACTGTGTCCTCTTGTTCTGGTGCTGGTTGCTTGAGAGATGAGACCAACCCCCACCTGGTACAATCACCCTTCAGGTAGTTGTAGACAGCAATAAGGTCTCCCCTGAGCCTCCTCTTCTCCAGGCTAAACAACCCCAGCTCCCTCAGCCACTCTTCATTAGGGCCTGTGTTCCAGACCCCTCACCTTAAACTCTTCCTTACACTCTTTCAAAGCAATGGCCTTTGGCTTCTCTTTGCTGCTTGGCCCTCCCAGCTGCCACTGAAGTCAGGACAACATGCTTGTGGAGGTTCCTCAGACTTCAGCCTGGTGAAATTATTTTCATATTTGTTGAACACTGGTTTGGGGAAGAATTTTCAGGGATCTAGTCAGTCTCTGTTTCTGCCTCCTACACTCCTTATCACTTATGTTCAACTCCTCCAGGTCTACCAGACTGCCTGGTTTGCCTGCAGTGAGATCTCTGCCCTGCCTAGGCTCTGTGGGAAACATAGGGGCTTGAAGAATTAGCATGTATCTGTATGGAAAATGCATATCCTTATTCAGCTTTTAAAGCAGAAAGTAAAAAATAAGTAAGTTGATACCTATCCCAGTTCCCATACTAGTGTTCAACTAAATGCCTCATTTTCTCCTCTCTGTCCCACTCACATGCTTAGTTCAGCAATTTGGAAAAAGGAGGTGATGATAGATATTGCACTTACTGATGGGCTCATAGCCAGATGTTCCAAACAGCTCTTTCAGAGTTAGGTACTTTTGGGTTGCAGTTGTCATCCAGTCAGTAGACAGATGCTTGTAGCAGCACTGAAACTGAGATACTCTGCAAGCTTCAACCACAGAAGCTCTATCTAACAACACTGCTTGTTGGTTTACTGTAGGGAATAATTTTAAACCTATATCTGACCAGACTACTGGGGAAACCAAGGCTGTGGCTTTATGTTCTGGCAGTGATAAATTAACAGTTTTCACCAACCAAAACTAGGGTGTTTTCCCTTCCACTATCCCATCACAAATACATGGTGCCACACAGCAAGTCAGCAGTCGCTTCTTCAACCACTGGGCAACTTTGCCTCTCTTTATATGATAAATTTCATCTTGAAAGTGTTCAAGAAGAATTTTCTGCTCATTAGCCCAATGATCCTTGTAGGCCCTCCTCCAAATAGGTGGTCAGCAGGGCTCTCCTGCTTTGGAGACAAGAATTCTGAATCAGGGCAGTCAAGATATGACATTTCCTTTCTGAATGCAAATAGAGAACTCAGAATTAGCTATCTGCTTTCTGCATACCCTGCCCTCATGCTCACTTCCACTAGCCTAGAATAGCAAGTAGTTGTTTAGCTCTATTTCAAAGAAAAAAATAGCTCCTGTTTGAGGAGAGCCCAGGAGCAATATCATTCACATTGCAAGGCTCTCTGTGATCAACTCAGGTGCTTCCATTGCTTCCTTATATGTGTTGCACTGACAGGAAGATGCCTCTTCATAAAATAAACCATTTTGTATAAGACAAGCCAGTATCAGGTAGGAAAGCAAAGAAGACTACTCAAGTAACTTGGACTTTTTCTTACTTTATACCAGGACACTGTCTGGTAGATGATTGAGGAGTCATGAAGAACTTTACAGGGCAGCAGCACTTCTTCAGCACATCTCACAGCCATGTCTGGGCCAACCACAGAAGCTCCATGGATCGAGAACCAAACTGCAAATCAGAAGTACACATGACTTAAAAGAGATTGCCTAAGTAAACCTTCCTAGCTTTCCAAAACATATCACAACAAAAAATCGTGGAAGACCAGAAAGGAGAAACCGAAGGCTCCCCACTTACCGTTGCAGAGGATGATAAGCAGAGTGTGGACTACCAAAGACATGGCTTTTACTGCTGCAAATCACAGAACAGAAAGCGTGTCTCTTTGCAGGATGGATGTGAGACCAGAGTGAAACTGCTACTGCTTCTGGAGTGGTATTTCTGGAGACACACTGGGGAATCCCCCGGGCAACTTATCTTGACATTCTGCATCACAGGGAAAATCCCTACGTTTAGAAGCCACTGCTCCTCCCATTAAATCTATTAGGGCACTCCCACTTCTGTAACTGCCTGCATTGGTAGGATCTCACCTCCCTCTTTTTCTTTTTTTCTCTCTCCCCACCTCTGTTTGGATCTGTTTTTCTCTCTCACCTCTGTTTTTCTCTTTTCCCCACCTCTGTTTTGATCAGAAATGAGGCTGACTGTGGGGCACAGTAGGTCAATGTGAAAGATACAAAAATCAGCACTGAAGAAACCTCTCTCTGGAGTGACAAAATGGCAGGTGAACAGGGTTCTCACTCTTCCAAAATCCCCTCTCAACCTTTTCTCTACAGCTCTAACAGAACAGTGTCTGTGCAAATGCTGGCCATATGGAGCGATGTTTCCTAAACCACACTGAAGCCTTCGGGCTGTAATACCACAAGAACACTGCAATTTAGGTCTAGGGTAGGAATTCACAGCATTGCTGACCAACACAAATGATATTTCTGTAGTGTTAACATGTGTAGCTCCCCATGTAGGTACTCGTGATGTAGAAGCAGCATCTCTTCTTAGTGTACTTTCATATTTTCAAGACAAGCTAAGGCAGCTACGGTGACATTATGCTACCAAATAATATACAGCAAAATGTAATCATAAAATAAAATACATTAAAATAAAATAAAATGAAGGGAACTCCTGGAAGAAGAATCATTTGGACATCCCCCTGGAGATCTGAAAAGAAAAAAAAAAAAGAGGGGGAAAAAGGGGGGGGGGGAAGGAACGGGGAGTCCTTTCTTTGTGATCTGTAAGTGCTGCTTCTTTGTGGAGAATTTTTGAGGAAGTATGAGGTTGATTACAGGAGCACTTACGAATCATGAAACTCTGAAAGCTGCTGACATGTTATTTTTGAAAAACAGTTCTGTCTGCTGTCTTTAGGCTGCTGAGATCACAACTGAGAGAAGCCATTTAGGAGGAAGTTTGTCTAAGGTTTGATGGGTGAAGTCTGTATGGTCAGCTGCTTTGAAAATCAGATTCCTGGGAGCCACATCAGCCTGGGGACCCTAAAGCCAATTTACCTCTAGAAAGTTTCATGAAGACAGTTTGCCAAGTTCTCAGCATGCAAAAGTCCAACTCAGATGGGTAAAATGCTGTGGGTGGGCAACACTTTTGGAAACTCCAGTCTGTTCTGTGAAGGAAGTCAGACAGCAGTTTCACTAGGAGTCTCACTATTGAAGTGGCCTACTTATTTTAAAGCTCTTTGCTGCTGTCTTCATTGACCAGTACAGCAAATACAAAAGACTCTGAGCTTTATTTTTTTCTTTGTGTTTCCCAGTTTCAAGGACCTCAATCCATTATTTAGAAAGTAAGCACAAGTAAAATGTAAATCCAGCACATCCATCCAGAGGGAGAGAAAATCCTGAACTTTCACTTCTTTCTTCTGTGTGAAATAATAGGGTCCTTGAGAAGACTGAAGTGAGTGGGATGTTGCTGAAAGAAATCTTGGAGAGAAGAGAGCTCCAGTTAATACATTTCACATCTGCTCTTCACTCAAATGATGGCCCTTCTGCCCCCATGAGTCAGTCACACAAGCAGCCCACCTCCAAGAAGGGCACTGAGCATTCGCACAAGTGCCTCTTTCTGAGAGTCCCACAGAGCTACATATTTACCTTTCATAAACCAATCCAGAGGCTAAAACCTTCTCTACCTCCCCTTTCTTTGTGATAAAACCCTCAGTGAGAAAACCACAGCAAGCTACTGCCCCTGCTGTGGGTCAGTCTGCAGCAATCTTCCCCAAAATGGCTTGAGCAGATGTAGTCTGGAGGGGCTGTGCCTAAGGCTGAGGTCACACGTTTGCCCACACAGAAGTGCACTCAAAGTAAAGCGTGAAGGATGAGGCCCCAGTTTGATCTGGGAAATGTATATACTACACACACTTGCCAAGGTAATGTTAAACAGCATTCTCCCTCAGTTGTTTAAAATACAGGAGTTAGGGCTCTTAAAATTGCACAGGTTTTTCCTCTAGGACAAGCAAAGCCTCAAGCAAAGCAGCCCTTTTCCTCCAGAAGTATTTGCAAGCTCAGCTGCCCTTCCACAGCACAGTATGCGAAGGAAGAGAGCAAGATACAAAAACAAAAACTGAAACTCCCTTTGCTGGGGGAGGAGAAATCATTTTGCTTTTAAACTTTCCCCGCCTGGGAATTTTTCTTTAGGGAAACTTTGAACCAGGCTGTACTTTCCACCCTAACTTTTAATACCCTTTATATGGTTTCAAAGAGCAAGGCTATTTTCTCCTCAGCCCTGGAAGCTGCTTCCAGTTTCATTCCAGTCCTGAGCAGTGGAAGCTGTGGGACAGGTTTGAGTGTGGGAATGAAGAGGCAGTGATTGCCTGTCAGCCTTCTCAGTGAGAAACAGATCTACATCTTTGCAGGGCCCTCAGGAACCACAGGAGCTGCATGGTTATGTGAATAAGTAAAAATCTATCATATAAAGCTTTGTTCTGTGTACCTAAGGAGACCTGCTTTCCTACAAGAGTGTCCTATTGCCTCTTCCTTTCTTTCACTCACTACACCAAAACCATAAGCCCTCAGTCTCACTGAGTAGGAAGCACCATCTGCTCTGGTGAGTCCAGAGCCACACACGTGATGACTGACATTAGCAAGCAGCATGTAGAGCGGCTGCATTCTGCCTACCTTTCCCTTAGCAAGGGCATTCATTTGGATCTCCATCTTTGACCCAGCTGCTGATTTTCATGAATTTCATAGGCACTTAATTCTCTTTGAGCCTCGGTCTCTCTGTCAGTTTGATAGAAAGCAGGTTCAGAACATACTGGCTGATAGACAGCCAGATGGCATGATCACAGAAATTTCATTCTCTGTGGGAAATGAGGCTAGAAGCACAAGGATGTGGGATGGATTAATGGAATAAGGTTAAAAAGTCAAGACTGTATATTTTTTTTTCAGTGTTGGTAGAGCCTTGAGAATGCTGTTCATGGAACTGTATCAGTTTTCCTTGAACACCAGGTAGGTATTGGCTCCCTCAGATACTCCAGTAGTGGATTTTTCTCGTTTTTTTATTCCAGTGTGTGGCTGAAAAAGATAAGTAAGACTCCTTCTTATTTCATATATTTGCCAGTGCTCTTCAGGAAGCACAGAGGTGTGTTTTTTTAAACCAACAAACTTTAGGTCTCCACAAGGAGTACAATACCCTTCACAATGAAGAATCACAGAGGTGTCAAAACAGTGTTGGGATTTCAACACTGAATTTCTAACGAGGCACAGATTTTTCTGCATCAGGATATGACTATCAAATATCCACTCTTCCACTGCAGTTAGGTTCCTGCTTCGAATAAGTTGCACCCATGTGCCTCATGTCTGTAGTGAAGCCACTGGCAAGGGGAGCTGCTTATTTATTTTTATTATTATTCATTTCCTTTGGAACAATAAACTCTGTCTGCTTCAGCTCAGCAGACAAAGCCAGGATGGCTTTTGTCTTATGTTTCAGTAGGCAACTGTTTTCCAAAGAATATGCCATGTGTAATGTGGAACTGCTAGCCAAAGGAATGGTCATAGAAGAATCCACAGTCACAAATGCAGCCCAGCCACATATTTTGAGGGGCCCAGGAATACTGCAGTCACAGTATTTACTTTTCTGTCATGCTAGGATCTTGATGCTCACCACACCAACAATTAAAAGCAACTGAAAGTTTCCAGATTGCAGCTAATGAAAGGGATATAGATTGCTCACAGACTGGAGTTACAAAAGTTTATGGACAAAATTCTCTTCTCTACTCCTTCATGGCAGATGTTGGGTCAGTGTCTGCCTTTACTGTTTAAACAGTGGCAATCCAGCAACACTGTGAATCCAAAACAGTGGAACTGGGATGTGCTTGGCGGCAGAGTTTTGTGCTACAGACTGTCTCCTACTGCCAGCTCAGTAAAGAACACCCAACTAACTGAGCACAAATGGCTCCCCCTCAGAAACACGTGGACTTCAGAGTGAGCCGTTTGAGACGTGCCAGCCCTGTTTGTCAAAGCAGTGATTAAGCATACTCACATAGGAATGGAAATGAAACCCAAAATACAGATCCAAAATGGAGGTATCCAAAACTAGAAGCCTCTTTAGAAACTGTTGGCCTGGGAGTTTAGGAATTGTCTTTAATTAAAGGGGAGCAAGAGGTTACCCCATATCTACATATATGTCTGTAAGAATCAGAATAAGGTTGTACTGAAGCTCCATCCAGTCGAGCATCTTGCCTCCAACAGTGGGCAGTGACCTATGAAGTAGCCAAGCAGGCCAAGGTGCTGCATTCAAACTGCAGTGTCTGCTGGAGGTGCACATGGAAATATCATTTTTAATTGGTTCTTCTTTTATCAGTGTGCTAGATGGTGCTTGTTTCATTTTGGACTAAGATCTGCAGATTTCAGTGGACTGTCTCCCACCCTCCATGTGGAGTCATTCTTCTCAACAATGTAAGAAGCAGATTATTGCCTGCAGTCTTTACTGAATTCTGCAACTGTAGTCTCTACATAACCCCATCCTTGCAGAGATCCTTCTTGGACATCTCTGTACCACACCTGGCAAGACACTGTTTTAGTAGAGAGCTAATGCTCAGCTAGTCTTCCCCAGATCATGCTGTAGAAATACTTATTCCTCACAGTACCTGTACATCCTCTCCAGGCACACATGCTATGGGACTTTTACATTGGAAGAGAATGAAGCATCCCAGTAGGTCACCTTGTACTCCTATCTGATCCAATGGCCCACCAGGAATGTAAGTCAGTACATTCTCCTGGAAGCAGCCTGTGCTAACAGCAGGTCTTACAGGGTGTTCTGACCATTGTGTACCACCTCAGGACCTGGCCATACACAGAGACCAACTGTCCCAAGTTGCAGCCCCTCTCCAAGACCTCTTGCTGTGGAGTGGTTTTCTTACACCTTCCCCATATGAGGTCCCACTGAGTCATGGGACTTCCAGATCAACTTCCTGTACCATCCCCAGCAGCAGAAAGAGGAAGGTCCTGGTGACTGCAGGATCCTATATTCATTCTCTTTTCCTCTTAGGTCTCCAGGCACAGCACCAGTGGGTACTGTCCAATGTTCCTCAGATGCCTTCAGGGTGGCATGTCCTGAGTCCCCTTCTGATTCCCTACCTGTTTGTACTTTCATGACCCTTTGACCTTGATCTTCCTCTCTTCTCTCCTTTGAGTACCCTATGATCATTTGGCTTTCACCAAGTCTTTCAAAGAGCATAAGATCAGCGCAGTCATATACTGACACTTCAACAGAGCTTGAAAAGAGTTAAGGCAACTCGCCCTCATGATGTGTAATAATGTTGTGCCTTCACCAAGGTGTCTTCTCTCCATATGTCCTCTTTTCCAGTTCATTTATGAATAGATTAAACACCAGGAGCCCAGGAAAAAAATCCCCTCAGATACCACTGGAGACTTCCCTCAAACGTGAACATTGGCCACTTATCCTCCTCTTTTCATAGGTTATTCACATGAAGAATTTTTCTCTTGTCCTGTGGTGCCTTCATTTCTTTCGGAAACATCACTGATGGACCTTTAGGTCTCTGGAAATTGTTGCTGGGAATCTATATGGTTGATCTTGTGGTTTTCATTTCACTTGCCAGAGTTTATGATCCTTTCTATTTTCCATTCTTGGATACAGCTTCCATTTTCTGAAGAAAGTCTTCTGCTTCTCACAAATGTCTTTGTCCTGCTGTTAGCCATATCAGCTTTCCTTTTGGTCTTTCCAAAGTCTTTGTCCATACACAGAAGCTTAGAGCAAATGTACTCCTGCACATTATGTTTAAATAGCCACCATGCAGACGTTTTAGCCTTAAAGAATCCATTTTAGATACTTTCAAACAAAGTTCCTTGTTCCTATGCAATTCTATTGTAGTTGGGGATTTTTTGGTTTGCTTTTGTTCTCTAGGCAAGAATGTTGAGCAGGGGCATTCTGAACCAGGTTCTGCATGCTTCTCAGGGCTAATAGAAAAGTTTCTTCTCCTCTTGTAGGCTCTTTGATGCAGCAACACTATTTTCTTTTTCTGCAGCATCAGTCCCTGCCTGATGTGACATTTGCCCAATATGTATGTGGGAAAACAATATCTCCTGTTGCTGTTGCATTTCTTGCACTGTCAGCAATTCTGATCTCCCTCAGCATGTAAAAGATATAGACATTTGATCCAATCCTGATATGGATTATTTCTGACTTAGGTCAGGAATGTCAGGCTAACTGGACTTTGAGCTGCTTGTAAACACAATTAGCTTGTTTCTTTGATTAGGTACAAAGCTTTCTCTAATACATATTACCACTTCTCTACTGCTGCTGTCTCCTCTGTCTTATTTTATACTTTGCACCCTGATGCTAGACCATCTGATCGATTACCTTCTTCCCTTCAAGTTTCTGATACACATAGTAGGAGAACATCCCTCTTTAAAGTCAGGCATCATCTTTACTTCCCCATCTTGTTTGTTAGACTTCTAGTATTTAAAAATGAGCATATTTTGTTTCTTTCTCTAGATAGTACAGGAGTCTTCTTGGTTTATTCTTCTTCTTTCTTTCTTTTTAAGTTTCACCAAATTATTGCTATTGGAAGCATGGCAGCTGAAGTTACTATGGTGCTCCCAGCCTCTAGCTTACCATATGACTGCCTGATTTTTTCCTCCAGAAATCCACTCCCCTCTTTCCAAGGTCACTGCTCCATAACACTGTGTTCAAAGGCTCTCTGAAGCTTTCCCCAGGAGTCTGCCCAGATATTCCACACTATTCAGCAAGTAGATAGTGCATCCAGCAGTCTAATCACCATGCATTCTCCCACACTCCCAGGACAAGACTCCAAGCTGCAAAGCCTTCCCCCACCTCAGCAGCATTGGCTCTGTATAAGCCTGGAGGTTGGACTGCTCCGTGATGATCGCAAAGAGATGGTCAGTGTTTATGTCATCTGTCTGTTGCCCTGAAATCTTTTAGTTCAGATTTCATGGCCTCAAGGAATTGGATACTGGGCCAATTGCAACGGATATGCATAGTCATTACCTATGAACTGAGTAGATAATTATTTACAGGGCTCAGAGGAGCAAACTGAGCACTGCTTACCCACTAACTATTTAAACAGCCAGCTGCTGCTTTAGTTTGATTATGATTAGGAGGGTTCTGATGGGTTCTGTCCCATTACAGGCACAGATCCTTGAAAGTGGACCCATTTGGATACTAAAACAAGGAGACAGGCAAACTCCCCCTCTGGCAGGTGTTCTGCATCACCCACTACCACCTGTTTGGGTCTGCTGTCATCCCATGGTGAGTTTTTGGTTTCTGTCTTACTACTTGTCACCCACATCCAGGGAGGGGTAAGTGAGGAAAAAAACCCACAGTATAAGGGACACTGAAATAAATCACTGTTGGTAACTGTAAACTGTTACATTGCTTTGTGCTCAGATACACTTTGGATCATCCTTTTTGTAAACTGGTAGGACATTTTACAAAAAAATTCAGTTCAATTGCCCTGAGCAGAGGCATTCCAAGGGAGTCAGAAATGGTGACTTGGAAACAAAAAACCCTACACTAAAATCACTGTTGGGATTGAGACACATTCAGCCTCTTTGGTTATGTTTCTTCTCTATACTGACAGATGGACTCTCATTCGCCCATAATTTTCAAAGCAAATATCTACTGCCTGAGAGCTCCACAGTCACAGAACACTTTGTGGCTTAAGAGGCAATAGCAAAACAGAGAGCAGCAACACCCAACGAGGACAGCGAAGCACCAAGTGTGTAGTGAAATGGCCACTGAAACAGCAATTGCATAGGAGGTAGCCTAGGATGGAGATCAACCTGCCTGGAGACAAAAGACCAGGACAACTAGACAAGAGAGCATGCTTATCTGAATTTCCATCAAGTCCCTGGGAAATACTTTCTTCAAAACAGTAGGATACCAGGCTCTCCCAGACCTCAGCCTCCACATTCCTTCAGCCCAGGACTCTGCACACAAGCCGTTGTCAGCAAAACCTTTAGTAACCTTGCTGATGTTCGTAAGAGATGGAAAGGGGAACAACTGTTTCTTGAGGGGGAGGATAAGGAAACAGGTGACAAGTGGTGGGAGGATGTGCAGTGAGAAAAGGAGAAATGAAAAATAGAAAGTTTTCACTAGAGCTTTGACAAAGATAGCTTTCCTAAGTGTAATGGAACGAGATGGCAGAGTGGGCAGAGGCAACTTGGTGGCCTTTTAAAAGAGGAAGGAATGACAAATATGTGAAGATATTAAACTGACCTATAGCTCAAGCTCTGGGGGTTCACACTGAGATAATTTTGAGAAGCTACTGGTCCAAGTTGCCCGCCCACTGACGCAGGCTGTTGCCTCATCACTGACTTAATAATATAACCATCTGCACAGACCATAGGCACAAGACTGATATATTGATATAAACTGAGGTGACTGTGGCTAATTCATTTCACTAGAATGTGGACTATGGGGTCAAGGGATTTCATTCTGGATCCCTACCTTATTAAACCAGAAACTTCCTGATCCATCAAGATCTGCCAAGAAGGCACCGAGAGACTTGATATCATTTTAGCCACTTGGTTGCCTTTAGACGTCCTTTTCTCTGTGTTTCACAAACTCCTTTGTTGCACTAGCTTGCAGAAAGCATTAGAGAAGGTTTACAAAAGCACTGTAAGCTTGTTCTTTTGGTCTGTTATCTTTCTTCTAGGGAGCTGAGTTGCAGGCAAGAATTAATCCCTTGCATGATTCAGAGAAAAGCACTAATAGTCATCTAGCATGGTTGTCAGGATGCAACAAGGCTCAAGAAGAAATCCCAGAGTGTCAGGGCAGGACCTGGCAGCCAGTGCCCACCCCACCACCCTGGCCAGGGTAGTCTGGGCAGAGGAAACTCCATCCCCAGGCATGCAGCATCTCCATAAGAATGGGTCCATGGCAGGTAAGACAGGTGTGTGGGGAGCTGGAGACCAGCCCAGTTATGGCACTGAGGCAGAGATTCTGAAATGGGATCCTGTGCTCTGGTCAGGGTAGAGGTAGGGAGCCCTGGGTGGTTGAAAGGGGGTCCTGGTCCCTTCATACAGTTGGGGAGCCCTAGGGCAGCTGGGTCAGGGACAAGCAGGGCTGGTAGTGCCCTCAGGGCCCTGACAACACCATTGACCAAGACCAACACTTTTGATCATGTCTGCTTATATTAAAGAACTACAGAGAAAAACCATCTCCAGTAAATGAATTACAAAACTAAGCTTAATCCACTGTAATAAAAATTAATGTTACCTTGGTCATGTGCTCTGAAAACCACAGAGCCAAAGAAATGCCAGGCTGACTCTTGGAGCCAGCTTTGCACTGCTTCTGGAGATTTGGTTTAGCTCTGAGTACAGCGATCCTTGTGTGTGCTTGTAGAAGCTGCTAATAAATGGCAAGTACTCTCATGACAATCATGACTAGTGGCTCCTGCTCAGTTAGGTAATCAATTGTTTCATAAAGGGTGAGCTGATAGTGTTGGATGTTGGATGTTCCAACCTGGTTAATTTATTCTATTCTATTCTATTCTATTCTATTCTATTCTATTCTATTCTATTCTATTCTATTCTATTCTATTCTATTCTTCCCTTCTGTGGGAAGTATTAATGCATTATTTTTCCTCTCTCTCCTTAGCCACTTATTTCCAAAAAACTGGTAATAGTTTAGTATTTTTGAAACCATGCTTCCTCTATTGATTTTTGCTGAAATTGCCCAATAGATTCAAAAGTTATTAGGAATAGCTAGATGGTTGTAGGGATGTTGACAGAGATAGACACAAAGCATTATTGTCTTTAGAAAGCACTCAAGTTTATAACACAGATTTTTAAATCACACTAATAGCCAGCAAATAGCTACTGGTATGAGGATTATGTTTCATTTCTACACATCTGTCTGAGAAGCTAAAAGAAGCTCAGTAAGTGGCCATTGCTTATACTTCATACCTTGATGGTTTTCTCTGGGAAGGAGTAATTGCACAGTCAGGACATGTCGGGAGGGCTTGCAAAAATACTATAAAAGACTAAAGATTTTTCTTTTGTACCTGTCCTGGCTTTGCTGGAACAGAATCCTAGGCAAGCTACAAGCTGCAGGTCATTAGCAGGTTGGAGTCAGCCAGGGCAGTTGACCCAAACTGGCTACAGGTGTATTCCATGCTCAGCAGAACGGGAGAACTTTGCTGAGGTTGTAGGTTCTTCCTATTCTTTCTCCTCCTGGTTCTTCCCATCTCTGGAGGGGTTTATTCTCTGTTCTGCTCCTGAAGACTGCTTTCCCATTTATTGTGCCAACTGTATGTTTGCTGCACTGATTATTATTTATTATACCTTATATTGGCATTGGTATTAGCTTGGCTATTCTATTAAAACCATTTTTACTTCAATCCATGGATCTACTTCCCTTTTCCAGATCCCCTTTCTTTGCTGGGGAGGGGCCATCAGGTGATAGAGCAACTGCTATAGTTTAGTGCTTGAGTATGGGCTAAATGATGAAAATATCCACATTCCAGGTCTTTCAAAGGTGCAGTTATATTTCACATGTTAGACCTTTCCTTCTTGTACCTTGAGACTTGAAGGACTAGAGGTTGATGCTTGTGCTGATGCTGAGCTTCTTAATAGCTCAAACGTCTTATTGCTTCATGTGAGTATTTGTTTCTCAGAGCTGTTCAAGTCTTAGATACAAACATTTGTAAGTACTTTCTCCTTAGGACTATTTAAAATCTACACTTCATATTGATGTGAGCTTTTGTTTACTCATCCCTGTATTTTTGAAAAGAGAACAGATGCTGCTTGAATGTTTCCTGTAAGGCAGATTAAACACATTCTAGAGAGCACACCTGAGACAAGGGTCAATCTTACTCAGCAAGCCAGCCATAGACAAACTGCTTCATGGTTTCCCAGTATTGGTAATGAAGGCTTACAAAGAAGATTGTACAGAATTTGGTTTTATTTAAACTTTTACAAACTACTGAAATACGTTTTGAAAATTGTTGCTTTCCTGGCCTGCAGAGAATAGCATCTGGGCTTCTACCTACAGTATTATTTACTTTGGAAAATTCCAGGTCTTGCAACACATTGGTCTGGCAGCTTTCACAGCAGAATTACAAGCTGAGTGGTTTCCACTACCACCCATGCCTACAGTTCTGCCCTTCTGAGAAGTATATTTCTCACAAGACTTCAGCTTCTTTCCAATTAAAGTCTGAAATGGCCTTGTCGCATCTGTGCACCACTGTACTCTGATTGTGAAGCACCTCATTCAACTCATCTCACTGCTGTTGGCTTTAAAATGCTGATGTTCATGCCCAGGACAAGCATTCTGTTTCTTCTATGGGAGGCTTGATTACCTCAGAGAGTTGTGCCAATTTTGTTAGGGAAAAATAATCTCTTCAAAGCTCTCTCCTAAGCAGAGTAGTAAAAACAGGTTGGTGAAATAAAAGCTGTGATCTGTTGCCATGTATGGCTAGGAGGAATTACTGAAAAGCTCATTGTGTTCCCTCTTTTCCCTCTGAATCAGTCCAGGTATTACAGTTAATGTATTTCAAAAGCAAAAGAGAAATCAGTGTTTCATGAGGGTTCAATATGTCAAAACTAACCAAACAAGCAGTGGAGGCATCATTTGTTTGTGATTATGTCCACAGGTTATTCTGTAAACTGTACCTTAAGATAAAACTCTAGTTTGATCATTTTCAGACAGGGACTGGGCAGTTTTCAGGAGAGGCATAAAGGGACAAAGTGACACTTCTTTTTTTTTTCAGGAAAAGCTTTTTACTGCTGTTCATTCAAAGACAGAGCAATTTTTAGCTGCTCAGTCTGAGTGATTTTCTTAAATGAAGATGGGGGATAACAAGTCACAGCATGCTTGGCCATGTTTCCAGGAGAGAACATAAAATTTATCTCAAATCTGTCTAAAGTGGCCAACCAAAATGGCAGCTTCCTCCAGCAAAAAAAAAAGCAGAATCATATGAATTTAAAAATCTTACAAACATTTCAGTACATAGCTACATATGCCATGGAGACTGAGACATTTCTTACTGATAGTGGAAGCAGAATATTTATATTATAAATGATTCTTGATGGCAATGAATGATAAATGTCAAAATAAGTGATCATAGAAGGAAATCTATCCTAGCTCTAATCTGACTTATCCAACCTAAAGAAACTGATGGAACTGCTATTTTTCAGAAGCCTTTGGTTTTCTGCTTTCACCTACAGTTTCTATATACAGATCTATAAAGTTTTTCCAACACATTTGGCAGGCCTGAATTTCTCCTGAGATGACTTCCTAACTTCTTCAGCCACCACTTCACCCTTCACCCTCTTTACCTACCTGTTCTGCTATTTTACCTTGCTAAAGCTTTGAATCATGGAGTTATCTTCATGAAAGGTCTGGTCAGTTATAAAAGCTCATGTTTGGAGCTCTTTATCTGGTAGAGATGGGAGGTGAGAGGGACCGCGAAGTCAGTGAAAAGGAACGAAGTATCTCTTATCTCCTCTAATCACCTTTGTCCTCTGTCTTAGGACTGATTGCCCTTCAGAATGAGTATTGCAGATAAATATATTTTTTTCTTTCCTTCCTGAAGATTTCACTAGTTGTAGTTGCTGTAGGATTCCCCAAGGTGATATTTGAGTACAAATTTCTAAATGTTTATTAAAAATTGCTGCAAGCGACAGCAGTGAGAACCTTATTGGGATCTTAGTCTGAATTCTGTTCAGCTTCTGCTTTTCACTTACTCTGGGTAGGAAAACCACAAAATTTTTAAATGTGGATACAATTATTACAAGTGTTTTACTGTCCAGTGTAGAATTGGATACTCCATCTACACAAAAGAGATGTGAAATTGCACTGGTTGTCCAATCTTCAATAGGATCTTATTTTCCCACAGGTACTCCTCCCTCTCTATTCTGCCCTGTTGGGGCCACATCTGGAATATCGTGTCTAGTTCTGGGACCCTCAGTTCAAGAAGGACCTCAGGGAACTGCTTCAAAGAGTCCAGTGCACAGCCACAAAAATGATTAAGGGAGTGAAACATCTGCCTTACAAGGAAAGACTGAGGGAGCTGGGTCCCTTTAGCTTGGAGAGGAGAAGCCTAAGAGGTGACCTCATTAGTGTTTGTAAATATATAAAAGGGTGAGTGACAAGAGGTTGGAGCGCGGCCCTTCTCGGTGATGCCCAATGACAGGACAAAGAGCAACGGGTGGAAGTTGAGGCACGGGAAGTTCCATGGAAACTGAGGGGGAAAAAATTCACTGTGGGTGACAGAACACTGGGACAGGCTGCCCAGGGGAATTGTGGAGTCTCCTTCTCTGGAGATATTCAAAACCCACCCGGATGCGTTCCTGTGTGACCTGCTATAGGTGAGCCTGCTCTGGCAGGGGGCTTGGACTAGATATATTTCGAGGTCCCTTCCAACCCTTAACATTCTGAGATTCTGTGGACAAAAACCCGACATGCAGCATTTCTACGAACCGACGCTAGGTGGCAACAACACGCTGTAGAGCCTCACCGGAGGCCGGGCGAGCAGACTGCTCAGTGCCCCTCACTCAGAAGGGGGAAAAGAGGGGGAAGTATTTTCAGTACTGCGTCTGGAAAATTTTCCAGCTGATTGCACCAGTTGCACATTGCTAGAAACATTTCCAGATTCTGTCACTTTTTATTGTAATAGAGGACCTGGTTCTCAACACATATTTGGATTAAAATGCTGCATGTTTTTCATTTTTTTAGGCATAATACTGCAGGTGGGCAGAGAAAAAGTAGAAAAATGTTCTCTTTTGGTTATCCTGCTTGAATCGGCAATCTTAAGACGCTCGTGTACAATCCTGATTTGTAACGATGCCTGCAAAAGTGCACAGATGGGTACATAACAATTGCAGTTCTGTAACATTTGCCAGAGATGGTCTTGAAATGCCACTTGACCACCTCATCGAAAAAAACAGCTGCACACATACCTAAGAAATGCTTGCCACATCTTCTGTGTAAAACACTACCATCTGCCAAGAGATTTGTAACGTGTGACTTCATTCCCTCTTTACTACCTATCCAAGCTGCACGACACAAGAATGTTTACAAGTATGATGAACTGCATCATTTTCACATTTTTCTCAGAAGTCAGTTTTCTTTTAAGTCCACTGCCCCTTGAAATGCTTAAATCTGTTATTGATGAGTTCACAGACACAGGGAGGAAGCAAAGGGGAAAAAACACAAGTTTTGATTACTCTGTGCAGGAAAGAACTGTCATTGTAACCATACTACATACTAATAATCACCACAGAGAAATCGTTCAAGTGTGATGACATTATGTCTCTAGCAGGCCAAAGTGTCTGATAGCATCTACAGGATATGACAAACTTCTTTATTACTCTGTCAAAGTGACAATGTTGTGAAACCCTGTGATTAAATCAGCTGTTTTGTATAATTGACCCATTCACCTGCATGCTGTCAGTTTATCTCCTCTAGGGCTATTCCCAGTATTTCAAACCTCTAAGCTGCTTTCAAAGGAAGAACTGTCCTTTAAAGTGTAAAAATGTGTCACCTGAAAGCAATTTATTCCTTTCCTACAAAGTGTGGCATTTCCCTTTCAACAACACTGAATCAGGTTTCCAGATTTATAGTATCTTGTAATTCTCTATAAATCCCATAGGCTGATTTTAATTTTTTAAAATATGTATAAATTAATCAGGATTTATCCCTACCAGAGATATGCAAACCTATCTGGGATGAAAGTGCCCTAAAAAGGCTTTTAGTACTTCTAGTAGTTTCTCTTTCTTTGAGTTAAGCAGCAGTTTTTTACTACATGACTTTCAAGATGTTGGAACACAATGGCAAAAATAATGGAAACACTCTTGGAAAAATCAGTTATGTCTGTGACATCTTGTCCAAATACAAGTAAAATATTTGGTTTCAAATTCCCCTATGTTAAAAAGGCACATTTGTGTAAAAACAATGCTGCTAAATGGGACAGATGTTTTCAGTTGTATTCTGAGACATCCATACCATCTGAGACATCCACCCTGAAAGCTGAGGTATGACAGTTGAGTACACCATCACCAAAGACTCGTTTTGGACATGCCCTGAGATCCTTCTCAACTCATCTCCTGCACAGCTTGAGGAGTCTCTTGATGAAGTATCATCCTGTATCACATATCAGTATCATCGTATGCCTTGCATGCTCATCATTCTCTTTATCCTTCCCACACAAAGTGTGCCATTCTCCCCATTCTCACATCAGAGTAGGCTCATCTCAGGCTCCATAGAGCCAGTATTTTCATGCCACATTCCACATATTTTCCCCAAAAGCTTAGCCTGTACTAATATTCTCTGCACTGTTTTTTTCACCTAGTCAGATTTCTCCTATTAGGCTTCTACATGATTCTGTTCCCTTTCACCCTTCTCCATACCCATGCTTCTCAGGATCCCTTCACATGTTGTGGTTTTCTTTCTCCTTCACGCCAGATCTGTGTTGCATTGCAGAACTCCACACTAGAAATTTTGTCCCATCCATCTAGTTGGGGATATCCCTGCTTACTGCACAGGGGTTGGATTAGATCACTCTTAGAGGTCCCTTCCAACTCAGCACATTCTATGATTCTATGCCAGAAGTTTTGTATGTCTGTTCTAATGTTTGTCCCTCCTCCTATTTCTTATTCTTTTCTCTTCCTTCTCTTTCAAGGTGTCAACAGTTTTGAAGACCATTGGGTTATAGGGCCGAAATGAGTAATGTATTGAGACTAACACACTTTTCTGCTACCAGCTAGCTCTTTGAAAGACAGGAGTTTAGTAAGTGCATTACAAATGCTAGCTGTCTCTACTGCAAAGCTGGGGAAACATGTTGCCTGCTGCAAGCCCAGTTGGTTTCCAGGTACAGCTGGGTAGGGCATGTGCCAGCAGCTCACCACAGTCTTATCCAGTACTGACAAGGGGAAAATCAATATGACTACAGGCAGTGAGAATTAAAGTTGTACAGACTGATACCTTCATATGTTCTTTAACTCCTCAGTATAAAACTCTGTGGGAGTCTTCACTCTCTGGCCATTCCTCCACCCTTATTTTCATCCACCTCAGTAAAATTTTTCCCATCAATAATAGAAAAGTTCCCTGAAACTTCTGATTCAGTCCTGTAATCAAAAGCTACTGCATCATGTCTAAGGTGAAAGTGGCATGAAGTTCTAAGAAATAAATCTTGAAATCTTGTCTATTCAACCAGCCACTGAAACATGAAAATGGTAAGTGACACATCAGATGCCTCAAAGTTATGTTTTAAGATGAGGTATCACGTAGTAAAATAATTTTCAGAACACTCAGCTGCCAATTTTGGTTTGGTTTTTTTCTCAGACAGGGTCAGGCATTATTTTGTAATCATATTATTTTCCAGATAAAACTGGCTCATGTTTGCAATGAACCAATTTGTCACTGTTAGGGTGACAAACATTTTTACTCACCTAAAGGAAGTCACACCATTCCCTGTCTATACTGAAGAGCTATATACATTTCAAAATAAGTTCCATTTGGCAAAATAGTTCTCACATTTTCAGGAGCTCTCCCTTCTACCAGGTTCATCCAAATTTGGCAGAACATCACCATAATACAGAATACAGAATTAACCAGGTTGGAAAAGACCTTTGAGATCATCAAGTCCAACCTATCACCCAACACCATCTAATCAACTAAACCATGGCACTAAGTGCCCTATTCAGTCTCTTCCTAAACACCTCCAGTGATGGTGACTCCACCACCTCCCCAGGCAGCACATTCCAATGACCAATCACTCTTTCTGTGAAGAATTTCTTCCTAACATCCAGCCTAAACCTCCCCTGGTGCAGCTTGAGACCGTGTCCTCTCATTCTGACACAGGTTGTCTGGGAGAAGAGACCAACCCCCACCTGGCTACAACCTCCCATCAGGTAGCTGCAGATGGCAATAAGGTCTCCTCTGAGCCTCCTCTTCTCCAGGCTAAGCAACCCCAGCTCTCTCAGCCTCTCCTCACAGGGCTTGCGCTCCAAACCCCTCACCATCTTTGTTGCCCTTCTCTGGACACGTTCCAGCAAGTCAACATCTTTCCTAAACTGAGGGGCCCAGAACTGGACACAGGACTCAAGGTGTGGCCTAACCAGTGTGGAGTACAGGGGCAGAATGACCTCCCTGCTCCTGCTGGCCACATAATTCCTGATCCAGGCCAGGATGCCATTGGCCTTCTTGGCCACCTGGGCACACTGATGGAACAGAATAGCTTTTGGTAGCAGTGACAAAAGCTCCAGGAGATGTTTGGCTGTTTGCACATGATTGTCTTTCAAACACCTACTGTATATTACCTTACATATTTCAAGTCTTCACTTTGACGTACATTTCTAAATACAACTCTAGTTATTAGCTATACTATACTCTCTCCACAAGCTATAGAAAAGCTTCTCATTCAGAAGAGCTACTAAATTAACCTTAGTAGACTTTTATCAATTATGCAAATACAAATAGACTTCATGGGTTTTGTTTATCAGCTTGTCTTAGTTTGAGCTTTCAGGGCTAAAGCCCTGGGGACATAATTGTAGTTTACCCCCTTCTCCCCCTCCCACTTCCCTCGTAGGGAAAAGATAGGCAGGTGAAGGTAAAAGGGGTAACAAAAGAGACTTGAACCAAACTGAAAGTTTAAAAGTAATTTTAACAAAAAGAAATAGGTATCAAGGCAAAAGAGAGGTCCAGAGATATCAGGAAGTATATACAGAAATATATATAAAGCCAGAATTGGCAATGGAGTAGGCCTGGCCACATGGCAAAACAGTTCCCAGCCAGCAAGAAAACTTCCCCACCATGCAGCAAAGCAAAAGCAAGACAGCAAGAGAGAGCTCCCCTAAAATTCTGCCTCTTAAACAGAGGGCATGCAGGAAAGAGAAGGGAATAATATGATACATAATCTGGTGCCACCCCTGGGTGGGATTTTCCACCCTAGGGTTCAGCAGTTGACCTTCAACCTACAACACAGTTAAATCTGGAAATTGCAATAACTGGAAAAGGACTTTTTACAAAGCCATGTAGTGAAAGGGTGAAGGGTAATGGATTCAAACCAGAAGAAGCTAGATTTGGATTTGATGTTAGGAACAAATTCTTCCCCATGAGAGCAGTGAGGCAGAGAAGTTGTGGAGGCTCCAACCCTGAAAGCATTCAAAGCAGGTCGGATGGAGCCTTGAGCAACCTGGTCTGGTAAGAGGTGTCCCCTGCCCATGGCAAGGGAGTTGGAACTAGATGAACTTTAGGATCGCTTCCAGCCCAAATCATTCTATGATTCTAGGAAAACTGGAGTAAAGAAAGGCTCCAGATTAAATGTTGACTGTACCAATTAACTTCTTTCATAGATAAGTAATATTTCAAAACCCTGTTGTTTTTATCTGGGTTTGTGAGAGGAGGGGGTGGTTTTGGTTGTTTGCTTGCTTTTTGTTTTATTCTGTTTTGTTTTGTGGGGTTTCTGAACCTCTTCCCTTATCCTCAAATTAATTTCAAATGCTGGAGTTAATGCCTCTTCAAAAATTTTGTCCTGTGTTCACTTTTCACTTTGGTCCTTCAATTTAGTTTTACCTACAGGCAATTTAAGGTTTTCCACAAGGCAAGCAACATTTAACATAAGAGTTAAATTTGTTATCTGCAAACTGATTTTAGGACAGAAATCATTAATTAATGACAAATCATAGATTCAGACATTGAAATTACTATTGGGGCTTGCAGATGGTAGTGATGCAGGAGCATTTATTCAACATAATTTTGCCTGCAGTGGCCTTCTCACTATACGCATCATTAACTCCTTTATGTGAAGTTAACCAACAAACAAGAAGAGAACAAATTCAAAGTAAAAAAGGAAGTTGACACAAACAGCCATAGTGTCTTCCTTTGGCTTCTTGGGCTTAGGTTTTCTAACTTAAAAGCTCAAGTGTTTGGTTTTCTTGGATTCATTTCTTTAAAGCTTAAGAAGCAGCAAGCTGTGATGTGATAGACTGTAAGCATTAGGGCTTCTGATATTCTTACACAACATAAATAATATTAACCTTCCTACTCCTTTGTATTCCACAGAATATGTATTTCCTCTGGGAACTAGTATGCCCCAAGGAAACTAAGACAGTAACACATAATGTGAACTCTACCAATGTCATGCCACCGATGGACACAGAATCGCATCCCAGGGAAAGCTGAACTCCTGTGAGATCAGTGGTTTTCTTCCTTATTGTTGTTTGGGGCAGGGGTTGGAGATGCAACAGTTCATGAACATTTTTACTGGAAATTAATCCTAGCTTAAAAAACAAACAAACAAACAAAACCAGACACAGCATTATAAAGATAGTGTTGATGACAAATGTCTACTGAAATGCAATTGCTAGACTTTTCTTCTGTTGCTTTAGCTGTGCCATCATGTTTCATGATGTGGATAGGAGCTGCAAAGGGAAACAGCCATTTCTGGTACCAAATTGCTGTGCTGACTCCAGCTGTGAGCCAGTAATTGGAGTTTTTTTATGTGAGGCAAGGGAAGATGGGCATATTTTGAATCTGTTAAAGTGTAGTACAGGCTGGCCAATCTACTTGAACAATCCCAGGCTAGTTTAATGCACAAACAGCACGGAAAAACTGTGATTCCTGTGTACTGAATAGATAGCTTCAGCCTGAGGGCTTTTAAGAGAGTAAGAAGGTAATAGGTATAATAGTGCACTGCAGTACTGGCATCATAATTCACCATCAAACAAGCATAATTCAAGTTTATATATAAAGTAGGTATAACTAGTTTTCAGCTGACTGAACATCTTGGGATATGTGTAGTTTGGTCTTCTATGATTATTATCTTTCCCAAGATGTACAAAGTCCCTGCTTTTCTGGCCAGACATATTTACTACGTTGTTGTACTGAGCTCCCACTATATGAATAATATCTACCTAAAATGGGTGAGTCTAGCTGACAGGGAGGGGGAAGGATTCTCTTAATGTCTCCAGTATTATTTTTGAGTTTTATATGAATAATGACTGCAAGACTGTAAAAAAGAAAATTTCAAAAGTGACTCATTTACTGGGAATTGTAACATATTAAAATAATGGAAATGCTCTGTATCCAAAGTACCTAGTTTCTGTTCATGTTCACCTAGTAAGTTTGCTTCTGTTCAGAGAAATTCCAGTGGTCCCATATTCAGTCTTGCCCTGAGTTGGGTAAAGTATCAATGCTTATAAATATCTAAAAGGTGGATGTCAAGAGGATGGAGCCAGACTCTTCTCAGTGGTGCCCAGCAACAGTATCACAGTATCACAGTATAACCAAGTTTGGAAGAGACCCCAAGGATCATCAAGTCCAACCTGTCCCAACAGACCTCACAACTAGACCATGGCACCAAGTGCCGTGTCCAATCTCCCCTTGAACACCTCCAGGGACGGCGACTCCACCACCTCCCTGGGCAGCCCATTCCAATGACGAATGACTCGCTCAGTGAAGAACTTTTCCTCACCTCGAGTCTAAACCTCCCCTGGCACAGCTTGAGACTGTGTCCCCTTGTTCTGGTGCTGGTTGCCTGGGAGAAGAGACCAACCCCTTCCTGTCTACAACCACCTTTCAGGTAGTTGTAGAGGGCAATGAGGTCACCCCTGATCCTTCTCTTCTCCAGGCTAAACAATCCCAGCTCCCTCAGCCTCTCCTCATAGGGCTTGTGCTCAAGGCCTCTCCCCAGCCTTGTTGCCCTTCTCTGGACACGTTCAAGTGTCTCAATGTCCTTCTTAAACTGAGGGGCCCAGAACTGGACACAGTACTCAAGGTGTGGCCTAACCAATGCAGAGTACAGGGGCACAGTGACCTCCCTGCTCCTGCTGGCCACACTATTCCTAATGCAGGCCAGGATGCCATTGGCCCTCTTGGCCACCTGGGCACACTGCTGGCTCATGTTTAGGCGGGTGTCAATCAGCACCCCCAGGTCCCTCTCTGTTTGGCATCTCTCCAGCCACTCTGACCCCAGCCTGTAGCTCTGCATGGGGTTGCCGTGGCCAAAGTGCAGCACCCGGCACTTGGACTTGTTAAATGCCATGCCATTAGACTGTGCCCATCTGTCCAGTCGGTCGAGGTCCCTCTGCAGAGCCTTTCTACCCTCTAACTGACTAACATCTGTTCCCAACTTGGTGTCATCTGCAAACTTGCTGATGACTGACTCAACCCCCTCATCCATATCATCAATGAAGATGTTAAAGAGGATGGGGCCCAGCACTGATCCCTGGGGGACACCACTGGTGACTGGCCGCCAGCTGGATGTGGCACCATTCACCACCACTCTCTGGGCTCGGCCCTCCAGCCAGTTCCTAACCCAGCACAGAGTGTTGCTGTCCAAACCACGAGCTGACAACTTAGCCAGCAGTTTACTGTGGGGGACGGTGTCAAAGGCCTTGCTGAAGTCCAGGTAGACTACATCCACAGGCCTCCCCATGTCCACCAGATGGGTCACCTGATCATAGAAGGAGATCAGGTTGGAGAGGCAGGACCTGCCCTTCCTAAATCCATGTTGGCTGGACCTGAGCCCTTGGCCATCCTTCAGGTGTGCAGTTATTGCCTCCAGGATAATCTGTTCCATCACTTTCCCTGGCACTGAGGTCAGGCTGACTGGCCTGTAGTTTCCGGGTTCCTCCATCCGTCCCTTCTTGTGGATGGGGACCACATTGGCCAGTTTCCAGTCATCTGGGACCTCTGACAGTACAAGCGTAACTGGCACAAACTGAAACACTGGAAGTTTCATCTGAACATAAGGAGAAACTGTTTTACTCCTTTGTAAAGGTACCTGAGCACTGGAACAGGCTGCCCAGGGAGGCTGTGGAGTCTCCTCCGGAGAATTTCAAAACCCACATTCCTGTGCTACCTGGTCTAGGTGAACTTGATTTAGCAGTGGGGTTGGACTAGATGATTTCCAGACATTCTTTACAACTCTTGCTATGACTCTGTGATTGTGTGAAGTATGAACCACACTGGGTTACTAGCTCCAGTACCCAAGAGGTTCTCAGACCAGAATCAGATGGTGCTTGGTAGGACTACTTAGAGCATTGACCATACACATACAGGAGTATGCCTGTCACGTGGATGCATCTTTAGATACCTGAGTCCCTAAAAGTCAGACTTGCAAATTACTTTTAAAAGAAAGGTTTAGATTTCCCAGCAATGTAATTCTTGGTGATCTGTGGAATGAGAAACACTCACTACCATGCAACTGGAGACACTCATTCAGGCACAAATGGGTGGTTGTGGTGGGGGCATGTTAGTCCCTCCGGGATAAGAAAGTGAAGCTATGTATCAGATGAGAACCAGCATCATCTCTAGTCCTATCACAAATGACCAGCAGCAGACGTTTCAGAAGAAGTTTTAAGTTTAATAATTTGCCCAAAGAAGAGTTTGTGTTAATGCTCCTTTCCCTGCTCCTCTGGCTTAATGAAAGGCTTATGCATTGAAGTATTAAGGTTTCTATCCCTTTACACATGTTTTATACAATCTAATCCTTTCTTCAAATTTTATCTCATGCAACAGTGAATGCATTCACTTTAGTAGCTAATATTTCCTTTCAGCCCTTTCAAGTTTGTATCCTTTTAATTCCACTGGATGGACTCATGTTCTTAAATTATGAAAAAAAATGTCCTATGCAGGACTTCTCTTCCTCATGCCATTTATTATTTTTCATGAAGATCTATCATATCCTTTCTTCATGCCATCCCTAAGCAGGTCTAATCTTTTCAATTTCTCCAGATAACAAAATCTTCTCTCTCAGCCCCTAACCATTTTACACTGCCTGTCTCCAGGTGCATTTTGTATCTGCTGTATCTATTTTGCAGCTGAGTTCCCAGAACTGAACAAAGTACTCCAGATGCAGCAAATAACAAATCTGTGGGAATTACAGTGTTTTCTGTCTGAGTGTTTCTTTCCCACTAGCATTTTGTTCAATGCTGCTGTCCACTGGGCTTTCCACAGTAATGCTTTTCTGAGCAGTTGCACTCTATAAGATCCCAGTAAGTTGTGTGAATAGCACAAACTACACCATTCAGAGTTATGCTTTCCTAGTGCTAATCCCTTTAGCCACTGTGGTGTTTATTCAGCTACTTAGGTTAGGCTTGCCTTCACCATCTCTGAGGATCCTCTTCAGTAAGCAGTATTATACACCTAGAATGTTGCCACATCATTTTACCCCATTCCAGATAAATAATACTTTAAACATGATCTTTTAACTCATGTGCTTCCTTGAGATGTCATGTTGTCACAGGAGGCTGTAAGCTTACACACTCAAAATATATAAATGCTGCCTTGCAGAAGGAGCACAAACACAGTCAAGCATGTCTATAATGGCACTGCACTTCAGCTCAAATATTGCCTGTTTTGCAGCAGGCTGCTTCACTGCCTTGCTCTGAGTAGCTGTGGTATTTCAATAGAGCACTACATAGTGGAGGGTAGGCACAAACCTGGTCATGTTGAAAGCCAACCAGATAGTAATGTTTCCTTTCTGACAGTTTTGAATGCTCAGCACCACAAGTCTGGATGATAACAATTTTGTTAAATGATCAGCTGCAAATCCAAATATATTTATACACATTTGATTTTCTTAATGCCAGTATCTACTTAATGTAGTAAAAAAGGAGAAATAGAAAGGCTGGGAATCCAAGTGTGTACCCCAGATACCAGAGGCACCTGTTAGAAGCATGTGACAAAGCTGGGGAGGACCCTGTGTCTGGCACTCTCTTTTGTGCTGCTGTAGCTTTGTCTCCACAGGGCATCCAGAAATCTCAGGCAAAGGTATAAAATACACATTTCTGCCCAAGGGGGAAAAAAGGATATGTCTCAGGAAATAGAACTGATAGATAGCCCTGGGGAAAGTATATTTTCCTTTCAAAAAGTGAGAGCCTAGGAGTTCGTCCCCTGTTTTAGCATATTCATACTTCATTGCTTCCTTCAATTACCATTTCAACTAATTTTCCAGATTCGAAAATCTCTAATTTCCAAAAGGATTGCTAGCCTATAGACATAGAAAAAATGTTTTTGCACTGTCTCCTGGCAGAATTATGATGATCACATTATTTAAAATTTATATTACACACATCTAAAAAGCCACAATTAAATTAGGTCCCACTGTGCTTGCCACTACCCAATTGTTTAACAATTCCTGAAGGCATTCCAGGCCCTCTGGAAAAACAGTTAATTCCAAGTGAAAACTCTTCAGGGCAGAAATTACCTATATTTTTGTATTGTAGTAAAACAATGCCTGGCACTGGTGCAGCCTTTAGTCTGCATCTCAATCCTAATAATAATAATAATAGTAATGAAAAGTATTAAATTTTGTTACCTACATTTTACCACAAGTTCCTCTCCACCTTTGTTTAAATATCATGTGCTAATAATGTGTTTGATTCCTTCATCTGAAGCATTCTTTACTTAGTGTTTCGGTGCTGTGCTAAGGATACTTTGCTCTGTTTACAGGGAGCAAAATGTCCAATGGAATAAGCTTTTGGTGGGATGAATGGTTTTTGGAGCAAGGACAAAGAGCAAAAAGAGAGGGGACACCACCAAGAGCTGTTTTCCTGCTCCACGGGAATGTTAAGATTTGTTCAATGTTCCACAAAGAACTCCTTCAGTACACTGAGTTACTGGGAAATATCCTTCATGCTGAGAAAGACGCACATGTCACTGCTGAGTCAGAAGCTGGCAATGGTCATATCAGCACATATTTCATTTTTTATTATTATTATCTCTGTGTGTGTGTGCACCCCCTATTCCAAAGAAGTATAGGTTCCCAAAAAAATGGTGCCAGAAGACATTCCAGTTGTAGATTTTAAAAGTGTTGTCTGGGAGAAATAGGGACAAAATATCAAAACGAGAAGGCAGGATAGCTTGGTGTTAAAATGTTACAAAATATTATGCTGATTTAATATTGACTTGTTACTGCAATGCAAGAATTTACTGCCTTTTGTGTTTCATTCCCTTCACCATACCTATAGAAACATCAGGACTGTAAATCTCCTAAGCACTGGCACATTTGCAGTTACTGCCCTACTTTGTAAATGCTGTTAGAAAAGTTAGGATCCAAATGACATTAAGCGAGATAAAATTAAATACATTTCAAGCAAAGACTGGACAAAAATGCACCAACAGTAAAACACTTTACAAGCACTTGAATGGTGAACTGGCTGAGCCTCTGCCTTAAGGATACAGGTGATAGCTGTCTACAAAAATGGCTTATCTCTGTTAGTAAAATATCATTGTAACCTTGATAGGAAAAGTTATCTAGAAGGCACAGATATCTGCAGGGTGCTTAGACACATCCAGTTGTGCCTACCTGTGAGTCTCTTAAGATATCACACAGTTGTCTCAATTGTACCTTCTGGAATTGCCCTTCAGCCTAGAGAGGGAAACATGTTTATAAGTCTGTGTGTAAAAGTGCATTGAAGATGAAAAGCCCCAGTAACATGTGAAATAATATCTGTACTCAGGTGCTTTGTGAAGACCAGATACTAAGTCTTTCCTATATTTTTTCTAGCCTTTCCTACACTTTCACCCAGGAGGAAGTGATATGAAATTCTTTCATAAGATGAATGAATAGGCATTAGAGCAGCAGCATTGTGTTTCTTGCTCTCAAAACAATAACCATTTCTATTAGCACCAAGCACTAAACATTCTCTTTTCTAAATCCCTTAAGTTAAAAAGCATCTCCCTTTTTTCCAAAAGGTTTTTAGAATATGGATTGCTCTCCAGCTTGCTTTTTGTTTTAAAGGAGCTATATCTATTAAGAATACTGTTACTCCATTTGATTAAAAGGATGAAAGTATATATAGGAAAAATGAGAATTATGCTACAAGTATGTGGCACATCTTTTAACTCTCTGTTACTCTCCATCTCACAGCAAGCAAATTTGCTATGAGGCAAAAAAAAAAAAATTAATTCAGCCCTGCTGTGCTTTAACTGGATTTATCTTTTTTTTTTTTTTTTTTTTTTTTCCTTACCTCTAGAACTAGTACTTAGCATGCAAATTAGATAGATAAATATGTGGTGACCCCCTGTCTTTCACACCCAACCTTCTGTCTCCCTCGTTTGTGCTGTCATTGTCATTTGGCTGTGCTGAGGTCTGCCAGCAGTTCTGCTGTAAGCTGTGCTGTTTTGTGAAGAACTCCTGTGGGGGGTCTTTCTTGTCTTTGGCAAACTCTTCCTGAAGAGTGTTTTCTGCAGTGTGCCAACAGCTCTTGGCACCAATTCGTCAGCTCACAGTGACTTGCAGTGCTGATACTTAATAGTCATCTCCTGTAGCTTAGCAGTGGCAGTAGCTGAGATGGATAATGCGGCTTCTGGGCTGCACCTTGCATGTTTGGTTTCTTCTCTTTGGCAAATTTAATCAACATAAACCAGGGAAAGAGAAAAGAAGCAATCCATCTTGCACTTCACAGGATGTTTTGTCAGCTTTACTACTACTGAGAGAATGTTTTAGGGTGAGAAATTATAACAGAGTCAACAAACCAATACCACTAAGCCTTCAGTGGACAACAAGGAAAGGAAGAAGAAAGGAGGTACTGCCTCAGCTTTTGTCAGTCGTGCCAAGCAGGGAGAAGGACCTGAAGTTGGGTGTCAGTGACATGCACACCATAGACTGTTGCTGTAGGAGAGCATGCCATCCTTGACTCTCCTAAGTGACAGGACACAATGGTATCTCCTAACCACTGGGCCACATAACCCTAATCCATTCTCAGCCTTTCCCTCCTCATCCTTCCCACTACCACCCGCATCTTCCCCTCCTGTTTTCTGCCTGCACAGCATCCAGGTCAAGGAGCCCTGCTCCTCCTCATCCTTAGAGTCTGCTGCACCAAACAAAATGCAGCGCAGCAGACCAAAAGCCCACCATGACCTTGGATTGTGCTTCGGCAACCACGAGCTGCTGTTCAGATAGGTCCCAGCAGCAAGTTTCCACACCAAAGCAGTTCCTCATCAGAGGATGTGGAGCTTAATCACTTTTACAAAACTAAACACCACTGCTAAAAAAGTTTGGTCCTGGTTTTGTGGGGCTTTTCTGTGTGATGCGCTGGGGGGGCTAGTAAAGGCAGGGGGGCAGGAGTGGGAGGCCAGGTCAAGCCCGGCCATTTCATGGTGCGACCGCTGCCCAGGGGTCCTTCATGTGAGTGTATCCCTCTGTGCGCTTTCGGGGGGAAGACTCCCAGAGGAAGTAATCTGAGTTCCCCATGGTGGCCCGGGAAATCAGGTTGAGATGAGGGCGGCGAGACGCCTGCCCACCCCCTTGCCGGGCTGGGCGGTGCCGAGGGCTGACTGCAGGCGGCGGCGGCGGAGGAGGAGGAGGAAGAGACCAGGATATTCCTGAATGAACGGCTCCCTCCTCACCCCACAACTCCTCCCGCCTCCCTCCCGCCACTCGCTTCGAGGCGCAGCCAGTTTCTATAGCGACGGCTCTGATCCGCGGCTCTTCCGAGTAGTAACAAAGCCGGCTGCCCGCTGCCGCGCTGGGGCTGAAGGGGGACGAGGCTCCCTCTCCCGCAGACACCCCGCCCGCGGCGGCCCAGACAGGTATGGAGCGAGGGGCTCCCCGCCAGCCCCGGCTGGGGCTGGGTGATGGCCATGGCGGAGAGGCTCCCTCGCGAGCCAGGCGGCAGGGCTCGGGGATCTGCCGCCGGGTAACGGCTGCGGGAGAGGCTCCTCCGGGAGCCGGGCGGCGGCGGGCGTCGCCTGAGGCGCGGCTCGGGGCGGCTGATGGGCGGCGGGCGCCGCCTAAGAGGCGGCTGAGGAGAGGCAGAGGGGACGAGGGAGATGCGTCCGTTCGTCCCTCAGTCCGCGTCTGTGGCAACAGATGGAAAGCGGGGAGGGTTACTGCAGGTATGCACGCGGCGGCCCCTTTCCGACTTCGCCTCGGCAGGGCTCAGGGCACAAGGGCAACGCGTCCGCCTGGCGAAGAACCGGCGTTCGCAGGATGGGCTCGGCAGGTCAGCTCAGCTCACCTCGCCCTGCTGGCGCCGTCGTTAGGGGCGGGCCGGTGGGGAGTGAGTGCGGGCCGGCTCCGCGCCCTGGGCTGCAACCGGTGGGCTTGGCTTTGCCTTTCCTCCCGGAGCAGCACATCCCCTCCTCAGGATTATTCTTGGTTGTAATAATTTGTTGTTGTTATGAAAATATGCTTCCCGCCCGCCCGGAAATTTTTCGGTTACGAAGTTTAATTTGTTCAGCTTCATAATGTTGAATAGGATGAGAAGCTTTAAAATACACTACATAGGTTTTTTAAAAAAAAAAATAAATCTGAAAGACGGTATTGAAAAGTAATCAAGAAATTACTGCTTGTTTTTAGGAGTAAGTGTACCGAAATATTTTAACATGACACAAGCCTGTAGCTTTCAAAGTCAGCCTGGTACGTTAGAAGACAGAGCTGAGGCAAGATGGTAGAGGTGGTAAGTGTTTGCTTATCTTGGGCAACCAAGCTTAGACAAGAGTTAGCCCTCATGCCAGAGTGTCAATGAGAAGGTCACGAGCAGGACAGTTGCCTGAGCTCTGTAGAGGCTCAATGAGTAATGTCTGAGCTGTAGTGGCTGTAGGAGTCACCATGCCTTTTGGAGGAAGTTTAAAATTCAGAGCGACTTCCCAGTGATAAGAGAAGGCTGACCTTGCATGATGAGGTCCTTAGGAGCAGCCACTATGGTTCATTGCTGAGTGATTTAGGAAATAAACTAGTTGATAGGCCAATCAAAATTGTGACATGTATGCAGCCAGGAGAGTGCTCTAGATTGGAGTTTTCTTGGATATGAGCAAAAAATTTAAAAAGGAAATGGAATGTGAGATTGCGAGATGAGGAGAGTATGGCTATCATAGTTATTGAGTGGGTGGACAAAACCCTGAAAAGTAATGTGTAATCTAAATATCATATTATGTGATTTAAAACACTGTAGATGGGTAATATCAGGGTGGCAGAACTCAGGGGCTAAGTATTGACTGGAGGAAGATTGAGAGGTGTATAAAAATGTTAAATGAAAAGTGGCACTATCAATACCATTTAAGTAAACTGTGAAAATATTTAATAGGTTGGAAAGAAAAGATACAGCTCTCTGCAACAGTGATGAAAACGAGTAGCATATAAAATGGAGAGGCTTCTCTTGCAAGAGATGTGCAAGTTTTACATGAGGGTTAATCAAGGTTAAACATTTCTCGATGTAAAATGTAAAGGAGAAATACAGCAATCCATACAGGGGAATTCAGATCTAGTTTGTTAAAAACAAAACACAGACAGAATTTCTTTGTTTTATTATTTGCGATGTTTTGCTCAGTGTTTATAAGTGTTTGTCCTTTGCTTCTTTCAGAAGTGTCACCGCAGTTGTTTGGTTGAAAAAGTTACAGCCTTCTTATGAATGACCTCTGGTTTTTATGCCACACTGAAAAGCAAACTCTTGAGTTTATTAAATGTGTAAAAAATGGAGACCTCAGATTATCTTAGCATGATGGAAAATAGCATTTCAAGAAGAAACCCTGGGCTGTCTGTAACTGAATGCAGCTAGCAGGAAGGAAAAGGTCAGCTATGACTTCTGTTCACTTGATGGCAGACAAGGAGAAACATCGGAACTCAGTATTACCTTAAAAGCTAAAGACATAGGCAAAAATATTCATGGTTACTCTGTGACATTTCACTCTTGAAATTGTTCCATGTGGAAGAATTGCAAACTTCAATTGATGAAGTTTATCAGAGGGAAAAACAACATAGTAGTTGAGGCAGCACCAGGAATGAATGCCGTAGCTCACTATAGACAGTATGCCACATAATACAGCCTGAGATGTGTATCTACTGGTCCCAGCAGTTCTAGCACTTAGATCATGTTTTCACAGACTCTCATTTCACACCTTTCTAATGTTCCTCAGTCCAGACTGGGTTTATTGGAAGTCTGTTCTCAAATTGTCACAAAAGCATCCTCTAAAACTGTGCAGTTTATACAGTGAAATAAGGCCACTGCAGAAGTCTGCTTGCCGGTATTACTCATGCTGTTACGAGTTTAACCTGTTTGTCTATGTCCTCAGTTTCATGACTCTGTTAAATGTGTTTGTGGAGATGTGTGCTTGCTGTAGCCAGCAGCTATTTCAAGTATACGGGCTGTGATTTCAGTCCTTCCAGCAAGGTTGCTAAGGAGTGTTAGGAAGCCTCAGAGAGCAAGCTGGGGAAATTCTCCTGTGGCCTTTGCACACAGTGTGTGCTGAAGTGCTTCCTACCCTATATAAACTACTGTTCTGATAGTAACATAGTATGAGCAGATGCGTACTTTAGAGTAGTGTGACATATGATAATTGTGTCTTTCTAGTATAAAGAAAACCTTTGCAAGTGAGAGACTGCTGTGGTAAGCTGCAAAGAGCTCAGGCCTCCTGAAAACTTACCTTAGGTTTCAGGTTCATTTGCAAGGACACATAAACAAGAACAAGATGTACAGCTTTTAGCCTTCTATAGCTCTGCAATTTTTAAACCCCAGTCCTCTAGTTTCATCCAGCTTGGTTTTCCTGTAGGGATAATGCAGTGCAGCAGTTTAGGCATAATAAATGCCATGATTTAACATACTCCTCCCATTTTATCTTTGTCACTATCAACAGATGAACCCATTTTTTTTCAGATCTGATGGTGCCACCTTACAGCTAAATTATTTTGAAATGAGGGGGTATTCATGTGAGTGCCTAACTTGGATAAATTTCCAAGTGGTTGGAAGTCTTTAATAACTCTCCAGACAGAAACCTTTATTAACTCTTCAAACAAGATCTATGCAAACAGTCAGTAAAAGTTCAAATTACACAGCAGCAATTTAAGTTTAGTCCAAATAGTGTGAAAACCTGTGACACTCCAGCATCTCCAGTGTTGAGCAGAGACTTAAAATTCATTAAGGGTTTTTCTGATGTCTTTTGTCATTCTCAGGAAATGTAGCCAAAGTGTAACAAAACTGTGGTTCTTTGAAACACTCAGGTTTACAAGCGGTCTGCAGCTACCTATTGCATTTTGAAAGTAGCATCTCTAAAGATTACTACTGCTGCTGCTGCAAAGTTCAGCAGTTGGTGGAGGGATGGGGATGGGCTGTATTGTCTTTCAGTATTCCTGCCTCAATTAGAAGTTGACAAGTTATTACAAGTGTCAGTCTGGTAGAATAAAGGGATGTGACAGTCTGGGTCTGAGAAGAGCTGTAGGGAAGTTTGGAAAAAAAATGAACATGTACATGGCTGCAGTGAGAAGCAAAGTGGGGTTTGATGTGCAGCTTGCCCTGGAGTCAAGGGGCATGATGGGCAGGCTACCTGGGACTGGTATGAAGAGTGAGGTTGAGGTGGCACTGGGACTAGGACAGGCTGGTCGAGACCTGGCTAGGAATATCTGCATATATTAGACTGTGTGCTCTGTATCCTCCCAGTGGATGGCCCAGTTAGGGGCTGAAGGCTTCTTTTAGGCCCCCTTTTGTAAACCATAAAGGCTTCATCAGCAGTGTCTGTGGCAAAAGGTGTTGATCAGGAAACCCAAACCTTTCCTTTCCTTTCCCAAACCTTTAAGACCAGGCTGGACGAGGCTCTGGCCAGCGTGATCTAGTGTAGGGTGTCCCTGCCCATGGCAGGGGGGTTGGAACTAGATGATCCTTGTGGTCCCTTCCAACCCTGACTGATTCTATGATTCTATGATTCCATAATAGTTTCAGGGCAGGTGGTGTTCCAGACAGGGGAACTTATCTTGGTAAGCAGTTCATGGCAAAGAAGAAAACTCATCTTTCAGATGATGGATGGCTTATCTGGAAATCTCAGGCAGGAGATGTGCTCCTGTGAACAGGAAGTAAAGCACACACCCCTTGGTGACTCACAAGCAGTGACCTGATCAGAGCCTGCCTGAAAAATTGTCTGACCTTGAATCTTCTGTGAAATAGCTTTATGTGAAAGCATGGCTTGGCTCCTGAGGAGCCTACCCTGCAGGTGTTTGCCAAGAACCTGCAGAAGCCATTTGCCTCCTAATACATGACAGGGGACCTAGAGTATCTCCACAGCAGTATTATGTGATGGAAACAAACCTACTGAAACCTCAAGCTGATACTGGCCTTTCTCTCTATACAATTCCTACAAGTAATTCTCAAAGAAGCTTGAAATGGCTTACCAGTACCTCTGCCACTATTGAAAAATACTTAGCTTATTTAACTAGAATTTTATAAACACCTTAAGCAGAAATTTTGAGTAGCATTTGGCTCACCCTCTGTCCAGGTGGGGTGTTGTATAACATCCATGTGCAAGGAAGGCTTTTATCTTCCTGTAGCTTTTTCAATACACTGAATTACACTCATATGCTGTTAAAGTGACAGCCAAATGAAAGTCAAAGACATGCAGTGTTTGGTGCTAGGTTTAAATGGTACAGTGAGTGAGTTGTGGGGCCACAAGTTAAGAAAGAGAATAAAACAAAGCATTCATTAAATAACCATCAACTATCCTGCACACCAAATGAAGCTTCCTGTGGAGGAAAATGATGTGTGATTGTGTGACTAAAATTGTATTGTAACATAGAGTCAACGAAAAGCTGGTGTTTTGTAATGTTCTAGTACTTGTGTTTGCTTTCAGCATATTGCACAAATTTTGCTGTATCCACTAAATCAAAGAATGCTTTCATACCTGATCCTTAATTGCTTTATCCCTGTAATCAAGTTGACTCTCATTCTCAGATAAGCTAAAAGGATAGAGCTCTTTATAGGCTTCACTTGAAGGAGTTTTGTTCAGCTTCTGATGGGTTTTTTAGGGGGAGAGGGGGTCTGGCCTCACTGTTTCTGTTAGAAACTGACCAGTTCTTCTTTATAAAATGTGAACCTTAGAACTGTGCAAGATACTTTCGTTTGACTCTCACCAAAGCAAAATTGTAGTGGTATCTAGAGGTAAAAAAACAGCTGTGTTTCCCTCCTCACCCATCCCACCTTGCTAAATCTATATTGCTAAGATCTCAGAGAGTCACAGAGGGTGAAGCATTATGTCCTTACACATAGCTGAACCTGGACCTTTAATGGTTCCTTCCAACCCAAATGATTCTATTACATGATTCTCTATTTTTTCAGATAATTTGTTTTCTGTTAGTCAGTGCCCCGTTCTCAAGGGCTGGTTTGGTAACACCAGAATCTGTATCTGATTGTATTCAGATGCATTTTGTTTGAATGAGCTTGGTTTGCCAAATAATTCTGTCTTCTTAATTACTTACTCTTCTGCCAAATTCTTGTGTAATCTGTACAATTTATCAGACATTATTTTACATTTCCTTCAAGTCCACTAGTGAAAACACTTATTCACCTAGTCCTTAGCCCCTCCCCTCAAAACATGCCTATTTGATGATCCCTTCTGGCAGGGTTTAGTGGGAAAATGTCTATGAACCTTTAACCTACAGTGTGGGTTAGGTACCCATCTTGCATGAAAAGTCATACCTTTCTCTCTGTCTCAGTCTGATGCAATAACAATGCATCTAGCACATACTTTAATGTTAAAGGGGAATGCTGTTTTCTTTTGTTAATTTCTCATTTGATGTGTATCACTCAAGCAAAGGTCCTTGAGTGCAAATGTTCCTCGCATTTTTCAGTATTCTAAGGTATTTCTCTGTTCTGTGCCACCTCCATGACTGAGATGAAGCTGTCTTATCCCCACCTATTTGTCTCTGAGATAAGTTCTTGATGTTTGTGCTATTAAGTTCAAGGTCAACACCTTGAATAATGCTTGCAAAGTAAATGGAAATGAAATATGATCTTAAAAGTCAGATCTCTCAAAAAAAACCAAAGGAGAGAGCATCTTCTGACTGCACAGCTGATGTTATTCTTCATTGGCTATAAGGTGGTATTTGACACTTGAGAAGACAAGCACGGGTACCTGCTCTGTTAAAAATCAGCTAACAATGAAAAATTTCATTTCTGGCCCTCCCTGTTAAAAATTAGAATATATATCCAATAAGATAAAAACTGTCATTTTTATACTGCAAGTTTCTCTCAGCTTGAAATATTAACACCTTAATCATAAAATATCATGTTTCCAACAGGACAGAGAAAGAGCAGAGAACACACCAGTGATGAATCATCTGTTTTTCTTATCAGTCATTCAGACACTTAGGTGATGGAGAGATGGATGGATGGATGAATAGATTGGGCCCAGAGCTTGGCAGCTGGCAGGTGAGTCCTTGGAAGCTCCCCAAAATGTTTTCTCAAGCATCACATCTCTATTTTACATGTTGTGCTTTTGCCAAATTACATCCTAGAATATAAAGTGTCTTAAGGCAATAGGGTCATACTTAAGCATACATCTATTTTCAGTGTAATGTAAGCATGTGTATGTTTGAGTATGTGCTCAAGTAGGGACCTGAAGAAGGATGCTTACTTTGATGGGAAAATAAGGAAACAACTGTTACAAGGCTTAGAGTTAGGCAGAGATGAAAATTAATGGTGTGTAGGTGATCCCAAAAATCCCAAATTAACTAATTTTCCAGTAAATCTTATGCCAATTTCTTAAGAATAAATGCAACATGCTTATATGACTGTTGTGCCCCTGAATGGAGAAACATTGAGTGCAATGGTGTCTCCTTGCCTTTCCCTGGTGTATCTCCCAAGATAGCAAGTCCCACAGTAGTGTGCTGGGCTTATGGATCTGGTAGCATTGCCATTATGAAGCTTCTTTCTACAGATTTGTTGTAACATGGCCAAAACATCTGATTCACCCTGAAGTTTGGGGGTTAGGGAATTACAATAATTTTCAGTGTGTTTATCAGTGTAAGACTTCAATAATGCTTCTTGACATAATCTCATTAAAATATGAATTCTCATTGACTTTGGAGGAGGAGGGAGGCATGTCATGAAAACACATCAAAAAGAACTTTTTTTGGGTTCTTCTTTTTAATGCAGTTTTGTTATTTCAGGTATGGCTATGAGTAACTTGAACAGCCTTCTGAACTTGGTTCCCTGTTAAAAATTATGTCATCTGCCTGTTTTTCTGTTTCAGTAAAGTAAAATTATTCATTAAAAAAATGTCAGTTGTGCCAGTCTCATATTTTGTTTTCATTTTCAATAACAATATGATGCTTGACTCACTGTCATGTATATAGACAGCTCATAGAGTGTGTGTGTGTATTTGAAATACTGTAAGCCTCTTGAGAGGGTAACAGCTTTTCTGTAGTTCTAGTCCATACACACAGAGACATGGAGGCACATTTATATATGCTACCCTCTCAAGAATCACAGAATCACCAAGGTTGGAAGAGACCTCAAGGATCATCAAGTCCAACCTGTCACCACAGACCCCATGACTAAACCATGGCACCAAGTGCCACGTCCAATCCCCTCTTGAGCACCTCCAGGGATGGTGACTCCACCACCTCCCTGGGTAGAGAGAGCTAGAATATTTTAAGTTATGCAGATATGCACACATGTATGTTTATATTTGTCAGGTACACCAGAGCTGTAGATAGACATTACATACACATGTGTGGAAATTGCCTACATACAGTGCTATATATTACTGTATAAACAAGTTCATCCTTATTGCCTTTTGTATGCCTGTTGCTCAAGAGGAAAAACAATTTCACACACTGTGATCAGTAGAGAGTAGCTGTGGACATAATCCTTTGTAAATGTCCAAAAAAGAAGTCTTTCTCCACTGACTGTAAAAAAGTAACTTGTAACAAACAATCCTGCTGCATATTTGATGTCACCTCCATTTTAGTGCTTCACTCTGCACCTCTCTGAATAGCAGTGCTGTATCCTTATATTTAGTTCTGTCACAGCTTTTTTTCCATTTATGATCTTACCTGAGTACAGAAAACCCAACCTCAATGGAACACAATCTTTTTAAAAGGTGTTTCAGAGAGTTGTCCTGGATGTTTTATTTTGCCACTTACGCGCTAGAAGTGTTAACTAAAGCACTGATAAAGAGCAAAAAGAAGCATGAAATAGTGCTCTGAGAAATTACAACTCCTGGGAGCTGGGAAAAAGAAACACCAAAACCCAAACCAGAGTTCAGCATGTTACGGTCTGTATTGAAGAGTAAGGCTAATATTACTCCATTATTTTTGGTCCAGAGCTCTTTTGATCGTGTTTGATCATGTTGCATTTGTCTTGGGACATTTGGAGCACTGATGAGGGGTAGCTTCAATCAGCATTTGCTTTAATGTTTGTAGATGCATAAAATTAAAATTCAAGTGTGTATGTATGTGTTACAGTAATGCTCATAGCTGATGGATCAGATTCGTTGTTGTCAAAACATTAGCAATATCTTTGCTGGACAAGACGCAATACAGCCTTTGCTGTGCAGAATTTGGGGTCTAAACAGACAGAAGGGCAGCAGGTAGGGTATGCCAGAATGTTCCAGAGGAGGACATTAATAGTAGTTTGGCATCAGCTTTGAGCTGAAGTGGATTGGAATGGTTTGCTGGGGTTTGTCTGAGGTTTTGGTTGGTTGGTTTTGATTATTTTTTATGGTAGGAAAGATGGAAGATTTGGGTCTTTGGGGAAAAAAACATGGATTAGGAATAAGAGTTCTATCAATTTCTATCCTGGCAGTATGCCTGTTAAAGTACCTAGCTAACTTCTGTTAAAGTACCTAACTTTTCACTGCCAATACACGCTGCAATGCTTAGATCAAATTTTCTAGAGAACACACTGGAGGAGTGTGAAGTGCTCAGATAATAGCCTGAGTCTGAAAGACTCAAACAACCCATATACTGCAAGACCTGTATTGTTCAGAGAGAGTAAACAAATACTGGGAAAGTGATTTCATCAGCATTCATAGCACTAAGCAGTGGCACAGTTCCTGTGAAGCCTGCTCCAGAAATGACGTCATTTGTCCACTGTGACATACTAGGCCGTTCAGACTGGCGCACAAATACCGAGCAGCTGCCCCACACAAATCCAGTTCCATATCTCTAGCAAAAGAAAGACTCTAGTCAGATATATGAATGGTTATTCACCCATCTGCAAAAAAGAAATGCAGTGTGCCAGGCAGCAAACAGCAAGCATCATACATTCACGGATGAGCAAAGTTCCAGTGGGGAAACCACAGAGAATTGTGTGGATAGGAAATGGACAAAGACTGGGGATTTTGTTCCATTACACCCACTGGTTCCAGCAACGACACTAACAAAGCTCACTTCCCATCTACAGCTCCAGATGTCCATGAAACTCGTATTTTCCCCCAGTTTTTATTTGACATAAGCAAAGAATGGCACTGCCACAGACACCAGAGATGGCCCTTGGTCTGCTGGAGGTCTGAGAGGAAGGCAAGTGCTGTACGTCTGCTCTGTGCCGGCTGCCCCGGAAAGACTGATGTTAAGAGATGTGGACATTGTATTCTCACAGCTGGCTTTTAGGCTCTGGGATGTGTCAAGCAAGATATGCACAGGTCACACCAGTTTCAGGGTTTCTCTGAGCTACATTTGGAACCAGAAAGGGCCATTGTTAAAGAATTGAAGAGGATAGAGACATCTTTAATCCCCTGCCTAGACTGAATGAATTAACTAAATGGTGAATATCTCACACTATGCAATCATTATTGTTCATCATTGTGACAGGCCGGAAAGAGCAAACATAATCATTAATACGAAGCATTGTGTCCCAGCTTTCAACTGTTTAAATGAAGCTTCTCTTTTATTTAAGTAACTCCATGATAATTCTGTGAAATCTTTTTTTTTTTTCCTTCAGTCTTAAATCGGTATTTTAATAAAGACATCTTGTGTCCTCTAGCTGAAGTAGGCTTACAGGATGGAATGTGTTTGTATGTGTGTTTTACTCTTTCTCCATCCATCAGTGTCCCTTCACAGTACTGATTGTAGAGCATGGCTATGACTGAATATTTTTCTTGAAATGTTGTATTAAATTGTCTAGCTGAATATTATTGCACACATTGGCTACTTGTAGGTGAAAACATTAATTTGTCAATGCAGTGCTCAAAGAAACATGCTGACTTACTCTTCTGTATTTTCTTTCATGTTGGTTGTGCAACAACTCAGGAAGTAAACATTGTGAATTAATCACTTTCCTGAATCACTCTCCTCTCTCCCCAGTCTCTCCTATTGTAGTTTATTTGTTTGGGTTTCTTGTTGTTTAGGTTTCTTTGTTGTTTGGGAACTTCGTGTTTTGTTTGTTTGGAATTTTTTTAACAGCCACTAACGCTAGTCTCCTTCTCTGGAGACTTTCAAAACCTGCCTGGATGCATTCCATTGAGGCCTGCCCTAGGTGATCCTGCTTTGGCCAGGGAGGTTGAATTTGATCTCTGGAGGTCACTTCCAACCTCTAACATTCTGTGATTCTGTGAACACTTGTGGTTGGTCTTGATAGCAAAAGAATTTGGTTATACAACAAAATAAAAGAGTGTTCTCCTGAATTTTGCTTTGGCTGGTTCTCTTAATGTTTCACTTCAGTGATTTTACTGATATTTCCAGTATCAAAATGAGTTCCATGCTTTGTTCCTACATCCTCACCTGCTCTATCATTCTGTTACTATTTTTCACATTCATTCTCATCAGAAGCCATAGGTAATTTCTTTTCATAACCCAATTAATACCAAATTTTCCTATTATCTATTCTTGTACACAAAATTTTCCTCACCTTCTACCTTTGCCTATGCTTTAATACTTCCTTAGTTTTAGTATTGTAACCTAGTTTTTCCTACTGACTTGACACTTCCATTTCTTCTCTTACCCAGCCCCTTCATATCTGCTTTGGCTGTCACCCTAAACCATATAATGCTGTGTCTTTGAAACACCTCACAAATTCACCTTGTCTAGCAATGTTCAAACCTTCTCCCTCTGTATGTCCTTCCAGCAATATTCCTTAAGACACTAATTTAGAAACCATTTTTTCCTAAATTTTCTTACTTGCACTTATCTCCCTCTGTCAAGTCTAGACGTAAAACTCTTCCAGATATCACTGGTTTTGTGTTTGTTTGGTTTTTTTTTTTTTTAACTTCCATTTCAAAACTCTTCTTTAAGGACACCAAGACTCTGGGATAGCAATCTTGTATTCCATGCTCAGTTACGCTCATACAACATCAGTAACTCAATGGAATTGAGCTCACTGGCTTTGCACAGGTGTAAGCAAGAGTAAGATTTACTGCAGAGTGCTTAGAAGAAATAGTGGGCATTTACTTCACTTCAAAGGTCCTTTTGTCTTTCATTTAGACTTAGTACTTAATGATGTTATTAAGGTGTCACTGCACGATGTCTTACAGTCTTTGCAGACAATTATAGTGCTTAGTACTTCAGTTTTCTGAGTAGCCAAGTGTGGTGGTTTTAGGCTATGCCTTTAAAATTCAGTCACAGATTTTGAGCAGAAAAGTAGGAAAATATAAATAAATCACTGTTGGGTGTAAAAAGGAAAACAAAATATTATTCTGAACAAATTCATTGGATAAATATCTGGAATAAGATGAGCTGCATCATAACAATTCTTCCTTTTTCTCTTCTCTTCTGATCTCTGGCTGTTTTGCTTCACTCAGGAGAGATAACCTGCTTATTGGCTCCCTTTGGCTAAGTCTAACTTCTCTGCTCCTTTCTCTTGTCCCTCTTGTACAGGGGGTAAGGGAGGCGGTGGGGGGAGAAGCTAGTAACTTCCCCTGGTCCTTGACCAGGGGGTCCTTGTGCTGTTTATTAATTGTAAATATCTGTATAATACTGTAAATGCTGTATATTTTGTACATACTCACTGCATTCCATCATAGAATGTAGATTTTGCTTGTAAATACAGCTTCATTTGCTTCTAACTGAGTTGGTCTGGCAAAGTCAATGTTGGGGGGAACTTCAACCCACCACACCAAGTTAAAATCTTAACACTTTAAATGGTTAAGGATTGCTATTGATACTCAATGGGAACGAAAGTTCTTTCAGAATCACTGGTTTAGGAAGCCAGTGACACCACCTGGTATGTTCACAGAATGTGTAACACATCTGAAGCTGTAATGTCTCACCTGGACATGATACCATGTCTGTGTGAGTGTATCAAATACTTCATTCACGTAATGTTTGATCAGTAAATCTTTCAGACTTGATATCCTGCCAGTGGGGCTGCCACAATTTGTGTGTTCATAAACGCTGACCTTGAGATCCTGTCTGCTCCTCTCTGCACAACCCAGTGTATTAAAATAAGTTTATCTTTTTGGGTTAGGGAAGAGTATTGTGCAGTTCTTATGAATTACTAGATTGCCATCATAGTTCTTTACTGATGATATTCCCTGGTTGGAATTATGTATTGTGAAGCACAGTTGTTTCCAAGATTCAATAATATGACAATTTTAAAAATACATATATTTCCATTAACAGAAAAAAAGGTAAATTAATGGTTGTTTGTGTCTCCCAGGAAGTCTCCTAATCAATTCAATCTGACTTCTGCCTTAGCAAGGATTACAGATTTAGGAACTGAGTAAATGAGGCAGTAACAAATTTTAGAGGTATTAAAAAGGGGTGCATTCTACAAAATGGAAACCAAGAAAAGTATACCATATTCTTTTAGTGCCTAATTTTACCAGCTTTCTCCTTCCTACCCCCAAAACAGGAATGTTGCCTGAGAAAGGCTTGCATATATGTCATAAGAAAAGACTTGCATCCAAGATAAAATTCCTGCTGTCATTTTCCAAGCTGGCTTCAGTGAATGGAATAGAATACAATTAACCAGGTTGGAAAAGACCTTTAAGATCATTGAGTCCAACCTATCATCCAACACTATCTAATCAACTAAACTATGGCACCAAGCACCCCATCCAGTCTCTTCCTAAACATCTCCAGTGATGGTGACTCCTCCACCTCCCTGGGCAGCCTATTCCAATGGCCACTCTTTCTATGAAGAACTTCCTCTTAACATCCAGCCTAAACCTTCTCTGGTGCAGTCTGAGACTGTGTCCTCTTGTTCTGGTGCTTGTTGCCTGGGAGAAGAGACCATGCCCCACCTGGCTACAACCCCCCTTCAGGTAGTTGTAGACAGCAATAAGGACTCCCCTCCTTCAAGTATTTTTAAACACATCTTTAGAACTGCTGGCCTGAACTTGTGCCAGGGGAGGTTTAGATTGGATAGTAGGAGAAATTTCTTTACTGAAACAGTGGTCAGGCATTGGAATAGGTTGTCCAAGTTGTTGGTGGAGTCACTGTCCCTGGAGACGTTCAAGGACCATGTGGACGTGACATTTTGGGGCATGTTTTAATGGCGTGGTGGTCTTAGATGATAGTTGGACTCTATGGTCATAGAGGTATTTTCTGATTGAAACAACTCTATGATTCTACTATATGGAGAACAACAGGAAGAAGACTTTTTTCCTAAACAAAGGGCTTTTTAAAACAAAAGACAATGTGATTTGCTCACATTAGATTTGTAAGTGTTTACATCTTGTTTGGTTGAATTGCTCTCCATGCTGTACAGAGCTTTTCATTTATGCAGTTGAGTGGGGTCATTGAAAGCTAGAGGCTTAGACATGGCATGATATTCTTTCATCTATTGCTCTAGAAAAAGAATGCTTCATTATCAGGGCAGAACTGCCACTAAGACTGGCTGAAGTAGGTCAGAAATTTCAGTCTCAATCAGTCAGAAGAATTTTGCCAAGAGGTAGGCACATTCTGTCAGTCCTTTCCCAGATACTCTCATTCAGTCCAGTGGGACTATGCTGATAGCTCTCTTTTATCTGAATACAAACAATGCATTTGGTACAAGAAAGCAACTTTGTCCTCGGAAATCATTTTTAGATGTGTATGTGGAATTGTTTGTTCGAAGCTGTAACTGTTAACTGTTCAGCTGCTCTCTGATCTGCAAGCTTCTGTTTGAATTCCTTGCTACAGCTCATTGTTTGATTTGATCTGGTGTCAAAAGAAAGTGGTGGTCGTTGCTGTGTGATGGGCTTTTTGCAGTAGTCATTTAGTCTGGCGAATCTACTTAAAATAAAATTCACTTGGCAGCTGCTTCTTCCTTGGTCCACCTTTGTCTAATGTCCATGTAGCAGTGTCCTGTGTTTTCAGAAACAAGAGTCTCTCAGGGGGAAAATCCTGAACGTTAAATTAATTTTCAAATTTTTTACAGCAAGCCTTGGTGCTTCAAGCATTCAAGACATGAATGGGCTTGAGAAAACTTTAGAAGATATCCATATGGAGAAACATTGCCAAGCATGATGTGAATAGCAACACTTGAATAAAGTTTTGATTAAGTAGGGATGAAAGTCACAGTTTTCTGTGGTTGCTGGTCCTCTGAGATACCCAGTTCAAGCTGAGCCATTCTAAGTTTGGAAACTGAGACTGAAAGTTAAAACTTACTGTCTTCTAGGGTATCTCCTATCCCATTTCAAAATATAGTCTTCTGTAGCTTAACACTGTGCAGTGACTGGTTACAGATAGGCAAGATATTGGCACAGGTTGTAGACAAATGTCAACATTTTAGAATCATAGAATTGTTTGATTGTAGGAGATCCTTAAGAGCATCAACAAGAGGACACAGTCTCAAGCTCCGTCAGGGGAAGTTTAGGCTCGAGGTGAGGAGACAGTTCTTCACTGAGAGAGTCGTTTGCCATTGGAATGGGCTGCCCAGGGAGGTGGTGGAGTCACCATCCCTGGAGGTGCTCAAGAGGGGATTGGACGTGGCACTTGGTGCCATGGTTTAGTCATGGGGTCTGTGGTGACGGGTTGGACTTGATGATCTTTGAGGTCTCTTCCAACCTTGGTGATTCGGTGATTCTGTGATCAAGTCTAACTGTTAATCCAGCACTGCCAAGTCACCACCAAACCATTACTAGCACAAGATGACAGACTGGGAAGTGGTGCATAAGTTTGGCTGAGAACTACGTATTGTTGCAGCTAGGTTACTTCCAATGCCATACCTGTCTCAATTAAATCAACACTGCACTGCAGTTTAAAGTGTAGATGTACTCAAAGTGGCAAAATATATCCCCCACAATTAATATGAAATGCCCCTTAGGGTGCATTTTATTAGGGTGCACTTTCTGACAGAGCCCTCCAGAAAAATAGAACGAATACTAGCTCAAAAGTCCTCAAGGAATGCTGTAATCATGGGACTCCAGAGAAGAGACAGAACTGGATTTTATTCAGTTTCACAGTGAGCTCCTTCTGCCAGGAAGCCAAGGCCATGGGAAAAGGTGTATTTTAACTTACTACAAATGATGTGGTCTGTATTTGCAGAGATGTGAGACGTGCCACCTTTTGCACTGTTTATAAACAAAGTAGGGTAACAGCACTATGCTGTCTGTTACCTGTTACATAGAGAAGGGCAACAAGGTTGGTGAGGGGTTTGGAACACAAGCCCTATGAAGAGAAGCTGAGGGAGCTGGGGTTGCTTAGCCCGGAGAAGAGAAGACTGAGGGGTGACCTTATTGCTCTCTACAACTACCTGAAGGGAGGTTGTAGCCAGGCAGAGGTTGGTCTCTTCTTCTCCCAGGCAGCCAGCACCAGAACAAGAGGACACAGTCTCAAGCTGTGCCAGGCCAGGTTTAGACTGGATGTTAGGAAGAAGTTCTATACAGAGAGGGTGATTGCCCATTGGGATGGACTGCCCGTGGAGGTGGTGGAGTCACCATCATTGGAGGTGTTTAGGAGGAGACTTGATGGGGTGCTTGGTGCCATGATCTAGTTGTTTGGGTGGGTTGGATTGGTTGATAGGTTGGACGTGATGATCTTGAAGGTCTCTTCCAGCCTGGTTTATTGTATTGTATTGTATTTTATTGTATGGTTTATTGTATGTGCTATACAGCGCATGCTTCAAGCATGGAGCTTTCAGTGGGAAAGTAACAGTATAAATACAAACTAATGTTTCTTAGCTTCCAAATAGTACTTTTGTAGACTTTTTTTCTAGATCTTCAGTTTTTTTGCAAGTTGTAAGCATTCATCACACTGGAAATAAACATACAGGGAAAAAGGTTATCCCCTAAGGTCTAGTTAATAAAGTCACTTACTGATGCATGTTTCTAGTATCTGCTTTTGGAAAAGAGACTTACATAGCAGAACATTGAGAAACCTCCTACGCACTTGCTTAAGTAAAAGCAGAGCAGAGGAGATTCATTATTTAAAATACTTTAAAGAAAACTGCCATTTGGAACATCTGGTATTTAAAGATGCTCTTGATTGTGCTTCTGTTCTATTAAAAAAACCCAAACCTCTTTTCATAGTAGAAGACAAGAAATGTTTCTAATTTCCTGCTTTATGCCATAAGCCTCAGCCAAGCTGCTCATTTGAGATACTGTATAGAAAACCCGATATCCTTGGGAACATCCACTTGAAAAGCTGCTGTGTTGATGTTGGGATTTATATTACATTAAGTGAAATCCAGAATTTGTTAGTGTTCTGTTTTTCTAGCTTTGTACTCGATGTTGCCAAACTAAAATCCCCACTTGTTATTACCAGTTCAGAAAATACCAGTACTAGGTCTCGGTTATTAGGTCTCAGGTAAATAGGTAAATGTAATCACAGAATCACCAAGATTGGACGAGACCTCAAAGATCAAGTCCAACCCATCACCACAGACCCCATGACTAAACCATGGCACCAAGTGCCACGTCCAATCCCCTCTTGAGCACCTCCAGGGATGGCGACTCCACCACCTCCCTGGGCAACATATTCCAATGGTGAATGACTCTCTCAGTGAAGAACTTTCTCCTCACCTCCAGCCTAAACTTCCCCTGGCACAGCTTGAGACTGTGTCCTCTTGTTCTGGTGCTGGTTGCCTGGGAGAAGAAACCAACTCCCTCCTGGCTACAACCTCGCTTCAGGTAGTTGTAGACAGCAATAAGGTCTCCCTGAGCCTCTTCTCCAGGCTAAACAACCCCAGCTCCCTCAGCCTCTCCTTGTAGGGCTTGAGCTTGAGGCCTCTCACCAGCCTCATTGTAATGACTCTCTATGGCCTGTATTGCTTTTTAAACCTTTGGGATTCTATTTTATGTTCTTTCTGTTTTGTGGTGGTTGGTTGTTGTTTGTTTGTTTTTTCCCTTTTCTAATTAGTTTAATATACAAGCTGTGTTTCTGAATATGCCTTGATTACTTCCAAGGTTTCTGAAACAATGCCTTCCTCTCCTGCAGTTTCTGTTTTAAATATGCTTAATTGATGCACCTCAAACAATTTAATTTAAAGCCAAGACAACTTCCTACCCTCCACTTAGTTTGTGAGGCTGGAGCAGTCTCTTTTGGATAATGGAAAACTTGGAAAGTCTTCACCCCAAAACAGAATCTTGCTGAAACACGTTTTCCTACTGCTTTGCAGATTCATATTGATCAGATTTAGACTTGATTGGATTAGCTGCCATTGTGACAGTGTATTTCTATGAGAAACATGTGTGAAGGAGATACACTGTATTCATAACTGATAGAGGTTAGGGACAAATTGCTTGCTCCTTTCAGCTCCCCTTGTCCAGACTGAAGGGCACTCCAAGCCCTCCAGGCCTAGCACTAGTCTCAGGGAAATTGATGATGACCATGGTGCCTTCAGGAATACACAATGGATACCATATTCAGCTCATCCTCATCAGATTCCTGTGCACTTTAGGAATGATGTAGGATGGGTTAGCACATACATAGTAAAGCAAATTTTCCTTTTGCCCACTAAGGAAAATTTAACCCAAAGACTGGTGAGGGCTAACTCTTCAAAGCTGAATCTCAAGGAGAAATTGAGAGTACCAGTGGAGAGGATTTTTCTTGGGACATCTATCCTACTGAAGTAGTTCCCTACAGTTTAGTGTCTATTATTGCTATATATAGTCTCAGCCCATAAGGATTCTGTTCTTCACTTGGTGACTTCTAAGGGTCACTTCCAACCCAAACCATTCTGTGATTCTGTGAAATACTCCATCCTGTAGCACTTGAACTCTTTCACTGACAATTCACAATGGGTAAATTAATTCCCTCTTTTCACTGCTGAAGAACATGTTAAAAGCAGAGCAATTCATATGAGTCTCCCTAAAGTTAATGTACTTTGTAGGCATTAATCTGAGTTAAGCAAAACTCAGCAGTAGAACATGTCAGCAATTCTGAGACCAGTGGTGTAGCATTTGATGGAGCTCTGACATTGGCAGATCATACACAGTAGTTATGAGAATACATCCAAATACTTAAAAGCTTCTCATGTTTAAGAGGTTTCCTGCATTCCCTAATGGAATAAAATAAAAGCGGTGCATATAATTTAATAAGGTTGGAAATTCAATAAGGTTGGAAAAGACCTCAAAGACCATCAAGTTCAACCTGTCACCCAAGACCTCATGACTACTAGACCGTGGCACCAAATGCCACATCCAATCCCCTCTTGAACACCCCTCTTTTTCATACATAGGCATATAAGGATTTCTTGCTTGAGTGCAGACCTGTCCTTCTGGTCTAGGCTCTAAGAGAGTTATTAAGAGATAATTTTCTGCTGTATTTTCTTAAGACCACAGAGATCAGAGATTGTAATTTGTTAATAGTATAAAAAATTATCAATAAAATTTTCCTTTATATTATTTGAGGGAACTTTCATTGGCAAAGAAAAATCTTGCTAAAAATAAGGTGGTTTGGTGCAGAGTAATAACAAAAGCTTGGGAAAATAAACCTACACATAAGACCAAGTTTGGTACACTTACTGTGAAGGTTAGTGACTAAGTGTCTAGAGTACAGGGGGAAATCCAGGTTTGCTTGGGCTGTGAAATGGCTGCCAAGGAATGTGAGGACCAACAACAGCATTCAATGTTGGCACTTTCCCTGAGGGAGCAGTAGCTGGACATTTTTGGATTTGAAGCTAGGCCTCTTTTGAGCACTAATACAGCACATTGTGAAGGTTAGTGGCTAAAGGTGGCAGACCCAGGTTCATTGGAGCTTGAAATGGCTGCTAAAATTACTTCCCTTAGAATCACAAAATTCTAGAGGATGGAAAGGACCTCCAGAGATCAAGTCCAAACCCCCTGCAAAGCAGGACCACATAGGGTAGGTCACACAGGAATGTGTCCAGGTGGATTTTGAAGGTCTCCAAAGGACACTCCATAACCTCTCTAGGCATCCTGTTCCAGTGCTCCATCACCCTCACATTAAAACAAAATTTTCCTCATGTTGAGTGGAATTGCCTGTGATAGTGTTTACATCCATTGGCCCTCTTCCTATCACTGGGTATCACTGAAAAGAGATTGGCTTCATTCGCCTGACAGCCACCCTTTAGATATTTGTATTTGTGTGTAAGTCAGATCAAATGAACTTATGTCCTGCCAAAATTTTTAAGAGGGACAACATACATTACAAACTTAGTGTCTCATTGACACTCGTCCCTTGGGATCATTGAGTTCCCATGAATGTAGCTGACAGCATAAAACTTAGCTTCACCACATGTCAGCTCGAACTACTATTTTCTTTTTCATAACATACAGATTTTGTTACGTTTACTCTTAAATACATAAGATGATTTTTAAACCAATTTCTCAGTTCCATCATTGCACCTCTATACAAATGTCAGGTGAAGAGGGAATATATGCCAACTATTTGTAGGTTGTAAAAAATAAAACTATTTTTGATCCCAGCAGTAGCTGTTTTCAGATGTGTGCTTTATGTGAACCAAATCAAATACTCAAGTTACAGTTTAGTATATCCAGGTTAAAGTGTTGTTTCCCCAGACCCAATGTATTGTTACTATCTGCAACATCAGCCAGCTTTTCAAAAAGGATATGCTGGTAGAAAAACAGGTCGGAAAAGTTGTTTATAAGTGGAAATCACCATTGGATTTGGGTTATTTCAGCATGGTTTTCAAACATTCTGTGACTGAAGTAACTGCAGTTCTTTTTCATTATTTTCATTTCTGCACAGGATCACAGGATGTTAGGGATTGGAAGGGACCTCTGGAGATCTTGAGTTCAACCCCCATGCCAGAGCAGGACCATAGACTCTATCACAGGTCGTATGGGAACGCATACAGATGGGTCTTGAAAGTCTCCACAGGAGGAGACTCCACAACCTCTCTGGGGAGCCTGTTCCAGTGCTCTGTGACCCTTAAAGAAGTTCTTCCTCATGTTGTGGTGGAACTTCTGTGCTGTAGTTTACATCCATTGCCCCTTGCCCTGTCACAAGATGCAACTGAGAAGAGACTGTCCCATCCTTCTTGACACCCACCCTCAGACATTTACATACATTTATTAAATCCCCTCTCAGACTTGTTGTCTCCATACTGAAAAGATCCACATTTCTCAACCTTTCCTCATAAGGCAGTGCTCCAATCCCTTAGCAGGATAACATGCAAATTCTGTTCTCAGGACTGCCTTGTATAATCCTCCACACTTTTAATTTTCTGTTTGCCCTAACTTGTGAGCTAAAATAGATAATACATTAAAATAATCATGTCTAGTCACATCCTCAGAAATGTCTGAAACAGAGTGAACCAAGTTAAAACATACTTAAGTAAGAGATGGATTGCTCTTAATGGCAACAGAAAACTCAAGAAGTACAGCTTCATTTCTAGTCTGTTCTGGGATTATTTTCAGCCCCATTAGGATAAAGCTAATGCAACACACTCTATTTAAATCTTATTTTGAAGGTTAATTGGAACTTATTATAATGCATTAAAATGACTCCCCTGTGTGAAGAGGAATTCCTCACTGAATGATGTAATCAAGATTAATTTTCTGCAATTTTGTTGTACCTGGTCTCTCCCAAATTATATAATGTAGGAAAAATGTTCTAAAAAAAGACAATTCTGTCATAGTTTGGGGATTTTACATTTTCTGTATGTCACTCAATATCTACCAGTACAGCAGCCATTCTTATTTAAAAAAAAATATTAACATTATTAACTTATATTTCTAGACTTACATTAATTACTTACATTCAGGCATACAATAGCAAGCAAAAAAAAAAGGAGGTCATTTTTACTGTTATCTTTCTGGATTCTGAAACCTAACACAAATTCATGGTGGCTTTTGAAAAATCCTAATTTAAAGGTAAATGCTAGACATATCTGTGTGCCATATTTCTATCTATATTAAGAACTACTCAGAAGCTTTTGTTTATTTATAATTTTGTGTCTTTTCAAGTCAGATTCTAGGATCAGTGTCCTACAGTCTGTTCAATTCCCAGAAGAGCTTCTAAAGGACACAAACAACAAAGCAGATGAAACAGAACTCCATTTTATATGAGAAAGCTGGTAGAACCCACCCCCACTACCAAAGAGGAGAATGCCTAACCTTTCCCTAAAGTAAAAGCAAGGTCGTGAGTTCTGTCATGAAATATATTCACAGTATCACAGTATCACAGTATTACCAAGGTTGGAAGAGACTTCGAAGATCATCGAGTCCAACCTGTAACCACAAACCTCACAACTAGACCATGGCACCAAGTGCCACATCCAGTCCCCTCTTGAACGCCTCCAGGGACGGCGACTCAACCACCTCCCTGGGCAGCCCATTCCAATGACGAATCACTCTCTCGGTGAAGAACTTTCTCCTCACCTCCAGCCTAAACTTCCCCTGGCACAGCTTGAGACTGTGTCCTCTTGTTCTGGTGCTGGTTGCCTGGGAGAAGAAACCAACTCCCTCCTGGCTACAACCTCGCTTCAGGTAGTTGTAGAGAGCAATGAGGTCGCCCCTGAGCCTCCTCTTCTCCAGGCTAAACAACCCCAGCTCCCTCAGCCTCTCCTCATAGGGCTTGCGCTCAAGGCCTCTCACCAGCCTTGTTGCCCTTCTCTTACTGGAGTAGATGATCTCGAATGTCTCTTCCAACCTGGTCTAGTCTAGTCTAGTCTAGTCTATTTCAGAGTCAGAAAGGAAGAGCCATTGGCAGTGATAAAATTGTACATGAGAAAATGCTAAAACAGCCCAAGTAAGCAGGTTGTGAATTTATTAATTGCTAATCATTTTTAAAGGAACAAGCTCTCTTTAACTAGAGCGTTTCCAAAATTAAATGTTACCATATTAGACACAATTTTCAAGCCACCTCTCTTTAAGTTATAGATGTAGTGTAACTACTAGTCTGTTTAAATCAAGACAGCTGTTATGATCAGTTCCTTTGTCCTTTATGAATTTTATTCTTAAAACATCTACAAGGCAACCCACGACAATATGTCACATTAAGTAGTCATTCAGCATATTGCTATATAAATAGCTCATGAATTATATATGAAGGAAAAAATCATTCTTAAGAAATATTGGAAGATGTGTTGCTTATGTCTACAAGCTTAACTAATACAACTTTGTTTTTTTACATCATGGTCAGATTTAAGATTCATATCAATACTGTAGTAGCCTCTGGCTGGAAAGAAAGTCATTGAGGAGAGTACAGTTTCAATAAGGCATTCACTGTTTATTCATACTATTTTACACTACTACCTGGCACATAATGTGAGTTACTGGAATAACAAAAGAGTATTGCAAATTATATGTTAAGAGGAAATGGAGTCTGGTGATACTGAATGTGCACAAAAGGATGTTGAAAGTACCCTAAGATCCAGTGTCACAGTGTGAATAAAGTGAGCCCTGTGTTAGATGAAAATATTCCTGCTCCTGATAAGTGTGTGGGAGTGATAATAATGAAAAAAACCAAACTGTTGATTATATTTATTTTTTTTAATATATGATCTCACATTAATGTTACATGACTTCCATTCTAAATGATCAGAGACCCATGGACTCTGCTTGGAATATGAAAAGCTACGATTTTATGTATTTGGGGTTTTTTTGTTTGTTTGTGATAGTACTGTAGAGGATTGAGAAGGATCAGGCAAGGACAGTAGATACTGTAACAGTAACTTCAGTCAATAATGCACAAGTGTTTGCTGTGTATGTTGCAGGATTTCTCTTCTGTGCTTAGATACCTGAGAAATTGCCTCATTACCCATCCCATTGGGAATGATGGGTTTTGTGAAAAGAATTGAGGCATATTTGATAGCAGTTTACACAACTGACCAGAAGCTGAGCATGGATCAGTACACCACATTCTGTAACACTTGCGCAAAGTCTCACATTGACTGGACAGGGAAATGCCCATTGTTAAAACCCATCCAGTGCTAGCAAAAATGTGGCATGAAACAGGTTGAGCATGTGATAGCTGCCGGCACTTTGAACGCAGTCTATTCAAATGTCAGATTAGTAAAGCAGTTAGGGGTTCAGGGTGGGGTTTTATGCATTGTGTTTAGCACAGGCTGGAAAAATCTACTGTGATGGTCATTTCCTGCTGAGTCAGAGTGCAGCAAAGCTGCTTGTGTGTGAACGCAGCGGTCCACAGGAGATGGTTGCTTTCTGGTCTGTGCTGGAGAAGAGACTGCAGTTTGTTTGGAAAAGTAGAAGTGATCAAAGAGCTTCTATGAGATTTGTGAAGGAAAGTATTTTGCCATGTTTTTAAAACTCTTCTTTCAAAGCACAATTTATCTCTTTTGCTGCTTTTCTTTTGGAGTTGTGGGTGCTTTTGAGCGAACTGCTAATATTTGTGAAGATGTGGTTGCTATATGGCATAGCATTTCAGAGTGTTCAGCACATAATATTGAAGGAGGCTTAAAATCGACGACAGGGCTGTAAAACTAACTCTGGACTATTATACAGAAATAGTTTTAGTACATGGAGCTTACCCAATATATTTCTCTAAACAGAAATCTTAACATACAGGTGTTTCTAGCCAAACTAGGGAATCTGGACTACATCCTGTCTTTCAGAGAAAACAGTCTGAAAAGTCTCCCAGTTGTATTCCTGCTCTACTAATTTTGTTTCCCTCCTCTCCACTAGTTTTTGCCTGTATTGAGAAGAACAGGCATTTCTTGTGTTCTCTGCACGTGAACCGTTGCAAGAAGTTCTTTTTCTTGGAAAGTAAGTCTCATTTATTTATTAAGTTTCACTCATTTATCTCTATATACATTTTCCCTTCTCTTATTCCCTAAATACACTTGACTTGCAATTAGAGGAGAAGTTTTTTAACCTTTTAAAATATTGCATGTTGGGTAGCTCCATGGATGATAGCTTATGCAAGTTCATTATTGATCTCATGTGTTCGTTTTAGGTTATATATTAAATACTGCCAAATTCCCGTCACAGAAAAAGAAGTGAGAGAGATGAATGATAAAAGGTTGGGCAAGGATGGTCTTTCATTAGGGAGAAGCACAAATTTCCCATCTGCTTTGCCCTGTCAGCATGACTGAACTCCAATATTGAGAGTTTCATCTACAAATAATTGCTTCTGGCCTCTCGTAAGAACACTTTGTCTATGCAGTGGTTTTGATAGATGAGTGCAAAAAGAGGCCACAACATGTTGTGCAACCCATTCACCTTTCTTTCCTTGCCTGGGTTGAAAGCCTGTGATCTACATTCTGCTGCAACCCAGCAGTGATCAGTGATCGATGGGCAGTGGCCTGTTCAGGCTCTTGTAGTTCCTTGCACTCTGTCCAGCTGTGCCTGGGGTCACACACAAGAGCTTGCTGTTACTTATTCAGTCTGGTTCTGTGGTGGCTTTTGCTTGCTCTTGGGGTGATGTTCCCCTTGATTCTGGGAGTGCCCTCCAGCAGTTAGCTGGAGCAGTGTGGGAACTGCTGCAAAACTTTTTTCCATGCAGAGGATGCCTCTCTGTCTTCAGCTTTTCTCCCTTCCTAGTAAAAGGGTCAGGTGGAGGAGTCTCTGAGGTCTGTACCTCCTGGAAGGGGAAGAGGTACTCTTCAGACCTCAGAGTCTTCCCCAGAAAGGGGAAGAGAGGCAGTCAGAGCTCAAGCAGCAGCAGAAACATGATGTGAACAAGAATGATGGATTCAGTCCTGCAGTACTTAGGCAGAATCTCTTACAAAAGGCAAATCCTTGTCAGAGAATAACTGACGTGCTTGTTCTTGTAAAAACTGCAGTGTATGCTGTTATCATTGTACGTGTCCAGTCATTTGTACTTTGTTCAGAAAGCAGCTATGTGCTGCATAATACAGGGATGAAAAGTTCTGCAACTGGATTGTTATCAGTCTCATCCAACAGATTCTGTGGAAGACAGAATAGCAGGTGTCTAGGCTTTCTTGTAAATGGAATTCATATATTAAATGAAAAGAGTCATTATCTGGGTTAGATGTTTAGCTACATAAGCTACTGTCAGCCTAGCTCCTTATTCAGTAATCACAGAATTATCAAGGCTGGAATAGACTTCTGAGAATATCAAGTCCAGCCTATGACCTAACACCACCACACTGACTAGGCCATGTCACTAAGTGCCACATCCAATGTTTCCTTAAACACCTCCAGGGACAGCGACTCCACCGCTTCCCAGAGCAGTCCCTTCCAGTGCCTAATTACCCTTTCCATGAGGAAGTGCTTCCTGACATCCAACGTAACCCTCCCCGGCACAGCTTCAGGCCATGCTCTCTCGTCTTGTCGCAAGTTGCGTGGGAGGAGAGGACAAATGGACAATGAACAAAGCTTCTTAAACAGACCACATAAACTGAGCTCAGGATACTGAAACACAAAATCATAGAATAATCTGGGTTGGAAGTGTCTAGCAAGGGTCTAGCCACCTTTGCTCAAAGGAGGGCCAAATTCCAGTGCAGAGTGGCCTGAGTGTTTTGTCAAGTTTTCCATACCTGTAAGGTTAGGGATTTCATTTCTGCTTCCCTGGGCACCTGTTCCAGGGTTTGAACACCTTGTGAATTCTTTTTCCCCCTAATAACTAACTGAAATGTCCTTTGATAATAACTTGTGTCTGTTGGCATCAAACAAGTAGGTGAGACACCTCTACATAAAAGTAGATAGGTTCAAGTGGAAAACTGGACATAAGGAGGAATTTAAAGTCATTAAAATATCTTAATTAATAAAAATAAACACAGCGCTTTAAAAACAGACGTGGGACCTCACTTTGATCCCAAGTCAATCTCAATTTTGTACTAAAGTGCAAAAGCAAAAGAAGTTAGTCTCATGGCAGGATGTGCACTTCTTTTTATGTCAAGGTCAGAAAAATGTCCTTTGGATGTCAAGGTCAGAAAGAACACATAGATTGCACCCCCAGTATTTTAAAAGACCTAAATATGAATAGAGTATTGAAGCATATAATAAGGACGTAGATTCTCATGGCATAGAAGAGGTGCTCAAAGAGATGGATAAAATGTGAACACATAGGAACAATCCCCTTTTTTCTACATAGTATTGCAGCTTCTCTTATTTTCAACACACAGAAAGCAGCAGTATGGGACTTTCCACCTTTTTGGTAGGGAACCAGGATTCAGAGGGCAGCAGTAAATCAGTTCCCTACTTTAATTCCTTATTCTGCCTGCTTCCAGTAAATAGCCACCTGGGAGTCAGGCAAAAGACAAGCTAGAAAACCTTTGATACAGTGTAGAAGGAGTAGCTGGTCACATTTCTGAAGAAATTTCTCATTTTCTCAAGAAATAGGGCATTTAAATTCTCTGGTTTCCTGTATTTTTTCTGTCTTTGAGCAGAGAACTTTTTTAGCATAGGTAGCATATATAATAGCAGGGCAGCATTAATTAAACTCAAAAAGCTGTCAGTTCTCAGCAGAGAAAAAATGAGCAGGAGAGAGGGTATCAAGAAGGAAAAATAGAAATTTCCCTAAGAAATCAGGAAAACAAAGAAAGGACAGAGGAAGCATCTAAAACCACCAGAGAGATGAGAAGGTAAAATAAGTATGAACAGCATAAATAGGAATTAATGATTACATTTTCATTTTCAAAGGAAAAGAGGTAGTAGTAAGCACTAATCACACAAGAACACAGGGAGAAAGTCAGTGTCTAAGCCTAGCCAAAGAAAAAACAAGCTATGTTTTATTACTGATGGATATGTTTTAAAGAGACTTTGTCAAGAGAGAAAGATGCTGAAAATAGCTCTTTTTTTGTACAGTATGTTAAAAAAAATAGTTTGTTTGTTTTTAAGTTAGAAAATAATTAGTAGAATAGCTCATGACAGAAACTACAAGAGGGGATCGTTGTGTTCTGGAAATGAAGCTAATGGTCCCAATTTAGCAATTGGAACATTACTAGTCCCAGGGATTTGTTACTCCTTGTATTTATGCTAGATTTGGCCACTTAAAGGAGGTAGAATCAGGAAAACACTTCCAACACGAAAACGGATTCAGGCAGAAGCGATCCTTGTCTGAATAGAACTGATTGGAAAGTGAGCTGTTTCTGTGAAAACATGGAAATATTCATTAGAAAGATAAACAGTAAAATACAAAGGTTTTCTAGTTGGTGTACAATTTTCCATGAGAAGGAGACACATTTCCTGGAAGATTTTTGGTTAATTGGAAGTCTAGCTTCATGTCATAGGACATCATCTTCCAGCCCTAGCTGTGAGGCACAAACTTGTTAGTAATCCTAATTCACCTCAGGCAGAGAAGATGAATGATACTCTAGAGGTGAAGGCTCACAACCATTGCATTTTTGTTTGATTTCTTACCTTCTTAGCACTGCTTTGCCTTCCTGTAGACTGGCATCTCATGACATTTTTACATGCCCAAAAGTCATCTGGAGGATATTTGGAATGAAACTGAAAAAGCAGAAATGAATAAGGGAGTACAGTGTAACAAAGGGTAAATGATAGTTTATAAGATCTGTAAAGGGTGTACTTTTTGTCTCTTATAAGTTATTTAGCTTGTGTACTCTAAAAATTACAGGTCAGCCTTCTTGTGTTTGCCTTGCCTGAAATGGAACACGTCACAAATATAGTCACAGTACAAATAATAAAAGCCTAAGTGAGGCAAAGATGAAGACTTCTGAAGCTCTAAAGATGTAAGTTGGAACAGGCAGGAAAAAAGTTAAGAAAAGTGAATGGAGAGGGGGTCATGTCTGTTACAAATTCTTAGAGAAATAAGGGTGTTTTTCTTCACTGTGTTGTCATGGGGTTTTTTGTTCACTATTGCATTGTCTGAAGTAGAACATCTTTGTTTTAAAAGCCAGGTTGTGGATTTTAGAAATCGTTACTTATGGAAGCTAAATTGTGCAGAAAGTTAAGAGAACGGAACATCCTTAAAGCACAGTAGGAACAAGAGGCCTGTGAAAGAGACTTTACTGTCCATGATGGCTGGCAGGCAAAATGTATTGACAGAAAGGAGCACACTGCTTAAAAGAGAGAACTTCCTGCCTTGTTCTCAAAAAAAGGACAAAGATCTGAATGCTGGGAGTGGGTAAAGAAATCCCCAAGGAAAAGGAATCAAATGTTTCCTATAACTAATAGTAGAGAATCAAGTTTATTGAAATAGGCTATGTTTTCAATATTCTGTGTGCCTGATATTTATTGATAATGCTGACCCCCCTCACTTGACTGCAGCAAGGTCTTTGTTACTCTAGCAGCGAAGGGATTGTTTGAAAGCCTGCAAAATGCAATGGCACACCCATCTCTGTGAACAAGCATGTGCCCAAATCAGGAAGATTTTATCTTTTGGCAGACAGAGCTGGTTTTGTAAATGCTGGTAGTTATTAGTCCCCAGAGTACACAGTCCTAGTTAATGTTTTGTTTATACTATATGGACTGTTGCCTGCAGTGGTGAAAATGCAGAGTTACAAAATACAACAGTACATTTGTTTAAGGAGGCTGATTGGTCTGGTGGCAAAAAAGCTACACAGACTGGGAGTGCAGCAGTGCAAGTATGACATGGGCCTCTCCTTAGCTGAGGTGTGACACAGCTGTCACAGCCATGAAACACTTGAAAACCAGTGCATCTGGCAGGTGCCCTTGAGACACGTTGGCCTTCACTCTGGCATACACACATTAAAGGAGACATCCATTGCAAGTGAAAGTATTCTTATCTTCATCATTTGTGTTCAGCAGTGAGGTGGAGACAGAGAATTGAGCTGTTCCTCAAGCACCAAAATTAATAAAGCCTGATCTTTTCCCAATTTTACCTAAGTCACCATTTAACTCTTCATAGGAACCCCAGCCCTCTTCCATACCTACCCCACTCCCCAGAACTCCTTATTTCCCCAGACTATCAACAGCTTCTCCTTGTCCTGCCGTCCTCTCAGGCTGAGCAAGAGGCTACATGCCACCTGTTGGAGCAGCAGCTGGGTGCAAGGTCGCTGACGATTGCCATCCTGGATAAATGGTAGCTGTTAGAAATACCTTTTCCTCTCTTCTGTCCTGCCACTTTTCTAGGAAATTAGTTAACTTCAGTAGCACTTTCCTTCTGCTGGTTTGTTTGAAATTGGACAGCAGCTTCACAAGTTACCAAGAGAGACTAAAAGCTCCAGGAATCAGGTTTCATTACTGTCAGAAACCAGGGTTTATAGAAATGATCACAGATCAGTGATTAGATTGCAGCTTCTGCTGAGAACTTCATGGGCTTAGCCAGGGAAAGATCCAAGTCTAACACAAATGTGTGCAGTGTGATGCTAGGTTTTGTCAGCATGACTGCTATATTGACCCCATATGTCACAGGAAAAAAAATACCACAGAGGTAATTTTAGCAAAGGAAGCTCAGCTTGTAAAAAGTGGAACTTTCATATTTCACCTGCTACTTTTTTTTCTTTCTTTTTTTCCTTCCACAATTTTTTCACATTGTCTCTTTCAGATGGATGCCTGGATCAGATGAAAGGATATGCAGTGCACAGTCTCTAGCAGAAGCTGGAAATGGATGATGTCTACTGATGCTTTTTGACAACATAATTTCTTTTCCTGATTGAGATGGGTGATACGAACATCAGGAAAAAATTCTAATACAATCCTGAGTGACCTCTTTATTCCTTGACTCCTCTTTCTGCAAGTCTATAAACCATCAGAAGATATGACCAGTCAACTGCCAGAGGAGTCTGTGGAGACCCAGAGCTCAGATGAGCTTGAGTGCAAGATCTGTTACAACCGCTATAATCTGCGACAGAGAAAACCCAAAGTGCTGGAATGTTGTCACAGGGTATGTGCTAAATGCCTCTGCAAGATCATAGACTTCGGTGATTCCCCTCAAGGAGTCATAGTGTGCCCGTTCTGCAGGTTTGAAACGTGCTTGCCAGACAATGAGGTTAGTAGTCTTCCTGATGACAACAACATCCTTCTCAATTTAGCTTGTGGAGGAAAGGGTAAGAAGTGCCTACCAGACAACCCAACGGAACTGTTGCTGACTCCCAAAAGGTTGGCATCTCTGGTTAGCCCTTCTCACACCTCGTCTAATTGTCTGGTTATAACAATCATGGAAGTACAAAGAGAAAGTCCCCAGACTCTGAACTCAACCCCCGTGGTGGAATTTTACAGGCCTTCAAGTTTTGACTCTGTTGCAACTGTGTCCCACAACTGGACAGTGTGGAACTGCACATCTTTGCTCTTCCAGACCTCAATTCGGGTGCTAGTGTGGTTGCTAGGGTTGCTGTACTTTAGTTCCTTGCCTTTAGGGATTTATTTACTGGTATCTAAGAAAGTCACCCTTGGGGTTGTTTTTGTAAGCCTAGTCCCTTCGAGCCTTGTTATTCTCATGGTTTATGGCTTCTGCCAGTGTGTTTGCCATGAAATTCTAGACTGCATGTCGTCTTGATAACGAGTGAGTAAAATAAAGTGTATTGCCACATCTGTAGCATAGTCGATTTATCCTGTCTTTGTATTCTTATTTATTCTTATTGTTGCCCATCCCACTAAATGGAAACAAGAACCCTGGTTCTGTGGTCCTCCTTTTTTCTACTTGATTGGATTTCTGTCCCACCCCACCCACTCCCTGCCCCCTTTTTTTAAAGCTAAATAATGGAAATAAATTTTATGTGCTGAGTTTAAAAAGCTGAGTGAGTTGTAGAAAGGGATAAAGCAAAACTGCCAAACTTGGTGCCTGCTGCTGCTAGCACTATTCAAATAAGCAGCCCTTTGTTTTCTATTGGCTTGATCATAGCAGTCAAGGCTGCAGGATCCACTATAGAGGAAATCAGTGTAACAGGCACCTTCCTGGTGAAAGAATAACATCTCTTCATCCAAAACATCACATGCTTTGTAATATCTGTTATCTATAATTCATTATCATTTCTAGCAAATGAAATCACTTTATTAGTTAGTATGAAAAGAACAAGACAAACTACCTCTGCTTTTTCAGTTCGTAACTGGAGGAGGCCAGTGGTTGCAGATTTTTCTTTACATCCTCATTTTTCCATGAGGAATATTTTTCCTCACCATGCTAAAAAAACATGTCTTCAAATATATTTTCCTCAAACAGAAGCTCACTTTACTTGTCATACAGTTGCAGCTCCGAGATTCTCCTGCTAATGAGCATTCACAGGAACCCTGCCAAACGTTTACTCTTTTCTAAGTGTACTTACTTCAGTGTGCATTCACCTTAGGCTTCCCTTTGAGGGTTCAGAGCTCTACAGACTTACCTAGATGTGTTCTGTAATGCTTATGCTCCCTCCCAGCATTTCCACCATCACATCACATTTCCAACTCCTAACAAATTGTCTGACCATCTTCACACCCATCTACTCTCTGGTAGTTACACTGGAAAATTTGGCTTATCAAGATAAGACTTTTATTCCCAACCATTAGAAAATGGACCTTCAATTACTAATAACAAATTTCAGGAAAAATCTGAAACAATTAACTGGGTGTCTATTTTTAATTTCTGAATTATCATTGTATGACTTTGGGAAGATTTCTATTTACTGCATAGTCCCCCAAATGTTTAATACCCTGAACTCCCTGTCACCATTGTGAGTTGATGGCACTTTAGTTGTGGCAATTAGCATGTCTTGATTAGTTGAGTCGAGAGGAATTACTGATGTTTTACCATTCCACAAGTAGAATCAGGCCCTATTGGGCTTGCTTGTATGTTGCATGGTTTAGGCTACTTTTTTGACTACTGGAAAAGCATTGAAGTAAGAAATGTTTCATGTTAATGTGTATAACTAGGTCTAAGCAACACCACAGCTGCAAACTCATTTCTCTGTGCACAGCAGGGTGAAAACTGAGAGTTGAGCAGTGCCAGTGTGGTTTTGGGGTCAGGGACAAGATTTGGTAATTTCAAGGCAGAGTGAGAGGAGTGGGCTTTGAAGACTGAATGTGTGGCCTAACGAAATAATCTTGGAGCAGAGTGACTTGGTTAAGAACAAAAAATGGTGATGGGAAAAGCAAAGCGCAAGTGGTGGTTGTGTCTGTCAAGGATTTGAAGTCAAGCTAGTCCTGTTGTAGATGGTGTGCAGATGGTATCTACAGTTTCATTCCTATTGCAAACATAGGGAAAACTGTGGAAGTGTATAGGTCCTGCTTTCCTTGACACTCATTTTATAATAGTGCAAATATATGTGTGTATGTACATATAGACACATGTGAGAAGAAAACTTAGAGCAAAATTACAGTTTTCAAGTGTATGGAGTTATGGAGCTGTGTACTGAATGATTAAAAGAAATGTTTCAGGCTTTTCTGTAACAATTTGATAGCAGTTATAACTAAAATATTTTCAGAATTCCTAGAGATGACTGTTCCTAAGTAATTGTTATTAGTGTTTGTGGTAAAGCACATAGAGGTAGAAGAGGTATCATCTCCAGTTCTGGTATACTGCAAAGTTTGACTCATCTGTGAACTCATCCATTTTAAGTCTCCAACAATAACAACATGTCAAAAAGCAAAAGAGAAAACAAAAAAAGGAAAGAAAGAAAAACAAACAAACAAAACCAGACATCTCTGTGGTTTTATAATACTTCATAACTTTGGGAAAAGATGTATTTGTAGTGTTAGGGGGTTATATGTTTTGGGATTTGTTCAATTTGTCTGAATACAATGTCTTTAATAAAGGGCTGGCTACTAGAGAAAGTAGGGTTTTCAACTGTGTGACATAGTATGTATTGCCTCCACACAATGTGTCTACAGCGCTACCTGTTGTCTTTTCCTGTTGATTTTCAGTTGATTGTCTCAGCTCCAGCAGCAAGTATTTTATACTCTTGTTTTAAAACAGAGCCTAATCTCAGCAGGTTTGCAGTGGTATCCGTTACACATCACAGTGCAAATAAATACAGCTGTTATTATACTTCACTGCTTTGAGGACTGGCAGCCTGTTAAATTTATGCTGTTATTTTAGGCTGTGCTGCAATACTAATCCACTCCAAAATGTGAGCGTGCAAAAACATATTGATTGTATCGCTATTCTACCACTCAGCCAGAGCACATTATTAGAGCTTTGGTCTCACAGAATTCCTATGTGACTTACAATATAGCCACTGAAAATTAGTAGAAGGTCTAAATCTCAATTATTTGTAGAGAGGATTTTACTGTGTGACTACGACTAGAAGAACTTCAGATATTACTCTTTCATTATCTTTATTCTCCACCAAACTGAAAACTTAGAAGTAAAAACTCTTGTGTCAACTGCAGTGGAATAATCCTGCCAAAATCAGTGTAAATGGGGCTAGAATCAAGTCCTGCATACCCGCCTGCCTGCATTTCCTTCCCTTTCTGTGACATTTTTCTCTCCTTGGAGAGTAATGTGGTCGTAAACTACTGCCTGCACAGCAAGGCAGCTCCCTTTCAGTGGGATTTTATTCCTGCTTTGCCCAGACGGGTGACTCAGCGAGGTATAAAGTGTTACAGATTCATTACTACAGGATTCGTTTAGTCCAAATTACTTTTTTTTTTTTTTTTTTTTTTTTTTCTTAATTCCTGCTTATTCTATGGATGCAGACTGTGTCCTCACCAGCTGCTCACTTGCACTACCATATAGTGGCATGCCTTCACATCTGGGGCATGATGATGCTGGGCACAACAGCAAGAAGGACGTGCTCAGCTGGACCATCCTCTGAGTGGGACCCAGTGAGGGATGAAGCTCTCCAAGTGTGGCCTGAGCCTAGAGCCTGAAGGTCCATTAACAGAGAGTGGATTACATGGAAAGCAGGGTCTGAGAGTTCATAAACAGGTCATGAGGCCTTGAGGCTGGGGCTGGGCAGTGGCTGAGAAGCAAAGCAGAGGTAAAAGGGGCTGTGTTTTAAATAAGCAGTTTGGGGTAGAGCTGCAAACAGAGGTTAATGTTTTTCACACTGGCCCTTCTGGGCTTTAAAATTCATTTGGTAATTAAAAGCCATTTGCTAGTCCTACTACAATTGAATATAATTTTATTTTCCAAATGGCAAGGTATTGAACTGTATAATGTAGAGATCCTGAGATTTGGGCATAGTCTTTCTGTTAAGTTAATTATTTAAAGCTACAAGCTTTCAAACAGGACTGACTGAAGTAAAGACATTGTGGGTTTTCACCTAGTATATTGATACTAGTATCATGTCTGCAAAACTGTTTATGCTAATATAAACCACATAAAATAGGTGACCTTTTGACCTGATAACACTATTGGAAAACTTCAGGGTTGTCAGCATTTTATGACGCGTCCAAGAGACAGTCTTCCAAATGGACTGTATTACTTGAAGATGCAGACTTTAAGATACACAGACAAGCACAGTACAGGAAAACAGCTTTCAAGATAAATGCCTACATTTATCCACCTACAGAAGGTGGATGATGTTGTGCTTAAGGGAGTTCCCTCTTATTAGGGATTCAGGGGTATATTAAACTCACTTTCCCCCATTTCTTTTCTGCCCCCTCTGCTGGGACAAGGCTGTATGGAACTGTGGGTAAACAGTATTTGGAAATGAAACAAGCTTTGCTACTATCCTGAGTTCACAGCTCAGTCCAGCAAAACAAGGTTAATACTGAAAAAATGGTAAATTGCAGCCAGGATGTGAGAGTGAAGAGGGCAGCATGTTGTAATGGTTCCGATGTCAAAGCAAGGATAGGAAGGCTACATCCTGCCATGGCTTGGCTAATGCAAAGATAGTGAGAGACTGTGCCAAGCCTGAGAACCACCGTGACACGACACCCTCCTCTGCATTACTTCTGTGACAGTTCACTTCAGTCATGCATCTTAGAGAGCTAGAATGCTTTCTGGTGGAAGAGATCTTTAAAGGTCATCTAGTCCACCTCCCACTGCAGTGAGCAGGGACATCTTCAACTAGATCAGGTTGCTCAGAGTCCTATCCAACCTGACCTTGAATTCTTGACAGGATTTGGGCTTCTGCTTCTGCTCTGGGCAACCTATACCAGTTTCACCACTCTAATTGTTAAAAAAAATACTTGTTGTATCTTTTAGTTTAAAACCATCACCCTTTGTCCTGTGACAACAGGAAAAGTCCTTGCTAAAAGGACTTGCCCCTGGACTAAAAGGACTTGCTAAAAGGACTTTCGTATAGGCCCTTTTTAAGTACTGAAGGGCCAGAGCCATCTCTTCCCCAGGCTGAACAACCGCAGCTCTCTCATCCTGCCCTTGTAGGAGAGATGCTCTAGCCCACAGGTCGTTTTTGTGGCCTAGGTTAATGTCATTGCTGTGCAAAGGGCTACAGAGATGGATGCAGTATTCCAGGCGTGGTCTCACCAGAGTAGAGTAGAGCAGCAAAATCACCTCCCTCAACCTGCTGGCTACACTGCCTTTGTTAATGTCTTGATTTCTTACACAGCAATTTTGCATCAGGAGTCCATCTTTTTACATCAAAGATAGGGTAATGAAAGGTCCTGTGGACTTCTAGGTGTTCCACTCTTAATCAGGCCCATTTTAACTATGCTAAGTTTTCTCAGCTTTACCCCACCCCCCCAATTTTTTCATATTTCTACAAAAACAAGACTGTGCACTTTAAGTAGAGCAGTGCCTTCAAGGATTAATAAATAAATAAATAAGAAGGTGCAAAAAAAACCAAGGGGAAGAAGAACTTAGAACTTTGAAATCATTTGAAGATATTCAAAGCGATGGAGACAGACTGTTCTGAGGGTCTACTTTTACTTTTGTACTACCAGATTAGATGTTATCCTTTGAGTGACATCAGTAAATATTTAGTGCTGGAGGTTCCTCAGGGAGTTTGCAAGTCTGCCAGACCTTAGGCACAAGCCCCATACTCCACTGCTTTGCAGCAAAGCACCATTCTGCCTTTTGCATCAGCTCTCCTTGTCAGAAGCCGAACTGTCACAGTTTATAAAGAGTTCTGGCACAGACAATAAATCCCCAGTCTGGGAATGGTAGATCATCTTTTTAGAGACGTGTGTGGCAGTAGCAAAGCTTTCAGTGCTAGACCTTAAACAAAAACAAGTCATCTTGCAGTCTGAATTGTTAGCATAAATTCCCTTTTAAATCAAGTTTCATTGTGTTGGGCAACACTACAACTACAAATCCTTTTATTGCATTTCTGTCTCTTGTGTTACACAAACACAGTTTGCATTTAAAAAATGTATTAAAGCATAGAAATCAGAGCTGGGGAGGAAAAAGTTGTCTTGCCCATTTCCTCTGTTCCTGTAGAGATGAATGCTTTGTCTAGCTTGGTTTTAAATATCTCAAATGTTGAAGCCCCCACCTCTTCCCATGAGGGACGTTTCAGCTGTTTAATAGTCGTCTTTGTTAGGAAATAACTTCTTCATACTGAGCCCTTTTTGTTTGGGTTTTTATGTTATTTTATTTTTACTTTTGCATCATATAATCCCTTTGTTCTGCACCCACTGTTTTAACGTTTATGAAATCTGGGTAATGGTATCATTTATCCCTTTCATACTGGAGCTGAATAATTCATAAACCTTGTTGTTCAAGAAACGCAAGAGATAAGCAACCGGTTGCTGAACAGCTAATGCCCGACTGAGTTGGTATGCAACATACCAGGAGAAATATTCATGGTTTAGTGGCCATGTGCAAAGCCTGGTTGACACAGTGATTCAATTTTTTCCCTACATTAAGAAGCTCACCTTCCCAAGCCAGGAGCAAATGCCCTCATGGGGCTTGTTAGAGCAGGATTAGTATCTCAGGAATCACAAAGTGTTGGTTTGGAGGTTTTTTTTTGTCCGGCGCTTGTTAGATTCTGGATGGACCTCACAGAAAGAGGCAGAGCAGGCAGTAGAGCAGATCCTGCTGTCAGGCATCATTTCTGTCCTGCTCTTAGCCTTGAAAGGGGAGACCTTGTTCAGGGAAGAGGTGGCTACCAGCAGGATGGAGACTCCTTCTTACAAGGAAAAGACAAGGGGTGATGGGGACAAGGTACTGCTGGGGAGATTCCCATTGGACTCTAAAGGAAAAGATTTTGAGAACACAGAGAATCATCTCCTAAGGGAAGTTGGATTCCCCTACACTGGACAGTTTAAGACTCAGCTTGCCAGGGTGCTGGGCCAGCTCATTTTTTATCATCTGGAAAGGTTGGATCAGACTTTGAGTCCCTTCCAACCTGGCATTCTAATTCTTTGCCACCTGTGGCATTCAGCTGGATTGTACTGGCTGGCAAACCCCATCACTGTATTTAAAAAGAGACTGGGTGAGGCAGAGCCATGGTTTAGTTGATTAGATGGTGTTGGGTGATAGGTTGGACTTGATGATCTTGAAGGTCTTTTCCAAAGCTAACTTAGCTGTGTGTATTTGTTGAAAAAGAGAAACAAGCCTTGGACTGCAATATTACTGAAATTTCAAGAGGTGCTGAGGCAAACACTGACTTCTTTAGACAGAGCTTTTCTCTCTAAAAGGGGAGATTTTTGCTTTTGACAACTTGGCTACGACAAAGCTCTTAGCTTGTTGAAGACAAAAATTAACCTGACAACTTGGCCCAGAAGCGTTAAGGAGAAGGGATTGAAAAGATGCCTTTGCAACTGTCACTGGAATCAGATCTGTGCATGAAAAATTGATTCATGTCTTGACAACAGAAACAGTGCATTGCTGATTTAATTACAACATATTAGATAATCCTCTGCCTATCTCACGTGGTAAGAAGAAGCAGAGTGACTAAGGGAACCCCAGGTGGACAGATAGACTTCATGCAGCTTTGCATTTAAAGGATTACTTTCTGTAAAAAGCAGTACTATGTTTTATTTGAGAACACTGAAGCTGGACAGTGGACAGTGCTGGTTCAAGAAGGGTTTCTCTTAACAGTGAGTTGTGGTGAACATATGTATAAAAAAAAATATATGAACAGCCCACACGGACAATGAGCTTCCAATATGATTCCTCATTTATGGCAATCTGCAGTTTGGACACCTCTTGAGATGGAGGTTATGCTGGTATCTGTGGCTTTGATTCTTGCCTGTGGATTTCTGTGAATTCCTTTAACGATGGTTTTTAATTCAATTAAGGTCTTGGCATCTCTAAAATCCCTCAGCAGCCAGTTCCATAGATTTAATTATTCATTTGGTGGAAAAAGGTCTGCTTTGCCTTAAAAACTCTGAAGATACTATTTACACATGCCCAACTTTTGGTGTCATTTCACATTGTTTCCTCCACACCTCTCAGAACTTCATCTGCCTCTAGACATTTTAGCATCATGATTTTATCCCTCATACTTCTCCTTGGCTGCTTCTTTTCCAGTCTGAAGATCCTAGTCTATTTGATCTCTCCTTAGGCAGCAGGCTTTCTATGCCCAATACCAGCCATTGCACTTGCCTGAACCTTTTCTACCACTGCTCCTCTTTTGCTTTGAGGTGGGGTGAAGCACTCAGAAATAGGTTCTAATTAGTGTCATTCGTTAGCAAACTGTGTGACCATGTTAAGACATCTGTACTCACACAGCCACTGAAATCATTGCGTCACTGATTCCATTCCAGATGGCACAGCTGAGGTGTTGCACTTATCTATTAATTTATATATCAGGCACTGTGAGGAGGGCAAAATATGTATTGATAAACTTGCTGACAACTATTTGTCTCATGCATTCTAATCTGTCTGCTGAAATTGTCCAGTTCACGTGGGTGCTGGAGATAGTAGGTTCCAGGATAATAGTTCATTTAATCTTGGCAGAGATTGTGCAGGTTTTAGGTCTCTTTAAGCATGTGCCCTGACATTGCAGGACTGAACATCACATCAGCAAGCACTCTAAGACGCCTTCTCTCTTTGCCTGTCTCACCTACTTGCTGCAGCCATCCCAAACTACAGCCTAGAGCTTTTCATTGCAAGAATACTCTTTTTGTAATGTTTTTTACTTAATTGTGTATTTCCTTAAGGCTTGTGGCCTTTCCCATGTTCTCCTTTCTTCATTCCGTGAAGAGGAGATGCTGGCAGACAAAAATAGCAATAATAGTGCTATTTAAAGAGTGAACCTTTTACCTTTGTCCTCCATATTGCCAACTAGGGCAAAAGTTCAGGGATAAGCAAGGGGCTCAGCAACTTGTTATCTTGGGCCCCAGGGGAAGCTCCTTGCAACTTCTAGAGGTCTTCTTCACATTGATGCTCCATCGCATCGACGTTCCATCTTTGCTCCTGCTTTTGGAAAAATGGAGTGACTGTAAAAACAAAACCTTTCCATTGCATTGAAACTAAACAGGGCTCATTTTCTCTCAGCAAAGAATAAACTTCTGAGGCCTAAACTCAGGAATTTTGTGGCGCTTCCAGGGTCAGCTGCAAATCTCTGATGGCTTTTTTATTTGTTTTGTTAATGAAGCATGCTAAATGAAACCAGTCAGTGAGGCTGTATAAATCACGTGGGTAGTTAATGAAACTTCACAAGTAGGTTCTGAAAGTGTAAAAAAATAGTGTTTTTTAAAAGATAAATAATAAAGGCTTTACACACAATAGGGCTTGGGTTGGGAGGGCCAACAGCTGGATGCTCCTGCTTTGGTAGGGGTGTTGGAGCTGATGATCTCTGGAGGTCCCTTCCAACCTCTAATATACTGTGATACTGTGAGATTGTAGAAATATTGTACAAAGACAGGTAGAATGTGAAAAATATGGGTGTAAGCTCCACTGATTTATGACACGTTCTAGTGTATAAGTCTCGATACAACAACCTGAAGAAACAAAAGGGTTCAGCATCTATTGCTTTGCTTTATATTTTATCTCCTCAAATCCACTGGGTTTCAATTCCAGATCAGCTTGAGGCCTACCAAATGTAATAAGAGTTTTATGAGAGGAGTTTGATGGCTGTAACTTTGCCTCCTACAGTTGCCTCTTTTTACTTTTATGAAGGAAAGTCAGTGTGGGAACCTCTTTCTTTGTTCTTATTTCAGGAGTGGAACGACAAAACACAACATTGCAGACATGGAAACTATAACATGGTAGCAAATGGCAAAAAGTGTGACTATTCCCATCTGAAATAATGAAGTATTGATGTAAAAGCAATTGTTTCACTCAATAAAAATTTAATTTTTCAGTAAAGATTTGTCCTGCTAAGCATATTTCTTAATGTCTGAATTTGGAGGCCTTTAGGATATCATTCCTGTTATTCATCAGAACAGTTTAAAAACTAGACTGAAGGTGAGTATGTGAGAGTATTTTGCAGTATTTTAACCAAATAGGGCAAAATATTTCTGTTTACTGCATGAGAATGAAAGTGGAGTCACCATCACTGGAGGTGTTTGGGAAGAGACTGGACGGGGCGCTTGGTGCCATGGTTTACTTGATTAGTGTTGGGTGATAGGTTGGACTTGATGATCTCAAAGGTCTTTTCCAACCTGGTTATTCTATTCTATTCTATTCTATTCTATTCTATTCTATTCTATTCTATTCTATTCTATTCTCTGTAAAGGAAGATTGGAAAAAAATAAACAAATGTAGGCAGATGTCTAGATGGTCACTCAGCCATGTGTTTTTAAGGTAAAACTACAGTGCATATGAGGGAGCATCCCAGAGAGCAGACAGAAGGTACTTTGGACCATGTATTTTGCATTTCTCACTTTGCCCACTGACTATTATTATAAACACTGAGCTAATTCTTGGTTGGAGAATGGTTATTGCCTGGAAACCCTTAATATAGGCATGTCTGTAACCTGAGCCCATCAGTTACAGGTAGAGGGGCAGTGGTGGAGCCTGGTCACAGGGGACAGGGATGTGACCTGCACATACATGTGCACAAGGAAATGCAGCTGCCTGACAAACACATGCTCCCCTGACATGAATTATTCCTTCTTTTAGCAGAACTACAGGGAGCAATTATGCTGTGTCACTCTACTGGCTTCAGGCACAGCTGGACCATATAGGAGCACAACTCACAGCATAGTGTCATCTTGTAGTACTGGGTAGAATAGGAAGATTTAGTCACATTTACCATTATGTGGCTGTGCTAGTTTACCACAGTCATTGCCCTACAACGCAGACCTGAGGGAAAGTAACAAAAAAAAACCCTTCAGGTTGAGATAAAGACTTGAGATAAATGAAGATTTTACTGAGTAAATGGGATCATAATAATAAAATGTTTGTAGAAAAAAGCACAACAGAAAGCAGCAGCAGGCAGAAGTATGCGAGCTAAACCACTACATCACAGAATGTTAGGGGTCGGAAGGGACCTTGAAAGACACCTGGTCCAACCTCCCTGCCAGAGCAGGATCACCTATACCAGGTCACGCTGGAATGCATACAGGCAGGTCTTGAATATCTCCAGAGAGGAAGACTCCACAACCCATCCTGGGCAGCCTGTTCCAGTGCTCCACGACCCTCACAGTGAAAAATTTTTTCCTCACGTTTACATGGACCTTCCTCTGCCTCAACTTCAACCCATCTCCATCCTCTCAGCACTCTACCTTTAAATATTTATGAGCATTAAAGAGGTCACCCCTCAGCCTCTTCTTCTCCAAGCTAAAGGGCCCCATCTCCTTCAGTCTCTCCTCATAAGGAAGATGTTCCTCTCCCTTAATTATTTTTGTGACATCACAGCAGAAGAGAGCCAACACCCAGGAACCCAAAAGCAGCAACCAGAAAAGGAAGCTTCTGTGTTACAATCTGTACTTCAAGCCCCATAATACTTTGCTCCAGCCAGCACTTTCATTTTGAAGCTGGCATGAGGCAGGATGCTATGAATAGCAGCAAATTAAAACTAAACCTATGACAGTGGCCACTGGTGTAATTTGCATTCTGAATGGATGAGAGTGGTACAGTGATGGTTAGCTGTAAAACTCATGCAGTAGCCTTATTTTTTAAATTGCAAAACTTCACCTGCCATGTTTTCCTTCATTTTTCTCTGTCAAACTCAAGAATGACCCAGAACTGGTAAGCTTTCCTGATTTCCAGTTCTCATAAGCCTCTAAGCTTCTAAGTAAATCCTGAGTTGTGGACTTAAACCCACTGTTAGGTGGGAGTAAGTCATCCTTGGAAAAAGGTGGAGGTGTGCTCTCTTTCCCTCTGTGTAGGAATAAAAGCTCAAATTAAAATTTGGGCATTTATTTATTCCATAGGAAATTCAAACATGAACTGTTCTTTCAGCTTCATTTTTACCACACCAGAGTTTCAGATACTTTTTTCAGATATTTTTTCCCAACACAGCCTGATGCATAGGTTTAGGAAATCAAGCCAATGAGAGAGAGCATAATCTTCACTTGGAAAGTCTTTGCCTCTTTGCTGAACTGTACTGATAAAAGCACTGTTAAAAAAATGTATGAGAGGAGAGACAGCTTTGTTAGATATCCAAAGTGCTAAGTTTTTAGACTTCAGCCAGCACTGCTGGAACCTCCAAAGAAGAAAATAAACAAAGCTAAGACCCAGATTCTTGATACATTAGAGCTAAAATCCAATTCTCCCCCTCCTCAAATGCAGAAGGTATCAAGAGCTGCTTATGCACACCCCTGTTCATCTTGCCATTGACACATTGGTATTTTGCCCTGGGGCTGAGTCTCTTCTACTAACTCACTTGGTTCTATGTCCCTGTAGCAACCATCTGGGGAGGACTGGGGAGGCTGTATCTTCCAGGCCTTGAATTATGACAACATTTCAAGATGTTACCTGCCAGCTGCACCTGCTCATCTGAAATGTTTATCATGGCTGTCCCCTTGAACAAGGAGACACAGATGAACCCTTTGGTGCCAGACCCTCCCACCCCCTGCCATGAAATCTGGTGGAGCAATCTGAGCTGGCTTCAGAGAGAATTGTGAGGAAGACCCTTGTGGGTATCAGAGCATGTGCTTTTACACAGCAGTAAGGGAAGAAGTTCTGGTTTCCTGTCAGTGTAAAGAGGAACAGGGCACTTAATTCCCAACATAGTATTGCCTGTGTTTACCAGGCATAAGTGGCTCACTTTGAATGAAACATTCTCCACCACTGCAGCGCTGTGAGCTGGTGATGTGGCACCAACGTTTAGTCATGAGACCGGGCTGGATGAGGCCTTTCTCCTTAAGCTATGTTGCTCACTGCACCTTTTTCTCATGTGTTGCGCATCTATTAAAGCTGTAGGACAGTCGTACCCAGGCATCAGCAGCTCCAGCAGCCACCTGTCCTCTCCCCTGTGGCCTACAAACACCTGGCAATGAGCAAGCAGCTCCTCCTGTCCCTCCCTGCTGCCAGCCCTTTAGGCTCTCCTTCCCTATCCTCTGCTCCTCCTGCTTACCTCACTGCTGGGTTTCTAAAGGCAGAATGTTGCAGCCATGTTGTGCTCCTTCTGTTTGACTTTTTGTATTGCTTTTATACATCTCCTTCTGCTCTGCACAAGGCACAACCTCCAAATCCCTAGATGCAATATCAGATTTACACCCAATTGAATCATTCAAAAACACAATTAATGTAGACGTTCTCTTTCCCTGTTTCCCTTTTACTGTTCCCTGTTTGTTTCCTTAAATTGTTATCTCTTTGAAGATTCTCCTCAGTGGAGTGATTGCAGGTGCTTGCAATTTGAACAGTGTTGTGGACTGCAGTCTGTTCAAACTATTGGGCAGGTGTACCTTCAGTACTGTGTGGCACAAATGGTTGCAATGCCTAAACATTTGGTCATAGATTTAAGACTTGTTTAATGAGGTGCAGGGTTGGAAATGTGAAAGATCATTCTTGGGAAAAAAAATATATTTGCAATTTTGGTATGTTTGGAGTCCCCAGGTTTCTGGACATCATAAATTAAGAACAGTAAGGTATGCATCCCTTGCTACCTCTGCAGCTGGTTGTCCCAGCAGCCTGTACCACAAGCACTACTCTGCATCCTGAAACTGCCACACACAAGGAACTCTCTCAGACCTCCTCACATGGTGGTGGCGGTTTCTAAACCAGGACAGAGCAAACAAGATAATGTGGATGTTGTTGCTTCAATGCTTTGCTACTCAGGAAGAGTAGAGCAGCATCTGCAGCGAAGCAAAAGGAAGTGAGGGAGCAGGAGCTGAGGTCCCCAGAGGGGACAGTGAAGTATAATGAGCAGAGAAGGCTGCATGATGTGGAGACAAAACTGGGAGGTACAGGCTAATGTAAACTTAAAATCTGCTCTGAACCAACAAGTTTTCTGGAAAGACTTTTTGCATCAGTATTCAATAAGAAAAGGTTTGTTGTATTTTTTGATCATAAAATTAATACCAGTGACAGGTAAAATGAGGCAAGAAAAAGTGAGCTAGTTACTGGCTGGCTTGGAGGCTTTCTAGTCAGGCATGTTGAGCTTTTTCTAGGCTCAAGATCCTGCTAAATCTGTCTCAGACAGATTACCTGTCCTCTTCAAAAATCAGGAATGATGGGAGAAATATCAGGAAGAAAACAGCTATGTATGCTTGTTTTTAAAAGGTGGAGTGGGTGGGAACAGGGAATTACTGGCTAGTCAGCTCTCTTCAGATACCCCAGTGTCGCCATTTGCATGCTTGAAGGTCTCGGGGACCGTTATCAAGCTCATTCCCTTCTACAGCAAGGTAATAGGCCTTGGTCACAAAGGGAGAAACAGCAGATGTCCTACATCTGTGGTATTAACATGGTTTGGGGTACTACAAATATACAAAATACAAATAAACTAATATGTATAATCTCATAAATGAGACAAATGTGAGAAACCACCAAAAGGTAGCACAGCTGGATATTTACACCCAAGACTTTCTAAGGCAGAAGAATGACTAACCAAATGGAGATCAGAATGGGTACTGAGCAGGGTTACCCAGCATAATATCCTGATGCAGGATACATTAACCAACCTGGCTCTGCAGGTAGACACAGTTCTTCGCCACAATTTTGTCTCTCAACTACCAAGAAATTCCATCTTTTTTCTGTATTTTTCTATGGTAAAGGAAAAAGCCAAGGTGAAGGGAAAAGCATAAATGGAAAAATCTGCTAGAAAAAAAACACACTGTAGGAGTTGCATGCTCCTGAAAAGCCACCAAAGATTTATTTAATAACCAATTGTTTCAGCAGGAAGATAAATTTCCTATTGATAATGGTTTTCTTCAACTGCTGCCAAGCACATATCAAGGAATGTTTACTTTGGTGCCTTTGTCTGACAGGGAAGGATTGTTTCTGACAACAACTTTATTTTGTATTAAGAAAGCAGTCAAAACAAACAAGAATGTGAAAATTACATTTTAAAAGTCATTTAAAGCCACCATGCAGAGTCTCAAACATTAAAGGACACAGTGAGGGCAGATGTGATTGGTTTGAGAAACATGTATTCACAAGGATGGCAATAATAAATTTGCCTCTTTTAAGTTCCTGATGTGAGTGAAACTCTTCTGGATCCATGGATCTGTTAATTTTTTTTTGCATGAGGAACACAGCTCAGTCTTTACAATGGACCAAGAGTGTTTCCCCCTGCCCCCAGCACAGACATCCCAACCAGTAATATGCTTGTGAAAAGATATTGATGGATACCTTGTCTGCAGGGAAATCACAATTAACTCCTCTATTCCCACCATCTAATACCAGTAGGAATAAGGAAAAGGGGAAACTACAGATCAAAGGAGTATTGTTAGCATTTAAAATCCTTTTGAGTTAATAATTCATCTACTGTATGTAGCAAATGGTAAGTTAAAAATACTTCAGGTATGTAATTTTTTCTTTCAGTTTGACATAGACCTTTTAACATATGGCTGTTGAAAGAGACTTTCACAAGTACTTTTTAATTCTAGATGCTTTGTTGTATGACTTTGCCTTTGAATTCCCCAAGCTGACAAAAGAAAGCTTCAGCAGTTCAGTGTGCCAGAAGCTCCTGCTGTTAGTCCCACTACAGCACCTTAATTGCAAACCACAGATGATAACCTGTGTTCAATGAGCAGAGAAACAGGTAGGACCAGGGATATGTCTGGGCTCTGTCACAGCATGAAGCTGTGGAACACTGCATGGTAACACAGAGGAAACAAAAATTTAAAGTAGCCTATCAAGAGTGCAGGTATTAGTACCAAACCTACTCCAGTCTCCATCATTGCAGGAGTCCCAAAAGGAGAAACACTCTCCAGAGCAGTGCGGGGCACAGAGCTTCCTTGGGTGTGGAAAGCTGTATGCTTCCTCTGCCCTCAGGCACGGCACCACACCAAGTGGTACCTTCCAGTAGTATGTGAACGGTACAGAAGTCGTGGATGAGTCTCTTTTCTCTGACTGGATCCGTGTGCACAGTAAATGGTTTTCCCTCTGCTGACAGCATTTCAGCCCGTGATGTCGAGCCAGGTGGTTGACATTATGATAATCCTGTTAACAAGGTGACTCTGAACTCTAATTTGCCTTGATTGGAGGAGTTTAAAATGCAGATTATAGCATTCTGGCTGTAAATCAGGGAAATGTTCATGTGTTCGCTGCTGTAAGAAATTTGGCCTTAGCACATGCTACTGTCAGGCACATGTTTGGGAAATTTCTTTTTAGAGAGAGATGAATTTAAGCAGCAGTTCACACAGCAGATAACATTAATCTGGCCAGATTTCCTTACTGGCATCCAGTTTATCTAAGCCACTGGTAGAAGGTGAAAAAAAACACACGATATTAAAACCTTGCTAGCACTAGTGTTTGCAACACTGAGATGTTAATTATATTCTTGTGTAATCTTGAACTAGTAATTGCAGTTTGGTGTAATCCAACTCTTTAAACTGATTTTTTAATTTTCATTTCACAAAACTGAGTTGCATAAGCTAGTCATTAGTACTAGCTGCTGCTGACATCAAAATTAGCAAGTAAATGTAGCACTGTACACCACTGTGCAAATCAAATGCTTCTTAATGAGTCTTTGGGGGATTTTATAGATCTTTCCCCCATCCCCCTGAAAACTATAACAGCAACACAAAGCATCTTTACCTTCCACAGGTGCTAACTGCTATCATGCATTCTCACAACCTTCTGCTGTGTTTCTGCAGCAACACAATACAATCTTCACAGTTCGAGTAATAAAGCAATTAAGTGAGCTGTCATAATATTATGATAAGATAAATCTACCCACCTGGCCACCGTTTGTTTGCCTTTTGCAATTCATCCTCAAATTGTATATGGAACGTGTACAAAGTGCTTTTGACAAGCGATGGAGATGATCTTGGAGCCCTCTGTTAACTTGGGTAGTGGTAACAGAAGAGGTGTAAATCATCGATATACTGCTGCTCATTACAGAGGTCTTTAAAGATAGTAATAGACACCTTTACAACACTTAGCTTTGTCTAATTCAGCTCAAATAGAAATCAACTCATAGATTTCTGTGATATTCTGTCTCAGGTGCTTAGAATGAAAATGATAGAGAATGAGGAGCTGAATAAAAGGTGATTACCTATCTCTCCAAGTCCTGAAAGGCTGTAGATTGCAGGCTATTTAGTGCCACAATGATAGCGCTATTTCTGATAAAACTTTCTTTTGCCTCACTAAAGAGTCACAGATCAAAAAGCAGGGGCTGGAGCACAGAGAACAAAAGCCAATTTAGTCTGCTTTATTTTTATGTCTTTGCTTTTTCAAAATGAATTCTAATTGTTTCTTGAAATGCTTCTGCCTTAGCTCAATGCTGCTGAATTCAGATTATTTGTAAGAATTTGTTCTGGTCCTTTCACCGGCAAACTCCTGGGATGCAAATATTGCAAGCTGCAACAGTGGCTCTTCCTATCTTGAACACATAATCAATATCATCCTTACAGCTAGCAGAATAGTATATTTTCCTTTGTAACACAAACAAGAGTTAATAAATAGGAAAAATGCATCCAGATATAAGTGAATAGGAAAGACAGTTTGAGCTGGGTGTTTTTCTGTGTTTTCATCTCCTTCAGGAGTGAAAAGGAGGAGATTCGTGTTGCCAACAGCACATTCTAGTCCCATCTTAATGCAATGTTTATAGCAGTGATCACAAATGCTTATGAACACTGATCCTGTGGATCGATTCAATGACTCAAAGGTACAGGTGCTATGGAAATACATCACAGCTTGTCTGACACACATGTATATGCCAACTGAAAGTACCAACCACACGCCTTCAGTCATTAGGCAAGACTCTGAGCTCTGTCATGTCTTTGGAACTGTAGTGGTGTAACTGAGGTGAGGTTATGGTTTATCTTCAGCACTAGGGAGAAAGCCACTGCTGCCACTAACTTCATCTTATTTCATCAGCTTCAGTTTCTTTGTGACATCAGTATTCCTCATCTGCTGACCTCCTTCTCAGGAGCTAGAACAATTCTGCCTGCTAGCAACACACATGTGGGTCTTTGGTGTGTAAAATGCCAGAAGAAAAAAATTGTATCAAGGCACCCTCCAAGAAGACAACTCAGCAGGGTGATCTGAACCATTTCCAGATTAGTTTGGAGGCAACTTCCTCTTGCATTTCAGATTCCCAGTTCTTCTACCTTTATTTCTGTTGAAACTATGGTCTTTAAAAAAATAACATCACAAGAGAACCCAAAGCCAGCAGAAACTTTTGCAGTAATAAAGACCGGAGTCACAGGAGCACCAGAACTCTGCAGGGAGAGGCAGTGCCTGATGAAACAGTGGAATAGAAACACTTTTACCCAAGGAAATGACTGTTAGGAGAAACTGCAGAGATTATCTTGCAGCCCTGTAAAAGAAGATGGAATCAAACTTACATAAACATCTGATGAAAAAAGAAACCCACAGTAAGAAGATGCTACTGATAGACATGAATTTGAACCATAGTTATTGGCAGAGCAAACAAAAGCCTTGCTTCTCAAACGGAAATGTCTCATATAAAGACCACAGAGAAATCTGTGCAATTAGCTTCTCTGCACAGATGCTACTCAATTGAATTCAAATTAGGGAGTAACAACTGCTGCATTTGCTAGGATTCATCTACATTTAAGTATTAACTTCAAATGTAGATGATCAAACAACAGCATGATTTATCTGTTAGATGCATCAAAAGAACTGACTCTGAGGCTTGAATGCACACGTGGCTTTAAAGCAACATGGTGCCTCTGCTCACTTTTATCATGTATTCACTTTTTATTTTGAGATTTCTTTCTGTATCTTGAGAAACATAAACTACTCATTCATACAGGGGATTGCTGAGATCCTAAATTCTCCTTTACTTCCAATTTCATTGAATGATGGTGTCATGGATTGAATTCAACCTGCTGCTGTTATTCACACCATGCTGCAGTCATGCCAGCTTCAAAAATGAAAGGGCTAGCTGGAGCAAAGTATCGTGGGGCTTGAAGTTCAGATTGCAACATTGGCAGCTTCCTGTTTCAGTTGCTGGTTCTGGGTTCTTGGGTATGGTCTCTTTTTCTGCAGGCACAGCAGCAAGGCATGTAGGAGTCAGGTAGCTGCTTTTTTTTTCCTGTATTTCACTGTCCGTCTATGTTTCTAACCTGCCTGTTCCCCCAACACAAAAGTGAGGGGGAGAGTAACACACACAACTCAGCCTTTGTGCTAAACCATTACAGTTGGTTTACTGAATCTCTTCCCATTTTGGATGAAGAGGGGCAGTGCTCACACTCCTACTAACTGCTCCAGATAGCCCTTGAGCACACCATAAACTTTCCCCTCTTGCTTTGCTCTCAACTTGCCAGTGTGGGAATTAGCCAAGCATCCTCCATAAGGTGGTGAGTCACTTTGATTGCTACTGACTCAACATCTCAGCCTCTTCTCATAAGCTTTTGCCTTGAAACAATGCCGGCTACAAAAGGGCATTATGAATGTATTTGTGCTGCAACGTCTTCTTTCTGAGACATCTGCAGAAAGCACTTTTAAAATATTATAAGTCTAAATCTGTACTTATGAAGTGCAGAAAACAATCATGTTTCTCCCTTACATACTTGATCCTCTATGTAAAAAATGCTGCTCCCCCTTTTTTAATTAGTCTTAATGGGCAAATATCTTTTCCTTCTGATAATGTTTCATTGTAAACAGAACTTCTAGTGCACCAGGGAAGATGAGAAAACAAACATGTACCAAGTGTTAGTCACAGTATTTAATGCATTGATGGAAGGTAGTTGGATATTGTGGTGAAGACTGCTGTATAAAAACCCATGCAGAATAGAAACTAGCAACCAAGAAGCTTTCAAGCTGAAATTAAAATAGGATTAAACTGTCCAACTGTGCAGCACTGCTATCCTATTTTCTTGTACATAATCTGATGGGCTTCACATTATTCTCCAGAATACTTCATCGGGCCAAATTCATTCTTAGTGTAACTCTGTTGACTTTAATAGACTTGTACAAGAGCTTAGTTTGGTCTGTTGTATGTTAGATGTTTTCTGCATGCAGCATCATTCCTAGGAGAAGATTACATCAGGATAAAAATACTATCTACATTTCAAGACGTGGTCCGTCTTCCAGCTGAGATCAAAGAGAGCAAAATAAAAGTGTCAACAAATTAAGAACTGGCAATTGCAAAGGAAGAAAGTTAAAATGCCTTTTTAAATAGTAATTTTCCCCCAAGTTTCCTTGACATTTTATGATGTTGGAGGGAGAGCTGTTTTGTGGGTTGTTGGGGTAATTTTTTTTTTTGTTTACCCTGCATTTAATTAATTTCTCTTTTCATGATTAAACAGCTTCAGTCAGATACAGAGACTAATTAGGCTATGCTATAACAAGGATTACTAAACTATAATTATTATTTATCAAAATCAGTGGAAGAATTACTGATGCTTATGTCAGAGACAATAGAAGCTAATGGAGGAGGAGGCAAAGGAGGCCAGTTGTGATTTCAACTGCATATTGTCACCCACCCCAGCAGTACAAAGGTAGCCGTCTAACTGACACCCTGAAATAGGGGACTGCTGATACTTGCTGATACTTGCTCATTTCAACCATATTTTTAAAACAAAGTCTTCTTAAAGAAATACTTTTAGGGGAAAAAAAAACACTACATAGGGTATGAACACTAGTATTACTAGCTGGTTGATGAAAGAAAGTGCCAGGGAAAAGCTAGAGATAAATTTGCCTGGTATTTTCACTGTATTTAAAACACAGGGGGTTTTCTCATTCGCTGCAAGGCTCCAGACTGCTGCTTTTCTGCAAATGCCCACAGCTCTTCATCTGCAGTTTTAACCCACAAGTTACTTCCAATTTGCACTTCTAGCAGTCAAAACCCAATTCTAGCTGCATTTTAATTTCACTGAAAAGTTTCAGCACTCCCAAACTGGAACAGTACCCACCTGAACGGCAGATCTGCACAAGTGCCTCTTTCCCCTCATGCTCATGTCCCTCTGCACACCCTCCAGCTAATGAGCTTACCAGGGCTGGTGCAATCTACAGGTAAATTGTAATACAGTACCAGGGTTTAATCTGTGCAAAAATCCTGACCTAGATGAGGGAATATCATCAATAACAGTCCAGGCTTCTCTTGCACTGATCTAGAATACAACTACTTGATTCAGTTAAGCAAAACAAGTTTTGATTCCGGTCAATCCAAAAATATTTCCACTTTACCTAGCTAGGTAAAAATTGAGATTTTGTGGAAACTGTTTTAACATTTAGTTTTACTATCCCAAAATGGGACCAAACACCACTTAGGACTTTAGGTGCTAGTAATGAAGTGAGAAGAGGCAGCCATATAAAACCGCAGGACTCTTTTTAGTCTGTCCTTGTTCTCCAGCTTCCCAATTCCCTGACTCATGTCTCTGCCCCTCTGTTAATGTGATTCCTCCATACTTAAGGAACGTAAGCAAAAACATGGGGACTGGGGGAGGTTATTTTCCATCAGGTATGTCCCACCAGGGTGGCTGTGGGGGCCAACAACAATAGTGATTTTGTCATTTTAACAGTGTGTGTGTGTTGCCAAGGGATAATCAATATGTGAAATCACCTTGTAGAGGTGGGTTTATTCTTGTGATACAGAAGGAATGTGCTTGTTTTCTTCCTTTTGCAGTCTCAGGTCATAATTATTTCTCTAACTCTATGTTGAGTACATGAGAAGGGGCACATGGCAAGGCGTGATCAAAGCCTAGGAGGATATCGCAGAAGACCTGAGGTGCAGACACATATTTGGGCAAGGATGCCTGAATGAAGGTTCAAACTGTAGGGCCCTGAAGTCTCCTGCAAGTGTGAAAGGTGTCACTTGCCACAGGGATCTATGAGCTAAATTCTTTCCTTTTAATGACAGCACAGCTGTCACTTTTGGACTAGTGAAACCTTGGGACTCCATCAATACTGCTCATCTGCATCACTGCCACTAGGAGATTTGAGACACGAGTCAATTTGCTTTTACCTCCATAAATATGTGTCCATATATTCCATTTATCAGAACTATGCAGTCTTCAATACCATCTTAACAATCCATAATGATTTCCTTGCTTCCAGCAGTGCGTCACCTTCAGCTCAAACCTGAAGGTGATAAAAGTTAGCATCCAGATGGATGACATGTATTGAAAACACAATTTCATATTGTTAGTTTCATATAATGCATCTCTTTTTTTGTGTCTGAGCTCCAAAATGCTGCAACAAAGATGCAGTTTTGCCACATAATCTTCTTATTTGTTTTCTAAAGTTTTTGATTCAGATTTAAGCAGATGTTCAGTCTGCAGCTATGCAAAATTTCAGATGGTTGGTGACACAGAAAACATGATCACAAGTGTTTACATAAGCAAAACTCTCTCAGCAACGCTGACTTGAAAACCTGAGATGACTGTCCCCACTTCATCTCTGCATAGTAGGCTGATTAGTGTTGGGTTTTTAACTTACCTCTTCAAAGTACAGCAAGTGTACAGCTTGGTTCTTCTGAAGCATTTATGAATTTATACACAGTAGCTGAAATGGAACTTCAGATGTCATCACACTGATCCCATCTGTCCTTCAGCCTGTGTAAAAAGAAAGTGCTGATACACATTTCCATGCTCGGAAAATGCTCCCAGGTCCCACTTGCAGACATTTTGACCACTGCTGTTCTAAAAGCCCCTTGGAGCAAAGACATCCTTTTTATTTTTGTGTGGTACTTAGCATTGTAATGCGCAGCTCTGCCACTAGAACTCTGAGATGCAGTGGGAATAGAAATAATGTCACAATAAAGGCACTTGGAAAATTCTGCTCGGCTGGCTTTCTCTTGCAGAAATTTGGCTTTGCTCTTAATGAGGCCATGTGAAATGAGCATTTAGTTATTTATTTATATTAATTCTTTTTGCCTATGTGAAAAGGCTTCCAGAAGTGCAGCCTCAGCACCTTATACACAGCTACAAATTATAAAAATAGCACTAAACCGAAGTGCAGAGCAGCCACTCAAGTAGTCAAAGACACACTTGGCAAATGAAAAGCTGGAATCACATTTCTCTAACAGTGAGATTCTGCCCTCATCACAGTCAGATTCAGAGAAAAAAAGAGCCTTTATATTGGACCCATAGGAGTTCTTTCAGACTGAGAACTTAATGAGTTCCAGAGCCCGAAGGCCAAATAGAAACTCTGCAGAAGAACTTGGGCTTTCTAGCGACTTTCTTGGCACAGCAAAGAGGTGTAGTATCAGTGTGTGAGATTCCCTATATTGCTCTTCTGTGCTCTTCTCAATCCATAAATTATTCTTGCAGCTATTTTTTTCTCCAATATTGTATCAAAATAAAAGAACAAGACTCAGGCTGGATATGAAATATTGAGATAATTTTCCCATCAACAGCTGAACATGCACACAAAGAATATTGAGTCATTACTAGGTTAGGGTGTCTCCTAAGACAGAAATGATGGCTATCTGCTCCTATTGCATTTTGAAGTGTTTCTTTGGCTTATAGTTATATGAAAAATCTAAATACTTTATGGAACTAGTTCTGCTGGAAGTTTTTAAATCATCTTCTGGGTGACATTCTTTGTGAGCACAGCATTGTACTCTGAAAAGATGTAATGGCTTAGTCATTCAGGCTGATTAGTTTTGTCAGGCACTGCAAATTGAGTGATATTCCTTAGGAGGGGTATTTAGAGTGTTTTATTGTTTTGTTTTGAGTATAAAGTACTTTTTTACCCTGCCTTTTTTTTTTTCCCCCAGTGCATCTAGGGTCTTACTGGTGTGATTAATCGGATGTCAAGAGCTACATAAAGATACACTCACCCTGGGTTTCAGAGGAGGTGACAACCAAGGCAGAGCTGTTGTTAATACCAGAGGCCCCACTGCATCCCCCCAGGGTCAGCACTGGAGAGCTGTGGGTTCCACCAGCAGGTATGGTACAGCAGGTAGGGCAAAAAGAGCTGCGAGCGCTTCACAAGACCAAAACTCCCACACCTGAAACCTGCTCCAATACTGCATCAGTGCCCAGAAATGGCATTAGCTCCCACTTCAACTGTAAGAAAGGTGAATCCAAAGTTTAAGGAACCGCAGTGAAGTTTGCATGATTTAATGGCTGGGTTTGCCATTCCTTCATGAGAAAGGCACATAAAGAAAAAAATGTCAAACTTCTTCCACTATTCACAGAAGCCTTAGCAAAAGCGAGATAACCTAAACATGTAATGAGCTTCTACTTGCCCACTGAATTGCAGGGCTTTGTCCTAATTAACAAAAATATATTAAAAAAAAAACCCCAAACACCCACAAAGCAGTCACTGGCTATAATATAGGGGCTTTACATCTATAATACTGGAATAATAATACTGCCATTTCTCACAGTGTTGCCAAAAAAAGCATTAGTTAGTGTTTAGTGGGCAGAGTGCACCTCAATTAAAAGATGTAAAACAAGTCTTCAGCATGCATAAACTAATGCACTTTCACCAGACTGAAATAAAATCGACTAGTTTGGGCTTTTCAGCAGCAACATGGATATTCTGTATGGTTTCTGCCAGTTCTAGAAAAGGAAGTTTCTCCTGACAGGCAATTAGCTTTCAGCTATTATTAAAATCACTCAATGGCGATTTTGCCATCTGTCACAACGTGTGCTTTTCTTAAATGCAAAAAAAAATCTGACGCTTAAAGAACAGTGCAGGGGAGAAAGGTTTCTACACAAACAGGGCCCACCTTGAAAAATAATACACACAGAACTAGGCACCTACGTGGTGGTTTGGGCTGGGTGCCCTCTGCTACGTGGTGTGCTTCCTGTGTCCAGAAGTCCAGCCCAGTGGGCAGACACAGGAAACCAGGTATTTCCTACCACAATCCTCTGCACCACTATAAAATCCAGCACGGGGTCTGGCACTTCCTCTTTCTTCTCCTTCCCATCACCCGGTAACTGAGGGAGATGTCTCCCAGCCATGGGCCTGGCTAGGCCCAAGGCCATGGGGTGATGGGCAGTCTCAGATCTGGCCAGCTGAGATTAGCCTAGCAGTGGGGGAGGGAGAGGGAAGAAGAAGCCCTGGGGGTCTTGGGTGCACCCTCAGGTGGGGATGGGATGTTTCTGGGTCTGCTTTGGGGTTTCTTTTGTCACTGCTTCTGGTTCTCTGTACACATTCACTGCTTTCTATTTAAACTTTCCATCACTTTTGCAATCCGTTTGTCAGAGTCGTTATTTCTGCCCGTGGTGGGGAGGGGGTCAGCCTCAGCCCACGACAACCTAGAACTGTAATCTCTTGTATATTATCAAAAAAGTGATCTTTCACAGATAGTTATTTCCCCCAACGATTTTACTGATGCAAAATCTTCTATTGGGCTGCTTTCTTCCAACTGGAAGAAATGCTCTAAGCTTTGTTTGTTAACAAAAGGAAACCTGTTCCTTTCTTCTCCCAGCCACAGTATTCATTTGTAATAACTTGGGGGTAGGGATGAGAAGTTATGTTCTCTGGGATTTGTGCACTTTACTTGAAAAGGAGTTGCAGTCTAGTGAAATCTTCAAGAAATGGAGGTTAGCTGTTAGTTGGCCATTTCCTTTTTCTTCCCAAATAGTTAAGCAGATAATTATCACAGTTTAAAGATGCTTCCTTCCAAGTCTTTCAGCTTCACAACATTTATCTCTGGAAAGCTCTAGGTGGGGCATATTGATGCTTTCTCAATTATATGGTCCCTGCTCTCATGTAATTTTTATGGCTATAAAGTTAACTGTATCTCAGTCCTCTGGTGAGTCACTCTAAGTGTACCCTGGCAAGGATCACTCTTTATGTCAGCTGGGCAGGTGAATGTCCCCTATTTTCAGATGAGTCTACAGAGCTCTATAGAGCAACCAGACTCAGCCCAGACACTCAGTCAGTTTATGGCATTTACCTCACCTCTCTGGGGATTCTATGACCAGGTCTCATACTTAAGTGATGATTAGAAGAAACAAAGCATTAGATAATACCTAGGATTTTTTAAAGTAGCTTATGCTTGTGTCTCTTACTTGTGCACCACCCCTTAGAAGAGCTGTCTTCTCTGAGCTGCTGTTAGATCTCTGTGACAGGTAACTGATGATTCTGAAAGTACACCACAGACCTCATCTGAGATTTTCACAGTTTGCAGAGTCATTGGTTACTCCTAGACAAGTAACACCTTCGGGCTCAGAAGGAGTTTGATTGTATGTCTGTAAGGCCATTGGGTTGGTGGTGGTTTTATGGCTCTTCAGTGTCAGTTAACAGGCAAAGCTAACAGGCAACTGCATATAAGCTATAGTTTTATGAACCAAAACATTGCAGTTTTACAGAAAATGTCTTCATAACTAGCCTGGTCAACCTACAGTTCCTATGGATTATTACACAAAGAGAAACCCTTCACCTCCAGACTACAGAGTTTGCATTACTCCATGGAGGGGAAAAGAAATATTTAGATCAAACAAGAAATTGCATTTAATGGTATCCTGCAAGATGCTAATAATTATCACCCACAAATGCTTGAGTCCAGAGTCAGCCTCTATTCTGGATATACTAAAGCCCTGGTTTGGCTAGCACAGAATCCGGGGCCAGCTATGGCCTGTAGGCTGTTAGCACTTTGGAGTCAGCCAGGAGCTTATGCTGTGAGGGACAAAAGCCAGAGCAGCTGAACCAAGCTGGCTATAGGTGTATCTCATGCCATAAATGTCATGCTCTTTATAAATGGGGAAGTCTGCTACAGTTAGAAGCTCTTCTTGTGCCTGCTCCTTCTCATCCCTATTAAGAAGGTTCTCAAGGAACTCAATGTCTGCACTCCTGAAGTCCAGGCTAGTGAGATGGTTATGCACCATCCTTGTCATCCTAAGGATCATGATTCAACCATTTTGTGGCCACTGCAACCAAGGTTGACCTTCAGCTTCACATTGCCCACCAGCCCCTCCTCACTGGTGAGAACAAGGTCCAGAACAGCACCTTTCCTTGTCAGCTCCTCTACCATTTTGAGGAGGCAGTTATTATCAATGCATTTCAGGAACCTTCTGGACTGCTGATGCCTTGCTATGTTGCTCTTCCAACAGATATAGGGGTGGCGGAAGTCCCCCATGAGGAGCAGGGTTTGTGAATGCAAAGCTGTTCCTATTTGTCTATAGAGGGCCTTATTCACTTGGTGTTCCTGATCTGTAGCAGACCCCCACTATATGACCTCCTGCATTGCCCTTATGTGCTATGAGAATGATTCCTCCTGCCTTTAGTTAGTCAAAGGTGATACGTACAATCCGTATTTTGTGTACAAGGTCCTTCTTGTCTTGGTGGGGATGGATGTAAGTCCAAACCGTTCTCTTCTGTGAGCCACAGTTTTGATAGCTTTAAACACAAATCGTATGTATTTGTTCATTCTACAAATAAAATAGGTCTGATGAAGACATAGCAAGATTTAATACTCTGATATTAATGTCATTTCTTAATGTTGTCAGCTCTATAGCACTTGAACAATAAGGCTCTTTCCTTCAAGAATCACAGGCTATTTCTAACAACTGAACAAGCTTTCAGAAAGATGCATTCTGCTGGTTCTTGCAAGGAGCTTTGTGCATGACCCCATTTTAAGATCCCTGAAATGGCTCTTTAGCAACTCAAGAGGATCAGGTCAATTGGCTTAAACCTTGTCTGGGTCCTAAAACGCTGAATTGGAGTGGCACTGGCAGTCAGCACTATTAGCAGCTACTGCCACCTACGGGCAGGCTCCTGTTAGCTTTCTTCCTCAATGATTGTTTCTTCGTTACAAATAACGTACCTATTCTCATGCATTAAAAAATATAATGGAAGAAATGACACGCTTATTGTTGATTTCTCCACTAAAGAGAAAACAAAATAACAGAGGAAGGATTTCACCCATGCATCCACCTTAAAAGAAGGGGAGAATTTGAACGCTTAAAATTATTATCTGCCATAGAGGAGGAAAACAATGACAGTGCTTTATTTTCCATTTTCATTATGCTGGGTGCCACCTTCACTTTAAAACCACTGGGGCACACTTATCCCTGACATAACAGTGCTGAAATTACTCCAAATGCACCCTATTGTTTACATATTCATTTGAATGCTGTTTTAGCCTTTTTACCACACACACACACACCTTTTTTCCCTTTTTTCGTTTTATCCCAAATCCCTTCAAAGTGGGAAAGCATTCATGCACTGGTGACTTTCCCCTTCCACCCAGCCTGGGAGGTTTTTAGCTTTTCCCATTTATAATTAAGAGCACTTTGGGGTATTCTTCATCCCTAACAGCTGTTATTTCCCCTCAACTCTATAAAGTCACTGTGTTAAAACATTTGAAGTAAGTAACAGGACTGTTCAATGCTATTTTGGACTGCACCTGTGGTCGTTTTAGCTCATCAGCCTTTCTCTGACAGCGGCTAGTCCCAGATGCTTGAGGGAGAAAGTGAAAAACCTCAGAGTGGAAAATGAATGCAAGGGCACAGGAAATGATTCCTTGCTATTACAGGTAACTGGCTTGTAAAATCCTTTTCAGAAGCCATGCACATCTATCTAAAAACTAATCTCAGTTTTTGATTCCTCCTGGTTCCTGTTGGGAAGCTTTTCACAAGGACTGTTCTGCTGAGTAAAAACATTTTAATTTCCAGTCTACATTTATTTATGGCCACTTTACACCAAATGTTTCTTTATCAGTAATTTTTAAGATGCTGCCCTCTCAAGCTTTGTTTTTCTAAGATAAACAAGACAATGGTGGGTTTTTTTAATCACCTCCAACAGACCCTTTACTCCCATTGATTATTTTGATGACTACATCGCCAGTTTGAATACAAATTCATCTTTCCTCTATTAGGGTGACCAGAACTGTAGTTTGTAGTTGAAATGACATTATACTCAAGAGCCAATGAAGCTTTCCATCTGAACCACTGAAAATATCCTGTTAGATACACCCTAGAGCTATATTTGCTTTCCTTGTAGCTATAGCACATTGGTGTGTCAACAATAGCTCTCAGAGCTTATTTTACACTCCCCTTTAATTTTCACCTAAAAGTAGAGCAGGTATTATTACTCCTTATTTTGCACTTTGCATTACTTTGCCATTTCTGTTACCCCAGTTTTTAAGGTCATCCACCACTTCTTAATCCTTCTCTGCAGATTTCACTGTTACAATCATGGGCCTCACAACTCCAGGCTGTTTGCCTGCAGGGACAAAGTTTGTAGGACACTAACCTTCCGTGCTTGTTTCATTTATAGCCTCTATGTAGGACGTAACAACTTCCATCAGCAAGGGACAGATTAAAGCCAAGCATTAAGCAAGCTAGAATCATGACATGGCAGAAAGTTGTCATCCTGTCCTCTCTTGACTTGCAACTATGCTGCTTATGACTCTGTGTAGGAAATTAGTCCCCAGCGCCAATTTAGCAAAACAGATAGCTCTGAAGCCATGGCAGCCTACTGAAGTTGTCTCCAGAGCTCAGTGAATCTACCTGCTAGTTAGTACATAACAATCTTCAATGCAGAGAAGGTTGGAACAGGGCATCTGGAAGATGACACTGGAAAGAGAAATGAAGGAGCTGACCTCTGATGAAAACACAAAATCAGATGAGCCAGGAGATCTCTGTATCTAGTGGTAGTGACCTCACTTCCCTTAGAAAAGATGAAAATGGGCACCAATAGCCATCACATGTGGGTGCCTTTGACCCTGGATGGGATGACTTCAGTTGCAGTTGCCACCTCCATATGTACAACATTTCTTGCATACATTATCTCTATCACATCCAAGTGCAGAAATTGACTGAAAAGTGCAAACTGGCAGATGACTTAAAAGGAGATACTTCAGCAGTCACAATTTTGCTTTCCAATTGCTGTAGCAAGCTAGGGGTTTGAAAGGGATCATTGAAGAAAGAGCACGTATGACAATACACTACTGATTTCTAAATCATCCATGGATGAAAAGACAACTGCTTGTTCCTCTCAAATGTCAGGAAATACTCTATGTACAGGCAACGCACATACAACAGCCACACCACTGCAAAGCACATTAGGCTTTCACTGACAATGAAAACAAACCCAGCTGTGTGGGTGAGCCCACTCATGTCCCTGAACTTGAATAGCGTAAGTGGTTCCAGAAACATCTACTCACGTAGGATTAGTCTGCAAGTACAGTAGTATCTTTCCAATATAATCAAGTAATTATTTTGTAGTACTGTGACCGGTTTAGGCTGTGCCTTTAAGAGAAGGACACTTTCTGAAGGTTCCCCCCACAAGTACTAGCAATGGCTTCTACCATTCTACCACCACAGCAGCTGGAGGAAGTTCCTACTACAGATGCTGGCCTTGTCTAGATGGTCTCTCAGCCACAGAGACAAGATATGATGTTGTGGCACTGCTATGTGCCACAGTGGTTTGCCTGCCTCTGCATCTTCATCCATTCTATCTTCATACTGATTTACTGTAACTATTGATTGTGGTAAGAAGAAAAGGTGCTGCATGCTTTTTGTGGACATGTAACAGAAAAAAAATTACTTGCTCTGAAATGAGTGCTACCCAGAGTCTTTTAACTGGCATGCGAAGCCCATCAACACACAGTCAAGGTATTTGCTTTATTTTGGTTCTACAGAAACAGGTACTAGGTAATAAATCACAAATTCGGCCTCCTCGTGAGCTCAAACAGCAGTGGTTTATATACAGCACAATTAGAAAGGATTTTACATCACATGAATCTTTGTATCAGTGCTCCATCAATTACCTAATTCATTACACTATCACCTAATTCATTTGATTAAAGTGGTGCAACACTTACATGTAAAATCTTCTCCTAAAATGTGTGGGGCTTAGCATTAAAATCCCCACAGGTTATGTATGGGTCACCTTGATATTCTAATCTCTGTCCAAATTTCTGGGTTTTGTACAGAAGCCACAACAAAGCAGTATCTACACAGGTTGAGAGTGATGCTGTCTTTAGACACCGTTCAAGTACTGTGTCTTGTTTCTGATTATTTTTGAGATAATTTTGTCCTTTAGTCTTTTAGGCCTTCCATTCTTGTTATTCTGGTTTCAGACCAGTTCATTATGTGCTTGCTCAGCCTCCCAAGTTTTTAACTCCATGCTCCAGACAACAGTCCAAACTAATTTCTTAAGTCCTTACAGATGTTGAACACGCTTTGTTTAAACAGCAGCACGTAAGGACAAGGTAAACCTGTATTTCCAGCAGAACTTTAAGCTCCCCAGGCTTGGCCCTCCCCTTGAAACCCCCAATCTAAAGATCATTACAGAATGACAGATATGTCTGAAATGCACTTCCTCCCTACCCCGCCTTGCTTTTCTATAATCTTTGCCCAGAACGAAGGAAAACGTTATTGAGGAAGGGGTTGGAGGTCGCACAGGAGGCATCAGATTGTGCTTGTCCTGCAGCACCAGGACAAACCTCTCACCCAAATTACTCTCTTATTTTTCTCTTAAGTATAGCACTGCAATAGTAATGACACCAGATGCCTGCAAAGCCTGTGTGACAAACTCCTGACACCCCGAACTCCTGACACCTCAGGGCTGTGTCTCCCGAGGACTGGAAGTGGGAGGGTACCACTGCAGTTCCCGGGAAGGCACCGGGCAGTGTCCGCCCCCGCCGGGGCTGCATTGCCCTCACAGCCAGGTGACCGACCCGCCCGCGCTGCTTCCCTCACCGTGAGCCATAAAATCAACGGCCGCGGCTCGCAGCCATTGTCACGTGGCGGAGGCGGAAGTGAGGCGCCCCAGTAGCGGAAGAAGGGCGCTAGGGCGGCGTGTGCTCTGGGATGGCATTCCAGTGGTAGTAGCGGTACCGGCGACAGCAGCAGCGGTTCCCTACCTTCCCCACCCCCACTTCATCGGCGGGACCGGGTGGCATGGCCAGGGGCCAGGCGGCCGCGGCCTCGGCTGTGAGCGGTGGGAGGCGGGTGCTGCTGCTGTTGCGGCCGCGCGGCGCAGACGGCGCCCCCCGTCAGCCGCTGTTCCACGTGACCGCAGCGCGCCAGCTTCGCCGGTGCGCCGCTGCCTTGGCGACTGGCAGGGCCTCGCTGGGCCGTCGGGCTCGCGGGCAGTCGTTACAGCCGTTAGCGGCAGCGCGGGATGGGGCAGGCGTGTTGGCGGGACCTGCGGGGACAGCCGCTGCCGCCGCCGCAGCGGGGAGCGGGGTGAGAGCAGGGACGGGGTGAGGGGGCGGGAGAGTGTTACCTCAACTGACCCCGGAGCTGCGGGCTGCGGTGGGAATGTCCATAAGGGTAACTCAGGGATAAGTGTTCTCTTCCCCGAAGACTAAATTTTTTATGCTTTACAGATGACTATGACAGCTAGAGCAAGAGCATAGCTGTGTTTTCTGTCCAATTATTTTAAAATACACTGTCTCTGAGGGCAAAGAGTTCTGACAATTCATATTCCATCTTGCGTTCTGTCAGCTAGTTCATTCCAGTGTCCAAGTGGAAACTACCCCTAGATCTGCATTCAGTGTTGAAAATATTGAAAAATACTATTTCAAACAGTAAATGACAGATTGTGAGTGACTGCTTTATGTCTAAATGGCAACCAGTGAAGGTTTGTTTCTGTAACAAACGGTGAAAAGAGAATTACGCACAGCTTCCACTCATTATGCTGGCAATGGTCAAGGAACAATTTACAGCATTTGGCACTTGGTAGGGTTTGTCTAGGATGTGATGTTCTTGGAGAGCACCTCTGAAGCGCAGCAGCAGCGTGTTGTTTTCAAGCTCTTGCGCATAATGCTTGTCATTTGTTTTCAGTTTCATGCAAGCTGCCATAATCACAGTTCTCCTAAATGAAAGATATTTGGGGTAGTAAGGAAAACCCTGGAAAGCAAGCATATTGTTTAAATATTCTTTCTTAAAAATAACTGATGTTTTATCTTTTTCAGATGTAAGCATCTCTGCATCATCTTTGCAAAGCAAAGGGAATATTTCCTTACTGGGAAATAGGAGGCTTTTTTTTGACACTCATGCACTAGTCTGCCTCCTGGAAGAAAATGGTAATTCGCTAGAAATTAGTAGCTATTTTTTAATGTAATTTCATGAGTGGCTTTTGTTTGGGGTTTGGTTTTGGTTTACGAAGTTTGATACCTGCTTCTCCTTCACATGAGGTGTTACAGTTTCCATTTTATTTGTTTATTATGTATTTTGTTGATATTGGCTAAAATGTAGGCTTTTACTGCTTCCAAAACAAGAGTGAGCTTATGTAACCTTTATTGGAATAATTTGTTATCCTGCTGGTAATGAAAAATGCTAAGGAGAAATGACATTTTAAGAATTGAGAGTAAGAGTTTTCAAGATAGTGGTTTCAAATTTGTTAATTGGATTCCTACATTATTAGTATATAGCATCTTGAATATGCAGCAGCAGGTTCTGGAACTGAATATGGACAACTATGTAAAATGCAGCTTTCAGGGTAGAGCACTGTATAAAATATTGCTGTTCTTATACTAAAGCATAGATAAAGGAATAAATTATCCTGGAAGCTGTGAGCTGTCAGCCCTTTTCCAGGTGCTTTTGTCTCTTACCATATGGTAACCTAACTCTCAGAAAACTCCCATCTCTTTTGCATGATGAGTGTACTGAGACACCAAAATAATGCAACCAGCAGTTGCATTAGCAGCAGGACACGTATGAAGTGTTGGCAGAAGGGATAAAGGAGAGGTGGAGTACCTCTTCTTTTTGGTGGTGGCAAACTGTTATCAGTTCGGCTATTGAAAGCAACTCGCTCTCAGCCCCCATACGTGCTTTCTGACACTTGACTGCTAGTTAGAAGCAATCGTGCTTTTGCAGGTGGTTCTTTTCATAGTTATGAAATCATGTTCATGACACTTTTATTCCCACATTTTGAAAGTGGTAAAGTTGTGAGTATTTTTGGGGACAATGTATTGCAATAGTCCCCAATATATTCAGTTTAAAAGGTTTCCAGTGAGCGCTCAAAGGTTGGTAAGCCTAAAATCAGAGCAGTGAACTCTATTCAGTTGTGGAGTTTTGTGCATCTTCAGTGGTACAGAAAATGTGGAGTATACTGCAAGTAGGTGTCTGCTTTTCAGGGGAATTGTTGCTCAAGAAATAGCCATGTGTGAGAGGTGACAATCCATAGTACTTCTGTAAGTTTCTGACTTTTGTCCTATTAATGCATCAGTAGCGTTTTACTACAGCAGCAGCTATACAGTGTCACATATGTAATCCAGTTCTGAGCTCCCCACTTCAAGAGGGACAGGGATCTACTTGAGAAAGTCCAACAGGGGGCTACAGGGATGATGAAGGAGCTGGAGCACTGCCTTGTGAAGAGACGCTGAAAGATCTGGGGCTGTTTAGTCTGGAGAGGAGAAAACTGAGAGGGGATATAATAAATGTGTATAAATATGTGAGGGCTGGGTGTCAAGAAGGAAGAGACAGCCTCTTCTCAGTTGTGCCTTGTGATGGGACAAGGGGCAATGAATGTAAACTACAGCACAGGAAGTTCCATCTCAACACGAGGAAAAACCCCTTTACTTGTAAGGGTCATGGAACACTGGAATAGGCTCCCCAGAGAGGTAGTGGAGTCTCCTTCTGTGGAGACTTTCAAGACCTGTCTGGATGCTTTGCTGTGTGACCTGCGCTAGATTATATGGCCCTGTGTGCTCTGGCAGGGGGATTGGACTTGATCTCCAGAGGTCCCTTCCAGCCCCTAACATCCTGTGAAAACAGACGTACAGACTAGTTGTGTTGTTCGTGCTGGATCAAGGCAAATGCTTTCTTTTTTTTTCCATAAGTGATGCTTGTTTTAACTATTAGCAAGTGACATTTCTGTAAACTGTCTAGATTAAGGTCTCTCTGAATGTTCTTGCATTTTGTTTTGCTTAGGGTTCACTACTCAGCAATCGGAGGTCATTGTGTCTGCGTTGGTGAAAATTATGGACAACAACCTGGATATGGTTTACAAGGACATGGTCACCAAAGTACAGCAGGTTAGGTCAGAGACAATGGTGGGGTTAAAGTAAATCAAAACATAGTAAGGCTGCTGATGGAATATATGTTGGTATTACTGTTAAATGCTATTTTAAAGGCTCAAAGGTGAGGAACAAACATCCCTGTGCATCTTTTTTTTTCCTAGCAAATTTTGTCTTGAGTTTATGAAATACCAAAGTGCCATAGTAGACCTTTGACACCTTGAGTCCTTAGACCATGAGGTGGAACACAAACCACAGTCATTTTTTTAATTTCAGCTTTATCGTATCATGAAATAGGATTACTGAGAAGACTGACACAGAGGTGAGAGGTATTCAATGCATGGATTTGAATAGTTATAGTTCCTACATACAGTCTTTTGTAGACTTGCAACAAGGAAGTACAGATTCTGTCAGTTGTTTACCAACTTGCTATACCACCTTTTTATTTATGTCACAAGGACATTTGTATTAGAATTGAACTGAATTTTTATGTTTTTTTGTGGTGCATAGTTGATATAGTTTTATACACTGATAAGATACAGTTTGGGTGCTGATACTGGAATCTTCCTTTGATGCATACATTGTTCATGGTATTCTCTAAACTTATGCAGCATGGGTACTTTAGTGGGAGGAAGTGAAGATTTGACTGGAAGCAGCTTGATAATGCTGAGTACAAAGATCCTTCCTGGCTGCAAGAAAACTGTGTACAACTGTACTCTTTAGTTTTGACTTAAGAGGGAGTGGTTATTCTAACAGATAATTGTCTGAAGGCAAGGCCAGTTCTCATCCTGGCTGTGAATTATTTTTTGGGGGGAGGCCTTTGTCAGGTCATACAAGGGTAGATGTGTGTAAGGAATTTGACGTGACAGTGTTCAATGTTGTCACATTGCTCAGGTATGTAGGTCCAGAAATAAAGCTGAAATTATGAGTAAAGCATGATTCACTGCATGTAGGATTTAAGCATCTTTGAACAGGATTCACAGTCTCTGGTGTGCTGGAATTCCCTGGCGTATAAGCTGGTCAAATAGACAACCCTTGACAAGAAGCATAGCTCAATTACAACCTCCTGGGTTGCTCTGTGAGGTTGGGATTCACAGCCCCAAGTTACCTTCTGAACACAAGCTTTAACTTACTTTGTAGTAAATAGGCTGTTGTCTTAGAACATGAGGAAACAGCTACTGTTGTTGTCTTTGAATTATAATAGTCTTGGCAGTATGGCATCTCATTAAGTAGTGCAGTACCTGGATTTTACGCTACCTGCCATCTAGAAAGGTTACAGCCCATCCTTCCTAGGTTTTAGATTCTAGGCGAAGCACATGAGGGAGTGCTTCCTTCTATGCTGATGTTGTTCCATGGTCAGTCAGGGAATGCAGTGTTAAGGGACTGTTTTCCCATGGTTAATTGTATTTTATAGTAAGCAGTCTACAATGAGCAATCTCAACCTCCTACACCCAGCTTTTCTGAATGGAAGTAAACACATTTTCCTTTGTTTTGTGATGAATTAAATGGTAAGGCATCTTCAGGTACTGCTTAGAGGTACAGCACTACAAATTAGAATAGCATTTCCTGTTGAAAATGAAGTAGGAATGCCCTGTCAGATTTGTAGGGTTCTCAGTCGAGAATCAAAGGCAAGAGACTACTCGAGAGAGATCTTCAGAGAAAAGGCAATCCCTGTTTGCGTGGATAGTGTAGGCTCTAGAACAATGTCTGTAGACTTGCACATCCTTGAAAGTTGCAGAGGATTCTTATTAGTGTTCTCAGCTCAGTGTAACAGACTGAAAAAAGTAATTAGAAGTGTAAGTGTAGTGCATGATTCTGGGTAGCAAAGCAGAATGAGCCCCCTTGAAGGGGAGGTAAAAAGGAGATATGACCGGTCTGAGAGCCAGCTTTCCTTATTTAGCTCACAGACAGATCTTCTCTCCCTCATGCCTTGGGTACCTTAAGAAGACTTGGAAGAAGCTCCTTCCTAGGCTATTAATTGAATTTCTCTGATTTTGTCAAGTATTACCAACATTTGAGCCTAACTTGCTTTTGTCACTGTCAGTTAATCTTGCTTTCTGAAATCAATCTAAAATTGGCTTAATCACAAATTTTGGAGTACTAGAAGAACATATTTGTAGGCACAGAGAAGAAAAAGCATTATAGTTACGATATGTTCTGAGGGTTTTTATTCTCTCTTTTAAAGGAAATTGCACTTCAGCAAGTGATGTCCCATATTGGTGGTGTGAAAAAGGACATGATTATTTTGGAAAAAAGTGAATTTTCAGCACTTCGTTCAGAAAATGAGGTAAAAAAAAAAATCACTGTCTTGGAAAGTACTTTTCTAGCACTTAAATATTTATTTTTTTCTAGTGGTGTGAAGAACATCTTCTACCCAAGGGATTGTCTCTGGGGCTAGTATGATAGTATGATTTAACTCCTTCATTAATGACCTTGTTGATGGGGCAGAGTTCTTCCCCAGCAAGTCTGCAGATGATACACGACTGGGAGAAGTGGCTGATACATCAGGGAGTTGTGCTGCCATTCAGAAGGACAATCAGCAAGCTGGGGAAATGGGCTGATAGGAATTTCATGAAGTTGAACAAATGGAAATGTCAGATACTCTCCAAGAGGAGGAATTATCCCATGTACCAGGACAGGCTGGGAAGGACCAGATGAAAAGCAGCATTGCAGAAGAGGCCCTGGGGGTCCTGTTGGACACAAAGTTGACCATGAGCCAGTGGCAAAGATGGCAAATAGTCCCCTGGGCTGTGATTGGAGAGCTGCCAGTATGTCAAGGGAGGTGATTCTTCCCTCTGACTGGCATTGGTGAGACTTCATCTGGAGTGCTGAGTTCAGTTCTGGGCTCTCCAGTGCAAAGAAGATATGGATGTGCTGGGCAGAGTCTAGCAAACACAGAGAAAGATCAGTAGGGTCTGGAATATCTGACACATGAGGAAAGAATGAGAGCTGAAACTGTTCAGCCTGGAGAAGAGAAGGCTCAGAGGGCATGTCATTAACATACAAAAATATTGAAGGCAGTATAAAGGCAACACAGGCTCTTTCTGCTGTTGCCCAATGACAGAACAGTAGGCAATTAGCACAAATCAAAACGCAAGCAATTGTTTGAGCATAAGAAAACCCTTCCTGATGTAAGAGTGGTAGAAGGCTGGAACAGGACACTCAGAGATCGTGTAGATTCGCTCTCTTGGAGATACTCTAGACCCAACTGGAGATGGCCCTGAGCAACCTGCAGGGGATTGAATGGGATTATTTCCAGAGACTGTTAATGTTACAGCTGTACCTATTTTATACATATTTTGAAAGAGGAAAAAGTAATAGAATAACTTAGTTTAGAAAGGACCTCTAGAGAATACTACATAGGTGCAGGTTGCAGTATGATTACCATTTAACCATCTCTTCTTAAAGCACAACAGACCCATGTCTCTCTCCTCCTCACCCACAACATAATGTGCTCCAGCCCTCACCATCTTGGCCTTCCACTGGACTGGCTCTAGTATGTCAACAATTGTTTTTCTTCACGGAGTCTGAAGTCAGACACAGCACTTCCAATGCAGGCTCATAGATAATGAACATGGAGAAATAATAACTTCTTTTGGCCTGCAAGGTTTGTTACAATAGAATAATAGAATAAACCAGGTTGGAAGAGACCTTCAAGATCACTGCGTCCAACCCACCTAAACAACTAAACCATGGCACCAAGCACCCCATCAAGTCTCCTCCTGAATACCTCCAATGGTGGTGACTCCACCACCTCCACGGGCAGCCCATTCCAATGGGCAATCACTCTCTCTGTATAGAACTTCTTCCTAACATCCAGCCTAAATTTACTCTTGTTAATAACATGATCATAGAATGCTAGGGATTGGAAGGGACCTCCAGTAATGCAGGATCACTTTAGGGCAGGCAACATCCTGTGAATTTGCACACCTTTCCTGTAGTGGGACATTGCTAGCTTCTGTCTTGTGCTGTTTGGAAGTGGTCAGTACTGAGTGAAAGATGCACTGTATACACATGCCTGTATCTCCATGTGTACTTTGGACAGAGTTAAACCATGCTTGCTTTGCCTGTTTTTCACAGCATGGATAGTGGTCATTGTTGCTGATTGTGGAAATTCATTAGTGTTTCTAGATTATGTGGGTTTATATATGGTAATGTACTTTTTTTTTTTTTTTTTCCACTCTTTCAGAAAATAAAACTTGAACTCCAGCAGATAAAGAAGCAAGTTATGGTAAGATTACCCTGCCACTATAATTAAGAATTAACACCTGGATAGTTTGCTTGGGATAAAAAAAGTTTTCTGGATTTTATTGTTAAAGCTGTGCTTAATTGATGTGATATATAGGATACTGAAATAGCAATTGGTGGTGCACTGTGGGCTGCAGCAAAGGCAGTTTCATGCCCGCTTCATTTGTGGCAGCAGAGAACTGTGAATGGTACAAGAGGTGAAATAAAAATTAATTGACATTTCTTGCACTTACATGTCTTTAATTCAGATTCAGAAAGTGGCTGCCATGTCATAGTTAAGACTGAGTGAAGTTTTGCTTTAAGAGCTACTTGTTACATGTAAATATGCAACTTAATTTTAAAATTATACCACTTACTACTTGATCTGTAATTTTGGTTTTTTGGGGGTTGGTTTGTTTAGATTCTTTGTTGGGCTGGTTTTGATTTGTTTTGGGTTTTTCTTTTGGTTGTGGTGTTTTGGGTGGGGTTCTTTGTGGCTGGTTGTTTTTTTTTTTCCCCCTGAAGATTCATCTGTTAACAGTCCAGAATTTAAAATAGCTTCTGAATGGCTTCTTCAGGTCACTGAGTTTGGGACCATTTATGTTTGTTCCCATTTGTTTGGAAGTAAATGACTACTGCACAAAACCAGACTTTGTAGAAAAGTTATTCTGTTAATTATGATACAAATTCTTACCAGGTTTAAGCATCAATGCTGTGTTTCTGTTCATGGTTTGCCTGTCTTGAGTAGCAAACCAAACACCTTTCTACCATCAGAAACCTCTTGCAATTTGTTACTCCAGTGGGTGTGGAATCATAAGCAGCCATTACACAGGATGTTCTTGCAGGAGTGATAAAGATTGGAATCAAGTCTTCTGACTTGAGAACTGCCTTTTTTTTTCCTGAGATATCCTTCTTTGCTGGAAGGATGAAGCACTCTTCTTTTCCTTAGAACCTATCAGACTATTGGCCTTTCTGAACTTGGTGACAATATGATAAACTCAGCCTAGTGCCTCCTTGCCATTCCTTTCTTGCTCTCTTCAGTTTCTTTTTGCACTCTCCAAAATGAGAACACAAATTTTTCAAGGATTGTGCTGTGTGTTTCATACTACGTTATGAAGTGCTTAATGCATCTGGGGTTTTGGGAAATGATTTTAAAATTCTTTCAGCATCTAATTTTTGAATCCTAACTCCTTTTTTTAATCCACTGCTGGAATACCAAGGATCCAAATCATCTTTCCTTGAAAGCTAAAGGTCTTTCAATTGAACTTTTAACTGTAAATCTAATTCTCACAAGGACATGTTATTTTATGTCTGCTCATACTTGTTCTTCTAAAAGACAAAAAGAAATGATATAGTAAGAAAAATTTTTGCTAGTTTTTGATTCATTAAGCTGTAATGCATCATACTGTGATGACATCTAGTTATAAACCAGTTAAGTTCAACAATTCAGATGTAGAAATTGAGTCTAATTATTGTTCATTCTAATTTAATGAACTCTTAACTAGCTGACATTGGCCTACTTGAGAGATGCTTACTTGGTTTCAATAGCAGAATCTCCCAGAACATCAGCAGTCTTTTGCTCTTCCCACACATTCAGCTGATCAGCAGTTTGCCACATGACAAACTGTCAGCTGGCTGGAATTCCTGCCAGGAGGTTGCATTAAAATGGCAGCTGTCACTGAGAAATGCAGGAATCACTTACAGCTATTGATGAACTGAAATGCAAGTTTACAATTTCTGATAGCTTAAAAAAGTTAGATGTTTAAAAATAAAATGAATGCTTTACTGTTCCTGAAATGCCTGTAGCTTTTTACGCAAGCTCTCGATGTAGACTTAAGAGACAGGTATTTTATTTTGAAAGATGGGAAACTGGTTTTGAAGTTATTTTCAGCATCAAGGCTGCTTCATGGAGAAAGGCCAACTTACAGATGTACCTAGGTATGGATATCTATAGAATTCAGAGGTATGGAATATGTGAAGCATTCCCAGTGTTTATGGAAGGGTGTGCTCTCCATTAAGTGCTGTTCTCGGTGTTCTGGTTTTAAAAGTAATTGTTCATGTTTGATTCTGAGATCCAGTTCAGACTAGTAGAACATGAGTATTTCCTGGGGGAAGAGTAGTAATAATTTTACTTTGGAAAATTATGTATTAATTGGAGAGAAGCTTGATTCCTGACATGTTTATGATTAAATAGTAAATCTTGCTTGCTGCTTTTATCAATTTTTCCCCATTAGGATGAAATCACCAAAGTTCGTGCAGATAACAAGTTAAACTTAAACCTGGAGAAGAGCAGAGTAAAAGAATTGGTAAGTTTTAATTACTTTCTTCTGAAATACCTCACAACAGAGGAATCTCCAGATTTGGGCAAAAGAATCTTACCCAAAAAGCATTTCCATACTAATTTATAGTATATTCCAGCTTTCAGATAGTATTAATGCAACTTGTCCTTATGCTGCTATAGTATAAGGTGTCCTGTTTGATTTTGTATGTCTATTCTGATACTGTTTTAATATCAGAATTAACACATTACACTTATATATATTAGATATTTAATCTAAATGTGCTGCCTATCTGCCTGGAGATTTTCTGTCTTACTATTCTCTCTCAATTTTCACCCTTAAGTTTACACTTTGATTACCTTTACCATTGCTGAAATGCTTCATTTCACTATAGGTGGAGAATTTATAGCATAGCTAGTTTGCCAGGAAATACTTAAGTGTGAAAATTGTTGTTGTAATTTTTTTTTTAATTTATTTTATTTTTAACTGCTGCTGGCTCAGGTTGTTTTGGGCTTTGCAATATCTGGTAGAACTGATGTAATATTAAAGTAATACAGATGAAGAACTAGAAGGTTACATCTTTGCATTATGTGTAGCACCTTAAACAGAGCTCTGCTCCCAGAGGTATTTTTTTAATAGCTCTTAGCAACTCAAAGAAATTGCATGTTCTGAGTTAGAAAAATCTCATTATAAGATCTTCTATTTCATTTTTCAGTCATTTTTCACAGGCATGTAACAAAGATATAATGCCTCCAATTAGGCAATAAGAACTGTGGAAGTACATACAATTATTCTTCTATGTGCTCCTTGGAAGTTTATCCCATGTTTAGGAAAAAGCTGTGTCAGTGATTTAGTGTAATGACTAGCGGTCTCTTACATTGTGGTAGATGGTTGAATCGGGTACCATTTGATAAGTAGAATCCTTGTTTAAGGCTTAGTACTTCATGCTAATGTTTTAAAAAATGTGCAGTGTATTGACTGTAGATCATAAATAGAATAAACCAGGTTGGAGGAGACCTTCAAGATCATCGTGTCCAACCTATCATCCAACACCACCTAATCAACTAAGCCAAGCACCCTATCAAGTCTCCTCCCAAACACCTCCAGTGACGGTGACTCCACCACCTCCCCAGACAGCCCATTCCAATGGGCAATCACTCTCTCCGTGTAGAACTTCCTTCTAACCTCCAGCCTAAACCTCCCCTGGTGCAGCTTGAGACTGTGTCCTCTTGTTCTGGTGCTGGTTGCCTGGGAGAAGAGACCGCCTCTGCCTGTCTACAACCTCCCTTAAGTTAGTAGTAGACAGCAATAAGGTCACCCTTGAGTCTTCTTTTCTCCAGGCTAACCAACCCCAGCTCCCTCAGTCTCACCTCATAGGGCTTGTGTTCCAAACCCCTCACCAACTTTGTTGCCCTTCTCTGGACATGATCCAGCAAGTCAACATCCTTCCTAAACTGAGGGGCCTAGAACTGGACACAGTACTCAAGGTGCAGCCTAACCAGTGCTGAGTACAGGGGCAGGTGACACCAAGCTGTGTGGTGCTGTCAATATGCTGGAGGGATGCGATGTCATCCATAAGGACCTGGACAAGCTGGAGAGGTGGGCACAGGTGAACCTCATGTGGTTCAACAAGACCAAGTGTAGGGTCCTGTGGCTGGGTCAGAACAATCCTCATTATGAATAACAGGCTGGAGGATGAGGCGATAGAATGCAGTCCTTCAGAAAAGGTCTTTGGAGTTCTGGTAAATCACATCCTGGGCTGCATCAAAAGCAGCCTGGCCAGCAGATTGAGAAAGGTGATTCTGCCAGTTTGCTCTGGTAAGACCTCACCTAGAGTACTGCATCCAGCTCTGGAGATCTCAACACAGGAAGAGCATGGACCTGATGGAGCCAGTCCAGAGGAGGACCAAGATGCTTGGGGGCTGAAACATCTGTGAAGACAGGCTGAGGGAGCTGGGGTTGCTCAACCTGGAGAAGAGAAGGCTCTGGGGGCAGTGTGGGCAAGAAGGCCAATGGATTCCTGGGTTGCATTAAGAGGAGTACGTCCAGCAGATTAAGGAAGGTTCGTCTCCCCCTTTTCCCTGGAGAACCTCACCTGGAATACTGTGTCTTATTTTGGGCTCCCCAGTTCAAGAGAGACAGGGATCTACTTGATAGAGTCCAATGGAGGGCTATGAGGGTGATTAGGGGACTGGAGCACATGCCCTCTGAGGAGAGGCTGACAGACCTGGGCCTTTTTAGTCTGCAGAAGAGAAGACTGAGAGGGCATTTAATAAATGTTTATAAATGTGTGAGGGCTGGGTGTCAAGAGGGAGGGGACAGGCTCTTCTCAGTTGCACCCTGTGATAGGACAAGGGGCAATGGATATAAACTATAGCACAGGAGGTTCCACCTCAATGTGAGGAGGAACTTCTTTACTGTGAGGCTCATGGAGCTCCCCAGAGAGGTTGGGGAGTCTCCTCTGGAGACTTTCAGGACCCATCTGGATGTGTTCCTGTGTGACCTGTGCTAGATTCTATGGCCACGCTCTGGCAAGGGGGCTAGACTTGATCTCTGAAGTCCTTTCAAACCCCTAACATCCCGTGATCCTGTGAAGGAGAATTTCTTCATCTGTGAATACTGATGTGGGTAATCTTTAACATTTCAAACTCTAAATGCTGTGTCTTAATGAGTTGATTTCACTTTAAATTTCTTGGAGACTCCTGTATTGCTGAATGCATGTCTATGCTATGACTGATACCTGCAGTGATAGAGATGTCATTTTAAAACCACAAAGCCTGGTACAAAATTCCATCTATATTCATGTGTTCATGTATCACGGTGCCTGTAAGGTTGCTGTTAAAAATGTCAAGATGCATCTGACAAAACTGAATTTTCATTGCCTTGTGAAAAATGCAGGCCTCTGGGAAATCTCCCTGTTCATTTTCTTTCCTCTATGTAGTAGTGTTATTACAGAAGAGTGATGATGCCTTGTAGTATAAAGGTGTATTCCACTGTCTTAATCCTAAGTTTTAAATCCTTGGGTTTGACAAGAGTTCTAGCCACCAAGGAAAGCTTTAACAAACACAAATGAAAGAAGCTTGTAGAGTAGAATGTATCCAGAAAATGAGTATTTGGCTAATGGCACCTATTTAAAGGAAAACAGATGAGGTATTTCAAAATCATTTGTTTTCAGTGACATGGTTCTTTTGTTAATGTTGATCAGTTTATTAATCTGAGGTCAAATTCTTATGTGACACTTCACCTCAAACATATTTAGACTCTCTTATAAATATTCTGTCATTTTACCACTTTCAAAAATGTATATTTCTGTGAAATGTCTGAATTTCTTTTTTAAATCTCTCCATTTTTTCAGAATCCAGTGACTGTTTCAGTCATTCCACACATGGTGTTACTTGTCTTCATTATGCTGTTTTATACATTTGTAGCAGCCTGCTATCTCTTAGCTCCATTTTTAGATCAGTTCAAAGCCCAAATATAGTTCTAGGTGCTCAAAGAGTTTCTCAATGCTGACGCTTTATGCAGACTAATATGCATTTAATTTTTAAGTGGAATAAGATTCCAAAGTGCAGCAAAAATAAAGGCAAGTTTCCACAAGGGAATATCAACAGATGAGGTCATTGCTGTGTAACAGGATTTTGAGATGGATGCTTGATGGTCTTAGTACTCTGCACTATAGGCTGATGGCATAGCAGGTGTCTATGAATAACTGAATCTCCTCAGGAATGGGGCAGGAACCACTATAGATGTCAAGGTAAATCATGCCTATTTGAGTCAAAGTTAACCTGCCTTAAAAGTTTGCTTCTTAATTTAGATTTCGCTTTCCTTGAACCACAACAGGTTTAACTTAAAAATAAACCACAATTTCTGATATGCCACAAATTTAATATGAGACACAAATGTTCTGTACTGAACAAATGCATCATGAAACGCAGTTCCAAATAATACAAATGGGGAGCAGATGCAATGCTGACTAAACAGTTCTTTGGAAGCAGAGTTGGATAGGATGTTTTAGAACTTTACTACCCTTCCTGAAGAAAGTAGATGGTTATAGTGGGTTGAGGCAGCCCCCTCCCCACCACAGGCACAATAACGACTCTGACAAAGGGATTGCTAAAGTGATGGAAAAATTTAAATAGAAAAGGGTGAATGTGCACAAAAGAACCAGAAACAGTGACAGAAAGTAACCCCAAAAGAGACCCAGATACACCCCATCCCCACCTGAGGGTGGGCCCAAGACCCCCAGGGCTCGTTCTTTCCCCCCTACTGCTAGGCTAGTCTCAGCTGGCCAGGCCTGAGACCGCCCATCCCCTGGCCTTGGGCCTAGCCAGGCCCACTGCGGGGGAGACGTCTCCCCCAGTTACCGGGTGCAGGCGAGGGAAGAAAGAGACAGAGGTGGACCCCACGCAAGATCTTATAGCGGTGCAGGGGGTGTGGTAGGAGATACCTGGTTTCCTGTGTCCACCCACTGGGCTGGACTTCTGGACACAGGAAGTGTGCCATGCAGCATAGGGCACCCAGCCCAAACCACCACAATGGTTCAGTCTTAATTGTGCTCATATACTCAATGGATTGCTTAACAGTTCCAGAGTTGCTGTTCATAATCGTAGGTAAATCTGTCACACTCTTAGCTGCTTGCTTATAGTCATAGAATTGTTTCAGGTGTAAAAGACCTATGAGGTCATAGAGTCCAACAGTCCATGTAGCACCACCGTGGCCATTAAACCACATCCCAAACTGCCATGTCTACATGCGTTTTGAACACCTCTGGGACCAGTGACTCCACCACCACCCTGGGCAGCCAATTTTAATGCCTGACCACTCTTTCAGTAATGAAACTTTACCTAACATCCACTCTTAACCTCCCCAACGCAATTTGAGGCCATTTCCTCTTTTTCCAACACTTGATAGCAAGGCAAAGAGGCAGACCTTCACCTTGCTGCAGCCTTCTTTCAGGGAGTTGCAGAGAGCAATAAGGTCCTCCCTCCTGTTTCTCAAGACTAAACAACTCCAGTTCCTTCAGCTGCTTCTCATGATGAAACTTGTTTTCCAGACCCTTCAGCAGCTTTGTTACCCTCCCCTGGATGCACTCCAGATGTCCTTGTAGTGAGAGGCCCAAAGCTGAATACAGTATTCAAGGTGTGGCCTCAACCGTACTGAGTATGGGGAAACAATTACTTCCCTACTCCTGTTTGCCACACTATTTCTGATACAGGCCAGGATGCTGTTAGCCTTGGCTGTCTGGCCACACTGTTGGCTCATTTTCAGCTGGCTGTCAAGCAGTACCCCCGAGTCCTTTTCTGCTGGGCACCTTTCCAGCCACTCTGCCTCAAGCCTGTATCATTGCTTGGGATTGTTCTGACTCAAGTGCAGGACCCTGTTAAACTTGGCATTGTTATACCTCATCTAATTGACAATGATCTATTGAGATGTGTGTGTATATATATTTATATACAGATTTTGCAGAAGAGGAGTGTCTCACAGACTTGTTAAAACTTCGTTGTTTCATAGCATCAGTCAGGGTTGGAAGGCACCACAAGGATCATCTAGTTCCAACCCCCCTGCCATGGGCAGGGACACCCCACACTAGATCAGGCTGGCCAGAGCCTCATCCAGCCTGGTCTTAAACACCTCCAGGGACAGGGCCTCAACCACCTCCCTGGACAGCCCATTCCAGGGCTCCACCACTCTCATGGTGAAGAACTTTCTCCTTATGTCCAGCCTGAATCTCCCCACCTCCAGCTTCATTCCATTCCCCCTAGTCCTATCACTACCTAATATCCTGACAAGTCCCTCCCCAGCCCTCTTGTAGGCCCCCTTCAGATACTGGAAGGCCACAATGAGGTCACCTCGAGCCTTCTCTTCTCCAGACTGAACAGCCCCAAATCTTTCAGTCTGTCCTCATAGGAGAGGTGCTCCAGCCCTCTGATCATCCTCGTGGCCCTTCTCTGGACACATTCCAGCACCTCCATATCCCTCTTGTAATAGGGGCTCCAGAGCTGGAGGCAGTACTCCAGGTGGGGTCTCACCAGAGCTGAGTAGAGGGGGAGAATCACCTCCCTTGACCTGCTGACCACACTTCTCTTGATGCAGCCCAGGATCTGATTGGCTTTCCGGGCTGCAAGTGCACATTGAGAGCTCCTGTTGAGCTTCTCGTCCACCAGCACCAAGTCTCTCTCCTCAGGGCTGCCAGTCACTGCCCAGCCTGGATTTGTGCCTGTATTTGTTTAGAGGTGTCTAAATTGTACTTTTCCAAAGGATGGGAATTACCCTGTAATACCGTCTCCCACATGCTGTCAGATGATAATCTTGTCTAGATTCAGTGTTCTATGGGATCCAGAAACTAAGAAATGCATTTTAAGCGTAAGGGGAAAAGTTTAATGACAATATCGTGTTTATCTTTTTTTTTTTTTTCCCCTCTCCAGTACTCGCTGAATGAAAGAAAACTACTGGAAATGAGGACAGAAGTAGTGGAATTGGTAAGGACTTGGCAGCTGATCACTACACAGCACTTTTTATATTTGTGTTACAGATTTTTATTTTTAACTGGTTCATGTCTTTAGGGACTTTAATATGCAGTGTGTCGTTGTGCTTTATTACTTCCCTGTATAGTACCGTATCAGCACAGGTAACTGAAATGTCTACAGAAGGAAAAGCTTTCATATGTATATTGGGCTGTGGATGTGTATATAAACTGTTCAGTGCTCCCTTGGTTCTGAAACTTCCTGCATATGCTGTTACCTCTAAATGGAATTGTACTCTTAATGTTAGGTTGTAAAATTATTTTCAGTGTGACTGAAACCTATTCCTAGATTGATTTGACTTTATTTTAGAGGAGGTTTTCACCAAGCATTTCCTCTTCTTTTGTTTTCTTTCTGTAGTATAGGGGATTATCCCTAGGAAGTTGTCTAGTAGTAAATTGTTATCTGGTTCAAAATGCTTCAGTGGTGCTGATTTGAAAAGATCAGCAGCTCAGCAGCTGTTGTTCTTGGTTTACAGGATCTGTCTTTCAGTCTGAGTGATAATTCTATCCCATTTTTTTACAGCAGTCCTGCCTTTGTCATAATCAAATTCTGATTTTTGTCTGTTTTGTGGTAGAATTCCTTCCAAGATGGAGAAATGTTTTTGTACATCAGAAAACCAATTCTCAGTTTTTCTAATAATCCATAAATCTTTATGCTCCAGTGTGTTTTTGTCACAAGAGGTACTTAGACTTCTCAATAACTCTTATGATGGCATAGTCCCCTTTCAGTGGGACAAACAACAGATTGAAGTTAATGTTTATGCTGCTAGATTGAGATAAGAAGGCATCCAGTTCAGCAACTTTGTAGATTACCTGTTAAGGAACACATAATTAGAGAGACTTTATGTTCAGCAAATCACTCAGTTCCTTGGATATAATCAGCTAGGAAGGAGCTTGTATGTTATTTTGCATTCAGAGAAAAACAGTCTCAGGAGGAACCAAAAATAGAGCTTGAAGGGATGGGTTACACTTCTAAATAAACTAGAAACTGTTCAAATGACATCATTTTGTTGCTTTGGTTTTTAGCATGCACAACAAGATCGAGCTCTGACCCAAACAGACAGAAAAATAGACACAGAAGTTGCAGATCTGAAAACAATGCTCGAGTCGCACAAACTTGATAATATTAAGTACTTAGCAGGTAAGGAATCTGATGGTTGTGTCTGATCATGAAGCTGCTAAGCACTATTGAAAGTTTGGCAAACACTCAACAGACTCACCAAGGTTGGAAGAGACCTCAAAGATCATCAAGTCCAACCTGTCACCACAGACCTCATGACTAAACCATGGCACCAAGTGCCACATCCAATCCCCTCTTGAACACCTCCAGGGATGGTGACTCCACCGCCTCCCTGGGCAGCCCATTCCAATGACGAATGACTCTCTCAGTGAAGAACTTTCTCCTCACCTTGAGCCTAAACTTCCCCTGGCACAGCTTGAGACTGTGTCCTCTTGTTCTGGTGCTGGTTGCTAGAGAGAAGAGGCCAACCACTTCCTGGTTACAACCACCCTTCAGGTAGTTGTAGACAGCAATAAGGTCTCCCCTGAGCCTCCTCTTCTCCAGGCTAAACAATCCCAGCTCCCTCAGCCTCTCCTTGTAGGGCTTGTGCTCAAGGCCTCTCAACTGACTGTATTCATAAAGGCTCCCATAAAAAAAAAAACCACCACGAAAACCAAACCTTGAAATAGTCAAGATTAGCAGGTTGGTTTGTGTACTTAACCCAAAGTTTCCTATGATTTGCAGCTTTACTTTGGATGGCTGTGGCTTCTTAGGTTTCTTTCCCTGCTTTATACTGTGATAACAATGTCTGAGAAATATGAAAGTCTGCCTGTTAAGAAGGGCCAAACAGTTCTTCTGTGCCTGACTTAATTTATAAAAACAGCCTGCTGCAGGCATTCCTAGGATTACTTTATCTGTCAGATGGAGATCATATGGAAAATGCCAGAAGACACATATGCAAAACAGAACATTTCAGCTTTTCTGAATGTTCAGCACCACATTCTTTAATTTTTCATTTTTCAGGCATGTGTCTTAGAAAAATACTCTCTCTGCATGTGTGCCTACAGTATTGCCCCTAAGTAACTTTAATATTTTGACATTCTGCTACTGAGTGTGCAGTGCTATTAAATGAGCAGGGTTGCAAGAGAAAATTGCTTTTCTCACTTAGATTTTTCTGATTATTCGTTCACAATGGATTTTTGTCACAAGCACAATCGCTTAGGTCTATTCATAGTGCTGTACTTCAGGCATATCCTTTAGAGAGAACCACTATGAAAAATAAAAGGCAATTTATTGAAACGAGAGGAAATTCTTTTCCCCACTATCCTTACTCAAAACCCATATTGAACTCTGCATGGAAAACCAAAACTAATTTTTAAATAATTTGCATTGTGTTGGGAGAGCTCTTTTTGCAAACAATGGCAAACCTCTTTTGTGTATCTACCTAGAAATCAAAAGTTGATTTTATTTAGATAGATTTGGGGGGAGTCTTTAATTGCATACTGATAAGCCTAATTCTAAAAGTAACTTTCATTTATTTGTTTGCTGAATACTTGACTGTGTTGTAATAATGCTGTTACTTGGTCTTCATTTTACAACTGTAATTTACCATATTGATCTTTTTTTTGGAGTGGTAAGCAACTAAGGGTTGCTTGCAGCTTTCTGATAACTTTCCCACTGTTCCTGCCTTCTTTCCCCCCGCTTCCTTCTTGCTTGTCATTTTTGTGCCACTCTACCTGGAAATCGTTGTAAACCAAAGCCCTTATTTTCTTACATGGGGAAGGAAGGGGTGGTGTTCACGCTTTCAGCATCGTAGTAAGATGTATACATAGCTTTTTGAGGAAATGTTTGGAGACCTAATGATTTAATGTCTCTATTTTCTTCCCCCTCCCCCCTTTTTTTTTTTTTTTTTTTTTTTTTTTTTTTTTTTTTCAGGTTCAGTATTTACATGCCTTACTGTAGCACTGGGATTTTATCGTTTATGGATATAATAAAACATCAATTTCTACTTCCTGATTTCTGCCCCCCCAAAAAAAAAGTACTGTATTTGCCTGGACTTTAACTGCATCTGGACTGGTTTATTTATTCTTTTTGTAAAGCAGACTGTATTAAGAATGTAACCAAAGATGTGCCTAGAAACCAGCTGCACACACAGTGTGCAGACTATAAAACTTACCTCTGGTGAAAGAATGGTATACACATCTCTGCTGTGTCTCCCCATTCTGGACTGCAGTACATATTGCTGCTACAAAATACCATGTAGGCGAAGACTGACATTCATACCAATCATACAGGGCTGAAGGCTGTGGAGAAGGATCTGAAATCATGGAAATCACGTTCATTGGCTGTTCAGACATGCTGGCTGGGGATCAGTGGCATGTATCGGACTCGAGTCTGGATTTTTAATGTAAAACTGAAACTACACATTTTTTGGCTTGGAGGCACTCTTGTATAAGTAGAATTTGTGCTAACTGAACCACGCTTACTTCCCTCTAACACTTGTTCGTAGTTACTGTTATTAAATATTTGTTTGGCTATCTTTATAACATTACCCTTACCAGCTTCTTTTCCAGATGCCCGTCCAGTCAGTCATGTTCCATGGAAGAGCAGTGTGTAATGACAGCAGTGGTTGTCGCTGGTTTTATTTGTAAGACATTTGTAGAGATTTTTTGTGACTGACTTGCCTTTGGTACCTGTTAAGTATCTCATATTCATTCCATATGCTGATTGTTAACTTTACTGTCACTGGAAGTTTTGAAATGCAGTAAAGTACACTAGTTGTGTTGCTGTATAGTTAAGTGATACAAAGTGTCTCAGGTGCTGCCTTCTTCATGGAAGGGAATTGATGCTTGTAGAAAGATTTTTTTTAAGTCATGGTTATGAAGCAAGATCTGAGGTGAGGGAACTGCACTGCTCACAGTATTCTGTGGTTTTTGTTGTTTTAATTTAAAAATAAAGTCTGCTGGGTCTTCAGATACAGAACTTCAATAGTGATTATGGCAGTAATGGAGACCTACAGGGATGTTTAATCCAGTTCTGAGCAAGCCCATCTGAACCAGAAAGTACAACTGAACTCAGTGAAGGAAGGCATCCAGTCTGTCATTCTTCCTATGGCAGGGAGATTGGAGTAGATCTCTAAGGTTCCTTCCAACCTAAGCTATTCTATGATTCCACTGATGAAATGACTGCTTTAGCAGCAGAGCTGCCCTCTGTGTTCCTTCAGTTAAGGGAAATTTCCCTTTCTTGCTCTTAGGAGGAGAGAACAATCAATGCAGTGATAATAAACTTTGTCAGAGCACAACCCCATCTTTGCTTAGTGAAAGTAAAGCTGTTTGGTTCCTTTGTGCCTGTACTGTAATAAACATTTAATATTTTTGGTGGTTGGAAGTGCCAACTTTGAATCACAGGCAAGCACAGAGGAAGAAATGGATGCCTGTAACAGTACCATACTAGCCTGAAATAAAGAATGTTGAATATTTCATGGACTATGCTGAGTTTTCATTATAAGTGCAATGTTTAAATTTGGATTTATTCCCTTTGAAAGTAAGTCACTGCAGGTGCTTTGTTATATTATTTTTTTAAGCTAAGAATGGGTAAAGTCAGTCTCATCTCCATGCCTGGCAAGATGATGGAGCAGATCCTCCTGAAGGCTTTGCTAAAACAGATGAAGACTGGGTGAGGGGTGATAACCACCATGGCTTCACCAAGGGCAAATCCTACCCAATAAACTTGGTGGCTTTCTGTCATGGAGTTACAGCATAAGTGGATAAGGGAAGAATGACTGGTGCCATCTACCTGGACTTGTGTAAAGCATTTGATCCTGTCCTGCATGACATTGTGGTCACCAAATTGGAAAAAGATGGACTTGAGGGATGGACCACTCATAGGGAAATAGTGAATAGGGAAAGCCAGCAAGCGTGGGGAATGGCACAGAGGCACAGAGGCATCTGTTTGCCATCCTGCCCCACGATTTGGGGAGATGTGATGCTTACCAGGGGCCTGAATCAAATGTGTAACAGAGGTGGCAAGATCTTGTATATCCTTCTGATTTATCCACTGCTGCTGTTTAACATGGACAGCAGTGACACAGGTGTCAGCAATGTAAACATCAAGAGGGACTGGGAGTGGTAGTGACAGACAGGGGAGCGCAGGTGCTTTTTTTATCAGTCCTCCCAGTTAAAGGGAAGGGGATTGAAAGGGCTGGCTAAATTGGGAAAAATCAATAAAGGAGACAGTGGTGTGAGAAATCTGGTGGTCTGGGGGCTAATGGACTTCATGTTTCAGAGAAGAGGAAGAACATCTTTGGCTACAAGCTTTCCAATCTAGTGAGGAGGGCTTTAAACTAGGATTGCTGGGGCAAGGGATCCTCCGTCTGTCCCACATCAGCACCAATAATACTAATAGGCACCCTGGGCTTGGAGTTGGACCACAGGAGAGCAGGATAAGGCATCTTTAATCAGTACTATCAACTTCAATGGAGACACAACTTGAATGCCTCTACACTAATGCATGGAGAATAAGCAAGAGCTACAGACGTGCATGTGCCCGCACAGCTATGATGTCATAGGCATCACTGAGAGGGGTGGGATGGCTTTCACAACTGGAGCATAGGAATAGATAGTTACAAGGTCTTCAGGAAAAACAGGGGAGAAGGGGAAAAGGTGTTGCCCTCTACACCAAGGACTGACTGGAGTCTGTGAAGCTCCACCTGGGGCTAGATGAAGAGCTGACAGCTTAGTGGCAAGTGTTAAAGGGAAGGCAAGGGAAAGAGATGTCATGGTGGAAGTCTGCTAAAGGCTAACTGAACAGGAAGAGGATGAGGTCCTCTATAAACAGGTAGCAGTAGCTTCACATTCACAAGCCTTGGTCCTCATGGGAGAGTTCAACCACTCTGCTAACCATCCAAAGGGCAACACAGCAGGGCACCAGCAATCTAAGAGATTTCCTGGAGTGCATTGATAACAACTCCCTCCTTCAAGCAATAATGGAACCCACAAGAAAAGGTGCTATGCTGGACTTTGTCCTCACCAACAATGAGGGGCTGGTGAGTGATGTGAATCTCAAGGGCAGCCTGGACTACAGCGAGCATGAAATGATAAGAGTTTGAGTTCCTCTGATCATTAAAGAGGGTGCAAAGCAAACTCACTGCTCTGAACGTCAAGAGACCAGGCTTCATCCTTTTCAGGGATCCACTTGGCAGGGTGTCATGGGATAAAGCCCTGGAGGGAAGAGAAGCCCAAGAAAGCTGATTAATGCTCAAGAATCCTCTCCTCCAAACCCAGGAGCAGTGCATCCCAAGAAAAAAGAAGGCAGGCAGGAATGGCAGGAGGCCATCATGGATGAGTAAGGTGATCCTGGACTTCCGGACATAAAAAGAGAGTCGATGGGGAGTGGAAGCAAGAACAGATCACATGGAAGGTTTACAAAGAAGTTGTCTGAGCAGCTAGGGAGCAGGTTAGTAAAGCAAAGCACAGATAGTATCAAATTTGGTTAGGGATCTAGAAGGGGACAAGAATTTCTTCAGGTACATCAGGAACAAAACAAAGGCTAGAGAAGATGTGGGGCCTCTCCTGAACCAAAATGGAGACTGGTCATGAGGGATACAGAGAAGGCTGAGGTACTTAGTAAATACTTTGCCTCAGTCTTCACTGGCAAGGGCTGTAGCCACACCACCCAAGCTCTAGAAGGCAAGGGTAGGGACTGGGGAAAGGAAGATCTGTCCACTATAAGCTACAATCGGTTTCAACACCATCTAAGGAACCCGAAGGTACAAAAGTCTGCAGGGCCTAGTGACATCCACCCACAGATTTTGAGGGAAATGGTGGATGAAGTTGCCAAGCTGCTATCCACCGTATTTGAAGGGTCACGGCAGTCTGGTGAAGTTACTGCTGACTGGAAAAGGGGAAACATAACTCCCATCTTTCAAAAGGTAAAAAAGGAAGACCCTGGAAATTATAGGCCTGTGTCTGGCAAGATCATGCAACAGATCCTTCCTGAAGGGAAATACAACTGGTGTCATCTACCTGGACTCCTGTAAAGCATTTCACACTGTCCCACATGACATCCTGGTCACCAAATTGGCAAAACATGAACTTGAGGGATGGACCATTCCATGGACAGGCAATTGGCTAGATGGTCACGCTCAGAGAGTTGCTGTCAATGTCAAAAGGGAGACCAGTGGCGAATGAGATCCCTCAGGGCTCAGAGGCCAGTGCCATTTAGCATCTTTTTCAGTTATATGCACAGTGGAATTGAGGGCACCCTCAGTAAGTTTGCAGACTGTGTGGTCCAGTTGACACACTGAAAGGAAGGGATACCATCCAGAGGGACCTGGACAGGCTTGTGAGATGGGCCTATGCCAACCTCATTGTCCTGGGTTACCACAGCCCGCCCTCACAAGCCCAGCTCCCCTCACACATATGGGAGGGAAAGTAACACTAAAAAAAGGACTTCTGAGTTGAGATAAAGAGTTTACTGAGATCATACACTATGCAGTTACCTTAGCAGAAGCAAAAGAAGCAGAAGCCAGTGATGAAACAGTTCCCCCCACCCAAGCACACAGCAGCCAGCACAGTGGAAAAGACCAGCACTGCAAACCCAGAAACTGGAAGCAGCAATTGGAACAGGAAGCCTCTCATGTTACCATCTGAACTTCAAGCCCCATGAAACTTTGCTCCAGCCAGCACTTTCATTTTGAAGTCAGCATTATGACAGCATAGTATTGAATATTCAGCAGCAGATTCAGCTCAACTCATGACACTCATGAAATTCAGTAAGGCCAAGTGCAAGGTCCTGCACCTGGGTCAGGACAATCCCAAGCAGAAATATAGGCTGGGCAGAGAATGGCTTGAGAACAGTCTCAAGGAGAAGGACTTTGGGGTGTCTGTTGAAAAACTCGACATGAGCCAGCAATGTGCACTTGCAGCCCTGAAGGCCAAATGTATCCTGGGCTGCATCAAAAGAAGTTTTACCAGCCGGATGAGTGAGATGATCCTCTTCCTGTGCTCCGTTAATCCTGTGTGAGTAGAGGCAAAATCTAACTTCTTCTGAATTTAAAAATCATTTTAGCATTCTTTCTAACAATGTCTCATCATGTGTACCATGTATATATATTGGCATTCCAAAATGGTAGAAAATCTATCCATAGCTTTCCAAACAGAGCTTTCCCTTCAAAGAGAGACTGAAACTCAGGTACAGTTGATAAGCAAAGGCATCAGGCTGTACTGTTAAATATGTCTTGAAAGCAAGAATTGAGTGTGATATGAGCACTACATTCATAAATGGGAGACCTAAGTTGGTGATTCTCCAAAATTTGATTCTGTGAGACTTGTTGTATTGTGCTGTATACTCTTTCTACTTTGAATCAGTAGGAATTCTAAATGTTCAGAAATACTTTCCAATTTTCTGACTGAGAATGAGAATCTTTCCATATTCTGGAAAACCAAAGTTGCTCTGAAAGCTGCTTTGTGTTTTGCAGAACAAATCAAGATGCAGAGATCATAACAACTGTATTTACTTGTAACACATTAGTGGGTGTATGCTGAATTTAAATGCTTGTCTGTCTTGCTTTGCCTCTTGTTTTCAGTAAAAATCCATGAGGGTGCTGTCTCCTTTTTACAGTTATGTGTTAGCTAAATCATTTGCTTCAAGTATTTTGTTACTGTTAAATCATAGAACTGTTGAGGTTGGAGGAGACCTTTGAGATCATCAAATCCAACTGATCGCCTAGAGCTTACAAGTCCATCGCTACTGCTAAGCTACTACCACTAACCCACATCCCTAGGCAACACATTCACGTGTCTTTGGATGGTAACTCTACCACCTCCCTGGGCAGCCCATTCCAATGCCTGGTAACCCTTTCTGTGAAGAAATTTTTCCTAACATGCAACCTGAACCTCCATTGGCACAACTTGAGGCCCTTTCCTCTTGTCCTTTCACTTGTTGCATGTGAGGAGAGGCAAACACCCACCTCACTCGAGCCTCCAGTCAGCCTTCTTTTCTGAAGACTAAATGATCTTAGTTCCCTCAGCCATTCCTCATAGGATTTGTGTTCAAGGTCCTTTACCAGCTTAGTAGCTCTTCTTTGGACATGCTCCAGTATCTCAGTGTCCTTCTTGTAGTGAGAGGCCCAAAACTGAACATAATATTTCAGGCTTGGCCTCACCAGTGCTGAGTAGAGGGGGACAATCACACCCCTAGATCTGCTGCCCATGCTATTTCTGATACAAGCCAGGATGCCATTTGCTTTCTTGGCCACCTGAGCACTCTGCTGGCTCATATTCAGCCAGTCATCAATTCAAACCCCCAGGTCCTCTGCTGAGCAGCTCTACAGACACTCTTCCCCAAGCCTGTAGCATTGCATGGGATTGCTGTGGCTTAAGTGCATCACTTGACACTTGACCTTGTTGAATTTCATACCATTTGCCTCAGCCCATCTATCCAGTCTCTCCAGACCTCTTTGCAGAGCCTCTCTGCCCTCCAGCAGATTGGAACACCATCCCAGCTCAGGGTTGCCTGCATACTGAGGGTGCACTTCATCCCCTCATCCAAATAATTGATAAATGTTTTAAACAGAACTGGGCCCAGTACTGAGCCCTGGGATCACTTGTGACTGACACCCAGTGGATTTAACTCCATTCACCACAATTCTTTGGGCCTGACCATCCAGCCAGATATTTACCCATCAAAGCATTTGCCTATCCAAGCCATGAGCAGTCAGCTTCTCCAGGAGGATGCTATGGGAAACCGTGTTGAAGGCATACTGAAGTCAAGGTAAACAACATCAACAGCCTTTCCATCATTCACCAGGTAGGTCACAGAGGTCAACACTTGCCCTTAACACTTGCCCTTAACACACCCACATTGACTGAGCACAATCATCTTGCTGTTCATCACCATGCATCATACAGTCATATCCCTCCCTGGCATAGAGAGCAACCCCACCTCCTCTCCTTCTGCACCTATGCCCTCTGAAGGGTTGGTATCCATCAGTTGCAGCACCCTAGTCAGATAAGTTGTCCCACCACGTTTCTGTGATGGCTACTATGTCATAGTTGCCTTGCAGCACTATGGTTTACAGTTCCTCCTGCTTATTACCTGTGCTGCATACATTAGTACAAATGCACTTCAGCTGAGCTAATGGTCCTGCCACATTTTTAGAGAGAGTGGCCTGATTCCATCCATGCTGCCCCAATCACTTTCCACTTGAAAGATCAATAGTGGGTAGTAATCAGAGGGCTGTACCACAGTAGGAAGCCTCCTTTTTACATCTTTGACCCAGGCCCTCTGAAGGCCATGGTGAAGCCCCATTTTTACCATGAGAGTGGTGGAACACTGGAACAGGTTGCCCAGGGAGGAAGTTGAGGCCCTGTCCCTGGAGATATTCAGAGTGAGGCTCAATGGGCTCCATGCAGCCTGATCTAGTTGAGGATGCCTCTGCTTATTGCAGAGGGGTTGGACTAGATGACCTTTGGAGGTCCCTTCCAACCCAGACTATTCTATGACTCTATGATTTTGTGATTGTTTGTTGTGTCAGGTTATACCCATCTCTGGAGAGACTGAAAAGAGCCCAGTCCCCAGGTGGACAAAGAAGCCTGACCCAGGTGGGCCCTTGGTTCTCCATCCCAGAGGGAGGGGTCCCAAGGTCAAGGTCTATTCCACTCCCCCTTCCTATCCAGCAAGCCTATATAAGGGGAGCCATCTTCCTGACATTTCCTCTTGTTCCTGTGCCTTGCCTGCCTGGCAGACATCTCTGCTGCCCCTGTTCCTCCAGTTACCATGTGGCCTGCTTCATGCATGCTCATAAGGAATGCATCCAAAGAAAATCCACATTTATTAAGGGAATCTAATGCCAGCTAGACCTCATTTGCTGTACTTTTCTATTTAGCGTTTTCCTTATACCTTTGTAACTTTCCCTTTTACTCTAATGCCATATATATTTTGTTAAGCTCACCTTTTTTACTTCCAAAATTATTCCAGACTGTTTCTTTTGTTGTTTTCCCCTCTCTTTCTCCTGCCTAATTTGCTTTTACCCTGCTGGGGAAAAAGGGAGAGGGGAGGCAAAAATCTAAATCTGTTCCATTTGGGCTTTTGGACTCTGGGAAATGCTTAAACCACAAAAGTTGTGACCCTTTATAGAGCAGTGTACTGGTTTTTCAAGGGGACTTGGGTGGTCTAGAGTTGTACTTAGAATTATGAGCTGAGAAATGAAAACATATTTTTAACATAGGTACGAAACCTACTTCAATTTTTCTAGCCATAAATGTTTTGATTTACCAGAATAAGCCCCTTTCTAGCTGTGAACTGACCTTTTAATGAATGGTGAAATCCTAGCTCCATGCAGCTCTTAACAATTCCTGTTCACTTTGAAGAAGGTGTGCCTTTACCTTCTAGATACTTTGATTCGTACCACTTAAGTGGATTTTTCTCTTCTGAGTCTTGCTGCAATTTGCAAATCTTGCATAGGATAACTGGTAAGGTTTTCTGGGTGCTTTTTAATCAGTTAGCTACATTCCAGTGACTAGTTCCTTTGAACTTCTGATTGCAAGTGGTAAGACTCAGTTTTGCATCTCCCACTGAATTTTCAGGACTCAGGCAAGCTGCCTTCATTATGGTCTCTAAAATGACCGAAAGTCTGTAAGACAGTTAAATATTTAACAGAACTGCTATGAAAAGTCTCTTTTCAAGGAACAAGTACACTGTGAAATTAATGATTTTTTTTTTTTTTAAATATTTTAATATATTTGGAAAAGTTGTATTTGGAAAATATTTATTAGTTTGACAACAATGTTTTCTTTGCAATTGTTTTTCCTTTATATGCGTCTTAAATATTAGGGCTTTTTGTTGGGGGGTAGATTTGTTTGTTGGTTTGGATTGTTTTTTAATGTTTGTTTGTTTGTTTTTTTACTAAAGCCTTCTTGTATAAGCAATTTTCTTCATTCTATAAATAGAAAGTTCATTTACAGTCAAATATGTGCCTGGAATATTGGGATTTGCATTAATCAGAAACAAACGCATATGATCTTGGAGACAGAGGGCCTCTGAGTCTTTCTTCAGAAAGCTTCCTTTGGCTTAGAACATAGTTTTTCCACCCTAGTGCCAAACATTTTCACACAGTAGTGTTGATTCTTTATTTCACACTTAAATCCTACATCACAACAATTGCCTTATCCTTAACCTGTAGTTTTGTAACTAGATGAATATCACAGAGGGAAGATATTAGCATTTGCTTAGTGTTCTTTTGAGATCTGTCCATTCCAAGAAAGAAGATTCCAATTTTCTTGGGAGGATGCCCAGCTGGGATCAAAACCAAAATACTGGAAAGGAGTAACAAAAAGTATTGCCGTAAATATCAATCTTGGGCCAACATTTATCCCCACAGTGAGGCACATCACTGTGCTGTTGGGTTAGGAACCGGCTGGAGGGCCGAGCCCAGAGAGTGGTGGTGAATGGTGCCACATCCAGCTGGGGGCCTGTCACTAGTGGTGTGCCCCAAGGATCAGTGCTGGGCCCCATGCTCTTCAACATCTTTATTGATGATCTGGATGAGGGCATTGAGTCCATCATCAGTAAATTTGTGGACGACACCAAGATGGGGGCAGGAGTTGATCTGCTGGAGGGTAGAGAGGCTTTGCAGAGGGACCTCGACAGGCTGGACAGATGGGCAGAATCCAAGGGCATGAGATTTAACACATCCAAGTGCCGGGTTCTGCACATTGGCCACAGCAACCCCATGCAGTGCTACAGGCTGGGGTCAGAGTGGCTGGAGAGCGGCCAGGCAGAGAGGGACCTGGGGGTGCTGGTTGATGGGAGGCTGAACATGAGCCTGCAGTGTGTCCAGGCAGCCAAGAGGGCCAATGGCATCCTGGCCTGCATCAGGAACAGTGTGGCCAGCAGGAGCAGGGAGGTCATTCTGCCCCTGTCCACTGCACTGGTTAGGCCGCACCTTGAGTACTGTGTCCAGTTCTGGGCCCCTCAGTTTAGGAAGGATGTTGACTTGCTGGAACGTGTCCAGAGAAGGGCAACAAGGTTGGTGAGGGGTTTGGAACACAAGCCCTGTAAAGAGAGGCTGAGGGAGCTGGGGTTGCTTAGCCTGGAGAAGGGGAGACTGAGGGGTGACCTTATTGCTCTCTACAACTACCTGAAGGGAGGTTGTAGCCAGGTGGGTGTTGGTCTCTTCTCCCACGCAGCCAGTACCAGAACAAGAGGACACGGTCTCAGGCTGCGCCAGGGCAGGTTTAGACTGGATGTTGGGAGGAAGTTCTATACAGAGAGAGCCCATTGGAATGGGCTGTCTGGGGAGGTGGTGGAGTCACCGTCATTGGAGGTGTTCAGGAGGAGACTTGATGGGGTGCTTGGTGACATGATCTAGTTTTTTGATGGGTTGGACACGATGATCTTGAAGGTCTCTTCCAACCTGGTGTATTGTATTGTATTGTATTGTATATCAAATAGTCTGCCTCTCTTTGCTGTTGTGTTGATGTGCACCCTTAGAAGTTCTTTAGGTTTCCCCTTCCCCATGATATTCTGAAATATACCAGCTTGACTTGTCATGACTAATACTACACGTCAATAGTCTCTTCAGTTTCAGGAGTAAAAATGTAGCAAGGGGAAAAAAAGTAGGGTAGTGTGTTGTGGTTTGGGCTTGGGGTTTATGTTTTTGTTTGTTTAGTTTTATTTTGGTTTGTTGTTGAGTTTTTGGTTGGTTGGGTTCTGTTTTGTCTTGTGGGTAAATGGCACATGGTCAGTGAGGACATTAAACAGAACTGTGTGGTACATGAATGTATTAATAGTGCACTTATAGCAGGCAACTGAATTTGATCAAATCAAGCTTGTATACAGGGCTCCAGGGTTTGCTTTAGAACTGACAAGGTTCTGAGTAATAGTTGCAGAGGCTTGGGGACAGGAAGGGAAACAGGGCAGCTTTCTCAGCATGAAGGAAAAACTCAAGGTTTATAGTGTTTAGACATTAATCTTCAGCATGCTTTGGTCTTTCTGCATTAGAAATTTTGTATTCCTCTTCTGTAGGATTTTCAGCAATGCATGTTACTGCATGAACAGTCAGCTATTAATTACGTCATTTTTGATTGTGATTTTGTCCAGAATAATTTGTGTTGGTCCACGTCATTCTCCCGTTTTTACCTGGGATCTATTTTCTTGTGGCAAAGGTGTACCAAGTGCTACATGTTTATGAAGTTCTCCCAGTGATGTAAGAAATTAATAAGCATAAAGGCCACTTCAGAAGCTACCTTTAAAGACAACTTACAACAGCCACATCTAGATGTTTATAATATTTTTCTATCACCACTCACTTTCAAAGAGGTCAGTTCTAAAGCCTCATGATTTACATGCAGAGCTCTCTTGTGTTCCTTTGACGCCAGCTAGGCTAAGGCACTAAACACGTCCTTGTCTGAGCTACTGAACTATTCACTGAGCTTTTAAAACCAAACAAAGCTCACAGAGAAGAGCCTGTGATAAGAAAAACAAAACACTGATACTGCACAGATGAGACTGAGCATGTGTAGTGTGGATGCTGCATGGGGGCATTTCATGATAATTCAGTTGTTGGCTTTTTTATGTAGTGGTTACCTTGTCTTGTGTGCTACATTGCTGTACCATTCAGAAGTCTGGAAGGCTTTTAAGAAGCTGGAATCTGATGGAAGCTGATGAGGGGAAAGTGCAAAATGAGGCTCAGACTTCCAGAAGTCTGTAACAAAATTCTTGCAGAGATCTTAGCATTTTTGTTTCCTCCAAAAAAGGAAAAAAAAAAATAAATTAAGCTTTTTTAAACAAACATTAAATTAAGCTTTTTAAAACATTTGAAATTAAGCTTTTTAAGAAAATTTAAAGTAAGCTTTTAAAACAATTTAAATTAAGCTTTTAAAAAAAATTCTAATTAAGCTTTAAAAAATTTAAATTAAGCTTTTAAAAAATTAAATTAAGCTTTTAAAAAATTAATTAAGCTTATTTTAAAATTTTAAATTAAGCTTTTAAAAATTTAACTTAAGCTTTGAAAGTTTAAATTAAGCTTTTAAAAACCTTTACATTAAGCTTTTTTAAAAATTTAAATTAAGCTTTAAAAAAATTAAATTAAGCTTTTAAAAATTTAAATTGAGCTTTTAAAAACCTTTAAATTAAGCTTTTAAAAACCTTTAAATTAAGCTTTAAAAAAAATTTTAATTAGGCTTTAAAAAATTTTAAATTAAGCTTTAAAAAAATTAAATTAAGCTTTAAAAAAAATTTAAATTAAGCTTTAAAAAAAATTAAATTAAGCTTTAAAAAAATTAAATTAAGCTTTTAAAAATTTAAATTACCCTTTTTAAAAAAAAATGAAATTAAGCTTTTTTTGAGTAGCTTCTGAGTTGATTTTTGGGTTTATTCTCCTAGTCACCTCCCAGTCTATGCATTGCAGCACACTCCTCTGGGTGAATTGTTTCATAATTAACAATGAGATTTGGGGATACCTGTGACAGCAGCTCTCAAACAACCCTACACTGAGATAATTACCTTTTTGCTACCCAGTAAAAATGCAAAACTTGAGAAAACTTAACAGCTTGCTGTCAGCTAAGTAACCAAATTAACCTGTCATGTTCCAAACAGTGTCCCATTTGCCCTAAGGTGTCAGACCACACCTGACAAACTGTGATGATTCATAAACTGTGGCTAACTGGGGGGTGGGGAGTCTAAGGAAGCTAATCCTGTTTGATAGAAAAAACAGTGGGTAATCACCAGCTGACAAAGCAAAAATATGCTTACTGTGAAAGGTAAATGTTTAATAGAAACCTCATCTCCATTTACACAAATGCCAGTGTTTTGAAAGGTGGTTTGTTTTCCTCCTGTTACCTAACGGGGAGGGGTAAATAAAAGGCATAGCTCTGTACTTGGACACTTCTAGCTCATTTTCCTTTGCAGTTCCCAACTTTAGATATTCAGTATGTCATTTAATAAATAACTTCTGGATTCCTTTATATGTAACATGTAGTTTCAAAATCGGTTTTAAGATTTATTTCTCCCCCTCCCCACAAGGTTGTAGGAAGACTTGGAGAAGGGAAGGGTCAGGTTTCTGTTCTTAACGAGAGATTTAATGTATTTCTTAATGAAACAGCGTTTAATGCATTAGAATACGACCAAAGGCTCTCTTACAAGTATTTACTTGTTCACTGAAGTTAAAAGCTTATTCATCTGAACGTTTCACAATCAGTCTTCTGATTGATGCTTGTTTAAGTTTTTGTACAAATTGTATTTCAAGTAGCAATTTAAATATTTCTGTACACTGTTAGTCCATGGCCACAGGCAGCAAACCCGCAAGACCCTGAGGTACTTAAATATCTCCAAACAAAGCTAGCCACAAGACCAAATATAAACAGATACAAATAAAGGGGGAGGGAATGCAAGGTGCTGTAAGTCTGTGTACTGTATAAATATCTCAGATACCAAATAGATAAGACTGTAGCAACAGCAAAAGAAAACATAAGCAAAGCCAGTTACTTTGGGCCATAAATGAAGGTTAAGGTATGCAGTTCCTCTTTGCCCTTGGACAAAACCCAGCATTGGAGACAGACGGCTGCTTAACAACTGCCTTTTCCAGCATGTGTAGCTGCCTGTTCTTTTCACTGATGGTACCAGTGTTAATCCAGAAAATGGAGATTTACTTAGTGTGCTTTTCTGTTGCCCTGGAATGAAATGTTTTACTGCAAAGATGCGAAGTCTTATATAAGCTGCGTTAAGCTTGGTGTGAAAATCATAACTGATAGATGTGTTGGGGGTTGGTTGTTTCTTAGATCTTTTATGTTGCTTTAATGTACTGTGTTTGAGTCTTCTTTGCACACTACCAAAGGATGATTGTTCCTTGCTAATTACCCTTAGTAAAGTAGCAGGTGAGCTAGGTGATGTGGTGATAAGTCAGAACGAGCTGTAATGATGTTCATGAGACAGAATATACCATAGAGAGCCCCCAAAAAAGGCAGAAACAAAACAAGTTAATTGCTTCTTGAAGCACTGCAAGCAAGGGGGCAAATATTTGAAATACATACATAATGAGAGGGAGAAATTCAAGCAATGGTAATGTTAAAGACGGCCTATGAGTGATAGCAGGTAGCATGTTAGTTGCTAAGTTACGAGGCAATTTTGGACAGCAGCTATGTAGCCAAGGATGGTTTAACAGGGCTGTGCTGGAGTTCCCATGTTCAGAGATTATATGGAAGCATTATGTCAGCATCAAATCATGGCACACAGTGCACAGGGATTCTGTTGCTGGGAAAGGTATCTGTGGGGCTGGAGAAAGGAGCTGCCTTACTTTCTGCTCCACTGAGGTCTGGGCAAGGTGGGGGCACCAGCCTTTGTGCCTCACTCCGTCGCACACTCAGATGAGTCCTCCAAATTCCAGCTCCTGCTGGGATAATTATACAGGGAAATGCAGCTTTTAAGAGCAGAGAGGTAGTTCCTGCCTATTTTTCATAATGCTACCTACCAGGGCTGCAAGCACTTAAAAATTCTGCCTTCTCAAAAGAGATCCTAGCCTGCCTCAGGATAGGAAACAATGGCCCTTGGCATAATCTTTTCTGCAGAGAGGATGAAATAGCCTTTCCAAAGACAAAGAATGGTGAATTTGGTAATGAGTCCCTAGCTAGCCAGCATAATAGATTTGCTGTATTTAAACCGTGTCCCAAGAGACCTGTGTGCCAGTTCTTGGTTGGTTGGTTTTACTTTTTTTTTGATTTGTGGTTTCTGCTTCTGTAGAGCTCAGGTCTTGTGAAGGAGATTGATAAATATGGCTAAGTGCCAGCACTAGGTATTGCACAGACTTTCTGGCAGCGCTGCGGTAGGCTGACATAGGCTGTTGACAGAATCTTGATGTCATTCTTTTTGGTTTGTGACCAGTGTTATTTAACTGGTCAGACTTCCAAAGCCACATTTGATCTGTGTGATTATGATTCTCCGAGCTCTTTCCCTAGTATGTCCAATTTAATTTGCTGTAGGTTGCTACCTCCACTAAATTGTGGGAGGGTGTTGGGGGTGTGTGTGAGCACATGTGTGCTTCTTGAATGATATAAAAGAAAGAATATTTGCAGAATTGCACGACAAGTATTTTTTTTTACTAAGAGTTGCTTGTGCCAGACAAATCTGGCAGCTTTCTTTGATAATAACTGCGTAACAACCTTTGCAGACAAAAGCAATGCAATACATCTCATAGATCTCGGTTTCAGGTTCCACATAATCTAACGTCAAGTTAGAAAGATAATGCTGTAGCCTCACGATGGCAAAACAAAGAGTCCTGTTCTCTGCTGTGTGAGAAAGACCAATTCAAGCGTAAGTGTTCTGCAGCAAGGTTACTAAAATGTTCAGAAACATGATTTATTTAGCCTAACAAATGAAAACTGAAGCTAATCTGACTCTGGACATGCTCTCAAGGGTACTAACTTAGTAACAAACACATGAAGAAGGAAAGAACTTTTTCAAGGGAAGGACAGAGACTTGCCATTAAGTACATTGAGGATGGAAGTTATAAAGATGTTCCTGACCATCAGAAAATTTAGGATTTGGAACAGTGGTCCAGCAGAAGCAGCAAGAATAAATCTGTTTGGAAGACTAGCATCAACCAACAAAGACAAGACTCTGTAGGGAATTTAACTCTGTTGTAGTTTTATATAAAAAATGGAAGGAAATGCTGTCTATTTTTTGGCTATCTGGAAACTTTTACTGAAGCTGATGTTACAACATCATATCCATTGGTTCAAGTGTCAGGACTCTGTCAGCATATTTTTTTACAGTAATTTCAGTAGATCAAAGAATCACATGTCATGCCCTTAATGTTCAATGAATATGAAAAATGTGGTTTTAAAAAATTATTTTTTTTTAGTCTTCTTATCCTCTGCCAATACATTTAAGGTAATTTACTGTAAAACTGAAGGCAGTGCTCCCCTCTGCTCCCCTCAATACAGCATGAGTTTGAAAGGGGAAACATCTACATTCTGAAGTGCACTAAGCCTTCTTTTCATCTTGAAATCACCTTTTAAATTCCTTTAAAGGTATTTTTAATATATGTGAATGTCTAATTATAGCTAAAGTTAATTTGCATTTCAATTATCCTCCCTTCTTGCTAGGTCCTCAGCAGATGAACAATCCCAGGAAGAGCCTAGGTGCTCCCTACTCTGCTACAGCATGGTGGCCGTTCTGTCCTGCTCCTGGAAAGTCCAAAGGTGAAAAAGGGTAAGCGTATATATGCGTACACACGTGCAGAGAGGGCAAGGAAGGACTTCTCTGCCCCATTTTCCATTCACTATGCCCAGCCCTAGTGTTTACGCACACAGCAATGTCTGTACACACAGTCTTGGTATGGACAAAGGAGTTTATCACACCACTCTGTAAGCCGCTTCTCAGAATGCCAAAATCTTTGGCCCATAAGTAGTTTGGTTCACAGCTGTCTTGACTTCCCTTTACGATCTGCACCTTCCCTTCTTGGTCTCAAACTGCAGAAGTCAACTAATTTCACCACAGCCTTAGTACCTTGTTCTTCAGTCTGGGCACTGCCCAGGCGTATCTCTACTGCTCCTCACTGTCCTAATCCTTTAAAAGACCTCTGGCTGGATATCTGGAGCAGTATTTCAACAGCTGGCCTTGGCCCACATGAAGGCTGATAGGAAGTTGCAGCCATTTTGAGGGCATGAACTCCACCACCATCATGCATTTCTCAGATGTTTCAAGGCTGCACTGCAAGCCTCTGTTTTCTCATGCTTTGTTCGGTAGCCCAACACTGCTGGCAACACCATGTTTTGCCTTTGACAAGGTGACGTATCTGCTGTTCCTGACCATCTTGCTGTTACCGACCATCTTGCTGTTACCCTACCCTCTTCAGCCAATACAAGAATTGCTCTGACTGAGATGTTAAGGTATGATGGGTAGAGGGAATTAAGTGATTGGAGAGCTGCAAACTTTTGGCTTGCTTGTCCTCAGTTATTCTTTGTGTAGGTTTCCTGGGGAGAAATAGATTAGGCCCTTTAAAGAAGGTTCTTAACTGGGAGCTTGGTAAAGGGCAGTGGGAGTGTATATTGAAGAAACTGGAATAAACAACAAAACCAAAACACGAGGCTATGATTCAACAAAATATGCCATAAGGGAGCACTCAAGCAGACAGTGTTTATTGCTCAATGTGGTGTAAAGTCCAGGCAGTGTGTAGCTGCAGTCCAATGGAACTCTCCTAAGGCTGGAAATAAAGAGGTGCAGAGAAGCAGCAGCACAGAGGAGGCAGCATGTTTTCCTTTGGAAAGGGGCAATGATGATTGTGCAGTAGACTAGAAATATTTATCCATATAAAAGATCTCGGTGTTAGCAGCAGCAGATCTTTGGATTCTTTCACACACTGTTTTATTAAAAAAATTAATCATTCACTTGTAGTGTAAGATAGCAGGTCAGACACCGTTTCCTAAACAAAATATTGCAGCTGAAAATTACTGTGGGAAAACTTCCTAATTAGCCTTGCTGGGTTTTTCATTGTTGTTGTTGGGTTTTAAGAGAAAAGTAGCTGAACTTCTGAATCTGGTTTCCTGTGGAAACAAAGCTTGTGCAATCAGTGTTTGTCCTGTACCTAATAATTTTTGTAACCATTCAGCAAATCAGATGTTAACTAATGTTGAAAGAGTGATCATATCAGACGTAATTCTTTTGTTAAGCATTTCATGAAATCTGTCAGCAGGATAGGGGGCAGAGAGTCAGTTTACTGCTTTGACTGAAGTAAAAGCGAGAGGATCTCAGCCATTCCGTGTCGCTTGCCAGCCAGCACACACGTGCCAACAGGGAGTGTTTTCATAGTTCCAGACTAGCCCCAGAGTCTGTTGTCTCTTGGTAGTGACAGTGGCATCAGAGGCACGAGGAGAGCTGGGATTATTGTGGTGGAGAAAGATGTGGGACAAAGGACACAAATCCGTAGGAAATCAGGCTTCATTAGTTCTGCTGCTCAGGAACAACATGTTTGTCTAACAATAGCTTTCTGCCCAAGCACATGCGTCAGAACCAAATTAGATTTCTATTTGCATACCTCCTTACCTTTCTCAGGAATGCCTTTGGCATAGAACGCCTCAATTTCTTTCCTCCTTAGGGCATGGGTCTCTCCTGGACAGCAACTGTAAAAGTTGCATCTTATTTCTTAGTAGATTTATTACTTTGTTTACTTAAAGCCAGATGAACTGTGTTTAATAACAACATCAAATGTTTGCTGCTTTTTTTAATCCTCTTGGCTCTTCAGAAACAACATAACAGAGAGAGAGAGAGAGCAAAGACTGGATGCAATTCCATGTTGTGCACACACACTGAGAGCAAAACCTGAAGACAGTATTGTTGTGCAATGTAAACAAGGCATAAATTTATCCTACAGAACCCTTGTAGATGATGATCTGAGAGGGAAAGAATCCAGTGGATTTCTGAGGCATAGGATGGGCCTGGAGCACTGGCAGGAGGAGCAGAATATTTTGTTTTCTTGTAAAATGAGCATATTTTACATTTACTTGTTGAAATAATGAGCGGGGGGGTGGGAGGGTGTATGTGGAACAAACCACAAGGAAACTTTTACAGCCACTGTTCCAAAGAATACTGTAGTATCCAAGGGAGTTTTCAATCTGCAGGGAGTGAGAAGACAAACTGTACTCCTTGTTCTGTCTTACGTAGTCTAAGGTCTGTGTTATTCTCTTTAGAATGATATCAGTGCTTCTAAATTAAAGTAGCAATGCCCAAATTCCACAGGGATGTGTGTCACAGTAATGCATGTGCTAGTAATTAAAACAAGTTTTCAAATTGCTTCAGTTTCAGACAAGAACCTATTTATGAAGCTGTGTAATAAAAACCCCAGGAAGCTAGAGCCAAAATCTGAGGCAGCATCAATACATGACACGGCCACTGACACAATGTGAGATCTTGTGTGCTATTGCTGCCACTAGCCACAGCAAAGAAAAGCAGTGTTTTCAAATACTAGGTTGCATTTCAGAAGCTCAGCTCAATGTTCCGACTACCAACTACTTTAAAAATTCACTCCAAAGAATAACTGGTCACCTAGAAAGAAAATGAGATACAATTAAAATGAGAGCAGTGGGCTACTCCATATCCAGTCATTAGAATTGTGCCTTTTCAGGGGCAAGTATTTGATGCTTCAGGGAGAAAAATGCACAAAGAGCCAACTAAGCTGCACTATGCTTCATGGAGGTGGGGGATAGACTTTCCTGATCCCCCCACGGACAACCGAGCCGTGAAAAGAAATACAGAGCAATTACCCTAATCACAGTCTTAGCAAATGTGATTAATGATCAAACAGTTTTCCAACGTTTTGGCAAATCCTGTCTTAGTGTTATTTGCCTTGAATTCCTCCCACAGCAATAAGCTGTGTAAGCTGACAAAATGCAAATGCAAAAAGCACTACCTTTTGTGTCCCTTGGGTGCTGTAACTTGATTATATCCAACCTACACTTCAGTAGCTGACCTAATTTCTTCTGTTGTTATAATTTTAGAAGGAAGTTTTTGCAGGCTCTTTGTACCTGATATGGATTAGTACTCCAAGGTATCTTGGACAAAAAAAAAAAGAGAGATGAAAAATAGTCTTTTGTTCCTGGTATACTGTTGGTTTAATTTAGTTGGCTGTGTTTGGTGGAGGAACGGAGGAGCCTAATTTTAAGCCTTTCTAATTTTGTTCACCTTGTATTTATGTGTTCTGAGGCTAAATTAAAGCTTGTGTGGCACGTGTACCGTGGCTAGTGAATTAGCTCCAGTCATCAGCTTAACTGCTAAGAAATTTCACACTGAGCCAAACCTAACACATTGGTACAATTACAGTCCAGCAGCTCAGATCTACTTTCAAAGCAAACACCCCAAATGTGTTATTAAAAGGCTAAAATACACCCACTGGCAAGGCTTGCATCCCTGTATCCCAATAATGGGGCTGCATAAGCCCTGGGCTGAGCCAAGAGCATCCTGCTAAAAGTAACACTTTGCCCCGTGCAGTGGCAAAGGAGCTGAGATTCATCTCACACATTTTTTTTGTAGTAACTTGCTGTGGTCTGTCAATGTTTGCTCAGTCACACCTAGTCAAACTGGTTTATGTTGTCTCCTGCTTCATCATTTGTAAGTAATACTTTCTAGTCTCATTTTTTTCCTCTCCTTTTTGTTTTGTTGTTTCTTGTTTTGGTTTGTTTTGTGTGGGGTTTGGGTTGGGTTTATTTTTGTTTTTTAAACTTGCTGATGCTCCCAGTTGTGCTAGAATTGTTATTAGAAACTACCAAGGTGGAAAAAAATAGAAATCACTTGCTTTTGGTATGTGTTCATTTAAGCAATTAACACATGTGGCTGAGTGGAGCACTGCGCTTCAGTCTTGCCAGCCCTTCCCTCTGTGGTTCAAGGAACACGGCTATTGAGGAATCAGAAAGTGTTTTTTGAATGGCATGAGCTGGAACCTTTGCCCTTGCTCACAAGGGGAGAAAGACTGGCTTGCAGCAATTTTAAATCAAGGAATGCAAACTCTGGGGAGATGAAGTCTCTTGAATAGCTGTGGCAACAGCCTTAATTTGGAGTAAAGCATTCCAGGACTAAATAAATGGCACACACTGAAAGGAGTCTGCAGAACCTGTGGATGAGTAACCTCGGTTGTGCTAATGAGATGTTTTGTTTTGAGACTTACTCCGGTAGAGGGAGACTGAGTCAATTTGTCTTGGCCTATGTCATGGGGAGGGGGAGGCTAAGATTTACTTTTAATGACCAAAATAACTGTACAGCTGCCAGGGAGTGCCTTGATTCCCTCCCCCCACCCCCCAGCTATGTAGGAGGTACAGGGAACTTTTCCTTTTAACTTTCTCTATGCCTCCAGTCAAGCCTATCCGGACCTCCAGGCAGCTCCTTGCATGTTCCCCGGCTTTTTAGCTTCTCCACTGATGTCAGGTATGATTGCTTTTCCCCACCCTGGGGGCCAGCCTGGGAAACGCCTGACAGCAGGGCCAACCTTCTTGCGTCCCACCCCATCATCTCCGGTCTGCGGCCCTTCAAGGTCCCCTGGTAGAGGGGAACATCTCTGCACTGTCAGGAGTCTCCTTCTCCAGGGAGTGTAGCTTTCTTCTCCTTGCAGGCACTGCAATGCTCTCAGTCCCTACTGAGGCAGTGCTTGATCTCCCTGTCTTATCTTTGAGCATCCAGTAAAGCATTTAATATCTATAAAAATGTGTATATTATATAACCTTTGAGAGTGATCTAATGTACAATGGGAATAGGCTGGTCTAAATCCCTTTTTATACAGCTTGTCAACCTCCCTGATAAGGAATACATAGTGTTTTAACTATATTGATGCAGTTGCAGTTCTTAGCATGAAAAATAGGGCAAGAAAAATCCCCTAGGTAAGAGAAATGTTGCTGGCCAGTTTTAGAAAATCCTTCACAAGCATAACTTTTGTTTCAGGTGTCCTGCTGCTCTCAGTACATGAGAGAAGCTCTGGCTTGTAGAGGGCTGATTAGTCATTTGACAAGTAAGCATGTTTACTCATAAAGCACCCCATCTTGCTCTGTGCATGACTAAACTGAGTAACGACACAATTATTTCTGTAACTCAGACCACCTCTGCTGCACCCCTTTCCTGGCGTGGGTTTGTTTTGTTCTCTCTGATGTGTCATGCCCATCACTCAGACTATGTGCTCTGCCAGCACAAAGAGCAGTGCCCAAGGTGGTGTCTGATGGCAGAGATGTTCTGTATTGATACATTTCATGGCTCACTACTTCTGCTCAGAATTCAGAGGTGATCTTGATTTTAAAATTTGAAGGAGAGAAAACTCAATTTTCCAAGCACATCCAAGCTTGTTTTCAGGCTTACCAATCTCTTTGAGTATTAGGCAGAAGTATCACTACAGATTTTATGGGACTGGGTATCTCCCAAGATCATGAGCATCCACATGGCTTATGGCAGAGGTGGCAAATTTACATCTACTGAGTATCAGGCACCAAGGCTCCAGACTTGCAAAATTACTTTGTTTAGATTGGCATTAACAGAGCTACATACAACAGCACTGTTCAGAGGATGAAGCCCTAAATTAGAAAGTACTAGGCAGAAATTCAAACAGACTATGGAACTGCTGGACTGGGCAAAAAAAGCTGTTATCCTGGTAAGTCCGTGTCATCCATTGTTTTCCTTTCTCAGTGCAATGCAACCACAATTTCTATCCCACATATTGCCTACAAATATTTCAATGTTTGTTTCAGTGTACCCCAAGCTGGTAATGGATTCTTTCCTGTATTTGTGACTGCTTGACCTCTATCAGCTTCTTTTTGTTTGTTCATTGCACTTTAGCTGGGGGAAAAAAACCAAAACAAAACAAAGAAAGAAAGAAACAAACCAACAAACCCCAAGAACCGAGCACTAAACCCTTTTTTTTCTCATTTTCATCAAAGTACTCTTTAATCAATGTTAGGCCTTTTTTCTTCCTTCCTTTTAGGATGCCACATTAGGAGTTAATTCAAGTTCCCTAGCTAGTTTCTTGAAGCTGACCTAAAAGGGGCGGAGTGGAGGGGAAAGATATCTTGCCCAAGTTTTATGATTTATATTATACCTTTTTAGGCAGAATGAAAGTAAGTATGAAACAAGGAGTGTCAACAAATTTCACAAGGATTAATGTTTGCATCACTGATAAAGCAGAAGAAATGCATGGCAGGATAAGAAGCAAAAGTTTTCAGAAAAGGGTGTGACAGAAGGGGGAAGAAAATTCAAAGCTGAATGGTGGTGGAAAAGGGAATCAGGAGAGGGATTTAGGTGAGAAAGTGGGCAAGAATAATTGTATTAACTTTTGGTTTGTGATAGGGAGGAAGGAGAAACTGCAAACCTCTGTCATATGGATATAGTGAAAATGAAAAGGGAAGGAAAACAGAAGAGTCCTGTGGCTTTGAGGAAAAAGTTTGAACATGATCTGTCTGCCTTGGGTAGAACTGGCTTGGATTAGTCCAAGCAACAGCGTAGGACAAAAGGAAGGACAATGCTTATAAACAGAGTAGAGGGATTGGAGTAGCACTTCAGGGGGCTCCCCAGAAGTTCAGCAGCAGCCATGTGAAAGTCAAATTATCAAAGACACTTCCCCAAGAAGATATAGTTGCTAAAATGTAGGATTGGACAGATGAAGAGACCATGATAAGTGCACACATCGCTGATGCAGAACGCTGCCAATGTGACTAGCTGCTGATGCACAGGGAAAGGCAGAAGAGAGAAAGCCTGCTGAGATTTCCATGGCAAATGGGAATGGAAAAGGAAGTATCAGCTGTCAAAAGACAGAAGTGAGGATGGAGTTGTGAAAGCCAAGGAGAGAAAGTGTTGAAAGGAAAGATAAAGTTGGCAGAGATGACAAAAGTAAGAGACAGGGATCAGTGAAGATATAAATAAAGACAACATCATTTAAGGAAGCAGAAATCACAAGAGTGATTGCAGTGGTGCAATGAGAATAGGTAGCATAATGTCAGAAATGCAAGACAGGATAGAAAAGAGGTTTAGAAGTACTTGCTGTACGTGAGTTGTGGTATTAGTCTTGGTGAGAAATGAGCCGAGGAAATCTTGTGAATACTGAGAATAACGGTTAGCGAGCTACAGGAAAGTTAGTGGAGGCTCTGGAGGATGGAGGGAACAAAAGACACAAGTATTAAGAGCATGTGAAAAAAAGTGGTCTTAAGTGAGTCTTAGTATCTTTAGGAATTGGTTTATGCAGTTTTGCACTGTAAAAAGGAGAGCTCCCAGGAGAGAGCTTGCCAGCGTGGGTTGGGAAGATGTTTTCAGAGACTTTTCTTTCCACTGTCTGAAACCTGATGGATGTACATACATCCTTTAAGATCAAAGCTAGTTTTCAGACAAGTCAGCAAGATGGAAGGGAAGAATTTAATCATAAGGAGAGGGAATTAAGGGAAAGGAGGGAAAGATTCCAGTAGAGGAATATGGAACTAATTAGCTTAATTGGCATCATCTATCATTTCCTACAGTACCACCAATTTTCAGTATCCAACGTACTGAAAGTCAATGTAATCAAAAGTAGGATTCAGGTGACCTGACAGGCCGATGCACCTGCTGACTTCTAAGCTTACATCTGCACCTCTTTTGTCAAAGATGAGAAGTAGGAAAAGAAAAAATAGTTTTCAAAGTTGGGGTCAGCAGATACAAGCACATCATTTGCATTTTGCTTCATTAATGTGGGTTAGCTCAGCAGGCAAAGTCTAGCATACTGATAAATGATTTTGTAACAGGAAAAGTAGGGTCAGTGACTGCAAATAACTTTTCCCTCTGAAATAAATGAGACACTGCTGGGGGGGAATATTTCATTTCAGTCAGGACATACAGATGTAGGCTAGACCAAAAGGGCTTTAAATATTATACCAAGGGAAAAAACATGATGAAAAAGAGGTGGAGCTAGGCCCTGCAGTTACCCCAGTTCTGCTCCTAGGTGGTGGTGGTTAGCTCCTGCTGTATTGGCTCCACATGCTCTCCCCAGATTTAATCTGAACATTTTACAGAGATGGCTCTATCCCTGGTGTCTTGCACAGAGACTCTGTTACACCTCTGTGGAAATGAGACATTTTACATCCTGGCTCCTATAATTTCCCAAAACATAATTGCTCCTCTCTTTATCCCACACTCCTCATTAGCTCAAGCACAGATTTTGTTCCTCCCTTCCTATAAAGCAACACTGAGTTACTGAGTATGGAGCATCCCTTCATGGATGGATGGTTGTGGAAGCAATTGGACACATGCATCTGAGGAGTGCTAGCACTGATCATGTCTCCTGAGGCAGCTCAACCCTAATTAGTATCCATGTGGTTTTCCTTGCTGAGGTCTCCTGAGCTTTCTTTGGGCTGGTGTCAGAGACTTTGAAGTCGCCTACTTTCCTCCAAGTCTTCTTTAGTTGTGGCTTGGATCTCATAACTAAACTGGCATTCTATGAAAGAAGGATTGCCTTTTCTGCTCCCCTGTTCATGCTTTCTACACCTCCAAGTGCACCCCCAGCCTGTCAGGCTCACAGTGGGGTCAAACTGCTCATCTCACCTGATCCAATAATTACTTCTTGCCAAAGGGGGCAATCCCACTCCATTTCCTCCCTAGCCATGCATCCCAGCATCTTCCCTTCCTGTTCCACTGGAAGGATTTCAAGGGACCTCAACTACTGGAAAAACTGACTCTGCCAAAGAAGGTGAGCAGTACTTGTTTGGCGAGCTATTCCACTACAGGACCATGAGCACAGTGTGGGGGAGGCAGGACTGCCCTGTTTGGTGTCAGAAAGCTGCTAGAGAAGCTTTGCTGCGTCATCACACCATGCCCCACACCACTGAAGGATCCATGCTCAATGCTGGTCTGTGCTTTGCATCTGGGAAAATTTTTCCATTCCTTGCTCCTGGACATCAGGCAAACTCAGCAGGACTGATTCAGCCCCCAGCTATCTTACACTCCAAAGATGCTCCTGTTTTGAATGGGAGCAATTGAGTATCAGTAACTCTGCTTTGTCATCTCTGGAAGGCATGTGACACAAGCCTGAGAGTTCAGCTCTGCATCCACTGAGACATTCAGTAACTCAGCAATTTCTTACCTTAAGTCAGAATGCAAAAACTAGACACAGTCCCCAGATTTTCAGTTAGGCACAGCAAATGAAGCACCAACACTTTGACCTGGAGCACGTGCTACTTTTTTCCTGATTGTATTGGTTCTAGGACGAGAAGCATAGGACAGGGATAAACAGATACTGAATTGAGAATAAATTGTGCCTGTTTTTCATTGAGACTGACACATGCTTCAATTTTCAGCACCAATATTAAAATGCAAGTATGTTAGCTATGCCATATTTTGTGGTTTATTGGTATAAATGAAGTTTACAGCAATCCTTCGAACAAAGGTCCCTCAGAAAACTGTTGGCACTCTCTACCCCAGTTTGCGGTGACCTTACATTGGTATTTTTGTGTGTGTGCGTGTCTTCCTTTTTCTTTTCCTTTGTGCTTTATCTGTTGGCACAAAGCTAAATCCAAATTTTTACAGCCTGCTCCAAGAGTTAAAGAGCCAACCTACTGTATTTTAGCTGTTATCTTTGTGGATACTGCCTGTGTAATCTCAGACAAAGAAAGTTTAAGCCGGGGTCTAGTCTTTTGCAACCTATTTATATCCTGCATGAATGTAATTAGTTTACTTAGATGCAGTGTATAAGTAAGGTAAAAAACCTGATAGAATATTTGAGAATTGAGAACTATTTTGTCTACAAATCTGGTAATTAAAAGCTAATTTGTCAAACTAAAGGCATTCTATTGTGTTGGTTCATATCATAGTACAACACAGGACACTACTTCTGTAATCCTTTGATTAGTTTTTAGCTGAACTTTACATAGTACAATAAAATCTTCTGAGTAAAGAAATGTGCTTATAGAAATGTTGCATAGGTTTCTAAACTTAGCCTTGTATGTTCATTTTGAAAGGAAAAGAGAGAACTATTCTTTAATTGCCACCTTTTATCTCTGTTTACTTAGAAATGCTCCTATCTCTATAGCTGCCTCCTCTTCAAGGAAGTTACGCCCTCACTGTGTCCCACAGAAAACCTTGGCCTGTGGGGCCTTTGCAGCATGGCAAAGTGTATGCATTTCAGGCCAGTACAGAAATTTGTTTAGTGACTAAGTGTATGTGACTAAATGTGGGATTTTTTTTTCCATAGGACAACAGAAATATTTAAATAGTGGTCTGCAGAGGAGCTGCTGTACTGCCACACTGCCTGTGGCTACCTCAGCAAGTGCTATGCTGATGTAGTCAAGAGGCAAAAAAAGAAAGGTGGTTTAGAAGTGACTTCTCTTTCTCTCACTTGCAGGCAGGCCTGCACTCACTGCAGCAGTGCAGACAGCCTTGAATGAATCACAGGATTCCAAGAATTAGAAACAAATCTCATCACATGGGCAACCCACAGCACAGGAGCTGCCAGAACAACACGGTGACTAAGGGAACTGATGTGATCTCTGGATGTAGAATACCTTCTGTAGGAGTAAAGAGGTGATATTACAGTAACATCATAGTGTGCCTTGTTCTGGTGCCCACGCTTGAGAAAAACGTTGTTGACAATTGGGGCTTCACAAAGGAGCAATAAGAGCTCCATGATATCTAAGCAAAGCTAATTTATGGTAAGAGACTTATGATCAGTCTCTTTAGTTTATTCAAAAAAAGACTAATAGGGAACCTGATGATGAACAAGTAGGCTGTGCAACTCAACTGCATGAGGTTCTGTCATCTGAAAGAAAAAGACATAGCTACATCCCATGGTAGGAGGTGAAAGCTAGAAACAAGGTTGATAGAGTATTTCAGGATAAAGATAAATTAATTTCATCACAGAATTGTGCTTGGATCATATTCTGGCCACAGGAGCCCTTTTAATTAGTATGGCAAAGATGTCAGGAAATGTGTGCATGAATAATTGAGGTGATATGCTATGTAAATAGGGCCAAATGTAACTATCCAAGCTCAGAGAGCTCAAAAGGGCTGACTGAGACATCTGCATTTGAATAGCTCTTAAGGGAGGATTGTGCTAATCAAGGACTCTCTTGCTGCTCTGAGCAATTCCAGGAGATGCTGGTTATGGCCTTCCCAAAAGCATGATTGTCCTGTATTCCTTCCTGTGCCACCTCTGCCACATTAGCCTGTAAAACACTACATCATTCATCTTCAAATTCCTCTTCAGGGTTGGATTCAAGGGTCATACATGCATTCTGGGAGAAGCACTCCCTTGCTTCTCTCCCATTAAAATCAGCGAGTTCTCAGACTGTCTGAAGACAAACATAGAGCTCAGAGTTCTCTGAACATAGCCAAGTAGCCTGCTGTGTCTAGGCAAAGAACTGGTAGGGATCTTTGTTTCATTTCTTTGACTTCACACCGGTTTATTTCATGTTCTCTATTTAGAAACTGAGCACTTGCTAGTGCAAACTGTCATTTCCATGGATGTAGTGCTTAGCACAGCTGAAGCCTATCTTGATTGGGACTTCTGGATGCAACATGAATGCAGATAACAGAAAGTTATAATAAGACATGAATTAATGCTTAGTCTCCCATGTTGTATAGTGTGACATCAGTGCTGCTTAATTGCTGCAAGCACTTACAAAAGCTGTAGTCTTTTAGAGAAGACACATCAAATGCTGCTGTAGAAGGACTGTGTGCTTTATCTCACAGCAAATATTTCCAGAAGTGGACTGTTTCTTTTCTATGATTATCACAGATTAAGACCACATGCACTTCATGTGCTCAAAGAAGAGCTAAATAAATCAACATTTGCCAAACATAAATTAATACAAATCTGGCCAAGGACTGAAATAATAACAAAAAAGACAACTCCTAGCATACAAGGACAGTCAGTCAGTAGGCCCTCGGGTAACTGTCTGCCCTCAGCCCTCTGTAGGTAGCTCTAGCTGCTAGCAGATTCTGGTTGAAATTCTAATCAGTTTCAGCATTGCTGCTGTCTCTTCTAATTGACTCTGTCAATACATTCAGCCAGTGGGAGGGACAGAGGAGCAAAGCAGGCAGAAAGAACCAAATGATTTCTAACACATGCTAGGCAATTCAGCAAAACATTACAGGCACAGGAGCCTGACACTGCATAAGCATCATGATTCCCCATGCCCTGCCATAGAGCACTCCATCAGAAAACCAAGAGCAATTTTTCTTTTCTTCAGTGTTAGAAGCATTAGGCCCAGACAGTGGTTGAAAACCACAGCTCAGTTGGCGATAAGCACTGTGCAGCGGCGGAAGCACATGGAAAAATTCTAGCTGACTCATCCATAATTCATCTGGCGTCCTGGGAAACGTGTGCACTGGAGCAGGATCCCTGGTACTTCTGCAAGGGAGAGGCCTTTTGCCTTGTCAAGATGTGGGCAGACACCAGCCCTCTTCCACCCAGGTAACTTCACAGACCCCAGGCTTGCTGTGTAGCCGTCCCACTGCCCTCTGCTGCAGCACAGGGCAGAGGAGTGTAGTCCCGGGAGACTTAACGCTTTGTGTTTCACGATTCTGTGGGTAAGGGTAACTGAAGGACCCGGGCCCATACACTGGGATAACATGTGCAATGATTTGAGGAATCCATCCCAGCCTGTCCAGTATTTGCCTCTTTATACCTACGTGCATATGATGTAAACTCGGCTTTGAGTGACTCTGCTTTTTGCATACAACCTCCTGCTGCGCTGTGTTTCCCAGGTCTTTGAGTGAAGTGCTGGCCAGGTGTTATTACACCTTAGTGATCTGTTTGCACAGAAACCAAAGAAAGGTGACTGCAACCCAGGGCAAAGTAGTTTTCAAGCCTGGCCTTCAGTCTGAAGGTAACTAAGCAACATATTCCATGTTGAGGGATTTCAGTCACCTGATAAGGTTATTTTAAAGGTACGACTGGTCTGAAGAGAAAATAAAGTTTTGTAGACTGTTTGAAAGAAAACCAGAAGAAAACATGTGAATATCAGAGACTATCTGTGATTTGAAGTTATGTGCAGTAGTGTAAATTGGGAGGAGTTTGCAAGAGAATCTTACAGAAAAGAATCATGAGAAGTAGCAAGGAAAAAGTTGCACAGAGAAATGTAAGTAGATGTTAATTACTTTATCTCCATCTGTGCATTTCTTCTACTATCCAGGGCTGAAGGAGCTGACTCTTTCAGGACTGGCTGCTTCCACTGATTTTCTGAAGGCATGAATGACATTGAGTACTCAAAGTATGAGAGCTGCAAAATAAGCTTCTGGGAAGTCTGTCTGTGACCCTTTAGTCCTGTGTAGTCAGCCATGCAGCCTAGGCAGAGCAAAGAGCTGAAGAGCATGTGTGCGCAGTAGTGTCCAAACACAAAGTTTCAGTGATGTTCAGCTGGATTGCTGATGGCTCAAGACACTTGTAAATTAAGAGGGCCATAATTCAGTTAGCTAGCAGTAGTGGTGGGATTGTAAGCTCTAGGCAAGCAATTGGACTTGATGATCTCAAAGGTCTCTTCCAATCTCAACAGTTCTGTCATTCTATGAACTAAAATTCAGAACTCATTAGCTTGCATGCACGAGTCATAATCATCAGTTATACTCACAATCTGCAAATGTATGTCTATCCTACTTCCAGAAGCTGTTTCAGGAAATTATTTTTCCAAGGTTGGAGTCATTGCTATTACCTTGATCATTTAGAAAACCAAACCAAACCACAAACAAAAAACCCACAAAACATGACATGGAGTCAAAATTTAGAAAATGTATCATGTTTTAATAATAAAATCTGTGCCATGCCAAGTAAACTTTCTTTACTACACAATGTTTAATCTCACTTGGTTATTTGCTTGCCTTAAATCTTAATTACTTCCCAGTATCTCAGCTTGTTTTATCTATTTTCATCTCATGTTCTGCCACTGTTCCTGAGAGTACACTCCATTGCACAATTTTCTATGTTATTTATTTTTGAGGCAGCTTCTGGGATAAAGAATTAGTCCTGGGATTTATCCACAGTTTTGACACTGGCCAGCTGGATGACTTCTGGCCGAGTCACTGCACCTCTTCTCCACCATTTTTCCCATCATTAGGAGTAGGGTAATAACCCTTTTTGAAAGCACATGGAGATTTGCAGATGAAGTGCTACATAGTTTATAGTCCCTATTTACAGCAATGGCTTCACTGATGCAGTAGATTTACATACTGAATTTTCTTTTTGTGTTTGGTTTTGGGTTTTTTTTTTCCAGATAGAAACGTGCAGAACTGTCACAGTGCTTATTAACTTCTGACAGAACCACTGAATGTTTCTTTTTCTCAGCCTGTTTAAAACAGGCACAAGAGAGACAAGTTTTCAAACTAAATGCTTGAGACCTGTTTGGAACACGTACAGTCACTGCAGAATTTGCTCATTGGTTTGGATTTTTGTTTTCTTAAGGTGGCCTCTGAGGGAACACATAGATGTGGTACTAAGGGACATGTTTTAGTGCCAGACTTGGTGGCATCAGATAATGGTTGGACTCGATGATCTTAAAGGTTTTTTCCAACTGAAAAGATCCTATGATTCTATGAAATATCATCATTTCACAGAAAGAGTGATTGGCCATTGGAATGGGCTGCCCAGGGAGGTGGTGGAGTCACTGTCACTGCAGGTGTTTAAGAGAAGACTGGATGGCATGCTTGGTGCCGTGCTTTAGTTGATTAGAGGGTGTTGGATGACAGGTTCTTTAAGGTCTTTTCCAACCTGGTTAATTCTATTCTATTTCTTAATACCTGTGACTGTGTGCACCTTGGCCCAGTCACGCAAGGGTATTGCTTGAATTGCAGCAGCCTCATGATGTGGTAGGGAAGAACTGCCTGAACTTGAAAGCCTTGCTGTGACACTTGCTATTTAGTCCTGCCTGAGAGTTCACTAAACTTCATACAGAAGATCTGCCAAGTTAGGAAAGTCTCCTGCAGTCTCTGCATCTTTGAAAAATACCCAACAACCAGATTAAATCTGCCTTGCAGTGAATTTCATGTCATCAGATAGAGGAGTCTCTAAGCAGATGCAAGTACAATATCCAAGTAATTTTACCAGAGATGCATGAATTAATTTGTAAAGATATTTCTTGTTTCACCCTTATGCATGATCTTACAGAAACAGTAAATTCAAATTAGTACTAAATATTTTCTTAAATAGCATCTTTCAGCTCCATGACATATATAACCATTACACTGTAGTGATGTTGTAAAGTAATCAGTGTATCTTATCTCTGAAAGTTCACATTTAGAGTTCAACTATATATTAAAAAAATGACCCCAAAAGGGGGATTAGGTTATTACTGGTTTGCCTTTTCTTTATTACCTCCAGTTTATTTCCTCAGTTACACGCTGCATAGTTGAAACAGTGCATGCCCCTTAGTTGCAAACATCTGCATTCCTGTTCAGGTAGGAGGCCCTGTCTTTGGTATCCAATACACTATGTACTAATGTGAAGCTTGATTTACCATTCAGGGATAATGTTTACTAGCAAAAGGGAGATTGGAGGACCAGGACTATGACTTTGTTTTGGAGCTGCTAGTCAGAGAGTTAAGAGTATTAGTTGGTTTTGTCTATGATCTGAGTCCTGGTAAACAAAGGGAAAACTGTGCAGTGCCTGATATTTTGATGTTTATTTTACAAGTATCATCTTACAATGCCAAATTCAAGAATTTCTTGTGCATCTGCTGATTTTGTAACTAAGGCACTGTTGTTCAAATTGTTTTCCTTGCTGCCTTGTAATTGCGGGAGGAAAACATGTAAGTGGATTGGAATTGTGCACCACAACAATGAATGCAACTTTCATTTAAGGCACAGGATGTGAGATAAAGGACTCAAATTGGAGCCAGCTGAGTACAGATCTTCCACCACTCAAGCTTCCCTAGGAGTATTTTACCCAATGCCTGAAACCTAGTTGGGATATTTCTACCAGTAGAGCTGCACCTGTAGTGTAGGCAGGGTGCAGACGTTTTACCACAGTCAAACCATATGCAGCTTGGTCACACTTTGCTGGGTTCCTGGCAGCACTGAAATAGCATGAATTAGTGATTTATTTTTTTTCATGTGTGTGTTTGTAAAAGGCACAGTGCTGGATGTTTGATTAGATGGTGTTGGGTGATAGACTGGACTCAATGATCTCAAAGATCTTTTCCAACCTGGTTAATTTCACAGTATTTCACAGTATCACCAAGGTTGGAAGAGACCTCGAAGATCATCTAGTCCAACCTGTCACCACAGACCCCATGACTAGACCATGGCACCAAGTCCAATCCCCTCTTGAGGAGGGAGCGCATTGCTGCCCAGAGAGAACTCTCCTGCCCACTGCAGGCTTGAACTCACGACCTTCCCAGTAAGAGTCTTACGTGCTACCAACTTAGCCACATGGTCATCCTAATTCTGTATTCTACTCAGCATTCACTGAGGAGCCAAAATGAATACACTGTGATAATGGCCTTAAGAATGTGGAAGAGAATGTTGTATCAGTTAATGATAAGTAAGTAAATAGAATACAACTCAGGCCTTGTTAATTTGAGAATGTCATTAGATTCAGTACAGTAGTAGATACTTGGCCCCTTCCTACATTTTTTAAGTACTGCATTAATCATTGAAGGCTAGATATTATACCTGTACAGTATGTCCTTTCTTGGTTAAAAATTAAAGTAAAAGGTCATTCTTGAACAGGGTCAGAAACTCTACAAGGTTCTGATAAAATACAAGGCTAATTCTAGTTGTATACAGCCCTTCCTTCTCTTCCTACTTTCTCCTGGTTTTAGGACACATTAAAATGAAGAAGACTTGTCTTTCAGGCAGTGTTGACATCCACCTTCAGTACTCCTCTTAAAAAGATGTTGCTGGACCTGTCATTGTTAGTATACATTTCTTCAGGCATGTAAAGAACCCTTGATTGCCAGAGCCAGCAACCATGAGCTTAGGTAACCATCACTTGGCACTTCTTGCTAGCCAATTTTTAACTTAATTTTTCACATAAACTTGTTACTCACTGTTCATTAACAAGGAATTATTATTTCCTTGTTACGGTGCTGAAGGGAGGAAAGGAGGGTTGTCCTAAATTTTCCCTCCACTCTCGCCCTAGGAGTCTTTGCTGGTTTTGTCTTCCAGATCACGTCGTTCCTGCCTTAGCCAATGCCAAGCTGTAAGCACATACCTGACCAAGGAATGTTTAAAAGATTTGTGTGGCAGCATTTACTCTGCATTTACTGTGACTGAGTAGACATGGTGATAATACTTCCTTTTCCTGCATTTTTTTTGCTGTGATTCAGTATTCCTTCTGTACATAAGACTGTGCCACTTTAATTATGGATTGTGCTTCCATTTAAATTGATAGAGAAATGGTATTAAAAGTTTGAAAGAGAAGTTGCTGCCTTCTCTGCTATTAATAGTATTTCTGCTTCATATAACTACATGATTCCCATATAGTGGATAAATTATAACAGACAAATAAGCATCTCTGCCCACAAGGAACTTTTACTTCTGCAGAAAGAGAGATGAAAGGATATAGAGAAGAAAAGTTCAACGCAGAAAACAGACCGAGGTCTGGAAAATAGAGAGAAAATACTGCAGAAGCAGCAAGTTTGCAAAAGGTGAAACTTTATTCTAGAGATGAGGGGTGGACAATGGAATTGGGGCCATCATTAATGTCTTGTGCTATGTGTCGCAATTCCTGGATTGATGGTGAAAATCAAGATGCCAGTAATTGAGGTGAACAGGCTAGTTCATGAACTGTTTAATCTTGCAGCTGTATTTCCTCTTGCCCAAAGTCTGTCTCACCTCTTCCTATGAGCCATGACGTGACATTGAGTCACATGTCACTTTAGCTGCACCACATCTTCAGCAGCTTTTGGTTCCACCTCTTCAGCATTTTGCCAGTGCTCCCTTCTGTTCTCCTTGCTTAAGACACAAAGCTCAGGCAGAGAAGTGGGACAGCAAGCCATCCTGTACCCACTGCTCTTCTTCCTGCTGGGCCAATTGTGTGCCATGTTTGGCTGCACACACAGCTTGGGTTTGTGTTGACCAGATTCGGCAGGATGCTGCTTGGCAGCACCCGACAGTTCATATGGAACCCACAGAAGCCAGGTAACGACCCTTGTGCTGAATTGCATCATATAAAGGAATTCATGCTGCAGGCAGAAACTTTGGCAAGCAAAAGCATACTTTAAACAATATACCGTCTCTAGAAGCCAAATATGTCCTAAAATGAAGTCAACAGGAGCAAACAGTCTCCCCCCAACCCCCAAACTATACTATCTAAAATGGCACAGAGTTTAAATTTCCCATACAATGAGTTTAAAGTCAGTATCTTATGTCTGTAAAAATATTGCAAGGCGTTATAAAGGTTTCAAAGTCAATCACCCATAATAGTAAGAAACACGCTAATTTAGATTCATCTTCACAGCTTTAATTCTTTCCCTCTGAGTGCACTTGCACCCTGGTAGTCTTCCCATACAACTTTTTTGAGGATGCAGTTCCAGGAACCAGTTCATCTGTTCTTCTCATATGTGCTAGAATGGGAGGGATGTCTTCCAGGTGCCTGACTTTCTCCATTAACTGCTGACAGAACTGAGGTGAGAACTTAGGTGACATACCTAATCTACTGGTCAATGAAGTGATTCCTGCTTCTAGTACTGACACAGAATGCTCTTACTGAATGCACTAGATCTGTTCCCAGTAAAGCTCCCCACCAGCTGATCCATGATCAGTGCAAGCCTTTCCAAGAGAGAAATTGTAGTGCTTGATGGCTCCCAGTATGCTTCCACACTCTGTAACACTGGCTAAGAGGCCTGTGTGGCCCAGAAACCTTAAGTCAATCAGAACTGAAATACATCTCTCTATGGACCAGTTTGTACCTTTCTGCAGTCTGGCAGGTCTTCAGAGTCTCAAATGAACTTTTTTTAGCATGGGCCCTCACCTAAAAATCCAGGCTGGATGGGGCAGCAAGCAAGAAAAATCTTTCCTGATTAATCTAAGATTTTCAGATGTGATTTGTGTTGCCCTCACTAATGAGCTGGTTCTTCAACAAAACTTCATGCTATTGGTTATTGTTAGAGACAACATATGGCCTCCTACAGATTGCACTTTTGTAAGGTTTAGTTATGAGCTGAAGATAAATGCTACCTGCCATATGAAATTAAAATGGCACTTCAGTAAATCTGCCAGTTGCCAGAATTGTGCTCCCAACAAGTCCGGCAGCCAACTGCAAGACACTGTATAAAAGGAGTTTGCATTCACAGAGTTTAGTTAAAGCTGCCTGGCACATCAGCAACATACCATATTCAATAGAAGAAACACAGTTTCTATGACAACAATATAACATATTCACTGAAAAAATTAAGGACAAGTAAGTTTATCCTAGAACTCCTAACCACAGACCATTAAAATTAAGCAAACTACTTGTTTGTCAAAACCTCCCTTTACTTACCAAGAACTAGCCAAGTGTGACAATCCATGGCAACACTGAATTGTTACTTTCCTGCAGTCTTTATGTTTAAAGATAAATTCTGCTCTGCCATGAGACTTAACCTACTAGGGCCTGGGAGTATAGACAGCATTTACCTATTCACAAGTGTTGTTAGACATTAATTACCCTAAGCAACAGAAAAGTGAACTGTGGTTAGCATTGTACAATGGAGGTCTTCTTGAGATGGAAAAGAATTGTACCCCATAATTGTACCCCGTAATAATATGGCAAATATATTAACAGATCTCTGTTCCTCTACAAAGCTGTAAGACAGAGAAGAATGCTGTTGGGTCAAATTAGGTGTTGTTGACTTTCACCATTTCATTGGAAATACTTCTTTTTTTTTTTTCAGCTGCCAAAGTCAAGGGACTGCAGAAGGAATCCCAGCTTTATATTCTTTTAAGTGAGCTTTTAATTCTTCCCTACAGCAAAAGCTTGTAAATACGAAAGTCTCCTAAAAGCTCAGAAAACAGATGGCAAATAACCAACCACCTACCCATCCTCTCTAAATGTCTTATTTTTAAGAAAATGGGCTTTTAAGCCAACTCAGTTTGTGGGTGGGCATTGACTCATGAGTTTTGAATGCATACTGTGGCAATGGAAATTTGGATCAAAACTTAAACTTCATGCGTCAAAAAGCGCTGTCATTTTTTTAAAAAAAAGCAACAGAAATGCTTGTATTGCATTTAGTTTTCAGATTATCCAAATTAAATATGTATTTTCCAACCACTCAAGCATTCCCTTACATTGTTACTAGTCAAAACACAAGAGAAAGCTGTTAACATACCAGCTGCAGGAGGTTTTAAGAAGAGTCTAACCAAGTGTCTGTCAGGGAAGCCCATGGAATAGCTAGTCCAGCCATGGGGGAGAGATGACATCAGGAAAACCTCTCAGCCTTTCTGAGCATTTGATTCCCAGAAAGGAAAACTGACTTGATCATTAAGACATTTCCAAGGCAGGCAGTACCAGGCAGCTGTAACAAATCAGTAACAATTCTGTGTTTTTTATGGAGTGAAATTTTCATACTAGCCTCTACAACATCTTCATGTCAGTAAGTTCCTGAGGTAAGTTAAAAGAAGTTGCCAAGTAGATAAGATTTAGTAATTTTAAAGCTGATTAAACAATATTGTTGATGACAGAGGTTACCATAGGCATGGCTTGGCAAGCAACAATAATTGCTGATTATATTAATAATATGTACTAGAACAGGAAGCTACTCTTCCTCCAGGCTCCTGAGCATGTACATTGTAATCAGCAGCATATATAATGACAGCATATATAATGGCAAGCTAATCTTAAAAACAGTCACCTGCAAAATCATGACCTTGTTTGAAATATTTTAATTGCTCTGTCATGGCAGTGTTCTCCAAGGTTACTATGACTGAACAAAGATAGGAAAATAATTTGCATTTTGTCAGTCAATGTGTTTTGTAGACGCATGGCTTCACACTCTTAAAAGAAGGCAAATGTATGTACATTCTACAGGCTTCTGGTATATTTAATGTATTCCATAAACCATAACACAGTCATCAGTCCTGTACAGAATACTACTACGAAGGCATACTACTATCTAACTACTAAGAAGGGCACCAGATTTTCAGGATTTCATGTGAACTTGTTTCTCTGGAAAATATTTGAAAGAAGCAAACTATAGACTGGCAGCAGGACTGAGAGCAGCTACACTAACCAGGAATTATTAAAACTCAGTGTTTTCATCTGACAGTCCCACATTCTCAAAGTCCAACTTACTTTTGTCTCTAAGATGAGCATGTGAAATATTTGATTTTGTAGATGTGAGAGCTGCAAAGAGGGAAAGAAAAATAGTTTCTCCTATGTAAAAATCTATTTTACTGCAGAGCCAAGTGAACTCTCAAGAAAAAAAAAAAAAAAGCACGATGAAACTCCATCTGCATGCAATTTCTGGAGCTTTACTCATCTCACTTCCTGATTCTCCTTTTTGGCCTCCTTTTCCTTAAGGCCCTCCCACCTCTATAAACACCATAACAATAATTAACCCAGCAGTGGAGACTTAAACATTCTTGACATCCTAACATCTAACAAGTACAGGACATTTCATAAAGGCCACAAGAAGTGGGTCAGCTTGACACATCCCATGTGTTTCTGAAAGCCTGCAGTCTTTGAGCTTGTTCATCTATGGTAATGGGCACCCTACCAATGCACGGACTGGAAACAAAACACTGCCTGGTATGCCAGGGGAACTTAAAAATGTTTACTAAAAGAGTGTAACTTGTAAATTTCCATCCTAAATATCCTATAGATGATGTCCTGTGGCGCCTGGACACATGGGGGTTTCCAGACTCAGTGTTTTTGTGACCCACCTGCCCCTCCTCAGTTAAAAAGGTACTGGAACTCTTCCAGCTGCTCACTTACAGGAGTCAGGCTGCTGATGCACCCAGCCAGGGCAAGGGGAAAAGTGTGTAGAGTGCTTCAGCCCATTAGTCTAAAGATGCTGAATGATTTGCCCTTTCCTTCTTTCATTTTGTCTTTTCCTGTCCTTCAACTTCACCACTTGTTAACATACCACAAAGGGATTCCTTAGTCCAGGCTGATCTTGCCAAACTCTTTTTAACTATAGAAATTCTGGCCACTGTGATTATTTATTTTTTTCCAGTCAGCACTCAGTGTTTTTTCTTCAATCATGCCAACTTGCCACCACTCTTGGCTCCATTTCATGAAGACTCAGAAATGGATCTTGACCACCAGCTGAGAATCACTTCTCTAATAACACTATGGTTTGATATCTGTTATCACATAAGGAACAAACCAACATGTCTTATATTTTCTATACTGCCTCCACATAAGGTTTTGTGAATAAAACATTCTATTCAGCTTGGAGGGCATTTTATTTCTGTGCTCATTTTTTGACATTTTTAGGTAGCATATGACACTTGTACAGTAGCCCAGAGAGCTGAGACAATACATTCTTCCATTTATAATCTATCCCAATGAACAGATTTTCATTCCTCCTTAACCTGTCTTTTAATGCTGGGTAAAATATCCTATTGTTATACATCAGAAAAATGATTTTAAGAAATTTGTTCTTCAGTGTGGAAAGAGGATATGGTAAAGAGCTATGAATAACAACTTTGGATGAAAAGCATGGAGTTAACTATGAATAAACTTTAAAGTCATAAATAAAATAAAAAGAACTCTGAGAAATTGGCTGGTGGAGATTAAATTTGCTGAGATTTTGTACAAAAAGCAGATTATAACTCTATAAAACATGAGGTTCCCATAGATCATAGTGCCCATGTACAAAACCAGGAAGGCAGGAACAGAATACAGAGAATAAGCCTGATCTCACCATGTGTACATGTTGTTATTCAAGTACCAAACCCACACAGATTTATATCTATATCTCTCCATATATATATATATATATATATATATATGTATGTATGTTATATGTATGTATATATTTTATATATATATACTCACCACAACTGAAGCATTGGCAAACAAGATAAATTTCTAATCACTCCTGGTCTAAGATAGGTACAGGTATAGTTGACTCATATAACAAAACTACTTCTATTAGTGGATTGCTCAGCTTTATAAAAGCAGAAGTAATACAGTAATAGCGTAAATTGCAACTTGATTACCATTTGATTCAACCAAGTTAACAGCTGCTGATGGCCTTATAATTCACTTGTGATTCATTTTGCCAAGCCTTTCATTTGTCAATTCATCAGGCCTATCCTACGTATCAGCAACTAAATTAGCAGGGGGGAAAAAAAAACACACAAAAACCCCCCACAATACCCAAACAAACCCAAACCCAACCACAAAACAAAACACAAGTCCAGATAGCAAAAGCCTTAGTAAAAAAATCCTCTAGGTATTTTGAAAAGATCTGTCCTTAACACTGCTGAAGTATCATAGCCTACTTCTCAGTGGGTTTTGTACACAGAAGGTACAACAATAAATAACACTGCTGATTTCCAAGCAGCTTCTCAAAGCAGAAATTTAATTCCAGAACAGTTAGAAAGAAACTATGCCTTGGAAAAACTTAACCAGGAGAAATACTAAACAAAGAACAGCAAACAGTTACCATCGCTACAAAGGGGAGATATTAAATTTCAGAAGGAAAGTGGCTGAAAATTTGTCAAGCCTGGCAGCCGCAGCAAACATACTAAATTCATGTGTAACTGGGAGGCCTGGTCCTAAAGGAGGGACAAAGGACACACACAGAAATAGACTCCCAAGGAGAATCCTGCCTCTGTTTCCTGACGATGGACAGAATGCTCTCGGTTTTGCTGGCACAGATGGCCACAGCCCACTTACTCTTAATGAAAACAGGGAGATCAGCCAACGCAGGGTCCAGGACTTAAATTAACCTCTGCAATGTCGAGGCCACGCAGAACATTCCATTGTGAGACAAACCTATGTTCATGCAATCAGAAGAACTTTATTCCTACTGAAGATGCCTGGAGGATGTTGTCAAGGGTTTCTCTCCTGTCTTCTCCAGCTTCTGGGCTCCCTGAGGAGAGCTGATGGGCATACTTACCGTGAGCTAATGTCTGTACAGCAAGTCTACCTGGAGGACTTGGGTCCATGAGTGGTGGAGGGAACCAATCACCTGCATGCACTTTAAAACCCATGTCCAACATGTTGACACCCTGTTGATACGTTCAACAAGAGGCCAAATACCCTCAGCTGCTGGACTGTTTGGATTGCGTTTTCCTTGGTTGAAAGGGACACTAAAAGTAAACATAACTAAACACCAAACATACGGAACAAAATCTCTGCATATGAAAGTAGGCCTACCACAGCTTTTCTGTAAAGCAAAGTAATTTCTTGCCAATCCATCTACTGAAACTCTTTGAAAGTGTCAGAAAAACCCCGCCCCAAAACCAAAGAGATTTTGGCGTAGTTAATGTTTCACAGAGGTTCAAAAGGCCTTTGGTTAAATCTCTAGACCAGAGACGACTCAAGCAACTAGGTCATCACTGGTTAAAAAGAAACATACACCTCCAAAAGTGGATATGGAAAACAAAGAGCAGAATTCAATAGTGAGTTTCTGCAATGGTGGAAGGTGAATGACAGCCTGCTTCAGGGCTCTGTGGCCAGTCTCGTACTGTATTTACTACTGACCTAGAAAGAGGGCTGTATTGTGAGATAGTAAAATTTGCAGCTGTCATAATTATTTCAGTTAAACAAGAGAGGGCTGTGCTGTTGACAAAGTTGTAACAAAAACGAATGGATCATGTAATAGTAAACTAAGTTCAATACTGAAAATGACAGATAACACACATTAGAGTGGAACGTGAGTACTGCTTCTGACAAGTTCCAATTCATCTACGTCAGCTGAAAAGTAGAAACTAGGCATTTATATAAATATCTATGTGCTATCTCTAATCCTCATGAAGCTTTAGTCAGAAAACAAATAAGCTAATGAACTACAGGAGGAATAAATGACATACCAGTTATTACCGAGTATTAATCTACCTCTGCATAAAGGATTTTCTTTTCTCCTCTGGCAGTCTACAGTATATCCCTACCTCAGAGTAAGGGATGCGGTAAATCTGTCTGTGGGCATGTTTGAGGGAAAAGGCTTGTATAAAAACCAGCGTTTGGACAGATTTGCATTATTTATCTGTGGAAGGTGGCAAATGACAGGACAAAAGCAATCAGACTAGTAAGTAACATCAAGAATGATGCATGGAAACATGTATGATGTACAAAATAATGTACGAAACCCAGGAACTTGATGGTGGCTACGTCATAATGGATGACACATTTTTGCACAAACACTAAGTGAGCCCAGGAAGTTGCTATGGCATGAAATTTATTGAAATAAATAAATACATGAAAAGAGTCACCACACATCTACACTTACGAACATAATAAATATATTCCCCAAAGTTTATGTTTCCCAAATACCATATTCTTTAAAAATTAAACAACTAAGCTTCATGATTTACAGCAGCCTCTAGATAATAGAAAGCATATGTAGATCTAGTAGAAGATAGCTACCAGGGCCAGAATAATTGACCCTTGGACATACTTCAGTTTGTCTTTTGACATCCATCCTAGGCATTTCTACTCTTGTATAGTTTGCAGCACATTTGATCGGGTACTTGTAGATAATTGCATTCCAGAATGCCTTTGATGCCACTAGCCATCATGGAGCAGTCTCATGTGACAGGGTATTTTGATGACTATGGGTAAGAAATGTTTAGCTGCTTAGATGCCTGTGTCACACCAGCATTACCTCACCAGCCATTTCATAGAGATGAAGCATAATTAACTTGCTCCATTTCCTGTTTCTGTACTTGTTCCCCAACATGCTGACAGCTGAAAATGGTTTGTGAAGTGCCCAATGTTTCATGTTCTAGACCTGCCAGATAAATTCCCTTCCTCTTCTAGTATTTTCAAAGCTGTGCTTACTTGTCTGCAACTGTTGATTAATCACGTACATCAAGCATAGGTAAATGTACTTCTCAAATCACAAACCAAAGGAAAAAATAAAGACCCCGAACAAAGTCCCCTCCTCCTGCTCTCTTCAGCTGAGGTATTCCTGCGGTTTCCTCCATGCGGCACTCTGCCCTGGTCTCAGAATCATTTTGGCTGGAAAAGACCTTTAAGATCATCAACTTAACCCAGTCTGGTGCTAAACAATCTCCCTCAGCACAACTATACATTTTTTTAACGCTTCCAGGGGTGGTGATCCAACCACCTCTCTGGGGAGCCTATTTCAGTGTTTGACAACCCTTCCAGTCAAAAAGTTTCTCTCGATGGCACTTCCCTTTGTCCCCGTGCCCTAGCGCTGCCGGCGGGGCCAACGCGCGAGGGCGGGCAGCGGACACGAGCTGGGCCTGACGGAAGGCGGCCTACCAGGCACCCCAGGCGACAAACCAGCCCATCGCCACCTATTTACACCACCCTTCACGACGTACAGCAGCAACTATCCACACGGCGTTCTTTCCGCCCACCCGTTCCCCAGCTCTTTAACGCCACCGTCACCGCCGCCTCCCTCGCGCCTCGCGCCTCGCGCCCCTCGCCCGCCGACGGATAGAAGCCCCGCCCCTTTCTCCCTGCCCTCGCGCCGTGGCCCTGGTGGGCGGGGCAGGGTCTCGCGCTCAGCTGACTCGGGGACGCACGGCGGCGGTGGCGCCTCGCGTCGGGGCTGGACACTGCGCGCGCGCGCGCGCGATAGACGGGAGGGAGGAGGGAGAGCTAGCCCTGCCGCGGCGCCTGGCGCGCGCTCTCCGCCCGCCTCGTTTCCGCCCGGCGCTGCTGCTCCTCTCCCAGCCTCAGTCGTCCCTTCGGCCCCGTCTCTGCTCCGCCGCATCCTGCGACGGCCCTCGCTCCCATCGGGCACCTTCGCGGGTAGTCACTGCCGTCGTCGTCGTCGTCATCGCCCCCCTACCCCGCCCCCTTCCGAGACGCTTTGGTTCGGGTGACCCGCCGGCCAAAGCTGCCGGCGGCCGCCGCACTCCGCAGCGCCCGGGCCTGTCCATCGCTCCTCCCCGGGCCCCGTCCAGTGACAGTCGAGACTGCGGGAGGTAGCGGCAGAGGAGGAGGAGGAGGCCGGAGCCGGGATGTCCGGGCAACAGCAACAACAGCCACCGCCGCCGCAGCTCCCCTTGGCGGCCGCCGCTCCCCGCCGGCGCCGGGGATTCCCTCCGCTGCCGCCGCCGTCGCCGTCGCCAACCCTGGTCCCGCACCGGCCGCTGCGCTCCTGCTCCACCCGCCACCGCCGCCGACCACCGCTGCGCCGCCGCCACCCGCCGCCGGCAGCGGGCCCGCGGCGACGGGGGCGGTGGTACGGGCTCAGCGTTGGGCCTGTCGGCCGGAGCCAGCAGCAGCGGCGGCACCAGCGCCACGGCACCGTTCCCGCACGGCGACCCGGCCCTGAACGAGCAGGAGAAGGAGCTAAAACGGCGTTTGAAGAGGCTCTACCCGGCCGTAGACGAGCAGGAGACGCCGCTGCCCCGCTCCTGGAGCCCGAAGGACAAATTCAGTTACATCGGCCTCTCCCAGAACAACCTGCGGGTACACTACAAAGGTGAGGGGGAGCCCGGGCCACCGCGACTCCCCGGCCCAGGGAGAGTGCGGGGTCCCTCCCTGGGCCGGGAACGGCGGGCGCGACCCCTCCGTCGGGCAGTGGGCACAGGAATAACAATAACAGGAAATAACACATGTTCTTCTCCCTCTTTCTTCTCGTTTGCTTTCTGATCCCCTTAGTTGCCCGCAGCGTGGAGAGAGTGGTCTCTCTTTCCCCTTCCCCCTGCTTCTGTCGCGATGGGGGGGTGGGCAAGGGCCCACCCCCGCCTCCTTATGCTTCTGGAGTGGGCTTTATGTAAACTCAGACTTCCTCCGTGGATTCAGGTATCGCCAGAAGGTTTGGGTCTGAGGCAGGAGAATAAAGGAGAATCGGCATGACGTGTCCTGTTTATGGTAATGAGCGAGAAAAGAAGTGGCTTTTTTTCTCTCGAAGAGTAAGGGTTAAATGGAGTTAAGAGCAGCGAGCGTTAAGCTGTTAAACACGGAAATGACGAGAGGGAAGAGCACAGAAAAATACACGGTTTATTTTTAAACTATAAAAAATTAAAGTCACTGGTAATAGTCTTGTCTAACTATTGCACAGACTGCAGAGTGATTTGAGGGGCAGGAATGACAGCAGGACTTACATTAACAAAGGTGACTTTGTAACTTTCTGCTTAGAGGTTCTGTAGTTAAAATGACTGATTTTTCAAAGAAAAGGTAAAAATGAGAGTGTATGGTGGTATAAATCAGAGGCAATAGAGGAAAAACTTGTGTTGGTTGTTGCGAAATGTCATGAAACCTGGAAACGTAAGTAGACTCTGACCTGAAAAAACACAAGACACATCTGGTGTTCTAGGCCCAAGTCCTGAAGTAGAAGTGTTGTGGATTCAAATCCACTTCTGAGTTGGCTGTGAAAAGCTGGACCGTTTGTCAGTCCGTAGTCGAGTGTAATTGGGGGAGAACCAACTTGCAATTAGGCTTTCTCAGAATTTACAGTGGAGAAATTCAAGTGAAATCTTGATAAACATGTTACTGTTTAATCGGAGGGGAAAACGGCAACACAAACACATGTCAGGATTTGGCTGCCATGAAAGGATTAAATGTACTGAGAGACATTTTTTTAAATAGAGAGGCTTTACTATTATATACAAAACACTCTGTTAAATATGTTAAGTTTAATACACTCTATAAAGATGATAAAGAAGGTTGATTACTACAGAGTAGGTTTCTGAGAGGCAGTGAGTGATTTAAGGACATGTTATTTAATCAACTCTGAATTTCCTGGCTTTTGTTCAATATTTTATGACCTTGTATTTTTAGAAACGTTTTGTATTTGGTGGTGCTTAGTGGTAGTGGCTTGGTGGTTGTTGGTTGGTTAGGTTTGGGTGTTCTTTTTTTTTTTTTTGGTGGGATTTTGTTTTTTTTGGGTGCTGTGGGGATTTTTTCTGTGGGTTTTTTGTTGTTGTTGTTGCGGGGTTTTTTAAGATGATCATAGCTTTGTGGTCATCAAGTTCTCCTGCTTGTTTGTTTTGCTTTGGCCAACTCTTTTTCTTATGAATGGAGTTTAGAGAAAGAGCCTCTCTGGTCTGTCAGTGTAATTGGAGAAATATATTTTTCAAGCTTTCTTTGTGTTATCCCTGTTTTTTGTCACTTCTCTCCTTTGCCTTAATGTTAACAAGAGATTCGTTACCTCAAACAGATTCCAAGAGGCTTAGCATGTTTCTGAAGTATAGTTAATGTGGAAAATAACTGTGGGTACTCTGGGACTTCATAAAGCACAGTTAGTGGGTTATAATAATAAAATGCCTTTACTTTAGCTCTTAAGTAGTACTAAGTGATGAAAGTTGAAGAGTTCCTAGATCACCCCAGAGGACTGTGAAAAAGAGAGGTGCCAATGTAACAATTACACACTTTTCTCTCTCTTAACTGCAAATGGGAGTGAATGGCCTCTTAAGTAGATCATCTTCCTGGTAATTTACTGGAGGTGGCTCTTAGGGTAGCCCCATGTATAACTTACCGTCTAGGCACCTGAAGTTGCTAGCTGGCCTAAGCAGTGAATAGTATCAGGACACCTACCTGAGCGCTGGAGGGCAAAAAATAAATCACATCTGCTGCCTTCCACCATCCTCCCCCCCGCCGCGCTGGATCCTTCAGCTCTGAGAACATGATAAAAGGAGGTTTAATTATGAGAATGAGGGAGGATAGTAAGAAAGAGTGTGCTTAGCATTCTGAGATGTTTTTTCTACAGATCAGTTACAAATAGTGGTCTCAAAAGCAAGCATTCAAAATATCTTCTTGTGAAATATTGACACTTTCAGTGCTTCTGAAGTTGTCTAAGTAATCATGGAAGAATGTTGGATGTTTTTGTTGAAAGGAAATATGAATCACACATTGAGCATGGCTAAAGATCTGCTGTACTTTTGACCAAAATACTCAGGGAAGGGAAAGAGAAGACAGATTTGTCCAAACAAACAGTTATCAAAGGCAATTCTTACTGTTTTCTGTTACCGTAGGATGGATGTCTTGCACTCTTAGGGTTTCTCTGTTGCCTTTGTAGATTGTAGCTATAGAACTGTTTTTTCTGGAGCAGTCTCCATGTCTGGACTGAGAGGAGGCAGACAGTGGTAACATGAGTGCCTGCCTTCCATTCTGGATGTGTTTGGGATATCTTCCTCTGGGAAAAAAAAAGGTGGTGGTAAATAATCAGAGCAAAGGCTTTCAAAGTAATTTTTTCATCTAGCTAGGTTCATCGTTTTAATATGCTGATGTACTATGAGCAGTGAGACTTCTGTTTCATTGGTTTGCTAGAGGAGTGGTAGTCCTCTTTCTGTGATTTCAAAGATTCCTTTCATCTCCTTGCATACCAGTGGACAACTTGTATGGAAACTTGAGCCACAGAAGATGTCTTTTTCTACCCACTGCAGCTGTGATGCTTCATGTACTGCATTTCTGGACCTGAAACTCTTTGCAAGCATCCTAGAAAGTGCTTAAAATCAAAACTGCCACAAAAGCAGGACATTGAGCAAGCAGTGGAGTTTTAAAGAAAGGAATAGTCTAGCATCATAGTAGCAGCTCTTTAATGTTTTTTTTGAGGTCAACAAAACCCAAGGGTCTGTTCTCTCTTGTGTTCTTTCTCAGAATCATAGTTTTACATAGAAGAGGAAAACACACTGGATTTGTTTGGGGGAAGATGCATTGAGTGCTGAGTTGTTACTAGAACAGACTTATTTCTTTCCCCAGTGGGCTGTTCTGTTACACTTTTGCAAATTCTGACCCTTGATTAGGAAGCTTTGCCAGAATCTGGGTGTGAAATGCACATACACTGGCATCAGTGGTACTGTAATATATTATAAATACCCAAGGGTATTTGTATTTTTTGGATGGACAGATGCACATTTCTGTTGCTGCCACTTAGCTGTGCAAGCTGATGGAAAGCTAAAGATGTCCTAGTGACTGTTGCTCATGGTATATGTATGTAAGTGATACATGACCAACAGTAGCAGAAAAAGAAATGGTGGTGTCACTTAATTGTCATATTAACAGCTCTGAGCAGTAGGTAAAGAAAGCATCAGGGTTCAGATGAGTAAGTGCTATATGTAAAGCAGTTGCCACACAAAATTTGCAGATATTAAGGTAAGAAATCTTTAAAAATATTCATACATATTTCTGGAATACACAGAATTAACATATGGATCTTGTTGAAAAGCAGGAATTTAATAAATGTTTTATGTAATATGAATGTTCCACTAGACAGACAAGTTCAGTTTCCAGCAGATAATCGTCTATGCTATGTAATATAAGAAGATGAAAATACAGACTCAACACAGACGTAACCATGAAGGAAACTATATACAGAACTAGGTAAACAGACTAAATCATCAGTGCTAAAATCATGGAAAGTCCTAGAGTAACTGGACTTAGCCTTGTGATGATTGTCCAAAAAAAGCTGAGGAAACTTATAAGATGTAGAGTTAAGCTGCCATTGCCTGAACAACTTCTGATGTATCGCAGGCCAGGAAATCCTAGCCTGACATTTATCTACAATGAACTGTCTCTAGTGCCAAATGTGTTCATATAGATTTTTTAAATTTTATTTTATTTTTTAAATGCAAACTGTGCATCTCAATTCCTGTAGCAAACAGAAGGCGATTCTGTAGTAATAGTTCTGTGTTGTCATGCAGTGATACAGGGATGATGTCAGTGTTTGTGGCAGAAAACAGCTGAAGCACATTCAGTACAGTACAGTGTACCTGTTAGGACACCTCTGTAGCCCTGAGGTGTCTTGCTGCTTGCTGCTTTAAACTATGGAAAAAGACATCGTTGGCAGACTTCTTCTTTTTTTTAAGTCATTGAGCCACCTGTTGGAAATAACTGCAGTTGAGCTTATGTAAACTTCATTGAAGGATTTAAACTGTCTAAACATTCTTTCTTTTGTCTTGGTAGACACTCCTGTAGATTTCTTTTGGACTATTTAGTGCATATGGGTTGCACACTTAAAAATAACCATCTTTGAATCTAAATCTGAAAGCTGAAGTGGCCTCTCCAAAGATGGCTTTATCTGAATTGATAGAATTTAGATTAATTTTAAAACAATTTTGCTGAAGCTCTGAGCTTACTACTTTTAGTAAGAACTATCATTTTGAATGACTGCTTCTAAAATATAGTAAAGCTTTACTCCTTAAGCATGGTCCATTCGTGGTTGTAAAACACTTTAATGAAAGCCCAGTTGAAAACAATTCTGATGATTGAACTCACCTATGAACTGGTTTACAGTGGGCAGTTCAGGCATTGCATGCTTGTCTTCCCTTCTCTGCCCCAGTGCATCGGTTTGCAGAATTCTTTTTAATGTAGAAAATTACTAGGTTTTACTGTTAAATAATATATACTTTATTCTCTTATATAACTAGACTATGGTCTGTAACTAGAAGGTAGGGTTTTGTGAGCATAGGGCAGACTTGATATGATCTGCTTCAGGCACTTGAAACCTCTGATTCAGAAGTTCAGAGTTGTGTGTCAAAGTTCCTTTTGTTCACAAGCAAGGAAGTGGAGGTTCAGGTTACTGAAGAACATGGCAGCAGTGTATAACAAGCTAATGGCCACTCAGCTCAGTGACAGTGTCCATGGAAAAATCTAAAACTGTTGGCCATACATGGTGTATCTGTGCTTTTCTCTCTCAGTTTCCAGCCATTTTGAACTGAAGGACATCTGAGCTGAAGGCATTTTCTCAGTTAATTTCTGCAGTAGAAGATTGCCCTGGGTCCACTTAAATACTAGCATTTATAATACATTTTGGTGAGAAATTTTGCAGTTGAGGCACCTGCTCTGTAAAGACCCTCTTTCTTTAAAGTTGCCACTAGTTTATCTTGACTCGTCAGGTAATGCAGCGTAGCTTGGTAGTACTGAAAGTCTCAACTAGTAAGTTGAGACAATGTAGAGGTCTTTGGAGTATTTGACAGTAGTTAACTGCTTGATGCTGTTGAGTTTGCTGTTAGAAATCATAGCTTTATGTAACTACAAATAAAGGCAGCACACTCAGCAAAAATGGGATTCATAGGAGATTATATTAAAGGGACAGGAGTTCTAAATTTAGGATGTCTCCTGTTTTGATGGGATGAGAGTTGTTTTGGGCACTGACTTCCCCAAGCATGTTGCTTCACCACATGAAGTGTTTGGCAACACTGGTAAGGTATCCTGTTACTTCTGCCCCTGTGTTGACCTCTTATGTTCGGTGTGACAGCTGCGTGTGGCTGTGTTGTGAACTGGATCAGGGAACTGATCTGATGCTTAAAAAAAATCTGGTGGGTTTCTTAAAGCCTGATCAGCGAATCAATCTGGTTCATTGTATGGCCTTGCGGATAGCTGCCTGGACTGCAAAGGGGGTGGGAGAATGGGAGCAGTGTCAGAAAGAGGTGCTAAGAATACCTTAAATTGGTATTGTTTCCAAACACTTAGATTACGATTTCACAAAACAAAGTCTGCCGGGTAATGTATGTACATTTTCAATAATATTTGGCTAGTTGTTACTACTTTAGTTTTCTGTGTGGAACACTTGCCCAAATAAGGAGACTGACTCAGGCTGAAACTACACAGATTGTCAAGCGCATGGAGTAACCAAGGGAACTTCTTTGCAGTCTATTTTCAAGTAAGAACCTAAGGTTGCTTAAAAAGAAAGTATCTTTCCCTCCCACTCCACCCCCGACTGATGTATCATTTAATCAGAGCTGTCTGAATTTAAGGGATTTCTCAGGAGTTTAATGTTCTGCCCGTAAAGTTTTTGGGTGCCTTTTAGCTGAAGGAGTTCTGCATACTTAGAATAATAATCTAATTTATAGTAGCTAAACAGTGAGCTGCCAGCACTTGGAAACCAAGGAAGCCTATGGAAGCTCTTGGGTCATCTACTTGGTTATTGCCTTGTTTGACACAGCCTGAGAAAATAATTTAGAAGTGGTGAACAATAAAGCATGTATAGTGTCTTGTGTATGGAGTAGACTAGTGTGGGTTTTTTCTTCTAACAACATGCAGATGGTAGAAAATAAGCTTCATATTGTAAAACCTGTAAGGTGATCAAAGGATCCTTGTATGAATTACTGAGTAATGACATACTGAAGTGAGCAATGTATTTGCAGCCCAAAAATGTAAGTAGTTGACTAGTTGCCTTAAGGTAGTAACACACTGAGGTGAACTAGGTATGTTAAAATAACTTTGCAGGTTAAACCTAATCTGTGCGTCAAGAATTCATCCTGTGCTAGCAAAGTTTGGATGCAAATGGTGAAATGGCGAGTCCTCCTCGGCTGAGTGCATGCCATTTGGTGAGAGGTGGTTGGTGCAAGCTCTGCAGGCAGGTGTTTGCTATTCACCATTTACACTAGAGGGCCCTGTGGTTAGAGGTCAGCTGTGCCTGGGCTTTCTGACTGGTTATGCTGTCATTTTTCTGTAGTTTCTTCCTTGTTCTATAACCCAGCATGCTGCACATGAGATGTGATTCATTTGTGAGCAATAATTCTAGTGTTAATGCCACTGGAAGGAGTGTGTTGTATTTTTTTTTGGTATACATAGATAAATTGCTATGCAGGTGCAGTAGACCTTCTTGCCTGGACTGGAGATGACAGCTGGAGTGTTGCAGCCCAAGTGATTCATACAGCATACTCAAACCAGCCTTTTCATCATGCCTCAGATCCACAGGCAGAACAGGCATGAGATCTGCGTGAATTATTCTTATGGCCATAGCAGTTCTGCTCCTGGTTGCTGTTTTATTGGAATAGCTCTTGCCACCATCCAATATACTGTCTACCTTGCTCTTTTTCTTTTTTATGTTTTTTCCCCCTAAACTATGTCCTGTGACCCTGTGTGTGACTTTCACACACTAATGGAGGGATTTTGGTGTCCCTGGGAGAGGCTTCAGCTTGCTTGAGCAGCTAGCTGCTGAAACAAGTCAGCTGGCTGAAAGCTGCCTCCAAGTTGCCTTTGGAACAAGGGGCTGCGAAGAGGGTGACACATTCAGAAGAGTTAGTTTTAGTGGAGTGCAGGTGGCTCTCTGGGCTTAGGCTGAAAATCCCTAGAGCAGACAGGAGCTGGCATTAGGTAGTCTTTTTGTGACAGAGCTTGATACATGGCAAACCTTCTAAGAAAAAGGAGTAGGAGCTGCGTTAGCTCAGTTGCAGGCTGTGAGGCTTATTGCTGTGCTGAAATAATATTCAGAATATTGAAATATGAGTCGTGTGGTCTGTGTGATGACTGATGTTTGTTCTGAAGGACATTAAAATACCTTAAATAACTTGTTTCAGAAGCACTAAGCATTAGATTAAACTCTGTTATATCATATTTCAGTCTATAAAAATGAGCAAGCTCTGTGCATTAGAGAAATCACAAAGTTCTTTCAAGCCCAGGTAGTCTTTTATAAATTGTTACTTAATGCTGTGATACTTCCCCCCTTCTCCCCCATAGTTTCCCTTCAAACATTTATAGGGCCTTTTGGGGTAGTATATCTAGAACTTCTCATAGCATGCTTGGTTGCAATGCAAGTGCCTACAACAAAAACTTAATATCGAAAGAAAATATTCTAGCAGAAAAATAAGGCTGATGAGAATGTTGTATGGTGCTGCTCATTGCATAGGCCTTCTGTTTGGAGTAGTTGATATGTATACCTTTTGAGTCATCTCCTACAGTTATCTAAAATATTATTTTTGTTGTGTTTTGAATGTAATTGTTTGTCAGGTCATGGAAAAACTCCAAAAGATGCTGCTTCTGTTCGAGCTACACACCCTATACCTGCAGCCTGTGGCATATACTATTTCGAAGTGAAAATTGTCAGCAAGGGAAGAGATGGGTAAGCATTGAGTGCATTATTAATTAAATATTGTTTGAAATACTATGTCACATCATCTTTCTTTCAGCCAATAGACATCTTTGGTATCAAAACTTGTGTTCATATTGTATTGCTTTTTATATAGCTCAATTCCCCATTTATGGGGAGCTACACTGTGATATATGGTTGTTTTAAGAGTTGTGGTTATTTTCCACAGATCTGGATACACAATAAATCTCATAACAGCATCTCCTCATTTTCACTTGACTGATACAGTTTGAATGACTGTAGTCCAGCCCTGCTCTTACCTTTAAAAGGTGTTGGTTATAGACTATATACAGCTTTTCAAACTTTGGTGTAATTTTTAGGACGTTTTTAGGGTGTGCACTGGATCATCTTACCTCCTCAGTTGAGACTTTTCAAAGATGTTGTATGAAGTTTAAAATGGAAAGTTATTCTTCTTACCAATAAGTAGCCTAAAGGGGAATGTTCTGAATAGGTGCCTGGGACTTTTTCACCCTATGGAAAGGAGAGTTGATGAGTGAGTGCATCTGCTGCTTCCCAGAATCCATCTGAATCTGGTGAAGCACAGGTGATAACATGCAGGTAGAACCTGGTCTGGGAAGGCCTTGACATACTAATTTTTGCTAGACCACTTCAATTCTTTTTCATCTTTCACTGCATTTGGTAGAGGGTTCTAATCCTGGGACATCAGTTATGTTGCTTATGACTACATAAGCAACACTTCTTTCCAATATGTTCTGGTATATAAAGTGGCTCTACTTCAAGGTTCTAGGCAAGATTAGAATAGAATAGCATAAGCCAGGTTGGAAGAGACCTTCAAGGTTACCATGTCCAACCTATCATCCAACACCACCTAATCAACTAAACCATGCAACCAAGCACCCTATCAAATCTCCTCCTTAACACTCCAATGATGGTGACTCCACCACCTCCCCAGGCAGCACATTCCAATGGCCCATCACTCTCTCTGTGTAGAATTTCTTCCTAACGTCGAGTCTGAACCTCCCCTGGCACAGCCTGAGACTGTGTCCTCTTGTTCTGGTGCTGGTTGCCTGGGAGAAGAGACCAGCCCCCACCTGTCTACAACCTCGCTTCAGGTAGTTGTAGAGGGCAATAAGGTTTCCCCTGAGCCTCCTCTTCTCCAGGCTAAGCAACTCCAGCTGCCTCAGCCTCTCCTCACAGGGCTTGTGTTCCAAACCCCTCACCAGCTTTGGTACTATTCATACCTGTTGGGGATGCTTATGTCCTGTTGTGAAAATAAATTTTGAGAGAAAAAAATCTATGTAAGCCTTCTGTAAATCAGAAGCAGCCTTCAAATGTTTTTTGTTTGCTTATAGTGTTGTACAGAGCCATTTAGAAAGAATAGTTTGCCAGTGCTGCTGCCACCATGTTAGGGACATCAATGAGTGTATCGTTTCTGTTTCCAAAATTTGTCTGCAAGATTTCTTTTCCATAAAAGTCTTGTGTCTCTGGTTTCTTCTGTCACACTCTGAATTTTTTTTAAAATTGTCATGATAGAAATGAATGTTTCAAGTAATGCTTTATGGTGAATTTTAGAGATTACTTTTGTGGTTGGTGGTTTGGTTTTGGTTTTGTTTTAAATCTCTTAAACTTTCCTTTTTTTTTTTTTTTTTTTTCAGATTGCCCTGCTCCTGTCTGTTAATAAGTTCTTATTGTGATTTGCTAGTGATACACGTGTTTTCTTCCTGAAATGTATTTCTGCCTGTTTGGTTTGGGAGTTAGCTTTTCCAAAGTGGTGGATTTCAAAAAGTGCCTGTGTGAGGAGGTGTTACTTTACTATGCTCCTCTAACACTTTACCTTAGACCTGTTTGTGTTGCTTTTTCATGATTTCTAATTCAGTAGACGACTCAGGGAAATCCTACAAAAGTAAGAAGCACCTTTGAGTAAAATGCTTCAATGTTTTGTTGTTTTAAGTGGTTATTTGTGAGGTGTATATAGCCAAGGCTTGTGAAGTTGCCTGCTGAGATAGCTTAGAAAAACCAGAGGGGTAGTTCTTTTCGGATAATGCCAATTTGACCTTTTTTTAGTGTCACTTTATGACACATTAGCTGCATAATGATCTGAGATGTTCATTTTTTTGTTGTGTAAGACAGTGCACAGAGCCAAAGCCAAGTCTAGCTTAGTTGATAAAGAGCAGGAGTCAAAACGTGATGTGTATATAGACCTTGTCTTTTACAGATGCATTGTGTACCTCTTATGGTTCAGTGTTAATAATTTGTTCTGTAATAAGTAAACTGGGGAATTTAATGCAGAGATGTACAAGTAGGTCTATAGAGACTAGCTTGTGCCTGATAGGGCTTATCAGTTCTCTCTCACTACCTGTTGTGTTTTCACCTGGCTTGCTCCAGTTACCTTTTTACCATTTTTCCTTCTTGACTTGGCATCTGGTAGTGGGAAAGGAGTTCAGGAAGACCATATTTGTAGAGTGCCAGCATGTAACTAATCTGGTCAGTTAGCTGAAATGCCTTACTGCTGGAAAAGCATCTCAAGACCTGAGCCTAGCTGTGGAAGCTAGCTGTGGAGCTCAGCTTTATTTCACAGTGCTGCTTAAAATAAAACCTAGACTGCTGGAAGCAACTCAGATGTTTGCAAGCTGAAGTACAGCTTTCAACTTTCATAAACCTCAGTGGGCAATGTAATGATGTTCTGCTGGTAACAGCCTTTTCCCCCCTTCTTTCTTATATTTTTTTGTTAACAAAAATTTTAGCGTATTTAGTTCATGAACTTTGTTCCATGGGCACGTCCAAAAGCTTGTGTGCTTTGCTTAGCCTGACTTGGCCTAAAGACATCAAAAACCTTTACTTAAAACCTAATCTAGGGGATTTTGGTTTATTTTAATTTTTGGTGCTGCTGTAGCACTTGATGGCACTGCTCCCAGGGTACAATCTTGTGTAAATCTTGTGTATCTCAAAGTTGCTGGGCAGTCTTGTTATTAGTATACATGGACATGGTGTGGCTTCCAGTATGACTTGTTGCAGCTGGCTGTGTGCAAGCACAGCATTGGTTTTGTCACACTAATGACCTGTGTCATTAGATCACATTTCGGGGCTAGCAACCTGGAGTAGAAATTTGAAGGTTCATAATAGGTTAGTTTTGCAGATGTTCATGATGATCAACTTGTAGGCATTATAGGCACATTGAAGAAAGCATGAAAAGCTTACTAGAAATAAGCAGTAAAATAGTTAACACTTTTAGCAAGAATTTAAAAACATTTGTCTGGCTGTTGGGCTGTTCTGTAAATAGTTTTTGTTGTCCTTTATTTTTTCAGGATTTGATTTCATGTCTCATTTTGCAGTCTGAGGACCTCTATTTATTTACAGTGTTCTTTTATACTCTTTTGCATTGTTTACATAGAACATTGCGATGTGAGTGGTTGGGGGTGATAACAGTAGATGAGTAATGGGTGTAAGTGTGGGGAACAAGTACCAGGGTAGATGATTAGAAGACAGGGTAGGAAGGAGAGCAACTGCAATAAATTGTATCTGCATCTCTGTTGAATTCTCCAGTTCATTAAAAATAAATTAAATGCATATATGTGTCCATTAATGCAAAATATTGCAGCAAGAACTGTCAATAATTCTGTTATAGTTGGGGAAGCTAAACATAGATTTAGCTTTGAATTTACCTGTTCTATGCTCTTAATGCAGCCCTCATTTGTAGTTAATCTATGAGAGAACCAGAAGTAATATACAGAGATTTTGTTCTGTAATTTGTTTAACTACTCAGGGCATAATACTGTCTTCTGCATGCAACTCTTTAGTTCCATCTAAAATTCTAGAATAGGAACTTAATTAAAGCAAGCTACATCGCCAGATGGGAGTGAGCAAGGGTGTGCTGTGGATTCTTGTGGTTTGGAGATGTAAGCCTCAGTCTCTAAATCTGTTACAACATGGTGATGGCCTCTCACTTTCCAAAAATCACCAGCATGGTGACTTTTCTCTAAGCTAGGTAACTATATCCAAATGAGTTCCAGTCTGATTTTTGGTTTCTGTATGCTGCTTTTTACCAAATTAACTTGTGCCAGTCCTCCTGCTTTGCGTGAAGCAGAAATGCACCTGCTTTACATGGTTTATTTCAGATACCAGTTGCCATTTCCCTCTTTTCCACAACTAAAGATACTTGCCATGGCACTGTCATGTGAACTACAAGTTGAATTGTTTTGTCCTGGTGCTGCTGACATCCTATAGCAATCTCTTTGCTGTAACCCTGGGTTGCACTCCTTGGCATTTCATACTTGACATGAGCATACTGTGGTTATGCTTTCCAAGGGGCTATCTCAAGGGTATGTGCTGGCTACCTAGCTTTCAGAAGCAAACCACCTTCCATGATTTTGTTGTAAGCAGCTTACGTGTGTATGATTACTGAGTGATCATCCTCTCCTGCATGAATTTTGTTCTTAGGCTTGCTGCTTCATGTAATGCATCTTTTCATTTCCAGTCAGGGCAATGTTTTTGCAGTGTTTGCAGTTTGTGCTTGAAACCATAGTTTAAAGATTCTGTAGTGATTTAGCCATGAGGAGCAGCAGTGTCTGAACACTCAGTGCGTTTGCTTCCTTTGTCCCAGTTTGTGGCTGCTGGTGTCAGCTTCACAGTAAAACAGACTGGGTAGTTCATTCTCCAGAAGCTGACCTCAGGTGTGAATTAGTTTTCAGCCAGGGTTGTTCCCCAGCATGGTTGTCTGTATCACTTCAGGGGTAGCTATGGCAGGAAGAGAGAGGGGAGCTTGGGGCAGAAATGAACATCTGAGCACCAGAGCTGGGAATGATGCTTCTGGTCATGGCACCAGCCTATGCCCATTAATTTTAGTTTGGATTTGGTTAGTTTGGTAATACTGTTTACTTCTAGACAGTCTTTGCTTTTGGAACAGCTGAGGAAGGTTTATGCCTAAAATGCGAAATCCCCAAGGTGATGTGCTTTTTTGTTTTAAGAAGAATGAAAACAAGAACTGGAAGTGATAGTTTTCATCTTCTCTTCTAGAAAACTTAAGTTTAGAAAGGCTTTATTTAGACTTTTAGAAGAGAGCATGGCTTTTGCACTTCTGTGGGCATAGTGGTTTAGTCTGTGGTGGTGTTGATTCAGATCTTCATGGGTGTGCTTTACATTGCATGTGTGTTAGAGCTTAATGTTCTGCACTAAAATAAAATGTTACTGCAGCAGCTCATGCAAGTAATGAGTACATTTTTGTTAAAGCAGTGTTAACCAAGTCTTTAGACACCTATTGGGCTGTGTTTGACTTTTAACACTGGCCATAATGAGTTACCTGTTTTGGCAGTATCTTGCAGTATGTTTTGTGTATGTGAAGAAGTGGGTGAAGAAATAATAAAATCAAACAAAACAAATCCAAGCCAAAAATACCATGACAATTAAGTTTGGGTTTTCTTGACACCCATGCCTGTGGTTTAGCCTGAGCAACTTCAGTGCATCCGAGTGATGTTTGTGAAATGCAGATGCTTTGCTGCCTGCCTAGAGCATGTGTGTGTAACTCTTTAAACAGAAACCATACTTTTTTTTTAATTGTAAATTGTTTCTGTTGCAGGAAATTGGCTTTTCCTTTAACATCCACTATACCCATTTTCCTGTTCACAACAAAGGCATAAAACAATAAATAAAACATAGAACATTGGCAGTTGCTGGTTTGCATTTGTTTTGTACACTGCTTATCTAATGTAAAAACTTTACAAACTGCTGTCCTCAGCAGTTGTTACAACAACATGCAAACTTCAGTCTCTATTTACATGTGTGTCTTACTGCATTGCTAACAAAGTACCTGTGTGCAAAGCAGAATCCACTCATGTCTGAAGTAGCTTTCTGCATTAATGTTGTCATTTGAGTTGCAGCAGCTGCAAGAAGAGATTGGATCATGAATGAGCAAGTGTATCTTTTCTTAACAGTAGCAGTAATTTCATTTTTACTTGAGTTTACAGGACCAGACATTTGACAACAGTGTACAGCAACTAAGAGAATTATTTGAGGTCAGAAATAAGTGGAAGTGAAACAAGAAAGTTTTTTTTCTTTGCTGATGTTTTCTAGAAATGATGATTTATATTTTTTTTTTGTTTGTTTAAAAAGGAAATCAAGATAATACATTTAATTTCCTCATCCCTGCTTGTTGAAAACCTTTAAGTCAATTTCTTTTTATGAGGTTCATTCTCATAAATACAGTGTATAGAAAATAATCTTACTGCATCTGGACTTACCTTGTGTTATTCTTACATATATTATTACTATTATTTTCTGACACTGTGGCCCCCAAAAGACTTCAGTACTTAGAGAGAAGTGTCACAAGACAAAATTGTGCAACCTTAGAAAGTACAAGATGTCAGTAAATGAGAATACTTAATGGGAACATTATAGCAATCACAAGCAAAATGTTAGAGGAATGGCAGTTTCGAGCACTGTGCAAGACCAACTGCTTAACTCACTCTTCTGTTGTTTTTTTTCCCCCCTCTATGTAGAACTGGGTTGATCTGAAACTCAGGTTTATCAGGTTCAAAATCCAGTTTCCTTGGAAACATTCCATAAAATTAAACTTGTTTTCAGTTTGAAATGCAAGATTCAAACTGTCTGTGGCATATTTTGAAACATTTAAAACAGAGGAAAAATTGAACAGCTCCTTTCTTACTGTGATTGCGCCGACAATAAGAATCTTGGATTAGCATATCCCTACAAGATTTTAATGCAGAGTAACTATATTAAAGATTAAATGTAGATAGCTTTTTTAGTGTGCTGTTACTTCTGATCTCATACTGTCAGTGAAAGCAGTGTAGAAAACTATAGGAGAACATTATTTAGACTTTCTGTCCTTGTGAGTCAGTTGTGAAGGCCCTATAGAAGATCATTTATTCTAAAATTCTTACACATTGTTTTTTTCTACTTGTACCCTTTTCTAAGATGAAAACTTGGTAGTAAAACAAACAGTACCTGAAGGGTTTTGGTTGTTTGTGGGTTTTTGTTTCTGGTTTTCAGTGTTCGGTGTATTTGAAACATTAGGATGTTTTCAGCTGCCTTATTTATGGGTGTTAATATTTGGTAGGACTTGTGCTTGGATTGACACTCCTTACAGATATCATGGTAGCTTAGATCTTAACACTAAGGGTGAAGTTGCTTTCTTGTGCATGATGAGACACTGGTTGATGATTTACTCCTGTCATCAACGATAAAGCTTGACTTTTGAGGCATGAGGTAGCAGTTCCCTGGGTTATACTTCTTTAATAAGACACAGGGACACAGTGAAAGTCAGAAGGAATTTGACTCTTTGCAGATAGTGGGTTGCTAATGAAATCTCTGTTGTAGAGAGGCTATTGCTTAAAAAACATGGAAAAAATGTTTTACTTGTCTTTACAAATACACTGTATAGAATGTTTGCTTTTTTATTTAACTTTTCTAACTAGAGAAGTGGTTATTTAGTGCTTAAATTTATCTTAAGCCACTAGTAAGCTTTCTGAGGTACCTGTGAGTTGGTATGGATTTTTAGATTCCTTATTTTGTTTTATGCAGTGGGTGGGATAGGATGTAATTAACCATAATTATTATTACCTCATTATTAGCAACTTCCTTATTGAAAGATCTTCCTTACAACTTCAATACAGTCACTAAAAAATCCAGTGGAACAATTTCAAATAAAAGTCAGTATTGTGTATCTTTTAACAGTCTCCAGTTCTGTACTGTCTCTTACTCCTATTTTTCCTGTATATTTGGTTCTAGTAGTGGAAGGATTTTTGTGCTTTTAACAAGTTACATGTATTTATTTTATTTTTCACAGTCTATTCAGACATCCAAGTGAAAACTTTCGGCTCCAGCAAAAAAGTGAATTGAGCTCTTTGACTGAAAGATACTTGAGAAGAAAATGGTTATTGTGAGCTTGCTGCTTCTTACACATTTCAATGCTGAGCAGTCTAGACTTTCCAGTCTGTTAGTGGAAAAAATAGGTGTCATACTGCTGGGTATTTTTGACACTAACTTTTCTTTTGCTTTCTTGAAAAAATCAGAATCTTCATCAAATTTTAAACTCTAGTAGTATTCTTAAAGATTTCTATATGACTGGCAGTTTGAAATGTAAGTTAAAGATGTGCTGAGACACTAAAATGGTAATCTATATGTTTAATGAACTGGAACAAGAACAAACACAATTTGAAATGAAAAACATTAGAAGTATGTAAGATGCAGTTGCTTTCTTGAGTTTAATACCAATTTTTGTGTTTTAAGTGAGCTTTCAGCCATAGTCTCTTATTTCTGTCTCTTATGGGTTGATTTCATGTATTCCATCAGGGGGTTTACATGTTATTAAGCACTTTAATGAAGTTATAAGTAGCAATCAGTGGGACTGAAATGCTCAGAGAGAGGGACTTCTTAACAAAAAGGGTCCAGCCACTTCCCTCACTTTGGCTCTTTAAGTGATTGTCACAGTACAGCACCCGGGGGATATTTACAGAGGGAAAAGATGAGGGAGGTAGTGTCAGAGCCACCCCATTATTCACCCTCTCTGGTGTCTCTCACCACGTTGTCATGTCCGTTTTTGGAAGGTGCTACATGTCGCAGTGAGGGTGCTCCTTCCTGGACGTTGACACTCTTTCTCCAGGGCTGCTGTTACTGTCTGACGTAGTCTAAGTGGACCTGTTCTTCCTGTCTGTGGCTGTCTCCTAGACCTAACCCACTTGTGCAACAGGACAGCAGGAAGTGCATCATGAGCTGACTGAGAGCCGTGTGGGCCCATGTTGTACCTGGGTGCTGGTGTGTCAGCTTGTTGGCCTGCCCTGCATTTTTATTGTGGACTAAGGGAGGAAAATGTAAATGCATAGCTCTGCCACTGTTGTTTTTTTTTTCTGTGAATTCTCAGGCTTCTCATATGTGAACGTTATAGAAGCAAACAGGAGGACAGTTCCAGCAGTTTTTGCTACTGAAGGAAATCTTTTTTTGCAGCCAGTGACTCTGGACCCTAAATACTGGCTACATTTCTTTAAAAAACCAAAACAAAACCAAATAAAATCCAACCAAATACCACCCTCCCAAAAACAAGCAAACAAAAAACCCCACCCCAAACAAAAAAAGCCACAAGCAAGCAAAGCAAGCCCCCCCCCCCCCAAAAAAAAACCAAAAACCACAAAAAACCCCACCCCAACAACAACAAAAAATCCTTTTAAGCCTATGAAGCGTACAGGGAGAAGAGAGACATTACATGTAGTGGTTTGGCCTAAAGGCAGCTCCTGGTGTTGAAATTTAGAGTGTCTAAAGCCTATCTGTGCTGGTACTGTTTTGCCTTTTCTATAGTGTATATATAAGATGACATTAGCTATGCATTAACTGCAACAAATAATATATTAGCTTAATTGATGGGCCTTTGATTTCACTCATGTCCAAACCATAAATTGTGGATATTTGTTTTGGGAAGATGTCAATAGTAAATGGGTTAATTATTTGACATGTTTTAATCTCATTTTACTTGAGCTTCTGTTGATGCCAAGCCCTGTTTATGAAATGGTGTTAACATTCCAGGTAGTTTTACGTGAATCCTAGGGAAAAAATGTATCCTGTTGAGTAGTTTTCATCTTACTGAGCTGGCATCATTGCCAGTGGGTGAAGAATCCTTGTTCCCAGCTGTATTACATACAGTGGATCTCTGTTTACAGTTGCTACTGAGTTAGAGCAGGTTCAGAAGATATGATATCTGAGGGAGAAGAGAGTAACAGTCTTGTACCATCTATTTTTTTCCTAACAGGAGCATTTTTTCTGTTCAGCATTTCATGGTTTTGTGTAACCTTAATCTTGTTTCTATAAGAATACTGAAATGAAACTTTGATTGCAACGAAAGGGTTTTCAATATGACTGATGTTGAAAGGCCTTTTGCATTGACTGGGTTTATTTATGATTATTTTAAAAAACAATTTTCCTTTCTTTAATACATCTGAGCAGGAGACTTTATAGTAACAAGTTTGCTGTCTTTACATGAGAATCCTTCACACATCAGACTCCAGACTATGCTAATAAAAATTCTGCCTTTATTTCAAGTGAAATCAAGGGGTTTCCATTTGTTGCTTTCATTTATACTTGTTTTGTGGACTCTGCTGCTGTAATGTTGCCTCAGTGATGTAATAGGCAATGTAGCAAAGACAAATTCTTTTCTTTGTTGCCCTTTGCTTCAGCTCTCCAGTATCTCTAAACGTAGTATCTGTTATATATGGTTCTGAGGTTCCATTTGATACTGGCATGTGGGAGGGAGAGGAAGATGGTATCATTCATTAGAATTTATCAGAGGAGAGCTTTGCATGTATCAAGCACAGAAGCAGGTAAGATCACTGTTGGAAGTGGTCAATATAAAAAATAAAAAGTCCAGTTTACAGTTAAGGGTCTGACTTCTGGGATTTGCTGCTCAGTTTCATTCAGTGTGAAATGTATATAAAATACCAGATTATCCTGCACTTCCTGCTAGAATAGTTGCTTCAAAATTGCAGTTTATGAGGTGGCAATACAAAGGTCATGTTTGTTGACTTAAACTATTTTCAAGTTGACAGGGGTGATTTTTTTTTTTTTATAGAGTTGATTATTTCATGATCAATTTATATTAACTGATTTGATCTAGTGTCAAAATTATTTGAGTGTTTTGATAAACTAGGAAATGTTATGTTTAGGTTATTTTTGGACTCTTTCTTAATGTGGAGGAATTGGTTTATTTTGGGCAAGGGGGGAATTGGTCAAAGCCTAGCTTTTTACTATGTTGTTTTTCTTTTTGGGTTCATGTCAATGTTTTGTTTGGAAAAGACCTTTAAAGGTAACTGAGTCCAACCGTTATCTTAACTCCAAGCCTGATGCTAAAATATGTCCCTCAGCACCACATCTCTGCGTCTTTGAAACCCCTTCAGAGATGGGAATTTAATCACCTTCCTGGGGAAGCCCATTCCACTGTTTGAGAACCCTTTCAGGGAACAAATTTCTTCTAATATGCAATGTAAACCTCCTCTGGTGCAATTTGAGGCCACTGTCCTCTCATCCCATTGCTTGTTACTAGGAAGAAGAGATCAACACCAACCTCATTCCAACCTCCTTTCTCAGGTAGTTGTAGAGAACAAGGCCATCTTCCCTCAGCCTCCTTTTCTCCAGAATAAACCCCATTCCTCAGCTGCTGTCATAAGACTTGTTCTCCAGACCCTGTCATCTTGGCCAGGAAATGACTTGCTCTAAGAAACAGAATTGCTTTTACATTGAAAATGAGACTGGGAAGGTCATTCATTTCAACTTTCCAGTATTTGCTATTAAATTGCTAAGAGTTGTACTCTTTGTTAAGAGTTTTTACTTGTTGTAAAGCTGACTTTTGGATGTGGTCACAACTCATTCAGACTTAAGATTATTGGTTAGTATAGTGTAAATATTATCCTCCTTTAGTTTGCCAACAGATTGCCAACTGCAAGTAATGTTGTATGTGTATTTCTGAAGATGGCATTTTGTTCAGTGATCCGGGCCTTTGATGCTCTGGTGTGATCTTTTCCTACGTGCTGTACAAGGATGCATTTTGCTGCTGAAATAATGTCATTTTGCATGTATTTTGTAAAATTACTTATTTCAGATTGTCTGCAAAACATGATTAGGTATGTTAAAGATGATGAAATTCATATCTGTATAGCTTTAGCCCTCCTTCTAGAGAAAGGCATGGCCTTTGGCTTTCTTTGTTCATGCTTTGATCATTATGGCTGTTATCAGCATTCTCCATCAATTATCCAGGATGCCTAAAAAAGAAAGTTGTCCTTACCTCCTGCAGGGACAGAAGCTGTCTGCATTAAACCATAGATACTAGGAATTACCTTTCAACTCCCTTGCTGTTATACCACTATTAAATGACCTCTCTGCAGCTTAATTGGTACATGATTAATCATCACTGTTTCATGGCCTTACCCACATGTATATGTATTTCTGGAGAGGCAGATACATTTCTTTTTGTTCTTCATTTTCACAGTTACATGGGAATTGGGCTGTCAGCACAGGGTGTGAACATGAACAGACTACCAGGTATGTTTCAGTATTTAATATGTTTCCCAAGTTACTTGCATTAGATAATGGTGTTCCATAAAATAGTCTTGACCTTTGGATGGAAGGTTCTGGTGGGCTGCAGAGAGTTAGCATCAGGTCTGCTTATCTGAATTATTAAAGTTTAGCTTTTATTGTACCATTGCTCCTGTACTACTTCCCTTGAATCTTAAGTGTTATTTATAGCATTATGCAAATACCTTTTAGCAAACAAATAGATACTAAAATTTTCATCATGTTCCCAAATAAAAATAAAGCTATAGATTTCCTTGCTCTGTAAACTGAACTTCTAGCAATAAAAATGAGCTGCTGGGATAAAAGCTTTGTCAGACATGGAGTGACCTCTCATACTGCCAATTTCTATACCATTAACTTTCAAAATCTTAGTACTAAGGACATGTGTCATGATTTTATAAGTTTTGACTGTTCCATTAACCTGCATGATTGGGAACATTGTCTTGTTAGCAGCTGCCTGCAGGATCTCTGTAGTATTTAAATAGGTTTTGTTTGTGTATGTGTTGGGTTTTTAATAGATACTTAAGTGTAAAAAAACCACCAAAAAACACCCAAAAACCAAGCCAAGCAATTTTAACCTTATTTTTAATAAGTTGTCACTATTGGCTAAGTATAAAATAGCATTGAATTGAGGTAAGAATATCTGTATTCACTTCCTTTTGCTTTGCTATTTTCTCACCCAAATATTGTAGTAGAGATCTTTATGATGATAGCAAGTCCCAGCTGCACTGTGAGGCCAACTAAGGGTGATAAATTATTAGTGGGTGGCATTAAATTTATTTTGCATATGATTTAGGATTCATTGCAAATAACTATCAAAGATACTACTAATCAGTGTAACTGCAGTAATTTGGGGTATTTCATTTACTGAGAGGTGCTTAATGTGGTGCCAGCTGAAGCTACTGATCATACAGATTAAGGGTCTAAGTATGGAAAATACTTTTAAGTTAACCTGTTAGGCAGCAGCTTGACAGAAGCAGAATAAATCCCCAACGTTTTACTCTTGAAAAAGAATTTGAGTTGTCAGTATAAATTCTTAGAGCATGCAAACATGTGTGAAGTTCACTCATTTGTGTTATTGATGGTGCTTCATATTATTTTACATAGACATTTAATGGATCTGTTAGGAAGATTTTGTGGTACCTGGAACTTTACTCCTTTTTCTGTGTGATTTTTACTTCAGTATTGGAGTGTGTGGACAGGTATTTTTAAATTAAGTTCAGACTAAAATTGCTGTGAATTTCATTGAGACACGTAACAATCAGAAGCTTTTTAAGTGGTTCTGCAGCTCATTCATCTGCAAAATTAGCACTATATTTGCATGCATAATGATTTTTCTGCTGCCTGTGACTTCTACCTATATTGATTTTTTTTTTCTTTTCCCTTTTTTTTTTTTGTTTAATTGATTTTTAGGGGCAGCAAAGCTACTGACACTGTAGTCTGAAGATTCTGCTATTATGCAGAGACTGCTTGCTGTTGAATAGTCATTGAGAATAATCAGGAGTAGAAATGTGTTTCCCCAGAGATACATGTTTGGGTTTTAGCCAGGAAGAATTTGATTATGGCATATGGCAGCAACAGTTTTGCAAGATGAAAGGGGGAAGAGGAGAGTCTTCACTGCATTACTGGGACATGTCAGATCTGCACACAGCTTTTCAAATTTCAGCATTGTAGCCAATTACACTTTCAGTGTTGAGAATTTTGTGTGCTTACTTAAAGAGAAGAATGAGGTATTAGAATTTGCATTACCTGTTTGTACTGCAAAGAGAATTACCTGTTGTGGTGTGGTTGGACGCGAATGGAAGCTGCATTTACAGGCAAAACTACAATCTACAATGGAATGCACCTCTTCAGCCATTTTGATAATAGAAGTTGTCACTGTGTTGAAATGAAGCAGATTTGTTAGATGATAAAATCTTAGAAAGCAGAAAGCTGAGCATAGTAACTAACTTTATTGCCCTGGTCAAAATGTACTAGTTTTGTTATCTTTCCATTACTTCAGAATAACTGGAACAAATACATTGCTCATGCTTTTGTTCTCTAGGTTGGGATAAACATTCATATGGTTACCATGGAGATGATGGACATTCATTCTGTTCCTCTGGAACTGGACAACCCTATGGCCCAACATTTACTACGGGTGATGTCATCGGTTGTTGCGTCAACCTTATCAATAATACCTGCTTCTACACAAAGAATGGACACAGCTTGGGTATGGAGAAGTGTTATCTTTAATGATAACATTTTGTCTGTAAGTCTGTTGTAAATATGAAACTCTCTTCATGTCAGGAGCAAAGCATTTGAAGTTCTTTAACTGGGCTTTATAATCTGTGAATTAGTTGAAGAATTGGGAAGAATAGTTTCCTGTGTGCCACTTGAAGTAACATTCCTTGTGAATTTGGAAGGATTTGTCACAGCATCTCATTCCATAGGAGCTCTGATACTTAATCCACAAGTACTATTTGATGTTTATAAGGTAATAGGTATTAAGAGTATTGAGGAAACAGAGGCTGGTTGTAGCTGCAGTTCCTTGCTGCTGTATCGGGACACGTAGCCTTCGCTAAACGCTCGAGCTAAATAAGTGTTACCTTGAATGAGTGTTGAAGGACAGTGAGTGTTTTGGTTTCCCAGTCTGGAGTCATGCCATAGTTGGGCTAAAGCTGGGAATTATACAAGTTGTGCATAAAATGTCCATTAAGTTCTTGTGGTACATTTTAGTTTTATGCAGCACTGCAAGGCTGTGATGTCAGGAGGGGGTGGAATTAAAATTTTTGATTCAATATATAAAATAATAATTCACTTCCTTAATGCAGTTTGAGCAAAGATCCAGAGTGTAAAGAAAGAAAAAAATTCTCCTTCCTGCATTAAGGGGAACGTGATGCTTTGGGGAGGAGATCTTGGAAATTACCAAGAAGAGTAGGAAGTTTCAAGTGATGAAGCTCAGAAAGAGGAAAAAGGGATTTTGTCATTGGTAGAAATGTGATAAGGGGAAAAGAGGCTAGATTGAAAGAAATAAGGACTCTTGATGTCAGGGAAGGACAGGGTTTAAATTATCTCAGAAAAAGGAATACCTGTTTGTTTGTTCAGGCCCTGAGCAAACAGATCTAAGTGGAGTTTTTCTGCCCTTGCTTAGTGTAGGGCTTAGGTGCCTTCAGAGGTCAATTTCAAATAGCTGCCTTTGTGATTAATGTTTCCTCTACTTCTGAGTTTATGTACCTGAACTTAACCTGGACACTTGTTGCAGTGAAGCACTTGGACCATGCCCTGGGTAGTTGTTTCTTTTGGCCCTGTTTCACAGTAAATGTTAAAATGCAAGATGACAGGCTCATGCTGTGTTTACCCTAACCTTTAGCTGGGTTAAAGCTGAGAAGAGTGGTCTGACCTTATTCCCTTTCTGGGACTAGTGTGCCTTCAGGTACGTTGGATCATTTTGTTGATGATTTACAGACACAAGTTTTTTTCTATATGGTACCATGCATGGAAAGACCAAGAAGGGAGAAGCAAAACCTTCTCTTGGTGGAAGTCCTAAAGCAGGCCAGATTCAGCCAGCTGTGAAATAATGCTGCAAGTGACTAAAATCCGTTTAAAGAGGAAGACAGTTGTGTTGTGTTGTATTGTATTGACAGAAGGTGTAGGTGAGGAGAGGCTGGTAAAAGGTCATCTGTCATAGGCAGTCTGACAAACACTTTATGGATTTCAGAAGGAAACCTGACAGCTGTTCTGCTGTTGCAGGCTTTGCTAGCTTGAGTTTCTGGCAGAGGAAAATGGATTCTGTGTTTAGGGAAAAAGGAAATTAGACATTTTGGCTGTCTTGCTGGTTGTTGCTGCTGCTTGTCCAGGATTTCTATATGATCATGACTTGGACATATGTGTTTCTTGTCTGGGCTGCAGGTGCAATCCAGAATATTGGAAAGCTCTGGCTCAGCCTGAGATTCGATGCTACATGCAGGGCTAAGCAATTATTTATACAAGTGTGAAATCCTCAGCTGAAGAAACCTTAACCCAAATTCCCCCCAAACCATAGTACCTACGTGTCACTCAGTCATGCCTCCTGCCATGGTTACTTTGAAAAAGGACAAGCTGGATGGCAAAATGTGCCAAACGAATTGTTAATAGCTTAGGAAAAAGTTAGGGTGTGAACAGGTAAGAAATGAAATTACAGCTTTGAGATGTGATGGGAGGAAAGAGATTTGCTCTGTGTCATTCTTTGGCATCAAGAATTTCAGACAAAGGTTTAAAAACTTTGTTTTGACCTTCATTTTGTAAAGGTGGTGACACAGTAAGATTGAAGGAATTGGTAGATTTGAATCATTATGCACTTGCAGAAAAAAATTTAGAAGAAATGCTTGCAACAGTGAAGGAAATGATGAAACACAGTTACCACTTGGCTGTTGGAGGAGATTTCCTGATACTGTCATGAAATAAATTTAAATCCCTTTTCCCCTCTCCAATTGTGTGAAGTTCCTGAAGTATACAGAGGACAGATTTTTCTCTTAACTCTGAGAGAGCAAAGTCACAGCCATGGTCTTAAGGGTAGATGGAGCCTTGTAATTACATAACAAGATAGTGAGACGTTCTGCTTGAAAACCAAAATGCCCTGACCTGGATTAGATGAAATCTTTAGCAGGCTGGTTTGGAATGCCATAGATGAAATCTTCAGCAGGCTGGTTTGGAATGCCATAGGCACGTGCTGCTCATGTAAAGATAATGTGCATTTATGAAGAAAAAGAGTAGCAAACACTCTGTTAAATCTTGGTGTCATAGCATGTCGAGGCATCAAGTGAAAAAATAGCTGTGGATTGTCTTACTTTTCCTCGTAATTTTAACCTGTAGCCAGAATTTTCATACTTTCTAATCTGCATATCTGTATGGGTTTGCTAAATCTTATGACCTGTTTTGGAAAATTGAGGGCAAATTGAGTACTTGTGAATGATTGTTGGTTGGTCGGGTTGGGTTCTTTTTGTTTGCTTGCCACATACTGTCCTTTGTTGCTCAAGCACATCAGTTGTGCCTAAGCATCATGAATGTCACCATACTTAACTCCTCATTTCTGAGATGGCTTACCTCCTTATTTCTGAGTTTTCTGGACATGTAGTGACACCCTTAAGAAAATGAGACTGGAATCCAGCCTTGTGGAAATTAATCTTAATTTTCTCTTCATTACAGGCATCGCTTTCACAGATTTACCGGTAAGAGAAGCATATTTTCAAACACCTTTCCTGTGTATTATAAACAGATGGTTCAGATCTAACTTGCATTTACCTTATGCTTCTTGGAAATACAACAATAATCTTCTTAAGCTATTTAATATGAAATAGTTCTTCTCATTATTTCCCTGGTGCTGTGTTCGTTAAAGTAATTTTTATTGGCTGTTGTTTTCACACAGGGGCTTTCTTTTTCAGGTTTTCAACAGGCAGTTCTAGTGGAGGTTTAGCAGGAAGTAATGCATTCAGTCATTAATAGATAGTTTGACACATACAGGATTTACATACAAAGTCAAAGCTGTATTAAACACCAACATGGTGTGTGTCCTTACAGCTGTCTATCATAATCAGCGGTGCTGGCTTCTTAAGACATAGTCACTCTAAACTTGTGCTTAATGCCTGATTTTTAAAGTCTTTCCCTATACTGTTTATTCTATAAGATCAAACATACCAAAGTAATTTTTTGTAAAGAAAGCTGCAGGTACCTGAAGTCTTCTAACTTTTCACTCAATTAAATTCAACTTTCCTTAAAATCCTTATAATTGTGCTCCCGTTGCTACAGGCATGGTGCTGGAGGTACTTTTGTCATCGTGGTTTTTTCTCATCCACTTAATTTCTGATTTAATCTGGTTAGGGTGATGCCCTTCCATCTGGCCAGCTACTCCATTTGCTGTGACCTTAAGAAGCAAGGACAGATACTAAAGAAAAATCAAGTCAGTAACTCAGGGCACCTATCAGCCCCACCACAGAGTTTGTTGCTTTGTGCAGGAAGCCACCGTCGCTGTCCTGGACAGTGCCAGCAGGGCTCCTTGCTCGTACTCTGTACCAGCGCTGGTTTGAAGCCGAACCCCTCCTCATTAGAAATGTTTGTTTTCATCTTATTAAGAGATTTGAGATTTGTGGTTTGTTGATTTATCTAGGTAATGCTGTGAACAATTTCCATTAAAAAAGAAAGGGGTGGTGGGGAGGATCAACTTGGGCATGGTTTTAACCACCACAGTGTTTTTCTTGAGTTTCCCTGGGCTCACTATTCCTGCTGCCCTGGGTGCTGATAACTTCTTACTGATAGCTTTAGTTTGTTTAGCATATAGTTCTGTAGGTTGCATACCATTATAACATACCACCGTTGTCTGCAGTGTAAATGTGATGTAGGTATAGTTAAAAAGAATAAAACAGGAACATAATACCACCCACTCCAAACCCCAAGTGAGTGCATTGCCATTGCTGAGGTGCTAGTTGCATTTGAGGTAGGTAGTTTAATCCCAAACAGGCAGGCTTTACTTTTCTCATAGCTGACATAATTCAGATTTGCATGGAGACCTAATCTCTAAGCAGAAACTAAAATAGAGGCAACAATAAATGCTTTAAAGTCTTTTTCTAGATACAAATCCAAGAATTCAGAAGAACTTCAGTGTACTGTTACAGTTCTTTTTAGGTGCTACACTTGGACTTTGAGGCTCCTGAGTTCTCTATGCTGTCAGTTCTTGCCACTAAAATTCAGTGATGTTTTAAGTATCTCGCCCCAACAGGAGAATAGCCCACTTTGTAAGCTTAATTTTTTGTTCTTGTTTGGTTGGTTGGTTTGAAAAGAAACAGTAATCTTGGTTGTTAAAAAGCATTTTAAAAAATTTGGTATGTAATACTGTGTGCGATTGAAACCGAAAGTTGTAAACTTTAGCACGGTTTAAAAAGTTCATTTCCTGAGTTGAAAATGAATGATCAGTGAGGAATTCATCTTCTAAAATAAAAGCTGTGACCACTGGGAATGAAATGAATCACTCATTGTACTGCTTGCTTGGTAGAAGCTGCTTTAACTGCTGGACAGATGATCCAGACATGGTAGCTTCTTCACACTGCTAGTAGAAGTGGGGATATTACAGCGAAGGAAAAGCAGGGAATTTAGAATAAGAGGAATAAACTAATGAAAAAAATTTCTTGCAGCCAAACTTGTACCCTACAGTAGGGCTTCAAACACCAGGAGAGGTTGTGGATGCTAATTTTGGACAACACCCATTTGTGTTTGATATTGAAGACTATATGCGAGAATGGAGAACCAAAATTCAAGCGCAGATTGACAGATTTCCGATAGGAGATCGGGAAGGAGAGTGGCAAACAATGATTCAGAAGTAAGACTTTGACTGTTGTGTTGTTCATTTGAAAAGAAAAAGGTTAATAATTGCATGATTTCAGAGGTCTTTGAAACATTGTGCCTATTGTGCCAAAAATAGCAGGTAGTATCAAATCTGGAACAAACAGTTTTGTGAAGAGGTTTGATAAATATGGATAAAATTGAGTATGAATCGTTGTTTGGGGAAGAGTTAGCTACGTCATTACTAATTTGGATTCAAACTGGAAGAAGCTGTATTTAGGTTAGACATTAAGAGGAAATTCTTCACCACGAGGGTGGTGAGGCACTGGAGCAAGTTTCCCAGAGTTGTGGAAGCTCCAACCCTGAAAGTGTTTGGAGCCAGGTTGGATGGGGCTGTGAGCAACCTGGTCTGGTAGGTGTCCCTGTCCATTGCTCCCTGCATGGGGAGTGGAATTAGATGATCTTCAAGGTCTCTTTCCAAACCAAACCATTTGATGATTCCATGAGTTAGGAGTTTGTAATGATGCCTGTAAGCCTTTCATTCAGATTTGACCTGTCTAATGTGGATGGGGCAGATAAATTGCTGTGGTTGTAATCAGCAGTTCTAATACTTGGGGCTCTGGAAGCTTCCCTTTGCATTCTCAGTCTTCACCCCATCAGGTTAAGAAGAGGTGGCTTATTGATGCCTCACTTGGGAAAAATTGTTGTGGCTTTGCATGTTGTTATTTCTTCAATGAAAGCAAAACAACATTGTGTGCAGAAATTTCACTTCAGTGTGTGTAATGAGAAAAAGAAACTTCATTACCAGGTAGCACTTTAATTGAGCCTACCTTTGGGTAATGAATCATTTCAATTAAAATTCCTCCTAATAAAATGATACATTGATCCTAAATGTCTTTAAATAGTTTTACTGTACAGTGTTTTGAAGAAGATGCTGGGTTTAAACTGAATTACTTTTGTGTGACTTGTACAGAAACTTCTGAATTTCAAGTAGAGTTCCTTAATTCAGTCACTTTTCAGAAGGGAATTTTTATACTCCAGAAGTTGTTGGGGTTGGTTTTTTTTACCTGTTTTTAACTAGTGTCTCTGGGTTTTCTTTTTGTTTATTTTCAGAATGGTATCATCTTACTTAGTTCACCATGGATACTGTGCAACAGCAGAGGCATTCGCCAGATCTACAGACCAGACTGTGCTAGAAGAACTAGCTTCCATTAAAAATAGACAAAGTAAGGCTGGAAAGCACGTTGCATTCTTTTTCTTCCCCCTCTCTTAAATACTGCCTGTTAAGCATCATCATAGAGTTCCCTTTCAGCTCTACTCTATAGTGCAGCCCTTTGCTGCCACGTAAAAGCTAAACATGTATGAACAGCTGGTTAAGATGAGCTTCTGCACTAACACATTGAGACGTGATGTAGCAGAATGTGGTAAATTAGCTGTTGTCTCTCTTGAATGGGAAATCGTGGTCTGTTTTAAACAAATGGGTGTAATGCCTGGAAACAAGTGTTTGTGAGAGCTAATGGTCAGTCACAAACAGGAATATAAAGGTGGTTCTTGACAAACATTTAGACTTTTTAACTGAAAAGGGTTAGAGTTCAGAGACTGCTTTTTAACTTAAATCAAATTTGAGTTTTCCTGCTTACAGATGTGAGTGGAAGAGAGGATGAGATCTTAACAGCAGTTCACTTCTAACTTACTGTGGCAGTGCTGTTGGCAGCCTAATTAAACAGTGCCTTCCATGTTCATTTATATCTCTGTCCGTTTAAATCCCTACACAAATGCTTGTGTGACTGCATGACACACCACATGGAGAAACTGCTCTGGTTGAAAAATAACCCCTTCCTTGGGCTGTTTTTCATTTGGATCAATTTCTCTGTTGGTGGATAGAGTTGTGAGGATGCTTGCAACTTGTGCCAGGTTACGATAACAGAAGCATCAACTGAAAGCAGGGAGTGTTGTGGAAAGGTTTAGTCAACTGCACCCTGACTTGGGATTCTGTGTCATAGGTGAGAGAGACTAAGTTTTGATTTTCATCAAGATTGAACCTGTGGGAGTGGGATGTGATTTGGATGCTGTTGGGTGACAGTAGTTTGGAGTGGGCTTGGTTGTAAATGAGAAATAACTTGCAGAAGAGTGTCAGCAATCTTCATGTGCAGCCTGAGTACAAAGCAGTTGTATGCTGGCAACAAACAAAAATGCTGAGTACTTATTTTAGACCTGTGTAAGTGGAGTGCAGTCCTTAAACATTCCTATCAAACATTTTATGGAATCATGATGTTTCTTTATGCTGTTTATTTTTTCCTAAGAGAGGGGAACCTTGTTGATTGATTGGTTGCCGTGTCTTTTAATGGTTAATTTACATGTATTGATTTGTAAGCTGTCCATTTAACTGATGTCGGTCTTGGTGAACAGAAATTCAGAAACTGGTATAGCAGGATGAATGGAGAACCCATTGATACAACATAACAGCTGTATCCAAGTTTACTAGAAAAAAATCCTAATCTCTTATTTGTTTTTTGGTGAACAGGAATTCAGAAATTGGTTTTAGCAGGAAGAATGGGAGAAGCCATTGAAACAACACAACAGTTGTATCCAAGTTTACTAGAAAGAAATCCTAATCTCTTATTTGCATTAAAGTGAGTCTTCAAATTATACAGATGTGTGTTTATAGATGGCACAGTACCTTCTGAGACGAGACAGTTACTCATTTAAAGCATTCACAGAAATTGAAACAAAGTTAAGCAGCCATTTTTAGAAAATGTGTATAGTTCAGTTTCTTTGTTCTATATTATTGCTACATGTTTAACTAGGTTTTGTCATCAAGGTCCTGTTTTGCAGCATAATTCACATCTCACTGTAGACTTGTTCTCTAGAATTAAGTTTTGTAGTTTTTTTTTTTTTTTCCTTAGTCCATTTTTATCAGTTTGGGTGTCAAGTGAAACTTAAAATGTGAACCGATACCGTACCGTATTCAAGAAGGTTGAGAGCTCTGTTGGCACGAGTTGGTTTGGTCCTCTAAATGGGTGATTTAAAGACCAAGTTTAAATGAGTGGTCTCACTCCATGTCACTTAAGTAGAAACCTCTGGCTAATACCGTGGAAATTTCATAATCCCAAAGAGTTCTCTTGGCTTCCCAGGCACACAATAGTCACCTTCACTCTGGCATTCTTACTTGCCAGCTGGACTGATACTCCTGAATTTCATATCACGTAGCGCTTGAATGTGGAAAAAAGAAAATCTGCTATCTCCTGTAAGAACAAAGCACTTCAGTTTTTATGTTAAGTAACTTGGAATGTGTTTGAAGTCTGTCACGCTCAAGTGCTGAACAGAATTCACATGGTAGCGCTGCAGGCATCACAGAATTCACAAAATGTGAACGTTTTGATGAAAGACTTCACTTGATAATGGCAGCTGTGTTTATTATCCTTTTCTCAATCTGTCTGTCTAAATTTTGCCTGTTCTGTTGAGGCTATCCGAGCCTAAAACATAAAGCAGTAGTTCTGAGCTTCCTTAAAGTCCAGAGTAAAACCTCCTTACCTAAAATAAAACTGAAGAGCAACAGCCTCTAAAGGGAAGGTTTGTATGCGAGCTCGCTTTTCAAACTGTTTTCTAGTGCAAATGTTTAATGTTCAGAGTTACTGTTTAATGCTTACTGTTCCAGACAGTCAGACTGTGTTCTCATTTACTTTGAGAGAAATGACAGACATGACAGTCTAGCAACATACCCTTCTCGAGAAATAACCTTGCCCCTGCCAATAAAGCAAAACAGTTAAACCAAGAAAATATAGTTTAGTTCTCTAACCTTGAGGACTTCCCGACAAAGTCTGTGCTCAAAGGAATAATACTCCTGTTCCTCCCTCACAAGTGATGGTGTATTTTTAGCTGAATACTCCACAATTCGTTGACGATTGGTTTACTGACATCCAGCATTCATGCTGAGTCAGACCTTTTTTTTGTGTATTTAACAGTCAAATGAAATCATTGATGTCATTGGTAAATTGAAACGTGCCACGTGTTTTATTAGCTTAACTTTTTTTGCCTTCCGTTTAGGGTGCGCCAGTTTATAGAGATGGTGAATGGTACAGACAGTGAAGTGCGGTGTTTGGGAGGCCACAGTCCAAAATCTCAAGATAGTTACCCTGTTAGCCCTCGGTCATTCAGTAGTCCTAGCATGAGTCCCAGCCATGGAATGAATATTCACAATTTGGCAACGGGCAAAGGGAGCAGCACACACTTTTCTGGTAAGTTCATGTGGAGGATACACAGCATGGGAGATTCTTCTCTTTTATTTTACAAATACATATCAGGAGAAACTAAAAATACTCACCAAATGATGATGTGTTTTAGTTCAGAGTGAATACCGAATGCTTTGTGCCGAAGTGTCTCAGTCTCTGGGGAAATAGAATGTGAACTTTTTCGCATGTGCTCTTGGTTTTACTAAGTGTTTGCAAAGTAAATTGCTACTGACTTCTAAGAACTGTGTGTTTCCAGGAGATGGAAGGTTCTGACACATTTTTTGTTGTCACTTGAATGATAATTTATGGCTTGGGCAAGCTGGTTTAAATCCAGTAAGTGGAGTATATGATCCATTTCCTCTGGTGTTTACAGAATAGTAGGAATGGCTGCTTTTGTGTAGGAAATGCCAGAAGCAAAGCGATGGGAGTATAAGGGGAAAGGCGTTCTGCTGGCAGACGAATTGCAGTCTGCATAGTTGAAACGATTCTGAGAGAATCTGCATCGTGATAAAGATTCGCTGGGAAGCCATGAATGTTCAGAGCTGCCCTCTGTCTACGGGGAGATCCCTGTGCCTCCCAAAGCACCCCTGCAGAGAACTTGGGCATGTTAAAATGATATGTGAATGTGTCATCTTTGAACTTGAGACTCTTAAGGCAGCAGAAGCCATTGACTTTCACTTCTGTTTCATTCTGAAATCCAACCTGGAGCTGTTTGTGGACTTGCCCCTTTTTTTTTTTCCTCTCTCTCATGGGCTTGAGTAGGAAGCCAGTGTAGCCTGGCTACTGGAATACCTGCTGCCCATGGAAAGGCAGCAGCTTTTCTTTTCTTCCCTCTGAGTCAAGGCTGCTATTGTGTGTGAGTGGAGGTCGACTCAGATTTTTTTGTTCTTCAGGCGGTTATTGGGGTGTATTGTAGAAAGCCCCTCTAACTTCCTAATCTTGAAAACAGAGCCGCCACTCTGTAAGCAAGATGATGACTGTGGTGTTAGAATTGGGGTTTGGGATTTCCTGAGTGGCAGCAACTGTTTTGTTTATAATAAGCCCTTCCTGTGACCTGTTTTTATATTGGAAGATGGTAAAGAGCTCCCACGTTTGGGCACGATAGAACCGGCAATTAAATTTGCTTCAAGCAGTAGTTTCTTGATTACGTTATTAGAATGGCCAGAAGAGATTGCAGCCAGACATCACAATTTCACAGCATGGTGTAATTTTATTTAGCAAGGCATAATATTAACAATTAAAGTAATTGTATGGGGAAGGAGGGAGCTTGTATTTAAGTGTAGCAACATGTAAAGTATTTTCAGCGCTGAATTAGTTTACCAAGAGCATTGTGATTAAAAATTAGTAAGATGCATGGGTGCTTCCATTCGGCGTTATTTTCAGATCTTTCAGGAACAGTGTAGCAGTTCTAAAAAATGATCCTGAGTTCATACAGTTTTCTGTTCTACTGGTGTCAAAGTAAAACTGAAAAATCTTCTCATCTGTGCATTAGTACTTGTTAAGTAACGCTTAGCTTCTGCACTGCTGAAGCCTTAGAGGCTTAAATACATGAAACACGGAGGTCAAGTGTTTGGGTTTATTTGGCAAATGTAATTTTACTGACTAGGAACAATTAAGCCATACTTCACTTCTATCAATCAGCACTTAAGTTTGTAGATGATTATAATTATAACAACTTCTTTTCAGGGTTTGAAAGTAGTTGCAGTAATGGAGTAATATCAAATAAAGCACATCAATCTTACTGTCACAATAAACACTCGACCACCAGCTTGAATGTACCAGAGCTCAACAACATAAATGTATCAAGATCACAGCAGGTTAACAGCTATTCCAGGTGAATAAACTTCAGATGCTTTTAACTTGCATTAAAGCTTGGGTTGTTCATGTGCTTGTACTGCAAAGAGCCTTCAGTGGGATTTGATGTGACGTTTTTCAAGGACAGACAGTTCAAACATTTAGTGTAAGGGGTCAACAGCTTGTGATCACTCTTGTGCTTTGGTTTTGATTTGTCAAGTTCAACAGACTCTTTTCTCCTGTTTGATGAAAGGAATATAATGGATAAAAATACATTACTTGGCTTATAGCTGTTTATGGTCAGTTTTGAAGTTGTATAGTGAAGATGAACTAGCTCTCTGGCACTGACATTGATTTAAGCACATTGTATGTAGGTGATGAAAAGTATCTGAATAATTCCCCATGTACAGCAGTATCTGCAAAGTAAATACAGTGGAAATGTATAAATACAGTGGAAATGTACACTAAGTGTGGACTCCCACTGCACACAGGAATTGTTTGCCTACTGCGATCACTGTCACTTGTGTAAACACACTCCCTTCAGAGAATGAAAAAAGATGTATTGCCCAGGGTTAATGTGGTTATTCATAACCAGTAAATACTAAGTTCTGGGTTGCACAGATGCAGCAGAACCTAATTTGATGTGAAATACAACAGTTTTCAGCTGCATTGTCCATGATGGATTTCCAAAATCACCAATGATGTGGTGGTGCTAATAAAAGATATTTTGGTTGCATAGTGATGATTGGGGGTGGGGGAGAAGTAAGAGTCACGACTTAATGATTCGTGTTTGTGTTAAGTGTTGTCTCTGCCAAAAAGCCTAGCAGTGTCCAAGCAACTTTGAGATTTTTCACAGGAGGAAGACAGTTCCTTGGCTGCAGTGTTGCCCAGTCAGAGAGGCCTTTTGGGTTCCTTCCTCAAAGGAAGCTGAATAGTTTTGGTTGCTTAGAAGCAAGATACTAAACTTTTAAATTTAATCTTTTTTGGTCTTGAGAGAGGTTTTAGGTTGTCATGCTCCATGGCAAAACAGAACAGGCTAGGATGTAACTGTCAGTGAAGCTCAGTCCCCAGAGCCATACTGGCATTTTCTGAAGGTGCTTCTGTGACCTGCTGCAAGCAAAGTGTGGTGAGGAGGTGTGTGATGCTCCGAGTTGGCCTCTGAGTATCTCTTCTTTGTCTTGGTTTACTCAGTATTTGCTTTGGGTTTTTCTTCTTTTTTTTTTTGCTCTGTAATTCCAGAGAGCAAATGGGAGATCAAGGCTTTTTGGAAAGAATTGTTTACCTAAATATGATATTCTCAAAGCAAACTGTGCATTAACTGTGTTAAACGATGTTGTTTTAGAAGTGGGAATAGTGTATTTTCTAAGTGCCTTTTCTTCGGTTCTGTGTGTGTACAGATAACTACAGTAAAAACGTTGTAAGTTTTTGGGGTGTGTGTCTAGAAAGTGTTACAACACTTAACTCCTGAGTAAGAGTGAACTGTAATGTTTTGGCATCTCTAAGTGTTATTTTACTAAATGTTAGTTGAGAGAGCCTTAAAATTTCCCTGGGGCTCTGGTATCATCAGTTACGGGAAGAACTGTGGCTTACCTTAGTAATGTTTAAAAGCAGCTTTTCATTAGCCAAGATGGGGGCGGGGAGTACTGTGCTGAAGTGGTGAAGATAACTCTAAGTACTTAAGTGTGAGTAAAACTTCTATTACTCTCTTTTCAGCAATGATGTAGACATGGAAACAGATCACTACTCCAATGGGGTTGCTGAGACTTCATCCAATGGCTTCCTAAATGGTAGTTCTAAACATGATCACGAAATGGAAGAATGTGACACAGAAATGGGTCTGCAGTGATATTTCTTACATTTTTATTAAGTGATGGCAACAAGGTTATGTTTTTACTTGCAATGCTTCCCAACTTGATAATTAGGGATGTTAGCTCCAATCTTAATTGTGTGTGTTTGTTTTGCTGTTACTAGATGTACATTTTTTTAACCGCTGATTTAAGTGCTCCAACGGCAGTGTGAGAAGAGGGGAAATTGCTAACTCATGAACATTGAAACTAGCATCAGCTTTCCTTTGAGAGGAAAGGCCCCGTTGTGAGCACACTTGCATTAGGGTTGGCTTCTCCCTCTTCCCCCAGTCCTTTTGCCACTCATGATATGTTTGCACTCAACAGTAAGAGGGGAAATTCCAAACTATTGAAACTGAAGAATGCAAAGTGCCCATATTAAATGCTCAAGAAAAGAGCTCTATGTGGTAATTCAAAGTAAAACCACTTTTCCTTCCCCTCCTCGCAGAAGAAATCAATAACAAAACCCCCACACGTTTTACATAATTGTGGTCTATAAACCTGTTTATTTACCTGCTTTATACTTGATCATACCTGTTGACATTAGTGACAGATATGCATTTATGTACCCTCAGGTTGCCAGCACACCACAGAAAAAAAGTCCTGTTTACTCTTGACAGTTAGGGTCCCTACTGCCCCTGGCCAGTCAAGGGGCAGGGAAATCACTGCAGTGTGTGGAGCTTAGACAATGATTGTTGCTGCTGGCTGATGAAGTAGAGGAATCCAGTCCAGCCATTTCTGCAGCTGCAGAAACAATTATTTAACCAGACATCAATGAATAGGTAATTTAAATGAGATGTGAAAATCAGGGCATCACTGAGCGCAGCAGTGTTTACAGATAGCTGTGAACGCTTCCCAGTCTCTGAGGGCCTGTGAGGCTGCAGATTTGTGCAGCTTTGCTGGTGAACGCTAGGTGACTGCTGGAAAGCAAATACAATCCTGTTACAGCCCTGGAGAGGGGAGATTCACATTGCCAGACTGTTTTCGGCTCTGGAGCTGGATAAAAACAAGGCCTCATCTCTGTGACAGAAAAACAAAACAACAAAACAGGTCTTTAATCTTGCAGCCCTTCCCACAGAGGCTTGCTGTGACAGACACGGAGCAGCTGCACAGGGCGCAGAGCTGCTTGTCTTTTCATGCCTTTGGAAAGTGATGTTTAGTTTGGGCTGCAGCTAGCAGCAAACACTGCTGCTTGAAGACTTGTGGGTGCTTCACCTCTGTAAAAAAAGATATGTGGGTCTACAACCTGCGACGTTGTTTACTCCCCACAGTTCGAGTGTGGGAGATTTGGTGTGGTGTTCAGTTGGTTTTGAAATATTTATTCTCCTTAGTACTGGATACATACTGTTAAGTAAGCAGACTTTTTTTTTCCACAGGTGATAACGCTGACATCTAAGAAAAAAGTAAAGTGGCCACTTAAAATTCCTTGTTTATAATTGTGGTCTAAATCCATCACTAGATAGCAGTGTTAGAAAGAAGAGGTTGTGGTAGTTCAAGTGTACAACAAAACTCTGATTAAAAACTTGATTCTATTGATGAAAAAAGGCGAGGAACAGATAAAGGCTTTTCTTTACAGGTTGCTTTAGTTGTTAAAAAGGCAGAACTTTCAGAGAAGTCACGGGTTGATTTACTATTCATAAGCTTTAATAGCTTTTAAAGTCACTAGGACTGCGGGATATTGTAGCAAACACTAAATCCATTGTAGTGTTCTGCTTGATTGTGAAGAAAGCCCTGAAATGTCCAAATGATCAATACAATACTCCTGCAAGGAGTATGAGCAGTCTAAATGGTCATCTTGTAGCAATATCCCTTGTGACTGTTTGGGAAGTTCAGGATTTTTTTTTTTGCCCTCTATTAGCTCTGGAGTTGGCTTATCTTCAGGAGTGCAGTGCCAAAGAACTGAAAAGGTAGAACTGTGTGGGCTTTAAATTTTCGACTCCCATAGAATTTTAAGGTAAATTTTGGTTTATAATCTAGTTAGTTTAAAATGATCCACTGCAAAGTAAACAGCCCATGCAGACACTCTTTGCTGTTAGTTAACCAAGTTTCTTCGTGTTTATAAAGGAGCAGATCAGCAGCACTTGGTGTAGCAGTGTGTTACGCCAAGGTGTCTCTGGCCCAGTGCGTTTTCTCTCTGAGAAGGCAGATGTCATTTGGGTGAAATCAGTGCAGCTGCTCTAGATCTCTAGCTTGTGACTGGCAGCTCTGTTGGTGGTGATGATGACGATGTCATTTTTGCAGAAGTAGATTCAAGTCAGTTAAGACGTCAGCTCTGTGGTGGCAGCCAAGCCGCTATCGAAAGAATGATCCATTTTGGAAGAGAATTGCAAGCAATGAGTGAGCAGCTAAGAAGAGAATGTGGCAAAAACACAGCAAATAAGAAGATGCTAAAGGTATGTGTAACCTTGAAATGTGGGGTCAAGGCAAAAATCCTGCTGCCCAGGAAAAATGTCCACAGCATGGCAATACTGCTGTGCTTTCATGTCTGCAGCTCTTTACTGAGAGCAATATTCTGGTCGGCTGTGGTATAGCAGTCTCCTGTCCGGTCTCTGTAGCAGTCACAGGGAAAATAATTCCACACTGAAACCAGAGACAAATTTAGCACCTCCCTCTCTCTCATTTCAGACCATGTAGTTTGGCCTCTTGAATCCAACTGCCATTTTCAGCAGTAATGACAACTGAACTGCAAGGAAGGGAACTGAGAGAGATGCCTAATGTGTTCTCTTTAGTAGTCAGGGGTGCTAATTGGTTTACCTTGATTTGAGACTGCTCTCTAAAATAATTTCACTGCCAAAGACTGACTTGGTGCAATTTTCAGTCTATTTTCTCTACCTCCCCCTCCCCCCACACTGTTCTGTCTCTGTTGGGAAAAACACTGCATGCTCAAAATGGAACAAAGTCCTGCTACAATTTCTTCATATCCTTCTGTAGTGGTGAAGGAAGCAGACTGTGTCCTTCATCAAATAAGGATCATCTGAAGGACAGTGTGTGTCCAGTCACCTTTTTGATTCTGCGTCAAAACTGGTGAAGGAAACTGTCCTCATTTCACTAGCAGAATATAGCTGTGCGATGCAGTAAACTTCATCTTCCCACAGGATGCATTCAGTTTACTTGCATACTCGGATCCCTGGAGCAGCCCTGTTGGGAACCAGCTGGACCCAATACAAAGAGAACCTGTGTGCTCTGTACTGAACAGTGCAATTCTTGGTGGGTGAGATTTCCTGGCCCTTCTCCAATGTGATGCATGTGGGAGTCCCTTCCTTTCTACGCGGGCAGCACTGTTGCTCAGCACACACCACTGGCTGTGCCGAGTAACAAAGCTTAGGAAGGGTGTGGTACACCACGTTAGAGGGTCAGTTTTGGGGGAACGTTAGAATAACAAAGGTCATCCTCTGCTGTGGGGCTGTTCAGTGGTGATGCTGTGCTGGGCATTTGAAAATGTCGCTTTGGTCCTGCCCTGTCTGCCTGTCAGAGCAAACTTGGCAAGTAAGCCCATAATGTGGAAATGACTGATACAAGCAAGCTTAAAACGTTAAGTTTTCAGTGTGCTACTATACAGTTGGGTCTCTTAAACGCCACTGGATTCTCTTTCAGAGACTCACAACCTGCCAAAGCAACCGCCGCTTGCCCTAGCCATGGGACAGGCATCACAGTGTCTAGGATTGATGGCTCGATCAGGAATTGGATCCTGTGCATTTGCCACGGTGGAAGACTACCTACACTAGCTATGCATTTGGAGATCTGAAAGGTGTTGTGGCATATTCAACATGGAGAGTAGACCAGCTCTGCTGACTGGAATTTGGATTTTTCATTATGTACTAAGGACAAGTCTGTTGCTTTATGTTGCTTCCTAGTTTACAGCATGATGCAAATGATTTCTAACTTAGTGTTAGGAGAAAATTTCCATCTTTAAACCTCTTAGACAACTAAGAGTGGAGAATATCATTGATAATGTCAGACATTCAAATTGATAAGTACCAATCCTTGGAAAGATTGTTCAAAACAGACCAAAAGTCCTGCTGCCTTGTGGTGGGATGGAAGAGAACACGGATGGATCAGCAGGTGGGTGAACACCAAGCAGGATGACTTGCCAACCTCCACCCCCATTGTTACATAGTTCAGTCAGTGTAATTTGCAAAATGCATAAACACCTGATGGTTTGGATATATAGTGTTGATGGGAAGAAACAATATTTTTTAATGTGTACTGTAAAACTTGAATTACTCAGGAGCTGAGTGAATATGTTTGTTGCTACTTACAATCCCAAGCTGTTGATCTTAGTAGGGTTTTTTTTTGTTTGTTTTAACATGGTCTTTTCAACTTTGTTTCCTTGTTTAACTACAAGACAGCTTCTGTTGTGTAGACTCACCAGTTTAACTGCTGTATTATAACAGTATTACATGTCAACACAGTGTGGTTATGACCTATTTATATAAAAACCAAATATTTAGTCAATTTACAGTCTTAATTTAATCTTTGTACACCTTGCATTTTTAAAAGTGCTTAAATAGTACTATATTGCAATAAAATGTAGTGATACCATAATTAACCAGCCATTAAAAACTTACTTCTACGTACATGGTAGCATGGGCTTGTATGCTACGGTGCCTTGGTCCCAGAGTTCTGTCCTGGAACAGCAGTTCTTGGGTAAACCCCTGAACCAGAACACCTTGCTGGTTGAACTGGGGATGCCACTTTCCTGTATCAGAGCACTGCAGGACTTGAGCTGGCAGCAGCTCAGTGCTTACTGCAGGTCTATCATAGCAGAATCAAGTTTCTGATGGGAGCTTAGTCAGCACTCCCTATAGGTGGGGAGGGAGAGCCTTATTTCTTGGAAGTAATCATCAAGCTGGACAGAAGGGTCCTGCTGTGTGGGCTGTCTTAATTGTTTTGGTAGTAGAATACAGCCTTAGAGGTGCAAATACCTGAAAATACAGGAGTAAGTGATTGTTTTAAGAAATGCAGTATCCAGAACAGTCAATACAACATTTATTCTCTGCGAAGTTACGTTGCCTCATGGAGGCAGCTCTACAAGCATGGGCCTAACACCAGCTCCAGCTGTTCTAAGTCAGTATTAAGGACACACAAGTCACTCCCCTACCCCACTTGTTCCTTGAGGGAGGGAAGAGAACAGGGAAGCCAGTTTGGACAGAGCTTTGGAAATTAGTGCCTCCTGTCAGCTGGAGCTGAAAGCAGAGTGATAATGAAGTAGTGGGAAAAAACACCTTTGCACTGAGAGACTGTCGGTAACAGTCCTCAGCAGTACCTTCTGTAAAAGTTGTCTTCATGTGCGCTTATTAAACTGTGTTGAGAGCCACTGTTTTTTAAATCTCCTTGCTCTCTGCTTTATTTCTTGCCCTGAAAAAACAAAAAGACAAAGCTGTAACCATTTTCTTAGCCCATCTATTGGAGAAGCAGCCATCCATTGCCTGATCACTGGGTTTCAGACAGAAGAACTGACTGCAGAGCTGGTGAAACTTCCTGCCGTATTTTTGTATAAAACAGGGGCTCCCCTGGGCCAGAGGCATAGCACTTTCATTGCTTACCCACTACTGGAAAGCAGGCACTGCCTACTAAGGACCAGTCACTCACCCCTGGTATTACTGAGCCTCAGCCTGTGCTAGTGTGACTGAGAGGCAGTAGGTGGCTGTAACCACTGTGTGCAAATGAGTCTGTCCCCATGCCTTCCCACACTGCCAATTTTTAGGAGGAGAACTTGGTACATGCTCTGTAATGCTGACATCCTGGCTTTAAGTTTTACATATACCTGAAAAGACTTCCACCAGCTCAGAGACCAGAGGCTGACACTATTTATCTCAAACAAGTACACATGCCTTTAGGCCCATATGCAGTTGCTTAGTGTACCAAAAGTGAGGCAATTTTTTTCCAGTTCTGTCTCAACCTCCTCCCCACTGGAGCACTCACTACAGCCCCTCCAGTCCCTGCTGCCTCTGCTAGTCTAACCCAGCCTTTTCCCTACCACACAGAAGTGATGGAAAGTAACACACAAAAAGAACTCTAGAACTCCCTATAAATGATAACAGACTGCACAGTTACCTTTGCCTATTTGCAGAAAAAGCAGAGCAGAAAGCAGCAGCAAGGTAAAAACCCAAGCCAGGAGGTACGCCCAAATCCCTCCTCATCTGGCTACCACTGATACAGAAGAGAGCCAGCATCCGAAAACATAGAACCCAAAAGCCACAACCAGAACAGACACCTCTCATGTTACAATCTGAACTTCAAGCCCCCTAATACTTTGCTCCAGCCAGCACTTTCATGTTGAAGTTGACATGAAGAAGGATGGTAGGAATGGCAGATTAAAACTCAAACCTATGACACAGTCCTACACATTCTGTTAGACGACAGCAAGATACAGCCCTTGACCACAGGAACACTTTGCTTTTTAAGAAGTGTACTAGAAAGCACATCTGCATAAAGCAGTACGTGCTTTTGCTGTCAATACTCACCCCAAGATTTATCCACAAACTGAACTGCAGCTTTCTTAACTGGGTTCTTCTTGTTTTCCAGGGAAAAAAACTCATTTGCTGAAATGGGAGAGGAGTATTGATTCATTACCAAGTTTAACATAGACCAATCTAGATGCAGACCCACCTCAGGAAAACTGCTTACCCTGGACTCGGTTGGTGCCTGGTCCATAGAGCTGAGTGTTGATAAAATCTTTGGCAAGCTGCTGGTGGAGGCCTGTCGCACTTTGATCTTTTAAGCACACAGCTGTATAGTTGCCTATGGACCTGGTTAAACAGAGATGCAAATCCCTGCAGCATGGCTGCAGAACCCAGAACAGCAGACATTGCAGTCAGTGCTTTGCTACTCGAGCACAACAGTGACAGGGGCTGGTTTCTGCTGCTCAGCCTCACTTTGCAGCCGTACTAAAAACACTGCAATTGGAACAAGACTCTCAACTTGCCCCCATGTGCCTCTGCATGCCCCAAATAGTTCCCTGGGAGTCCTAAACTAGCCCTACCAGAATGCAAGTCCTCTGTAAGGACATCAGTGACAAAGAGAATTAAAAAAAAGAGACTGAAATGCAGGAATTTAGTGCTCAACCACCAGACCTGTAGCAGCACGTAACAGAATGTCTACTGCTGCACTTATGGCTATCCAGTTGCCTCAGAGCAGTTGTATATAAGCAATACATACAAATTACCTGACAGATTTCTTTTCTATGTGCATGCATATACCTTGAGTACTGTGTCCAGTTCTGGGCCCCTCAGTTTAGGAAGGATGTTGACTTGCTGGAACGTGTCCAGAGAAGGGCAACAAAGCTGGTGAGGGGTTTGGAACACAAGCCCTATGAGGAGAGGCTGAGGGAGCTGGGGTTGGTTAGCCTGGAGAAGAGGAGGCTCAGGGGAGACCTGATTGCTCTCTACAACTACCTGAAGGGAGGTTGTAGACAGGCAGGGGCTGGTCTCTTCTCCCAGGCAGCCAGCACCAGAACAAGAGGACACAGTCTAAGGCTGCACCAGGGGAGGTTTAGGCTGGATGTTAGGAGGAAGTTCTATAGAGAGAGTGATTCCCCATTGGAATGGGCTGCCCGTGGAGGTGGTGGAGTCACCTTCATTGGAGGTGTTCAGGATGAGACTTGATGGGGTGCTTGGTGCCATGGTTTAGGTTTTTGTTAGGTTTAGTTGTTTAGGTGGGTTGGAATGGTTGATAGGTTGAACGTGATGATCTTGAAGGTCTCTTCCAACCTGGTCTATTCTATTCTATTCTATATTTATCTATATATATATATATATTTTCACAAATATGCTGAATATGAGCCATACTAAAGGTGCTTTGTAGCACATAAACATGCTTTCAATGAGAGGAAGAGCACAGAGAACACCAAATGCAGAAGCAACCACAGCCTCACAGTGACAGGACTGCCACTGTCGTGTCCCCTCCCCAAGCAAGCAGGAGCAGTGGGAACAGATCCTGGATCTCCTGCTTCCAGCATACCTGGTACCCTTTCTTTGCTTGTCTTTCTTCACCTGCCTTTTGGCTTTGCCTTGTCTCTGCTTTGCAGCTCTACCTCCACGGCGTTTAGCTGAAGTAAATTGAATTAAAAAACAGAAAACAATTCTCCAACATTATGAATCAAGAGCTGTACATGAAACAGGAATGAGATAACAATCAGGCTGTGAGAAGTAAAACATCTTTAGATAACTCCAACAGGCATTTTTCACAGACTACTAAGAGCCAGAAAGCGTAGCCCTCACAGGAGTGTGAGGGAGAGGAAGTACTTGCATGGCTCAGGGATGCCACCTGAAAAGTACCACCAGCTAGTTCTCCCCTTTCTTGGTATTCATCACATAAGCCAGGACTCATCAAAGGACAGACTTTCACGGCTACAAGTACTGCACAAATGGGAGTCCAGCTTCACCTTTATCCTTGCCATTAAATATGGAGTGAAGCTGAGCATTCAAATCATCATCCTGAGCTCACTTCTTGTTGATGTCAACAGCTGGTGTTTGTTTGGTTTTGTAAACAATAAAAGGGAGTAAAAGCAGCAGTTAGAACACCCAGCTGTGTAGCTATGTGAGGAATGGATAGAGAATGCTTAAAAAATCCAACCCACTTATTTGCTTTATAAAATACTTTAAAGTACTGCTGAAGAGGGCTGGAAAACAGCAGTCAGGAATACTTCCAGACTCTTGATTTTCTAGTTCAGAATCTGAAAAAAAGTTACTAGACTTTTACAGATGTATTTAAATCACAGCATGATATGTAAAGGAGCAAGGTGATTAACAACTTGATCCAGAAACAGCCCTTGTAACTTCAACACATGCTAAATACTACTATCTCTTTCTCATAATGTGGTACTTTCCCCCTTAAGACACTTGCCCACTATTTCCTTAAACATCTCGGGCGATTTTAACACAAACTATTATACAGCAAACAACTTTTGCACAAAGCTCACAAATGGGATTAAACATGACTTCAGATTCCTCCTCAAGTACTGTTCCTCGGCAACAGACGGTCTGTCCGAGTTTTAGCCCATCTAAGTGACCCGAAGCACTGCCCCGCTGCAGCTCCAGCCACGGGAATCACTCTGAAGCACCGCGCCAGCAGAACATGTTCGTACCTCGGTCAGCTGCCTCAGCCGGCGCAGCAGGTCTGTGGAGTAAGGGGGAGGCGACAGGTCACTCTTCCAAGTCACACTGCCTTCGTTCACTCAGAATCCGCTAAAGTTCCCGTTTCCGCCCCGACCTCCTAATACCAGGGAAAGACCTCGCCGCCGGCCGGCAGCCCTCACCGAACCTCCCAACACCGCCCGCCCGCCCCGATCGTCCCCTCACCGTGTGGACGGCGCGGCAGCCAGCTCCTGCAGGACGATCTCGGGGAGAAGCTTCCGTTTCTGCAGGGCACAGGGAGGTTAAGCGAGGCGGGGTGGCTGCTCGCCTGCCCGGGGATGAAATGGTGGCGTAGGGAAAGGGACCCTTACCTTCTGCTCCGTGAACAGCTCCTGGCGCCGCCGTCGCTTCTCCTTCAGCAGTTCCCGGTGCCTGCGGGGTGGGCGGGAGGCGCCGTCAGCGCGGCCTCGGGCCGGGCGCAAGCGGCGAGGGAGCGGTGTGAGGGGCGAGGGGTGGGGGTGTGAGGGCCCGTTTTGGGAGAGGTGGCTGTGTCCCTACCTCCGGGCCGCCTCCCCTACGAGCTTCCGTTCGATCTGGGCCGCCTCTTTCGCCACTCCAAAGGCCACTTCCTCCGGGGCCTCGTCCTCTGAGGAGGCCGGGGAGATAAGCCCCGAGACTGCCGCTGCCTGCCGCCGCGCCATGTTGCCCACGCCGCCGTCATGACCCCCACCCGGAAGCGCTCCCGACCTCCCGCCGTCCGCGTGGGCATCCCGTCCCCGCCCTTCTGGGGAGGCCCCGCCCCAGGACGCGAGCACGGCTGCGTCACGCCCCCCCCAGCTTGTCCCCGTCCACCCCTCCCCGCCCGGGGTGAGGCCGCGCGCGGACAGAGGCGGCACGGGATGCGACAGGAGGTGCCGTGGGTGACGGCGGCGGGGCCCTGCCGATCCCGCCGCCGTCTGTTTATTGCTATGGGGAGCCCGAGAGGGGACAGTTCCAGCGAGACCCGCCGCTTCCTCCCCCCTCCCCCGCTCCCCAAGTCCCTCGAGCCACTGCCGCATTGACTCCTTGCCGGCCCGGCCGCTCCGAGGTGCTCAGGAGATGATCTCAGTTTCGTGGCGGGCCAGCGCCGGTGGCAGAGTGGTCCCGCAGGGGCCCGGGAAATGAAACCTGGAAAGAAAGATCGGGGTAAAGCGGCGGGCAACGGGCAGCGCACGGTGCTGCTGCGTGGCAGTTCCCGAGCACATGGGGAGCTCGGACAACTCAGTCCTGTCTCTGAGGGCTGAGGCATTCGGGGACCCAGGGACAGGCTTCAGCCTCACGCTTAGAGAAATACTGTTGTGTCTTCAGTTTTAATTCCCCCAGAAAAAGCAATCATCTTTTCTTATTTACTAGAAGAAAATAACATTTCTAAAGCACTGGGGGGAAACGTAGGTCATGCACGTTTAGGAATTGCCTGAGTGCTTCAGCAGTTGAGTGCAAAGGACAATGGAGACAAAGGGGGCTAAAGGCTGCCTAGTTTAAAACCCAACACCTTTACCTGAATCTGTCCGTCGCAGGAGTAGCTTCCATGTTAAATTCTGCAACTGGCACTCCTCTGGCTGATACCTGAGGGGCAAACATAGCAGCAGGATACACCACCGAGGAGGTCCCAACCTGCAGGGACAAGATGAAAAATCGCAAGTGTAGCATGCTAGTAGTTAAACAGGCAAAAACCAACCCAACCCACTAGGTAAGGATCCTTCTTGGAACACCGGATGTGCAAAAACACTGAAGCATGGAAGAGCCCTAGAGAAATAAAACCAAATCAATACCTCTATTTAGTGTCACTGCATGTGTGGCTATTTAACATGGCATAAGAATCAGAGATTGTTCCTCTGATGCAACTCCAAGAAGCCTGTTTGTGGATTATAGGTGTAGATAAAAAAAAAATAATCCCACAAACACAAAATGGTGAACTTTGCCTTCAAGGAAATGAAACAAGACAGTCCTCTTACATGACATTATTTTGTGAAGAATATCCTGAGCAAGTGTTTTGGTCAGCAATCTTGAATCTATAAGGCATGTAATCAGCCTCACCAAAAACACAGCACACAGAATCACAGAACTGGTTTGGATGGAAAAGACCAAGACCTAAGATCCTCAAGTCCAACCATCTAACAACCACTATGGCCATTAAACCGTGTCCCGAAGTGCCGTGTCTGCACAGTTTTTACCACCTCCAAGGACGATGACTCCACCACCTTCCTGGGCAACCTATTCCCATGCCTGACCACCCTTCCAGTAAAGATTTTTTTCCTAATATCTAATCTAAATTTCCTCTGGCACAATTTGAGGCCATTTCTTCTCATTCTGTCATTTGATTCTAGGGAGACAAGAGTGACGCCCACCTTATGACATACTCTTTTCAGGTAGCTGTAGAGAGCAATGAGGTCTCCCCTCAGCCTCCTCCAGACTAAACAATCCCTGTTCCCTCAGCTGCTCCTCATAAGACCTGTTCTCCAGGCCCTTCACCAGCTTTGCTGCTCTTCTCTGGACACACTTCAGCAACTCAATGTCCTTCCTGTAGTGAGAGGCCCAAAACTGAACACAGTATTTGCCTTGCAGGTTCACCAGTGCTGAGTACAGGGACTCAATCACCTCCCTAGTCCTGCTGATCAGGCTATTCCTGATACAGGCCAGGATGCTGTTGGCTGCTTCAGCCATCTGAGCACACTAATGCCTTATGTTCAGCCAGCTGTCAACATGGTAACAGCTAACCACCTTCCTGCAATATTTTTCACTTTTTTTTAAACTGAGCATCAAAACAATTCTTGTTTTCACTGAGAAATTCAACAGCTAAACAGTACTTGCTAACCTCAAACACTTGAATGTGTAACATTTGTCTGCACTAAGTGCAGATTGTAGATGCCAGCTCAGCAAGATGCACACATGCTGAAGATGTTACTTTCTGAGGAGCACATGCACATTTTCACACTTCATGGTTGGTCTTCTAATGTTTTACACTTGACACTAGAGAATCCCTCAGGGGTTTTAATTCCTATGAGGAAGTACAGATGCATCTCCTTGATCCAGGAGGTACAACCTCTTTAGCATGGCTTCCTTGCCCATTAGGTTAGGTAACAAAAGTGTCACTCACTACCAAGCAGAGGTCACAGATATCAAGCTCCTTTTCAACTGCAGTGAGAATGTCAGGATCCAGGGCTTCACCAAACCACACAACGTGGGGACGGAGAAGCCCACTGCAGCCCTCCTCCTCACACCTGTTTAAAAACCACAAAGCAACAGTGTTACATCTGTTTTGAGCTACAAAACAGCAAAGCAGTTCTTGTTCTCATTTGGGCATGTCTTATCTGCCATCTTTATCTCATCTCTTTCACAGCTCACCCCATACACTCCTTTACCATGTGCAGAGCAGAAGGCAGCTGATGCCCTGCTACAGGTGTGTTGGATGTACACAGAACAGGTTGCTGAACAAGTTGTTCAACTCAAATACTTCATTCATCCTATCTTCCTCACTCAGCTCCTGAATTACATGAAACTTAAAATACAGTATGTGCAACAGACCTCCACCTCCATCAGCTCTACCACACTGGCTAACAGGTTTTTAAGGAGAAAGTAAGCTGAAAGGCAGAAGCATAGTATTAGCCACTTTTCCTTAGGAACCAAACTAAAAATATGGTGGCTTCTTGCATCTGCAGCTGGCTTCAGCCATTGCACGAAAGCACCATGGCACATTTAATGGATGCAAGGGACTATGGCAGCAAGGGCCACAATGGATGTACCCCAGCATGGCATTCCAGATTGAGTAAGAGTGGGTACCACCTGAAAAGTTATAAAACATTCACTCTGTAGCACTTGGTTTCTTACTGTAGTTCTCCTACTACTCCACTTACTATAAATCCCATGAATTTAGGCATGTTTCAGCTTGAAGCTTAAGTACATAAACATGCAATCCCTTTAGTATCATGGTCAGCTTCTAGTACACACTCTTGTTGTCTGCTGTTCCTCCTAACTTTAGACTCAGTTCTCTGGGGCAAAGTTCCATGCCTTTTCTTCCTGCAGAACACCTCCATGCCCTTCCAAAGCTACATGACCAGTAATGCAAGCCTTTGAGATGCACAGAGCATGAAGGGCTAACAGCAAAAACCAAACTATTCCATACGTACTGAGGAAGGTCCTCAACTGGAATCGAGGCATCTTCTGTTTCAGGATCTGGAGCCCTGATGTTACAAAATTGAAATACATTTTGAGTCATATGAAGTGCACTTCATTATTTTGAAAAACTTAGTACTGTCTAAAGTGCACTCTCCAATTAAGGCATCTTTGCAACTTCAGCCAACTTCAACACCTACTAAAGCACTCTAACACCACATAGGGCAGGCAAGCATTTGTCCAGAATTGTCCCAGAGCTAAGCAACTGCAATAAGCTGCTCAAAGGCACAGTGAATATCTGTGTAGCTATCTAAAGGTCTGGTGAAATGCAAAGGGGATAAGAAACTAAAAATCTCTGAGTATATGGCTGTCCCATCACCTCACCTCCTTTTTTTTTAATGGTGAAAGAAAGAGGACAGCTATAAAAAGGAGACTGAGAAATTCTTCTGCAACTTTTTAAACTGCAGAAAATTCTTAGAACTAGTGCTCCCCACTGACTGTCTCACCCATTTGTATTTTGAGAATCTTAGAGATGAGCTGAATGACAAAAGCTACCAGGTGCTCAAGAGATGCAGAAGAGGACAACCCATCTATCGATGGGTGATGATCATCCAACTTAAAGCATCAGATATAATAAAAAACCTCTGAAGGCAAAGAGGATGAGAGCAAACACCTGTTCTCAAAGAGTCCAGTGTGAGGGTTCAGATCATGTGAAATTGTTCTAATTAAAGCATACATAACGTTGTGCTAACTTGGAGGTTAACATCATCCACAAGAGGGTATCATGTGCTCTCATTGAAGTCACCAAACATTCAAAATCCTCATATTTCAAAACAGCTGTGTAAAATTTAAGCTACTAAAGGAAAATGGGGTGGTTGGCTTAAACTCCTGCATGCTCCTAAAATGGCTCCCATTCCTAAGTAGAAAATCCAGAGTGTTTAGAAGGCAGACATTACCCTTTCCCAGCCAATGCAGGGCATATGGGACTCTTGTAATTCGCAGCTATGTTTCCACAGTTGGTGCATCGGGTTTTAAATAAACTACCTGAAATGCACAAAGAGAAAACATCAGGGATCAAGTGACTGCTCTGTGACACAGAAGTACCAGCAAGTGGTGGTGTTCATCCCAGACAACCTTTATTTGACTTTGAAGACTACACCTTGTGGGTAACTTACTACATGAAGGTAACAGCCATGTGTTGAAGCCTGGCAACATTATCATAGAATCATAGAACATTAGAGATTGGAAGGGACCTCTACAGATCATCAGGTCCAACTCCCCTGCCAAAACAGGATCACTTAGGGTAGTCTGCACAGGAATGCATCCATGTGGATTTTGAAAGTCTCCAGAGAAGGAGACTCCACTGCCCCCTGGGCAGGTCTGTTCCAGTGCTGTCACTCTCACTGTAAAGAAGTTTCTCCTCATGTTGAGGTGAAATCTTCTATGTTCGAGTTTGTACCCACTGTTCCTTGTCTTATTACTGTGCACCACCAAAAAGAGCTTGGCCCCCTCCACTTGACACCCATCCCTCAGATATTTATAGACACTGATCAGATCCTCTCTCAGTCTTCTCAAGACTAAACAGCCCCAGGTCTCTCAGTATCTCTTCATAGGGAAAATGCTCAAGTCCCCTAATCATCCTCATGGCTCTCCGTTGGACTCTCTCCAGCAGATCCCTGTCTCTCGTGAACTGGGGAGCCCAGAACTGGACACAGTATTCTAGGTGTGGTCTCACCAGGGCAGAGTAGAGGGGAAGAACCTCCCTAGACCTGCTCAGTGGTATTTTACACAACACATACTCATGCTTTTGCTCAACAACCCAGCCATGACAGACACAGCCATTTCAGCTGAAAGGCTGAGGTGAACAGCAGCAACAGTCCCTCTAAGCTATGATTTATCACCTTGTTCTACCTCACAACATAAGTAATAATGCACCCTTGTAACAGCGTTTCAGAGGAAAAGCATTATTTAAGATGTCACTGAGGGAGATGATTTCTGCTTATTGCTTTTCCCCTTAAATGAGAAATATTTTCTTAAATACATAACCCAAATACATAAAATACATAACCCTCCCCGAATACCAACACACCCCCAAATTAACAATCCCCCTGAAATTTAATACGTAAAAGTTAACATTGTTTTGGTTTGTGCACTTGTATCATTAGTACACAGTCACAAGCTGTGCCAGGGAGGTTTAGGCTGGATGTTAGAAAGAAGTTCTTCACAGAAAGAGTGATTTGCCATTGGAATGGGCTGCCCAGGGAGGTGGTGGAGTCACCATCACTAGAAGTGTTTAGGAAGAGACTTGATGGGGTGCTTGTTGTCATGGTTTAGTTGACTAGATAGTGTTGGATGATAGGTTGGACTTGATGATCTCAAAGGTCCCTTCCAACCTGGTTAATTCTATTCTATTCTATTCTATTCTATTCTATTCTATTCTATTCTATTCTATTCTATTCTATTCTATTCTATTCTATTCTATTCTCATGCTGTAGAGATGTGCAGCATTACCAAGAATTTAAAACTGTTTCTGTTCTGTAAAGAATTAGGAGAATCAAAATTAAACTGTCCCCAAGGCTTTATCCCTGGATCCACAACTGCAAACAATTTGTACAGGTTTCCTGTGTCCAGATCATAACACGACAGTGAGAAATCCCATTTAAACCTTTTGTGATACTGAAGTTAAAAAGCACCATAGTGCTGGACCAGAATGCTTTGTTCTGGGAGACCCTTACTCTTCAGCAGGGCCTGTGGACTGGGGAAAGAAGGAGTGGGGGCACCTCAGAGCCCTTCTCCACCCTCACTGTCTCCACACTTAGTATCAGAGTATCAGTCAAGGTTGGAAGGGACCACAAGGATCATCTAGTTCCAACCCCCCTGCCATGGACAGGGACACCCCACACTAGATCACGCTGGCCAGTCTTAAACACCTCCAGGGATGGGGCCTCAACCACCTCCCTGGATAACCCATTCCAGGGCTTCACCACTCTCATGGGGAAGAACTTCCTCCTCACGTCCAGCCTGTATCTCCCCACCTCCAGCTTCATTCCATTCCCCCTAGTCCTATCACTACCTGAGATCCTGAGAAGTCCCTCCCCAGCCTTCCTGTAGGCCCCCTTCAGATACTGGAAGGCCACAATGAGGTCACCTCAGAGCCTTCTCTTCTCCAGACTGAACAGCCCCAACTCCTTCAGTCTGTCCTCATAGGAGAGGTGCTCCAGCCCTCTGACCGTCCTTATGGCCCTTGTGTCCTTGTGTCCTTCCTCAGATCCAAAAGCCCTGCTAACCCCCATGTGCTGCACCTGCATGTTTGGAGAGACAAATTTCTTTTTTCCTGGTACTTATCCTGCTCTCCCTTCCCTCCTCCAGCTTTGCCAGCCTGCATCAGAGAGGTAAGCTGATTCTTACCGTGAATTTCTAAGAGGTGCTTAGTGCCTGCCTTCCTGTGTAGCTCGTCGATATTCTGAGTAATGACCACGACACGCCTTCCTTGCTTGCTCAGTCGCTTTTCACACTCTGCAATGGCAATGTGTGCAGGATTTGGATGTTTGCTCAGCATCACTTCCCGGCGGTAATGGTAGAATTCCCACACACGAGAGGGGTTTCGTGCAAAGGCTCCTGGAGTAGCCAGCTCCTGGAAAAGACACAAAAATTCATTCTGCCAACGGGAAGGCCAGAAAATCCCCTCCCCAAATGAAGCCTGATAGATTAGTGCCATTTACACTGTTACCAGCATAAAACAAAGGCAGATTATTTATAATCAGATGCTGTGGCTAGGAATATAGTTCAACAGCTGTTATGAGGGTAAGGCAAAGTGTCTTAGCACATTAGGAAATAACTGGCATCAATAGTGCACTTGAACCTTACTCTGTGCTGCCCTACCAAACTCTTATGATCACAAAGGAAGATGAGATAGTTCAATCCATGTAATTTTGGCATTCAAAACTCTTTTTCACAGTAGACATAAAACACAACATGGTGTGGATACATTTATTTTGCTAGTAGTTTCTTTTCTACCTTAAGTGCATCACAAGCCAAATTACAGCCATTGGCAAAACTGTCATGGGTTGAGCAGAATCTGCTGCCGAGATTCAATCCCATGTTGCTGGCATGCCAGCTTCAAAATGAAAGTGCTGGCTGGAGCAAAGTGTAATGTGTCTTGAAGTTTAGATAGTAACATGAGAGGCCTCCCGTTCTGGTCACTTCTTCCAGTTTCCGGGTTTTGGAATGTTGGCTGTACATCACGGGGTGGAGGGGAAGGTTGTTGGCTTCTGCTGCTGCTTCTGCATTTTCACAGAATCACAGGGTTGGAAGGGACCCCAAAGATTATCTAGTTCCAACCCTTGTGCCATGGGCAAGGACACTTTCCACTAGACCAGGTTGCCCAAAGCTACATCCAGCCTGGCCTTAATGACATCCAGGGATGGGGTTTCCACCACCTCCCTGGGCAACCTGTTCCAGTGTCTCACCACCCCTATGGTGAAGAGCTTCCTAATGTCTAATCTAAATCTACCCTTCTCTAGCTTGGATCCATTTCCCCTAGACCTATCATTACCTAAAAAGTCCCTCACCAGCTTTCTTGTAGGCCCCCTTCAGATACTGGAAGGCCACACTAAAGTCTCCTTGGAGCCTTCTCTTCTCCAAACTGAACAACCCAAACTCTCTCAGCCTGTCCTCACAGCAGAGGTGCTCCAGTCCTCTGATCATCCTTGTGGCCCTTCTCTGGACACACTCCAGCATGTCCAGACGTTTCTTGTAATAGGGGCTCCAGAACTGCACACAGTACTCCAGGTGGGGTCTCACCAGAGTTGTGTAGAAGGGGAGAGTCACCTCCCTCGACCTGCTGGCCACACTTTTCTTGATGCAGCCCAGGATGCAGTTGGCTTTCTGGGCTGCAAGTGTACATTGGCAGCTCATATCGAGCTTCTCATGCACCAGCAACCCCAGGTCCTTTTCTTCAGGGCTGCTTTCAAGCCAGTCACTGCCCAGCCTGTATCAGTGTCTACAACTGCCCTGACCCAGATGCAGGACCTTGCATTTGGTCTTGTTGAACGTCATGAGGTTGTCATGGGCCCAGCTCTGCACCCTGTCAAGGTCCCCCTGTATGGATCCCTTCCCTCCAGCATGTCTGCTGCACCACACAGCTTGGCGTCGTCAGGAAACCCGCTGAGGATGCACTCAATGCCACTGTCCATGTCACCAACAAAGATGTTTAACAAGACTGATCCCAGTACTGATCCCTGAGGGACTCTACTTGTCACTGGCCTCCACTTGGACATAGACCCATTGACAGCCACCCTTTGGGTGCAGCACTCAAGCTGGTTCTTTATCCACCGAGTGGTCCATCCATCTAACCCATGCTGCGCCAGCCTGGAGACCAGGATGTCGTGTGGGACAGTGTCAAAGGCCTTGCACAGGTCCAGATAAATGATGTTGGCTGCTCTCCCTTGTCTACTGATGTTGTGACCTTGTCATAGAAGGCCACCAGGTTTGTCAGGCACAATTTGCTCTTGGTGAAGCTGTGCTGATTGTACCAAATCACCTCTTTGTTATTCTTCTGCTTCATCAGACTAAGGTTATTGTGCATCTAATAATCTCATTAAACACTCTTTATTTCAACTCAGAGGTTTTTTGGTGTCACTTTTCCCTCCCATCTGCTGTTTACTGGTGGGCCAGGTTTTGTCCAGAGCAGTACAGGTCTCTCCCAAGAATACCACCTGGAGATCTGCCTGATGGCTGGATAATCATGAGTGGCAGGGTGTGTGGGAGAGTATGGGCAAGTGCCTAGGCCAGTGGTCACCTCTGGTGGTTTGCAATTTCACCCCTGAACAAGTGCAAAATACTGAGAAGCTGGTGAAATGTTTGGAAAAAGTCTGTTGTCAGCCTGGAAGCTCCTGAGAGACAAAAATTACTGTCATGTGTTGGGGCCTGGCCCATGCCTATCAAGCCCTTCTCATCACTGTTCAAAGTGCTCAGGGGCAAGAGAAGGTCTGTGGGCCTACAGACAGACCAACAGGCTCTTTATCTCAATTGTTTGTCTCAACCTGGAGTTTGTGTTTTGTGTAAGTTTCCCTCACTTCTGTGTTGGAAGGAAACAGGTGGTTAATGCATTAGTTTTTGGTGCCCAGCACAGGGCTCGAAAGCAGCTGTCTTAACAATCAATCAGGAGACTGAAGTGTTGAGATAATGAGAAGTGAGATAACGAGAGGATTCAATTAAGGCTTAAGGCTTGTTAAGAGAGCTTTATATAAGCTTGTTTTCTGTGGTGTGTTCACTATGTTGATGTATTTGCTTTCCAGGGGCAGCTGGGGTCAATATGCCAGAGTCCTTTTTATATTCTCCCTGGTGATGAGCATCATCCCAGGGGAAGGGCTTAGAACTGTGCCACTGCTGTGCTGTTTACTGGTGGGCCAGCTTGCTCTAGTCTCATCCAGAGCAAAAAGCCCTGTATTGCTCTGAATGCCCAAGAAGAGATATCTACCCCAAGGCTAGATAATGATGAGTGGCAGGGTGTGTGTGAGTGTATGAGTAAATTCTTAGGCCAGTGGTCCCCTCTGGTGGTTTGGAATGTCACCCCCGAGCAAGTGCAAAATCCTGACAAGCTGGTGAAATGTTAAGAAAATGTCTATTGTCAGTACGGAAGTTCCCAAGAGACAGAAATCATTGCCGTGTGTTTGGGCCTGGCCCATGCCTATTGAGTCCTTCTCATCACTGCCCCAAGTTCACAGGGGCAAGAGAAGGTCTCTGGACCTACAGACAGACCAAGAGGCACAGCAGCTGCACCAGAGAACCATCCTGTGCCAGTATCAGCTATTCCTGTACAGAAACAGAAGCATACAAGGAAAGAAGATCTTCTGGCAAACGATGAGGACAAATCATTATCGGAACAAGAGAAAGAGCCAGGGCTGCTTGCTCAGTTTTTTATCTCTTGTTTTGGAATATGGCCAAGGATAAACAGTGGATGAGATGAGTAGCAGGCCCCAGCAAGGTGAGGGAAGTCTATCTTCCTCTGTCCATGCCTGTGTTCCAGCTGTGAAGGAACAGTCCCGGGAGGCCCATCAATGCAAAAAGAACATCTTCTATTCCCCACCTGTATGGTCCCACGTTTCAGCCATAAGTAGCAGGTACTCCCCTATCTGAAGGAGAGAATCTGGGAGGTACACACCATGGTGTACCCTGTGGTCCTACTTATATGACCATGGGGAGGACAAGGGGAAGTGGGATGGAAAACCCACTTCAGTCTTAGCTGTATGAATATGTGAATTACAAGGAAATTCTCCCCAGAATGCTGCCCCAGTTTCCAGTGGCAAATCACCCCAAAAGAGCAGACAAATTCATACTGCTTCTGATCCTCCTGACAGGACTCCCAAAGCTTCTTCACAAGATGCAAAGTATTCCAGTCAGAATTAGAGGGACCCTGCCTCCAACCAGATGGAGGAGAGGAACAGCTGGGTTTATTGGACTGTATGGTACTGATGTCTTAGCAAGTTGAACCCACGTGAGCAAAAAACTTTAGTAGATGCAGGTGCAGAGTGTACTCTGATGAGATGACATTAAACTGACAGGTGGAACCCATCTGTGTTTCAGGTGTGACAGGGGGATACCCACACCTGGATGTGCTGGAAGCAGAGCACCAGAATGCACACCACAGTTTGCTTTCACTTGGAGGACTGGAAGGAGCCACTGGAATTGACTGCCTGTCATGGATTGAATTGAACCTGCTGCTGTTACTCATGTCATGCCACAGTCACACCAGCTTCAGAAAGTGAAAGTGCTAACCAGATGGGGCTTAAGTTCAGATTGCAACTTGGGAGGCTTACTGTTCTGGTTTCTGCTTCTGGGTTCCAGGTTCTTTGGGTGTTGTCTTTTTTGCTGGGACGGTGGCAGGACAAGGAGGGATAGGGGAGGAGTTTTCTGGCTTGCTTGCTTCTGCATGCTGCTGCTTTGTGCTGTGCTTTCTCTGCAAATAGGCTAAGGTAATTATGCATTTTGTACCATGTTCATCTGACTTTTGATCAGTAAACTCTTCTCTCACTTTTTTGGGGTCTCAATCCCAAGTTTTTGTGTGCTATTTTTCTTCACTTCTGTGTTGGGAAAATAGCCAGGTTAACCCACTGGTTCTGATTCAAACCATCACTGCCCCAGGGGTGGAAACACAGCCCCCCATTTGGACTGGTCACGGACTGATCCAGACTGTATGGAACAGGGTGGGGCTCCAGAGCATCTGCAGTAAGAAATCTTCTTTATACTGCAAAGTGATCTCATTTTGAGTGAGAATGGACAGTGACTGATGTATGGTGTGTGTTGTTTGATACAATACAATACACCAGGTTGGAAGAGACCTTCAAGATCATCGCATCCAACCCATCAAACAGTCCAACCCACCCAACAACTAGACCATACAGCCAAGCACCCCATCAAGTCTTCTCCTGAACACCTCCAGTGAAGGTGACTCCACCACCTCCACAGGTAGCCGATTCCAATGGGCAATCACTCTCTCCGTGTAGAACTTCTTCCTAACATCCAGCCTAAACCTCCCCTGGCGCAGCCTGAGACTGTGTCCTCTTGTTCTGGTGCTGGCTGCCTGGGAGAAGAGGCCAACCTCTGCCTGGCTACAACCTCCCTTCAGGTAGTTGTAGAGAGCAATAAGGTCACCCCTCAGTCTCCTCTTCTCCAGGCTAAGCAACCCCAGCTCCCTCAGCCTTTCCTCATAGGGCTTGTGTTCCAAACCCCTCACCAGCTTTGTTGCCCTTCTCTGGACACGTTCCAGCAAGTCAACATCCTTCCTAAACTGAGGGGCCCAGAACTGGACACAGTACTCAAGGTGTGGCCTAACCAGTGCAGTGTACAGGGGCACAATGACCTCCCTGCTCCTGCTGGCCACACTGTTCCTGATGCAAGCCAGGATGCCATTGGCGTTCTTGGCTGCCTGGGCACACTGCAGGCTCATGTTCAGCCTACAATCAACAAGTACCCCCAGGTCCCTCTCTGCCTGGCCACTCTCCAGCCACTCTGACCCCAGCCTGTAGCACTGCCTGGGGTTGTTGTGGCCAATGTGCAGAACTGATGTTAATTGTTGCTGGGCATGACACAGGTGGTACAGAATAAGGGTAGAGAATGTCATGGGTTGAGTTCAATATGCTGCTGTTATTCAAAACCATCCTGCCATTGTGCCAGCTTCAAAGTGAAATGCTGGCTGAAGAAAAGTATTATGGGGCTTGAAGTTCAGATGGTAACATGAGAGACTTCCTGTCCTGGTTGCTGCTTTTGGGTTCCAGGTTTGGGCTGTTGTCTTTTTCCACTGGGGTGGTGCAAGTTTGCAAGGAGTTGGGGTTAGCTTGCTGGCTTCTGCTGCTTTCTGTATTTTGCTGTGCTTTTCCTGCAAATAGGCTAAGGTAATTGTGTATTGTGTTATCTCATTTTTCTCATTAAAGCTCTTCATCTGAATTCTTTATCTCAACCCAGAGTTTGTTTTTGTGGTGTTACTTGGTGGTGTTTGGTTTTTTTGTGTTACTTTCCCTCACTTCTGTGTTGGAGGGAAACAGGTGGTTAACCTATTACAGACTATTTTGAGAAACCAAGAATAAAAGAAATTTTGAATTAAAAGATTTTTTTTACTGTGAGGGTGCTGAAGCACTAGAACAGGCTGCCCAGAGAGGCTGCAGGGTCTCTTTCTTTAGATACTTTCAAGACCACTTGGATGTGATCCTGGGCAACCTGCTCTAGTTGAACCTGCTATAGCAGGGGGTTAAACTAGATGAGCTCCAGACATCCCTTCCAAGCCCTATGATTCTGATGTGATTCTGTAATAAAAACTAATCAGTGTTATTGGTTCTGCCCTTTTTTCTTGTGGTAAATGGTTCTTAAGAGTTTTAAATAGTAAAGGCCCCACATGGTAGGCAAACCGTAAGAGTGTCAAAAGATGAGCAAACAGCTGAACTGTACAAGGATGGTACAAGGACCAAGAGCTGTCTGCAAGAACAATGTTTTTCCCAAACAATGAATAAACCAAACATGAGAAAAGAAGTTGCAGTTGCACAAAGGAGACACCCAGGACAGGGAGAAGAGATGCAGATAGGACTGTAGGGAGAGCGCAAGCTCTTCCACCTTCTAAGGTGCTTAGGTTCTGTTGACTCTTCCCACTCTCCTACCTGATGGACAGCTTTGCAGACATGTGCCACCAGTACATACCTGGGCTTGCCACTTCCTCCAGAAACCTCCAGCCCCTCTGAAGGTAGGAACTCCGCTCTCTGCACTCACACCAGCTCCTGTGATAATGGCTATATGCTTCGCTTTGGCAAACACTTCTCGAAAATCAGCCATATCTACGTGTGGGGAGGAAAAAGAAACAGCTGCTCAAACTTGGACTTACATATAAGAGACCATACAGACAGTGCTGGCAAACATACACATCCAAAATGGCTTCCACATGCACCTCCCATGGCTTTAATTTCAGAATACTAATTTGTTTTGATATTCCTGCATGCTGGAATTTGTAGGGAAAATTCCTGGAGATCCTCAAAAATGCATATGAGCAACCTCAGTCGAGAGACATTTAGTAAACCATGGACATACTCAATATATGAAAGACAGAGCCTTAAACTAAACCCCACACTAGATGCTATCTTGGTAACACTGTTGCCACCACCACCAAAACCAGTTTGCTTCATGATTGTAAGGCAAGATCCTGAGATGAAAATAACTCTACATTTAGTTACCAAGTATCACCTTTAAAATTGAGGTAATTTGGGAAGAGGCATTTCCTTCTGAGGGATCTTGCCCATTTTCTAGGTTTGCAATTGTTTGGTTGTGGTTTTCCATGGAGTTTACAATACAATACAATACAATACAATACAATACAATACAATACAATACACCAGGTTGGAAGAGACCTTCAAGATCATCGCGTCCAACCCATCAAACAATCCAACCCACCCAAACAACTAAACCATGCAGCCAAGCACCCCATCAAGTCTCCTCCTGAACACCTCCAATAAAGGTGACTCCACCACCTCCACGGGCAGCCGATTCCAATGGGCAACCACTCTCTCTGTATAGAACTTCTTCCTAACATCCAGCCTAAACCTGCCCTGGCGCAGCCTGAGACTGTGTCCTCTTGTTCTGGTGCTGGCTGCCTGGGAGAAGAGGCCAACCTCTGCCTGGCTACAACCTCCCTTCAGGTAGTTGTAGAGAGCAATAAGGTCACCCCTCAGTCTCCTCTTCTCCAGGCTAAGCAACCCCAGCTCCCTCAGCCTTTCCTCATAGGGCTTGTGTTCCAAACCCCTCACCAGCTTTGTTGCCCTCCTCTGGACACGTTCCAGCAAGACAACATCCTTCCTAAACTGAGGGGCCCAGAACTGGACACAGTACTCAAGGTGTGGCCTAACCAGTGCAGTGTACAGGGGCAGAATGACCTCCCTGCTCCTGTTTCTTTTTGTTTGGGTTGGGTTTTTGTTTGTTTGTTGTTTGGTTTGGGGTTTGTTTATTTTTTCAAACGTGCATTTCCTCCATTTTTCCCTGCATGGTAAAATAAAGTACCTTGAAAAAGCACAGGCATCTTTCTTTGTGTTTTTCTAAGAATCAAAACAAGATTAAAACGGAAGAGGCTATCTAAAGAGACACCGGCTAAAAACTCTCTTCAGCTTTACCCAGATATTTAAGCGATAGATTTTAGAATTGCAGAAAGGCTGAGGTGGGAAAAGAGCTCTGGAGGTAGTCTATTCCAAACACTCCTGTTCAAACAGACTGCCCAGGACTGTGTCCAGTGAGGCAGCTTTTGAGTTTCTCCAAGGATGGACACTGCACCCATTCCAGTGCTTGATTAACCTCACACTACAAAAGTGCTCTCTTGTGTTCAGATGGAACCTTGTGTACTTTGTTGCCTGATGTCCTGCCATTAGGCACTATTAAGAGGAGTCTGAGTTGTCTTCCTTCTTTCCCACCAGTTATTCTCATGCACTGCTAAGGTCTCCCTGAGACTGGTCTCCAGGCTGAACAGTCCCATCTCTCCCAGCCTCTCTTCATATGTCAGATGCTCCAAGCCATTAATCACCTCTTCACTGGACTCTCTCCAGTAAGTCCTTGTCTCTCTTGTGTTGGAGAGCCCAGATCTGGATTCAGCACTATAGGTGTTTCACCAGCACTGAGCAGAGAGAAAGGATGTCAGCACAACCCTCTGGTCTATCCAGCACTCCTCACAGTTTTCTGTGATCTAGAAACTTGCTGAGGGTACACTCCATCCCCTCATACAGATCATTAACAAACATATTAAACAATATTAGCCCCAGTACTGACTCCAACTACATGCCACTAGTGACTACCCTGCAGCTGAACTCTCAAGCCATAGGCTTCACAATTTACTGCGTGGTTTCATTGTGGTTTTGTTTGTTTGTTTGTTTAAACCAGAGGCAGCAAGTTTCTTTAAGAAGAGACAGTCACAGGGGAAATCCCAAGACTTACAGCATGAGCCACAGAACTGCAGCTCAAGACAGCAGGAAAAGCAAGTGCACCCTGGCTGCTCAAGAGTTTGGGGATTTACTGCGAGGCATGTTTCTGAAAACTTTAGGCCCATGACATTGAGACTCTTGAATGTGTCCAAAGAAGGGCAGCGAGGCTGGTGAGAGGCCTCGAGCACAAGCCCTACGAGGAGAGGCTGAGGGAGCTGGGGTTGTTTAGCCTGGAGAAGAGGAGGCTCAGGAGAGACCTTATTGCTGTCTGCAACCACCTGAAAGGAGGTTGTAACCAGGTAGGGGTTGGTCTCTTCTCCCAGGCAGGCAACCAGCACCAGAACAAGAGGACACAGTCTCAAGCTGCGCCAGGGGAATTTTAGGCTTGAGGTGAGGAGAAAGTTCTTCACAGAGAGAGTGGCCATTGGAATGGGCTGCCCAGGGCGGTGGTGGAGTCACTGTCCCTGTAGATGTTCAAAAAATGACTGGACATGGCACTTGGTGCCACGGTTTAGTTAGTCATGAGGTGTTGGGTGACAGGTTGGACTTGATGATCTCTGAGGTCTTTTCCAACCTTGTTGATTCTATGATTCTATTCTATGATCTACAAACTGAAACAAACAAAGAGGAGGATATCTGCTACTGCTCCTGGGGTTACCCTGCTCCTGAATGGTTACAAGCGCTCGAGGGCCTCCATAATTCTTGTACAAAGAAACAAGATGTTTTATTGCTTATGAAAAGGCAATGCAACTAACTAGTGTATGTTTAGGTGCATAAATCACTAAAAACATATCACCAGGCAACCACACTGCCCACAGCTGTGTAAGGATTTTTGAAACTACACATTATACAGATCGAGAAGATGAATCTTTAGCATCTAGAAAAACAAACAAACAAAACCACCACCAAAATCCACTTCACACAGAATCAGAAAATTCTGAAGGACTAGAGCTTTAGAATTATTGAGTCCAACTGTTAGCATAGTCAACATGGGGGTCTAAAGGAGGCACCTCAATGAAAAGCTCTCCTCTTGTCCCAGCCTCTGTCTCCCTGCCCTCCCAAGAAGCTCGCCTGAGGCAGGGTTTGAAGTAGAAAGTCCCAGCTCAGGGGCCAGAGATGTTCTGCAGAAGCTGTTAGTGCCAGTGATAGCCCGGAAGGAAAACACATTCCTGAAGCCTGGAGAAGGAGCGCTTGGCCTGACAGTTCCACTTGACAAATGCAATTTTTCTTGATCAGGTTTTAGAAAAAGGATTTTTAAAATACAGCATACAGATTTTGTCTATTATCCAAAACCTTCTAGAAATCCAAACCTCTCTTAAAAATCCTGTCCAGGGTAACTAAAGGAAACAAACAGATGTCTTACTTGAACTAGGACGAGCCATTTCCAAGGGAAATTTCTGTTTCTTCGAAGAAGCAGCCTTAAACCCGCAATACACTTGAGAAACCAACCTTCGAGCAGTAAAGAGACTCATCAGTCTCGCTCGCAAGCGCTTCACCTGAGAGGAAGCAAACGAATCACAAGGAGCGCCTCCAATTTCCTTCCCCCTTCCAAGTCACCCAGCGGCCGCTTCGCTGGACAGAGTTCGCCCCCGAGGAGGAAACTGCTGCAGCAGTGATCTCGGCGGGCAGCGAGCCTACGTGCAGCTGCCCGCCTGCAGAAGGGCGAAGGGGAAGCAGGCAGGCGAAAGGAGCCGTGCTGTGGGGAGGCTGCTGTGGGGGAGGCGGCAGCGGCCTCTGCCACCTCCCCCTCGGCGCGACTTCGTTCGCTCGCGCAGTTGGCGGGCCCGCCCCGGGGGCCGCCGGTTAGCGCCGCCGCCGCCGCCGGTTACTTACCTCAGCGGCGCTGAGGTGGAGGCGTGCGGCGCCGCACGTCCCGCCCTGGATTTTGCGGCGAGGCTGGCCCTCGCTTCGCCCCGCCCCGGCCCTCTTCGTCTCACGTAGCGGCAGAGCCCAGACGTATTAGATTCAATTACACGCGAGTAGGTCCGAGAATCACAGAACGGCGGGAGTAGGTCCAACCCCCTTGCTATATCAGGGTCATCCTGAGCGGGTTGCACAGCATCGTGTCCAAGGCGGTTTGGGAATCGGCCCAGACTCAACCTCTCTGGGCAGCCTGCTCCCATGCTCTGCCATCCTCACAGGAAGTAAGTTTTTCCTTGTGTTCGGATGGAATCTCCTGTTTCCCGTGTGTGCTATTGCCCACTGTCCTGGCACTGGACACCATTAAAGACAACCCAGCCACATCCTCCTGACCCCTACCCCTTAAGTATCAATAAGTACTGATAAGATCCCCTCTCAGTCCCAGGTCCCTCAGCCTTTTCTTGTCAGAGAGATGCTCCAGTCCCCTCATTAGTGTCATAGCCCCTCAGCCAGACATCCCACAGTAGCTCCTGTAGAGACTGGATGTTTTTCCACCATCATCAGTCTGAGGTCCACCCTCAGACATGTTCACTGAAGAAGCTTCTGCATGCTGCTCTGGTAACAGAGCTTGGACAGATTACACACAGTTTCCACAGACTTTATGAGGAAAGCTGCTTTAAATTTGTTTTTCTGCAGTAACAAGATAGCAACTGTTTGTATCCAGCCTCTTCCTCTCCACCCTTCCTCTCTTAATACTTTTCAGTCAATCTGAGATTTTGCTTCCTTTTTTTATTTTCCCCCTTTGAATTCTGTAGATTACCAACTCAAGAGATGTAAAGGTGCCTAAAACATGTACCCAAACATGGGGAATGCTGAAAGGCAGGTCCTGGCATTTAAGCCTACCCCCTGCTCACCAGCCCACACTGCCAAGGAGCAGCTCCTGCCTCAGCCCTGGCCACTGGTACAGGGCACAGGGAGAGAGGGACCTCAGGGCAGGGGAAGAGAATACTCAAAGGTTGTTCCCAGGGGCACACACCCTGCACTTCTTTCATTACACAGCTTCATGGCACTTCTTACTACTTACATCATAATAGCATGTAACTCTGCCTCCAGTTGCAAACAAACTTTTTTTGTGAGAGAGCATTTCAGGCCACCAGCAGTACTGACCAAACACTGCTTTTGCTTGCTGGATTCAGCAGTCTGGCTGAATCTCCATGGTGGCCTGGATGCTTGAAAAAACAGCATAATACACAGAGGCCAGCATGATCTCATTTTACATTGTCACTATCCTGATGGTCAAAATGAGGTAATTTTTCTGGACTGGGAAAACTACCGAGATGACAGGTTTGTTCTGGCAGCTGAGACAAATGAGGGACTGGCTCTGCCTGACATTATTCAGCACTATGAGTGGGGTTCGTTTGGTTTGTATAGATTGAGGTCTTAATACGGATTGTAGAGCCTGGTATATTAGGCAGTGTATTTTAGATACTGTTTAAAGCAATGTTAACAAAACAAAACCAAAAGAAAAAGGTGATTTGCAGTTGGACAATCACCACAGCATTCTTCCACTGGTTACAAAGTTCAAGACAGCAAACTGCTAGTCTAACATTACTAACAGGAAACCTACTTCTCTGTGTACTATGTGCCCATTGCCACATTACCTCATCATAGTCACTGGATATGATCCTCCTAATTTTAAATTAACCCAGGTTTGCAAAAATACAGGACTTTCCATAGTAACAAAAGTTCCGACAGCGCAGTTAAGCAAAATGTGGTACAGCACAAAGGCAGGCTGGCTTGGTTAGGTTTCTCTGGCATGTATTGATTGTATACGCCAAGTAGTAAAATTATTCTGGTGTTTTTAAGCAATCATGCCTGCTGTATTCACAGAAGTCTAAAACCACGAGCCACCTAGTCTGGCCAATACTAACCTAGTATTGCACTTTTGCCATAAGAAAAAGGCCACAGTAGCTTTCAAAATTGCTAGTAGTGGTCTTGGACAAATAAGTTTATGTGAGTGTGGATTTTCTAAAACACATTATAAAGAGATTAAAGTCTGAAATTGACTTGAAGACTGTGGTGTTGCGAGTAAGTACCTGGCAGTGTTTCTGGATCATCTGTGACTGAAAAAACACTTTATGCAGATGTGTTTTTTCTGTTATGGTAGTTTCCTCCCATGGTACTATCATCAAGGCAGCAAGAGCAACACTAGTTGGACACCAGAAGTACAAAATCTTCTGCAAAGATATTCATTCCACCAAAATCAGTTAACATATCCTGTCTCAGAGGAGCCCAAAGCTATCTCGAGGGCAAGTGCACTGAACTTCGCACCACCTGCTTTCACCATCCCCAGCACATTACCCTCCCAGCTGCCAACTATGTTGTACTCGGCCGACACATTTACATATTTAGCAATGAGTCTGTCTTGTCTATCTTCCAAGAACTTGTCCCCTCTCCCCTTGACCCACATAACACCATTCTCTGGCAGGAGTTCCGCAGCTCCACTCTCCCTCAGATGAAGGATGGAGAAAGCATCAAGCGAGGAACATGTATCCAATAGGGGCTGCTATTCTCTTCTCAACACTGCATGAACCAGTGAACAGGTTAATGCCACCCAGCCTTCCATTCCAATCACACACTTCAGCATTCTTACAAGGTACTTTGCAGCTAAAACCCAAGTTACTATGACCATGAAACCTAACTGTACCAAATACAAGGAAAACATGGGTTTTTTTTTAAATCCCAAGTAAACAGTCTGTATTCTAACACACAATAGGTCTGTACCAATTAAATACAGTATGGCAGTATATAAATTACAGTTCTTTACAGTAAATTTTAAAATATGAAAGTCTGCTTACTGTACACAACAATCAAAGAAAAAACAGCAGCTTTTCAGTAAGGTCCCAGGTATCTCACTCACTCACTTGGTAAGAAACAAAGAACAGATAGAGCAGGCCATTCACTTCACTCTTTTTTTACCATGTGACTTTACAAATATCCAGAACACTTGTACAGGCATCTACAGTATCTACATGTGAACAACCTTCGTAGGAATTCATGAGCACCAGACATAAATCCCTCCATCATTCCCATTATTAAAATAAACTTTACAGATTAAAATTCCTTTAGCAGGTTCTATTTCATCTTGATAATAACCAGCAAGTAACAAGTGCAAAGTTTGCAGTCATGATCCATTTACTGCTTCTTTGTTTCTCCATTTCCCCCTACACCCAAAAAACCCCAACCCCTCTCACCCCCAAAAGCTGTCCTCTCACCCCTTGCAGTAATACTGTTTCTGCAGTCAAACTGCCTGGCTGGCTTATGCTAACATATGAAATGCCAGACATATAGCTTCAGGCATTGTTAATCATTTCCATTCAATGCCAAGTCAGCACAGTGGCAGGCCTCTAGGAAGACAAAAAATACAAAGCAGTTGGATATTTCAGTGTGCTTAAACACAGAACATAAGGCTGCACGGTGCCCAGTGACTAGAAGAAATGTGGCACCAAGTCATCAGTTAAAACACTTACAATAGAAAGATAGAAACAGCAAATTTGTCAGTCTAAAACAGGTTCTTTGGTAATTAAGAACAGCAAACTGCAGCTTCTTTTTTTTTTTGTTCCCAAACAGGATTTACATCCTGTTTTTTTCCCCACAATAAAATATTTTTTGTTGTTTAAAATATATCTCCCAAGTTGTGGTGTAACAAATAGTCCAGTACCTCAGCTATCTACAGATCAGCTTTAACTGTATTTTAGTGTGCAGCCATGCCTGCCTACTGGCAGACATACTATAGATACACATTCATATATATATATATATAATATATATATTATTTATAAAAATATTAGAGCATTAAGTCGAGGACTCTAGAGAATACACATTCTGTATGGACAGATTAAAATGTACAATAGCTTCCAAAATCCATAAAGTTCTCTACACAGTGATGCGTGTAGTAAGTGCAAAAATACTGCCGTTTAGTTAATCCAAGATTTCCTGTTTTCCTGTTTCCTAGAAAAAGGAGAAGCTGCTGCATCTGCTGAATGGCAGAGGACTTCTGTTGAAGGAGGTGGTGATGAGCCTTGAAGCATGGAATTTTTCCGTTTCTCTGAAGTGGAAGAAGATGCCTGAGACCGTGAAGTGCTACTCCAGTTCCTCGTGGAAGCTGATGCTTTGCTGAGGCGCCCAGGACGAACAAAGACACCGTGGCGTGGTTTGCAGTGGAAGTACTCTTTGCCTTTTACAGTTCCATCGTGCTTCCCTTCAATGAAAACACATGCACAGTATTAGTTGTCAGTACTTTCATTTTCATTGTAGTCTTGAAGTGTGAAAACATTAAAAACTCAAACATTTGTCCATTTCACGAATTAAATCATCCTCAAAGCCAACTGCTTACAAAGCTTAAAACTTAGCTGCCAGAGAAAATAATAGATATTAACACCAATACTAGAAAGCTACTAAAAACATCATCTTTTTAAAGATCTGAAGCATTTCTGTAGGAGTCTCTTAACAATTGCAGTGTGCATTGACTTTCTGACTCCTTCAAACTGAAGGTAAAGAATGAGCGCATTGGGGATTGTTCAGCCTGGAGAAAAGGGTCCAGGAGGGACCTTACTGTGGCCTGCAAGAAAGATTTTTAGCAGGGCCTGTTGCAACAGGACAAGGGGGGTGGTTTTAAACTAAGAAGGGAGATTTAGACTAGATACAAGGAAGAGTATTTTTACAATGAGGGTGGTGAACGCTGGCAAAGGTTGCCCAGAGAGGTAACAGAAGGCCCCATCCCTAGAAACATTCCAGGTCAGGTTGGACGGGTTCTGAGAAACCCGCTCTAGTTGAAGATGTCCCTACTCACTGTATAGGGGTTGGACTAGACAACTTTCAAAAGTCCCTTCCAACTCAAACCACCCCATGATTCTATTCTAGGAAAACCTGTGCTTTGTAATTAAGCTTTCCCAAGTGGAAAAAAAAAATTGCAACTGAAAGCTACAGACAGCAGATCTATTTGACAAGTGGTGTCCACTGTGACTACTGACCATGAACATGCATGCTGAGTTTTTTAGAAGTCTGCCAATGTTAGGCTCTATCTGTTTTCTGTATTTAGAAAAACAGAGGAGTACCAACAGGAACCACCACAACATACAGAAGCACAATTCTACATAAAGTGGGAGCAAGGCTTCAAGACAGTGAAAAATGAATCCTTAAGTGAAGTGTCCCTACAAACAGAAAGATTGGAACTGCATGTATCAGATTCTAAGCCTATATGAAACTAGTAGTATTTCCCAAGAGGGGACAGCAGATTGTGGTTTAGCTTTAAAATATATCGCACTAACTGCATACATAACGTAGACCATATTTAGTCTTCTTACCCATCTGAATGTTCAGTTCAACTCCAACCCAGATTCCAGCAGAAAAATCCACTGTTCCAACATATCTCACTGTGCCCATCTTATTACTTCCAACACAGACTCGTTCACCCACTGCAATCCAGCTAGGCAAAACATGAGCTTGATCTGCAGAAGCACCTTCTTCACAATCAGAACCATCCAAGTGGTCCTTCCCAATAAAATCATCTATGGAAGCATCAGGGTAAGTCTCATGATCTGAAGTCTCTTTCACCAGTATAGAACACAAAGGACTTTCCACAGCATCTGCAAGTCGGTTGCCTGCCACTGCTGCAGAGCCCAGCTGGCCCACACACACGCTCTGCTCTTCGTCAGTGCTTTGGGGTAACTCCGAGGAACTCACTCCATTAGAGGACACAAAGGAACATGACTGTGGAGCTGTCGAATGGTCAAAGTCCTTTCCATCTTCGACGCCCATGAACTCCGTAAAGGAGTGATCTTCCAGAATGTCCGTCACGTGCTCAACTGTTGCTTCCCGCGCTGAAAACTCAATTGTCTGACAGGTATTTTTGCCACCTGAGGAACTTAAAGCTGAAAGTGATGCAGCTCTGGGTAACTGAGAGTCTCTGTCAGTGGCATCAACAGACAGTGGTACTTGTTCCACTAAGGCACTGTTTTCTTGCAGTGGTAACACAGGTGACTTTTCTCTTGCTAACTCTTTCTCTGCCCCTCGACATTCCTTGTTCAAAGATCTTGCATCATGTGCAACAGATGATCCTGGGGGATCATCAGAGTCCAGCTCCTTCATGTGACTGGCTATCTGGTCTGTGCTATCACTACAGGGAACAAGCATGTCAGACAGGGTAGCATTAGAGGCACTGTGGGAAAAGTAGCCACTAGTAATACTGCTAGTGGTAGGGCTGCGGGATACCTCTTTCTCAAGAACACGTGAACTCATGAAGTCTGATTTGGGAGAAAACCACTCCCTGTTCTCCAGGCTCGCATTGTAAACACTGAAGTCAGCAAACTCCTCCGGTACATATGGCCGGAAATTCTGAAAACTTTGTGGACTTATCAGCTTCTTATTGATGGCCTCCAACTCATTGTCTTCCTCCTCGGAGTCCTGCAGGAGAAGAGAGAGTTGCGTGGGATTAGGAAACTAAGAGAGTAAAGTTTTCAAAATAAACAGACCTTCCTTGATTTTCTTCTTTCTGAAGGAAGAGAAATAGATACCTTGAATATTCTTTAATTGAAGAATGGAAGGTAACTGCAAAGAGCTGCTGGGAACATATCCTGACTACACTGAGCTGTTCTCTTTTCAGAAAATAGAAGATAAATTCTAAATTGTTCAGAAAATAAAAAACAATAAAAGTTTGGCATAAGAAAAGCTCACAACATGAGAAAGTTGTACATTTGCATATTTTCTATTTTTTTCAAAGCCATGTATAACATTTCCCCCTCCATGATTTAGACTAATTAAACCTTTTGAGGGTATTCCATAAAGCTAACTGACCACTTCACAAGACAAACAAATATAAAAGGCCTTGCACAGTCTCCAGCGCAATACTGATTACTTAACTACTGATGATTAAAAACTACCCTTCACAATGGGATTTTCTATCAATCTGATATAAGTGAGGTTGAATAATTTTGGTTACCCTTAGCTATCGGACCTAAACACCTTCACCAAGTTTGACAATAAGAGAAAAGGATTACACTGTCTTCATGTAGACAGGTCTATTTGGAGGGAAGTAATCTGACAGACTTCGGAGACAGCTCCCTGAATTCCTCTTTGGTGAGAAGTGGTGATTGCACTGTGACCAGCCCACAAAAGTGGATTTCATAGAGCCCAGTTGAAACTGAGAGCTTCTGCCTATCAAGATGCATGTGAGAAAACCTCATCAGCGTTGTTTTTGCTCCTCTCCCAATGCACAATACTGGGGGCAGGACCCTGCATGGACCTTTTTTAAGCACTTTGCTTTTCAGCTATGTATTTCTTTATACATAAATAGATACGCATGTCTACCTATGTGTACACACATTTCTATATGAAAAGAATGGTTCTTTTACAGCAAATCCCAAAGAGAAGAGAAGAGAAGAGAATAGAATAGAATAGAATAGAATAGAATAGAATAGAATAGAATAGAATAGAACAGGTTGGAAGAGACCTTCAAGACCATTGCATCCAACCTATCATCCAACCCACCTAATCAACTAAAGCATGCAACCAAGCACTGTATCAAGACTCCTCCAAAACACCTTCAATGATGGTGACTCCACCACCTCCCTGGGCAGTCCATTCCAATGGGCAAATAGAAAGGATAACATCCAGAAAAATGACAACTGATGAAGTACTTTAAGCTGAACCAAAACTTCCAATATTAATTTTGTTGTTAGCAGTGCAATCAGTATCTGAAGAACTTGCCTCTATTTGTCTAAGAATATCTGACAAATCCAACCAAATTCTACACTGTAAATATTTGCCGAAGCAAAGCCTTGGAATCCTTTGCTTACTAATTTTCCACAGCTCTGCTTCAGAGTTATTTTTCATATGGAAGTTGGAAGAAGGCTTTATTTTGAAATTACTTCCCTGCAGAGGTGTGACAGTGTTATGAAATGTCACATAAGACTGTTGAGATAACTTATATTATTGAAAACCTTGTTCTTTCAATGTGAAATCTGCCAGCAGTCCCTGTGAAAGGCAAAATCCATACATACTTTACTGAGACTATGAATATCCTTCTGAGCACTAAAGCATTATGCAAAGCATCTTCTGGCATTTTGGAGTATATCTGTTTGCTCATCTCTGAGGGACCTTTCCTGCTTACTTCTTCCCTTTTACCCTTATTAGTTATACTCAGTTAAGTTTTCCTCTAAGCAGGGCCTTGTAGTTTGTTGTTCTGAAACTGCTACAAGCTTGTTTATAAAATAGGGTGAGTTTAGGATATGACATGAACTCCAAACCAGTGTTTAATGAAGGATTTCTGGTGGATACTAGCTAAACGTGAAAGCAAAAGGCATGTTTCTCCTTCAAATCCTGCAAGATTCCTCATTTGACAGGAAAAAAAAAAAAAAAAAGGGAAAACAAAAAAATTGTAGCACACAGGGCCCCTGTTCAAAATCTGATGGGATAAGATGTAGCATCAGTGAAAAATGGCTCTGCTGACATGCAGACTGGGGCCAAGTCAAGCAAGTAACCACATCGCCAGTAGTGCATTGTTTTACAGTTATCTATCATGGTATAATACAAAAGCTGAGGCATGGGGAAGCAGTCTTATTATTAGAACATGGCCTGTGAAGAGCACTGCAGATAGATGACAAGACACCACCTTCTGACAGACAAAAGGTGCCCCTTGTGGGGACAAGGAATAATTTCCTTTTGAAACTCTTCTTGAGCTTCCCACATAGAAAATGCCAGAACAAAGCAATTTCAGGGTTCTTCAAATTCCTGTGGATGTAAGATATGAGGGAAAAAGATGGAAATGACCTTGTACTGCTCAGGCTACTGGCAGAAATAAAGATAAAATTCTTGAAAAATTGGTGAAGAAACTGTAGCCACTTCCTTGGGAAGTAACAGAAAGACTATCATGAAAAACAGATTTAAGAACTGGCAACAGTAAGAATATGTCAGCAAGAATGAAGATGACTATATATCAAGATCTATCAAGAACAGAAGCAAAGTAAGCAAGAACACAGAGCACCTTCCCTACACCTGCTTTGTAACAAACAGTGTGTAATTAAACATTAGAAGTATCTGAGCTTTCAGATCCCTAAGTTACAGCTTTCAAGTAACTTCAAAGATGCTAGTTCCCACTTTGCTAATTTAAAGATCAGTAGTACTTAGTGGCTGCATCAGCAGTGCTTCAATTTTCATCACACACCAGAAGGACTTACTCAAACCCCTCTTATACATGCCAGTATAGGTTGTGTTCAAGTATGCTCAGTATGAAAACAGTTCACCTGACTTTAATGTATCCATTGTACTCAGGTGTTGTGGAGAGCATGTGGAAGTACTGTCTGAAATTTTAGGTCAAATGCTCTATTCCAGGCCAACTGAAAGAAACAATTTTTTAACTTTTTTTTTCCCCCTCCTGTCTTCCTTTGACAGACATTTGGAATATTCAAGAAAAGTTAAGAACAGACCCCATAGAAACATGAGAAAAAAGCCAAATATAATTTTTATGCCTACTTAGATGTAGAGCATTCATCTAGTTACAATTACCAGCTTCCTGTATGTTTAGTCACTTTATTTCTATGGCTTTTTTTTTACATGCTGTAAGATGCAAGTAAGCATCACACCTGAAGCAGCACCAATCATCCAGTGATGAACAGAACAGAATAGAATAAACCAGGTTGGAGAAGACCTTCGAGATCATCAAGACCAACCCAACACCATCTTATCAACTAAACCATGGCACTAAGTGCCCCATCCAGTCTCTTCCTGAACACTTCCAGTGATGGTGACTCCACCACCTCCCTGGGCAGCCCATTCCAATGGCAAATCACTCTTTCTTCCTAACATCCAGTAGTTGTAGAGAGCAATAATTAGGAGTGTGAGGCTCTGTATCTTAGAGCAATCATTTATAGCATTGATTAATAATTTGAAAACTTCACTACAACTCAGATAGGAGGAGACAGCTGAAGTTTCATGTGGAGCTGTAACACTGCTCTAGTGTAATCTCTGAGCTTGTTCTGACAGCACCTTTGATTCAAATGTGTGAAATTCATACTACAGTCTAGTTAACATACAGGCTTGGGCCAGCTCTGAAGAATATGAGGTAGCCTGGGAAGTTTACAACTCAGAGGCTTTCTCCCTAATGTGAGAAAAAAAATGCCAGAAGCCACCATTTGATAAACATGGTACCATAAGCTGGAAGAGCTATGCAAAGTAACCTTCTCAACATCCTCCCCACTAATGGCTGCTAGTTCTTGTCTGCCTCCCTGGTACCCACTCAACTGTCTGTAAGGTGATCAAACAGGGGAGCAGTTCCAAGTGAAACATGCCAGGGAAAGTTTAGATTGGATATTAGGAGAAAAATTTTTCACTGAAAGAATGAAGCACTAGAACAGGCTGCCCAGAGAAGTGGTGAAATCACTGTCCCTGGAAGCGTTCAAAAACCATGTAGTTATGGCACTTAAAGTCATGGTTTAGTGGTGGACCAGGCAGTGTTAGGTTAATGGTTGGACCTGATGATCATGGAGGTCTTTTTCAACCTTAAGGATCCCATCATTCTATGAAATGTCACTCTGTAGCAGTCTAGCCATCACCTGGATGGATCAGATCCTTTGATATGACTTATTGTGCAACCAAACAAAAAGGTTGATGCATGGGAGAAGTTAGTGCAAGCAGCTGAGAACTGAAAGAAGGGCACTTTCCAGGGTGCTGCTGGCTACAGCAGGTTTAGGGTGTTCAGTTAATTAGCTCCATTCTATTTGGAAAAGCGTGATGCAGGACATTGCCCTTTTCCAGCTCTGAATGACTGTCCTTATCTTTGGATAACAGCACAAGCAATTGCCAGGGTTAATTCAGGGCATGCATGGCTAGGAAAAATTGTGCAACGAATTTTTTTTTCCCAAGGGATGTTTTCAACCCAGTAGAAGACTCTGTCTTCTGAATACCTTCATGCTATTTACATCAGTGACTCAGTGTGAGTCAGCATGTCAGCTACCCTAGGGAAAAATTAACATGATTGAGAATAAAACAGCTGCTACCCAAAACCAGCAGCTAAGCTTCAAATATATACACCAGAACACTCAGGATACTTTGGTATAACAACCTACAGAATAGCATTAAAACCCCAAACCAGATTTTTTAATAGCTTGTCTATATGGTAGGAAAGGAAACAACTGCTGAATGGGAAGAAAACACCAGTAGCACTCTGTGGTAAAAGAGGCCTAAATTACTTACAGGAACTAATAAGAAGGTTCTAAGTTTTAAATCTAAAGTTCTGATTAAAGCAAGTTATTTACAGCCATGTTCAACAGCCCAAAAACTGAATCCACCACAGAGCAGAAATGATGATACACCTTTTGTTGAAGCAGCAGTGAGAAAAGGATTTGGCAGGTGAAGATTAAAATAAAAGCCCTCCACCCTAATTCACCACTTGCATTATGATGAAGACAGGCTGCAGGTTAATTCAGAGCAGCAATCTTATTTTAGTCATATTACTTCCAAATCAGGCAATGAGAAGCTTTTTGTAGTGTACCCACACCTAAATGTATGGTTACTTACACCAAAGGGGATCATTCCATTTACTCTGGGGTACAGTCACAAAATCTGGGTAACACACAAGGTACATTAGAGTGACAACAACACAGCGCACTAAGCCGCCCTTTACTTCATCATTTGTGCCTTGTAAAAAATAATGCCTCCCCCTCTCATGCCCAACCCACAAGACAAACCACATTTAAATATTAAAAACAAAACCAGAAATACAAAAGCCAAAACAAAAATAAATGCAAAAACCCAGCTGAGTTAGTTCCGATGCAACAGATTGCATTTGCAAGCCAAGCAAGCAACTGTACGTTATAAGCATTAGTTACAAACCATCACAAGTGATTACACCCACATTATACTTTATTTCCTGCTGCAGGAGCGTAAGTGCCTTAAGCCCACCATCAAATGGCCCTAAGCCCACCATCAAATGGCCCTAAGCCCACCACCAGGCCTCGTAACAGAAACTGGTACAGAACTTACAATCTTTTCCTCACGTATGCTATTGCTTTCTACAGGCATGCTGCTGGCGTGACTTCCTGGAGGCACCACACAGCCAGCGCCATGCACCTGAGATGAAGGCATGCTCTGCAAAGGTTAAGACACACAACACATCACACAAACCACAGTTCTGACCACGGCACCAAACGTGTGCAAGTTAGAAAGCCATTAAGACATGATGAAAGCAAAACATACACGCTGGCTGCATACACAACAAAATTCAAGTTTACAGGTAGAAAAACTCATGTTCTCATCCCATCAGAGTTTTAGGCTGAGGAATAAAGGTCAGAATTATAACCACCAGAATTGTTTGAAAAAAAACACACCAACTTCTCATTGAAGAATAAAAAAACCCCCACTGTTAAAATAGAACAGAAGCACCCCATGAAGGAGAATACTTACCAGGAAGGGAAAAAACCCTCAGTGTTTCAGGTAAAATACATACACCAAAACAATACCACATTTAAACAACAGCATGGTTAAATTCACCAGAGTATGACAAAGTTCTACTGCAACGGATGCATGTTGCAAACTATTTGCCAAGTGCACAAAAATCACTCAATTTCCTTTTAAAAAACCCAAACAGGTGGTTTTCCAAGATTACCTCTTGACTAAGCAGAGGTCTGCTTTCAAGTGGGGTCTTCCTTTTATGTTCCTCTTTCACCGGCATTAAGGGCTTGAAAAATTTTGGTGGCTGAGGAGAAAATGCTTTAAAAGGGCTGGCCATTAAAGCATGGGAATTCTCTGCTACAACACCTAGGTAAAAAAGCAAAAATATTCTATTTCAGTCCTTCATATTTTGGCTGCAAGAGCGTCATTCAAACTAACTGAAGGTTAAGGCATGAATCTGGCAAGTTGCTGGCTACAGAAAAATGTCAAGATTTTGGTATTCAGCCACTTGTCCAAGCATGAGAGAACAGAGTTCAAAAAGACAGTATGTCCCTCTGCAATTCTGTCCAGCAACCTTGCACAACCAGGATGATCAACAGGGAAATTATAGACAAGGAAGCGATAAACTGTCTCATTTAACTGCAGCAGGAGCTCTACCTGTAATACCCGGATTTAGAACAATGTGTTACAATTTGACCTGAAGAAGGCCACCTGTGACACACTGACGTGGCAGAGCAAATATCCACATCATGTGAAGAACTTGCAAAAGAGACCCTTCCCACTTTAACAAAAAAATCTCAATTTTCAGAGTCACAAAATAACAATGGCTCCTTTTTATACTTTTTTTTTTTCCCCTTCACATTGTTTTGATTCACATTTAGCATCTTATTCTGCCCTGCTCTTGGTTTTCTGGCCACCTTCAATTTCCCATGAGCGTCTTCATGCATATCTCCTTTCTCCCCTACTTCCAGATTATGCTTTGCTGCAAAAGCAAGAAGCTGGACAATGCATTTTGCAGGAACAAAAGCACTGAGAATTTAATTTTCAAGTTTGATGCAGTAATTAAGAAATGCCAAGCAGTGTCATTATATATGTATATATATGTATATACTTTAAAGTCTCACCACTGCCATCTTTGCTTTTTCGAGGCGAGTCCCTGGGTAAAGTACCATAGCATGATACATCTTGGTAACTGGAAGAACAGTCAGATATATCTAGGTGACTTTCAGACCAACCCTAGGAAACAAAACCATATAAATATGCATGTTGATACAGGCAAACATGGGAAAAATCCGTTGGTAAACTCAAATGCAATTAAACCCAACCAAAACCACAAACCAGTGCAACCCAAACCCAAGACTGAATGCACATAAAAATATCCCAAAACTGAAGGTGTATCAAGTTACAGATTTAAGACAATCTTCTGTCTGATACAATACAATACAATACAATACACCAGGTTGGAAGAGACCTTCAAGATCATCGCATCCAACCCATCAAACAGTCCAACCCACCCAACAACTAGACCATACAGCCAAGCACCCCATCAAGTCTTCTCCTGAACACCTCCAGTGAAGGTGACTCCACCACCTCCACAGGTAGCCGATTCCAATGGGCAATCACTCTCTCCGTGTAGAACTTCTTCCTAACATCCAGCCTAAACCTGCCCTGGCGCAGCCTGAGACTGTGTCACAAAGGTATTGTTTAGAAGATAAATGGCTTTTTAATGACGCATATTGAGTTTTGCTAAAACAATAACTTCTTAAATAGCAGCTCCTATAATTCTAATATGACAAGCAGAGAAGGAACAAGAAGGATTCTGGGCTCCTCAGTTCCAGAAGGACAGGGAACTGCTTGAAAGAGTCCAGCACAGAGCCATAAAGATGATTAAGGGTGTGGAAGATCTCCCTTATGAGGAAAGGCTGAGGGAGCTGGGTCTCTTCAGCCTGGAGGAGACTGAAAGGTGACCTCATTGATGTTTACAAATACGTGAAGGGCAAGTGTCAAGATGATGGAGCCAGGCTCTTCTCGGAGATGCCCAATGACAGGACAAGGGGCAATGGGTGCAAGCTGGAGCGTACAAGGCTCGCCATTAACACAAGGAAACACTTTTTCACTGTGAGGGTGACAAAACACTGGAACAGGCTGCCCAGAGAGGTTGTGGAAGTCTGTGTCTCTGGAGACATGCAAAATCTGCCTGGACGTGTTCCTGCATGATCTGCTCTAAGTGATTGTACCCTGGCAGGGGGGTTGAACTGGATGATCTTTGGAACACTCTGTGATTCTGTGTGACTATTCGAAACAATACATAATTAGTGCAGTATTTTGAAAGAATATTATATAACCACTGCAAAAAATACTGGTTGGGTTTGCTTGAGATTTGGGGTTTTTTGTTTGTTGCCCTCCCCCCCCAAATTCTCAAATACTTCAGGGAGGAGAGGAAAAAGTCCGACAATGTGTACCGTTTGTTGTCACATTTACATACCTTATCATCTTCATCACAGGCAGAGAGATCTAACCTGCTACAGGACACCTGCAGAACAACAGGCAGAATGACAAAATGTCTACATTTTATTTATAAATGACAATGCTTTGAGGAAACACTCTGATCATTTAGTCCTAACAACTTTTCTTTTATCTCTTTTCAGCTAAGATTATTTATACATATGTGCTGCATGAGCAAGCGATGGCAGAATGCACAAAATGTACACAAAATGGAAACTATCCCTTAACCTTATGAAAAAAGTTAAAGGGGCTTTGAAGTGAAAATGATCTGAATCAGGGCAACCATCATCCTAAACTACATCCAGAATGAGAATCCTTACAGAAGGAAAAAAATTTTGACTTAGCTTCCCACTTCCTTGTCAGCCCTGGTACCTCCCTACCTAGGATGGACAGTTGTAGGAAGAGTTTAAGAGTAACTCATTTTCATTCATGACAACTTTCCTACAGGTTGGTTAGTCCTAGCTTAGAATGATTGTTATTGTATCACTGTGCAAGCATTACAGCAGCACACAAATAGCATGCACCTGCCCCATTGGTGTTAGTTTACCAGAGAGCAAAGAGCCCTTACATTGTGGACATTTGGAGTGCTGATGCTCCTGCGGATGTTTCTCGCTTTGGTGGAGAGTGCCTCTTTGACCATGACTGCCTGTGTGAAGAAAAGAACAAACTAAAAACAATGACATAGTCTCCTGATGAAAAACAATCAAGCCAGACAGAAACTTTTTTCAGTGTGGCTAAGAACAGCAGATGTAGCTTGCATTTACAAGCCTTAGTTTGCACACGCAACCATCAAAATTTGTATGTGAAATTCATTCTTTGATCTTTTCCTGTTCAAGGTTCTGTGTACTACACCATTGCCAGCTATAGTTACTGGATCCACCACTATGGAAATTGTGTATTTCACAGAAGTAGTCTTACACTTATTCATCCAATGTTCTCTAAGAACTCCCAAACTAAAAAGCAAATGACGTTTATTATATCAATCATCTCTACTTGGATTCTTATAATACAGTTCAAAAGGTACAACAAGTGCCTTTTCCTTGCCTGTCTTAGTCGTTCAAGGCTCAAAATGTTCTCCACTTGCAGCACACCACGTGTGTATTTTTCAATGTAGGTTTCACCATCAGCTGTCCCTTCATTCTCACTCCTTGCGGCCATCAGTGCCAAGGTCTCACGGTCCTCAATTTCTTCCGTAGCCTAAATTACAAGTTACACCACCAAAGTTTATACAAATTAAAGTCTTTTGCTTTTAATCTATAAATTCACTTTTTTAGACCACCTCAATCCAGGAATTAATTTGAATCAATAACACTTAACTCAATCAGTAGTTCTAATTATAATCAGTAAAGGACTTTGCAGTACAGATACAAATGATGCAGAACTAAGAGGTCATGCTGGGAGAAGTTTTGCTCATTTGCTGTAATCAATGTTCTTCTAGAAATTGCCTATGTTAAGGAGTAACTAATGACAACTTCCTAGGCAAGTAAATGCACCTTCCTTCCCAAATCTCTTTGCATGCACTAATATGATCTCAAAAATAGCTCTACTATATGAGCTCAGTGAAATGCTGTAAAAAATAAAATCCCTATAGTTTCAACAGTTTAAAGATATACAGAATCTTGCCACTGAACTCCAGGATATACACCTTGGCAAGCTGTCTCCTCTTAGCAGAGCAGGACATTTATTTTCCAATCAGTATCACCCACTGCAGCAGGTCATTCTGTTCCTTTCTGTGAATTTACCAGAGAAATACAGTACAATTTACCTTTGGTATATTGGATACAATTTCATAGGTCACTCCACAGGCATAATATATATTTTTCAAGGATATTCTCCTTTTCAGGCTCTGGGTGAAACTCTAGAAACAAAATTAATTTTTAATGATTGTTTTGATAATGATTATTTATGACATCCCAAAAAATAAGAGCTTGCAATGTAAAAATTAGTTTTAGCACAAAAGCACATTTTTCAGGACCATAATTCAGTAAGTTCCTTTTTTAGCTTTAATGATGCTTTCAGTACTCTTTACAGCCCTGTGCTCAGTACACAAAGCTACTACGTTCAGTAAGTTTCCTCCTGTTATGCACTGATGCTCTATCTTCCTGTGCTAACTTGTCACAGTGAAACTGTAGCTGTGAATCTCTGATACACAGGTAACATCATTTCAGCCACCTTTTAAGCAGGTAGAGAACACCTTTTGTAATAACAAAGCCTAACTCTGCTTTCTAGGCGTCACTGAAATAGTAAACCAGAGTTTTCACTGCTGTAATCACAAGCTTACCAAGTTTTGTTGTCAGGTTAGCTAGCCCTTGCATCATTAACTCTAAACAACTTTCATCTAACAAGGGATTTTAGACAAAAGAAACTAGCAGAGGGCAATACAACAAAAGCAAAGAGGCATGGAATTCAGCTGCTTGGCAAGCTGCTTAGTAGCACAACAGCTATTTTGTGCTCCTCTCCCACAACTGCAGTGCAAAATCTGAATCAATTCTGAAATATGCTCTTAATCATCTGGGAAACAGAAAGGAACACAATTTCAGAGAGCACCTCATTATCTAAACCTACAAAGCAGCAAAGCAATAGGAACAGCAGCCTCTCCTGTGGCCAAAGAAAACGTCTTCTTCAAAACAATCATGTTAAAGTGAGGGGATAGAGAATGTACACATTTGGGTAGTGATGGGAAACAAGCCTAGTTTGTAATTGAGAGAGAGCAGCAAAGAGGAAAAAAGATTCAGCAGATCTGTTTACACTGAGCATCTGAAGGCCCAAAAGATGCTGTCAGGAACACAGTAGCTACAGTGACCTTGTATTGGATAAGCTATTGCAAACTTCTCTGAATCAAAGAACATCTACAACTGTACAGATAAGAAGGTATTTCCAGTGTTTTGGTTTTGTTGTTTTTTTTTCCCAACAGAAGGAGTATTTGTTATACTGAACCAAATCAGGTTGAAAGATGGACAATTTAAAGGAATATACCAGAGGCTGCAGCTTCACTGCAACCTCCAAGAACCTCTTTTTCATTTGTCTTTCAAAAGAATTGGAATGACCAAACTTCCATAAAATGAAGCAAGAAGCTAAGAAACCACATTCATAAAAGCAAGGATATGAAACAAGACTAATAATGTGATAACAATATCTAAAGTTCTTACCTGTTTGTTGTAAATATTGGCTGCAATCCTTTTGCGCAATACCAGCTCCATTGCAGCAGGGTGGCTGAGCTGCACAGTAGTCTTCACTATTAAGTAAATTCTCTCATTTTGAGGAGTTACCCTATTCAGGTGCACTGAATCATGAACAGAAGAGTCCCAAGCAGCAGTGGCTGAAACCTATGCAGACAAATTATGTGGAGGAAGGAAAAGGCAATCAGATTCTGTTACTCTAATAACAGGCATAACCTGAAATGATTTAATGTAAGTAAAACAATCAAGAGAGAAATAAGCATCATTCAACAAAGTGGAGTGAAACCTCTTCACAGTAAGGAATTTACCAGAAGCAGCACAGAAGAGGTGGTAAGATACTGGGGAAAACAACTGTGAGCACAGACCCTTCACTGTGCAGACCTTGCCCCAAAAGGAAATATTCACACAGCTGGAGGCAGACAGGAAAGCAGAAGCAAGACTGGAGGAAGGAATACCAATCCTATTGCAACTGTACTACAAGTTTATTAAATCCAATGTCAAATCTTCCATCTGTGTTGGATTAGATTACAATGGCCCATACAGAATAAACATGTCCCTTTCCTGCAGAACATCTTTTCTCTTCCCCACTGCCTCCCCCCAGCTTTGGCATCCCATTTATTCTGGAAATGCTCTCTTAAGCAATGGCCTGAGCTGGCACAAAGCATGGAAGAAATGCATTACGATATTTCAAAATGGATTCAGAACCATTCCTTTCCAACTTTAGATGTAAAAAACAGTGTACTACAAATTATTGTACTACAATTTATTTACTGTATTGTTAAATTGTACTACAATTGTAGCACTACGTACTACAATTTATTTAAAAATTAAGCTTGCCTAGTGTGCACAATGCATGAAACATTTTTCTCTGAAGAATAAAAAGACTGCAAGAGGAATGGTGAAAGGGTTAGGAATGAAGAAAAATGGAATTACTAGAATAGCTGAAATACTATTTTGCCAAGAAGAGCTGAGACTTGTCACCTCTGAATTAAGGCAGAAGAGCTAACAAGTCCTATCCTCTTAAATTCTAAATAAATAGGCCAGAAAATTAAGACAGCACTAGATATAAAAGGTACTTGTCAGCCAAAAAGACAAAAACATACAAGTAGAAAATAAAGCATAAGAAGAAAGTATTAACATAAGCTGCAGTTGTCAGGAAGGCTTGCTAGCAATTTACCTCATCATCACTGTGTTTTATGATCGGCAGGTAAAAGAATGGACTCCCATGCTCCTTTGGTAGAATTGAGTTAACTCCTGATGCATGGGGACCTATAAGTTGTTCATTGGCACTGAGGTCATCAGCTAATGAAACAAATGTGCAAAGAATAAAAGAGTTTTATACCAAAGGATATTAACATAGAGAGGCAAAGTTGAACACAAAGCTGTAATAAAGTACTTCACAGTACCTTTCATTCTAATTCATCTCATTACTAGGCAGCATTTTGAAGGTGATTTCAGCATACAAAAGAAGGGAAGTAAAACCTGGCTGAGACTCAGCCTGGACACATTTTCACATAACCCAAACAGAATTCAAAACTATTTATAGGTGTTCATAAGATTAATTTACCCAGCCAGAAAAATTCTGATGTATCCACCTGTCACCTTAACAAGCTCATTTCTTAGTTAAATAATTTATTCTGTCTGCCAATCTCTGCAGATAAGGAAAAAAATAAATGAAAACATTCCTCGTGAGCAGAGATGAAGGAATGAGTGCGTATCAGTTTCTACAAGCAAGTATTACTGTGTTGCCTACATATACATTTCTAGTAGCCCACAGCAGTGCTGGAGACGACCATGCCTCTTGTTCCTCCTCTGCTTCACATCCAAGTTCATAATTACAGACTTGCTTTCTAAGCAGTCCTTAAATGTAGTGATAACTTCAGTTTCTTGTTACTTACAGTGTGTATCTGTGTCTTAAGAATATATATCAATAGTTCACTCACATGTAAAGCTAAATACCTTCATAGGAGAACATAAAGATTTTCTAACAAAGAGTTAAGACTCTACAGTGGAAGGAGGTCTGAAAGCACTGGAAGAGTCTGCATCAGTGCTTTAAAGACATATGGATTTGTACCTTAAAACATTTACAGGATTTTCTTATCTGCTGTTCAATTCAAACCAAGCTTGCTCTCAGCTATTTCTGTTGGCTCTTCTGTTGTACAGCCTATCCCTGTAATCATGTTCCTCAAATTCTATCTTTATTTTAAAATAGCTTTGCTTAATTATTTCAACATACAGAATCATATGGAAGAAAGCATTTGAGAAGGCATATCAGACAGTGCCTTTGCCAGGACTTGATTTCCAAGACATTGCAGATTCATTCTTCCACTTACCAATTTGTTAATATAAAGTCAAACTAACCTAACCCCCCTCCCTAGTTTCTCAAATCTGCAGTTACAACATACCATTCAAATCAAGGAAAAGGACGGGTATGTGTGTTTCCATCCCTGCAGGTGGAATCCTGAAACAAAACAAACAGCTGTCAGCAAGGAAGGCAAATTTCTATCTAAGCTAATTTGAGCAAACAGATCTCCACAAAAGTTTCATTACCTGTAACAAATGACTAAAGCTGTCAACATTTTGATGGCTAATATGACTGCTTCTGTTGCACAGGCAGTATCCTGTTTATCTACACATGCAGCTAAAGGTAGTGCTTTCCCAAAACTTAATTCACACTGCACACAGCACATTCCAGTAGCTGTGAGGACAAGCTTTAAACACTCTTCTCTGTTTCATAGAAAGTTAACTGATTGTAGTAACCTGACTCATAAAATTAGCAACCTTCCAAACAACTGGGTATGTAACTACTGACAAGGGATAGTTAATACACTTCTAGCTATATGACCACAGCTCTTTTCAGGCAGATAAGGGGGGAAATGGTGACAAAAGGGTATCACCACATCATTCACCCAGTGGGGAAAAGATATTATCAGATACATCAGTGTACACTTGATAAGGTCCATACTTTCCTAACATGCTGTATTCCTCATTTTTGCATGTCAGCTCCAATGATGTTAGTCAAAACAGACATTTAAATGCAAATATAAATATATTAGAAACTGAAATGAAACTGGAGAACATATCCTTTGAAATCAGACTTTCTTTCCACCTTGCCTCCTATCAGTGAAATGCTCACCTGCTCTACCATTCATTTTTGAACCACTCCTTTTCTGAAGAGTCAAAATACAGGACAATTTTCTCAGAATTTTGTGTAATACTATGCTAAATCAAAACAATTATTTTCAAACCTTGAAAGCTATCTCAAAGCTACTTTAAATAATATTTTAACAAAGTAAAATCTTACAGTCAAACCAGCACCGGCCCTTTTGGCTTTCTCCCAGATGAGCATAATCTATAGCACTACAGGAAAAATAAAAGCTCTATAACACCCTCAGACTTTTACCTTGTAGCATGCAATGTTTGTGCAGAAAGAGCTAACCACTCCAATTTTTTTAATGAACATACCAATTTGCAGGGGCACCAGGAATTCCACTGCCTGGTGCTGGAACAAACACTGCGTTCCTTTCTTCCGTCAGCCCTACCCACTGTTCGACCAGCCGGGCTTCTCGCTCTATGTCATCCTCAGATTTTTCTACAGCAAAAGAAATCAGCATTATATGAGAGGTACATTTTCATGGCATAGGTGGTGTGGTTTAAGGTCTGCTGGGGGGCGTGCTGGAAACCTGACTCCTTAGGTGGACCCAGGTGGGCAGGGAAACCTGACCCCAGGGGAGGGGTCCCCGGGTCATATTTATTCCATTCCCATTTCCTGTCTACACTCTGTGTAAGGGGGAACCACTTCCTGCCTCACTCTCTTGCCTTCACCTCGCTGCTTTGCCTGAGAACTGCTGCTGCTGCTTCTTAGTGATCATGTGGTCCAGGCCTACTCCACATGGTCAGACCTATCTCCACAGAATACACTACCATCAAGAGAATCCATTTCCATCTACAATTTGGTTCTGTATATACCTGTATCTATCCCCCTTCCCTTATATCTCTGTAACCTTCCTTTCCTTTAAATACCTTTTATTTTTAATTGAAATTACTTTTTTAACTTCCAAGTTGGTGCAAATCTTTTCTTTTGTTGCCTACCCCTTTTTCTTCTCCCACCTAACTTTTCCCCACGGGGGAAAGGGAAAAGGGGGCAAGCTAAATTCTGTCCCTTTGGGGTTTTGCACCAGGAAAACTCCAACAGCAACAGTAGGCAATAAAGTAGGACTTTAAGTTTCAAACCTTGTTTATTGCTGATCTTTTGAATCTGCTCATCTAAGTATTCTCTACGTTTTATCAATGCATCAGACCACCTTTCTCGTACACAGTTTAAATCTTCTTCCTAACAAAGAAATGGAAAAGAAAGTTACTAGCCTATGTGGTTAAGATTAAAGGGCAGTGAACTTTGTGGCAATTTCATCAGAACAGATGTTAAAACAGCTTGCATGATGCAGAGAACATTTTTCCCCAATTTACATGCACACTGATTAAGTACCTCATTGCCCATGAATAGAAAATTATTTGCTTTCAAGTCTGAAATTCCAACTGGAGGTAAAGAAAATGTGACTGCCTCAGTTGCTGGACAGAATTTTACACCACAAGCTAATTACTCAGGGAGGTGGCAATTAAACTTTTGAATAGCAGGTGGAATAGGGAAAACAGGTATCATCAGTTGATCGAAAGTTCCCCTGAAGATTAGACAGGTCAGTATGCCCTCAAACCTGCACAAAAATTCCATTGCTAGTAGCTGCTATCAGTGCAATTAAAAGATTTCTCATGCAAACAAAACCCATCATGCAATCATGCTTTGTGGTATCACAGAAAATCTGGTTGGCTCTTCTCTGTGATGTGTCAGGAAGCGCATAAACAGCCCGCAAGAAGTTAGTACTTTGGTATTTTTGAGATTCCTGTAAAACCTAATACATTATCTGAAGGGAAGTCAGCATTCTCACCTAACTGGTTTTACTTCTGTAAGGCTGCCTATTGGAAAAAAAGTCTTCCAAGGAGAAATCTGAAATGTATTTTACTTTTTTAGCTATTTCGTCTTCTGACCTTAGTTGCCTTTTAAATGAGCCTTCTGTTACACTATCTAAACTGTGACTTATATTTACTTACCACACACAAAAAATAATCAGGCTCAAGGGTGGTTTTTGTGTAGATAAAAAAAAAATTGCTTCACTGAAGCTTCTGTATTTGCATCCTCCCCTCTTTCTCCCACAAGCATTTCAGATGACTGCACAACTTAAAAGATTATGATGTTTTCTTTAGGAAAACACAAAAAAACCCCATGCTGCACAATCTAGCTGGGAAAGATGCCTGCAGCTGCAGGTGGTTGTTCTTTTCCCTGTGATATTCAGTGGAAACTGTTTCCATTCTGAATCAAAGTATTTAAGCTTTCATTCACATCGGAATTCATGTGGCCAGTTAGGAGAGCTGACTGCTGAGGACTAGAGAAGAAAGCGTACTACAGGAGTATGAAGTCACAAGGTAAACTGAAATAGCAGTGGTTTATAGCCCAGGTAGCCTCTTAAATGCACAGCACAGATGTATTTCAAAGCAGCTTTTGCTTGATCCAGTATGCTTGTTCATTTGAAAGTTGCTGGCTATTAGCATTAGCTGTGCCCCATGCCACAGGATTGACAGCAACAGCAGCAATACCTGGTAACTATCCATATCACCACCATCATCCTCCTCCTTCTGGTAGGAGAAAATAAATTTTGTAAAACACAAAACACACATGCATTTCTCTCAACAGAAATAGCCCAAAACATAAACATTCTGCTACATCAACATTTTGTAAAATGTTAAAATTTAAACATTGTAATAACCAAAGTCTTATTAACAGCTAGAAACAGGTTTCCTTTTTTTGCACTAGAGGCTAGAGCGGCTCAGACATAATTTCACTATTAATGAATATATTTATGTTAAAAATATGGGAAACCCACAGAATACAGTGCCAGAAAAAGGACTGAGCAAGCACATTACCAATCTTCATGTTTCATAGGTTAATCTGTAACTTTATATTACAGAATCACAGAATTGTCAGAGTTGGAAGGGACCTCAAGGATCATCTACTTTCAAATCCCCTGCCATGGGCAGGGATACTTTCCACTAGATCAGGTTTGCCCAGAGCCACATCCAGCCTGGCCTTAAAAACTTTGAGGGATGAGGCTTCTACCACCCCTTTGGAGAACCTGGTCCAGTGTCTCACCACCCTTATGTATTAAATATCTTATGGTTCTGTGCCCTTCTGATGAATGGCACCTTGCTTCCCCTGCCTGCCTATTCCACTTATTCTTAGCTATCACAGTTAAAATCATGCTTTATTTTCAATATGAATTTGCCCAGTATCATCTTGAAGTAATTTATACTTCCTAAAGACTTTTTCTGCTATACAGAATAGATTTTCACATTCAGTGGTAGCTGTGTTTGCTTCTGATCAAACAGCAACCTGACCCTTTTTGAAAATGTAAATACCATCTTGCTAGAAGACATTTTCTCTGATTTTCTTTTATTTCACCCTGTTTTTCACCCTCCTCAACTTTCACCATCCCTGCAAGGGAGAGAAACTAGGAGTACTAGGAGTCTAGTATTAATCACCTCTAAACAAAAAGGTAAAAATAATTTCTATATTCCCACTCTCTTGGGTATACTGAAATACCACACTTGGTACTATATCAGCTACAGACTGAGTTTTAAGCAAAAAAACCCCAACGAAACAAGGGCAGCAGGTCTAGGACTAAATGCTCAGCATGTAAGTATTAACCTCAAATACATGTAAAATGGCAAAACAATGTATCCTGTACCAGCGCGCTAAGGTCTCTCTGGAGCTATGCTTGGCTGGATCTAGCACAGCAAAACCAAACCTGATCAATGCATGAAAAATTAACTGTCTTACCTGGTAGCTGTCCAAGCCCCTTTGCAGTTTGGTTGATCTGGCAGTCACACCACCTATAGAGACTGAAAGAATTGCTTCGACCATGAGAGGCAATGTTCCTGAATGCTGTACGGGTGTCACTGTCACCTGAACTCTGCGAGAATGACCCTGACCAGGTAATTGTGGGACAGACAGACAGAAAGAAAAACACAAGAGAGAAACTAAGAATAAAATTAAGCATTAATTTAAGCATGAATAAAAAGAAAGGGCAAAGACACATACCTGCCTAAGCTGGAAAATTCCCCCTGTGTTCACATCTTTTGCCTGATGGAGTTCAACTGCAGTATATTCTCCCATCTCGTTCAGTTCTTGTATGGAAATCCACATTTCTATTCTTCGAGTTACTTCATTCCACCTACAAAGACATCCCCACAAAAACTAATGGTCGCCTTGCTGAATGATATTTGTATGCTACAAGTTTTAGCAAGCCTTTGGAAAGCTGATGGAAGCATTCAAGTTTAATTTATTTGTACCTGTCTCTCAGTGTTCTGGTTTTTGCATGAAGAGAATCAACTTCCCAAATGGAGCTGCCATTGCCAGTGCACCTGTGACCCCACACCTCAACAGCAAGGGCTCCTTCTGAAATGAACTCCAAAAACTCCTCTGTGACATTCACCACATAGTCCTGGAAACGAGATGAACAAATTAGATTCAGTTAAATGGAATAATTGTACCTCCTCGAACAGTTTGTAAGGACACACCCAATAAGTACCTATCTGTAGGGCAGAACTGTACAGTTTGGATCATAAAGTTCAACTTTGGTCAAGAAAGCTGTGCAAATTACATACTCTCAGCAATCCCTGCTACCGCATCCTGCATTTCATGCTTTGACTATTTCCATTAAAATGATGTCACGGCTCAAATATCTTTTTTAAGATACTGAGCTTATTAAACAAGTATATAAGGTGTCATAATAGATTCCCCTATGTACTGAAGAAGACATCTGGATTTAAAAGACCAATCAACTAAAAGATTTTTTTCAGTTGGCTGCAGAAGTAATGCAGAAGTAGTGCTGCAGCAATGCAGTGCTGAAGAAGTAATGAAATGAAATGTTACGGCATTCTCTAATAGAGTCAAAAGTCCTTAGTTACACAAATTGATGCCTTCCTTCACTCTCAAATTCTAAACAGCTTATTTCAAACATACCATCCTCCCAATAACACTGTTTCATAACATTAGTTACCTTACAGTGGGAGAAAGTCACTGTAAAATGAGCATCTTTAGTCTGAGGAGAAGGCACATCTGGATCTACAACTGGTGCTGCTACTGTTGACTCGCATTGATCCCAAAATGTATATTGACAAAAGACGAAGTTGGAGAGATTAGGTGGCAGTCCAGTTGCTTCTTTTATTTTCACCTGAGGGGACAAAATAGATGCTGTCATAAATATGATGGCTTCTTTGTTAAACTGTAAACTGCTCAAAAAACTAACGTATTTTATCAAAAAAAGCACCAACAGTAAAGAAGATTTTTTAAAGGACACCTCCAACTGCTTCCTAAGGAGGTCCCTATTTAGGAAATCTATATTTTACATATGCAAGGAAATCAATTAGATGCATCTTAAAGGTCTCTTTCAACCTGGTGTATTGCATTGTGTTGTATTATCTAACTAGCCTACACATGTGCATGCTTTCTTTTGAGGAAGCTGGTAAGCTTGAATAGAGAATGAAGCATTTAATCACAGAACAAATGAAGTCCAAACACCACCTAGAGATACTACATTATCTGATTAAATAAACCATAGGAGATGGTTACATGGAGAAACAGTTTGTCCTTTCCTATCTGCCAAGGATGGTCCTTGTAACAACAGTATTTATGATGGAGATCTACATATACTAGAAACTAAAGCAAATTACTTTAGTCACTGGCAACCACAGACTGATGTACATTGAACCAAAAGAAGATCATTTTCTCTTTAGATAATTTAAAACAAGCAATAGCCTGTATGGCTCAATAATTTTTACATCAGACTGACCACATAGTTACGAAGGCCTGAAACTTAAATTCATCAGGTGTTCTCACCCTGCAGGAGAGCTTCTTTGCTCTATGAATAATTTCTCCATTGTGATCTGTGACTTCCAGACTCCCACTCTCACTGGAGTTTTCAGATGAGTCATCTCCTTCTACTACACGCTCTGGGACAGACCCAGTGACTCGCATTACTTCAACGTGCAACCGTCCTGCAACCTAAGGCAAAACAAATACTAAGAACCTATGTGCAAGAGACTTAAAGATATTAAGGGGGCAGACAGCTAAGTCTAAGTGAGCAGAAACACAATTGAATGGTTCTCAACCACAAAATGAAAAACAACAGCATCAAAAAAGAGGACAAAGGAATAACAAATCTCAAATGTATTTGTAGGCAGAACTACTGACCTTCTTAATTCACAAACAACAGAAAAGTTATACAGTGTCATGACTGTGCATCAGAATATTATGTCCTGGCTTCAGCTGGGACAGAGCTAATTTTCTTTTCTCAGTAGCTAAAATAATGCTGTGTTTTGGATTCAGTATAAGACAAATGCTGATAACACACCAGCATTTTTAGTTGCTGATAAAGAATCAAGGACTTTTCGACTTCCTGTGTTGTGCTAGTGTGCAGGTGCACAAGATGCTGGGAAGGAGCACAGCCAGGACAACCTCCATGAACTAGCCAAAAGGTTCCCTACCATAGAACATCATATGCTTAGTATATAAATTGGGAGGAGTTGGCCAGGATGAGCAGATCACTGGCTGGGCATCGGTCAGCAAGCAGCGAAGATTTGCACTGTGAATCACTTATCCTTTTCTTGGGAGTTATATCTGTCTCTTTTTGTTCTCTTGCTTTGCACTACAATTATTATATTTTAAATAACAGTAATAATTATAGTTTATTTTACTGTAGTGATTAAACTGTTCTTATCTCAAATGATGAGTTTTCTTCCTTTTCAATGTTTCTCCCCATCCCACTGAGAGGAGGAAAGGAGGAGTGACCAGTGGCACAGTGTTTACTTGACAGCTGGCATTAAATTTACACTGATACCAAGAATTTTATTCTACTATTTTAGTATCTGGGCAGTTGTAAATAGTTGAACATTCCAGGTCAAGTTGGACAGGGCTCTGAGCAATCTGCCCTAATTGAAGATGTCTCTGCTCACTGAAGTGGGGTGAACTAGACAACTTTTAAAGGTTCCTTGCAATCGAAAGCATGGGATGATAACACAATACGATGTCACCCTGCCGTGTGTACACAGGGCTGTGCCCAGCCTGCTCTAGGTGAGGGCATGTTAGGGCTTTACCTCCCCCTGCTGACTGATGATGGGCACAGCGTACTGCAGCTTCACCTCATGGAAAAGGCACTCCAAAAACACATTGGCAACGCCAATTAAGTTGTGATTCTCTTGGGCTTCATAAAAAGGATCACCTCTTTTGCCAATCAGCTTCCTTATCTGTTATAAAGATCACAAAAGTTAGGTGAAAACTTTAAATGTAGGAACACAAGATCAAATAACCACCTAATGTAAGATCATAGCATGGAAGTTAAGTCGCTACCAATCTCTTCTGTTCCTGTTACACAATTAGAAAGAAACTAGAGGCATATCACAAATGCAAAATTAAATCCTTCTGAAATTAAATCCTTGAGACGAGACCTTATATAATCCTTTCTTTACTATGATGGCCTACACTGTTTTAGTGATGTTAAGACAAAGCAGATTTTACCATGAGCTAGCACAGTAGCTATTGATTTCACCTTACTTCTCCGTTCTGTTTACATTTTTTAAATGACAGTGCAAGTCAATCCCAGGTTGAAAAGATGATCTGGCTGCCACTACAAGGGCAAAAGGGAAGGTGCAGGATGACTACCACTTAAGTCTGAAAGTGTTCTTTTTTTATGACTCTCATAGCGCTGAGATCGCATCTGCAGCATTTTTCTACTCAAGTACCCCATATACAGCCACAAAGAATTCATGCAGATTCCTAGCAGGATATGCACTCCTCGGTGGACTTGTTAGCTCCTTCCTTTCTCCTCTTCCTTCATCTTCAACACATGCATTTGACCTACGTGTTTCTATGCAGCACATAGAACACATGCATTATGAATGACATAGGCCATGGCAAAGATGATCCTAGCTCAGGCAGACATAATGTATTCAAAGGATGTGCTATCAGTTCTTACTAAAGTCAGCAGCAAAATCATCGTTGTCTTCAATGGGCACAGATGAAGTGCTTGACCTCCCCTGTGTTATGATTTTAGAGATTCCCATTGTCCCGTCCAAGGCATGTAACAAAGGCACAATAGCTGTTCAAACATATTTGAGAACGATTCTTGATACAAGTAATTTAGGTGCTCCCTATCAGCCACAAGACAGCAAGATACTTCCTAGGCAATTCTACCTGGATGCTTAAAGGAGACATCCTCTGGAACCCCAAAACTCACATCTTTCTCTTGCCATTAAACAAGCAAGCTTTTGAGAAGACTCATGCTTATTTGCCAAGGCTAACTTATGACTTAAATTCTCAGGAAATGCCACTTGGTTTAGACAAATACTGATGCAGACCAAGTTTCTTTAATTGATTTCTTCACTGCTTTAGAACACACAAATGAAATTATAGAATATTTCACATTTTAAGATCAGTTTCTACATTGTTAATATCTTCTCCATGTTGAGCATATCTAAGCAGCATCCTTGCTACCTTTGACACTGACCACAATGTAATAATTTTATTTCTAATGCAGCTTGGTGCTTCCATTCAGAACTGGTGTTTGTCTGCACGGCACATTATGCCAGATAAACATAGGCTTAGTGGTATCATGAGTCACTACCTCGGCATACTTACATCTGAGAATGCAAGTGAAAATAGGACATAGCTGTGTTTTATCTGCATAGGGACCCTTTAATACACAGACATTGCACTGGATCCAAACAACATATTATAAGGGGTTAAAAAAACAAACACAAAAACCACCTCAATCTCTGATCCCTTTCAGAAAATGTATACAATACCTCAGGACTTTTCTCCTTCCAGTCTTGATAGAGGTCTCTCATATCAATCAGTTTGTTCTCTAGTTTCTCAATAGTCCACACTTGAGTACCTTTTCCTTTTCTTCTCACTTGAATAGCAGGCTCGCTTACTATTGCGCCCCTCTAAATCAGAGGAAAACATAATCACTGTAGGAAAGTGCATGTAAGTATTGTAACCATTCACTCATACTGCATTCCTAAAGAGGAATAAAATACAGAACATACAGCTTCTATCTACATGCCAGCCATACTCTCTGCTCTCAAACACAGCATTATCCTATACATCTCTCAAGGTGCAGACTTTTTTTGACCTTTTCAGACAGCTACCACTCACCCAGGAACATTAACGCTTTCAATCAAATCACTTAGGATAATGTGCTTGTCTTAACTGCCATCATTGTATTTACAGTGGCACTACAACTAGAGAACCCCTAAGACAAAATTAGTAGACATCTGTAATAGAAAACAGTGATTGTTGCAATTATAAACAAAATGTATGTTTTACAGCAACAGAACAAAAATGTCTGTTCACAAATCACATACATGTATGGTGATCATACACTTGAAAGACAAGCAGGAGCCATACTTACAAGTAAAATGGGAGCATAGCATAAGTATTCAATATTTTCAATATATCAAAGCCAGGTAGCACCCATATTTTGCCTAACAAAAGTAACATTTTATAGCCTCCAGACAGACGAATGTTACATACATCTATACATTTTAGTCATAAAACTACATCTTCCAGCATTTGTTGTTGGCGTTACCTTCTTGTTGGCACTGAGGTTTTCAGCAGGGATCTGAAGTGTTACTTGATAATCTGTTAGCTTACTCATTTCTTCTGCTAAGAAGTTTGCTTCTCTCACCAGTGTATTTGCCTTTACTATCTGCTCTCGAAGTTTAGCCAGGCTCTGTCGAAACAATTCATCCCTGTGGTGCAGTAGGTAACATGAAAAATACACAGAAGCCTATTTCTATTATTGGATAGCTGCAAACAAAGGTGCTAACAAAGACTTTTCTGAAACAAGTTTAAGAAGAAATGCTGTATTGCATTATGTCAGTAGACACCAAACAGTGTCAGACAATTTTATTCAGGAAAAGCAGTGATCCCATACTAAACAAACACATTACTGTTGAGGTAAGTCTAGCGTGGTAATGCCCAAATAGAAGGGCACAGTGCTGTGGGAGCTGCTGTTTGTTAAAAGCCCTAGGGACATTCCTGCTTTTCCAGAAATTAAGTAATTGCAGCTGTCTCTCTCTTTAATCTGGAGTCCTACTCCACAAAAACTACCAGTCACAACATGTCATAGACTTCATCTTGATAAAACTCACTTTTCCTCAGATCATGATGTTGGAACCTGCAACTGCTGCAGGCCACAGCCTGACTTTACACAACTAAGGCTTTGCAGTGCTACAGACCCTCAGACCTCCCTGCAGATCTTATAGCCATCTCAAGCATGTATGTTAAAAAAAAGGTTAAAAAGTCCTATATCCCCACAGTATCTTTTCAATAATTGTAAGAATGAGCACAGGTTAGAGCTTGTGCACTACATAAAGAGTATGGACAAATACCAAGAAGGTTTCTCAGGCCTGTCTGAGCAAACCTGTTCTAACACAACACCAGGCAAACCTGCTATGACACATGTTATTCCTCCACCTGTGATATTAAGATACGCTTTCCCCTAGTATTGTCTTTAATTTGCCTTTGAAAGTATCACAATTATCCTCTGAGCAAATGTGAAGTCCCCCTTTTCTGCCTTTCTTTGTAACCCCAAAAGCACCTACTGTGTCTCATCAGCTTCACAAAAGTCACAAACAGACTTCATCACTTTTCAGTATGATTTTAAGCTTTTCTATGCTAAAGTCCTCCTGACATGCAGTACATGCTGTGCACATACACTTCTCATTTCTGGAGAATACACTTTACATTACAGGCAAGTGTAGGATGAACAAGTAAACTCACAGGCCTTGCTGTGAACGCAGGCAGTTTGGCTAATTGCCTTTATTCAAGTAAGTTTAGATCTTTTGTATGTCTCTACAGTACAAGCCACAGACAACTGTCAATATGCCTTTCAGTTCCCAACAGAACGCTTCTTGAGTGGCTTTTTCCCAAAGAACATCCAAACTGCACTCTGCTGGCTCCCCAATACCACAAAGTGGTAAATGACCAGCAGTATTAGCAAGCAGCCCTGAATCTTAGTGCCTTTAACATGCTTAAACATGCCGCTTTGCATCCTTCCCCTATCCAGGCTAAGTCTGCAACACTGGAGTGTTTTGTTGGATCTTAAGACAGTTCCCTGCTATCAGTAGAATTTTAGTATGCTTCCTCCTTATCTACTCTCAGCATTATATGGAAAATTCCTTTCCCTTTGCCTCTTGTTTCTATTATCCAGTCCATCAAGATTAAGTGAGCATTTCCAGATCATGGGAGTGACACATTCCACAGACAGCTATAATTTTGGATTCACCCAGAGAAGGAAAGCAGAGTCAAGACTCGCTCATTAAACAGTACTTAACACTGAGAGTGCATTGCACCTGCAACCACTGCAAGACTGCTGCCTTGCTAGAGAGACAGAGCACGGCTTTGATCTGTAAGTGCTGCAAGAGCCGTGGGATACAGCTATGGCCAATTCCTCCCTTAATCCAGGAAACTGGCATCTGGTGAGCTTTCTGAGGAGGCTCCCATACCAATTTTTTTCTTAGCTAGATTCTTCAGAAAGGAATGGTTTAAGACTATAAGGTGACCTTATGAGTAATATAATCAATTACTGTGGGTAGTTCTCATTACAGTTGTGCTGCTCCATTCAGAGCTGTGCCAGCACCCTTCTGGAAATGTAAGCAATTTTTTTAAAAGTTTCAGACAGGATTTCTTAATTATTTCTACAAAATTAATATCACAAGTTTCATTAGGATATTAACCAAAGCAAATGCCCACTGAATATCAAATCCCAAAACAATCTTTTAAGCCAGACAAGGGAAACTTAGAATCTGAACACTAAGGAGGTGTCATTGCAAGTCTCTGGAACTCCTAATGCCAGATAATGAATATGCTGAACCTCTGGTTCAGTACACCACCACCTTCCTTCACTCCAACAAATTAATTTTGTTCAAAGCCACAATGGGTTAACTTTATGCCAACAGCTTTTAACACCAGGTCAGGTATCATCTGTCTTTCCACAGTCACCATAAAGGCAGAATAAACTGTGTGATGTGTTCAAGCTGATCTGACAGATACAACCACGTGCCTACAACTGCTACCTATCAAATTCTTTTTGCTGGCAGATCTGGTAGAGCTCAGCTTCATGTGCAATGGTGACAGAGCAACAGCTAAAGCTGCACTAATCAAATCTCACACAATTCAGACACTTGGCTCTTTTGCACATTCTCATATCCAGTCTTTCCATTCTTTTCCTGCATTTCTTAGCCTCTGGCCAGTTGCCTGGTAAATACCCTCTCAGCACCA